>OY728142.1:2050310116-2051664402 GCA_963277665.1 Viscum album
TTTTTTCATGACTTCATATCATTAGGAGAAATTCTTTCATTTGAAAATTTTAATTCCTATCAATGTTAAAATACTAATCTCATGTAAGAGAATGAGGTAAAATCTAAATTTTCAGATGTTATTTAAAAGGAAACGAAGTGATTCCTGATATTCCAGTCTTAGGTTTATGGTACATAAAATTCAATGTCATCCCTTGAACAACCCTCATGTATTTAACAAAATCCATTTCTATTTGATTTGATGTATGTTTACCAAATGGAAAGAGAGAAATTACCAGTAATCATTATAAATAACATATTCCATTCACCAGAGGAAATCATAATTGACATACTAAAAAGAAATGTCTAAGCTATAACAAGTAGTTTTGATGATATACCCAGAATCAATCCCAAGGTCTTATCTCATAAAATATTTTTAGATAGTGATTCCTGACTAGTTTGAAAAACATATATAAGACTCGATTATAGAGTCATGGAGGTTTTAAAGAATGAAATAGATAAATTCCAATTACCTGACATTATTTTTCCAATCCCTGATTCTGAATGGGTCATCCCCATTAACGTAGTCCCAAAAAAACTGTCCGAAAAATCTGTCAAAAATAAATTAAATGAATTGATACGAGTGAGAGTACAAAATATCTGTACAATATTTATAGATTACAGGAATATAAATCATGTAACATGGAAATACCACTTTCCCTCCTATTCATCGATCAAATTATATAAAGTTTCGCAAAAAAAAAACCCATTACTATTTTTTAGATGGATTCTCACGATACATTCATGTACCGATCACACTAGAAGACCAACAGAAGATGACCTTAACTTATCCATTGGGTAAATTCTCCTAAAAAGGATGATTTTGGGGCTATGCATTACTCTATGTACATTTCAATGGTGTATGTTGAGTGTTTTCTCAAATAATATTGTGGTCTTTCTGAAGGTATTTCATGATGATTTCACAATTTTTTTTTAATAAATTTTATCATTTATATGGAAATTTGGAATATTTTTTTTATAAAATGCATTCAAAAGAATCTATTATTAAATTTGGAAAAAATAAATATCATCCTTGAAAAGGGATAGTGTTGGGGAACCTAATTTCCAAAAAAGGTATTTAGGATGATAAATAAAAATTTGATGTAATAAATTCATTGCCATATACAACTTGATGAAAAAAATTTAGATCACTTTTAAGACATGGAAAATTTTATATAAGATTCATCATTGATTTTATTAAGATTTCCCTTCATCTCTCATGATTAATAATAATGGAATAAGACTTTAATTTTGATAATGCAAGCAAGAAGCCATTTGATGAAATCATGAAAAGGATGATCACACCACTAATAATGAAACCACCAAACTGGGATTACCCTTTTTAGTTGCTTTGTGATGCATCCAATCAAGCTGTGGGAAATTCCCTATCACAAATAGCTAAAACAAATCCTCATGTCTTATCATATGCATCATGGACCTTGGATTCCCCAAAAATCAATTAAATTACCACTTATAAGTAGTTCCTAGCAGTTTTCATTGCACTAGATAAATTCTCATCATATCAACTTCGCGCTAATGTTGTTGTTTTTTCTGATTATACCATACTCATGAGTTTATTGAAAAAGGCAGACACAATTTCAATGCTAGTGAGATGGATGATACTCTTACAAGGGTAAAATTTAGAAATTAAAGAAAAAATTTAACATAAAATCTATTGGATGACAATCTATATCGACTACCTCACACTGCTGAAGGAAAAGTTTAAAACCTGAACCCACCTAATGATGATATTCTTAGAGAACAACTCTATATAATCAATAGTGATGATCCATGTGTTGAGTCAATAAGGGTTCCTTCTGAATTTTCAATTCGTTCGTGGATTAAAAATCACAAACTCTTTATCGCATGGAAAATTAATTTTCCCTTATATTTTAAATTCATAAGGAAAACATTACTTACTAAAGAACAATTAATCCTTACCTTGTTTCTTTTGTTCATATCATAATATCTCTAAAATGAACTCATTTTATTTCTAATTATAAAATACAGTTTTTTATATAGTACCCTAGAATCTTATAAATACATAGAAATAGAGTATTCTGTATTCAAGATCCAATTTATTTGAATTCGGACTCCAAACTACACGAGTTCAGATTATGAATTCACTAAATTCAGACTCCGAACAATGTATGTTTATACTCCGAATTCTCGGAATTCAGACTTCGAACATCTTGCATTCAAGCTCTGAATTCTTTGAATTCAGACTCTGATTGTTCTATGTTCAGAATCCGAAATCATCGAATTTAGACTCCGAATTCTTATGAATTTAGACTCCAAATTTCCTTGAAATTTAGATTATGGAATTCTATATATTTCTGGTTCTGAATTCTTTTGAAGAGAGAATCTGAATATTCATGTATTATAGACACCTAATGGTTTTTTGTTCGACTCTGAACTTGTATTTTTCCTTGCACTCCAAAAAATGGATTTGGTTATGCAACCATATTTTTTTCTTACTCTTTTTATTGTTATAAACTTATGTCATGCTTTCTGTTTCTAACCAACCGTTGTTTAGGTGACATGTGTATAGGTCCCTCAGAAATTCAAGGAAATTATCACTGCTAGAGGAGGGAGCAGACCGTTGAATATGTGCCTATAAATAATTCTCATTTGAACAAGCTCGATGAGGTCGATCAATATAGAGATTACATGATGCTAAATTGATTTCTAGAGAGATACATTATTGTTTTGTGCGTACTAAAAAACCTGTTCAGAATTTCATCGTGAAACTCTAAATGATGCTGAGTATATTCGAGGGATTCTAGGGATATAAAGACAGAGGTGCTGACTACCATGAAGTTTGAGGCCTTGTGGGTATAGAAAGCTAGACAATGATATTCGTATGGAGGGGTTACCCTGGTGTGGGTAAGACAGACTTTCTTAAATTAATAAGATTTTATATGCTCTAATTTAGAATCATTATCTTTGTAAACATTTCTTATGTTTAATTTTCAGAACCACATTTCTAGAATCAATCATGTTTTTATAACTAAGAGGTCTTGTGAACTTACCTAGATTAACATTGTTAAACATTACCATCTATAAAAGTTCCAAAGGAATTTTTAAAAGTATAAAATTCACCCACTCTTGTATATTGAGCATCTACATTCATCATTTTGATCCTGAAATTGGTCTCAGAGGAGGACTCTGAAATAATTATACTGACATATATGTTTTCTTGATCTATATTTTCATTGTTCTATATTTTTTATGCTCCTGATATTTTTATCCATGTTTAAAAATCATTATTACTAAAAAGTTTGTGTGGAAATATTTTAATTAAGATGATAGGAATGAATGTTGGATCAATTGATTATTTTAATCCTACTAGACCACCTATTTTTTATGGGAATGATTACGAATATTATAGAGATCATATGAATACATTTATTATTAACACCGTAGTGGACAACATTGTTATGCTTACTGCAGACTAAATGATGCATGATAAGGAAGTCAGAACTTTTACTAATCAGGAAATGTCAAAATATAAACTAAACTAAAAGATACACAACACTTTGTCGTGTTCCATGAATAGAAATATATATATCCATATTTTATCTTGTGAAGAAGAAATTTTTTTTAGAAGAAGTTTGAAGTAACACATTTTAAAAAATCCAATGTTATTTAAAATAGAAGAGGTATTCTTAGAGATGATTACCATGGTTTTTTTATTCCTATATAGTGAACCTATATGTAAGGTACATTATATATTTTTGAATATTTTCAATAGCTTACAATTCAAGGGTGAAAAAGGTTTTGATGATGAGGGACTTGTAGACAAGATTATAGACACCATGCCTAATGAGTGGGGATCCAAGAGGACAACTATAGATGAGAATATGAATGTCTCACATATTACTCTTGATGAGCTTTATAGAACTCTTCTTCAACATGAGAAAATAATAATGAGAAATGATGTCAATTTTTAGAAAAATAATGAGAATTTATCTGTTTCTTTTACAACCACCTCTAATCATATGAAATCCAAGACTCTAGAGAGTGTTACAAGTTCTAAGTCTAAGAAGGTCACTGTTTTATCTGAATCAAATTAAAGTAAACATTCTGAGAATTAACTAGCTAATCTTCCTCGAAGAATGAACAAGATAGTTGGGAAGAAAGTATTTCAATATTGATATATGAAGAAATAAATAAAGGATAAGAATGTCTTTGAAGTCACTTGTTATAAATTCAATAGAGTAGGATATATAATTCCAAATTGTCCACTGCATATGAGCAAATATAGAATGTAAAATCATTCTAATAGGAATAGGAATAATTACATCAAAGCTAAAGCTAACAATGTTTTGAATATTATTGACACTTAGAGTTCCAGTGGTGGAGACTCTTCTTATGAATCCTCAAATTAAAAATCTTCATGGATAGAAGAATCTTGGTCTAATAGCCAGACTACATATTGAAAATCATTATTTAAGGGCTAAGGTACAAAATGGTGAATCCATCACCAATGTATCCATGAATGCTGATTATATTGATATTAAAAACTACAACTCCTAGGATAAAGAAACATATTTTGATGATGATAATACTTCACCTACTTATTAGTTATTTCTAGGATTTCTATGCTCATTGAGAATAAAAATTATAAATTCATGAAAAATATTGATAGCCCTAATTCTAGATTTTATATTCTTAATATGGAAATATAAAATCATTCTTAGGATATTGATTAGAAATCCCTTGATTTGGAAAGTATTTTAAAAAACCATGAGAAAGTTATTTCACAGAAGGAGAGAATTTGTAATAATCTATTAAAAGAAATTTCTTTGAAAAACGTTTTCGATCCTAACAGTATTACCAAAACTGATATTTTGAAGTATATGAACATAGTTATTAGAATAATGTTAGAAATATGTTTCTTGAGTAATTGTTTGTCATTCTTTAACATAGGTAAGAAAAAAATGGATAAGATTTATTCCCAAATTCAACCTCTAAGGAATAATTCTAGATTTGGTTATACTTGTTTATAACTGATTTTTAGTAACAATTATTTTCTTCTTCAAAGTGCTCTATTCTGCACTATGTTTCATTGTGGTGGGAATTGAGAAAAAAATTGTTCCATAAACAAAACTCATTCTTTAGTTTTTTGTAAATCTTATTTTATAATGAAAATATGGATACCAAAAAATTTTCTTTATGAAGTTTCCGGATCCAAACAATTTTGGGTTCTACAAGTCTGACACTCTTATATTAAGGAAAATAAAGAATGTACAAACTGAAAAACTTGGTACATGGATAGTGGAATATCCTAGAATATTACTGGTAACAAAAACAACATTGAAAAAGTTATCAAAATAAAAAGTGGAAATGTAACTTTCGAATATAATGCTAATGGTGAGATTATTGGTATATGTATCATTGTTCTTCTTCGAAAAACATTTATTTCAAATGTTTTATTTGTAAAGGGTCTTAAGTACTACATCATTACCATTAGTCAATTATTTTATGAAGGTTACCTTGTAAATTTCAGGAATGACAATTGCTTAGTACAGAATTCAGAGGATGAGTTTATTCTTTCTACCAATTGGAAAGTTAATGTTTAATCATTAAGCTTTGAAGTATTTAAGAGCCAAGATCTACCTTGCCTTAGTGCAATGAATCTTTTGGTCATACACAAATTGAATGCAACATAAATCATGTTTTAAATCTTTCAGTGATGTCACAACTACTAAAGAATTATAGTTTGTGCATGTGTATCTTTTTGTTCAAACACAAATTGAAAGCATTGGAGGAAAATATAATGTATTTTTCTTAGTTGATGATTATAATTGGTTTATGTGGGTATATTTTCTAGGAAATAAATATAAAGCTTTTTCTTATTTTAAAACATTTAGATCCCAGGTTAAATATGAGAAAAACATTCCTTTGATAACTATTCATAGTGATCAGAGAGAATAATTTCAAAATTCTGAATTTGAAACTGTTTGTAGTTGAAAAGGAATTACTCATAACTTCTCAGCACCCAGAACATATCAACAAAATGGTGTTGTTGAATAAAGAAATAGAATTCTTCACGAGATAACAAGATCCATGTTGAGTGAATATTCTATAGAAAAAAAAATTTGGGTTGAAGCTGTAAGTACTTCTTGCTATACTATAAATCTTGTTTTGGTTATAACTTTTCTTAATAAAAATATTTATGAGTAATGGAATGGTAGAAAACCTGGACTTTCCTATTTCATGGTTTTTGCTGGCAAGGTATTCATTGTAAATATTAAAGATAATCTACACAAATTCATAACAAAATCTAATGAAGGAATTATATTAGGATATTCCACAACTTATAAGGCACATATAGTTTTCAATAAAAATTAATATACTGTGGAAGAAACAGTACATGTCAAATTTGATGAAACTAATCCTTTTGTTTTTAAAAAAACTCAACCTACATCTTCAGATGTGTTTTCAAAAAATTATTACTAAACATTGTTAGAAGATCCTTCTAGTAAGAAAAATGTTCATGAAAATATTTTTGAGAAATTTATCACACAGGACTTCGTAAAATATGTTGATGAACATGTTTTATAAAACTCAAATCAGTTGTTTCTAATGAATCATCACAGTGATTGTATCATTGGTGATGTAAATAAACCTGTACGGACTAGATGTTACTTAAGAAATGATGGTGAATATCTAACATTCCATTCAAATTAGAACTCAAAATCAATGATGAAGATTATGGTGATTATGATTAGATAAAAGCTATACAAGATGAGAAAAATGAATTCGAAATGAATAAAGTCTGGACATTGGTTGAAAGACCTACTGAACCTTCTGTTATTTGAGAAAAATGGGTCTTTATAAATAAATGTGCTGAAACTGAAATCCTAGTAGGAAATAAATATAGATTGGTTGATAAAGGCTATAGTCATCATAAAGGAATAGACTATGAAGAAACCTATTCTCCTTTAGATAGACATGAATCTATTCATATTCCACTTGCCTTTACAACATTCTTAAATTTCAAACACTTTCAAATTGATGTTAATTGTTCTTTCCTTAATGGTTTTGTACAAGTGGATGTTTTTGTTGAACAACCTCCTGGTATTAAAGATCCATACCATCTTGAACATGTTTAAAAACAAACCAATGATTTGTATAGAATGATGCAAAACCATGGAGCATAGTATGATAGACTTACAAGATTTATATATCAAAATAATTATGTTAAGGTAAATGCTAATCCAACCGTTTTAAAAATGAAAGAAAATAAAAAGGTTTTGATAGTTCAAATTTATATTGATGAAATTATATTTGGTTCAACTCAGCAATCTTTAACAGATTCATTTGTAGATCTAATGAAATCAGAATATGAAAAGAGTATGATGGGTGATTTAACATTTTTCCTTGGTTTTCAGATTTCTCAAAAACCAAAAGGAATCTATATGTCATAATATAAGTATATTAATGATTTTCATAAAATTTATGGATATGACAACACTAAGAGTATAATGACTTCCATTGGTACGTCAAATTAACTTAGTCTTAATGAAACAAGGAAACCAGTAGATCAAACATCTTCTAGAGGTATGATTGGAAGTCTTCTTTACTTGATATCTAGTCATCTAGGATTAATGTTTTCAATATTTTTTTTTGTAAAGGATATCAATACAGTCCTAAGGAATCTCATTTAACGGATGTTAAATGGATTTTTCACAACATTAAGGGTACCAAAGGTCTTGGACTTCTTTATGCTTCTGTAAATGATTTTGTTTTAAAATGATTTTTGGATTCTGAAATTGGTGGTTATAGAATGGATACGAAAAGTTCATCTAGAACTTGTCATTTCATTGGAGATTCATTAGTTTATTAGTCATTCAAAAAGAAACAATCATTAGAACTTTCCACTATTGAAGATGAATATGTTGCAGTTAGAAGTTGTGCTCAAGTGTTGTGGATATAGCACACACTCACAGACTATTGTATGAGTTTACCAAAACAAAAATTTGTGTCCTATTACTAGCTCAATTTCCTTAAGTAAAAACCATGCACATCACACTCATGTAAAACAAATAGATATTATTCATCAAATTCATAGGGGTCACACACAAAAAGGAGATATCACCCTCCAATTTATCAGAACACAAGATCAACATGCTGATAATTTCAAACAATATTAACCCACCAATAGATTTGAATACATTAATCAAAAGTTGATAATGATAACTGTAAGGTATTCTTCCACCTTATCTTCCTGTTGAAACCAATATATTTACAGTAAGGAACTCTTTATCATAGGGGGAGTACATTTTTATTTTATAATTCTAAAAATGTTTTGTAGTCTTAAATTATTCATAGTCTTAAATTTTTCGTAGTCAAAAAACTTTTTGGTAGTCAAATTTTTCTGTATTTAAAATTCTCTTAAGGAGGAAATCTGTACTTAAAATTTTTCTAATGGAGATTTTCGTTTTGAAAATTTTTGTAATCAATATTTTTGAAATCTGATGTGTTGGTTCGGAACAAAATGGGAAGGATGGCAAGAGGAGGGGGGGGGGGTGAATTGCCTTTTAAAAAAAGATTAACAAATTAAAATCAAAGTGAAATCAAAGTATGTGCAGCGGAAAATAAAAGAGGCAATCACACAAGAAATTGTTAACGGAGTTCGGCCAAAACCCGGCCTACGTCTCCGCTCCCAACTCAACCGTTGAGAGATTCCTACCGCTTGCTTTTCAATGGTTTTAGCAAGAAACCCACTAGGCTTTGAGGTAGCACTAGGACCTATTACAGCTTGCTTTTTTTGGTTTAGCAAGAACCCACTTGCTTTTGATGGTTTAGCAAAAACCCACTAGCCTTCTTACAGGTGAAGGCTAGCTCACCTATGACACATGCCTTTTAAAAGGAAAGGCTTGAAGAAACCTCTTCACACCTTAGTGGTGATGTGAAACCCAAAAGAAAGAGGGATGAAGAAAGAGTTTGGGGTTTGTAGGCACAAACCCAATTTTATGCTCAAAATAAATAAAGCAAGAAAAACCGTGATTGAGGAAGACTTGGGCGCCAAAGTATGATGGAGTTGATGTAGCGTGCTCTCCCAAGCTTCTTGAGGTGCTCCTTGGATTGGAAATTGGTTGGAGAACTTGAGGATCCTTAAAGGTGGAGCGCCGGAGGTTCGCCAAATGTTCAACAATATGTCCGAGCGCTTGGTATATGTTCCGGTTGGTGTCCGGGGCTTCCTTGGCCTTTATTTATAGGAATGGAACCCTTGGGGAGTCTTCGGAGCCGTTGGAGAAGTCCTCGGAGCCGTTGGAGGCCAAAAGAAGGTTGACTGGTCAAAGCCAACGGCTAGTTTGACTGGGCTACCGGCGGGCCGGTGCAGGGCCACCGGCTGGCCGGTGCCTTGGCAGAGGAGAAGAATTCTTTTCCAGGAACCACCGGCTGACCGGTGCCAGAGCCACCGGCTGGCCGGTGGGCAGACAGTAGCTATCACTATTCAGTCTGGGTGCCACCGGCTGGCCGGTGACAGAGCCACCGGCTGACCGGTGGAACCTGGCAGTGGGCAATGCCTCTGCCAGGTCCACCGGCTGGCCGGTGACATCACACCGGTTGGCCGGTGGACTGATTTTCAGTCCACTTGATGTCCATTCTTGGTCCAATCCTTTGTAAATCTTTTGCCTATCATCCACAACACTTAAAAACAATGTTAGACAAATAATAAGGTGATTGTGATCATGAAAATCAAACAACGAGGGGAACGAGAGGTACAACAATCTCCCCCTATTTTGATGATCACAATCACCAAAGCAATTAATGTAAAATACTGAAATTAAAGACATTCTTAAAGAATAATTTGAAAATAAATCAAAGCATGATAGAAAAGATTCTCCCCCAATGAATCAAGAAATTTCTCCCCCTTTGTGATTATCAAAATAGCACGGGGCATAAAACTTGATTGAGGGAAAGGGTTTGAAAATCTAGATATGAGAATTGAAAAGTCAATTGAGATTTTTGAAATTGAAATGAAAATTTGAATAACAGTTTGAATTGAAAGTTTTGAATCAAAAACCAATTGAAATTTGAAATTTGAATTGAAAGTTTTGAATCAAAAGTTTGAACTGAAAAGTTTTGAATGAAAAATTCGAATTGAATATTTTGAAATGAAAATTTTGATACCATGTGTTGAAATTGAAAGTTGGAATCGAAAATTTTGAAATTGAAATCAAAAGGGCTTAATTTGAAATTGAAAGTTTGAATTGAAACAAAAAGCTTAAACAAACCTAACTCCCCCTAAATAAAAACAAAAAGTCACCGGGGAGAGGGATTTTGAAAAGAGACAATTTTAGGCCCGGAGAGACTCGCTAAGAGGGATTTTTCAATCCACCCTTGCCTTGTAGCGGGTCTTATCCTATAGAATTCATCCGAATAAAAAATCGATTTGGGCCTACCATACCGGGCGTTTTTGCAATTACATTCATATATCATGTGCCCGGGTTTTTTGCAATAGTTACAAAATTTAAAACTAGAGCTCCCCCTTACAAAAACAGTGGGTGCATGGGAGGAGGAAGCTATATTGGTGTAGCCAAGTCCATTGGTGGTTCTAGATACTCGTTGAGAACCTAAGAGTTTGGACAAATTTTGTTCACCTTGGGTGAACTTGGCTAGGGATTCTCTAAGATCCTTGATGGTTGATTCCAAAGAATCAACATTGGGGAAATTTTGGATTTTTAGGGAGAGTGCCTCCTTCTCTTTGAGAAGTTGGTCTTTTTCGAAGGAAAGCTTTTTGAAATTCTTTTTTAAAGCAACAAATTTTGGAGAGAGTTCATGAAAACCATTTTCTAATTGGTCTCTAGCATGTTGGAGTTCCTCATAAGATAAATGATTAAAAGAATTTGAAGAACTAGAGGATGAAGAAGAGGAAGAGGATGATGATACCTCATGTTTTGCCATTAGGCATTTTGTACCTTGGTCGCTTGAGGAGGAGGAGGAGGAGGATGATGAGGTGTCACTCCATGTCGCCTTGAGGACCTTTTTCTTTCCTTTTTCCTTTGGCGTGGCCCGTTTTTTGTTGAGTGGGCAATCGGGCTTGTAATGCCCTTTTGGGCCACACCCGTAGCATTTCACATTGGGCTCGGATTTTTCGGTGGGTTCTTTCTTTCGGTGCTTGCGGGATTTCTTCTTCTTGTGCTTCTTCATAAACTTGTGCATTTGGCGGGCGAGATTCTCCATTTCCGAGTCGCCGCATGAAGATGAAGGAGATGAGGAAGATGAGGATGAGGAGGAGCTTACTTCTTTTTGAACCGTGAGGGCAATGTTCTTTGGTGTCTTGATTGGTGTGCCCTCCTTTTGAGCTTGCCTCCTCATCGTGATTTCGTACGTCATTAGGGATCCGATGAGCTCTTCGACCGGCCTGTTCTTTACATCCTTAGCTTCTTGGATAGCCGTCACCTTAGGTGCCCATGAGCTCGGAAGGACCCATAGAATCTTCTTGACCATTGCTTCAGCTGAAACATCATCACCGAGAGATTTTCTACCATTGCAAACGTCAGTGAAGCGTGTAAAAATTTCAGAAATAGACTCATTTGGATGCATTGAAAAAGATTCAAAGTCTCGTCTATACATATCTAATCTAGTATCTTTGACTTTATTAGTGCCTTCATGGGTCACTTCTAAAAGCTTCCAAATTTCATGTGAAGTGGTGCAAGTGGAAACACGATTAAATTCATTTCTATCTAACCCGCAATGAAGAGCATTCATGGCTTTCCCATCAAGCTCAAAATTCTTAATATCGGCGGGGGTCCATTTGGATTCGTCGGGGGAAGACAAAGAATAACCTTGCATGACAATTTTGTAAATAGGATATCCTATGCTTCTAAGAAAGGTAGTCATGCGGGTTTTCCAATAATTATAGTCGGTCCCATCAAAAAATGGAGCCCGACCCAAAGAGTAACCCTCGGGGGCGAAAGAGGAAGATGCCATCACAATGGATCTTTGAATTTGAAACCGTTTAAGGTATTACTAAAATTATCCCTCTGATACCAATTGTTGGGTCGGAACAAAACGGGAAGGATGGCAAGAGGGGGGTGAATTGCCTTTTAAAAAAAGATTAACAAATTAAAATCAAAGTGAAATCAAAGTATGTGCAGCGGAAAATAAAAGAGGCAATCACACAAGAAATTGTTAACGGAGTTCGGCCAAAACCCGACCTACGTCTCCGCTCCCAACTCAACCGTTGAAGGATTCCTACCGCTTGCTTTTCAATGGTTTTATCAAGAAACCCACTAGGCTTTGAGGTAGCACTAGGACCTATTACAGCTTGCTTTTTTTGGTTTAGCAAGAACCCACTTGCTTTTGATGGTTTAGCAAGAACCCACTAGCCTTCTTACAGGTGAAGGCTAGCTCACCTATGACACAAGCCTTTTAAAAGGAAAGGCTTGAAGAAAAATCTTCACACCTTAGTGGTGATGTGAAACCCAAAAGAAAGAGGGATGAAGAAAGAGTTTGGGGTTTGTAGGCACAAACCCAATTTTAAGCTCAAAATAAATAAAGCAAGAAAAACCGTGATTGAGGAAGACTTGGGCGCCAAAGTATGATGGAGTTGATGTAGCGTGCTCTCCCAAGCTTCATGAGGTGCTCCTTGGATTGGAAATTGGTTGGAGCACTTGAGGATCCTTGAAGGTGGAGCGCCGGAGATTCGCCAAATGTTCAACAATATGTCTGAGCGCTTGGTATATGTTCCGGTTGGTGTCCAGGGCTTCCTTGGCCTTTATTTATAGGCATGGAACCCTTGGGGAGTCTTCGGAGCCGTTGGAGAAGTCCTCGGAGCCGTTGGAGGCCAAAAGAAGGTTGACTGGTCAAAGCCAACGGCTAGTTTGACTGGGCTACCGGCTGGCCGGTGCAGGGCCACCGGTTGGCCGGTGCCTTGGCAGAGGAGAAGAATTCTTTTCCAGGAACCACCGGCTGACCGGTGCCAGAGCCACCGGCTGGCCGGTGGGCAGACAGTAGCTGTCACTATTCAGTCTGGGTTCCACCGGCTGGCCGGTGACAGAGCCACCGGCTGACCGGTGGAACCTGGCAGTGGGCAATGCCTCTGCCAGGTCCACCGGCTGGCCGGTGACATCACACCGGTTGGCCGGTGGACTGATTTTCAGTCCACTTGATGTCCATTCTTGGGCCAATCCTTTGGAAATCTTTTGCCTATCATCCACAACACTTAAAAACAATGTTAGACAAATAATAAGGTGATTGTGATCATGAAAATCAAACAATGAGGGGAACGAGAGGTACAACATGATGATCTTCAAGAAAAACTTTCCTCATTATGAATAACCTTCCAGGAAATTCGAAAGGAATCCATACTTTCATAGATTTAATCACCTTTTACTTGTTTTTATTTTTATATGTTTTTAAAATTTTCATATTCTAATTTTCATGAATCCCAATGTTTTTATTAAAGAACCTCAAAATATCTAAATCCATCAAAATTGTTCTTTGGTAATTTTTTTAAGCTGTCAAATATGATCATAATGTTTTCCAATCATTGTATTGAGTTTGGAAGCTGAAATGTCACATCAAACGCCTATATAATGGACCCCCGATGTTTTTCCCTACATCGAAACTGAATCCTTTGTGTGCTGAAGCTCTACCCTCTTACATATGCTTGTTCAAGATTTTCATGGTTTCCCCAGCTCTGAATGTCTATTGAAGCAGCGTCTCAAAAACAAATGTCATCCATAAAGGAAATATCTGAGTGGAAGGTTTAGAGAGAAAGTTTTCTTCATCTAAATTTCATCACTAAGTATGATTCCATTATATCTATGAATCTAAAGCTGAATGGGTTGGAGAGTGTTTGAATTTCTAAATCGAAAACCCATGATCCGGGGTATTTTGAGTTGCTGATTGAATTCTTTGAGACAATACCCTTTTTTAAGGAAGATCATAAGAGAATGTTTTCTATCAAGGGTTATGAGAAGAGATATTCACATTACTACACGAATCATTAAATATTGGATGGTATTACTTATGTAAGGGAAAATTAGTTCTATTCACAGAAGCTATCTGGTGTTCAAGGAAGTTTTATTAAAGAAAAATCCATGGCCAGTCTTGGTCTTTTAGATGAAACGACTCTCATGATTCATCATCTATCGACAAATTACCTTACTCTTTAATTATGTGTTCAATGATTCATCATTCTGAGAAAAGGTGACAAGGATACATTAATGAAGAGTGACATCTATATTCAGGATTTATTGGTAATCATTAGAATGATAAACATAGTTAAGCATATATTGGTTACGATTGAGAACATAATGAATGGAAATATGAATGCTCAAATTATTATGTATCCACCCATTCTGTCAAATATTTTTTTTTGGGTTTTAAAATCCTTCAATATTCCTTACAAATCTATGTCATGAAATTGCAAAGTCATGTTTCTAAGTGATGAAACCTTGAGAAGGATGAAATTTGATTTTTCTAATGAATCCGAAGAATTTTATGATTTTCGGGAAGAGGAAGTTGAAGATCATTCAAAGTAATATTAGGTGGTTGAAACCAATAAAAAGGGTGGAAGAAAGAGGAAGGTAAAGGAAGAGGAAGAGAAGGAAATAAAACCCAATAGCAAAGGAAACTCAATCTGCACCACCAAAGCCAATGAAACATAAAGCCTATCTTGATGAGGTTGTGGATACATAGAGGGAAGGCAAGAAAAATCATAAATAAGGTGATCCTGAGTTTGGTTTGAATCCTTCTGGGGAAAATATTTTATGTAAAATTCATCTGAAGTGCTTGAGAATCAAGAGAATGAGAATAAGCATATGATAACGTTATCTGAGGTATAGATAGTCCAATAATTTCTGAAGGTTGCTGAGAAAGCATCCGAAAATATTCATGTACTAGAATCCTTCCTGATAGAACCTTTACCTAAGACTCATGGAAATAAATTTGTCACTCTGTAATATGTCCTAGAAAAAGAAGTAGAATAAAAATAAGTATAAGAATACGAAGAAGGTTGTGGTGATACAGAATACTTGATTAAGAAAGTATAAGATTTTCATGAGAAGGAAAGACCTTCTGAAGAAATTATCATTCTGAGCCTCTGGTGTTGATTCATCAAAACATGATACACCAGGAATAGATGAAAAATGGTGGATTAAGTGAAAATGTTGTCTGAATAGAATAATATAAACCTTGATTTTATTCAGCTAGAAGATTCTGGGGCAAGATCTTAGAAGGAAGAGCTAGATGAAGGTAAAATTTTACAACTATTTGATAGTGAACTTGAATCACCCAATCAAGAAGAAGTTATTCTAAAATTTAATATGGGATAATAGGTTTTTGTTGATTTACCTAGTATAGAAGTTGTGAAGAATAAAGAATTGGGTTCTTCATCGAAGAGGAAAGCTATTGATATTGAAAATGAATCCTCATCAAACAATATCTCTGATTCAGAATTGTCTTCCCTTGCACATGATTTTGTTTTCCAATCCTTGAATAAGCTTGTTGGGACTATTCTAATTTTTTCCAATTATTGATTCGATATTCCAAATGCTTCAGCACGCCTGAAATCAAAAATCAGATTCAGTGTCCATTGTGATGGATAAGTGCATCAAACATGATGCTGATTTCAAAACCGTTTTCATAAACTATGAATCCCACAAAAAGATATTTCCGGAAAATAACCATCTGATCCAAGAAAACTATATAAGATATGATAATTCTTTATAAATTCAAAGAAAGTGTCAAGGATTCATTTGGCACTAAATAATTTATGTTAAGGATCTCACAAATAGATTTGAGGAAAATATAATTCTGAAAAAAGAATTCACGTATGCAAGAAGTGATAGATCTGAATGGTAAATTATATTCAATGGATTGGAGTTGGTAGAGGTAAAGAGATATTATAATCAAACTTGAGGAAAAATTTTCTCAGCAAGAAGAAGTTCTAAAGGGTCATGCAGAATCTCCTAAGGCTCAGGATGAAAAAAAATCAAATCCTTTGAAAATAAAATAGAAGATCAGGAACAGCTTCTCAAATGAGTAGAGGAGGATCACAGGGAAGTCAAGAAGCTCAAAACCATAGTAAAGAAGTAAATTTCGAAGGAGAAGGAATAAAAATCTTGTTTAAATCTTCTATTTTCAGGTATTCTTTAATATTATAAATTTTTCCAATTGCAATTAAATTTTGGGTTACTCTTTATACTTTTCGTTGTTTAGTACTAATATTTTAGGTACCATATTATCTTTTCCATTCCTTATATTATTTTTTGAAAATCACAAAGAGGGATAAAAGAATGATAAAAAAATAATACAAAGTAAAAGATAAAATTTCCCTATGTAAGTGGGAGATTATCTAAGGAGGAGATCATATCCAATAATATTTTTGAATGCATTAAAATGCGAAGTCTCAATCCGTAAATCAAGAATATGATCCTTAGTTATTCCAAATCCTATGGGGGAGTTAGTCATATTCATTATTTACCATGTGTTAAGGGAGATAAGTTATATTTTAAAAGTCAAAAAAAAATTTCTAGGTCCTTATATTCTTTTTCATAAGGATGTTTGTGCTTCCCAAAATGGGAAGATTGTTGTAAATAAGGTTTCCTTATGACTTTCTAAATCCTTCATTTCTTGAAAATCACAAACACTTTAACTTAAGGAAAATTTCTTTTCCCTGTATATTATATTCATAATGAAAATTTTCCTTCTTTATAGAAAATTTATCCTTTCCATATATTCATTGTTCATTTCATAATTTTTCTAAACCTAAGTCATTTTATTTCTATGTATAAAATTCGGTTTCGTATCTAAAACTTCGGAATCATATAAATACATATATATAGAGTTTTCAATTTTCGGGATCTGAATTCAGGTTCTGAATTCTCTGAATTGAGACTCCAAACATTTTTGAGTTCAGATTTTGAATTCTATGAATGCAGACCCTGAATTCTCTGAATTTAGACTCCAAAAATTTTGAGTTCAGACTCCAAATTCAATGAATTCAGACTCCGATATTTCTAATTTTAGACTCTAAAATCTACAAATTTCGACTCCTAATTCTTATGAATTCAGACTCCAAATTTCCATTAAATTCATATTCCAAAATTCTATAGAATTCAGGATACGAATTCTTTTGAAGATAAAATTTGAATATTCATGTATTATAGATACCGAATGGTTTTTGGTTAAACTACGACCTGCTAATTTTCCTTACATTCCAAAAAATGGAATTGGTTAAGCAACTATATTTTTTCCTTACACTTGTTATAGTTATAAAATGATGTCGTACTTTCTGTTCTAACCAACCGTTGTTTGAGTGACACATGTATAAGTCCCTCTGAAATTCAAGGTAGAATATGACCATTGGATGAGGGATCCGACCGTTGAAGATGTTCCTATAAGAGGGAGTTAATTTAAATGAGCTTGATGAAGTTTATCAATCTTGAGATTACATGCTGCTGAAGTGATTTCTAGAGAGATAGATTTTATTTCGTTGTGCATACTAAACATCTTGTTCCGATTTTCTTCGTGCGACTTGGAATGTTGCTGAGTACATTTGAGGGCTTCTAGTGATAGGAAGATAGAGGTGCCAACAACCTTGAAGTTCTAGGGCTTGTAGGGATATCAAGGTAGTCTCCGATATTCCTATCGAGGGCTTACCCTGATGTGGGGAAGACATACTTTCTTGAAAGTATAAATCAAGGGACCATTATCCAAGGTTGTGGGATACCATTCTCTCTAGGTTAATATATTTACTACTTGTTACGTGTATTATATCATGTATTCCATTATATTTTGGTTATTAATGATTGTATAACTATCTTATAATTTCAAATACTTCTTCTCTAATTAATAAAAATCTACATGCTCAAAGGTAGAATCTTAATCATTGAAATCATTTCATCGATTTCATTTCCGGAACCACATTTCCGGAATCAAGCAAGCTTTTAGAACTAAGAGGTCTTGTGAATTTACATCATTTAACTATGTTAAGCATTATCATCATTAAAAGATACAATTGATTTTTTAAAGTATACAATTCACCCCCACCCCCACTCTTGTATATGGAGCAACCACATTCATCATTTCAATCATACACCATGGTATGATAATATTTTCAATTATCTAGTAACACCTCATATACCATTTCATATAAAATCAAAGAAAATTCAAAAATTAAATATGAATCTAGATATTACATTTAGGATGATAAATTTCTTTGGGATATTTTAAATGACCATGAAATTGATTTTTTCCACAAATTATCTTTTGGAGGCAACTTTGGACTTTAAGGAACCACAAATAAGGTTTTAGAATCTGGACATTATTGGTCCACCCTTTTTAATTATGCTTATTAATTTTGTAAAAGTTGTGAAAAATGTCAGTTTTAAGGAAATATTTCAACGATATAAAGAACTCCCCAAATAAAACATATTTTGTATGAAATTTTTGAAGTATGTGGAATTAATTTTATGGGACCTTTTCTAATGTCATTTGGTTTAATTATATCTTTCTTCTAGTTGATTATGTTTCCAAATTGGAGGAAGCAGAACAAACCAGGACTGATGATGCTAACTTTTTTTGTGATTATTTCAGGGATAAGATATTTTGTATGTTTCGAGTGCCTAGATAAATCAAAAGTGATCATGTGAATTAGTTTTGAAATAGGTGAATATAAGCATTTCTAAAAAAATTTGGGCTTCATCATAAAAATTAAACTCCCTATCATCCAGAGACTAATGGCCAAGATGACGTGTCCAATTGGGAAACCAATGGAATTTTAGAAAAGGCGTTTAATCCAAATAGGAAGGATTGTAGCCAATGGTTGGATGAATGATTTTGGGATTACATGATAGCCAAAAAAAAATCGATTCAAATGAGCCCATATAGGTTTATTTATGGGAAAATCTGTCACCTACTTGTGGAATTAGAACATAGGGAATACTGGGATGTGAGGAAGATAATTTTTTATCTTAATAGTTCTAGAAGGGATAGAAGATAATTGTTGAAAGAGTTGAAATAAATTAGAATGGACGATTTTAAAAACAATAGAATTTATTAAGAGGGAACTTTAGTGGCTCATGAAAAGAATATAAAAATAAATACATCCATCCTGGAGACAGGGTGCTATTATTCAACCCATGAATCAAGATGATTCCAATAAATTAAAATTCTAGATGGGAAGGTTCATTTATAGTAACTCGGGTATATCCTTTTGGTACTGTGTAGATTATGAAAGACCAAGAGATGAATCCATTCACTATTAATGGGCATCAGCTAAAAAAATCCTTGGGACAATACCATTTGAGCTAGTAGATGAGATCACACACCTCAAACCCATTTATCAAAAAATACATCAGATAATAGTACTCCTTCACACATACTTCTTGTTTGATTCAATCTAAAATATAATTAAAAGATAAAACCATGTGAATTCATTGTTGAAATTTCGTCATAAAAGTGTGGGTGAGGGAACCATTATGGTTTAATATTTTTTTTCAAAAACATATTTTATGTTTTTAAAATTATTGTGTGTATTTTGATTTTTTGGACCTAAAGTAATTCTCATCACAATTATTGAATCACATTTCAATGTGTGAAAAAAATTATCCCATAAATATGATCATAAATGAAAGATGAAATAGACTTTGTTTCATGATTAGATATTTCGGAGTTCCACGAAAAGTATTCTGAATTCTAAATATCATGTCACATCTCACTATCTTTATATATTAAATCACATTCATGTGAATATTCTAAACCTAATTTTCATATTTTTTATTTCACACCATTCACAACTAAACCATATCTTGCTTAATTTATCCATAATTTAAAATCTTTCAGTCAAAACGTGTTGTTTAAAGGTAGATGTGTTTTAAATGATTGAGTCATTTTGATTTGTTTTAAATCACCTTTTAAAAATAGTCCATTTCATTATGTCCAACATTGGAAATTTAATTATTATATCCTATATAATCAATGAACATCCTATTAGGTTAGACACATTGCAATCCAATTTTTCCTATCCATCCAACTCTTGAATTCAAATTGCATAATCTACATTCACTTAAGTGGGGGGGGGGTGACTTGTGTTGTGATAACTCATTGGGATATACTTTGGGTGGAAAGTAAAATGATGAATATATTTTATTATTTCTAAAAATAATCATTCTGTGAAATGCTTTTCCTTTTTTATAGATCTCATATATTATAAGATTTTCCTTTCCGATGATTCTAATGAAAAAATGTTCTTCATATCTGAAGGTTTCAAGAAAAATCATGTGATGATTGAAAATGTTGTTACTGAAATGATGAATGGTGTGAAATTTCACTAATTTTTCATTATTAAGGGTCTAAATTACTACTAATGGGAGTGAATAGGAGACCATTCATAGGAAAAAATTAGAATATTGATTTTTTTTTTCAAAAGTTCAAATCACTCTTTATTCTGCCACATAATTTTTCGCACAAAAATCCTACCCACCGAAAGCCACAGAAAAATCCAGAAAAGTAATCCTGATAAATATATATACTTGACTCATATCAGGTTGATATGTATGAATTTATCAATCCTATGGTGACCCTATCATTAGTATTTGATGAGAAAGATATTGTCAAAAAATTAAAATTTGTGTGATGAGAGAAAATGTGACTAAGGTAAGTGTTTTATGTGCATGGGAGGAGAAATGAAGAGTAAAAATGATGAATGATTTGAAATTAAGATTCTTAAATAATAATTTTTTAGGGTTCATGATAATTATTGTTTCTTGGAATCAAATTAGTAGATATCATGGATTTGGGTTTTAAATTAGTTTGGATTTGATATTGTGTTTTACTTTTCCCGGAGTCCAAGCGACAAGTGTGGGGGAATAGACAGAGCTCAAATTTTCATCTTTCAACATATAATTTTATATTATTTAATCCCTACCATTAATAAAATTTATCTTATTTGCATCATATTAGGAACTTTTGTGAGTTTTGATTTTATGTGTGAAAATTGGTTAATTATGGACATTTAACAGTTTTCTGTTGCCTCTGTATTTTGAGCGTAGCTCCTACAATATTTATCCAATTCACGTGATTCATTTTTTATGAAGTAATTATTAGTGGAATATATATATGTCATCATAACCCAAAGCTAGTTTTAACTCCATAAATCCAAAAAAATGGTCAAAGGGAACACTTATTCTGGCCCGAATAATGGACCTTAAATCATTCAATGAGGCATATCTCTAGATACCGAAAAACAAGATGAATGTTTCAAATTCGGTATGAAATCCAAATAGATGATTCTGTTTCACATTATATTTCTTGGAGAAATAAATTCATATAGTCTTCCATTCAACCGGTGAATGTATTGTTGGTGGAATAGAAAATGCTGGCCATAAAACTTCAGGTCTACTAATTCGGAAATAACTCATTCTAAAAGACTCCAAATGCTCTGAATGATTGAGTTTAGATATAAAACAACATTACTCACATCTTATAATAATGTCCCCTTATAGGATTAGGCTTAAAGGTGGTTGAAATGAATTTATCATTCTAGAGGACAGTTTCTAGAGGAGATACATTCTGTTATATTTTTTGTCCCTTTTCATCTATTTATTTTTGTAATGCCCTCATCTTCCTCCATATTATCAATTACCCTTAAAATTGTGGGGTAAACATATAAGGTGATTGTGGGAGGGAAGGTTTTATATATTTAATTTTTAGAGTTCTTACATTTTATTGAATAAAAACCCTATCTCTTCTACGAAGTAGTTTTAAAATTCTTATAGTATTATTTATTAGCTTATGACATCGTTTTCGTTTTAATATTATATAGTTATTATTTATTTGATAAATGATCTATTTTATCCCTCCATTAGGTTGTGGAATATATTCAATTTAATGATAACAATGATTAGTGGTGAAGTAGTTGGTGATATCTAGTACGTGGGGGAGGGGTGGTGAACATTCAAAAATATTTGTATAATCATTAACCAACTTTTAATTGCCTATGATAATAGGGGTATTCACTACAACATTATAACACACTGTTAGGAGTATAGAAAAACTATAATTTTATAAGGACTATTCTTATCATAACCATTTAACCAATGATGTGAGTTGATGAAATTGTGGAATCTCACTTAAATCAACTTAGTAGAATAGGATTGAATAAAATAGTACACATATAGTATTGCAATTATAAAATAGACCCTGAATAGATCACCCATCTCATAAAATAGTTTTTTAGTCAGTTTCCTTTTACATTATTCTAGAATCTCTTACATTAATTCTTCATTTTTCTATTTCTCTCTTTCATTTAAAATCCAACCAATTTCAAATTCATCTAACTATTTCGTTAATTAAAAAGGGAAAAACTATTTCCGGTGCACTCCTCCTCTCTACACTACCTAGAGAGAATCACTAGATTATATTTTGGTAATTTAAATAAAATGGTTTTTCCATTCCCATGACAAGCGTGCATCACGTACCAATCCAGTATAAATAACATTAAGTCATAATCCTCATGAAGGAATAATATTAAAAGAATCATATAATATCGTGAGATTAAATGGTCAGTAGATACACCACACACAATAATTAAGTGGTGAATATTACATTTATCTCATAGATTTAAAAATTGAGATAGAAAACTATTACCTTGTGTTTATTTTATAGTGATCATATTTTAATATCCTATATAATAAACTTGTGTTAATCATCTAATTTCATGAGAACCTTTTTCTTCTTTATAAATAATTTTTTTTCACTTATTACTATTTTCTATAAAAATTCATAAACAAAAATGTTTATGTTGAGTATTTTGAACAAATTTGATTTAGGAGTCAAAAACATCCTTGGATGGTCAACTATTGTCCAAGGGGTCATTATATACATATCCAAAATAATAATAATGAAATAGTTATAATATTTAAATAGTATTTATAATATGAAAATAAATCATTTAATATTATTATAAAAAATTAATAAACATTAAAATCATGGAGACGTTATGTCGTACGTACGCATGAGTTATGTAAAATAAATTGCATCAGGTTGAGGAGGCGGTAGTCCACAAGTCCACAAATGACGTTATCACTTATAAATGTTTGAATGAGTAATAACGAAAATGATACATTATATTTCATGAAAGGTAATTATGTCATAAATGTCATATTTATTCATATCATGTCATATTTTTTTCCTTAAAACTATTCTTTATTCATTACATGTGTTGTGTGTATGAATCACATCGCTTTGAGAGAGAAGTATAAGAACATCCACAAATGATGTATTAGTTTAAAAAAAAATGAAAAGTATAATGATTTGTTTTCTAAAATAATTATAAAGTTTTAACTACATATTCAATATGATATATAAAATATATAAATATTTTATTCATCATAATGGATTCCATGGTAGGTGCTAAAATAAAAATGAACAACCATCGTTTTGTTTGGCAGTAGTCCACCGTACATGTAAATAGTATGTTCATTACACATTATATGGGGGTGTGTGTAATTATTGAACAAAAAAAAGTACCCAAAAAACATACTACTATATTAAGGACAATTTTGGATATATTATCATTGAATATTGATTATTTAATGAGTGGATAATGGAAATAAACATAAAATTCCTTTGGAATGGAATTTCCTCATCATAAGGTAACTTCTTTTGGTTTTATCCCAAAGGCTTCCTTGGATTCCTTTCTGAAAAAAATATTTTAATAAAGGAGGAATGTAGGGTTTTTTTGGAGAAATTTTGGTAGATTTGACTGAACCTATATGGATTGAGAGGTGTGAGAATGTGGAAGGAGTAGAGGCCTTTTATAATGCAGGAGGAGTTGCACTCCTAAAATATTTTTAATGAAAGGAAACTAATCCACGTTTTTCATTTAATGGTGATACATAATGGTAAAAAGGATATACAAGGGGAGATATGGTTTATATATGTCCAATGAATATATTTTAGACAAATTTATATGTTGTTTTGGGTCATAAGGGAATTCTTTAGTTCTTTATTAAGAATAATTTAACATTAATCATTGAAATTAGTTTAAATTACATTCACTAATTTGTTTTGGAAAAAATATAATCTTACCTTATTAGAAATTATAAATTATTATAAATCCTAATATGAAGTCCATTATTTGAAAACCCAATCAAGTAACTGGAATACATGAATTTAAATTTCATCCCATAGATGGGATGACAACGTAGAATTTTAATATAAAATCATTCAAAAGATTGAAATGTGCATAATGTAAATTTCAAATAATAATTGATTACAATGACCAAAGTTTTCACAATTGATAAAAATATTATCTGATTAAACTTTAAAACAAATGTAATATATAACATAACCTTTTAAAAAAATTTAATTGAAGAGCAATTTTCAATTAAATTTCATTAATTTTCACTATTAACTAAAATAGGAATCTTCAAATGAAAATACCAAGACATCACTCTTAGATAATTTTTTTCTCTTAAAAATTAGAAGTTAATTATTAAATATTAAATTTATAAAATGGTAAAAATTATTATTTAAATGGGTTCTCCATTAAATAGTGGTAGGCACAAAGCACTTATCATTATTTGGTGTTGGGTTCAAGCTCCATGGCCTTACCGAACATGATTGGTTGTCACCCAGAAAACATTTCATCCTTTTATATAACTAAATTAATATATTTTTAAAAATAAATATGATGGACATCCTAGTAATTATGTTAATAACTAAATATTTTTTTAACTAACTGTATCCATTTATTGCCACATAGGCCCTTCCTTGGTTTAGGGTTAATCCATAATATCATTTTTATGATTTAAAATCATTACAAAATATCTTTGATTTAAAACACCTTAGTTTTGAATTAGTTTATTGATTTAGAAAATCCTTCACAAATGGTTTGTAAATAAAAAGTGGATTACCTTAAGAATTCCCCATGGGAGTGTCAAACTAAGTGTGCAGTAATGACCGTTGTCTTGTACTAGGTTACCCTAAGTCAGGTCTAGAAGTCCTTATAGTAGTTATTAATCTTAGTTATATCAATTCTAGAACCACATCCACTTGTAATATCATGATAAGTATTTATAGTTTGGAAAAGTCCCATAATCTCTACCTTAACAAAATAATATATTGTTATTCTACACATTTAGTCAAATTATACCTTAGGGTTATCTTACCAAATCTATGTATTTCTAAATATTTTTCACAATGATTCTATTAAACTTACTCTGATATTAACTATAGCTCCCTACCCCCAGATTTCCTAGATTTGATGTCTTCAATCCATTATATTGGAATGATTACATTGAAAAAAATCTCAAATGACAGAGAGTTTAGTAATCTTAGTAAACCATACACATCATATAGTATTGTATTAAAAATGACTACACTAATTAAAAAAATATTTAATTATTGTTTTAATATAAATTTATTCGAGGTTAACTCCAATCCTTCTCATAAATAAATACATATCTATAATAATATGAATCTTTTATTACTGGGAAGGAAACATAATAACGGTGAGCTCAAATTATTAGTATGGGTAAATTATAGGGGAAAAAATAATGAATCAATGATATAATAATTATGTGATGGTAAATAATAGAACATACATACCATATAATTGAAAAACTAAGACGGAAGTGAGTAATCATTATGGAAAGGTAATAATGAGATACATAGGTCATTAAAATAACTATATAAGAAAATATAAATATGGAAAGGGAAGAAACTAAAACACATTCCATTTAATAAATGTACATAAAAGAAAATATATCCTTAGATATGTCAACCCAAAATATGATCGAAAAATTATAAATTAAACTAAATGGAGAAAATGCGTGATTATTGGACGACATATTTCTTTTGTACATGGAATCATTACCATCGAGACCTCTCATAAGATTGTTTAAAACGTATTGAGTAAAACCCCATATTTGGAGGCTATCCAAATGACTCGTCCCATGTTTCTACTGATGCATCGAGGGGTTATCAATAAACATGACCCACACATGTCATTGCAGTCCAAAAAATTCCTCATATATCTAATAATCGACTAAATAATGTGCCTCATCGAATATATATATGGGGTACAAATTTATCAATATTTGCCCAAAAAATAAAATAAAATTAAAATTGAAGCACATATAAAAATGATATATGGTTTGTGAAATGATCATATCTATGATTAATGGTAATAGAAAATCAATTTTCAATGATCATAGGAAATTGAATATTTCAAGGAAAAAATGAATCAATGAAGTGATTTCCAATACCATCATTGTATAAACAAATCATAAACAATCCATGGAAATATTAAGTATGGTACCAAAACCACATTCCAAAAGTGATGTAAAATAAAGGGTTTTTGTCGTTGATGAATATATATATTATCAAAATATCTTTTATGAACATTCATAAGGAAAATATCCTTTTATTTTAAAAAATGTTTTAAAAACATTTTCCTTTAAATTCAAATTTAAAAACATTTTCTTTTATATTTAAATTTTAAAACATATTATTTAAAATTAAACATTTTTTAAATGAAAAGTGAGCATCAAGTATATTATGGAGAGTAAATCTATATTATCATAGTGATGTAAAAGAACATTTATTTTTCACGGTAAAATGGGGAAAAATTCTATGTGAGGAAAGCATTAAAAAGATTTCATTGAAAAGATTTATAATATAAAAAATATGGAAACTTGACTTTTAAAAATCATAATAGATGTACTTTGGATAATATTTTAATATTACATAGTTTTTAGATGAAAAGAAGTTCTTTGAAAAAAAGGGGAAATATAGTTGAGTCTTCATAAAAATATTTTCTAAAACATTTTGACTACTAATTAGGGGGAAATGTTATTAATTCATCAAAATGGTCATGAATAATTATATAATAATAAAATATATTATTTTTAAATTCATATATAATTTCTTAGAATGGAAATTCGATTGAAATGTCATTATAGTTAGACTTGAATAAAATAGTCATTAAACATCCCATAGTGTCTCATACAATTTTAAAACATTTAGAGACAAATGCCTCATGAATATATAATATTAAACAAAAATTTTAATGTCATTAGAATAAATATACTCAGGATATAACATTTAAAATTCAATATATAAACTATATAAAAGAAACTAGGTGCACATTAATAAATTAGTCAATATGGAATGTAAATTGAGAAGAAAATACCATTCATACGAATAGAAAAACCAAATAGTGATAAAAATAAAATTAAACAACTAAATACCATTAAGATAAAATAATTAATGAAATAATATAACTATATTGGCACTAGTTACACCACACAAAATAATATAGTGGTGAATATGACATTTATCTCAAGGATATAAAAGGTGAAATGGAAATCCATTAGCCTGTATTTATTTAAGGAGATTGTACATTAACATCTTATATAATAAACTTATGTTAATTAAATACTTTATTGATTATATTTTTAATTTTTCTGATTTATTTTATTTCACTTTTTTACTATGTTGTATAAAACTACTCAAACAATGAATGTTACGTCGATTTTTTTTACCAAAGTTGATTTATGTGTCAAAAAAACATTGGTATATCAAATAAGATGAAAGTGTTCATTATAAAACATATATAGAATATTAATCATGAAATAATTATAAAATATATACAATAATTACAATTTTAAATTTCAATAATTAAATATGGTTTTGAAAAAATAATCATTGTTACAATCATGGAGACGGTAAACATTTTGTACGCTTGAGTAACATTTCAATTTTTCAATGATCATTATGGAAAGAAGGTAAGTATGATATATCATTATAAAATTATAATTAAATCATAAATAACATATTAGTTAATAATATAAAATTATATATATATCTCTTATGGTATATTATTAATCACATCAATAATAATATAAAGTAGTCCACACGTCCGTGAAAAAAAATATCACATTTAAGTGTGCGAATGGGTAATAATGATAATGATATATAATATTTTTTTAAAGGTAATAATATCATTAATATCATATATATTTTATATATTTTATTCTTGTCACGTATTTTTAATTAAAACCATAACTCATATATTTTATGTATCGTTTGAGTGAATCACCTCGCTTTTAGTGGTCGGTAGTCTCCACTTCCCAAAACGATGTAATCGATTTACCAAAAAATAAAATCTATAAATATCAGTTTTGTAAAAGAATTAAAAAAATTATAAATGAAAAATAAATATTATATATAAAATATATAACCATATTATCTATAATAATGGACACTATGACAGGTTTTAACAGAAAAAATGAATAATCATCATTTCATGATGTGATAGTCCTCCACACTAGTAAATAGTTTGTCTGCTACCCATTAGATGTTGGTATGTGTCAGTGTTGGTAAAAACAATAACATAACAACATCCTTGTATTTTGAGTTTAATGGTGTTGTTATATTATCATGTAATAAGTAGAGTTGAGGGAATGAAGAATGGAAATAAAATTGACGAGCTTTAAGAAATGTGTTACCTCCTAATTTGGTAACTCCCTTATGTTTCACAAAAAGGATTGTATTGATTTCATTCTGAACAAAAAGTGTATTCAATGAGGAAGATATTTATTATGGTAGATATCTAGGCCTAGTATTTATGAACATAACGAGCTTTAGTTGTGTGAGAGATTAGTGGGAAAGCGGTCCTCTTTTAATGAAGGAGTAGTGGAACTCTTGTAATATTTTCAAAGTAAGGGACACCATCTTGGTTTTTATTTAATGTGGATACATAATGGTCCAATGATGATAAAAAGATGTATAGGGTCGAAATATGGTCATCCAATATCCTTTTGATAAGTGTATAGTTCATTGTGCACCTTAGGGTTTTGGTTTTGTTCCTTTTTAAACATAATTTAACCATAATCATTGTAAATAGTTTTAACTAATTTCAATAATATTTTTGGACAAAAAATAAATTGACCTTATTATAAATTATAAATTATTATTATTAAAAATATAGTATCAATTTTCTAAAATTCCAATCCATGAAGTGGTAGAAATTAAATTAATTTTAATTCCACAAACGGGACGACAATATTGGTTTTTAAATTAAAAATGTTCAAAAGTTTGATATGTGTTTATAGTAAATTTTCCAAATAAAATGATTAAGATGACATAAATTGGATCAATTTATAAAAATATGATCTAATTTAACATTTAAAAAATCTAAATAAAATTAGTCCATATAAAAAATCATATCAAACCCAATTTTCAATTAAAAGCTAGTATTTTTCACTATTTAAAATAAAAAATGAAACATCCAATAAAAATACCAAAACATAAAAAAAAATATTTTTATGTTCCAATTATAAATAAGATATGTATTTTAACAGATTAAATTTATAAAAGGGTCCATAAAAATACTTAAAATTGGGTCACCATTAAATGGTGGTAACAAATCCTTAATAAAAATATAGGTTTTTATGGGTAATATTGAATTTATTATTATATTAAGTCTATAAATCTATTAGATTATTAAATAAATTTACTTAATATATTACATATATATCTCATTAATATCATTAAATAATTGTAATAAATATAATTTATTATTGTAAAACACATTAATGTGTTATTATATTAAATATTAATATTTCAATAATACATTGTTATTTGATGGAACATGGTCTTGAGTGTAACACAATCTATTAAAGAATGTCTCTAATATGTGAGATTAAAGGAATATCAATTTTTATTTCATCACAATATATATAATAAATTGATTTTAATTAAAACATGAAATATATTATAAATTATCAGAATATTATATTCCTTTACGCACTTGGTATTGTTTGTCATACATGATATCAATTTGAATATTCTTACTCTAAAATTTTGGGGTGATACAACTAATCCTTACTATCCAAAATAAGGATACATTAAACTGATGTTATTTAACTATATTAAATTCCCCTATTTAATGTTACCACATGACTTAAGTTTACACCTAAATCAAAATCAAGAAATTATATTAATTTGATTCCATATTCATATAGTTATTGTGCCAAAATTTTTTAGTGTAAAACTCATATTAAGAGTCATGAATTATCTTTGATCATTCCTACAATATTGAACATGAATATCATTTTCAACTTGTATAATCATTGATATAATATCTTGAGTCATTTTCATGTGCTAACATGTGCCTTTTCAAATAGAAATATCAACTTTTCAATACTATAAGGGTTAAATATCCGGAATTAAGAATATGTACATGAAGTATTCACATTCATGATTTCAATTAAAACATATCCTCAACATGATAAAATCCATATACAAGATGATCTTTATTGAATTCATGTATATAGTTCCAAATTATTATGGTTCCCCAGTATATAATATTCATGGAAGCACTTATACACTATCAAAGATTCTTTATCTCACAAGTTCAGAAGAAAGGATCACTGAAAATGATTTATGATACTCTCATTAAATCTATTTCATTTATAGCTTTCTCTTATGTAAAGTGGAAGAAAATGGAAATTTTATCCATCCTTCAAACATAGTAAATTAAGTAACCACGTGAATTAATTTTTCACAGTTTCACTATAGTGATATCATGTTTTATAATGTCATGACAAATTATTTTTTTTCTATGATTCTATATACTAAATTAATTAATACATTAATTTTCCACACATTATGAAAACACAGTATTTATCCAACAAATATTTTTATACCTTTATATCAATGGGATTTCACGACGATATCAATACATTATTTAATTTGTTTCCGAAATCTAGATTTTTTACACACTATTTTTTTCATTATTTTTTAAATATAGATTAACATCATAATTATATTAATTATATTGATAAATTTATCTAGTTAAAATAAATATATTATATAAAATCCATATTATGTGTATTTATAATATGTTATTTATTTTATAAATATGTCTTCATTAAATATTAATGTATGTATATACAAAAACAACATTTATGTTTTCATATTTTTAGTTGATTTCATAGTGTTTTTATGTTATAATTAAATATTTAATCACATTGAATTTATTCAATATTATATAGTGGTATTTAATTTAGAATAATTAAATATTGATTCATTACTCACTTCCTGAAAATGGAATATTTTTTTAAATATTAATTTAATAGTCAATGTGTTTAATGAGTTTTTGGAAATATATTACGTTTTAGTAGGGAGCATAATTTATTTATTGAATTTGGGCTTAAAATAGTTTAAATTAGTCTTTATGTATTTAATTCAAAAGTTTTTTATTATAAATATTTCGGAATTCTATTTTTATTTCTATGGTAGAATAATGATGTTTCAATTCAGATTTCATTACCCTATTGAATATTAGCCTGTCAGTTTTTATATAACATATTTAAAGGAATTGGGAAATATTCAGATGAGAATAATTAAAACAAAACCATCAACTCAAATTAAAAAGATATTTAAAATGAATATGGATGTATTTTAAAAACAAAATCATCTGGCATCCAGTATCCATAAAAAATAATATTTTATGTGTTAAACAAAAACATCTATTACTTATAATTATTTTTTTAAGAGGAATCTTAATACAATACCCATAATCTAATACATGTTTTTCATTTAGTTATCATCTATATAATCCATGATTCTAATTTCTATATCACTACATCCCTTCTTTCACACGTTCTCTCGCATTCAGTTCATGATTTTATATTCAGAATTATTCTTCCATTTTTTTCGTGGATTTTGATTACTAGATTATAATGATAGTATCATTTGTTTTGTGACACCCATAGTCTCATTTTATTGTTGTAATGGGTCTTTGAATCCCTATAAAATTTTTATGTTCCTTGTTCATTCATCTAATAGAAAATGTAATCGACAATCAGGTTATGATTGAGCTTTAAAAATAATATTAGTGAACAACATATATTTCACCATGTGGAGGGGTATAAGTGTATATAAGGTCCAATTTGCGTTGAATTACAGTAAAAAACCATTGTTTTGACTTTTATTTTTATGTTAATTAAAAATTTTAAATAAATACAAGAATTAATTGTGAATAGTTAATTTATTTTATTAAAACATTATTCTATTCAATATTATATCCTCATAACCCTCTTTAAATATCATATTGTGATCTACCAATTATAATTATATTTTCCCATTTTTCTTAATTTACTATTTCAATTTTTTTAGTCTATCCCTTTCCTTGATGAACATCGTAAGGTTAAGATTATTAAGATGAAAATATTAAACATAGATGAATTAAGGAATCATCATAAGATACCTCACTTCAATAGAAAAAAATATGGCCACTGGAAATCCATAATACATCATACTTGAAAATATAATACATTGGAAAGTTTTCAATCATAGTAAATCCATACAAATTACTAGATTCTAACCCATATACACTTAGAAAACACAATTTTGATAAATATGTTTTGAATTAAATTTTTTTAAATATATTATATTGTGATATTAAAAAAATATTTATTGTCAATTATATTCATGTACGATTGTTCTTCGGACAAAGATAATTCTGTATGTTATACACCTTAGATTAGAGAAATTGATTCTATTAATAATTTTAATTCATATAGACGAGTACTAAGAGATAATGAATGGTGGAGATGAAACCATGAACATGTAATTCCAATGAGTATTTAGAATTATGAATGAAATAAATTTTCTTATAGATTCATTAACAAAAATTTAGTTATTGATTGATTGATGTGAGAACTACTAATAAAATATATTATAAATAATATCATTATTTATAAAATAAGGAAATTTAAATTTCACCCTCTTAATGAATTGATTTGATCACTTATCCATTCAGAACTGTAATTGATAAACATTGTATAAGATTAGATTACAAAATAAAAGGATTGGATTTATAATAAATAAAATTTCTTTCTACTGACTCAGTTTATTTTGATATATGTAATATTGAAATATAATATATAGATCAAATAATTAATATATTATTCAAAACAATTAAAATGAATGTAATTAAGAACAGATTTAGAAAAAAATATAAAAATTAAAAAAAAAACTACAACATATATATAAATGGTATTAATAATTACAACACATCATATGTAAATTGTTTTTCATTCAAAAACATAGGGATTGTCAATCATTAATTCCGATTTCTAAAAAATAATATCATACACAAAACGCACTAAAAGTAATTGACAACTAGTTAGATTTGAACTGAAAAATATGAGTCTGGTAGAGAATCTATAAAGGAGAATTAATATACTTTCTTGTCCTTAATGGAATTACTTATTATGATTATTGATTCATGATTATATTTTGTATTTTCATATTTTGATTCTGATTCAAAAAAATTAAGATTTTAGAGTAAAACAATGAAGCTTTATGATGGCGATGATAAGTTTTAAAAGCTATAAATTAATATAACAATCATAAATAAAATAATTAGAAACTTTATTCTATAAATTACATAATTTTTTCATTGAAGGAAGAATTAAGGAATTATCCTCCTACTTTTCAATCAATTTTTTATTATGATTTGAAATCATCTAAGTAAGTTAACAAGTAACTAAAAATGATGTTGAATTTATTAATTATTGTTTTTTAAGATTTATTCAAGTTATTTAAGAATATCCTAAAATTATATCTTTGAATTAAATAAGTAATAAGGATATAATTGGCTACGTTAGCAGATTACCATGAATTTATAAAAATAATTTTTTGAAATGTAAAAATTGAATTTACTTCTACAATTACATGTTTTCAATGTGGCATAAAAGGTAACTATGAAAAGGATTGTTTTCTTGGATTCAAATAGTACATTTAATTTATCTGTATACATATTTTTTAAAGAATTTTATCTATATTACATAACAAAACATTGGAAATTTCTTTGTGGGTACCAAAAAATATTTTACATAACTTATAAGACACTAAGTGGAATGGGTAAAAAAATTTAAAAATCAATGAATTCTATAAGAGAGATACCATGGATGTCTCAAGAAAAAAATATTTTAAATTGAAAGTGGATTACCTTTTCATATGACCAGACACCCATATATGTTTATCACATAAAATAAATATGATCGATTAACAATTATATTTATAGGAAATGTAAAAGTCAAAGTAATTTTTTTTGGTTCTGTCGGTATTTAAAATCCTATTTTAATTTAAAATTTTTTATAAATTAAAGGATTAAGAAAACATAGATAGTTTAACTCAATTATGTGATGATACATTAGATGTAAATATTTTGAACAAAAGTGATTAGTTTTTTTGGTATAAATATTTATTATGTTATCATAATAAAAAGTAAAATATTTATAATATTGAATTTTCAAAACTAATAGTTCAACATGTTATGTTCTAGAATTGTATTCATACTAATGGAATTTTTTCACATTGATTTTTTTGTAAGGTTAATTTTATAGTGTATTATATTATCAACAGACGTGATAATGTTGTATAATTAACTACTATGTAGAACAAATTCATTCATGATTTCGATTCATGCATTAAAAGGTAAACAATGTAACATTTCTTTTATAAATACAAATATATAAATACTAATCATACATTAATTGTTTTACATCATGGTCTATTTTTTTATACCAAGAATTATAGCCTTAATGGGATAAAATATTATGTAGATATTTTTTATGATTACAGTAGATTTACATGGGTTTTTTATTGTGCATAAAAATGATTTTTTATCAAGATTTCTTTAATTCTTAAATTTACTCCAAAATTAATGAGTTTTCATTATTATTTCTATTTATAGTGATAAATGAGGTAAATTCCATAATTTAGATTTTGAAATTATTTACAAAAAATATGGTTATTTTCCTTGTTTTTCTACTTCTTGAAAACCACAATAATATTGTGTTTTAGAAAGGATCAATATAACTCTTATGTAAATAGACATAACAATGGTATGTGAATGTAATGTGCATAGATATTTTTTGGATGAAGTCATTTTTTGTTACAATTTATATTATAAATAGAATTACACTTTTTCCAATGTTGGATAAATATCATTATGAATGTTTTACTGTTAAAAAACCTAAAGTTGTTTATTTATGAGATTATGGTTATGATATTATTAATTTTAAAGTTATAGTGTAATTTTGATAAATATTATTTTAAAAGTGATGATGACATTTTTAGTTGTTATTTTAATAATATTAAATCATATAGTGTTTTTGAAAAATTAAATGTCATTATTGATGAATGTGTTTAGGTCATCATTCAAGTAAATAATGAAATATTGAATACTTATTCTGATGATTTCAATGATGATTTTTTGATATTTTAATTTTCATGAATAAAATAATCAAAACAAAGAATAATCGATTTACGGGGTGAATTATTTTTCTCAACCTATTATAATATAATTGATTATTCATACATAATTGTTTTTTGAATGTTTCATTTATAATGATGACGCTAGGTAAAAATTATAAATTAAGCCTTAATTTATTTTCTAATTTTTATTTTATTTCTGATTTTGTTCTAATAATATAGATGAAAAATTTAATTATAATAATTGGAATTTCCTATTAATAGTGATAATAATATATATTCTCAAAAAATGGATGAGTTTTAGTTAAACACCATTTTGATAATCATGAAACTGAAACTAAATATATTTGTAGAAATAATAATAATTAATTTGGGAAAGTTGTTAAGAATAATTATATACTGGTTTATCTAGGTTATTACTATAAAAATGGTATAAATTATGATAAATCATTCTCAAATATTTCTATAATTTTATATATTGTAATTTTTTTTATCTTTTTCAAGATTCAAATGATTTGTGTTATTTCAAATGGATGTGAAAAGTCCATTACCAAATGGTTTTATTTCTGATGAATTTTATGATTCTTGAGAAATAGTTTTAAAAATCGGAAACTTCTTAATAATTCTATAATGGTAAAAATGATTTATTTGAGGTTAATTATGATTAACTACATGGTGTTATAGAATTATATTAATTTTAATAAAATTTGACATTGTTGAAGACAATGTACATCCTACTTTTTTTATTAAAATAATTTTTAATGATATTTTTCAAATTTATTTTATATTGGTTATATTGTTTTTGGGAGCATAAAAATATGTTATTAGGAAATAAATTTTACATTTAATATAAAGTGATTATTAATAGAGTCATATGGGGGAAATAAAATTCATTTTGATGCTTCAAAATATTTAGTGAAATTATGAAATATTGTTGTATCTTCCTAAAAATACTAATGTTTTGTCAATCTTATTTGTCTCAATCCATGAATAAAAAATATAACCACCTTGAATGTTAGTCATATTTTATATTCGGATTTTTTTAAAAAATATATTTATTATAAATTATTTAGTCGAATGATTGTATGACTATTTTATTTAACTTCAAAGGCCCTAATATAATTCTTAGTGATTGTTTAGGTGAATGATTTCAATATAGTCCAATGTAATCACACATAAAGGATTTTTGATATATTATTATATATATTAAACCAATTTTTTACAATGGACTATTTTATTGTAGAAAAATTGTTTTGAGTTGATTAGTTAGACTAACAATGATTTTGGAGCATTTTGGATGCACATAAAAGGTATCTCATTTATGATTCACTTTCATTGTAAGAAATTTAGTTTCATGTTGTTCATGAAGACAAAAATATATTGTTTTGGAACTTCTCAAAGTGATTATATTTCTGTCATATCTCTTTTCTATCAATTATAATGGATTAAACAAACATTATTGAACTCTTTCTTTACATTTGAATATATTCTTATTTATTGCTTTAATTCATCAAAAATATTTATTTTTAAGATCACTTCAATGAAATATATAACTAACCATAAATAGGATTTTTTCCTTTTTCTATGATATTATGTTAATAATGGTGACTTTATCACTAAATATGTTTGACTATAAATCAAATTGAATGTACTTTTAAAAAATTGATTGATTATTTAAATTATTTTTAAAATTAAAACTGACTTATTATATTTTAATTCTAGATTATAAAAATTATATTCATTTGTTTTAAAAATACCCTTTATATTCATTTATAAATGGTATATTACAATTCCAAGATGAAGTGGTTTTTTATTAAAAAACATTATTTTTTAATCTCATAAAGGGGGACGTTATTGGGTGTTTATTTTTCATTGAAATTATTTTTTGATTTCATAAATATAATTCATCAAAAGATTTTTTCAATTAATCATTATTTATTGGTAATATATATTACTAGAACACAATCATTTTTTATATCTTAGGTTTTTGTTCTTGGAATTTCATAATTTTGGTTTCATATAAAAGATAACTACTTTATTTACATTTTATTATACTATAACAACATACAAATGAAAATCATAATGTTGACACATTTTAATCGAATATGTTTTATGTTATCGTATTCTACATCAATTTTTAGTTTAAATCTATTATTATTATTTCTCTAATAACATGACTTCTATAGATATTATTTTCATAAAACATGTTTTTTAAATAAAATAAATTTTCTCGTATTTTATTAAATAAATAGTAATTCAAAAATCCATCATTATGGGATCTAAAAAATCCAATATACTCTACTATATTTATGAATTTCTAACAATCCTAGAATACAATTTATACTATTTTACAAAGGAATGTCCATCCATAGTGATTGGAATAAAATTTGTAATTTTTACAGATTCTTATGATATTTTTTAAAATTTCTTGAAACTAATGTCAATTCATAAAATTCTGTTTTGATACTCTATAAATTTATGGAAGCTGATGTAAATAGATCAAAATCATCAATTAAATATTTTCACATCATGATCTGAATCTGAGGTAGTGAAGATGGGTTGAATAACTGTAGTGTTTCAATTTTTACCTTTCCAATAAAAATGGTATGGGAAAAGCAGTGGTCTATGCACTGCATGGGAGGACTCAAATATAGGTAGTTCATAAGGCCAGTATAGAGTGGAATCTCATGGACTCATTCTCTAGGATACACTTGGAGTTTAAGGATAGTTGATAAAAGTCCACTCTATCATCCTTAAATGTTACCTCCTCCATTATCGATAATGTAACAATGAGGATTGAATCAGATTCTGAGGGCCTAGTACTACTAGAGAGTGTGATAGGTGAGGTCAATATTCCTAGTTGGACCATAGGTGTGGATTTAATTCAGAATGTACATGGTTGGGTATGGGATTCATCATACATGTGTCGGGAGATGGCGTGATACGTTATTTTTTCTACTTGGGCAGTGAATCCTTGTGTCACCAAAATGTATCGAGTTTATCATCACTAACTCTAGTGGCCAGTTATGAATTGAAATGTCGGTTTTGATTCATTTGATGTTATCTTATTAGCAGGTAAAGAAGGATCACCTATAACCAACTGGATTTTTACATCGGTTTCATACTCCCGAATGGAAATTGAATGATGTTTTGATGGATTTTGTGACCATTTTATCGAGGTAATCAAGATTAAATGATTCCATATGGGTTGTTTTTGACATTCTCACTATTTTATTTCTCATCATACATATCATGATTTTTTTTTAGAATATAATCATGGGAGTCTGTATTTTAATGAGATAGTATGACTTCACAGGGTATCACATACTATCATTTCTGATAGTGATGCCCATTTTACATCATGGTTATAGAAATTGATGAAGACGAAATTTGGTTCACATGTGATTTTGAACACTTCATTCCACCTCTTAACATATTTCTAGTCAGAGATCACGATTTTGGTACTTGAGGATATCCAACGTGAATCTATCCAAGATATTAGGGGTGTGGGGGAGTGGCATATACCCCTGGTAGAGTTCACCTACAAAAATATCATTCATGAAAAAATTCAAATGGTTCTCTATGATATTTTTTATGAAATTCTATGCCAATAAACCCTAAAATGGTTAGAGATAAGTGTGTCAGCTGTTCTTGGACCACATATTTTCTAGGAGACCAAAGAGCATGTGAAGTTTATTTGAAATCGGATAGTTACTGCACTATCTAATAAAAAATCATACATCGATAGTTGGAAAAGATCTATACTGTTTGTGATCATTGAACGAGTCTTTTTTAATGTATCTACAAGTATAGGACACCGGAGGATTCAGTGATAGGGTCATATTTCACTATTATATATCAATCCATTAAAGATTATGGATAGATTCAGGTCAGTATTCTATCAGTTGTAGTTACCTCTGAGGAATCAATCCATGCACAGTGTCTTGAATGTATCTTAGATGAAATGTTTTTATTCAAACCCATATCTTGTTTTTAATCCTAGGATGTTTGATTTATTTCTATTTGTATCCTTTACTGAAAATAATATACATATTTTCCATCACATCACAAAGTTTCATAGAGGTCGGTTAGTTCCTCTAGTACGGGTATTATGGAAACATGATAATGTACCTCACGAGACATGGGATTGAGAGTCCAATTTATGATCTTAGTGGCTAGAGTTATTCTTGAAAAATAATGAGCACCATTAAGAGAGAAATTCATGGACCAATTTTGTTTAGGGTGTATTTTTTAAGCACCATGTTATTTCTTGAGGTAATAATGATTTACAATAAATCAAATTACAATTTAAATGGTTAATTATATCATTATATGAATTATCGTTGAGGTTATGGATGTATTGGGGATATCAAGGAATTTTTTGGAGCCCATAACTATTAAATTGAGTGAAAAAGTCATGGTCGATGCTTAGTGAAAACCGAGAGAGTTAGGTAGCATAGTCTGCCAAATTCAGAGATACATGGGAAATGAACTAGGATAGCCCACATATTTTGGAAAATTTTGAAATATGAGGTGAAAAACCCTGCTGGAATGTTATTAACTAATAGAGAGAAGTTTTCCACAGTTTTTACACAATTTGTCATATTGTTCATAACACCATGTGGTGGGTTAACTTCATACTACATATTATGCATGATTGGAACATAGATTGGAAAACTATCTAACCAAACCATGTGATTCATAATTTTGGGATCTTTTACATGTTTAATAAAAATTAAATATATATATATAAACTAATTTCTATTCCTTCTCCCGCACAACAAACATATCTTTACAAAGCTCCTATTGAATAAAATTATTGGAAAGGGGGTATCATCTCCATTTGATAGTACAGTCCATCCACAATGATCTCTATAGATCCAAATAGTTAAGATCTCCATTCTTTTTAAGAATTTATTATATCGTTTAGTATTAGCTGCACTACTCAAGTGGAATATTATATGCCCAATTTATATGTTATGCACATCTTATTTGATTATCTCGTGATCTGAGACGAACCAGGAGCTGATATGGGGTAATCAATCCACTAAGGACCAACAGTTGGTGGACTCATCCATTTTGTTAAATTCTGATGTTTTAATATATATGTTGTTCAATTGCATAACAAATTCTTAGAGTGACGAGATTGGAATTGAATTTTATCCTTAAAATGATTTTTATACTTGGATGTTGTAATTAAAGAGTTCCATCCACGAATGATTATAGGTTTTTGAACCTGATATAGAAAAAACCCTTTTGGGTGTATTGTTTAATGTAATAGACCATGACGATGTTATATGAAACTAGATTAATTAGGGTGTTCACTTTTACCCCTACCATTTAAATATGAATTGTGAATTTATGTGTAATTTTTAGTATAGTTTGAGTTGTAATTGAGATGAATAATGGTAAGGGAAGGGAGACCCAGACCCTTGGAACATTCCATTAAATGGATTTTATTTATTTATATACATGTACTAATTAATTATCCATTTGGTTAATTGAGATTTATTCCATCTATTCTTAGCACATGACTTGAGACTTTTTTTGAGGTGTGTGTTAATTGAAATTTCCATGGTGTTGACTATAACAGGTTGAAATGAAAATGATTAAATAAACTTTTTATTGATATTGAATGATTCAATTCTATATTACTTGGGTGACACATTGATTTAAATAAACAATATCTTCGATGAACTCAACTTTATTTTGTTATGATTAATCCAGTTTGAAACTTGGAATCCTGATAAGGATTTTAATGGATAGACTCATTGAGGATGACTATTATGTGTCGACTTATACATGGACTCTGAATATATTTCCAAGGATAGACTGAAATGGAATTTGATCATATACTCCATGGGTGATAATTTGGATATAAAGCCCCATATATTACAGACATTGATATTACTGAAAAGTTGGTGAATATTCATTACAGAATAAAAAATCCTTCACATGAACATATAAGTACAATGTCTTTTGAAAATGGAAACCTAAACAAATGGTTCATAAGACAACAAAATTATTTATTCATAAGTAGACCACTTATCGCCATATCTTACTCAATACCCTTCTTCATGTCTTAGGGAAAAGAAAAAAATTAACGGGTGATGTTATAATCATAGTGAGGGTATACATGGGAGATATGAATCATATGATAATCATAAGACATATGAATTTAAAATTTGAAAATTTGATCATGAATATGATGGATTGTAATATCATGGAATGGGATAAATCATGAATGTTCTTATGAATCAATAAGTGTAATAAAAAAATTAAGAACATAAGACATGAACTTATGTGGCATACATATCAGCATAAAAGTCATTTCATATTTTTCAAGGATCGTTACTATGACTATCAAGGTGAACAATGTCCATTACTGAACTGTGTTCACTCATCATTCTGGCCATGTAGTATGGAACATATATCATATCTCGTTCCATCCATGTCTATCTCAAGAGGTATATATTTTTACCGAATGAATTGGAAGTAGATTTAGGTCCATCCAATCGCATAATAAAATCATTATTATGTGTTCCACAATAACATAAATCATTCATCATTACCCAAGGAGAAAATGGTTTTATTTAAACATTATTCCACCAAAACATAATTTATGTAAAAAAATTGATTTTAAAAATTGAATTCAATCATAAACACAATAAAATAATTGGAAAATTAAATATATAAAACGTGAAACATATCTCTATTAATTAATTACTTATTATTTGGAAAATAAATTTGTTATAACACTTGAAATTGATTTTTGAGGAAAATATCCTTTCTTATTCAAAAATATATTATATTCTCAAAATTTCCACACAATTTTAATAGAAAATAAATCATTTGAACATAAACATGAAATCATGTAGTGGATGTATTTTGGAAATAATGAATTATGAAGACGTAAAAATTTGTTGATACTGGATAGATAAAAACTGTTCTCCTCATACTTATGCCGTAAATGTAAAAAATCTTCTTAGTATTGAATAACATGAAATGATTCATTTCATAAAGTTCAATAAAAATCCACCGATGGGTAAAATCGATTATATGAAATTGAAGAAGAATATAAATAATATTAGATATTATGGAAACATGGACATTGCGGATATATAAACCCTATTAAATACCTACATATAACCAATCTCGAATAACAAAATGCATGTGAAATTAATCATTACCTTATAGGTCTAATTTACAGTGTATATATATGATCCTTGTGTATAATGATATAAATAATGTCATTAACTTATTTTAGAATCATATTCATTTTTATTATATCATATATGATCATATTATCAATTGTTTGTTAATAAATATTAATTATTACTTATTATTCATGTAATAACTTCTTCATTTTCTTATGCATGTTTTGTCGAATAAGTCATAGTTCTATTTCATAATTCATAGTTATATTATTATAAAATGATATTTTTAGTATATATCAAATTTATTCATTCTATACATTCATATAATTTGTATTTAATGAACACCGTTTAGAAATAATCGAAATGCATCGTAGATATGGTAGGTCATACATATGCACGAGCGACAATATCAATCAGTTAATTGTTGAATGTTATTGAAGTGAATGGTGTATAACATAGAAGAAAAAATATCATGTTATAATATCATATATAGTTATTATTTCCATCATTATACCCACCCAACTATGGTGGTGGTGAAAAACACATTACCCCACAGTGTGGATATGGTATGTCCTACGTACACATGCGTAGTGATTTAATTCTTCATCAGATGGAAAGAAACAAAAATATTGTTATTTCATGATTATAATAACATCTCAGTATATAAGTTATACATTAGTCATTGCTTTATTATTAAGTAATTCTTGAAGAGAAGTGAAATAATAAAGTAGTTTGAAGGAATCTGTAGAAGAGAATACCTCTTCTTCAATGTGATTTCTCTAAATCTCATATTAGAGCACTAGAGTTAGTCGTTGAAGAAAAAAAGAACCCTTATCATGTGACTAGATAAGTTGGTAAGGTAATAGGGTAGGGGATGTCTAATTTTTATTTATCAAAGTGATTTTAACAGGTGAAATAGGATGATCACTTTTATAATTGAGGATTCAATATTTTTTATTTTTTATTAATAAAACTATGAATTATAACCTAATTGAATTTTAGACCATGTAAAAAATATTATATATCTTTAAAAAATGTATTATGATTTTCATGTAATTTCTTATGAAAATATTTGGATAAATAATCAATGGTTTCAATTATGGCACAAATCAATTCATTGCATTTTTTAAAATATAAATTTTAAAGGTTAACATTGAAAAAACTGTTGTATTAGATTCCTAAGAGGTAGAGGTCATCTAGAAAATTAATTAGACCTAATAATAAGCCCAAATTATATTTAATTTAATATTGTTAAAAAAATTTAATTGATATTATTGTTAATAAAATAATTAGAACCTCAATTTTTTGTAATTATTTAATATATATTTTTTGATTAATAAAATTAAAAATAAACTAAAATGATGTAGATACATCTTCTAAATTCTAGAGTAATTTTATTAGTTGAATTTATCTTCTAATAAAAAAGATATTTAAAATGTTATACATACTAATTTATGAATGTGATCAATTTAACATCACATCAAATAAAATAATATAAGTGTCACAATTACTTCTATAAGGATAAAAATGGTCACTTACTCAAACCATGGATGGTTATGGAAGAGATATACTCAACCAACAATATTTTGTCAAATGTTTTTGTTTTTGAATGTTATTAGTATTTCAATAAAAATTGTTTTATTTATTTCTCATTATTTAATTAGTTTTTACCACATCATGGTATAAGTCATTAGGATAATTATTAATTTATTAAAAATTAAAGATAACTTACCATGACAAATAAAAATATTTTAAATTTAAAATTATTATTTATAATATAATTTAGATTCTATATAATATTATATAATAAATTATATAGTTCTGAAAATTTTATTAATATGTATTTAATTTTTCTTTAAATGTAATAAATTAATTGTTTCAATCTCATCCAAGTGGATTCCAAAGGAAACCATTTACACCCAACGATGATTTAGGTCAAAATAAACTTATCCAATGATATTAAGAGATGTTTTATGGTAATTTTATATCAGTATTCATAACCTTAATTACCGGATTTTCCCTTTTACCATATTAATAAAAATTAATGAAGTTTCTATTCATAATGCCCAAAATTAAAAAAAATATATTTACATAATTTTTAACTATTTATTGAAAATATGGAATCCATTTTCCAAAATTCAAAACAATGAAGTTTCATTAATTATTTTTAAATTAATATCGTTTTCTGAAAGAGATAACAAATTTTAAAAGTTGAAACACTACAAACAATTGAAATATTTTTTCTTCTGTAGTCAATGTAAAATTAATTCAAATGTAATAAATTCTATTTAATGATAAAAATATATTTTCCCTATACCTTAATACCATTAAATTTTATAATTTAACCAAAATATATATTTCTTTGAAAAGGTTATTTCAATTAAAATATAATGTATTTTTACTATTCATCAAAATTTGAAATGTTTCATAAAAAATATTAAAAATTGATCCAATGTAAATTATTTTATTACAAAAATAAATAATGTGTATAATTTTTCATTTAAAAATTATTAATTTTTTAAAATATAAATTTAATAGGGGTTCTCCATTAAAAGGCAGAAAATCACATTTTAAAAAATATAAGTTTTATACATAAAATAAGGTTATTCGTATTGTGTGTAAATAATATATATTGGATCAATATAAAACATATTTTATTAAGTAGATAACATATATATTTAATTATATTCATTTAATAATTGTAATTCAATAATTTTATGAATTTATTAAAACAAATATAAAAATATAAAATTGATTTAAATGTTTCATAAATAATTTGATGTAAATAACTAAACCATACTTTATCATAACTTATTTATATTTATTCCCACTAACATAACAGATATGTTAAATTAGACAATTTATATTAAGTTAATATCATGGTTCATTTAAAATCATGATTTCATGTAATGAAAGGTATTGAAAAATTGTAATTATTAGAGAAAATATATCAAAAAGAAACTGGGTCTTACATTATACCCTCTCTAATCTCAATTTCCTCCTCAAAATTAGACACTTGTTTAAAAAAAATGAGGATATATCTCCATCATCATATCATCATTTTCCCTCATAGCTTTCTCAAATTGGTGGTTCTACCAAAAAATAATAACCAAGAAAATTGTCTTGTTTCACTTAATTGTTTTACAACAATCTAGAATCTCTATAATTTTTTCTTCATAAGAATTAACATCCCACCGATGGTGTGAATTATGAGTGTAGTACATTTGAAGGATAATATATGTACATTCCTAGGATAGATACATGGAACACATCATGAACAAGATAGATATTTGTTGGGAGTTCCAATCAGTAAACTTCATTCCCAACACAATCCTGAATTTCAAAAGGACTGATATACCTAGGTCTCATCTTTACATTCCTTCCAAATATAATTACTTTATTCCTAGATGAAATTAATAGAAACACATAGTCACACACTTCAAACTCTATGTATTTTCTTTGATTTTAAGAATAGCTTCTTTGTCGATTTTGAAATGCTCTAATGTTTTTTCAATAGATCTGACTATTTCTATCATTTCATCAACAAGATTGGGTCCTAATCATTTTCATTCACCAAATTCATCCCGATAAGTTGTTGTTATGAACTTCATTCCATATAGGGATTCATAAATATGCATATGTATACTAGAATGAAAAATGTTATTGTAATAAATTTCTACAAAAGGTATGTATTGATACCAAAATTCAAGGAACTACATAGATAATGCTCTCAATATTTCTTCTTGAGTGTGAACATTCCCCTTAGAATGACCATCTGTTTGAGGAAGATAACCCGTGCTAAAACCTAACTATGTAGCCATAGATTAATGGAGACTTTTCTAGAACTTTTTTTTAATCCTCAGATCTTGATCATATATAATGTAAAGTGGTACTCCATGAAATATTATCACTTTTTTACATATATCCTAGAAAACGGATCAAGATTTAAATCCTCCCTAATACAATGGATGTTTGTCGACTTCATAAGGTAATAAACTATAATCCATATAACATTATGATCTTTAGATGTTTTGGGATGTCTAATGAAAATTTTAATTGTGATGTTCTCCCATTTCTATTCGGTTATAGGTAATGGTTGAAACATCCTATTATAATTTGATATATCATCCTTAACATTCTAACAATATAATCAACAAATTATATATTCAACAACATATCTTTTCACGACATACCACTAGAAATACTCTTTTAGGTCCCTGTGCAAATTTTTTCTTCTAGTATGAATCAATAATGAGGAAAATTAAGCCTCATCAAATAGCTATTTTTTTATTTCTGGTATGGGAGGAATACAAAACTGGTTCCAAAAAAATATTATTTTTTCACAATAAAGAATCAATTTGTGATCATCTATAAAATTATTATGTATCTCTACATATTCCTTTAGTTCCACTTTATTCATCACTTGTATATATGGTTGAACAGTCTATTGTGAAAGATAATATTTTTCCCAATCTTTTAAAATTTCATGATCTATCCTTCAAAAATCAATAAATATTGGATTTTGTTAAACCACATCTGTCAGGACCTGTCCTCGGGGCCCGATCCGTGACTACCCCAAGCCCACCTTCCATAGGCTAGAGGTTGGCGACTAGAACCAAAGGCGTAAATCCCAATAAAAAGGGAAGTCATTTCCTTTATTATGTAATCAAACACCACAAAGTAAGAAAGCTGAAGTAAACACTAAGTAAACTGGGTACAACTGTAAATGATGGAAAGTAAATGGGCCAGAATACAAACCCAACTGAAAGTAAAGTACAACGTAGAAAAAGTACAGAAACTAAAATGTAAAGCAGCAACACCGAGCCGTCCACTCGAAATCCCACCAGATGGCTGGGTATAGATAGTCTCCTCAACTCCTCATTTCCAGCCGTTCGCGCCGTTTACGTCCCGCCTAGTGGTCCACCTCCATGTACCAACTTGCTCCACTAGCCACAACCACGATCAGCGCTATCTGTTGTCTGCATCCAACACAACGTAGTGCGGGCATAGATCGTGTAGGGGGGGTATACGCTACTCAGTAGGGACCCCGAGACCCCCGAAGGACTCCCAGAATCTAGAAAGGATAATCCACAAAGTAAAGATACAATCACAAAGTAATAACTAACTCTACTTAGGTATATGCCCAAACATAAACCTAAGTCATCAATTCCTGTTCGGCTCCAACATCCGAGCCCAAGTTCGATACAGTCCACACAGGAAAGCACAACTGATCCACACAGTATAGCATAACCCAATACACATAGGAAAGAAAGTCAATCATATCGAAGATAATGATTGAAAAGTCAAGACAAAGCTCATACTGGTATTCTTCTTCGTAAGACGATAGAGATGATCATATGTTTCCACTGATTCATCTAAGCTGTCGGACCCACGTTGGATGCAAGACCAGCTAAGCTCTCAGACCCACAATGGATACAAGAACAATTACTCTGCCGTACCCATGTAGGATACAAGTACAGAGTCAAATACTATAGGACCCACGTAGGATACAGGAACAGTAGTCACGTACTGCCGGACCCACAATGGATACAAGAATAGTAGTCATCGTCATAGAACCCACAATGGATACAAGAACAGTAATCATTTCCATAAAACCCAAGTAGGATTCCAGTACGGTCGTCGTTGCTGCCGAACCCATGGAGGATTTCAGTAAAGTCATCATCGTCGTTGCAGTCGCAGCCATCTCTAGGGTTCCCGCACACAACATACTCGATTCCGGGTGGGTCTGCTCCATGAGCCAAGGTGGGTCGATGCATCAACTGACATGTAGTCTGGAGGTAATGTACCCTAATGTTCCGTCTCGACAAAAGGAACTCAATGTGGCAGACGACATGTCAATCAGACGCCCGGTCTGAGAGTTATTGGCTTTATCGTTCCAGGGGCCCGGTTGGTATTTATGTAAAAACCAATGTGACCATACTCCACCAATGTCCAAAACTTGATCGGATTATGCCAAAAGGTCTGTCTCACTAAGAGGAAACCAACAAAGTTGACAACATGTCAATCGGAAGTCTGGAGCTCAAGTTATAAGTGTTTCTGCTTCGAAGGCCCGGTTGGTTTCGTGTTCAAACCAACCCATCCATACTCAATGTTCATTGAAACCTTGACTATAATATAGAGAAACGACCATCTCGATCCACGTATCTCATCGCAACTGACGGCGCGTCAATCAGAGGTCTATAGCCCATGTTATGGGACTTTGAACGAGGTTGTCCGATTTTTAGGGGGTTTTGGGCCCGGACCGACCCGCCCCGAGACCCTCTGGTTCAGCCTGAACCTGTTAGACCCAACCTGGGTCTGGGTCCATCACACTAGATTGTGGTCCGGCCTAGCCCAGTGGGTTAGGCCCGACCCAGCCGACGCGGCCCGGCCCAGCGCGGGCGGCTCGGTAAGGGCGCCGCACGCCGCGCGAACGCGAAAAGTGGAGGATCCATCACCCCCTTAGACCGAACGACATGCCCCATGGGGTATTCCCTACTATGCTGACTGGGGGTTCAGCCCCCGGTGGTTCCAAATCTGGCCAGCCGTATGGGTCGGCCAGTTGTGTCGCGCGGGACCCCACAGTCCCGCCCTCCAGAGCGCCGGTAGCCAGCAGTTCCAGCCGCCCTACCCTGCTCTGCCGCGGCCCGCCCTGGCTGTGGTCCACCCTAGACATGACCCTACATGGTTCTTCAGATCAGCGAGATGGCGCCACGCCCCTCCGATGTGTCCTCGCTCCGGCCTCGGCCTTCTTCGTCCTCAACGGCGCGGCGTGATGGCGCCGCGCTCCTTCACCACAGTGAAATTCCTCGTTCCTACGTTGTGCCACTGCACCGCTCCACCTTCATCCCAAACCGCAACGGTTAACATCAACAAAGTGGGAGGTGGATCGGCCGTTTTTGTGCGGTTAGACCTCCTCCCGTTAATTTGATAATAGGTGGCCAAAATATTTAAGGAAGAACGCAATGAATAATCACATCGTAAAAACACACCCCTACTTCGAAGAAGCCATCGAAAAGAGATTGTCTCAGGAAACAGCGTCACGAGGGTGGTTTTTTGACGGATTTGGCGAGCTTCCAATATGATTATGTCATCTCACACCGGCTGTAGAGAATAGAGAGATCGGCACATCATCTCTCCTTGGTGCTCTGGTGTTCTTCACGTTCTTCAACGAGGAAGAAGATGTTCTTCAAGACCGCAAGAGTTCTCTCCACTATTCCACTCCAAGAATCCACTAAAAATAATATAAGACCTTCTGTTATTTTATTCACACAAAAACATGACAACTTTCTTTCAATATTCCAATTGAATTCACCGAATTATTTCACATGTGTTGTAAAATTAATTAGGCGTTTTATTTAAATGTAACTTAATGAGGAAGAGTTACAAAAATAATTGCTAGAGTGGGGTTTAATGGGGTATTGACGAAGTTGAAGGAGGTGGGGGCTCGTGTGGGCCCCAACACAACTTCCTCACATATTCCTTTCACATAACACTTAAACCGTCAGTTAAAAAATAAAAATATATTTGTATAACAACTATATTTTTATTCTTCAAAATTTTAACAACTCCTCTATAGGAAAGACACCATTGGAAAAGGTGTTCTGAATCAATTAACGGTGCTACGGTTTCATCGGTGCCCTCGGATTTTGATTTCGAGCACCGGTTCAAAAGATAGAAAAACCTACCCTTTGGTTCACTGAACGTACCCGAGCTAAACTTCAGAAAATGATTTCGGGCACACCGGGCCTTAGAATCAGGTTTCGTCCGAAAATGCGCACTCATAAAATCCCAAATAAATTAAGAAAAACATTTCCTTGAAATTTATGAGTATTTACAATACTACCACCTCAGGGGTTTACGTTCCACTAAAGATACATCACAAACTAGGTGAACAATTGAGGGTATTGTGCACGAATTTGAGCCTCCCACTCCCAAGTGCACTCATGGAGGTTCCCGTTCTGCCACCTGATGCACTAGAGGAATCGACCGCCCACGTAGGACCAACTCCAGTCGATCCTCGATCTCCACCGGGACCTCCTCAAAAGACTCCCTGTCATCAATGTTCAGCTCCCCATGGTCGATGATATGTGTCGGGTTGTGCACGTATCTCCTCAGCTGAGATACATGGAAGAAGGTGTGCACCCAGTGCAACTGAGGTGGTAGAGCCAGGCGATAAGCCACCTCACCTATCTTGGTGAGAACCTGGAATGCTCCGATGAAGCACGGAGGTAACTTTCCACCGCGGCCAAATCATTGTAATCCACATCAATTTGAGACCCGCATGAAGATGTGGTCACCATCCTCGAACTCTAGTGGTCTCCGCCTCCTATCAGTATAAGATTTATGTCGGCTCTAAGCTATCCTCATCTACTCATGGATGACTTAGACCTTCTCTGTCGTGACATGGACCATCTTTGGTCCCACAAGTGCTGACTCCCCAGGGTCTTTCCAGCATAGAGGTGACCTGCAATGTCGGCCGTAAAATGCCTCGTATGGTGCCATCCCTATGGTGGAGTGGTAGTTGTAGTTGTATGCAAACTCCATCAAGGGTAGGTGATCCTCCCAGCTATGACCAAAGACGAGGACACATGCAAAGAGCATGTCCTTGAGAGTCTGAATAGTTCTATCTGTCTGACCATCCATCTTGGGGTGAAAGGCGGTGCTCAGACATAGCTCCGTCCTGAATGCCTTTTGCAACCACTTCCAAAGCCAGGATGTAAAACGATCATCTTGTTCGGAGATGATAGATGATGGAACACCATAAAGCCGTATGATCTCCGTAACATAGTGGCATCCCAATCTCTCCATTGATCCCTTCTCTCTAATGGGTAAGAAGTGGGTCAAATTGGTAATTCGGTCAACAATCACCCAAATGGTGTCGTGACATCTTGAAGTACGTATAAATCCATAGATATCCCATACCACTTCCACTCCGGGACCTCCAAGGGATATACCAAGCCTTCTGGTACCTGGTGCTCTGCCTTCACCTGCTGGCAGGTGAGACATCGTGAAACGAACTCTGCCACAACCATCTTCATACCCGGCCACCAATGCTATCATCTGAGATCATGGTACATCTTCACCACTCCTGGATGTACCTCTAAAGGGGAATTGTGAAACTCTCTCGGAACCTCCTCCTGTAAAGCATCTCGTACCATGTTTTGTCCTTTGAAAAGGACAACATGCTCTCCTCCCATATAAAAACCATCAGGTGACTGTCCTGTGGAAATCTGTGCCCGTCGCGTCTCACGGTCAATGTCCCCAAGTTGTGACTCTCTGACCCGCTGAAGAAGTGGAGGATTGACTGTGAGTTATTAAAGAAAGGCTTCTCCATCTCTATCCACAAAGGATATCTGCAATGCAGCTAGCTGCTCTGTCGCCTCCCCATGTAGCTGAATGCCCGTCCTCCTGCTGAGTGCATCGGCTACTACGTTCCCCTATTCAGGAGTATAGGCTATCTCAATGTCATAAACCTTGAGGAACTCGATCCATCGCTGCTATCTCAGGTTCAGGTCCTTCTACGAAAATATGTACCTGAGACTCTGGTGGTCAGAATAGACTATAAAGCACTCTCCCATCAGATAGTGTCACCACACATTCAAGGAAAAGACCACTGTTGCTAACTCCAGGTCATGGGTAGCGTAGTTCTGCACGTGCTGCATCTACTGTCGTGATCCATATGCGATCATTCCCTGCTCCTACATCATTACACATCTGAGTCTGGTCCCTGATGCATTGCAGTAGACTACGTACCTTACTTCCTCCCCCGGTAGCCTCAAAATCGGCATGCTGGTCAATCTCTATCTCAGCTCTAGGAAGCATTTATGACATCTATCTGACCACAATAAGGGTTTCCCCTTCTTTTTCAAAGCCAAAAGTGGTGCCACAACTCTGGAGAAGTCTGGAATGAATCTCTGGTAGTACCCAGCCAAACCTAGGAAACTGCGCTCCTCTGTCACGCTCCTAGGTGGCTCCCAAGCTAGCACCGCCTCGATCTTCGCAGGATCCACCGCAACTCCCACCTCAGGGATGACGTGTCCCAAGAAGTGGACCTCACGTATCCAAAACTGACACTTTGAGAGGTTACCATAAATCTAGTGCTCTCGGACTGTGTCTAGTACAACACGCAAGTTGTAGGCATGCTCCTCCTCAGTGGACGAGTATATCAATATGTCGTCGATTAAGACAACGAAAAATCGATCAAGGTAAGGATGAATGATCATGTTCATGAGACTCATGAACACTGCTAGAGAATTGGTTACGCCGAAAGGCATAACCAAGAACTCATAGTAGCCATACCGACATCTTAAGGCCATCTTCTGCACATCCTCATCCCGAACTCTGAGATGATGATAGCCTGACCAGAGGTCTATCTTCGAGAACCACCATGCTCCCTTGATCTGATCAATGAGGTCGTCAATCCTCGGTAGCAGATACTTGTTCCTCACGGTCACCTGGTTCAGGCGATGATAATCGACACACAGTCTCAAGATCCCGCCCGCCTTCTTGGCGAACAAAATCGGGGAAGACCAGGGTGAAACACTAGGTCAGATAAATCCCTCGCCCTGCAAGTCCTCCAGCTATACCCGTAGCTCTCAAAGCTCAGCGGGATACATCTAATATACTGGAGTGGATACCGGGGCTGTCCTGGGGTACAGGTCAATATAAAAGTCTACCTCTCTGTGAGAAGGTAGTCATGGAACGTCGTCAATAAAAACGTCCACATATTGATCCACCACTACAGGAAAACTCAGACTCCGCATGTCAACTGCTCCTAGGATGAGGCTAGCCAACTCCTGAGTGATCGGTTGTCCTGTCCTCCGCATGATCCCATCCTGCACTGCAAAGGCTCTCTTCTCATTGGTGAAGGCGAACCTTCTCCCATCGGTGCGAACACACCACACCATGCGCCTAATTCAGTCGTTCTGAGCATGGACTGTAGATAACCAATCCATGCCCAAGATGACGCCGTAAGGCCTCGACGTCGATAGAAGAAGATCCCAGCCGAAGCTCTCGCTTCGTAGAGTAATCTCACACTACCGGCACAAGTGCGTAATCGTCGAGTCTGCTCCCGTAGGATTCTCTAGCCGTAATGATCGATACAACGACTCTATCGAAATATCCGAGCTCCGAACAAGGCAGCGACAATGAAAGAATGACTCGCTCCGGTGTCTACATGAACTCCAGAAAGGGTGGAGTAGAAATAGATAGTACCTTGTTTCATCTATGGTGTTCCATGGTCGTAGGCCTCTGCTGCCTGAAGGTGATCCTGCCTATGCCCACCAGCTCCCTGTGGTCGGGGTGGGCCTCCTGGTGGTGGTGATGGAAAAACCTCAAAGTGTCTCCCACCACATGCTGCTCGGCCAGCTCCTCTTCCTCGCCCGCCTTCTCCCTGCAGACCACCACGTTCAACCCTCTACCTCTGCCTGAGTGGTTACCCAACCGTCTGCTGCTCCTCTACACGGCGGGTCGAGCAGTTATGAGCCATGTGGCCCTGCCCGCCACATGTGTAGCACTATCTGATCCTCGGAAGGCTGGCTCTGTGCCGTGTTCCCTACACCTCTAAGACAGTGTCCTGAGGTCATCCACCTGATGGTATGGTCTGCCTGGACCCCTGTGACATCTGTTGACTACCAGCTGCAGAAGACTTTGCTATGTGCCGCCTTTCGGTAGGTCACGCTGCCGGTGTGGGCTCAGTAAGAAATCTCTCTACGAGAAGGGCTCGCTCAAGTACTCCTTCCTGCATTGGAATGGTGAGGGAGATCATCGTTGCCCTGATCTCATGCCTCAATCTCTGCTCTGAGGTCTAGGCCCGGAATAATGGGCCACGTACCATGTCCGTAGAATAGTGCGAGCGATTGGTAAATCTCGACGAGTACTGGGCTACCGTCATGCTACCCTAACGCAGTTGTAGTAGCTCATGAATGCACACCGCACGGAGGGTGGCTGGGAAGAAATCCGAGAAAAATAGGCTCTTGAAGTCCTACCAATGGAGAGATGCCTCGTCGTGCACCTATAGAATCAGGCTCCACCATCTTCATGTTGTCGCGTGTAGGAGGCTCGCTGCAAGGATCACCATAACGTTAGTCGGTGTGCACACTAACATGAAAACTCGAACTACAGCCTCCATCCATTCCTTGGCTTCCTGACGATCCATCTCCCCATAGAACCGGGGTGGTCTCTGACGCTGAAACTCGTACAGTTCACTAAGTCAACGTGCACTCTTAGTGGTTGGGGCTGGTGGAATCGGTGGCTCGATGGGAAGAGGTACTGTCGGTGCCCCTGCTGAAAAAAGGCCCTGCATCGTGGACTCATTTCTCGGTGGGATGTCGTCTCGCACAATGCTCTGAACCCTAGTTGGCTTCTGTCATGGGGCCATCCTGAAAAGAAACAGGTGCACCATGGACAATACAGAATACCTGGTGAGCTGGCACAAAGTAAGCACAGAGAAAACTTTTGAAACACACATGCAATAAATTGTTTTGTGTACTAAGTCGGAAATCATTAGTCAGGGTCCTGGTGTGTGGATACATTAGCCGCCGCACCAACAATAGACTCCCTAGACTAATAACCACACTCATTACCCTTAACACGATTTCTTCACATAGAAGAAAGATCAGAGTCATGCATTCTGCGGTAGAACCGAACTCTTCTGATACCATTTTGTCACGACCCATCCTCGGGGCCCAAGTCGTGACTACCCCAAGCCCGTCATCCATAGGCCAGGAGCTGGTAACTAGAATTAATTCGTAAATCCCGATAAAAGGGAAGGCATTTCCTTTATATAATATACAAACACCATAGATTAAGAAAAATGACATAAACACTAAGTAAACTAGGTACAACTGTAAGTGCTGGTAAGTAAATGGGACATAATACAAACCCAACTGAATTTAAAGTACAACGCAAAAGAAAGTACATCAACTGAAAAGTAAAGCAGCAACACTGAGTCGTCCACTAGATATCCCACCTGAAGGCTGGGTACATATAGTCTCCTCAGCTCCTTGGGTTCAGTCGTCCGCTACATGTACGTCCCGCCCAGTGGTCCACCTCCAAGTACCGGCTTGCTCCACAAGCCTCAACCATGATCTGCACTATCTGTCGTCTACATCCAACACAACATAGTGTGGGCATAAACCTTGTAGGGGTGAGTATACGCTACTCAGTTGGGACCCCGAGACCCCCGAAGGTCTCCAAGAATCCACAAAGGATAATCCACAAAAAAAAAGATACAGTCATGATGTATCTACCAACACTACTAAGGTATATGCCCATACATATACCTAAGTCATCATTTCCTATTCCTCTCCGACATCTGCACCCAAGTTCGATACAGTACATACCTAAAAGCACAACTGATCCACACATGATAACACAACCCAATCCACTTAGGAAAGTGAGTCAATCATATCAAAGATAATAATTGAAAAGTCATGGCTCAACTCACACAGGTATACTTATTAGTAAGATGATAGATACGATCATATGTAGCCATTGATTCATCTAAGCTGTCGGACCAACGTAGGATACAAGTACAGAGTCAAATACTGTCGGACCCACGGAGGATACAAGAACCGTAGTCATGTATTGTCGGGCCCACAAAGGATACAAGAATAGTAGTCATCGCCGTCGAACCCACGGTGGATTTCAGTACGGTCGTCGTCACTGCCAAACCCACAAAGGATTTCAGTACAGTCGTCATAGTCGTCGCAGCCGCATCCAGCTCTAGGGTTCCCACACACAGCATGCTCGATTCCGGGAGGGTCCGCTCCATGAGCCATGGGGGTTCGATACATCAACTGACATGTATTCTAGAGTTAATTTACCACAAAGTTCCTTCTCGATAAAAGTAACTCAATGTGATAGACGTCGCGTCAATCGGGAGCCCGGTCTGAGAGTTATTGGCTTTTTCGTTCTAGGGGCCCAATTCATTTTTAAGTCAAAACCACACCGAACATACTCCAACTATGTCCAAATCTCGAGAGGAGTAATCCAAAAGGTTCGTCTCAATACGAGGAATCCAACAAAGTCAACGGCACGTCAATCTGACGTCCGGAGCTCAAGTTATTAGTGGTTCTCCTCCGAAGGCCCGGTTGGTTTCGTGTTCGAACCAATTCGGCCATACCCAAAGTTCTCAGAAACCTTGAGTGTAATATATCGGAACGACCGTCTATATACAAGGATCACATCGCAACTGAAATTTTTTTCAATCGGATTCCTTAATCCCACGTTATGGGTCTTTGAACGAGGCTGTCTGAATTTTAGGGGGTTTGGGCCCGGACCGACCTGGGCCGAGACCCCCTGGGCGGCCCGAACCGGGTCGACCCGACCCGGGTTCGGGTCCGGCACACTGGGGAATGGCCCGTCCTGGATCGGGGACCCGACACGGTGCAACCGGTCCAGCCTGGCACAGATGGTCTAGCCCGGCACGGGCACCGCACGCCGCGCGAATGAGGATATGGGGGAGCTGCCACCCCCTTTGACCGAACGGCAGACCCCACGGGGTCCGTCCTGCTGTGCTGACTAGGGGTTCAACCCATGGTTTTTCTGGAACAAGCCGACCATAACAGCTGGCCAGTTGTGCCGCACGGGTCCCCGTGGTCCCGCCATCCAGAGAGTCGGCAGCCAGTGGTTCCAGCCGCCCTCCCCTACTCTGCCGCGGCCAAAGGCTACGACCTTGGTCCAACTGGCGCGGTGTGACGGCTCTGCACCCCTCCACCATAGCCGCTCTCTGGCTGCGGCCTTTTTCAACCTCAATGGCGCAGCGCGACAGCGCCGTTCTCCTTCGCTGCGGTGAAATTACTCGTTCCCGCGCGGTGCCATTGCACCGCGCCACCTTCGTCCCAAACCGCAACATTGAACATCAACAAAGGGGGAGGAGGATCGGCCGTGTTCGTGCGGTCCGACCTCCTCCTGCTAATTTTATAACAGGTGGACAATATATTTAAAGAAGAAAGCAATGAATAATCACATCGTAAAAACACACCCATACCTCGAAGAATTAATCGAAAAAAGATTGTCGCGGGAAACAGCGTCGCGAGGGTGGTTCCTTGATGGCGTTTGAGAGCGTCTAAGAAGAAGATGTTGTCTCACACTGGATTTAGATAAGGAAGAGATTGGCACGTCATCTCTCTATGGTGATCCGACATTCTTTTCATTCTTCAACGAGAATGAAAATGTTCTTCAAGACTGCAAGAGTTCTCTCCACTATTCCACACCACGAATCCACCAGTAATAAAATAAGACCTTTTCTTATATTATTCACACACACACATGCCAACTTTTATTCAAAATTCCAATTGAATTCACATAATTAATTCACTTGCGTTGTCCGATTGATTAGGAGTTTTATTTTCATGTAACTTAATGAGGAAGAGTTACAAAATTAATTGCTAGAGGGGGGTTTAATGGGGTGTCAGGGAAGTTAAAGGAGGTGGGGGTTTGTGTGGGCCCCACCCCAACATCCTCACATCTTCCTTTCCCATAACACTTAAACCATCCGTAATGAAATAAAAATATAGTTGTATAAAAAATATATTTTTATTCTTCACATTTTTAACAACTCCTCCTGAGCAAACACACCATCAGAAAAGGTTTTCCTAAGGAATTACCGGCGCTGCGGTTTTATCGGTGACCTCGGATTACGATTACGAGCACCGGTTCAAAATTTAGGAAAATCTGCTCATTTGTTCACTAAACGTACCCAAGATAAACTTCAGAAAATGATTCCGGGCACACCGGGCCTCAGAATTAGGTGCCGTCAGAAACTGCGCACTTGTAAAATCCAATAGAAAATAAGAAAAAAACTTCCTTGAAATTTATAGGTAATTAAAACATCATGGATAGGTATTCATGGACCTTTTGACTCAAGGCATATTCCACCTTGTTCGCATTCCCTAGATGTTATTGTATTGAGAAATCATCATATTTGATCAACTCCGACAATCATCTATGAACAATATTCATCTATTTTTAAGGAAAAATATCCTTTGAATTATATGATTAGTATAAATATCAACCCTTTCCCCATAAATATATTCCATCCATATATTTTGTGAAAAGGATACTAGAACAGAATCCAAATCATGAGTTGGTTAATTTTAATCATTTTTTTTCAATTGTTGTGAGGCATAAGCTATCACCAAATAATTTTTCATTAGAACACATCCCAACCTCTTTTTCATGCATTAATGTATATCAAAAATCATTATCCACTACAAGGAAATGAGATCAAAGGTGTACTGGAAAACCTTCTTTTGAGCTCATTAAAAATATTTTCACATTTCTATGTCCACAAGAAGATTAAACCATTCTGAGTCAAATTTTTTAGTAGATTAGATAATCATGAAAAATCATTCCCAAAACATCAATAATATACATCCAAAAAAAGATAATATTAGATCTTAGTCACCGTTTTTCATCATGTCAAACTATCAATAACTTCTTTTTTTTCTTGTCCCATAGATATCCACTTTCTTGAGATTATGTTACCCAAAAATGAAACTTTATTAATCCAAAATTAACACTTGATAAATTTTTCATAAGGCTTATTTTTATCTCAAGTTCTTTAGTACAATTCACAATTTTCTTCATGTTATTCTTAGATCATCAAATATAAAAGAATATAATCTATGTAGACTACCATAAATAGATCAACATAGTCCCTAATGTCTCTATTCATTACATCCAAGATGATAACATAGGAATTATTAAGAGTAAAAAAGATGCACTATAAATTCATTGTGACTATATGTTGTACCGAATAACATCTTTGGTATATCCTCTATATCTACCCTTAATGGATTATATCATTAACAATGATTAATCTTATAAAATTATTGAGCTCTACATATTCGGTCAAATAATTCATCAATATGGGGAAGATGATATTTTTTATTAATAGTGATCTTGTTATGTTCTTGATAATCATTACAGAGTCTAATTGATCCATATTTAATCTTAAAAAATATAATTGGTGAACCAAATAATGACACACTAGAGAATATGTGTCCCTTGTCAATATTCCCAATGATATTATTCTTCAATTCCAATAACTCAATTGGTGAAATTAGTTAAGGATTCTTTTAAAAATTCATAACACCCAGTATGAGTTATATTGAAAACTATACATCATGATTTGGTGGGAGACCTACAAATTATTCTAGAAAGGCATCATCAATATCTAGTACAACGGGTGATTTATTAATTGTGATTTTCTCCCCAACCATTTGAGATATATAACCTTCATTTATTGGAATCAATACCCATAAAATGGATGGAATTTTCACAGGAAGATCATACTCATCATTAGATTGATACATTATCGTAGATTGATTGGAAAGATGAAATGTGACTTCCCTTCATTGTAATTTGATATGATCTCCACATAGATAAAGTCATTTAATGCTAAGAATCATATTAAATTCCATTATAAGAAGAAACACAAGATTTCCATGAAGAAATTTCCAACAAACATCAACTGGAGAAGAATTAAAAACTATTGATGCAATTGTTGGCCTGTTAGGAGTTAACACAGCTAACTCAACATCGAATTTCAAGGTAATTTGATGATACTCTTAGAAAATTCATCAAATATAAAATAGTTTTTGGGTCCTAAATTAAATAAAACATATCTACTTCAGATTGGATAGTAAGTGTACCTTTCACCACTTCATTATCGTACTCTATATTGCTGATAGGGATCTTATGTGACTTGCCTTTGTATTTGAACTTAGTTCGATGATGTCGAACATCCTCAATAACCATTGGATTATGGAAAGGATTGTCAAATAACCCATTTCCTTATACATGTATCATTTAAGTGTAAGAGGTTACTTTTATGTAGTATTTTATCTATTCACATCATTAGTCATATTTTTCATAGAAGTTCGGCATTCAACAGCCGAATGACCTTATTTTACACACATAGAACAATTATTATTCCCATTAAGAAAATTTTCTCGATGATTCTTTCCTCACATTGTGAATAAGGGGAAAATCATATTATTTTTAATTTTTTATATATATTTTCAATTTAATTTTATTTTTCTCTTCATCACAAACCCATAAGACTAATGTGATACTACAATCTCTATATCAACTTTGAGAGAACAAATAATGATTTCATAATATCTATTAAATTCCCTTACAGCTAATTCCCTTCAAGGACAGGGTTTTATGCCACTACATTATCAATAAATTTTAATCTTTGGATGGATAATATTTACATCATAGATAAGATTCACCTAAAAATGATAAATAGATAATATGATATTATTATGTTCTAAACATTGGAGAACTAAAAATATCATTACAGTGGTATGGATAATTTTTATCCCCTAATGGATTAAAAGACCAACTAAAAGAAGGTTGATTTTACCTCGTGAAGTACTCAACCAAATGTTGTTCACTCATTTTTTTGTTCGTAAATTCTGTATGATTCATAGATTGAGATTTATGTGTGAGGATAATTACAAGATTTTTCATTCCATCTCCCATAACAAGTGGATTCCTAGGAGGAAAATCATTACACTACCCATCACATTCATCATAAACGAGGTTCCTTCAGGTTCCATCCATTACGCAAAATAATGAATAATAGTGTGAGTAACACTAATCATAATGGTAAAACCACATTATCAAGAATATTATATCTATTTTGCAAAAATTTTGTTTTTATGTTACGATATTTATGATCATTTATAAAACACTAGGATTGTATCATATACATTGAAAAATTAATGGGGTTCTTGCTAAGGTTTTCTCATCCATGTTTCTAATGGTAAACAATTCATATCCATAATTAACAACTATAATTCCCTATACATTACATATATTGATATTGCATCAAAGTAGATAAATATTCATTAACTAAAAAAACCCATTATAGGACCATATAGGTATATTCTTTTTTGAAACTAGGAATCATAAACAAGAAATTTGTATCACTTCTTCATTGTCTCTAACTTAATTCGTTATAACGTGACACAATTATGACATATCTTACTTAATACCATTCATCATGACCTAGGAAAAGTGAAAAATATGAAAGGGTGAGATCAATTGATCAGTAATATTTAAAAATATATATGAAGCATATCAGAATCATATGACAAAAGAACACAACACTTGAAAATTTGATCCTGTATAAGAATGATCATGATAACATGCCCTTGGATAAATTATTAAAGTTCATAATAATCAATTAACGTAATCCCAAAATTCATAACAAAAGACATGAAATTTCATGGAATACACATACGAATAGAAAATAATTTCATAATATTCAAGGCTCATTTCCAATACCATCATAGAAAAAAATTCCATTGTTCAAAAGAGATTACTCATCCTTCCAACCATGATTTAATAAGTTGAGATCATTTATCATTCCATCCATGTATATCCCATATGATAAACCCAATGAATTTTAAAGAGATATAGGTCCCTAAAATATCTTAATAAAATCATTCTTATATGTCACACAATAACATAAAACATCTATCATATCCTGAGGAATAAAAATGGGATTCTTTAAAGATCATTTCAAAATAACATAACCCATGTAAAACATATGGATTTCATGAATAGAATTACATAATAAAATCATCAAAATTATATGTAAAATAAGGATATTATACTTGAAACATAAACCCATTAAATAATTCAGTCTTAAAAGGAAATTTTTTTTAATATAACACTAGAAATTAATTCTTGTGGGAAAATATCCTGGTTTCATCAAAAACGTTTTCTTTTACCAAAATTATGCACAACATTAATTGAAAGAACATATTTGAAAATAAACATGAAATTAGGTATAGGTAACATCATTTAAATAAATAATTATGAAGATGTAAAATTCCATTCATCCCGTATAAATAAAAAACATTCTCTTTGTAATTTGTTGGAAAAGTAGAAAAAATTCCTCTTATTGAAAAATGAAAAAATTATCCATTCATACCGTTTAAAAAAATTCAACAATGGATAAAATTGAATTTAAAATATTTGAGAAGAGTACTAATGATATTACATATTTTTGAATCATGGACGTGGATAAGAAATATAACCCAGTAAATACTTAGATATAAATAATCTCGTATAATAATGATATTACAAAATTAACCATTACCTTTTAGGTGTAATTTCATGTGTATGTATCTGAAGCTTATGTATAATGATTTAAATAGGTTCATTTAATTATTTATGAATCATTTTAATTCTTATGAGATAATATATGATCATATAATGATATTTTTTCTTATAACATTTCATTATTACTTGTTATTTGGGTATTAACTACTTCATTTTCATATTCTTGTTTTGTCGAATAAGTTCATGTTCTCATTAAAAAGTAATAGTTATATAAATAATAAATTATAATAAAATTATATATATCAAATTTAATCATTCTAGACAAACACACACACAGTGATATATATATATTTATAAATGTTCATGATTTATTAAATATCATTTATAATAAACCACATCTTATCATGGAGATGGTAGGTCATATGTATGCACAAGCGACGATATAATTCAAATAATTGTTGAATAGTCTATAATATGTTATAATAAATAAAATGTTATAATAATTTTATATAGTTATTATTTAAATCATTATACACTTCCATTTAAGATGCTGTGAAATCATATTACACCACGGTGTGGAGACTGTAAGTTGTACGTACACACGCTTGTTGATTTTGTTTTTCATAGGATGGGTAGAAAGAGAAATATTGTTTTTCCATATTGATAATAATATATTAGTATATAATTTATACTTTATTTGTTACTATATAATGAAAAAACTCATGAATAGTAAGTAGATGAAGAAATATGTTTGAATGAATCGGTAGATGAGATTATCTCTTCTTCGACATGCTTCCTTTAAATCTCCTCTTTGTGCACTATAGTTGTTGTTCAAAGAAGTCCAAAACCTCTAATAAGTTACAAGGGAATTTTTGGATGGGAAAAGGTTAGGGGATGTTTGGGATTGAAAGCCCAAAGTGAATTGATGATATGAGGGAAGAGGTTCCCTTTTATAAAGGTGATGGATGGCTCTTTTGGGATCATAATGAAATATTAATTTATAATAAAATAACACCCCATATGAAAACCTTAAAAATGTCCAAATATAGAATATGATATTATATAGGGTTTTAATATCATCAAACAATAGATATTAGATATGTTTTTATATAAATTATATCCTTATCATTTTAATTAACATCTTTTTATTATATTTAATTTTTTACTAGGGTGATAAATATTACAATATTAAAAAGCATCAATATTTACTTATTGGAATTATACTGGACAATGAAAAATACCTTAGAACATTTTAAACCATAAAATAATTAACCTATATTTTAAAAAAATGTTTTATGATTTGTAAATAACATAATAAAACAGTATTTTGAAAAACAATAAATATTTTATATTTTGACACTATTCAATTCATTGATTTTTAAAAATATTAAGAATTAAAGTTAATTTAAAAATACAATTTTAAAATATTTCTATGAGTTCAAGGTCATATTTAATATAAAATATGAATATCATTTTCCTAAATTAAATTTATTTTAATATTTTTAATAACATTTATTTTTTATCTTTATTAATAACATAATTAATTCAACAATTATCTGTAATTATTTAATATAATTATTTGTTGAATAAAATTAAAAAAATACAATTATAAAGATAAATCATTTATATTTCATAAGATTATTTTTGGTTGAATTTTTTTTCTAGAAAATCCATCATTTAAAATGTTAAACATATTAAATTATGAACGTTACAACTTTAACATCACCTAAATTATATAATATAAGTGTCACAATCTCTTGTATAAAGCTGAAAATGGTATCTAACTCGACTCTGGATAGTTATTTTCTATATATACTCAAAAAGTATATTTTGTCATGTGTTTGTGTATTTTGATGGCTATTAATATTTTAATGAAAGTCTTATTATTTTTTTCTCATCAATAAATTGATATTTACATCATAAAAGTATAAGCCTTTAATGAAATTATTTATTTTCTAAAACATAAAAATAAATTACCATGATAATGAAAAAAAATATTTAAAATGAGTATTTAAAATCAGAATTATCATCTTTATAACCATATATTAAAATCATATAGTTATTAGAATTTGAGTAATGCCTATTTAATTTTCTTATATAAAATTAACTAAATGACCAAATTAGATCCAAGTGTCATACAAAAGACAAAATGTATAGCCATTGATAATTTATTTTGAATAAACCTTATCCATTGATATTACTACATGTGTTAGAGTAATTATATAATAATAGTCATACATTTAATTACAACTTTTACCCTTTTACGGTATTAATAAAATTTATCAAATTCAATATTCATAATGGAAAAAAATAAAATATAGATATTTACATATTTTAGACTAACTAATTCAAAATATGGAATCAAATTTTCAAAATAAAATACATAGAATTTGGAGTAATTTATATAAAATTAATCTTGTAGTCGGAAATAGAGAGAATGTTTTAATGGTTAAAACATTGCTAAATATTGAAATGCATTTACAACTAAATTCAATGTAAAATTAATGATAATGACAAAAATTATTTTGTATGCTAATAATATATTATATTTATAATTTTAAAAATAAATATTATAATTTAACCATATATATTATTTTCATGAAAAAATATGTTTTCAATTCAAATTTTGGGTATTTTTATTATTCATCAAAATTTTAATTTTATCATAAAAATAATAAAAATTCATCCTATATATAAATTTATATCCCGCTTCAAAATAACTTTTTATGTTATAATATAAATTTTTTTAATGTGTTAAAATCATAATTTATATGGGTTTAACCAATAAAAAGTGAAAAAACAACCTTTTAAAAAATACAGGTTTTTTAACATAAAAAATGGTTTACCCATACCCAAGGATAAAAATAAAATTTTCATGAATATAAATATATTTTATTAATTATATAAAATATATATTTCGTTGTTATATTTAGTAATATTAATTCAATCAATTAATTAATTTATTAATACAAAAATATAAATATATAATTGATTTATATTTTTCATAAACAATTGGTAGTGAATTACTTCACCACGTATTTTCATATATTAGGAATATTTACTCATGCAAAACTAACATGAAGGTAAAAATGGTCATTTTATACTTTGTTAATCTCTTGGTTTGTTAAAGGTCACAATTTCATGTAATGCATGCTATTGAAGAATTAAAATTATTTTGATAAAGTATTTCATACATACATATGGGTGTTATATTAGCTCCCTTACATGACTATGAAGATCATACATGAATGACAAGGATGTCATACCACTACTAGAGAAATACCTGTATTCTATTGGGGATCACTATGGATGGAATTGTAGGTTATTGGTTTATATTATACATAAAGAGAAAACCAGATTCCAAATTAGAAATTCCAAGTATGGGCATAGGTTCATAAATATAAAATCAATAAAATGAAATATATTATGAATCTATTAATCAAAATAAAATTATTGGATTCAGTCTAAATTTGAAACATTATATATGAAATTTTAAGGAATCATTTGATCATTTAAATTAGGGTGATGTTAGTAATTGTCCCACGTCTCAAGACATGCTTAAATTGTTTTTAAGGATTAAATGAACTTGATTACAAATTAAAAATTTACTTTCTAGGATGTTTGATTTCTGTACATCATTAAAATGTTATATTGCAGCATCCACACTATTATTATTATATATTCACTAAATGGATGAAACATAACCTAGGGTTGATTCCTACAGGAATTTTGTATCACACCCTATATGGGACACCTATGGTACCCGAATAGATTATATTATTGGAGGTATGAATAAGGTCAATCACCCTACTATAGGTTCTTGCTTAATAATTATGAGTTAGGGAGCATGGGACTGCACTAAGGCTCATGATTATAGATTATAGACATTTTGTGTTTTTCTACTGTTACAAATATTGTATTGATTTCATATATACATGTTTTGGATGTATTTTAGATACATTTTACTTTTATAATCATCATTACATATGGAATTCCATTTTTATAATTATCCATTCCACTTATTTATCTATTGTTTGACTAATTAACTAATTTTTATATTAATTTGTTATTGATATATTTTATTTCCATAATCTAATGACAAGGGAATAGTCTCCTTATGGAAACAAAAAGGACCTCATTGTAAGTCAGTAACCTTTGGAATATGGGGAGATTTACTTTAGTCCATGTGGAAAACATGGCTTAGGGTACTACTGATTGGAATCTAGGACTGGTACGTTACACTAAATTGCATCATTTTTACTTTAAATCTACACTGATGTAGCACCCTAACCCTATATTTCCCAGAGTTGGTGTCTTCTCTCAGGAAAATTAGAATTATTACAAGGATACATATCCTGAAGTAATTATAGTCTAGTGTTCTTGGTAAACTAGATATAACATTGAGTCTTGTATTACAAATATCTATACAAATTTCAATATATTTTTATATCCTTTATAAAGAAATAACATATAGGACAACTCAAATAAATCTTTTATATCCCATCATATCATTCATATAATGATTATTGGATTATAGGGGAAAAACATAATAAGGGTGAGTTCCAATAATCAGTAAGGGTAATGTATAGAGGAAGAAATAATGAATCAATTAAAATAATAATTATTTAATTGTAAAAAATATAACACTCATAGCATATTAACAAAAAACTGAGAATGATGTCGGTAAACAATTTGGAATGATGAGTATTGGAAACAAAGGACATTCAACGTACTAGATAAGGAAAAATAAATTTGGATATGTAAGAAACTGAGAAACATTCCATTTAATCAATGAACTAAAAAAGGAAATGTATCAATATATATGTTGAATAAAAATTTCACGGATGAATAATAACTAAAACTAAATGATGGAAATGCAATCTTTTCGGATTCTAATTTTTTTTGAACATTATACCTTTACCGTCATTACCTTTCACAAGATGGTTTAAATTTTATAGGTTAAAAACCCTTCTATGATGGAAATCCAAATGGCTTATCCCCTGAGACTACCAACACATCGATCGAAGACCCACCAATGTTATACCAGTACAAAGCATTCCTCATATATTGATTAATCTATTTAAAAATTTGTCATATCAAATATATGTACGGCGTAAGCGATAGAGATTTATCAATATTTTCCCAAATAATAAATAATATTCAAACATAACACCTTATAAAAAATTTATATGGTTTTGGAAGTAAAGATATCCATGATTAATGATATGGTAAAATCAAGATTAAATGATCATATGAAGTAGAATATTTCAAGGGAAAAAGAAATCAGTGAAGTTCTTGTGAATATTATCATAATAAAAAATCAATCATAAAATAGTTAGAGGAATATTGTAGATGGTATCAATAAAACATACCCAAATTGGATTAAAATATATGGGTTTTGACATCAATTAAAAGAAATATTATAAATAATCCCATTAAAAATATTCTTTAGGAAAATATCATTTTATTTGGAAAAACATTTTTTGAAAAAAATTCATCAAAATTAACTTTTAAAAAAATAAATTCAAAAATAACCATTTAGACAAGAAAAGGGAGCAGTAAAGAAATTGCAGTTAGTAAATTTTTTCGTGACGTATGAGGCAAAAAACATTCCTTTTTTACAGTTAATAGTCAAAAAAATTGCCTTTTCAGGAAAGAAACAAGAATATTATTTTGGAAACCATGGGAAAAGACCAAAAGGTAAAACTGTCTTTACACATTAATTTTAAATTCATTTTTGTATAAAATATAATAAAAAATGTATTTATAAGACCACTAGTTCAACGACTAAATAGAAAAATAATGTCGGGATTATAAAACACATTTTATAAAACATTTTGACTACCAAAGAGTAGAAAATAGTAATATTATTTGAAAATGTTCATGAATATTTAGATAATAGTTAAATTTTATATTGAACAATGACTATATAAGTTTCTCGAATTGAAATTCCATTGAAATACCATTATTATTGGTCTTGAGTAAAGTAGTCATTAATCATCCAAAAGCATCCCATAACAATTTAAAACATTTTATGTCATAAGATTCATGATGTAATATTATTAAAGGAATTTTATAATATCATTAGAATAAAGGGTTTTCTGAAATATCATTTAAAATTTAGTATATACACCATATACATTAAATTAGTTGTTTATCAACAATTAAGTCTTGAAGGAATATAAATTGAAAAAAAACCCCCTTATATATTAATAAAAAAAAGTGATAATCAAAAAATAAAAAATTTATATTCCATGAAGATAAAATAATTCGTTATATAATATATGAAAATGGGTATTAGGTACCACACAAAAAATAATTTAGTGGTGAATGTGACATTTATCTCAAAGATGTAAAAATTTAGATGGAAATTGCTTACCTTACATTTTATTTCTGGTAAACATAATTTAACATACTATATAACTTACATTTGTTAATTATAAAAATTCTTGAGAAATTTTTTCATGTTTATTATTATTGTTATTTCACTTATTACTATTTTGTATAAAAAATATTTCAATAATTATGTTGATGTCATGTGTTTTGGAAAAATTTGAATTATATGTCAAAAACATATTTGGTGGGCCAAAATTGTTCAAAGTGGTGATTTTAAAACATCTCAAAAATAATAATAATGAAATAATTATAATATTGAAACATTATTTTTTGTTTTAAAATAAATCATTAAATATGTATAAGAAAAATGAAACAATATTGCAATCATTGATACAATAAATCATACGTATGTATGAGTAACATTCTCATTTTATAATGATCATTATGGAAAGATGGTAATTATAATTTGGTCCTAAAAAATATATTTATATCATCAATACCATATTATTTAATCATAAACACTTATATATATATATATATATATCTTGTAGTGTAAAATACATCATATCATGTCGAGGAGGCGGTAGTGCACACAACCAGAAACAACTATATCACTTTTAAATGTATGATAATAAATAATATAATACATTCTATTCCATGAAAGTTAATTATGTCATGAATATCATATTTATACATTTATTTAATAATTTGTTTCATTAAACTCATAATTTATACATTCCATGTGTTTTGTGAATGAATCACATTGCTTTGAGTGGGTTGTAGATTGTACGTCCATATATAATGTTATAGATTTACCATAAATAAAATTTAAAATGTTATGGGTTCTAAAATAAATAAATAAGCTCAAAGACATAATAAATATGATTTATAAAATATTAAAATAGTGTTTCCATCATAATTTCCACCATGATATTTGGTATTGGAAAAATGAAAAATCATCATTTCTTGAGGTGGTAGTCAGTCGTACACATAAACAGTATATTCCTTACGTATTAGATGGAGGTGTATGTGATGGAAAAAAACCATAACCAAAAAGCATCATAATATATTTATTATACATTTTAGTTTTTTATAATGGAGTAATGAGTATGTAGTGAGTGTAAAATAGAAATAAAATTGTATATCATTATGAGGGGTATTACCTCAAAATCAGGTAACTCCTTTTTGTTTATACCAAAAGGCTTCCTCGGATTGCTTTTTGAAAAAATATATTCATAAAGGAGAAATGGGGGGACTTTTTCAACTATTTGGGTATATTTTTATCAAACTTAGGAGACTTGAGAGGTGTAATGATGTGGGAGGAATAAAGGCCTTTTATAATGGAGGTGGAGTGACACTCGTGTAATATTTTAAAGGAAAGGAAACCCACTAATGTTTTTATTATAAGTTTATATATAATGGTAATAATTCGATCCAATGGATGTTTTTTTTGATATATGGCCTACCAATATCTTTTATACACGTTTATATGATGATTTTGGTCTTAAGGTAATGCTTTCATTCCTTACTAAGCATAATTTAACCTAAATTTTTGTAATTGGTTTTAAATACATTCAATAATATTTTTGTAAAAATATAATTTGATAATATAAAAAATTATAAATTATTATAATATAAAATATTAAGTCCATTTTTTTAAATACAAATAATATGACTCGTATTAATTAATTTCAATTTAATTCCGTATAATGGACGATAATGTGAGGTTTTACTATAAAAACTTCCAAATGATTGTTATGTGTTTATAGTCAGTTTAAAATAATAATGGATTTCAATGACAAAAATTTTCTAAAATAATAAAATTATTATCCCATCTTACGTTAAAAACAATTTAAAATATAACTTATCCTGATAAATAAATGAGTTGAAAAAGATGTTTTTAATTAATTTCAAGTATTTGTCACTATTCCTTAAAAAAATGAAACTCCACTAGAAAATACCAAAACATCATTATATGCTATTTTTTAAATATATCATAAAAAATAAGAATTCTATTTTTACATAATGAATTTATAAAAGGGTAAAAAATTGGAATTAAAATGGGTTCTCAATTAAAAGGCGTTAAAAATGTCTTAGTAAAAATATATGTTTTTTGTGTAATATTGAATTAATTATTATCTTATATATATTGAATATTTTGGATGACTATCTAAATAATTTTATTAAATATATAACATATATATTTCATTAATTCCATTCACTAATTATAATTAGTTTAATTTATTGAGTCCAAACACCATTGGTAGTATAAAAATAATAATATTTTCTTTATATTAAATTTGTAAATATTTTCATTTAAAATTAATTAGTAACCTATTTATTAAATTTATATTTTTTTAGACCATATATTTTAATAAAATTGTTAATACTATTCAATAAATTAAAATTTTAAAGGTTAGGTTAATTATTATTATATTAAATAATAGAAATTTAATAATACAATGTTATTTTGTGAAACTCTGTCTTACGTGTAACAAAATCAATTTTAGAAAGTCACTATTGAGTGTGATGAATTATAACTCATTTTTTATCACAAGCTATAAAATATATTGATATTATTTAAAATATTTACTATATTATATATTATGGAGATATTATATTATGCTACCTGCTTTGTGTTGCATCTTATCAACACTATCAAATTCAATTTTTTTTACTCAAGAATTTCATGGTCTTAAATTATAACCACCTTAATTAAATTACAATCTAAATATTTAAACTAAATAATGATAATATAATGTTTGATATTTCTTATGTGTAAATCCCACTTCATAAGAATGGTTCATATGGAATCCACTATATAATATAAAGTGGGATGTTCAAGGTTCATAGGGACTAATATGTAAGTAGGTTTCAGAGTAAGAGAACTTCAATGGCATGTAATGATATGCACAATGAGGTAATGTACAAATATTTATAGGGAGTTAATTATGACATTAGTCAAAAAACTGAATTATAAAAAGAAATATTATGTCTTGAAAGCCATAAATTTTTTATGATTCAATAAAATATCCATTTGAAATAAATTAATTTATTTGGAATCATTTTTTTCCAATACTCTGATGTCGAGTAATTATTTTACTACCTAAGAGGACACGGAATTATAATTTATTGAAACATTTCAATTTCATAAGAATAGATTCAACTTTTTTTTTCATTGATCAAATTTTAATTCATTCAATACCTCAAGAAATGGGTATCCAAAAATTAACATTGATATTTTAGGTGAAGAATCATTTATTGGATAGTAAGGACCATAAAAGATTGGTGAGTAAAATTATTTATCAATAACATTTATCCAATGTAAATATGGTTAATATAATATTATCTTATCCTATAAAGTATCACTAATGGTTCATAATAAATATTTATTCATCAAATTTTTAGAATAATTAAAAATTAAATTGGACAATGTGTAGTATAGTGGTAGGTGAAAAATAATTATTGTTTAAGGGTCATTGGTTCAAGCCATGTGGAATTCCCATACAATATTTGATGTCACCAAAAAAACATGATGTACTTTTATAAAAACAAATTAAAATATTTCCTAAAATCAATATGATGGACATCTTTGAAATTAAATTAATCACAAAATAGCCATGTGACAAACATTATCCATTTATTTCCACATATTCCCTTCCTTGGTATTGGTTTAATCCGTAATATCATTTCTATGATTACTACTCATGAAATTTTATCATAAATTTAATTATCCTTAGGTTTGAACTAGATTATTAATTTTTAAAATCCTTTACCATGGATTGTAATGAAAAAAAGATTATCTAATTAATATCCCCTAGGAGTGACAATCTAGGTGCGCAATAAGGACAATTGTCATGTATAAGGTTCCTCTATGTAAGGCTCAGAAAACCGTATCATATTAATTACTCTGAGGAACATCGATTCCAAAAAAATCCACTTGTAATATTCAGATAGTTATTCATTCGTTGGAATACCTAGATAAACTCTTCCTTAACAAAATTATATGTTATTCTTCCATTAATATCCTTAAATTATACATTAAGGTTATATTCCTTAATCTATTTCATACTAAATATTGATCACAATGTTTCTACTAAAATCCTTCTAATACCAACTAAATCTCCCTGAACCCATATTTCAAGCATCTAAGATCTTTTATCAATTAAATTTGAATGATTATATGGAAAAAAATCTCAAAGGACATAGAGTATAGTAGTATTGGTCAACCAGATACATCATTGAGTCTTGTATTAAAAATGACTTTACTAATTAGAAAATATTTTTTTCTTCTTTTTAAATAAATATCTTCAAGTATAACTCTAATCCATCAAGTAATTACATTAATATATATCACATAATGCCTCTTGGATACCTAGGGAAATAAACTTAATAAGGGTGAGATCAAATTACTAATAAGTGTAATGTTTCGTGGAAGAAATAATTAATCAATGAGATAATAATTATGGAACGGTAAATAAAAGAACACACATACAATATAATCATGAAATTGATAAGGATTTTTTGTATACAATATAAAAATTTAATTAATGGAAACATGATCCATTTAAATAGCTAGATATATAGAAATAAATATGCTAAAAGAGAAAACTGAAACACATTCCATTTAATCAATGAATTGAAAAGAAAATCTATCGAAAGATACGTCAACACAAAATTTCAAGGTCAAATAATAACTGAAAAAAATGAGGAAAATTACTAATTATTTTATGTCATGATTTCTAGGTACATCATGAATTTACCATCAAGACCTATCATAATATGATTTAAAACATTTAGAGTGTAAACCCATCTAAGGCGTTTAACCGAATGACTCATCCCATTTGACTAATTATACATCGCGGGGATATCAATATCTGGGCCCCACCGATTTTTTTCAAGTACAAAACATTCATCATATATCAAATTATTGAATTAACAGTATTCCTTATCAAATATATGTACGTGGTAAATATTTATCAACATTTACACTAATAATAAAATAAAATTAAACATGAAAACCACATAAAATGGTATATGGTTTAGGAAATGATCATATATATGATTGATGATAGGGAAAATTCAATATTCAATTATCATAGAAAATTTAATATTTCAAGGGAAAAAATAAAGGAAGTACATTTAAATACTATCATTTTCCAAATCAATCATAAACTATATATAGAAATATTAAGTATGGTATCAAAACAACATTCCAAAATTGAAGTAAAATAAAGGGTTGTTATTGTTGATGAATATATATATTTTTAAAATATATTTTAAGAACATTTATGTGAAAAATGTCCTATTATTATGAAAAATGCTTTCAAAGAAATTTTCTATTAAATTTACATTTGAATTTTTTTTAAAAAAATTATTATTTTAGAAATGAAATGGGTGGTTTAAATAAATGATGGTGAGTAGATTATTACTTGTCATTTGAGGTAAAAAAACATTCCAGATTCACGGTAAAAGGGAATAAAACACTACTTGTGAGAAAAGTGACAATAAGATTTCATTGAAAATATTTTTAAAAGAAAAAATGTTTAAAACATTATTTTCGAAATCATTTTAAATACATTTTTGAATGTTTTTTTAAAAAAAACATGTTTTTAGAAGAAACTTTGTTCTCTTAAAAATGAGAGAAATAAAGTCTGGTTTTCTTAAATAGATTTTCTAAAACATTTTTAGTACAAAAGTGTGCAAAAATTGTACAAATACATTAAAAATTTAATGAATGATCTTGTAATAAGTAATTATTTTACTCAAATATGGTTATATAATTTCATAGAATATAAATTCCCTTGAAATATCACTATTTTTAGTATAGAGGGAAATAATCATTAAATTCCCCCAAGTTTCCCATACAACTTTAAAAAATTTAAAGGAAAATTCCTCAGGATGGTATAATATGAAAATAAACTTGTAATAACATTTGAATAAATATTTTTATGATATATAATTTCAATGGAAGTATTTACACCATATAAAAGAAACTATGTGCATTACAATAATTAAGTTTTAATGGAATGTAAATTGAGAAGAAAATGACTTACATATGAATTGAAAGACAAAAATGTGATAATCATAAAATAAAACATCTAAATACCATGAACGTCAAATAATTCATGATATAATATATCAAAATGGGCAGTAGGTACAGCAAAAAATTGAATTAAGTGGTGAATATGACATTTATCTCACTGATGTACAAATTGAGATGAAATTTCCTTATCTTGTGTTTCCATATGGGTGAATTTCCATTAATTTCATTTATAATAAACATATGTTAATTATCTTCTTTAGTGAGAAAATTTTTCATTTATAAACATCATTGAATTCTAATTGTATCAATTTTTTATAAAACCACTTAAACAATTAAGATTACATCGACTGTTTTGACCAAATTCAATTTATGTGTCAAAAAAATGGTATGTGAAATATGTCCAAAGGGGAAATTATAAAACATATCTAGAATAATAATAATGACCATATGATAACATTTATTCATTAAATAAAATTTTAAAATCAACAATTAAATATGGTTTTGGAAAATTAATCAATGTTGCAATCATGGAGACGGTAAAGTATATGTATGCTTGATTAACATTCCCATTTTTCAATGATCGTTATGGAAAGAAGGTGTGTGTCATTATATAAATATAGAATGATTATTATATAAGAAATACAATATTATTTAATCATATATGCTTATATATATATCTTATGATATATAGAAATCACATAATGTCCAGGTGGTGATAGTCTAGAAGTCCCTAAACAATGTTATAGCTTTTAAGTGTTTGAAAGTGTAATAAAGAAAATGATATATTAAATTCCGATAAAATAAATTATATCATCAATAATATATATTTTTTTTCATGTAACATATGTTTCACTGAAAACATTATTTAAACATTCTAGGTATCATGTGAAAGAATCAGTTGGAATGGCCCAAAGACCATCAATTTTTAATTATTTTTGATAATCCACCTTTTAAGGGGTGAGGGGGAAACCTTACAAGGAAATAATTCATAGAGAAAATTAAATGACCCATAGTTCATAGAGTGAACCACCCATACAAGACAAATTGGAACTGATCCTTCCCATCATATGTCATGATATAAGCATTCCACCTACGCAGGGCTGGTCAGCTAGCGGTCCTATGTAAAGCTGCATAGGCCTGGTATTGATGGCAAATACATAACCTCTCATTATTCCAAATCCAGTTATCTTTTCTCTAATGAACGTGTCTGCCATTTATCATCATCTGAAGCCTTGTTATATGTAATAATAATGTTACATCATAATTTAAGTGGCTCGAAGGCCTTGGGGTTGCCCTATGTCCATATGGTGGCCCGAAGGCCTTGACAATCAACCAGATCGAATTCCCTGGGTGGCCTGCAAGTCTTGTAGGACTAGAGGCCCAAACCTATGTCCTAATGGTGAAAATGGATGAATAGTTCTGACTGCTATAGTTCTTCTACGGTACTACGACAGTACCCCAAAAATATTCCACCACCCAAATTTGTTCTTAGGTCTCTTAGATGCACCAACCAAGTCCTCAATAACCAGGATGAGGCTTATGTGCTATCATGTTAATGTAACACATCTTTTCGAGGGGGCGATAGTAAAAAACTTCCACAAACAATGTAATCAATATACACAAAATGAAACGTATAAATATATGTGTTTTAAAATAATTACAATATTTTAATGTTACAATAAATATTATATATAAAATATTGAAAAATAGTCTCTATCATAATGGACCCCATGATAAGTGGTAAAGGAAAAATGAAAAATTATTATTTTGTGAGGCGGTAGTCTACCACACACTTAAACTCTTTGTCTGTTACTAGTTTGATGTAGTTTTGTGTATGTGTTGGTTAAACCAATAATGTAATAGAATACTTGTATATTGAGTTTAATTGTTTTTTATGTTATCATGGAATAAGTAGGATTGAGGGAGTGGATAGTAGAAATAAAATTAATTATCACTAAAAATGGTGATACCTCTTAATCATGTAACTCCTATTAGTTTTCACCAAAAGTATTCCTTGGATTTAATTCTAGCTAAAGGGAATTACTAGGATTGTAATAAGTTATAATTAATTTCAATAATATTTTTTTGTTAGAAAATAATTTGACCATATTAGAAATTATGAATTATTATGATTAAAAATATGGTATCAATTTTCCAAATTCAAATCACATAAGTGGTAAAAAAATAATTAAAATCTAATCCCTCAAATGGTACAACAATGTTGGTTTTTAATGTAAAAATATCCAAACCTGTGATATGTTTTATAGTAAATATCAAACACGAATTGATTCCAATGACCAAAATTGTATCAATAGATAAAAATATTAAATAATTATTTATTAAAACCAATTTCATATATAATTAATCCTTATAAATATAATATTTGAAAATGTAGTTTTCAATATAATATCAGTATTTTCCATTATTCATTTAAATTGAAACCTTAGAGAAAAATAAAAAAACACCAACGTATTCTATTTTTTATGGTCTAATTAAAAATAAGTGTTATATTTTTTCATATTATATTTATAAAAGGGTCAAAAAGATTACTTAAAATTGGTTCACCATTAAAAAAATGTCTTCAAAAAAATATGGGGTTTTATGTGTAATATTGAGTTTATTATTATATTATGATTGTAAAATAAATTAGATGATTAACAAAAACAATTATTGAATATATATCATATATAATTCATTAACATCTTTCAATAATTGTAATTAATTTAATTTATTATGTCAAAACTCTTTTTTGAGTATAAATATAATAATATTTCTTCTATATTCAACTGATTTTAATTTTAATTTTTTATAAATTGGTATGATATTAATTTATTTTATATATTTTCTAAACATATGTTATAAAATAATTCTTAATACTATTCATAACATATAATTGTAACGTCTTGGTTATGTATTATTATATTAAATAAAATAGCTTAAATAATACAGTGTAATTTTAGAAAACTTGGTCTTGTGTGTAATTCAATCTATCAATGAATGTCGCTATTGTATTAGATGAAAAACATCATTTTGTGGCATGCATCCGAATATAATTTTTTTTTATATTCAATATAATATAAATTATCAAGATATTATATTCCTTTACGATGTTTGTATTGTTTCTCATACACATTATTGAATTAAACATTCATACTCTTAAATTTCAGAGTGTTACAACAAATACATGATCACATACTACCTATAAATAAACCAGGTAAAATTTAAATATATAAAATGCCAAATTTTCGTAATGTTACCAAATGACTTGAGTTTAATCCTACCTCAAAACAATAATTTTTTTTGATTCATCATTCATATAGTTGTTATGATCATTTTTTAAGTATAAAACTCAAAAATGTTTCATGTCATATCTTTTATCACTAATAATTAATGGAACAAAAATATCATTTTTCAACTATTATAAACACTGAAACAACATATTGATTCATTTTCATGTGTGGAAATGAGCCTTTTAATATAAAAATATCAGCATGTCAATACTACAATGGATAAATCTCATGCATTCAGATGGTCTACATGAATTATTCACATTCATGAAGTCTAATAAAATATCTCTACAACATGAAAAAATCCCTATAAAAGATGATATATATTTCATTCATGTATATAGTACCAAATTATTATGTTTCCTCTGATTGTAGTGTTGATGAAATCTCTTACACACTATCAATGCTCGCTTCTATCACAAATTTAGAAGAAATGTATCATGGAAATGATATGTGATACTATCATTAAATATACATCATTTATATATATATTGTAAGTAATTTGGATAGAATTTCAAATTTTATCCATCCTTAAATGATGTTATATTATGTTCCAGTATGAAATATTTTTTCACAATGTCAGTATAGTGGTCCCATGTTTTAGAATGTGCTGACACATTAGAATTGTTTGAGGATATATATAATGAATTCAAATCTACATTAACTTTCCATACATTATGAAAATATGGTAATTTAATCATCCTCTTTGTGTATACCCCAATATCACTCAGTTCTCAGGACCACTTTAATACATTATTTATTTTTATAAAAAACATTGGTATTTTTTACACCCAGTTTTTTCTTTTTTTTGATACATTGATAAACATCAAACATATATTAATTATATTTATAAATTTATAGATTTATAATTTATATATATATATATTATAAAAAATCTTTTATATGTTCATTTATAATTTGTTTTTTATATTTAAAATATGTCATAATTTTACATTTATTCATGTATATACAAAAAGAGTATTTTTTCATATTTTGAGTTGGTTTCCTATTGTTATTATATTCTACATAATTACTAATTATCATTAAATTTATATAATATTAGATAGTAATTTTTAATTTAAAATAATTACATTTTTATTCCTCACTCACATCATGAAAAGAGAATATTTTTTAAAATACAAATTTAACATTCAATGTATCGAACGATTTTTTTGGGATTTATTTTAAATTTATTATTGAGAATAATGGATTTATTTAATGGATGATTTATCTAGGTTGAATAAGTTTTTCTATTTTTAATTCAAAATTATTCTATTATAATTAATTAGGAAAAATAATATTTTCTCTCTTGGATAATTATACTTGTTGAATTTGAATTTTGTTAATATGTTGAAGATTAGATTTTTAGTTTTTATATATATTTTACAAAGGAATTGTAATGGATTAAAATTAGAATAGTTAAAATAACAAAATCATTTCATAATTAATATAACATTATAATGAATATGGAAGTATTCTATAATCTATGTCTTTTGTAATCAGGTAGTCGTATAAAAGAAATGATTTTTATATGTTGAAGATAAACATATATTACATATAATAGTTATTTTAAGAGACATACTAATATAATACTCATAATCCAACACATTTTCTTCCTTCATTTATCATTTATTTCATCCTAGTTTATTATTTTTATATCACCAAAACTATTCTTTCACACGTTCTCTCACATTGTGTTTATGATTTAATATTGAAATCCATTCTTTCATTATTTTCCTAGATTGGGACTCAGGGATTATAATGACAGTATCATTAGTTTTGTGACTCACATACACTAATGTTATTGTTGTAGTGGGTTTGTGAATACCAATAAAAAATCATCATTTGTGGTCTTTCACTAATAGAAGAAATGTATTGAAATCAAGTTATTATTCATCATTAAAAATAATATAAGTTAGTGATGTATTTGTCACTGAGTAGAGGGGTATAAGTGTCAAAAATGTAAAATTTGTGTTCCATTACAATAAAAAATCATTGAGTAGTCTTATATTTTTATTCTAATTATCTTATGTAAATAAATCCAAAAATTAATTGAGATAATTAATTAATTTCATGAAAACATTATTCCAGTCTATATAATGTTTTACTGGACCTATTCCATTATCATAGTGTGATCTAACAATTATTATCAGATCTTTTCCTTATTCATAATTTATTGTTTCAAATTTTTGTGGCTATCCTATTCCTAGTCGCACTGTGTAAGGGTAATATTGATATGATTTAATAACTAAACACATATGACTTAGGTATTCAACATAAGATACATCACCACGATAAAAAACAATTGGCCACTGGAAATCCATAATAGATCATACCAGAAAATGATTTATGTTGGACTAATTTGGATCATAATAAATCCGTACAAATTTGTAGAATCTGACACATATATTTTTAGAAGAAATGATGTTTCTAAATATGTATTAAATTTAAATGTTTAAAATATTTTATAATGTGATATTAACAAAAGGGTTTATATTCATTTATTTTTATGTAAGATGGTTTATGGGATAAGGGACTTTCTATATATTACCCACCTTGTATTTGAAAAAATGATTATAACTTTGATTTTATTTCATTGTGATGAGTACCAAGGCTTCTTGATGGGTGAACATGAGACTGTGAACATGTTATTCTATAGATTCACATGTTTTTTAAATGAAACAAATTTTCTTGGATAATCATTATAAAAAAATTACTTGTTTAAGGAGTCATGTGAGAACTACCCATGAAATATATCTAAAACAATACATTTATTAATGAAACCAAGAAATTTAAATTTTACCCTTATGATGAGTTTATTTGATCACTTCATCAATATCAACTATAATTATTTAAAATAGTTGAACAGTATGCAAAAACTAAAAAAGGATTGTGTTTCAAATTATTAAAAAAAATTATACCCTGTTAACTAATTTTGATCTATGGAATAAGTAGATATAATTAATAGATCAAATAGTGAATGGATTTTACAAAATAATGAAAATTACAGTAATTAAGTTTACATTTAGAAGAAATGCTTAAAATAATAAAACCATGGGATATATAAAATGAATTAATAATTACAATACATCAGATATTGCATATTTTTAGGGAAAAAACATAACTACATTCAATCTGGACTACCAATATCTAATCAATGATATAAAATACTAAAAAAGTACTAAAAGGAATTGAAAAATTGTTATATTTGAACTGAATAATACGATTCTAGTGAAGAATATAAATATGATAATGAACATACCTTCTTTTCCATAATGTAATTAGTTATTATGTTTTGAGATTCATGATTTATTTGTTATTTTCTAATTTTGACTATGATTCAAAAAAATGATTGTTATAGAGTAAAACAAAGAAGCATAATGATTGGGAAGATATGTTTTCAAAGATACTGATTAATATAACAATCATAAATAAAAATTTTAGAAACATGTTTCTATAAAAAACATTATTTTTCAATAGAATGAAAAATAAAGGTAAAATTATTCTACTTTTCAATGAAAATTTTATTGTGATTTGAAATCTTCTATGTATGTGATTATGTAACAGAAAAATGATGTTAATGGTTTTCAAAAACGTTTTTCATGATATAGTCAAGGTTTTCATAAATATCACATAATGATATCTTTTAGTTAAATAAATAATAAGGATATAATTCGATATGATAGATGATTACAGTGAATTTTTTGAAATAATTTTTAGAAAAGTAAAAAATGATTTTACATCTACAATTACATGTTTTCTATGTGACATGAAAGGTAATTATGAAAAGTATTTTTTTCCTTCATTTAAATAGTATATTATATTTTAGTATACTTATATTTGTAAACCTATTTTATCTATATTACTTAAAAATAATTTGGGAATTTTCATGTGGGTACCAAAAAATATTTTACATATCTTATAAGACCATATGTGTCATGGGTACAAAAAATTCAAAAATAAATTATTTCAATAAGATAGATTCCATGGATGTCTCAAGAAAAAAAATTTACATTATAAGTGGATTATCATGGCATAAGACGAGATATCTATCTATGTTTATCACTTAATATAAATAAGGTGGAGACACAATTAAGTTTAAAAAAAATTAAAAATAAAAGTTAATGTTTTTTCAATAATGTTAGAATTCAAAATATTATTTTAATTTATAATGAATTATAAATTGAAGGATTAAAAAACATAGATAGTAGAACCCAATTATGTGATGATACCATTGATGTGAAAATGAAGAAGAAAACTCATAAATTTTTTCGGATAAATATTTATTCTGTTATCCTAATCGAAAGTGAAATATTTATAATATTGACATCTCATCACTAATAGTTCTACTTGTTGTGTTCTATAATGCTTAGAAGATTGATGGGGTTATATGGTATTGATTATTACGTATGGTTTGTTTCACATTATTACATATTCTCTATAAACATTAATATGTACTATATTTACTTGCTATGAAGAATGGACTTATTCATGTTTGTGATTCATGAGTTATAGGGAAAACTATTTCACATTTCATTTATAACTATTAATGAGATAAATATTAATTATCCAATAAACATTTTACGTCTTGTTCTATTTAGTCATACTCAAATTTATAGACTTCGTGTGTCAAAATATTATATAGATATTTTTAATAATTGCAATATATTTACCTTGTTTTTTCTTGTAAATAATTATTATTCCTTATCTAGATTAATTTAATTTTTAAATTTACATTAAAAGGAATAATATTAAATTATTATTTATATATGTTGTGATAAATGAGGTAAATTTCATTTTTTAGAAATTGAAATTATTTTTGAAAAGTATGTATATTTTAATTAATTTTCTTGTTCTTGAAACCACAGAAATATTGTGTTGTATAAAGGATCAATATAACCCTTATTTATATATACATAATGATGTTAAGTGAGTTTAATATATGTAGATATTTTTGGGATGATTACATATTTAATAATATTTATATTTTAAATAAAATTATAATGTTAGCAATATTGGATGAAACTCTTTATGATATTTTTGATTTCATAAACCATAGTGTTGGTTATTTTTTGAGATTTTGGTTATGATATTTTTAAATTAGAATTTATAGTATAATTTTAATAAAAACAATTTTAAATGTGATAAATATATTTTTACTGTATATTATAATAATATTAAATCTTATACAGTTTATAAAAAATTATATGTGGTTATTAAAGAATATGATTATGTTTTATTTGATGTAAATAATTTAAAATTGAATTCTAATTTTAATTTTTTCAATGATGATTTTTGATATTTTAATTTCCATGAAGGAAATACTAAAAACAATGAATAATCAATTTAGTGGGAGAATACTATTTCTAGAACTTTTATAATATATATGATGATTCATATACCATATTTCAGGGAAGCTTTCAACTGTAATATTTAATCTAGTATATAAACTTGAAATTATGCTTTATTTTGTTTTCTAATTCTTCTTTTATTTATAATTTTTCTCAAAATAATCTATATCGCACTTTAAATTATTCTAGTTGGACAATTCCTTTTAATAAAGATAATAATAAATATTCCTATAACAATGGATGGTTTTTATTTAAACACCGTTTAAATAATATTATTATTTAAAGGAAATTGAATTTTAGAAAAAAGATATAATTTAGAAAAGTTATGAAGAGTAGTATAAACTTGTTTATTAAGGTTATTTCTATGAAGAAGGTATCCGTTTTGATGAAATATTATAACATATTTATATAATTAAATATATAATTATTTTTTAATAAATTTCAACACTTAAATAATTTCTGTTATTTCAAATGGATGTGAAAATTCTATTACAAAATTGTTTTATTTATAAATAATTTATTGTTTCTCGACCCCAACTTTTGAAAATGGGTAACCTTATAATAATATTTTTATGTTATCAAAATATTTATCCTAGTTTAATTAATCATATCATGAATTGTTTTAAATGGGAATATTAATGTTTTTTAAATATTGACTTTATTGAAGGTAATGTAGATCCTACATTGTTTGTTAAATAAATTTTAAATGATATTTTTTAATTTTAATTTAAGTAGGTGTTATTTTTTTGGGATCATCAAAATATGTTATTTTCAATTTTATTCAAATTTTATGGAATGTGAGTATTAATATTTCCATATGAAGAAGATAATATTCATTTCGATGCTTCAAACGATTTAGTAAAATTATGGAATAGTATTGAATCCTTCCTAAAATAGTAAATTTTTAGTCAAAATTATTTGTCTCAATTCATGAAAAAAAATTAAAATCAATTTCAATTATATTTATAATTTATATTATGATGCTTTTAAAAAATTAATATATTCCAAATTATTAATTCTAATGACTGTATGTTTGTTTTATTTAACTTCTTTGGCCTTGATTTAATTCTTAGTGTTAGTTTAAGTGAATGATATCAATCTGATCCTAAGGAACCTCACATAAATGATATTGGTTATATTGTTAAATATATTAAACAAATTATTAATAATGGGCAATATTATTGTAGAAAAATTTTGTTGAGTTGATTAGTTACACTGACTCTGTTTTTGGAGCATGTTGACTTCATAGAAAATGTATCTCATACTTGATTCACTTTCACGGTAAGAATTTTTTTTATTGTCGTTCATATAAAAAATTATATTTTATATCAATTACTGAAAGTGTGTATATTCCTACGATATCTTTTTTTATCTATTATAATATATCAAACAAAAATTTTCATACTATTGTTTTATATTGGAAAATATTCATATTTATTATAGTAATTATTCAATATTTTTTGTTTCAATGAACTCTAAATTCATTATTTAACTAACAATAAAGACAATTAGTTATATTTTCTATGATATTATGATATTAATGGTGACTTTATACTTGAATATATTTTATTATCAATCAAACTAAAGATACTTCCAAAAAAGTTATTAATTTTGAACAATATGTTATAATTAAAATTAACATGGAATTTAATAAATCTATATTTAAAAATGTCTATTAGATTGTTTTTAAAATACCTTAATATTCATTTATTAAGAGTTTATTGTAGTTATAATAATAATTTGAAATTAAAAATATATTTTTTCTATTTTTTAATCTCCTAGAGTTGGAGTTTATTGGGTTTTTTTATTAAATGATTTTTTTTCTGTTTTTAGTCATACAATTGAACAAAATAATTTTTATTAATCATTATATCTTGGGAATATTTTTTACATGCACACTATCATTATTTATACCATAGGTTATACTTCTATGAATTGAATAATTTTGGTTTCAATTAAATGGTTAGTGGTTTATTTACTTTGTATAAAACTATAACAATATCCAAATCTGAATCATAATGTTCACACATTTTATTTGTATTTTATACATTATTTTGGAATCCAAAACAAATTTTACTTTAAATCATTCAGTATATATTATTTGATACCAAGATTTATACATATATTATTTTAACATAACATGTTTTTTTATATAAAATAAATTTTCATATATTTTATTAATTTAATAGTAAATCTAATATCCTAGATTATAGACTCTAAAAATAAAAAATCCTTTATTATATTTTGGAAATTATACAATTCCCAAAACAAAATTTATACTATTTTACAAAAGAAACACTATACATAGAAATTGGAATAAAAATAATTTTTTTTAGGGATATATTAGATATTTTATAAAATTTTATAAAACTAACGTTAATTCATAAATTTCTATTTAGATACTCTAAAATTTAGTGGAATCTGAAGTGAATATATAATAAAGCCTCAAGAAAATATTTACACATTTTGATCAGAATCGGAGGTAGGGAATATGGGTTGAATAAATATAGTGTTTAAATTTGGACCTTTCAAACACAAATGGTATGAGAATTGCAGTAGTCGATTCACTATATGGGAGGACTGAAATACAGGTAGTTCATAAGGCCAGTAGCAAGTGGAAGCTCATGGCCACATTATTTTGGATGCAATTTGTAGTGCATGAATGTTGGTAGAAGACCCTTATATCATCTTTAAATGTTACCTCCTCCCATATAAATAGTGTAATAATGAGTTATCTATCAAATTCTAAGAGCCCGATACTACATAGGTGTGTGATAGGTGAGGAACCTCCTCCTAGTTGGACCACAAGTGCGGATTAAATTCTGAATGTACATCGATGTGTATGGTTTCATTAGACATGTGTGGGAAGATGATGTGAGACTTTAATTATTTAACTTGGGTAATGAATCCAAATGATTCCAAAATGTATCAAGATCGTCATCTCATATTCTACTGGTAGGGTATGAATTGATATGTGTGGGTTTTTTCATGAGATGTTCCACCTGCTAGCAGGTGAAGGGTGATCACAGTAGGCCAACATGAATTTTATAGCAGTTTCATATTCTGGAGTGTAAATGGAATGATGTTTTCATATATTTCATGACCATTTTACTTAGTTAAAAGAGATACAATTTTTCCATATCGGTGGTTATTGACATTATCACAATGTTCACTCACTTCCTACCTATCAAGGATGCCATTCCAGTAGATGATCTTAGTAGGTTGTATATATGTGAGATGGTATGACTTCATAGGGTATCATATTATACCCTTTTATATAGATAATCCCATTTTACTTCTTGGTTTTGGAAATGGATGTAGAGATAATTGGGTTCACATGTTATTATGATCACTTTATACCACCTCCAAACAGAGGGCTAGTGAGAGTGCATGATTTAGTTGCCTAATGACATGCTACTAAAATTCATCCATGATTTTAGGGGCTCTTGGGGGGGGGGCATATACCCCATCATAGAATTCACCTACAACTATATCATTCAATAAAATATTAAAATGGTTCATTATGATACATTGTATGGTAGACAATGCCGATAAACATTATGTTGGTTAGAGGAAAGAGTGCCCGATATTCTTTGACCTTTTCTTTTCTAGGAGACCAAATATCCTTTCAACTTGATTTGAAATCAGATGGAAACTACACAGTTTTATCAGAAATCATACATCAATCATTGAAAAAGATGTTTAATGTTTGAGGTCGAATATCGAGTCTTTTTAAATGTCTCATCATTACTAGGACACTAGAGGATTGAGAGATATGGTATATTTAACTATGATATATTGATCCATTCAAGATTATGGACACAGTTGTGTTAATGGCATGTCAGTTGTACTTACCTATGAGATCTCATTCCATTCACAGTGTCCTCAATATATCTTAGATGAAATGTTTTTTTTTCAGATATGTATCATGTCTATCTTCCCAAAGAGTATGAGTTATGGTTAGATGTATCATTTTATGAGAATCATATACATAATGTGGATCAAACCACGAAGGTTCTCTATGTTTATTCAGTTACTCTAGTAAAAGTTATATGGAATCATGGTCATGTACATGACGATACCATGGATTGAGAGGCAAATTTATCATCACAGTGGCTAGAGTTATTCTCAAACAATTATTACTACCATTAAGATGTAAATTCAGTGTCCAATTTTTTAGGGGTATTTTTATGAAGTGGATTATTTATTAAGGTACAAATCCTTTACATTCAATAAAAATATAAATTTAATGTTTATTATCACATAATATACGTACTTTTTGTGGACATTGAAGTATTGGGGTTTCAAGGGATTTTTTGGTGCCCATTACTACTATTTTGAGTGAAAAGGCATGGGCTTGCTTGGTAAAAACCATGATTGGCAAGCCACACAGTTATAAAAACTATCCGATACCATGAAAAAGAAATGGGATATCCCAAAATTTTTGGAAAATTGTTTAATCTATGGAGCACAACTATGCAAGAATGTTTTTAATTTATATGGAGGTATTTTTCACCTTTTTGACATGGTTAGTCAAACTATCCATTATAACTATTTTATGTTTCAACATCTTACCGCATATTATGCACGATTAGCACACGGTTTGGAAAATTGTGTGGAAAACCATTTGATTCCCTTTTTTCGATTATTTACCTATTTTACCCCAAATTAAATATTAATATAAAACATTATTTCTATCCTTTCTCCTAGAGAACAAAAATACCTTTAGATATATTTTATTGAATAAAATTCTTTTAAATGAGATATAATCTCCATTTTATAGATGATTCAAGAATCATAGTTCTCATTGGATCTACATATGTAAGATCCCCATTCATTTTTACCATTATTTATATCACTGGGTATCAGCTACGCTCTTTTTTTTGAAGATAATATGACATATTTATAATTTCATCATCTCTTCATTGATTATATCATGATCCAATAATAATCATAAGATTGTACAAGATAAGCAATCCCCTTAGGACCTACAATATGTGGTATCAGGCAGTTTTCTTACATTTCTACATTTTTATATATATGTTGTTTTTTTGTGTTCCCAATTCATAGAGTGATGAAATTTAAAAGGATTATAATAATTGATTAGATTTATTATAAATGGATGATTTAATTAAAGGGGTCCATCCACGAATGATTATAGGTTGTGAACCATGATATTTCAACCACCCATTAGGGTGTACTGTTAAATGAAATGGACCATAATGATTGTATATGAATCTTGATTACTTAGGGTGTTACCTTTTAACGATTCTATTGGGATGTCAAATTTGAATTAAAATGTAATCTAAATTTTAGATTGAATTGGAATTGCGATGAATAATGGGAAGGGATGGATGACCAAGACCCTTGCCACATTTAATAAAACGGATTGTTTAAGAATTATATGCTTGTATTAACGAATTTCCCATTTAAGGAATTGAGAGTTAAGAAATCTATTATTATCCCATGAATGGAGAAATTTTTGGAGTTGATTTTTAATTGAATTTTTCATGGTTATGACATTGACATGTTTAAATGAAATTGATTAAATGAAATTGATTTTGATTTTGATTGATTTAATTCTATATTCCTTGGTCCACACATTGATTTAAATAATCAATACCGTGGATAAACACAATTGGCTTTTACAATAATTATGATAGTGAGTCACTTGGAATATTAATAAGGATTATCAAGGATGGGATCATAAAGGCTGACTTCTCTGTGTTGACTTATACTTGGACTCCAAAATAATTTCTAAGGATATAGTGAAATAGAATTTGATCATATACTCCATGGGTGATATATGGTCTATAACTACCCATATATTACATATATTGAAATTACATAAATGCTGAAGAATATTAATTACTAAATAAAACCAATCCATGAAATGACCATATAGTTATAATTTATTTATAAATTGGTATAAAGAAACTACTTCATAATATATCTTATTTGTCTCCCATTTATTTCTTTATAACAAGACCCCTTTTTGTTACATCATACTCAATACCCTTCTTCATGACCTAGGTAAAAGAAACACTTGAAAGGGTGATCTCATATTCTCAATATGGGTATAAAAGGTAGATATCAAGCTTATTATAATCATAATACATGATAACATAACATTTGAAAATTTACACTACATATGAATGATTGTGATATCATGAAATGGGATAAATCATGAATGTTAATAAGATTCAATGAATGTAATCCCAATATTCATAACATAATTCAATAGTTTTTTGGGAATACACATAATCATTGAATATCATTTTATATTAATCAAAGATCAGTTCAAAGACCATCATAGCGATCAAATTCCATTAGCGAACAGAGTTCACTCCTCATTCCAGCTATCTATTACTGAACCAAGATTATTTCTCATTACATCCATTTCTATCTCATGAGATATAAATATCTACCAAATGCATTTGAATAATATTTAGGTCACACTCTTCTAATAATGAAATCATTATTACGGTTTCCACAAAAACATAAAGTATTCATTATATCCCATGGATTAATATGGGTATCATTAAACATCATTCCACCATAACATATAAAATATAAAACAAATTGATTTCATATATATATTAAATTAATAAACACAATAAAATAATAATAACAATTACAATATTATACTTGAAACTTAACTCTATTAAAAAAATACCATCTTAGATGGAAAATAATTTTGATATAACACATGAAATTATTTTTTGATGATTATATCTTTTCTTCTTCAAAAAAAATTTCTTTTCTCAATATGCCACAAAATTTTAAAAGAAGATAAATTAATTGAAAATAAATATGAAATATTTTATTAATAATATTATTGTATAAAAGTAATTATGATTATTTAAAATTATATTCACACTGTATTTTTTAAAAAACATTCTCCTTGTACTTTTTATAAAAAGGTCAAAAATGTACCTCATATTTAATGATGAAAAAAGATTCCTTTAATAATGTTTAATAAAAACACACCAGTGGGTAAGATTCACATAAATTATTTTTATAAAAATATAAAAAATATTACATATTTTGGAAACATGGACATGGATGATATATGTACACTATTTAATACAAACATATAAACAATCTCGAATAATAATGATATTTCAAAATTATCCCTACCCGTTTAGCACCAATTTCCAATGTATATATCCAAACCTCATGTATAATTATTTTAATAATGTATTTGAAGTATTTAAAATAATATTCATTTTTATTATATCATATATGATCATATTATCCTCTTTTTTCTAATAACATTTCCTTGTTACTTGTTATTCACATATTAAATGATTCATTTGCTTATGCATGGTTTGTCAAATAAGTTGTAGTTCTCATTCATAGGTCATAGTTATTTTATTAAAAAATGATATTAAAATTATATATACCATATTTATTCTTTCTATACATTTATCTAATCATGATTTAATGACAATCATATAGAATGAATCACATCGCATTGTGGAGACGATCAGTCATACGAACAAACATGAGACTAAATCAATCCCATAATTATAGAATGAATTTAATTAAATGGTTTATTATATATCATAATAAATTTAAGTTAATAATAATGATATATATATTTTTTTTCATCATTATTCTCATACATGTAGTGTGGTGGTGAAAAAAAATTACACAACAGCATGAAGACAGTTAGTCGTACGTACGCACGTGCGGTGAATTAATTTTTCATATGACAGATAGTAAGCGGAATATTGATGTTCTAGAATAATAATTGCATCTCATTATATATGTTATAATGTATTTATTAAATTATAATGAATCAATTAAGGAAGATAAAGTAGAAGAAGATTTAATTTTGAAATAATCATTAGAGGAGATTACATCTTCTTTGACGTGCTTTTATCCAAATATATTCTTAAAGCACTAGAGTTATTCATTGAAGAAGACCATAACCTATAGAATGTAACAAGGGATGTTAATAAAGGATAATTTTACGGGATTTATTATCTTAAGGGGTCAATGTAATTTCTACAGGTGAAGGAGGAAGTGACCTTTAATAATTTAGGTGAGGTGCCCTTTTGGGATCTCCAAAAATATTATTTTATAATAAAATATATCCCAATACAAAAAACCTCCAAAATGAACCAATTTATATGTTGAGAAAACATAGGGATTTAATATCATAAAATAGTATATTTTAAGCAATTTTTCTTGTCAATTTTAACATTAACATTTTAATTAATACTTAGTTATCCAATTTAATGTTTAACTAGGGTAACAAATATTTTAATACATAATGTAGTAATAATTACACATTTTAAATCAATTAGACCATGAATAAATAAAGTATAACATTTTAGACCTTGTAATATTAATAATATATTTTCAAAATATGTATTAAGATTTTTGAATAATTTAATAAAATATTATTTTGATAAACAATCAATGTTGTCAATTTTGAAACTAATCAATTCAATGATTTTAAAAAATATAAATATAACAATTTAACATCGGAAAAACTACTTTATTCTATTCTTAGGAGGTCTAGGTAATATATATATTCTTTAGAAAAATTAATTATCCCAAATTATATTTATTTTAATGTAGTTAATATCATTTATTTGTTATCATTATTAATAAAATTACTACTACATCAATTTTGTGTAATAATTTAATATAGTTATTTGTTGAAAAAAGTAAAAACAAAATTCTGCGATGAAGATAAATAAAATATCTTTTATAATATTTTTTTAGTTTAATTTATCTCCTATAAAATATATCATTTCAAAGGTAATACATATAAAATTATGAATGTGACAACTTAAACCTCAAATTAAATAAAATAGTATAACGATAAAATTCTCTTCTGTAAAGCTATGATTGGTCACTAACTCAAACCATGGATGGTTGTGATTGATATATACTCCAACAATATAATTTCGTCAACTGTTAGGTTCATTTGTGGTTATTAATATTTTGATAAAAAATTATTTATTTCCCATCAATTAATTACTTTTTACGACATTAAGATAGATGTCTTTATGGTAATTATTTTTTTCCTAAAATTAAATATAAATAACTGTGATAAATAAACATATTTCATATTAAATTTTTTTATTTATAATAGAATTTATCATCTATATAACTTTATATAAAAATTGATATAATAATTAAAATTTGAGTAAGTTGTATTTAATTTTATTTAAAACAAATAAATTAAATGTTATAATATTATTCAAAGGGAATTTAAAGGACACGAGTTCAACCCAATGTAGATTTATGTTATAAAAAACTTATCCAATGATATTAATACAAGTTTTACGGTGTTTTAATCATAGTATTATTTCTATTAATTACTAGATTGTGCATTTTACCGTATTAATAAAAATTATCAAACTTACTATTCATAATGCCAAAATATAAACTAAATCTATTTAAATATAGTGTGACTAATGATTCAAAATTTGGAATCCATTTTTCAAAATTAAAAACACAAAAATTTTAGTAATTAATTTTAAATTAAGACTATTGTCGGAATGAGAGAAGGGGTTTTATATGGTAAAACATTGCTAAAGATTGAAATGTTTATAACTATGAATTCAATGTAAAATTAATTCCAATAACATAAATTATATTTAATGATTAAAATATATTCTATTTATACCATAAAACTAATAAATATTATAATTTTAACATAATAATTATTTTGATGAAAATGAATTTTAAAATAAAATTTAATGAATTTTTACTAATCAATAAATTTAAAAGTTAGCGAAAAAATATTAAAAATTAAACCAAAGTAAATGTTTATATCAAACATAAAAATTAAATTTTTTTTTAATATAAAAATTATTAATTTTTTGAAATATTAATTTAAAATGTCTTTTTCATTAAATGGTAGAAAAATTCCCTTTTGAAAAAAAAGTATTTATACATAAAATATAGTTTATTTATAATATATGAAAAAATATATATTGAATAAATATAAAAAATATTTTATAAAGTATAAAAAATATGTTCTTAATTAATTTAATTTATTAATACTAATTTATTCAATTTATTGTTTTATTAAAACAAAAAATCTAAATATATAACTTATTTACATTTTTCATAAATATTTAGTAGTGAATGACTTCATTATATATTTTATTAACACAGTTATATTTATTCCCATTATCATAAAAACAATGTTAAATGGTCATTTTATACTATAGTAATATCATGATTTATTTAAACACATGATTGTGTGTAATGCAAGCTTTTGAAAAACATAAATTATTTACTGAAAAAATTTCCTAAAAACATGCAGGTGTTATATTAAAACTCTTATAAAAGGAATTTCACCCTAAAAACTCATCACATGGTTAAAAAAAGTTGAGGATATATCGTCGGTATCATATCCTTAATTTCCTACATAGAATTATCAAATTGGTGGTTTCGCCAAAAAACATTAACCAAGCAGGTGCTCATGTTTCATTATACTTTTTTGCAATGATCCTGAATCTCTATCATTTTTTCTTCATAAGAAAAATATTTTTCTAGCATTATGAATTCTATGTTTAGAACATGAGATGGATCATGTATGTACTTTATTAAGATAGATACATATAACACATCATGAACTTGAGAGATATTTTGTGGGAGTGCCAATCATTAAACTACCTTCCCAAAACGATCTATAATTTCAAAAGAACCAATATACCAAGGGAACATATTTTCCTTCTTTCCAAATATAATTATTCTCTTCTCATGAGATATTTGTATGACTCCTTGTCACCCACTTCAAACCCAAGGTATTTTTTTGGTTCTCAGCATATGTTTTTTGTCAACTATAAGTTGTTCTTATGTGTTGTTCAATGGATATGAACTTTTCTGTCATTTCATCATCATGATAAGGATCTAATATCTTTTTTCCCCACAATGTCCAACCATTTGGAGTTCTATAGTTCGTTACATAGAGTGATTCATAAAGATTTATCCTAATACTATGGTGAAAGATATTATTTTATGAAAATTATATCAAAGGTAGGTGTTTATCCCAACAACCAATGAAATCTATAAAGAAAGATCTCATAATTTATTCGTGAGTTTCAATTGTCCTCTCAGACTGACCATCATTCTAAGGATGAAAACCAGTGCTAAAACATGACTCTATATAAAAAACATAATGAATACTTTTCTATAACATCGACGTAAATAGTGGATCTTGATTAGATATAATCCAAAGTGGTACTATATTCAATTTTAGCACGTATTTTACATATATCATGTATAAATTATCATGAGACAAATTCTCTCTAAAATAAATGATGTATTTTGACCTCGTAAGGTGATCAACTATAAAACATATAACATTATGGTCCTTAATTTTCTTGGGAAGTATGATTACAATGTCCAGAGTGATGTTTTCCCATTTCGATTCTAGTATATTTAATGGTTCTAACATCCCCTTAGACTTTTTTCACTCTTCCTTAACTTTTTGACAAACCAATCACCAAGAGGTATATTAAGGAACATCTCTTTTCATGGAATCCCACCATAGATACTCTTTTAGCCCCCCCCCCCCAAATATTTTTCCTTAGAAAGTGAATAGATACTGATGAACAATAAAACTCATCTAGACGCTCCTTCTATAATTATAGAATTGGAGGAATTCAAATCCAGTTCTTAAACCATATTATTTTATAGAAATAGATCTTGAATTCCGGATCATTTTTTACCTTCTTTTATAGATATACATCTTATCCCTGTGCCTATATAGTCATCACATGTATTTATGGTTGAACATTCAAATGAAAAGGAAAATATTTATCCCATTCCTTTAAAATATCAAGATACATCATTCGTAAATCCATAAATATTGGATATTTTGTGATCCTCATCATGCATAGGATAGAATGGGCTTTTTGAATCAAATAGGCTTCCCCATTTTTTCTTTCCCATGGAGTTAATGAATTAATCAATCCTAATATTTAATCTACTCCAACCATCTTATTTGACACATATTCAGCTCTTTTCTAGGAAAATATCCTTTAAATATTATGATCAGTATAAATATCCCATATTTCGCCATAAATATATTGTCTCCATATCATTAGTAGAAATATTACACTAACTAACTTAAAATCATGGGTTGGGTAATTTTCCCTATGGAGTTTCAATTTTCATGAACCTATAGCTATCACTATATCATCTTTCATTAGAAAACTTCTCGTGTCCTTATTTGATGCATCACTATAGATCAAAAACCTTTCTCCTCAATAAGGAAATGTGAGCATTGGTGCGCTGGAAAAACATCTTTTGAGCGCTTTGATATTATCTTCACCTTTTTTCTTCCAAAAGAACTTAACTCCTTTCTGAGTAAACTTGTGAGTGGACTATATAATTGTGAAAAATCATTGATTTTTTTTATAATATAGAGGGGGATTAGTAAGACCAAAATGCATCACTATAAACTCATAGTGTCTATAACATGTATGGAATTACATCATTTTTATATCCTTTTTTGATCTTGAATTGATTATATAATGAATGATGATCAATCATGGAATAGTATTAAGCTCCGCATATTTGAAAAAATAAGTCATCAATGTGGGGAATAAGATATTTCTTCTTGATAATGATCTTGTTCTGTTCTTGATAATCAATGTAGAGTCTCAATGATCCATATTTCTTATTAAAAAACATAAAAGGTGATCCATAAGAATACACACAAGGTAATATGAATCCCTAGTCTATTTTCTCTTTGAATTTCTTCTTTAATTCCTATAACTAAATTAGTGTCATTCTATATTGTGTCATTAAAATTCGTATAACACCCGGTATGAGTTCTATTACAAACTCAATAGTACTATTTTTTTGGAGACCAAGAAATTATTCGGTAAAGAAATTATAAAAATCTCTTAAAATGAGTATATTCATTAGGTTGATTTTCTCCCCAACCATTTGAGATAGTTAACCACCGTTTATTTGAATCATGACCTATAAGTTGGAAGAAATTTCCACCAGAAGCTCATAATCATCATTTCAACAATATGTTAACATAGATTGACGTCGAATATGAAATAATACTTTACTTATTTATAAATAGATATGATCTCTATATTAAGGAAGTCAATTCAATAAAATAATCCCCCTAAATTACCCTATATTAATAATCCCATGATTTTTAGAAATAACCTTCTCACAAACAACAACCAGAGAATAATTATTAACTTTTGATGTTATTGTGGTGCCATTAGATGTTGTCAATGGTAACTCAACATCAAATTATTGTGTTAATATGTTTAATCCCTTATAAAATACCTCCTATATAAAATAGTGGGTTGATCAAAAATCAAATAAAACAATTTCTAATTTACAGTGGATGGTAATTGTACCATTCACCACTTCATTACATAATCCACATCACTGATAGTTATTGAATGTGACTTTACATTGTATTTGCACTTAATATTTTATGAATATTGATAATAATAAATAACCCTTCGATTAGGTTATTGATATTCATAATATCCCATTTACTTAAACATGTATCATTGATGTGTAGGAGGTGTATTATACATAAAAGTTTCTATATTCGAATCATTAGACAATGTTTTCTCATCAAATTATCATTCAACTACCTGATGACCTTATATTACAATCTATGAACCATTAATAGTCCCTTTTAGTAAATTTACTCAATGATTCATTCCACAAAATGAGCATAAGAGAATAATCATCTTATTTTTATTCTGGAATTTATATTTTCCCTTGAATTCCATTTTTTTCTTCTTATCAAAACCATATGACTGGGGGGTTATTGAAATCTCCATAACAATCTTGAGAGAACATTGAATGATTTATGTATTGCTATTGAAGTCCCATTTGGCTAATGCCCATTTAGAGACTTGGTTTTAGGACACTAAAAAATTGATCAATTAGATTCTTCAGTTGGATAATAATTACAGATGCCTACCTTGAATGTCATTTAAATTTTTTTTCATAGGTACCAAGAGATTATTCTTCTTTTTTATTACGTTTAATGAACTCCTGAATCTTTGTTCGAATAATATAAAGAATTTAATTCTTATGAAATATGTTCTTGAACTCGTCTCATTCCATACATTCAATTTATTCTCTTGGAATCATATTATTAATAAAGTTACACAATTTCCCAGCTTCAACTTACAAATGATAGACTACTAAGATGAATTTATCATGTTCTAAAAATTAAAGAACTGAAAATATATTTTAATTTGTATTTATCCATTGTTCAAGAACAAATGAATCAGAAAACCCACTAAAATAAGGTGGAAACTTCCTCATGAAGGACTCAACAGAATGTGATTCCATCCTTTGCTCATTTGGAAGTCCTACTTGATTTATGGTTAGAGAAAATTGTGTGAGCATAGATACACAATTTTTCATTCCAAATCCAATAATATTTGGTTTCCCAATGTGGGAATCATTAAACTATCCATCGCATTCATCATGAATATTGTTCATTCAGGTTATAGCCATTAACTAATATAAAGAAGCATAGTGTGAGAAACAATATTCAAAAATGGGAAACAACATAATCAAGGATAATAATTAAATTTAGATCATTTTATGTTTTTTCCTAGGTAATTCATTATCATTTGTAATACACATGTATTTTAACATATACTTCAGAATATCTTTTGGGTTCTTTCTAAGGTTTTCTCATCCTAGTTTCCAAATGATAACTATAAATTTCAAATGATACCAACTATAAATTCTTATTCATTAAATTCATTTATATTAATTCAATGTTGAAGTATATTAATTAAAAAATATAACAAGTCCACAATATGACCATATAGGTATAGTGTCATTAAAAACTAGGAAATATAAACGGGTACATATGACATCATCTTTGCTCCCACTCATTTCGTAATAACTAGAGCCCTTTTTGAAAAATCATATTTAATACGCTTCTTCATGACCTATGGAAAAATCATCTGAAATAGTGATATCACATTCTTAGTAAGGATAAAAAAGGGAGATATCAAGCATATCAAAATTTTTAGACATAAGAACATAAAATTAGAAAATTTCATAATGCATATTAAAGATGATGATATCATGACATGGGATAAATCATGAATTTCCATATTAATCAATTGACGTAATCCCAAAATTCATAACATAATACATAATGTTTCATGGAAGACATAAAAATTGAAAATATTTTCATATTAGTAAATAACCATTTGCAAGACCATCAAAGAAGACAAATTCAATTACTAAACAAAGTTCACTTATTGTCCCTACCTTGTATTACTAATACAAGATCATTTATCATTACATAAATATATATATCAAAAGATATAAATAATTTCCCAATACATTGGATAGAGATAATGGTCCCACAAATATATTAATTAAAAAAAATTTATATGTACCAAAAAAACATAACTCATTCATTATATCCCAAGGAATAAAATGGGTTTCATTAAACATCATTCCACCATAAAAGAACCCTTGTAAAACAAATTCATTTTATAAATATAATTCCATAATAAAAATAGAAAAATAATAGGAACAATGAAAATATAATACTGAAAACATAATCCTATTAAATAATTTCTTAATATAAATACAACTAATTTTTGTATGCCACAAGAAATTAATTTTTGTAGAAGATATACTTTCATCTTAAAAAATGTTTTATTTTATCAAAATGGTGAGAAATTTCAAAATAAATGAACTTAATTAAAAATATACATGAAATCATATTGATAAATATTAATGGAAATAAGGAATTTTGAATATCAGAAAATCCTTTCATTGTATAAAATTTATAAAAACATTCTTCTCATACATTAGCTGGAAAAGTCAAAAATGATCCTCGTATCAAATAATGACAAAATATTTTATTCATAATGATTAAAAAAAATCACCAATGGGTAAAATTTACATAAAATAATTTCAATATAATAGAAATAATATTATATATTTAAGACACATGGACATGGATTGTATGTATACTCTAATTAGTACTAATATATAAAACATATCCTATAATAATGATATTGAAACATTCACCATTACCTTTTAAGTCTTATTTCATGTTTATGTATCTAAAAATTATCTATAATTATTTAAATAATTTAATTGAATTATTTAATAATCATATTTCTTTTTATGATAGCATATATGATCATATGATCATGTTTTATTAAAATAAAATTTCATTATTACCTATTTTTTTGTATTAACTACTTAATTTTCTTATGCATGTTTTTACTAATATGTTCAATTTCATCTTCATATGCAATATTAATATCATTACAATATTATATTAGCATTATATATACCATATGTAATCATTATATATATTTATACAATCATTATTTACTTAAGATCATGTATAATGAATCGTATTCCATCGTGGAGACGGTAGGCTATATGTATGCACGAGTGACGATATAATTCACATTATTATTTAATGATATTGAAGTGAGTAGTTTATAATATCATATAATCAATATAATTTTATAATAATCATATATTGTTTTTATTTCCATAATTATAACCATCCATGTAATGGGGTGGGGAAAATATATTACACCGTGGTGTGTAGATAGTAAGTCATACGTCCATAGACATGGGGATTTATTTTTTTATAGTTTGGATAGAATGTGAAATATTCATGTTACATAATGATAATGACATATTACTATAAAATATAAACTATTTTTATTACTTTCTATGGAAACAACTTGTGAAGATGATGTTGAAGAAGAAATATGTTTTTAAGAATCGAAAGAGGAGATTATCTATTCTTTGACATGCTTCCTCTAAATATCCTCTTAGTGCACTATAGTTGGTCTTTGAAGAAAACCAGAACATCTATATTGTAACTAGGGAATTTTATAAGGGAGAAGACTAGGGTATTTCTCATATAGAAGGCCCAATTTCAATTGAATAATTGGGGGAGGAGTTTCCCTTTCATAAAGGAGGTGGGTGGAACTTTTGGCATCTCCAAAAAATTAATTTATAACAAAATAAATCCCCATAAAAAATCCCAAAAATACCCCAATTTAGAATATGATAATATATATCCTTGTTATCTTATAAAACAGAGATTTTATACAATTTTTTTAGTGAATTGTAACATTATCATTATAATTAACACATTGATATTCAAATTGATTTTTAACTATAGTAACAAATATTTAAATATCAAAAGGGAGTAATATTTAAATATTTGATTTACATTATAAAATGAATAAATACCTAAGAAAATTTTAGACCGTGTAATAATTATTCAATGTTTTTTAAAAATGTATTTTTATTTTTAAATATTTTATTATAATAGTATTTATAAAAACAATCTATGGATTCAATTTTAAAACTAATCAATTCGTTGATTTTTTTTAAATATTATGATAACAAATTAACTTCAAAAAACAATTTTTTAATATTCTATAGAGGTCAAAGTAATATATAAAATTAATTAGGCATATTGATTATTATTAATTATATTTATTTTAATATTTTTTAAAACATTTATTTGTTATCTCTATTAATAAAAAATTTATTGCATCAATTACAATTAATGATATAATATACTTATTTTTTGAATAAAATTAAAAATAAATAACTATGATGACCAAAAATAAACTGTGAATATTTTTTTTGTCAAATTTATCTTTGAAAAAATATATAATTTGAAATGTTATAATTATTAAATTATGAACGAGGTAAATTTAACATCACATTAAATAAAATAATATAAGTGTCAAAATCACTTATATAAGAATCCAAATGTTATCTCACTCGACCCTTAGATGGTTATTGTATAAATATACTTGACCAATAAGACTTTTTCAAGTGTTTGTGTATTTATATAGATATATGTATTTTCATAAAAATTGTTTTATTGATTAATCATCAATTAATTAATTTTTACATCAACGAATTATAAGTGATTAAGGATATATATTATTTTCTGGAAATTATAAATAAATTACCATTATAAAGAAAAAAATAATCTTTAAAATGCGTATTTACAGTTGAATTTATCTTCATTATATCCTTATATAGAAAATGATATTGTTATTAAATGGTGGGTAATACCTATTTAATTTATCATTATATAAAACAAATTAAATGTCCTAATCACATCCAAGTTTCATCCAAAGATCGCCGTTTCGACCCAAGGATTATTAATTTTTGAAACAAAACTCATCCAACGTTATTTGGAAATGTTTTAGTGCAACTTTATACTATTATTATCACCCTTAATTTTTATATTTACCTTTTTACCATATTAATAAAAATTACTAATGTTACACTTCATAATGGCCATAAATAAAATAAATATAATAACGTAATTTGGAAATACTAATTCCAAATATGGAATCCATTTTTTAAAATTTAAAATAGATAAGTTAGATTAATTATTTTAAAATTAATCATATTTGTCGAAAACCAAGAACGAGTTTTAAAAGATAAATTATTGAAAAAGATTGAAATGTTTTTACATTTGATTTTAGTGCATAATTAATTATTAAGAAATAAATTATATTTAATAAAAAAAAGATATTAAATTTATACTTTAAAAAATACAATATTATATTTTAACTCTATAAAATAATTTGCATGAAAAAAGTTTTTTCAGTTAAACTTTCGTGTTATTTTAGTGATTCATTTATAATTAAATGTTATCAAAAAATATTAAAAATTCATCCAAAATAATTTTTTATATCCCACTTCTAGGGAATATTGTTATATTGTCATATGAAAATCACTAATGTGTTAAAATCATAATTTAGATGGGGTTCGCCAAAAAAATGTTGAAAATTACCCTGTCAAAAAATATAGGGTTTTAAAAATCAAATAGGGTTTATTCAACCCAATAATAAATATAACAATTAGAATAATATAGCAAATATTTTATTCAATATATAACATTTAAATTTCATTACTTTTATTTACTACTATAAATTCAGTCATTTTATATATTTATTAATACAACAAATAAAAATATATAATTTATTTAAATTTTTAATAAATAATTTTTAGTGAATGACTTCACCAAACATTTTCATAATTTAGCTATATTTATTATAGCTAACCCAATGGTATATTAAATTGGTCATTTCGTACTAATTGATTCTTGTGGTTCGTTAAATCTCATGACTGTGTGCAATGAATGATATTGGAGAATTATAATTATTTAGATAAAATATTTCATCAAAACATCAGGTTGTTAAATGTGCTCACTTACTGGAACATTAATAACATACATGAATAGATGGGATTTCATATCACACTAAGAGAAACATTAGAATTCTTTTGAGGATCATTAAATATTGTCTTTTATTGTGTTTGTTTATATTATAGATAATGTGAAACCCAGATTCCAAAAAAATAATTTCATGGATGAGATTTGGATAAAAAATGAAAAATTAATAGAATAAAATATATAATGCATCAACCAATCCAAATCACATTCTTTGAATCGGTATTCATCTAACACATTATAGATGGCATGTTTACGAATCCTTTGATCATGTTATTATGGGTGATGTTCGTAATTGTCTCACGTCTAGTGACTTGCATAAAATTTTTAAGGAATAAATTCACTTGTATATAAATAAGAACCAATAATTTATTGGATGTTTTCATTAGGTAATTAATTTATTTTACATATTTCATACCTCGCACTATTATTATTATATATTCACTAATTGGATGGAACGTATCCTTGGGTGGATTCCTAATGGTAATTAGTAACACACACTATTCAAGACACCAATGGTACACCAACAGAAAATATTATTGTAGGTATGGATTATGTCATCCACCCTACAATAGGTTCAAGATTGCTACTTAGGAGTAGGGGAACATGGGACCACATTGAGGCTCATTATTCTAGCTGATATATATTTTGGAATTTTTCATTTTGATATATGTATTGTGTTGGTTCTGTGTATACTGGTTTTGGATGTTTTTAGTGATATATGACTTGTATCATCATCATAATATATTGTATTCCATTATTATCATTGTCTATTACACCTATTTATCTATAGGCTGACTGATTTAATAATTCCCCTACTCAAAAATTATTAGTAATCTATATTCGAAAACTCTTGTGATAATGACATAGTCTCTCTATAGATACACATAGGCCCTTATTGCTAGTCATCAGCCTCTTAAATTTGGGGAGATGCACATGACGCCATGTGGAAAAATAGTCTAGGGGTACTGTTGAGTGGAATATGGATCATGGAATTTATACTAAATTTCATCATGTTTATTTCAAAAGTACACTAATGTACCACCTTGACCATAAATATCTCATAGTTAGTGTCTTATATTAGTAACATTGGAATGATTACAAGGATGCAGATCTCGAAGGAATGATAGTTTTATAGTCTTGTTAAACTAGATGCCTCAATGTGTCTACTATTAAAAAGTAATACACTTATTATAATATAATTTGATATCATATCCAAAAATTTATCATAGTGTATAACTCAAATAAATCATTAAAATATATTCATATCATTCATATTAACCTTATCTGATTTCAAGGGAAATAAAAATAATAATGGTAATCTCCAATTTGTAGGATCGAAATATAGTATGAGATGCTCAATATATAAGAGGGGGGGTGAATTGTATAATTTAAAAATTCCTTTGGAACCTTTAAAGTTAGTTAAGAATAACTATGTTTTCCTTATGTAAAGGAAAAGGTTAAGTTTAACAAAGTTAAACTAGGAAAATTCACAACACCTCTAACACCGAACTAAACTTGGAAAGTGATTCCAAAAGTAGGTTCCAGAAATATGGTTCCGGAATTTGAAACATAACAAAAGTTACAATATGAGATTCTACCTTAAAGCGTATAGAATCTAAATTAATCAGAGTAAGTAAGGAAGTATAAGAAAGTTATACTTTCCTTAAGATACAAATTGCAGCGGAATATAAACAAGTAGTTAAACTACAAGTAACAAGATAATAGTCTTTTAACCCAAAGAGAAGGGTATCCAACAACCTTGGATAAAGGTCCCTTGATTTATACATTCAAGAAAGTCTGTCTTACCCACACCAGGTTAAGCCCTCGATACGAAGATCGGAGTCTCTATCTTGCTATCCCCGCAAGCCCCCAACTTCAAGGTAGTTGGCAACCTCTGTCCTCCTCAGCAAGGAAGCCCTCGAACTTTAAGGTAGTCGGCACCTCTGTCTTCCTATCACCGGAAGCCCTCGAATGTAATCACCAACATTCGGAGTCGCACAAAGCTTTGAGAGTTAATAAGAGCCTCTATCTCTAGAGAACACTTCAACAACATGTATGCACAAAACTAAGTTGTTAATGTGTCATCAGTTCCGAGCTCTTTCAAATGAGCTCCTATTTATAGGTAGGGTCGGCTCCTTCTCCAACGGTCATATTTTTCTTAAAGATCGGAGGGACCTGTACACGTGTCACTTAGACAACGGTTAGTTTGTAACAAAACAGATGACATCGTTTTATAAAAAAACAAGTGTAGAATGTACGACATCGTTTTAAACTCTAACATAAAAGTTCGGAATAGAAACATTGGAGTGAAGGTTCGGAGTGTAATAAACAATAGTAAAGAGTAGAAAAATTTTAGAAGTGTAAGTCATATAAAAGTTCGGAGTCTAACAAAGATATTTTTCAGAGTCTGAATTAATTCAGAGTGTATAAAACAAAGATAATCAGATTTTGTTTAATAGGTGAATTTGGAATGAGAATTCAGAATAAGAATTCGTCATCAGAAATCGTAATGAGAAAATCTTCATCAGAAATCATAATGGGAATTCGGAATGAGATTTCTTCATTAGAATTCCTAATGAGAATTTGTCATCAAAGTTCGTAATGGGAATTCTTCATCAGAATTCGTAATGTGAATTCGGAATGAGATTTCTTCATTAGAATTCGTAATGAGAATTCTTCATCAGAATTTGTATCCTGAATCTGAAATAGAACTTAGTCAGAGTTCATATCCGGAATTCGGAATGAAACTTCCTTATAGTTCTTATCCAGAATCCGAATCCTAAAACAGAATGCTTTATATCAAAGTTTCAATGATTCCGAGAATGTGAATCCGAATCTCATACTTAAGAAAAATATGGATGAAAATATGATAAGGATAATTTTTCTTATAAAAGCGATTTTCCTTAAGAAAGCAATTTTCCTTATAAAAGAAATTTTCCTTATAAAAGCAATTTTCTTAAAGATAAGGTGTTTGTGATTTTCAAAACAAGAAGGAATGGAAAAGTCATAAGGAAAACCTTATTGACTCAACAATATCCCCATTTTTGGAAATCACAAACATCCTTACGAAAAAAAATCTAAGAAGAAAGAAACATATTAAAGCTTATATCCCTTGCTTTAAGGATATAGATGAATACGACTAACTCCCTCTTAGGCTTTGAAACTCTAAGGATCGTATTCATATTTCCGGAGTGATGTTTCATAAGAAGGTCTTCTTTAAGAAAAACTCCTCCTTAAACAAACTCTTATTAGAGTTCTTTTTCCTTGGGTATTTTTCTTTCTCCCCCTTTGATAAACTCTTATTAGAGTTATTCTTTTTCTTAAGGATCTTTTCCTTCTCCCCCTTTGTGATTTTCAAAATGAATTGGATGGAATGGAAAAAAATAACAAAGTACCTGAAAGATTAGTAATGACAACAATAGAAACGACAAGCACAACTTTCATTAATTTTGAAATCTCAGCAACAAAAAGAATACAACAAAAAGATCGGATTAGGTTATTTCAAATCTTTTTCCTTTGACATGAGCCCCTTTAGAATAGTCTTGATCTTCTTCAGGTCTTTAAGATCTTTTTCAGATTGCTTTTCTAAGATGACTATTCTTGCGGACTGAGCTTCAATTTTTTCTTCATGGGCTTTGAGATTTTCTTCCTGAGCCTTCATCCTTTCTTCAAAATCGATCCGATAATCCCTTTCAAATTTCCAATTCTGAGAAAAAGAATTCAACTTCCTATTCAGATCCCTGACTTCTTGGATCTGGATGTTCTTTTCTTCTGTCATCTTTTCTTCAAAGGAGGAAGTCAGCTCGTTTATCTTCTTGTCCTCTGTCTCAAAGGCATCTTTAACATTGTCTTGAAACTCATCAAGCAACCTCATCTCTTCCACAGTCTTCTTAGACCAGCTTGTCATCCTCTTGCAAGATCTTTTATGAGATTCGTAACCAACAAAGAATGTTTTGAACTGAGCTTCAATCTCAACGCACTTATCCATAACCATAGATACCGAGTCAGTTTTCTGATTCAACGCATGTTGGAGCATCTGGCATCTGGAGTCAATACTATAAAAGGTCGGAATGGTTCCTACCAACTTCTTTAAAGACTGGACAACAAAATCATGCCCCAACGAGGATGACTCCGAATCCGAAATTTTGCTTGGAGAGTTTTCTTCCTCAATAAGTTCCAACTTCCTTTTAGAAGAACTACCAGCTTCCTTTCTCTTCCTTTCTCCTGAGCTCGGAGTATCAGCAAGAATTTGCTTCCCCTTATCTTTTTTCGGAATTGAGTCCTGTTCCGGAGTTCTCTTCTCACAATCAGAAACATGAACGATATTATCTTCCTCATCAGCACCTTCATGAACACCAACCTCTACGTTTTTCATCTGAGAAATATCATGTAAAAGTTGTTCTTATTCTCCATGATAGGAAACTTCTTCTTCTCCTTTCTCTTGTTCTATTGCTGGAGTAACTAACTTCGAAGATTCAGCTTCTGAAGTCCGGAATGATAAGTGTTCTGAAGGTGTTCCCTTGTAATCATCTACTTATTTCAGCACATCTCCGGTTTCAACACTTCCTTCAACACCCTCTTCTATTTGTTCCACATGCTCAACTTCCTCATAATTGTTAGCAACAGCCTCTTCCAGAGCAGCGAAATTCCTTCCTGGAGTCTCGGGTAGAGATTCCAGGGAGAAAGATCTCGGAACTGGAATAGTTGCTGAAACCATTTCATTGAACTTTAACAAGGCCTGAGCTACCTCAGCCTTAGACATCTTCTTTTTGAGCTTCATTTTCTTTTCTTGCCTTTCAAGCGCATCAGTAGTTTTCTCCTTCAAAGCCTTAGCCTCCGTAGGGTCCAATCCGAACTGCGGATCCCCTTCTTTCCTTTTCTCTTTATAAACTCTCCACTTTGAATCAACTTCATTAGGATAGGCTTTCTTCTTCTTAGGATTTGGAGGTGAGGAATGGACTTCCTTAGACTTCGGATTTTCTGCTTGTACATCCACTTCTTTCAGCTTTCTCTTCCTTACTAGCTTAGATGATTCCGGATCAGCAACATTCGGAGCCACTTCTTCTTGAACAGGTAGATCAATAAACATTCCAGACTTCTTGTCAAAAGCTACATTCATTCTTTTAAGAGTGCAATCGCTGACCAGCATGATCTTGCAAACTCTCGGCTTAGATTTGCAAGCCTCCTTGAAAGACTCAAGGCACCGAAAAATCAACTTGGAGAGGATTGCTGGATACATAATAATCTGGGCTCTCAGATTCCCCTTCTTCAAATTTTCAATATTAAGAAGAATATGCTTCATCAAGTTAAACTTCCTTAGATTAATCAGGAAATCTAAGATATAGATCTCACTCTTCTTCAAGCTATCTTTATCACCTTTCCTAGGTATGATAAGTCTTGCACCCATAACTCCAGAATCCGGAAGTTTTTAGATAGACTTGAAATCTTCGGAGCCTTGTCATCATCCAGTCCGAGAGTTTTTAATGCTTTTTCTTTGTTGAAAATACCCTTGGAATCCGGCAACACATGCGAAATAAACTCGGCTTCTCCTTCATAAGATAGCCCTACCAAGCTTGCAGCCTTGGTGTGAGAAAGATTGTAAGTCTTACCATAAGACGTAAAAGAGATCTTCTCCCTATTATCTTCCATAAAGAAAGAAACTGACTCATAAAACTCGACAAGTAAATCTGAGTACACTGCATCTTGGTTCCCGGTTTCTGATACCGCTACATCTTCCCAGCCATTCAACTTGATATTCTTTGAAATGATAGAATCGTAGTTGCTGAAGAAAGTCGGATGGACTAACCTTTATCTGTAAACTAACCACTGAGAAATAGGCTTAGTGGATGACATTTCTTGAGATGCTAACTCCGCAGACATTCGGATCTGAAATTCTCTGAGAAGATCGGAATGGAGAAGACTGATGTTCGGAACGGCCTTAAATCAGAGAGACAGAGCTTCAGGACGCGAGAGATTTGAGATCGATGTGGGACGAGAAATTTGGGTCCCCTTTATATAGGCAAAGAGATGACGGTTCACATTCAATAGTTGATCTAACGGTTGGAATGAGTTGCGATCAGATCTGACGGTTGAAAGCTTGAATCCGATCTTTTTGAGGTTTTATTAAAACAAAGAATTAAGAAAACTATAATCCGAAAACATAATACATGAAAATTCCAGCAAGTAAAATATGACTCTGAAAACATGAGTAAGGAAATCATACCTTTCGGATTGGCTTAGGAGGATTATTCGTAATGGCTGATTTCTCAAAGATTTTACTATGAAAAATAAACTTAGTACGAAAAAACTCATTACGAAAAACGCAGTACGAAAAACAACTGGTACAAAAAAATCTGGTTATGAAACTACCAGTACGTAAATTTTCATTTCGGAAATTTCCAATACGAATACTTCCATTCCAGAAGTGTTCTGTATGAGAATGTCCAATTTGGAAAATTTTAGTTCCAGAAGTTCCATTCCGGAAATCTTCGTTCCGAAAAGTTTGAAAACAAATTTTTGAAAAACTTTGTTTAAACAAGCAATCAAATGTACTCCCCCTATGAAAAAGAGTTTATTACTGTAAGGAGAATTTTTCAACAGAAAGTTAATTAAGAAAGATTACCTTACGGTTATCATTCCTAACTTCTGTTTAATATATTCAAGTCTATCAGAAGGCAAAGATTTTTTGAAAACATCAGAAAGTTGATCTTGCGTTCCGATAAACTGAAGAATAATATCTCCTTTAAGTGTGTGATCCCTAAGAAAGTGATGCCTAATATCTGTGTGTTTTGCACGAGAGTGATGTGCAGGTTTTTTTACTTAGGGAAATGGAACTTGTGTTATCACACAAAATTTGAGTTTTAGTAAAACTCCAGCCATAGTCTGTGAGTGTGTGTTGCATCCACAACACTTGTGCACAACAACTCCCAGCTGCTACATATTCAGCTTCTGCAGTGGAAAGTGCTACAGAATGTTGCTTCTTGCAGGACCAAGAAACTAGAGAATCTCCTAAGAAATGACATGTTCCGGATGTACTCTTTCTATCCATTCTACATCCACCAAGTCAGCATCAGAAAAACTTTTTAGAACAAAATCATTTCCAGAAGTATAAAATAATCCTAGATCCATGGTTCCCTTAAGGTAGCGAAAAATTATTTTTACTTCTTTTAAGTGAGATTCCTTAGGATTGGATTGATATCTTGCACATAAGCATATTGAAAACATTAAGTCTAGTCGACTAGCTGTTAAGTAAAGTAGACTTCCTATCATACCTCTAAAATATTTTTGATCTACTGGTTTCCCAGCTTCATCAAGATCTAAAGATTTTGAGGTACCAATGGGAGTACTTATACTCTTAGTGTTGTCATAACCATACTTTTTCAGAAGATCTTTAATATACTTATGTTGAGATATGTAGGTTACTTCTGGTTTTTGAGAAATTTGAAAACCAAGGAAAAATGTTAACTCACCCATCATACTCACTTCAAACTCATATTTCATTAGACTAGCAAAAGAGTCAGTCAAAGATTACTGAGTTGAACCAAATATAATGTCATCAACATAAATTTGAACAATCAAAACATTTTTCTTGTCTTTCTTTATAAAAAGGGTTGGATCTGCATTTCCCTTAACATAGTTATTTTGAAGCAAAAATCCAGTGAGTCTATCATACCAAGCTCGTGGGGCTTGTTTAAGGCCATACAAAGCATTGGTAAGTCTAAAAACATGATCCAGATGTTTTTTATCTTCAAGGACAGGAGGTTGTTCAACAAAGACTTCCTCTTGAACATAACCGTTAAGAAAAGAACATATCACATCCATTTGATAATGTTTGAAATTAAAGATTGCTGCAAAAGCAAGTAGAATACGGATAGATTCAAGTCTAGCTACTGGAGCATAGGTTTCTTCATAGTCTATTCCTTCTTTCTGATTATAGCCTTTAGCAACAAGTCTAGCTTTATTTCTAACAATGACTCCATTTTTATCACATTTATTTCTGAAAACCCATTTTACTCCAATAACAGAAGTTTCCTTAGGTCTTTCAACCAAGGTCCAGACTTTATTCCTTTCGAATTCATTTAATTCATCTTGCATTTCTTTGATCCAATCAACATCACCCAGAGCTTCATTTGTACTTATAGGTTCTAATTGGGAAAGAAATTTTAGATGTTCTACTTCATATCTTAAGGAACTTCTAGTCCTTACCGGTTGGTTTACATCACCAATGATACTATCACTGGGATGATTCTTAAGAAACACCTGATATGGGTTTTGTAAAACCAGTTCATCAACATAGGGTAGAAAGTCTTCTGGGGTAAATGTTTCAGAAGTATCTTCTAGAACAATTTCCTTATCAGAAGGTTCTTCTATCAAAGGTTGACAATCAGTTTTTGAAAACACATCCAAGGATGTAAGTTGAGATGGTTTAAAAACAAAAGGATCAGATTCATCAAATTTCACATGAACTATTTCCTCAACAGTACAAGTGTTTTTATTAAAAACTCTATAAGCCTTAGAAGTTGTGGAATAACCTAAGAAAATCCCTTCATCTGATTTTGGTGCGAATTTATGTAAGTTATCTTTAGTATTAAAAATGAATACTTTGCAACCAAAAACCTTGAAGTAGGAAAGTCTTGGTTTTCTACCATTCCATAACTCATAAGGAGTTTTATTAAGAAAAGGTCTAATCAAAACTCGATTTATAGTATAACAAGAAGTACTTACAGCTTCAGCCCCGAAATGTATAGCAATAGAATATTCACTCAACATGGTTCTAGTTATCTCTTGAAGAATTCTATTTCTTCTTTCAACTACACCATTTTGTTGAGGAGTTATAGGTGCTGAAAAATTGTGAGTAATACCTTTCTTACTACAAAAAGTTTCAAAATCAGAATTTTGAAATTCTCCTCCATGATCACTATCAATAGTTTTCAATGGAAGGTTTTTCTCATTTTTAACTTGAGCTCTAAAACTTTTGAAATAAGAAAAATCTTCTGATTTCTTTGCTAGAAAATAGACCCAAGTAAATCTAGTGTAATCATCAACTAGAACAAACACATAGTATTTGCCTCCAATACTTCCAGTTTGTGTTGGACCAAAAAGATCCATGTGCACTAACTGTAATGCATCGGTTGTTGAGACTTCACCGATTGACTTAAAACTAGATTTATGTTGCTTCCCATATTGACAAGGTTCACAAACTTTAGAAGAATCATATCTAAGCTTCGGTAGATCCTTAACTAGTTTCTTCTTAGAGAGTTTACATAGGTTCCTAATATTACAGTGTCCTAATCTTCTATGTCATAACCAAGAATGATCTTCCATTGCACTTAGGCAAGGTAAATCTTGGCTCCTGAGGTCTTCTAGGTTCAAAGTGTAGACATTATCTTGCCTATTGGCTGAGAGAACAAATTCTTCCTTGGAATTGTGAACTAAACACTTATCATTCCTAAAATTCACAAGGTAACCTTCATCACATTACTGACTTATGCTAATGAGGTTGTGCTTATGACCTTTAACAAAAAGTACATTTGAAATCAAGGTTTTACCTAAAAGAACAATATTACCAATACCAACAATCTCTCCCTTAGCATTGTCTCCAAAAGTTACCTTTCCTCCTTTTGTTTTGATAATATTTTCAAAAAAGCTTTTGTTACCAGTCATGTGCCGGGAACATCCACTATCCATGTACCATGTATTGTTTTTGGTACTTTCTTTATTATCCTGAAATCAAGAAGAAAATTAGACTTTCGGAATCCAAACTTGTTTGGATCCGAGATTTCCAGACAATAAAATTTTAGGTATCCATATTTTCTTAGAAAAGTAAGCTTTGTGAAAACCTAGAGATTGGGTTTTATTTAAGGAACAACTTTTTGCCCAGTGACCTCCACATTGAGATTTAGTACAAAATGGGGCACTTTGAGGAACAAAATAATTGTTACTGAAAACTGTTTTTGCATGGGTATAACCAAATCCGGATTTATTTCTTAAAGGTCGTATTTGAGAATACATCTTATCAAAATTTTCCTTACCATGGGTAAAGTTTGATAAACACTTCTTTAAGGAAAAAATTTCGGACTAGAGTTTTACAACCATGTTTTTATTCTCAAAATCATTAGTTTTTGAACTAGGGTTAGGCTCGAAAACATTTTTATTAGAAATTACTTTTTCTAACTCTTTAGAAAGTTTGTTCTTCTCAGAACCTACTTCCTCAAGATTTTTTGAAATATTTTCAAAATCAACATTTTTCTTATCAAGATCTTTAGACAGATCTGATATCTCTTTTGTAAGAACAGAATTCCTAGAATTTGCCTTATCAAGTTTCTTATTGAGTTTGGAATTCTCAATCTCAAGAAGTTCAGCAAACCTAGAGAGTTCTTTATAAGTAGGTAAAGAATTTTCCTCATCAGAAGATGATTCTTCATCAGAAGAGTTATAATACTTACTATCATTAGGATTTAAAGAAACATTGGTCAATGATTCAGCATTTCGTACCTTAGCCATAAGACAATGATTATCAATAGGTAGTCTGGCTATAAGACCAAGATTCTTCTGTCCTGAATATTCATAATCAGAAGATTCATCTGAAGAGTCACCACCACTGGCACTCCAGGTGTCATTAGCTTTCAGAACTTTCTTAGCTTTAGACTTATAATATTTCTTCCTGTTCCTGTCTGAATGTCTTTCCTTCCTTTCTTTCTTTTTGAGCATAGGGAAATCTGGTCTAATATGTCCAGCTCTTTTACATTCATAACAATTAACTTCTCCTTCTTTCTTATCTTTCCTGTCCTTTTTCTTATACTTGGATTGAAAGTTTCTCTGCCCATCTATCTTGTTCATCCTTCGAGCAAGATTGGCTAATTCATTTTCTAAGACTTCACTCTCAATAGATTCGGATTGGAAAATTACTTTATTAGACTTGGATCTGGTTACTCTCTCAGGAGTCTTAGCTTTCATCAGATTCGACGTTGTAGTAAAATCAACAGTACCATTTCCATTCTTCTTCTTGATGTTGTCATCATCTCTCTTCATTCTTGTTTCATGTTGTAGAACAGTTCCAAATAATTCATCATGAGTAATTTGAGTGACCTTCATGTTCTCATCTATAGCTGTTCTCTTGGATTCCCACTCATTGGGCATAATATCAATTATCTTGTCCATAACAGCTTCATCATCTAAACCTTTCTCTCCCATAGATTGTAGACTGTTGACAATAGTCATAAATCTTTGTTGAACTTTACAGATAGGTTCTCCATAAGGAAAATTGAAGCCATGATATTCAGCTCTAAGCATAGCTCTTCTAGTCTCAATTACTTTAGAAGTCCCAAAGTGTGTAACCTCTAACTTCTTCCATATACAATTAGCTGCTTCACAAGAAGAAATTTGGCTATATATATTTCTGGTCATTGCACATAGTAAAGTATTGCATACCTTATAGTTGAGTTGATATTCTTTCTTTTCCTGGTTAGTGAAAGTTCTGACTTCCTTGTCAGTAATTTTATAATCACTAGTAAGCATGAAAAAGTTGTCTACTCCAGTATTGATAACAAAAGTCTTCCTACGATCTCTCTAGTATTCATAGTCATTACCATCAAATATAGGTGGTCTTGTAGGATTTAGATTGTCAATAGATCCAACATTAATTCCTGCCATACTTAATATAACTTGGATACAAACTTGTTAGTAGCAAAGAATCGTAATAACAAAGTTCGGAATGGGAAAATTTCGGAATGGACAAATTCGGAATGACAAAGTTCGGAAGGATAAAGTGAGAAAGAAAAACTTTTATGTGAATACAAGTATTTCAGTAACCTTCTCTGATAACAAATGTAAGATTGGTATTGAGTAAGAGGTTTCCAACCTATGATACCAATTGTAGGATCGAAATATAGTATGAGATTCTCAATATACAAGAGGGGGGGGGTGAATTGTATACTTTAAAAATTCCATTGGAACCTTTAAAGTTAGTTAAGAATAACTATGTTTTCCTTAAGTAAAGGAAAAGGTTAAGTTTAAAAAAGTTCAACTAGGAAAATTCACAACACCTCTAACACCGAACTAAACTTGGAAAGTGATTCCAAAAGTAGGTTTCGGAAATATGGTTCCGGAATTTGAAACTTAACAAAAGTTACAATATGAGATTCTACCATAAAGCGTATAGAATCTAAATGAATCAGAGTATGTAAGGAAGTATAAGAAAGTTATAATTTCCTTAAGATACAAATTGCAGCGGAATATAAACAAGTAGTTAAACTACAAGTAACAAGATAATAGTCTTTTAACCCAAAGAGAAGGGTATCCAACAACCTTGGATAAAGGTCCCTTGATTTATACTTTCAACAAAGTCTGTCTTACCCACACTAGGGTAAGCCATCGATACGAAGATCGGAGTCTCTGTCTTGCTATCCCCGCAATCCCTCAACTTCAAGGTTGTTGGAAACCTCTGTCCTCCTCAGCAAGGAAGCCCTCGAACTTTAAAGAAGTCGGCACCTCTGTCTTCCTATCCCCGGAAGCCCTCGAATGTAATCACCAACATTCGGAGTCGCATGAAGCTTTGAGAGTTAATAAGAGCCTCTCTCTCTAGAAAACACTTCAACAGCATGTATGCACAAAACCAAGTTGTTCATCTATCATCAGTTCCGAGCTCTTTCAAATGAACTCCTATTTATAGGTAAGGTCGGCTCCTTCTCCAACAGTCATATTTTCCTTAAAGATCGGAGGGACCTGTACACGTGTCACTTAGACAACGGTTAGTTTGTAACAAAACAGACGACATCGTTTTATAACAAAACAAGTGTAGAATGTACGACATCGTTTTAAACTCTAACATAAATGTTCGGAATAGAAACTTCGGAGTGAAGGTTCGGAGTGTAATAAACAATAGTAAAGAGTAGACAAATTTTAGAAGTGTAAGTAATATAAAAGTTCGAAGTCTAACTAAGATATTTTTTGGAGTCTGAATTAATTCAAGTGTATAAAAAAAAGATAATCAGATTCTGTTTAATAGGTGAATTCGGAATGAGAATTCGGAATAGGAATTCGTCATCAGAAATCGTAATGAGAATTCTTCATCAGAATTCGTAATGGGAATTCGGAATGAGATTTTTTCATTAGAATTCGTAATGAGAATTTTTCATCAAAGTTTGTAATGAGAATTCTTCATCAGAATTCATAATGGGAATTCGGAATGAGATTTCTTCATTAGAATTCGTAATGAGAATTCTTCATCAGAATTCGTATCCTGAATCTTGAATAGAACTTAGTCAGAGTTCATATCCGGAATTCGGAATGAAACTTCCTTATAGTTCTTATCCAAAATCCGAATCCTAAAACAGAATGCTTTATATCAAAGTTTCAATGATTCCAAGAAAGTGAATCCGAATATCATACTTAAGAAAAATATGGATGAAAATATGATAAGGATAATTTTTCTTATAAAAGCGATTTTTCTTAAGAAAGCAATTTTCCTTATAAAAGCAATTTTCCTTATAAAAGAATTTTTTTTAAAGATAAGGTGTTTGTGATTTTCAAAACAAGAAGGAATGAAAAGTCATAAGGAAAACCTTATTGACTCAACACAATTCTCCGTAAGTTTTAATTATAGTGTAAAAAATAAATAATTAATGATAATAAGAATTAAATAATGTTAAATAATATAACACACATCATATAATAAAAAAACTATGAAGGATGTTTGTATACAATTTGGCAAGGTGATAAATGGAAACACATTCCATTGAAATATCCAGACAAGGAAAAATAAATATGGAATGATAAGAAACTAAGGATCATTCCATTAAATAAATGAACTAAAAATAAAATCTATACATATATATATAACGATGAAAAATCTCATGGATAAATAATAACAAAACAAAATGATGAAAATGCATTATTACTGGATTCTATGTTTGTTAGGTACATGATACCGATATTGGCAATACCATTCACTAAACTGTTTAAAACATATTATGTAAAAACCCATCTAAGGTGGCTATCCATTTGAATTTTCCCATGAGACTATTTATGAATCAATCCGGGTACCACCGATGACATAGTAGTCCAAAACATTTATCTTATATCGATTAATCAGTTTCATAATGCACCTTATCAAGTATCAGTATGTGGTAATTGATAAAAATTTATCAATAATTTCCCAAATAATCAAATAAAATTCACACCAAACACCATATAAAAATAATATATTGTTTATAAAAAAATTGAATCCGTGAATAATGATATAGGAAATTCAATAATTAATGATCATATGAAATTTTATATTTTAGGGAAAAAATAAATCAAGGATGTGAATGTGAATATTTTCCTAGGAAAAATAAATCACACAAAATCCAAAAGAATATTATGGATGGTATCAATACCACATACCGAAATTGGATTAAAATAAATGTTTTCTGCTTTTTGATGAATAAAAATATTATATAAATGACATTTAAAAACTTTCTTTAGGAAAATGTTCTTTTACTCAGAAAAAAATATTGAGAAATTTTTTTTAGAAATTAAATTTTGAAAAAAAACCATTTAAAAAATAACATTTCAAACATGTTAAAAGGGAATCAATGAAATAATAGTGAGTAAATCCTTATTTTTCATAAAAGTAATGTAACACCCCAACCCCAGTTACCCAGTGTCGGTCCATTATTTTTACACATTGTCATGATTACAATGAATCATGTCCCGAATTACTGATCTGTTTAGGATTCCTGGAAAATTAATTACATATATTAACATTACAATAAAATTTCAAAAATAAAAGACAACATAAATTGACCATTGATAACACCATTATTCCCCTATATTAACCCTGTATATTAATCATAACACACTTCTTCACATCTAGTATAAATAAAACAGATCAAATTGGTGAACTCAGATTCTCAGTAAGGGTAAATAATTTATTAGAAGTAATAAACATTAAAGGAATGTTCTGTAATAAAAACAACTACCTTTTTGAAAATAAACATAAACATAATATGGAAAAAATAAATCAAACATTACCATAAAAATATGCACATAGACATTCTACTAGTCGAATAATCACATGTAATTACTAATTTCATAATGACGGATTAACTAACCTTATAGATCAATACCACATTTTCAAGGTCTCAGGCTTTGATTACAAATAAAACTCTTCAAGGCCTTGTGCCAAGACACACATTTTTATCATGAGACATACCGATTAATCAAGGGGTTATAGTGGGCCCCACTCGTCACTTACTAAGTCCACTGCATTCTATATATGAAAAGTTTGCAACATAACATAAACATTCGTATTAAAAATAACATACAAAATTTCAAAAATTTATATATAGGTCATGAATGGTATAAAAATAGCACACCCACAATCAAACAAATCATAACTCATTCAATATAATATGGAATATTTTATTATAATAAATCAACATCAATCAATAATAATATCAAGTAATTAATGTCCACATAGTTGAAAATGATCAGTAAAAGTCTTTAAGAGAAATATCATTTTTTTGTGAAATCATTTGAACGTCACACATTTGTAAATGAATAAATTTAAAATGTATTTTTGAATCAATAAGTCAAAAAATAATTTGAAACATTTAAATTTAATTAACATTTTGAAACAATCATATACATATAAATAAATCCTTAAAACAATTTTTAAAACATGGACATTAATTATATTAATTTATAAAAATTAATCATTAAAAACTGAAAATGATTATATTGACAAAGATACTCCTCCAAAAAACTATAAAATACTAATTTTGATTTTTTTTACGAAACATGGACATGGATGATTTAAATGTCATAGTAAATACATACACGTAAACACTCTTAGATAATAATGTGATTGAGGAATTAACCATTAACTTGTATTTTCCTTTGGTCGAGGGTATATTTAAACTAATTTATAATGACCATATTATGTTATTAAAGTATAAAAGAACAATATTCATAATTATGATATCATTCATGATTTATTTATTGCTTTTTACTAAACACTTAATAACAATTTCTATGTTAAAATAATATTTCGGGTAATAATCACTTACTTTATCATACGTTTTTAATCTGTTATTCCTGAGTGTATAACTTATATCATGATTTTATTTATTCTATAATACATACAATTATTTATGTATCTTATATATTCATAATATGTGTATTTATAATAGAGAGATATATGAAATGGAAAAAATCGATCATGGAGATGGTAGGTCGTACGTATAAATAAACGTCGTTTCGGTTTTCATATCGTGTTGAACTGAAGTAAGTGAATGAGATAAATGTAAATACATACATACATATATATAAGTATATATATTTCTATTAGTATTATTATGTCATATATAACATAATTATTAATAATATATATTTATAATCATATTTGAATGGTGATCATGGGAATGAATCTCATCTTTTCATGGATAGGGTAAGTCGTACGTATTCACATACGATGATATCATTCAATTGGTGGTGAAATTGTCTGTAATTGGATGGTATATTATATATACAGACTCTTAAAACAATTATATTTATTATTTACCTAAATTATACTAATTATTATACCCATCCAAATAAATAAGTGTTCAATAACAAACTACACCACGGTGTAGAGATGGTAAACTGTATGTACACACATACAATGACTTTTTCATTCATATGATGGATAGAATAATGAATATAGTTGAATCATATTTATAATAACATTAATGTATGTAGATTTTACTAGATTTATTACTTTGGTATGAAAGAAACAACGAAATAGGAGGTGGAAGAAGAAAAGAACATTGAATGGGTTGACGAAATAATTACCATTTCTTCGGGTTCGTCCTTTTGATTTGATCAAAAGGGATCAATTTGTTTAGAATTTTTCAGAGTAAGGAATATATGTTTAATTGAGTGTTTTTGGGTAGATATTTGAGCTGGGGTGGCCGAGAAAAATGTCTTTGGAGGTTTGAAATTAAAATAAGGGGAAGTACCCTTTTATAAGATAGGTGACATTCACTTTAGGAAAATCTTGAAATATTATTTCATTATAATATCATTTTCGTTTTATAATGGCTAAAAATTGTTTTATTTCGAAGATAATTTGGGGATGGATCGAATTCATCAAAACTAATAGTTTTTAGACATGTTTAAGACAATATATTAACCCTATCTTTTATATTTAAATCTTATTTTAATAGTTTAACAATTACCATGTCCTCTTGTATTGATATAATAAATACATAATAAACGTACTATAAAATGCCATGAGAACCCCAAGAGGTGAATTATCGATATATCTAACATTATCTATGTCCTTTGGTTGAACCATAGATTTTTTGAAATATTATATCTGTTAATAATATAGTATTTGTTTTAAAAACTCATTTTTATCTATTTGGTCACTATTTGGTATCTTATTTTTGTTAATGTCATAACAACATTATCACTTTTAAAAATTTATTTAATAAACCCTAACATTTAATATTAACCTTGAAAATATTAGTTTGGAAACAAAAATCCTCAATTTTCTCTTTTTTTTATATTCATAATATAAATTATTTTAATCATTAATTGATAAAGTAATTACGACATCATCATTGTGTCATAAATACATTTTATTCTATAATCTCTAAAAATTAAAAAAAAATATGATTATTTAAAAAATCATTTTAGATTTCTAATTAATATTTATAGTCATAATTTTTATATATATAACCACATATTAAAAATTGTTTAGTTATTAAGCAATGAATTTAAATCGTTTATCTATTCTTTAAATAACATATTAATAAATGTCCAAATCTAATTTAATTGGACTAAAATGATCATATTTTATTCCAAAGGCTTGTTTTGGTTGAAATACACTTATCAAATATAATTAATACATGTGTTATGATAATTATAATATCATTTTTAACTTTAATTACGCTATTTACATTTAGTCGTGTTAAATAAAATTCAACAATTAATATTAACAAAAAATTATTTTATTTTTATTGAACCACATTTTACATACTAATGTAATAAATGTATCTCTAATTTTTTAGATAAAATTCAAAAATGAATAAAAATTATGTTTTATGAAAATTTTTCAACATTTCAAGAAGGTGGTTAAAAGACGTTAAAAAGTTATATAAAATTTTATAAATCTAATTTTATTATAAAATGATCCCAAGGAATTAAATTGAACATATATAGGTAATATATATCAATTTATACTTAAAATAAATTTTAATTAAATAATTAATCATATAAATAAAAAATCAATTTTAAACAATAACTTTGTGTTTTCAGTATTCTTCAAAAAAAATTGAATGTTTTCAGAAAAAATACCAAATATTCACCCTAAGATAATTTTGATATTCATAATCCATAAATTTTGACTATTTTACCATATTAAAAACATACGAATTTCAATAATTAATTTAAAATTTATTTCCACTGTCAAAACCATAAACCATGTTTTAAGAAGTAAAAACTATCAAAAAATAGACATGTGTTTTTGTACAATTTAAATATGAAATTACAACCAATGAAATAAATTATATTAAATGTTAAAAATATAATCTAATTATACTTTAAAAACACATAAATTTATAATTTCACAATATTAATTATTTTAATTAAAAATGTTGCTTTCAATTGAAATTTTGTATCATTAACTATTCATCCAAATATTAATGTTATCAGAAAAGTTCCAAAATTTTATCCGAACTAAATTTGTATATACCTCTTATAAAGAAGAATTTAATTTCCATAAATAGAATATATAAAAGTGTAAAATATTAGATTAAAAAAGTGTTCTCCATTAAAATTATTTAAAATTTCATTTTTAGAAATATAATTCTTTTATATAAAAAATGAATGTGTTCTTATATTATGTCTAATAAAAACATAATATGAAATCTAAAATTATATGGATTAAAAAAAATTAAAAATTCTGTAAATACTATTTATAAACCCTTCTTGAATGTATTGTTTGGTTTGTCATGGTGCGCTCGAACTCGGTGTTATCTGTAACGTAAGATATTGAATTATTTTAAAAATATAACATATTATGAACATGTTTTGTTACAAGGTAAAAGAACGTTAATTTTTTCATGGTAAATAGTTTTGAAATATGCCTTGTCTAGAAAGAAACAAAAATATTCCTTTTAAAACCATTATGAAAGATATAAGGGGTTATAATTTCTTTACCCATTCATTATAAATGAAATTTTGATAATATTTTAATAAAATGGGGCTTTTAAAAGAAAACTGTTTCACCGACTAAAGAGATAAATAAAGTTGGGTTTTCATAAACACGTTTTATAAAGAATTTTGAGTAGCAAGGAGTAAAAAATGGTACTTATAATTAAAAATGGTCATGAATAATTAAAAATTAATTAAAGGTTTTATTAAAAAATGGTTATATAATTTCCTCAAATGGAAATTCCATTGTATGATCATTAGTATTAGTCTTTAGAAAAATAATCATTAAAAATCCAATACCTCCCCATACCATACTGAATCATTTTAAGTCATAAAACTCATGAAAGAATAATATAAAAGGATTATTTTAACATCATTTGAATAATTTTGTTCATCAAATATCATTTCAAAAGAATTATGTACACCATATAAAAGAATCAAGTTCTGTAACAATAAATAAGTCTCAATAGAATATAAACTGTGAAGAAAACCCTTACATATGAATTGAAAGAAAAAATGTTATACTCATTATATGTAAAATTTAAATAACATGAATATAAAAAAATCAATTATATGATATATAATATTGTGTTGTAGTTCCACCAAACAAAATAATTAAGTGGTTATTATGACATTTATCTTATAGATGTAAAAAAGTGACATCAAAATCCCTTACATTGTGTTTTCTTTCTAGTGAACGTCCTTTAAATTTTTGGATAATAAACTTATTTTAGTTATCTAATTTCTTGATAACAACTATGTTTTTATCATATCATTAATTTCACATGTTACTATTTTGTATAAAAGTACTTAAATAATTATTTTTATGTCTTCTGTTTTGACAATATGCGATTTATGTGACAAAAACGTCTTTGGTGGGTAAACTATGGTCATAAGGATTACTAGAAAACATCTCAAAAATAATAATAAAATAATAATTATACTATTTAATTATTCTTTATAATTTTATAATCTATCATTAATTATGGTTAGGAAAAATTAATCAATCAATCAATCACAAAGATGGTAAGTCATACAAACGTGTGAGTAACATTCTCATTTTTAAATGATAATTATGGAAAGAAAGTAAGTAGCATTTGATCCTTCCAGAATGATCATTATTTTATAAGTATCATATTATTTAATCATATACACACATAGATATATATATATAATTCATGTGATATAAAAGGAATCACTTCATGTCGAGGAGAAGATATTCCACACGTCCATGAACAATGTTATAAATTAAAAATTTTACAAAGTGTAATAAAGAAAATGATACATTATATTTTATAAAATGTAATTATTTCATGAATATTATTTTTATTCATTATAGGAAACATTTTTTCATTAAAACATTCCTTTATACATTCCATGTTTTGTGTGAACGAATCTCATCACTTTGAGGTGGCGGTAGTCTGCACATCCACAAACGATGTTATAGTTTTAAAAAAATGAAATGTATAATGATATGTGTTATAAAATAACTATTGGAGATTAAATACATAGTAAATATGATATATAAAATATATAAATATAGTTTTCATCATAATAGAAACCAATATAGGTGGCATAGAAAAAATGTAAAATCATTTTTTCATGAGGCGGTCGTCTGCTGTACATGTAAACAGTATGTTCACTACCCATTAGATGGCTCTGTGTGTAAGTGATGAAAGAAACATAACCTAAAACATGCAAATATATATAAGATATTTTTTTATTATATTATAATGGAACAGTGATTATTTAGGTATTGGATAATAAAAAGAAAATTGAAGAGCTTTAGGAAAGGCATTACCTCTTAATCAGGTAACTCCTTTTGGTTTGCTCCAAATGGCACCCTTAGACTATTTTAAAAAAAAGATGCATAAAGGAGTAAGGGACGGGTATTATGGTTATATATGGGTAATTTTTTGCCAAAATTATGTTTCTTGAGAGGTGTGAGGCAGTGGGATGAATGGAGGCCATTTATAATGAATGAAGAGTGGCACTCTTATAATATATTAAAATAAACCACACCCATGTGATTTATTTAATATTGATAAATAATGGTAAAAAGTTGATACAATGTAGTATAAGATTGATATATATACACCTAATATATTTTATACATGTTCATATGTAATTTTGGTTTTTATGATAATGAGATAGTTGCTAATTATGAATAATTTAACCTTAATTGTTGTAACTGGTTTTAATTACATTCAGTAATATTTTTTTGTCAAAATATAATTTGAAATTTTAAAAATTATAAATTATTTTAATTTCAAATATGGAATCCATATTTTCAAATTCTATTAACATAATTGGTATAAATTATTTTTAATTTAATACCACATGTAGGACTATAATGCATGGCTTTAATATAAAAACATCCGAAATATTTAATTGTGTTTATTGTTATTCAAAAATTGGAATTGATTCCAATTACCTAAAATTTATCAACTGATAAAAATATTATATGACTAAACATTAAATCCAATTTAAAATATAACATATCCTTAAAAATATATTATATTAAATAGCAGTATTCAATTAAATTTCTATATTTTTCAGTATTCATTAAAAAAATGAAACATCACATGAAAATACCAAAACATCGGTATAAGACAATTTTTATGTTTTCTAATACAAATAAGAAGAATATTTTCGAATAATAAATTCATAAAATGGTCAAAGTTGGATTCAAAATGGGTTCTCTATTAATAGGTGGTAAAATTCCATAATTGAAATATAGGATTTTATGTATAATATTGAGTTTATTCTTATATTATGTCTATGAAATCTTTTGTATTATTATAAAAAAATTAAAGAATATATTATGTATATATTTCATTAATATAATTCAATTATTATAGTTATTTTAATTTATTGAGACAAAAGACCATTGTGATTTTAAAAATAATAATATGTTCTTCATATATAATTAGTTTATATTTTCTTTTGTAATTAATTAGAAACATAATAATTAATTTCGTATTTGAGTAAACCATATATTTTTACAATTTTTTAAATAATATTTAATAAATTCTAATTATAATGGTAAGGTTATGGATTTTTATATAAAATCCATAAATTTTTAAAAATTTTGTTATTTAGTGAAACTATGTCTTTTGTGTACAATGGTTTATTGAGAAATTCAATCATCCGTGTGGTGAAAGAAAACTCAGTGTTTTGTAAATCAAAAGTTATAAAATAAATTAATATTTTTTAAATTTTAAATATAATATTAATTATCAATATATTATATTCCATTATGTTTTCGGTGTTGTGGTTCATACGCACTATCGAATTCAATTTTATTACTAAAACATTTTAGGGTGTTAAATTCCCCACACCTTAATGAAATTTATTTCTCAGAATTTAATAAAAATCATGATAATATAATGTTCAATATTTCCTATGGGGAAATCCAACATCCCAAAAAGTGTTCCTATGGAATCATCTATAAAATAGTGAGTGGGAAGTGAAAGGTTCACATGGGAAAACTTATAAGTAGGTCTCTAATTAGGAGATCATTAGTGGAATGTAGCGATACACACTCTAAGAGAAAGTGTAAATATTTATAAAGAGTTAATGACGTTATAGAACAATAACAATTGAATTATCAAAAGATAATTAGGGGCCTCAGATCCATAAATATTTTATTATTCAATAGAATATTGGTTCCAACAAAATTTTGTTATTAGGAAAATAATTTTTTTATCATTTCCATAATACTGGGTAATTATTTTACTAGCTACGATTTCAAGGAAATATAATTTATTAATATATTTCAATTTCCTAAGAACATATTCATCTTTTAGTTGTGCTATGATTAATTTCTAACTCATTCAATACCTATTGAAATGGGTATCCATAAATTAACTTTGAACATGGAAGCACTGAAACAATTATCGGGTCATAAGGCCCATTAAAAAGTGATGTGTATAACTAATTGACTCATACATTTATCCAAAGTCAATATGGTTAATATATTATAATCTAAACCAAAAAATTAAGACCAATGGTTCATCATTGATAATAATTCCTCAAATTAATTAAAAAATTACACATTAACTAGGACATCACGTAGGACAGTGGTAAACACAAAACACTTATCTTTATTTAGTCATGGGTTCTAGCCCCATAACCTTGATGAACATGATTGTTTGTCACCCAAAAAACCTGTTATCATTTTATAAAACAAAATTAATATAAAATTGAAAATAAATTTTATGTAAATCCTTTAAATTATGTTAATCACTAAATACCCTTTTAACTAACATTTTACATTTATTTCCATATAGGTCTTTGCTTGGAATATGGTTTATCCATAATATCATTTGTATGATTTAAAATAAGAACACCATATCTTCAATATAAATATTCCTAGGTTTCACTTGTTTTAATGATTTTGAAAATAGATTGTAATTATTTGCAATGAAAATGTTTATTATCCTATGAATATCCCCAAGAGTATCAAACTAGGTGGGAAGTAAGAATCGTTGTCATGTACGAAGTTACCATGAGACCGGATCAAAACATATTATTAGACTTATTACTGCTAGGTACATCTATTCTAGATCCATATCTACATATAATATATAGATATGGATTTATTGGTATGAAAGGCCACATAATCTCTACCTTAACAAATATATATATATTTTATATATATCCTCAAATTTTAACTTTTGGGTTTTCATCCCTAATCAATGTATTCTTTTATATATTTCCCATTTTTTTCTAATAAACATACTCTGATACCACCTCTAGAACATTAATTCTAGACATCCTAGATCTTGGGTCTTATAAAAATTATAATTCAATGATTACAAGGAAAAAAATCATGAAGGACAGATATTTTAGTAGTCTTGGTAATCCAGATACATAAACGAGTCTTGTATTAAAAATTACTACACTAATTACAAAAAAAAATCGCTTATTTTAAAATAAATAACATCGAGGATAACTTTAATTCATCTAGTAAACCCATTCATATCCTTCATACATAACTTGTTGGATTTCTATGGACTGAAACATAATAAGGGTGAGCACAAATTCTCAGTAAGGTAAAAGTATAGTGGAAGAAATAATGAATAAATGAGATAATAATTATAGAATGTTAAATAAGAGAACATACATACCATATGATCATTAAACATAGAAGGAAGTGTGTAAACTATGTTCAATGGTAATTAATAGAAACATAATACTTTCAAATAAATATAAAAGGAAAAATTATTTTAGAAATGGAAAATTTTGAAACACATTCCCTTTAATAAATTAACTAGAAATTATAACTATCCACAGATAAGTCAACACAAAATCTCATGGATAAATAATAAATGAAACTAAATAAATAAAATGCTTGATTATTGGATAAAATGTTTCATATGTACATGGAACCATTACCATCATGTCCTATCACAATACTATTTAAAACTTATAGGGTAAAAACAAATCAAAGGAAGCTATCCAAATGAATCATCCCATGTCATAACCGATGCATCAAGGGGAAATCAATAACCCGGACCAACCCATTTAATTCAAGTCAAAAACATTCCTAAAAAATCAATTAATTGAATTAACAATGTGAAATATCAAATATATATATATGGGGATCAAATTTATCAAAATATACCCAAGTAATAAAATTAAATTAAAATTTAATAACGTATAAAAATCATATATGGTTTAAGTAATGATCATATCTATGATTAGTGATATAAGAAATTAAATATTCAATGGTAATAGGAAAATTAATACATATTGGGAAAAGGAATCAATGATGTTAATTTCAATAGTATCCTTATAAAAAATCAATCATAAACCTTATATAGAAAGAATAATTATGGTATCAAAACAATATACCAAAAGTAAAGTGAAATAATGGGTTGTTGTTGTTGATGAATATATATATTATGAAATGCTATTTTGAGAACATCCATGAGGAACATATAGGTTTGTTTTGAGTAATATTTTGATAAACCATTTCATTCAAATTCACATTTGAAAAAAATTACAAAGTATCCTTTTATACATGAAAAGTATGCTTCAAGGAAATGAGGATGAGTAAATTTGTACTCATCTTATGAGGTTAAATAACATTAATTTTTCATATTATAAATGAATAAAAAATTCCTTATCAGGAAATCGACAAGAATATTTCATTGATTTTTTTAAAAGAATACTGTGTAAAAATTAGTTTTAAAAAACATATTAAATACATTTTTGAAAATATTTAAAAATACATATTTTAGAAGAAAATATGTTATTTGAAAAAAGATAGAAATAACGTTGGGTTATCTTAAAAAATATATAAAACATTTTGGGTACCAAAGAGTGGAAAAAATTGTGCTAATACATGAAAATGGACAATAATATTCATATAATAATGATAGGGTTTTTTGAAAAAGGGTTATATAGTTTCTTAGAATGGAAATCCCTTTGAAATATCATTAGTATTAGCCTTGAAGAAAATAATATGTCAACATTCCAATGTGTCCCAAGCATCATTGAAACAATTAAAGGAAAATTACTCATTCTAACACCCCAATCTTCCACGGTACGCTTCTCTTTGAATAATACAGTAGCGTGTGTTGTATGGAACTTCAAGTTCTAACCCACACAATAACCAATCAAACTAGCTGTTAGGAATAGTAATACCCAATTTTTTAAAATTTTATAAATTATATCTTTCAAAATGGATTTCATTTTTGGATTCGGAATATCGAAATAAGCTTAAGGTAAATTTTTAGTATTTTTCTGAAAAAAATTATATTTTTGATGAATAGTGAATAAACACAAAGTTATAGTTTAAAACCGAATTTTTATTTAAATTTTTATTTATTTTATTTAAATTTTTTTAAGGTAGAAATAGATAAATAATACCTATATAATTTTAATTTTATTCATTGGAGTTAGTTTATAATAATTTTCGATATATAAAAATTTTATTGGACATTTCACTTTCTTTTATCCACCTCCTAGGAGAATTTGTAAATTCACATAAAACAGAATTTTACCACTTCTGTGAGATGAATTTCAAAAATACAAGAGACATGGTTAATATCAAGGAGTAAAATTTCGTTCAATGAGATGGAAATAATTTTTGGTGAATAGTACTTTTTACTTTTATTTACCACGGTTAAAAGTAAATTGTATAATTAAAGGTAAAAATGATATTAATATTATCCTAACACATGTCCTAATTCTATTAGACTATTTTATCTCGACCATAGACAACCTTAATAATCCAATATTATTTTTTAGATCCACTTAGATTAGATTAGGACATTTATTATTATTTAATTCAAAGAAGAGTTAAAAGAGATAAAATCAACATTTAATAACTAAAACATTTTTAATATAGAGTTATAAATAATATAAATTAGATTTTAAATATTAATTATAAAGATAAATTATATCCTAAATAATGGTATTTTATTTATAATTTTTAGACATTAAATAATTTAATTTATTTATGACACAATGGTGATGCAGTAATTACCTAATTAATGAAATATTAAAATAATTTATATTATAAATATCAAAATAAATGTAATTTGAGAATTTTTATGTATTACACTGACTTTATAAGTTACTATGACATATTATGTTTGGTTATATAAATTTTTTTCGAAGTAATAATGATTTTATGAAATTATCACAAATAGAATACCCAATAGTCTAAAAATTGACATAAAATAGTTTTTAAAACAAATATTATATTATCAATTGATATTATATTCCTAAAAATATAAAGTTCGTCCAAAGGACTTATATAATGATAGTTGTATCATTAATGGACCACTTGGGGGTCTCTTGGAGGTATATAGTTTGTTTATTAACTATATAATATAAAAATACAAAGAGATATTGTAAATGTCAAACTATTTAACTGAGAGTTAAATATAAATGATAAAGTTAATATAGTGACCCAAATTGTCTAAAATCTATTGTCTGAAAGGATTTCGACCCTTCCACACCTTAACAATTAAAATAATCCACTTTGGATCCATTAGAAGACAAATATGAATATATTATAAAATAATATTTCTAGCTTTTCCAAAGGTTCCCCACACCCCTCTTGTAAAAGGGTACTCCCCATTCTTTCTAATTTACACCTTCAAAGCCTTTTGGATTGGCGAAACCCTACCCATATATTCTTTAAACTTTTCTAACTTCAACCTACCGGTCATAGTTTGATCAGAAAGCCAACCAATGGATCCATTTTGATCAAATCAAAAGGAAGAACCCCAAGAAGAGGTAATGTTTTCACAACCATCATTCACGTTCCTTTCTTCTTCAACTTCTTCTTCCTTTGTCATTTCCATTCTAAAATAATAACTCCAATATATTTTATATACTGTGATATTATATAAAATATGGTACAACCATATTCATTATTCTATCCATCTTTTGAATGACACGTCACCATACGTGCGTACGTACGGCCTACCGTCTCCATGTCATGGTGTAATTGTTATTCAATACATTATTATTTGGATGGGTATAATAATGATGTTTAATTCATGTAAATATTAAGTATAACATGATAATGATTCTGTAAATATTATATAACATCCAATTATATTTGATTTTAATATCAAAAGAATGATATTATCGCATGTGCGTACGTACGGACTACCGTCTCCACGAACGCGATGAGATTCATTCCCCGTCATATCCATACAAGTATAATTCTAATTTTATGATTACAAATAATTTTCAAGGACATGATATCATTCTTTATATGAATATGATACAACTGATCCATAACAAACATTACTTTTGTAAAAAAACATATAAAATAAAACGAGTAAGTCGACACCTGGAACGACGATAATACTAATATATTATTAACAAAGCAATGTTAAAAGATAATATATGATATCATATTAATGTACATGATTATTGTATATTTCAATAAAAATTATTTCACCACTATACATGAGGATAACCTACACTCGAACAAGGGTAAAGTACTAAGGGGCGTCTTATCTCACTTTTAATTCCGTGAGATTTCCATTGTTCACCACTTATTTATTGCATATGGTGTGTGTACTAACCATGTTTGTAATCATTGTGTAATATAATTTAATTAATTTATATTTAAATCATAATTTTATGATCCATCTTACAGGGGTGTATGTTTCTTAAGTTTCCAAATCAATAAGGGAATTTGAAATTTCAATTTCCACTCATTCAGCTTTACGCATACATCATTGATTATTTTACACCACGATTATGTGTTGAATCACTATTCATTTGATTATTTCATTATTTAAAATCACCTTTATGTGGATATAATTTTGATAAAAATAATCACTCCATTGAAAATTTATCAATTCATCAGTATGAACATGATAAAAGTGATTTTTACTCATCTTGATTTGTTGAGTTAAACATCCAATTCATTGGTGTTGTTTTTACGAGAATATGGGTGAATGTCCTTTGATTATTTTACACTGAATATCCAGTCATATTGAGTGTATTTATATTTTTCACACATAATTATGTCGTTGATTTATCCTTAACATAATGATACAACCTTTATGAGAGCTTTCATCTCAATTTACATTCCAATGAGACTCCTTTGTTATTATACACCACATCACTTTAATATGGTGTATATAATGTACTTTGAAATAGTAAAACATGAATCCCATTATTCTCTTGATAGTACTAATTTTTTATTACCACAATTATTTGTATTCATGTGTCTCTCTTTTGGTTAGGAACTGTAAGTAAAATATCATTTTAAAATATTTTAAATATTTATTATTCTAAATGTTTCTCTTTAAAGTCCATTTATTAAAAATCGTTTTAAGGATTTATTTATATGTAAATTAAATTTTTCAAATAAAAATTACATTAAAAAGTTTCAAAGTGGTATGGTACACTTTGATTCAAAAATATATTTTAAATTGCTACTTGAAAAATTGTGTGACTTATAAATGTTTTCACGAAATAGGGGAATATTTCTCACAATAGTTTAATGATTATTTTAATCTATGTCAATATCATTCATTATTCTCGATTGAGGTTAATATGATAAAATTCAATATTCTATATTGTATCGAATGAGTTATGATTGACTGTAGATTTTTTATATTTATACCATTCATGGTTTGTTGATAAAGTATTGAAATTTCGTATGCTAGTTTTAATACTAATGTTTATGTTATGTTTCAAACTTTTCATATGAGGAATGCATTGGACTTATTATGTGATTGGTAGAGCCCACTATAGATCCTCGATGAATCAGTAGGTCTCATGAGAAAAACTACTGTCTTGAAAAAATGCCTTGACTGAGTCATATTTGTAGTCTTAGCACGAGGCCTTGACTATGTGGTTATGATAGTCTAGCATTATGCATTCCATCATTATGAAAGTGGTTATTGATATTGCATGTGGTTATTCAACAAGTATAATATCCATTTGAATAAGTAAATGAAATTATTTCATTATATCTTTTCCATATTATGCTAATGTTCAAGTTTAATAGTCTTTTGTTTTAGTCACACATTGCCTTAAATATTTATTCTTATTTATGAACGTTTCTACTATATTGTTATTCTTAATGAGAATCTGAGTTCACCCCATTCAATGTTTTATTTTTCCTATGATGTTAAGAAGTAATTTATGAATGAAATATAGGGATATTATGAGGGGATATCAAGACAATATGTTGTTGTAGATTATTTTTACATTATGATGTAATGTAATACTAATGAATATATCTAGTGTTTCCAAGACTGCTAAACTAATCGGTATTTTGAGACTTGATCTTTTGTGATCATGACAATGTTATGTAATAATGAACTGACTCCGGGTAACTGGGGTCTAGGAATTATATTTGGTGTTAGAGGAAGTTTAGTACAAACTTTGGAAACTAGATTAAGATAAACTCTGATTAGAGCACATAGCCCTAAGATAGAATTTGAGTATTATTATAGAAGAACTTCCAAGAATTTTGGTATTGTATATATTTTGTGAGTTCTCCAAGAAATACATCCTTGTCTAGATACGAGCAGGTAGTGGTGGATCTGGAATAGATGTAACTAGGGGTAAAAACTGAAAACTATGCTTTGAGCTATACTCAAACATGAATAGGTGCATGAAAATGGGCCTTGCTGCACTCATGGTTATGAAACTCCCGGGGGATATGCTTTGGATAATTTACATTTTATTTACAAACCAATTTTATGTATTTTAATATAAGATGCGAATAAATGACCTTGGTTAATACTAAGGTGTTTCAAATTTAGAAATTGGTTTCATGATATTCTGTTAATGATTTTATGACTACTGTTACTAACACATTTTTTTTTTCTGGTTTTAGTCAATGTCTGGAGTCCAAGGAATTCATAGTAACATTGAGAATGATGTAAAAGGTGGGAACGGTGGTGGAAATGAGAATGAAAATAGAATATTGATAGGCATAAAAGTTATCATGTTCATTCCAAATCAGTTTTCAAAAAATTTTATCAACAACATATATATTAACAAACTCCCAGACTCAACAAAGAAGATAAATTTGATGAATGATAAGAGAATCGACATTGGAAACCACGGAGAAAAGAATCCTAAATTTCCATCATGTAGGAAATGTAGAAGGAGACACCCAGGAATGTGTCTCAACAGAACAAATAAATTCTTTACGTGCAGGAAAGAAGGACATAAATTGAAGAATTGGTGAGGAAAAATTAAGAGTACTATGGATGAAAATAAAAATGGTCCAAAAAATCCATTTACAGGCATTTTTCATAAATTTAGGGGACCTGGCCATTACCCAACTGAATGACCTATTCTGTAGGATATTTTTTTAGTCAAAGAAGAAGCTATGTGGAAATAAATGGTTAGTGAAATGTTTAAAAGTATTAATTCTCCTTGTTGATGGGATTACTTCAGAATAATATTCTCTTGTATTTTTAACCCCGCAATTTGCAATGTGAGATTGATATTTGAGGAAGACCTATCTTTTCCCTTATGGATATAGTTATAAATATCCATTTGGTTTTATTTTCACATTGGGTTTGATGTAATTACATGTTTTTATATTTTGGGATGAAAATGCAAGTTATGAGATAACATTTCTGGTTAAAATTATGTTATGGTTATTTTGAGGAATTTATCTCATATTGGTAATGTTATAAAATATAGTTTTTGAAAAAAGACAACACGAAGACTGTATGACAACCCGTCACGTCGGACAAAGATGTGGGAATCAAACCCACAACCAAAGTGCAATTTGGATTTATCGGCAACCACTGGACTACGTGAAGTCCCTGGTTAGTGTGACTAATTATTTTTAGTTAAATTATTCTATTGATCAATAATATGTTGATTGGGGTTCTTATTTCTTATCAAATGAATACCCTTATTATAGGAAAATGAGTTTGTGATAAAGTGATAAATGTTATTTGGGATGATGTTCACTTTGGTGGGAACAATATATGACCAAGGAAACTAGAATACTATGGGATTTCATTTGAGGAGTAATAGTGGATTTTAATCTACGTTTTTATTGTGGATTTGTAGTGATTTGGGTTATTTATGGAAATGATAAACCAATAATATTGAATTTTTGATTAGGTTAATTACTTTTAAGTATGTTACTTTAAGAGTAGTTGATGACATTTAGAGATACAATTTAACACGGAAGACTACATAACCAAATTCATCTATGTTTTGGGTTTCAATATTATTTTTGATTATATTGAAGGATTTTGAGGACAATTGTTTATTGAATGGTATATATTTAACATTGGGGTATTGTTGATTAAATTTTAGAAATTAAGATTACTTCTTCTGTCTTTAAAGGAATTCCCTTTTGGGGGATCATCAGACCTTGTACTAACTGTTTGGGTTTTGATTAATCTCTAAAGACAAGGTAAATATATAGTTTATCCTTCTTGGATCATGTGATTCTATAGAAGTTTATCATAGCTCATGTAGTGTGACCAAGTCTTCTTGAATATTAATCGTTTTAAAAAACTAGTTAGTGGTGGAAATTTATTAAAGAATGAAACCCTACTTAAAAAGTAAGTATATCTCTTTATTTTCATAGCCAATCTCATAAATGAATTCCTCATATTTATGTAATGTATCTTAAAAAAATGATATTCGTATACTTTTCTTACCGGGAATCTAATGACCATTTGTCCTATAAAAAGTTTTTGGCTTTCTTGTGGTTAACATTCTCCTGATTAGGTTTTTTATCCCTCCCCATCAAAACATGACACTTATTTTATCTTCCATATCCATGTTTTCCTACATGGAATCCTAGTATGATTTATCGTGGGAGACCATTGTACTTATCTGTCTTTATTTTAAGTGGATAGTTTTATTGACTCTTTTTCCATTTTGGTACTTTCCATTATATTCCCAAGACCAATTTTAAAAATTTCTTAGAATGAGAGGAGAATGTAACACCCCAAGCATCAACAATACACTTATCTTGGAATAATACAATAGCGTGTGTTGTATGCAACATTGAGTTCTAACACACACCACAACCAATCAACCTAGCCGTTATTAATAGTAATATCCACTTTTTCAATTTTATATATCAAAATTGACTTCATTTTTGGATTCGGAATATCGAAATTAGCTTAGGTTTAATTTTTGGTATTTTTCTGAAAACATTCAATTTTTGATGAATATGGAAAAAACACTGAGTTATAGTTTAGAACCGAATTTTTATTTAAATAATTATTCTTTTTATGTAAATTTAATTATGTTAAAAATATATTTATAATATATATATACATTCAATGTAATTCATTGGAGTTAGTTTATAATAATTATATATATATATAAATTTGATTGAACATTTCACCGCCTTTTACCCACCTCCTAGTAGAATTTGAAAATTCACATCAAACATAATTTTACCGCTTCTGTGAGTGGAATTTCGAAAATCCGAGAGACACTATTAATATCAAGGAGTAAAATGTGGTTTAATGAGATGAAAATAATTTATGGTGAATAGTAACTTTTTACTTTTATTTACCATGGTTAAAAGTAAATAGGTTAATTAAGGGTAAAAATGATATTAATATTACCCTAAAACATGTCTGAATTCAATTGGACAAGTGTTTCTCAACCAAAAACAACCTTAAGAATAAAATATTATCATTTACGTCCACTTAGATTAGATTAGGACGTTTATTATTATTTAATTCAAAGAATATTTAAATGAGATAAAATCAAAGTGTAATAACTAAAACATTTTTAATATAGGGTCATACATAAGATAAAATCAATTATAAATATTCATTAGAAATATAACAAGATTTCATACATAATTTAATTTTATTTATAATTTTTAGACATTAAATAATTTAATTTATTTATGACATAATGTTGATGCAGCAATTACCTAATTAATGAAAAATTAAAATAATTGATATTATAAATATAAAAATAAATATAATTTGAGACTTTTTATTAATTCCACTATCTTTATAGGTTAATATTACATATTATGTTTGTTTATATAAATTATTTTTGAAGTAATAATGCTGTTATGAAATTATCCATAACAAAATACTCAATAGTCTCAAACTTCACATAAAAGAGTTTTTAAAACAAATATTATATTATTAATTTATATTCTATTCCTTAAAATCTAAGGATCGGCCAAAGGACTTATATAATGATATTTTTATCATTTATGGACCACTTTGGGGTCCCTTGGTGGTATATAGTATTTTTATTAAGTATATAATATAAAAATACAAAGAGACATGGTAAATATCAATCTATTTAACTAAGAGTTAAATATAAATGATAAGGTAAATATAGTGACCCAAACCTATCTAAAATCTATTGGTTGAAAGTATTTCAACCAATTATTACATTAACCTTTAAATAATCCAATTTTGAGCCATTAGAAACAAAATATGAATTTATTATAAAATAATATTTCTAGCTTTTCCAAAGGTGCCCCCACCCCTCTTATAAAAGGGTACACACCCTTCTCTCTAATTTACACCTTCAAATCCTTTTGGCTCGGCCAAACCCTGCCCAAATATTCTATCAACTTCCCTATATTCAACCAAGAGGCGTTAGTTTGATCAGAAATCCATCCTAAGGATCCCTTTTGATCAAATCAAAAGGAAGAACAAGAAGAAGATGTAATGTTTTCACAACCCTCTTTCAAGTTCCATTCTTCTTCAACTTATTATATCTTTTTTTCCATTATAAAATATCAACTCCAGTATATTTTATATACATTGATATTATTATAAATATTTTACAACCATATTCAGTATTCTATCCATCCATTGAATAACTCGTCACCATACGTGCATATGTACGTCCTACCATCTCCACGTCACGGTGTAATTATTATTCAATAAATTATTATTTGTATCGGTATAATAATGATGTGTAATTCATGTAAATAAAAATTATAACATGATAATGAATCTGTATATATGATATATCAACCAATTATATATGACTTTAATATCAAAAGAATGATATTATCGCTCATGAGTTCATATGGACTACCGTCTCCACGAACGCGATGAGATTCATTACCTATTGTATCCATACAAGTCTAATTATTATTTTATGATTAAAAATAATTTCTAAGGACATGATATCCTTCTGTATAGGATTAAGATACATCCTATACATAATAAACATGACTCATGCAACAAAACATATAAAATAAAACGAGTAAGTTAACACCCGAAACGACGATAATAATAGGATATTATTAACAAAGAAATGTTAAAAGTTCATATATGATATCAGATTAATGTATATAAATCTAGTATAATTAAATAAAAATTATTTCACCGCTATAAAAGAGGATAAACTACACTCGACCAACGAAAAATAACAAAGTAAAGGGGTTTCTTATCTCACATTTAATTCTGAGAGATTTCCATTGTTCCCCACTTATTTATTTCATGTTGTGTGTGTACTGTCCATGTTTGTATTCATTGTGTCATATACTTTAATTCATGTATATTTACATCATCATTGTATGATCCTTATTTCATGGTTGTGTGTTTCGTATGTTACCAAATCAATAAGGGAATTTGAAAATTCAATTTCCACTAATTCAACTTTACGCATACTTCATTGATTATTTTACTCCAATATTATGTGTGGAATCTCTAATCATTTGATTATGTCATAATTTCCACTCCCGTTTTTGTGGATATACTCCTGATACACATAATCACTAGATTGATAAATTCTCTAGTCATCGCTATGAACATGTTAAGAGTAATTTTTACTCAATCTCAATTTGTTGAGTTAAATATCCAATTCATTGTTGTTTTTATAAGAATATGTGTTATTGTCTTTTGATTGTTTTACACTGAATATCGAATCATATTGACTGGATTTATATTTTTCACATATAATTATGTCGTTGATTTGTACTTAACCTAAGGATACGACCTTTATGAGAGCTTTCATCTCAATTTACATTCCATTGAGACTCCATTGTTTTTATACACCAAGTTAGTTTTATATGGTGTATATAATGTACTTTGACATAGTATATCATGAATCCCTTTATTCTCATGATATTAAATTTTTTTGATTACCTCAATTATTTTTATTCAATTTTCTCTCTTTTGGTTGGAAACTCTAAATAAATATCGTTTTAAAATGTTTTAATGGTTTATTATTCTAAATCGTTTTCATTAATGTCCATGTTTTAAAAATGGTTTTAAGGATTTATTTATATGTACAATAAAGTTTTCAAATCAAAATTCATTTTAAAAGTTTAAAAGTTGTATGGGAAACATTGGTTCAAAAATCTCTTTTAAATGGCTTCTTGAAAAATAGTCTAACTATTAAATGTTTTCAAGAAAAATGGGGATATTTCTCTCAATAGTTTGATTATTATTTTAATCTTTTTCAATATCCTTAATTATTGTTGATTGAGGTTAATCAGATACAATAAAATATTCTACATTGTATCAAATGTGTTATGTTTTAAAGTGGATGTGTTATTTTTATACCATTCATGGTTTGGTGATAATGTCTTGACATTTTGTATGCTATTTTTATTATGAATGTTTATGTTATGTTTCAAACTTTTCATATGAGGAATGAATTGGATGTAGTTAGTGATGGATGGAGCCCTCTATATCTCCTCGATACATCGGTAGGTATCATTAGACAAACTAGTGTCTTGGCACATGGCCTTGACAAAATATTATTTTTAGTCTTGGCACATGGCCTTGACTATGTGGTTAGGATAGTCAAGCATTATGCATTCCATCATTATGAAAGTGGTTATGAATATTGCATGTGGTTATTCGACTAGTAGAATATCCATGTGAATAAGTAAATGGAATTATTTCATATTACCGTTTCCATATTATAATGAAGTTCATGTTTAAAAGGATTTTGTTTTAGTCATACATTGACTTAAATGATTATGGTTATTTATGAAATCTTCTGCTATATTGTTATCCTTGCTTAGAATCTGAGTTCACCCCTTTCAATGTTTTATTTTTCCTAGAATGTGAAGAAGTAATTTATGAATGAACTGTATGGATAGTATGAGGGGTTATGAATAAAAGATGTTGTTGTAGTTTTTTTACATTATTATTTAAGGTAATAATTATGAATATATGTAGTGTTTCTAGGAGTACTAAACTAATCAGTTTTTTGAGACTTGATCATTTGTGATCATGCCAATATTATTTAATAATGAACCGAATCTGGGTAAATGGGGTCGGGGCATTACACTCATGAATGTTTAATATTAAAAAATACATATAATATTATTTGAATAAAGATATTTATGATATAACATTTCACATGCACTATTTAAACCATATAATAGAATCTAAGTGCATAAAAATAATTAAGTCTCAACGGAATGTAAATTGAGTCCCAAAGAACTTACATATGAAATCAATGTACAATAAGTAATAGTTATCAAATGAAGCATCTAAATACCCTAAATATAAAATAATTCATGATATAATATATCAAAATTTGTAGGAGGTACAACACACAAAATAAGTAAGTAGTGAATATGACATTTCTCTCACAGATGTAAAATGCGAGATAAAAATCTATTACCTTGTGTTTCTTTTCTCGTGAATGTCATTTAACATCTTGTAATATTAATATATTTTAATTATCTACTTTCCTAAGAATTTTTTTGAATTTTATAATTTATTTAATTTAACGTATTACATTGTTATATGAAACTAATTAAACAATAAAGATTACATCGTTTGTTTTGTCCAAATTTGAAACATGTGTCAACAAAACATTGGTATGTCAACAATGGTCAAAAGGGGCATTATAAAACATCTCTAGAATAATAATCATGAAATGATTACAATATTTATACATTAATTATAATTATAAAATCAATAATTAAATATGGTGTTGAAAAATTAGTTGAAGTTACAATCATGGAGACAATAAATTGTATGTATGCAGGAGTAACATTGCCATTTTTTATATGATCATTATGGAAAGATGGAATGTATAATTATACATTTCTATAATTATCAGTATATAATAAATACCAAACTATTTAATCATATACCCTTATATATATATATATATCATATTATCTAAAAGAAAAAAAATCTTGTCCAAGAGGCTGTAGTCCACGCATCCACGGACAATGTTATCAATTTTAAGAGTTTGAAACGGTAATAATGAAAATGATATATTATATTTTTATAATGGTAATTATATAATTAATATCAAATAATTTTTTTCATGTCACAAATACTTCATTGAAACCTCACTTTATACATTCCATGTATTGTGGAAATGAATCACATCCCTTTGAGTCAGCGGTAGTCCGCACATCCACAAACGATGTAATCAATTTACACACAAGGAAAAGTATAAAGATATCTCTTGTAAAATATTTGAAGAAGTTAAAATATATAATATATATTATATATAAAATATATAAACATTTTATCCATCATAATGGACCCCATGATATGTGGTAATGGAAAACATGAACAATTATTATATTGTGAGGCTTCAGTCTTCCACATACGTAAATTGTTAGTTCGTTTCCCATTAGATGTAGGTGTGTTTAAGTTTTGGTCAAACCAATAATGAATCTGAATCCTAGTATGTTAATTTTAATGTTGTTTTTATATTATCATGGAATAAGTATGCTTGACAGAGTTGATAATTGAAATAAAATTAATGAGCTTTAGGAAATGAGTTACCTCTTAATCAAGAAACTCATTTTGGATTGCACCAAAAGGCTTAATTGGATTTATGTCTGACCAAATGGATGAATCAAGAAGGAAGAGATAGTTTCTGGGGATATATTTTTGGAATAATGTTTCCAAACATAAGTGGCTTGGGTGGTGGGAGGATTTAGGAAGAATGTAGGCCTTTTATAATGGAGGAAGAGTGTCACTCTTGTAATATTTTAAATCAATAGAACATCACCCACATAGTTGTAATGATTGTGGATAAATTGTGGTCCTATGATGATAAAATTTATTATAGTGTCGAAATATGGTTATACAACAACATTTCGAGACGTTTATAGGTTTTTTAGTCCTCATTGTTATGGTTTAGTTTTTTATTGAGCATAATTTATCGATAATCATTGTAATTAGATATAATTAATTTACTAAACATATTTTTAGACTAAAAATAATTTGACAATATTTGATATTAGAAATTACGATGATTAAAATTATGGAATCTATTTTTTCGTGTTCCAATAACAGAAGTGGTATAAATTAACATAAATTTTATCCTGCAAATGAAATTACACTTCGAGTTTTTAATGTAAAAATGTCCCAAATTTTGATATTTTTTTATAATAAATTTCACATCGGAATTTATTTCAATGTACTAAATTGGATAAATTGATAAAAATATTATCTAAATATGCTTTGAAACAGATTTTAAATTTAATAAATCCTTATAAATAAATTATATGAAAATTCTCTATTTAATGTCATTATTTTTCACTATTAATTAATAAAATGAAACTTTATATAAAATTAACAAAACATCCTCCTAATATAATTTTTATATTCCAATTACAAATTAAATTTATATTTTTTCATATAAAATTTTGAAAATGGTCAAAAAACTTACTTAAAATTGGTTCCCCATTAAAATGCGATAAAATTACCTAAATAAAAATATTTGATTTTAGGGCTAATATTGAGTTCATTATTATATTAAGTCGATAAAATCAATTTTATTATTATAAAAAAATATCTAATTGCTTATATTGAAAATATATTTCATTTATATCATTCAATAATTATAATTAATTTAATTTTTTTTTTGAAAAAACACATTTGTGAGTATAAATATAAAAATATTTCATTTATATTCATTTAATATGTATTTTTATTTATAATTAATTGGTAACCAATTAACATATTATATATTTTTGTAAACCATATGTTTTAAAAAAAATTAAATACTTTTCATAACCTATAATTATAACAGCTATGTAAATTATTATTTTATTGACTAATAATATTTCATTAATATAGTGTTATTTGAAGAAACATGGTCTTACGTGTTACACAATCTATCGAGGATAGTCAAAATTCTGTGTGATGGTAGAAAAATTAGTGTTTCATGCATCACATGATATAAAATATATTTAATTTAAATAAAATATGAATTATATTATAAACTATCATGATATTATATCCCTTTACATGCTTTTTATTGTGTGTCACACACGCTATCAAATTAAATATTAATACTCTAATATTTCAGGGTGCCATTATGGATGCTTACTCTCCAACATAACAATAAATTAAAATAATGTTATTTAAATATATAAAATACATCATTTTTTAATAATTATACATCACTTAATTCTATACTTACCTCAAAATCATGACATTCTATTAATTTGATTCAACATTCATATAGTTATTGTAACCACATTTTTCATTATAAAACACTCAATAAGGGTCATACCATATCATTAATAAAATCTAATTGATTGAAAAAGAATCTCAATTTCAACTTGTAGAAACACTGATACAATATCTTGATTCATTTTCATTTGTGAACATGTTCTTTTTTAAATAAGAAGATCAACTTGTCAATACTGTAAGGGATTAATCCCATGCATTTAGAAGTTGTACATGAAGTAATCATATTCATGAAGTCTATTAAAACATCTCCACAACCTGATAAATCCCAATACAAGATTTTCTACATTGTATTCATGTATATAGTTCCAAATTATTAAGTTTCCACTATAATCATCTTTCGTGAAAGCGTTAATACAATATCAAAGCATGCTTCTCTCAAAAAATTATAAGAATGGAAGCATGAAAATGATATTTTATACTCTCATTAAATCTACTGCATTTACAGCTTGATCATATGTTATGTGGATTGAAATTAAAATTTCATCCAACTATAAATCATTGTAAATTTAGTTACTACGTGAAATGTTTTTCCACTGTCAGTATAGCTCTCGTATGTTTTACAATGTGAAGAAACATTTTATATTTTTTGAGAATATATATAATGATTTCATGACTACTTTAACTAACAATACAATATGAAAACATGGTAATTTAACGAACCTCTATGTGTATATGTAACTCCCCGACCACTATTACCCAGAGTCGGTACATTATTACGTAACATTGGCATGATCACAAAAGATCAAGTCTCGATAGACCGATTAGTTTAGTAGCCTTGGAAACACTAGATACATTCATAAATGTTACATTACATCATAAAGTGAAAAACTACAATAACATAGTTTCCATTCTCCATAATCATATCCCCTTCAGACCATCCCTACAGGTAATTCCTAAAATACTTCTTCATATCCAGGAAATATTAAATCATTGAAAGGGGTGAGCTCAGATGATCAGTAAGGATAACAATATAGTGGAAGCATTCATAAATAAACATTAACATTTAAGGCAATGCATAACTAAAACAATAGTCTTTTAAACTTGAAATTCAGAATAATATAGCAAAAATACATTGAAATAATTCCATTTTATTATTCACATGGATATTCTAATAGTCGAATAATCACATGCAATATCAATAACCACCTTCATAATGATGGAATGAATAATACCCGACTATCATAACCATGTCGCCAAGGCCTTATTCCAAGACTACAAATAATATTTTTTCAAGGCCTCGTGTCAAGACACTAGTTTGTCTCATTTTACCTACTGATGCCTCGAGGAGCTATAGCGGGATCCACTATTCACTTATTAAGTCCAATGCATTCCTCATATGAACAGGTTAAAACATATAATAAACCATAACATTATCGTATCACATAAAACATGCATAAAAGAAACATAACATTTCCACATTTCAATAACAAGATATCATGACAACACATTGATATAATAATAACATTATCAAAACCATTTTCAATACAAAAATAAAACAAAAGTAAAACTTTGTATTTGATTTTCATTTTAAAAAATGTTATGGAATGTAGAGGAACCCAATACTCAAATAATGGTCATGGTAGCGGAAAATTCGTTGTCGCCGCATATGTACGACAACAAAAAAATCACTTTTTGTCATTTAAAAAAACTCTTCGTATAAAAAGATTCCTTTTGAATAAACGTAAAAGTCAAAGGGGTTTATACATCGTATAAAAGAATGTTGTGTATAAAACAAAATATGCCACAATGAATGGAGATGGAGACGAAGTCCTTACAATGATCAATTTTTAAATAAAATAGATCTATTCTATGTATTCACTATAAGTACACATAAATAAAGTACAAATACAAGATAAGACATAATAATATCATCACATAATTTGAAAGTAGGAGATTAACCCAAAGAATGGAAATTGGGTTAAGAAGTTCCCTTACCTTGTGTCTGTATTGATTCGACCATTCTTTAACCTCATGAATAATAAACTAGAGTTAATTTATAATTCTTTCAGGTCCTTTTTTATGTTTATTATTCTTTTATATCACTTATTACCATGTTATGAACATTATTTAATTATATCTGTTAACAACGGTCATTTTGTCGATCTTTGGTACTTGAGTCAAAAATAAACTTATTATAATTACAAGTTGTTCATGTGTTAAAATATCCATTATATCCAGAATTATATTCATGATGTAGATATCATATATATCATATATATCCAGTATATACATTCATTCATAATATTACGTAACATTTAGAGGTAAGAAATGAAATGTACTGTTTATGGAGACGGTATGTCGTACGTACGCATGAACGCTACGTTCATTTATATTTCATATTTAATGGAATAAAATCATAATGATATAAAGGTATAATATTATTATAGTATAATATCATATATAATATAATTTACTTCATCCTTTATACATCCCACATATGGCATTAACGATTCAAATCACTTTGAGGGGGTGGTAGTCCGTTCTTCCTAAAATGAAATTATCGTGTTTACCCATAATGAAAATCATAAAGGTATGCCATAAATGAGAAATATAGAAGAATAAGGAAAACCTAAACATAATATATATATCATATATGAAAATAGTGTCATCAAAATGGCCACCATTAGAGGTGATAAACGAATATTGAACAATCATCATTTCGTGAGGCAGTATTTCGCCACCCACAGAAACAGTATGTTCTTTAACCATTAGAAGGAGGTGTGTGTATGTGTAAATCAAATACGTCTCCTAAAAAAATTCTAGTATATTGAAGATACTTGTTTTGTTACAGAATAAAGGAATAAAAAGTATTTAAAGGATTGGAGAAGCAAAATAAAACAAAATAACATAAGAGAATACATTACCTTAAAATCGGGTAACTCTTTTTTGATTTGATCCAAAAACATCATTGGGAAGAATTGTACCCAAATTGAGGCTTCTAGGAGTAATATATGTATTTTGAGAGAGTATTTGGGAATATTTTGGCCGAGCCAAATGGCTTTGATGGTGTGAATAAGGTGGTAGAGGAGGTGGCCTTTTATAAGAGCAGAGGAGGGGCACACTTGGAAACTCATGAAATGTTACATTATTATGAAATGATTTTCGAATTTAAAAGGTCCCACAATTTTATATTTCGAAGATACGGTGATAGGTGTTCTAAATATTCTCTCCAATAGGTTTTTTACATGTTTAATTCTTAGATTTTACATTATCTTTTCATTTTATTTAAATCGTTAATTAATGAGGTAATCACTGCATCATCATGGTGTCATAAACAATTTAATTTATTTATTGTCTAAAAATTATAAAACAAATATCATGATGTAGGATATCGTTTTAGCATTTCAATTAATATTTATAGTAGAAATGTTTACTTATATAACCCCATGTAATAATTGTTTTAATAAAACAACACATGTTTGTGACAATTTTATTTTTACGTTAAATAAAAAGTTATTAATGACATTTTCTTGCCCAAGTGGCTCCATGGGGTCCCCAAGTTGACCCATGGATTTTCTTGGTCGGCCATGACACATCCTATAATTTTAGGAAAAGTGTCATGATATTTTCATATTTTTATAATATAATTTTTACCTTAAATTTCACTGATTAACTTTAATCGCGATTAATTAAACTTAAAAGTTTCTATTCACCAAAAAAATTATTTTAATCCCATTGTACCACATTTTACTTCCAAATGACAACCATGTATTTTGGATTTTTGAAAATCAAATTACAAAATTGGTAATGTTTCATTTACATGAAAAATTAGTTTTTAAACTACCACTTAGTGGCTTCACTATTCAACAAAAATTGAAGTTTTTCAGAAAAATACAAAAAATCACCCTAAGATATAATTGATATTCTGAATTAAAAAATGGTGTCTATTTTAAAAAATTTGAAACATATACGTTGCATTAATTAATTTGATAATTAATTCATGTTGTCAAAACAAATAGCATGTTTTTAAGAAACAATATCACTCAAAAGATTGTCAATAGTTTATTTCCAATTTCAAAGTGAAGTTATTTCTAATGACCACCATTGGATAAAATGGTAAAATTATATTCTAATTATACTTTAAAAGCACTCAATATAATAATTTTTCACTATAAGTTATTTTTATTAAAAAAATTGTTTTTAATTAAAATTTAGTAATTTTCACTATTCATCAAAATATAAAAGATATCCAAAATTTTCCAAAATTTTACCCTAAGAAAAATTTGATATTCCGAATCCAAAAAAAACTCCATTTTGAAAGTTAAAATTTCAAAAAGTAGGTATTACTATTCATAACGGCTACTTTGAATGGTTTTGGTGTGTGTTAGAACTCGTTGTTGAGTACAACACACGCTACTGTATTACTCAAAGAGAAGCGTACCATGGAAGCTTGGGGTGTTACATTCTCCCCTCCTTCAAATAATTTCACCCTCAAAATTTCATATAATATCATTGAATAAAAAGTCTCGGGTGATTCTTCATCATATGTTCCACGGGTTCCCACATCGCCTCCTCCATCTTATGGTTTCTCCATAGAAATTTTACCAGACTCCTCGTTCGGTTTCTCCGCACTTGTTCTCTTGTATCAAGAATCCTGACGGGCTCTTCGCAATAAGACAGATCAGGTTCCAGTTCTAATTCCATAAAGGTGAGTACATGTGTTGGGTCAGGCATCTATTTTCACAAAAAGTGATATGTGAAATACATCGTGAACTTTGGAGAGACTTGGCGGCATTTCCAAACGGTAAGCTATAGCCCCAATTCGTTCTAAAATTTCAAAGGGTCCGATGTACCTGGGACTCAATTTACCCTTCTTACCGAAATGTGTAACTCCCTTCCATGGAGATAACTTCAAGAAAACATGATCTCCTACCTGAAACTTCAACTCCTTCCTTCGGTTGTCAGCATAGCTCTTCTGCCTACATTGAGATTCTTTGATGTGGTTTTGGATTACCTTCTCCTTTTCTATCATTTCCTTCACCAGTTCTGGGCCTACAAGTTTTCTTTCACCAACGTCATCCCAACAAGTTGGTGTATGACATCTCTTTCTGTATAACTCTTCATATGGTGTCATACGAATACTTGAATGGAATTTATTGTTATAGGAAAATTCTACCAGAGGTGAATATTGATCCCACATACCCTAAAAGTCAAGTGAGTATGATCTCAACAGGTCTTCTTTGGTTTGAATAGTTCGTTCTGATTGTCCATCTATTTGAGGGTGGTATGTAGTGCTCAAATGAAGTTCAGTATCCAAGGCCTTCTGAAAAAATTTCAAGAATCTTGATGTAATATCGGGATCACGATCTGAGGCAATCGACAGAGGTACTCCGTGAAGTCTCACAACTTCATTAATATGTAGTCTTGCTAAACATTCAAGTGGTACATCTTCTCTTATAGCAAGAAAATGTGGTGACTTCGTGAGACGATCAACAATGACCCATATTTCTTCATTAATTATAGGAGTCTTTGGTAGTCCCATGATGAAGCCCATCATAATATTATCCCATTTCCACTCAGTTATGGGAAGAGGTTGCAATACTCCACCAGGCAGTTGCCTTCCATCTTTCACTTATTGACAAACCATACATCTTGACACAAAATCAGCAATCTCCCTCTTCATGTTGTCTCACAAAAAATGTCCCTTTAAATCAGTATACATTTTGGTGCTCCCAGGGTGTATATAGTAATTGGAATTATGAGAATCATCCAACAATTCCCTTTTTAAATCAGGTATATCAGGAACACATAGTCTCATCCCAAATTTCAAAATTCCATCTTCATACACAAAGTCACTCAATCGCCCATCATTCACAGCTTTAATCTTCTTTTTCAACTCTTCATCATTATCCTGAGAACACTTTATCTTTTCTAGTAAAGATGGTTTGGCAACCATTTGAAAATGTTTTTATTTTTCACCCTCCATGGTGATTCCCATATCCATCTTTACTAGATCCATGAAAATAGGACTTGTTTCCACTCTCATCATGTTCAAAGCTCCGTGATAATTTCTTGTCAAAACATCTCCAACCTTATTTGCCTTCCCAGGGTGGTTGTGCATCGTGCAATCATAATCCTTGAGTAGTTCAAGACATCGCCTATGCCTCATGTGGAGTTATTTTTGTGAGAAAATATATTTCATGCTCTTGTGATCAGTATATATCTCACATTTTTCACCTTAGAGATAATGTCTCCATATCTTCGAGGAAAATATTACAACAGCTAAATTGAGATCATGATTAGGATAGTTCTGCTCATGAATTTTTAGCTGTCATGATGCATAGGCAATAACCCTATCATTCTGCATAAGGACACAACCAACTCCTTTCATTGATGCATCACTATAAATAATGAACCCATCATTCCCTTATGGTAGAGTCAATATAGGAGCATTGACTAATATTTTCTTCTATTATTCAAAACATTCTTCACACTCTTTTGTCCAGAAAAATTTAACCCCTTTACCTTTGAGATTTGTTAATGGGTTAGCCAATCGGGCAAAATTCTGGACAAAACGTCGATAATAACCTGTGAAGCCAACAAAGCTGTGTACCTCAGTTATAATCTTCGGTGCTGGCCATTCTTGGATTTCCTTGGTCATAGAAGGATCAATGTAAATTCCATCTTTAGAGACAATATGGAAAAGAAAAGTAATCTCCTGAATCTAGAATTCACACTTGCTAAAATTCCCATATAATTCATTCTTTCTAAGAGTCTTCAAGATAATGCACAAGTGATTTTCAAGATCTTCATAGCTTTTGGAGTATACCAAGATATCATCAATAAATACCACCATAAAATCATCATGATATTCCTTGAAAACTCTATTCATTAGATCCATGAATACATATGGTGAATTAGTCAATCCAAAAGGCATTATTGTAAACTCGTAATGCATGTACCTTGTTCGAAATGATGTCTTCAGAAAGTCTTCCTTCTTCACACACAACCGATGGTATCCAAGTCGAAGGTAAATCTTTGAAAAGTATTGAGCTCCATGCAGTTGGTCAAATAAATCATCAATGCGAGGTAGGGGATACATGTTCTTTATTATTATAGCATTGATCTCCCTATACTCAACGCACAACCTCAAAGATCCATCTTTCTTCTTAACAAAAAGTACATGGGCTCCCCATGGATAAACACTAGGGAGAATGAATCCCTTGTTACTAAATTATTCTAGTTGATTCTTTAGGTCAACTAATTCCACGGTGGCCATTTTATAAGGGGTCTTCGATATAGGCCTTGATCCATGAATTAAAATCAATGGAAAACTCAACTTCTCGTTCTGTAGGATGTCCAGGTAAATCATCCGGAAACACACCTACATATTCTTTCACAATAGGTACATCCTCTATTTGAACATTCATTTCCTCGCCCTTAGCCATTTCATTCTCTTCCTCCCCAATAATTAAATTTAGTTGAGCTACAGGGGGTGGATCTAAATAAGAATTAGGTGGTGAGGATTCTGCTCTAATAATAAGGTGTTACTTATCATCATCATCAAAAATCGTAAACTCCTTCTTACTACAATAAATATTTGCATCATAGTCTGAAATCCATTCTATACTAAGGATTATATCAAACTCAATCATAGGTATGACAATGATATTAGTGGATAAAGAACATTTATGTTCCCTAATTGGGACTGATTGACAAAACTTTGTTGCAATGATACTTCCCTTAGATGTTTTGACTGAAAATTATCTTATTAAATCAAATTGGAAATATCTAATTTTCATAGGAAACTGAGAAGATATGAAATAATGCGACGATCCAATAATCAAATAATGCATTTTCTAAACATGAGGAAACCATTAAATTACCTGCAACCACATCTTTCGGAGCTTCAACCTCAGTAGTAGTGAATGCATAATCTTGGCCTTGATCCCTTGGCCTCTTCTGAGGTAAGTTTCCCTGACGCTTATGACTTTCATTTGCATAATTCCCCATTTCCCTATAATTGTAGAATTCCACATTGACAGCAACTTTCTTTCCCTTGCAAACATGAGCTTGGTGTCTTTTTTCACCACACTTGTAATAGACTCCCATTCCCTTCAAGAAAATATCAGGGTGTTTCTTCCCAAATTTACTATAGGGAAGATATTCAACATTTCCCTTCTTCCCCTTATTTACATTTCCATATTGATCAGAAGATATCATCTTTTCTTGCTTTCCTTTAAATTCATATGACTTAGAGAATTCCTTTTCCATCTTGATAGCACACGAGACAATGTATTCATATGACGAGAAGGTTTGTGAGACTAATGGTCGAAGTAGAAATCTTTTTAACCAATCAAAGAAATGGTCAATCTTACTTCTTGGGTTACGTATATAATTTATTGCATTCCTCGCTAACCTTGTAAAGTTAGCCTCATAAATTGTTACATTCTCATCCTCCTTCTTCCTCAGACTCAAAAATTGAATTTCCATATCAGCTCGATGGTCATGTGGAAAGTATTTTTCTAAGAAAATTTCCTAAAACTCCCTTAATTCCATACATGATACTTCATCATCTTCCTTTTTTGTTTTGAATCAATGACCACCATTGATCAGCATCTCTAGTGAGGCGATAAACTGCCATGACAACTTTATCCCTTTCACAACTCCCCAAGGCGTGGAATATTTTATCTAAGGAGTTTATCTATTTCTCAGCTACTAATTTATTCTTACCCCCATTAAATGTTGGTGGTTTTTGCCTCATGAAGCGGTCTAACATTGATCCTCCACGTTGCGGATCAGGGCACTCCATACGAGTAAGGTTATTATTCATAACCTGGGTGAGTTGTCCCAGTATGGTAATAAGTTGATCATCACCAGTTGTATCTCCATCTCCACAATAATTATCTTGAGCAGGAGGGAAATCCCTACATGGAGTACATGCATTGATACAGTTTCAATTCCTCCCACTAGGCGCCATTTCTAAACAATGTCATAAACTAGATTAGTTTATGAGTCAAAATACATATTTCCATACTTGTATAACACTTAACATAAATTGAACTATAATCATAAAAATGTTTTCTTTGAGGAACTATATACTCATAAACACTTCATAATGGTTTGTAAAGAAAATGAGAATTATCCTAAGCATATCCCCCGGGAGTTTCCTTACCAAGAGTGCAGCAAGGCCCATTATCTTGCACCAGTTCCCGTTCGAGTCTAGCTCAAAGCAGTGTTTTCAAGTTTTACCCCTAGGTACATCTGTTCCAGAGCTTCCTCTACCTGCTCGTATCCATACATGGATTTATTTCTCGGAAAACTCACAAAATCTCTATAATACCAAAATTCTAGGAAGTTCTTCTATACTATCCCTCAAATTTAATCTTAGTTCAATGTGCTATAATCAGATTTTATCTAAATCTAGCTTCCAAGGGTAGTACTAAACTGTATCTGATACCAACTGTAACGCCCCGACCCTAGTTACCCAGAGTCGGTGCATAATTACGTAACGTTGGCATGATCACAAAAGATCAAGTCTCGAAAGAATGATTAGTTTAGTATCCTTGGAAACACTAGATACATTCATAAACGTTACATTACATCATAAAGTGAAAAACTAAAATAACATAATCTCTATTTTCCACACTCATATCCCCTTAAGATTATCCCTACAGGTTATTCTTAAAATACATATTCACATCCTGGAAAAATTAAAACATTGAAAGGGGTGAGCTCAGATGATCAGTAAGGATAACAATATAGCGGAAACATTCATAAATAAACATTAACATTAAAGGCAATGTATAACTAAAACAAAAGCCTTTTAAACATTAAAATCATCATAATATGGAAAAAATAAAATGAAATAATTCTATTTTCTTATTCACATGGATATTCTACTTTTCGATTAATCACATGCAATATCAATAACCACTTTCATAATGATGGAATGCATAATGCCAGACTATCATAACCATGTAGCCCAGGCCTCATGCCAAGACTACAAATAAAAATTTGTCAAGTCCTCGTGCCAAGACACTAGTTTGTCTCATGAGACCTACCGATGCATCGAGGAGCTATAGCGGGCTCCACCCGTCACTTATTAAGTCCAATGCATTCCTCATATGAACAGGTTTAAACATATCATAAACCATAACATAATCATATCATATAAAACATGCATAAAGGAAACATAACATTTACACATTTCAATAACAATATATCAATACAATGCATTGATATAATAAAAACATTATCAAAACCATTTTCGATACCAAAATTAAGGAAAATTAAAACTTGGTATTTATTTTTCATTTAAAAAATGTTATGGCTTGTAGAGGAAGCCGAAACTCAAATAATGGCCACAGCGGCGGATAAGTCATTGTCGCCGTATACATACAACAAGAAAAACATTCCTTTTTGTCATTTAGTAAAATTCTTTGTATAAAAATATTACTTTTGAAAAAACGTAAAAGTCAAATGGGGTTTATTCACCATATAAAAGAATGTTGTGTTTAAAACAAAATATGCATCAATGAAAGGAGATTGAGATGAAGTCCTTACAAAGACCATTTTTTAAATAAAATAGTTCTATTATGTGTATTCACGATATGTACACATAATGAAAGTAAAAATACAAGATAGGACATAATAATATCATGACATAATTTGAATGTAGGAGATTAACCCAAAGAACAGAAATTGGGTTAAGAAGTTCCCTTACCTTGTGTCCTCCTTGAATCGACCACTCTTTAACCTACTGAATAATAAACTAGAGTTAATTTATAATTTCTTAAGAACCTTTTTATGTTTTATTATTCCTTTTACATCACTTATTAACATGTTATGAACATTTTGTTATTATCTATGTTAATAACGGTCGTTTTGTAGATCTTTTGTACTTGAGTCAAAAATAAAATTCGTATAATTAAAAGTTGTTCATGTGGTTAAATATCCATTATATCCAGAATAATATTCATGATTTAAATATCATATGTATCATATATATCCAGTATATACGTTCATTCATAATTTTCCTTAACATTTAGATGTAAGAAATGAAATGCATCGTTCATGGAGATGGTAAGCCGTACGTACGCATTAACACTACTTTCATTTATTTTTCATATTTAATGGAATTAAATCATAATGATATAAAGGTATATTATATTTCCAGTATAATATCATATATATTATCATTTAATCCATCCTTTATACATCCCGCATATGGAATTAACCATTCAAATCACTTTGAGGGGGCGGTAGTCCGCACTTCCTAAAATGAAATTATCGTGTTTACCCACAATGAAAATCATAAAGGTATGCCATAAATGAGAAATACAGAAGCATAATGAAAACATAAACATAATATATATATATCATATATGAAAATTTTGTCATCAAAATGGCCACCATTAGAGGTGTTAAAAGAATATTGAACAATCATCATTTCGTGAGGCAATATTTCGCCACCCCCAGAAATAGTATGTTCTTTAACCATTAGAATGAGGCGTGTCTAAGTGTAAATCAAATCCTTCTCATAAAAACATACTAGTATATTGAAGATACTATTTTTGTTACAAAATAAAGGAATAAAAAGAGTTTAATGGGTTGGAGAAGCAAAATAAAACAAATTTACATAAGAGAAGACATTACATTAAAATCGGCTAACTCTTTTTTGATTTGAGCCAAAAGCTTCCTAGGGAAGAATTGTGCCCAAATTGAGGCTTCTAATAGTAATATAGGGATTTTTATAGAGTATTTGGGCAGAGTTTGACCGAGCCAAATGGATTTTATGGTGTGAATAAGTTGGTAGAGTTGGGGGCCTTTAATAAGAGGAGAGGAGGGGCACACTTGGAAACTCATGAAATGATACATTATTATGAAATTATTTTCAGATTTCAAAGGTCCCAAAATTATATATTTCTAATATAAGGTGATAATTGTTTGAAATATAATCATCCAATAGGTTTTTGACATGTTTATATCTTAGATTTTACATTATCTTTTCATTTTATTTAAAGCATTAATTAATGAGGTAATCGCTGCGTCATCATGGTATCATAGAAAATGTAATATATATATATATAACGTATAAAAATTATAAAACAAATATCACGATGTAGTAAATATTTTTAGCTTTCCAATGAAAATTTATAGTTGAAAATTTAACTTATATAACCCCTTGTAATAATTGTTTTAGTAAAACAACACATGTTTGTGATAATTTTATTTTTACTTTAAATAAAAAGTTATTAATGTCATTTTCTTGCCCAAGTGTCTCCATTGGGTCCCCAAGTTGACCCATCGATTTTCATGGTCGTAAATGAATAATCCAATAAGTGTAGGACAAGTGTCAAGATATTTTCATATTTTTATAATATCATTTTTACCTTAAATTTCACTAATTACCTTTAATCGTGATTAATTAAACTGAAAAGTTACTATTCCACAAAAAATTATATCAATCCCATTATACCACATTTTACTTCCTAATGAAAACCATGTATGAGGAATTTTTGAAAATCAAATCATAGAAATGGTAATGTTTCATTTAAATGAAAAATTAGTTCTTAAACTACCACTTAGTGGTTTCACTATTCATCAAAATTGATGTTTTTCCGAAAAATACAAAAAAATCACCCTAAGATATAATTGATATTCTGAATTCAAAAATGGTGTCTATTTTAAAAAATTACAAACATATAAGTTTCATTAATTAATTTCATAATTAATTCCCATTGTCAAAACAAATAGCGTGTTTTTAAGAAACAATATCAATCAAAAGATTGACAATAGTTTATGTCCAATTTCAATGTGAAGTTAATTCTAATGACCACCATTGGATAAAATTGTAAAATTATATTCTAATTATACTTTCAAACCACTCAATATAATATTTTATCTCTATTAATTATTTTGATTAGAAAAGTTGTTTTTTAATTAAAATTTAGTAATATTCACTATTCATCAAAATATAAAAGTTATCCGAAAAGTTCCAAAATTTTACCCTAGGCTAAATTCGATATTCCAAATCCAAAAATGAAGTCCATTTTGAAAGATAAAATTTCAAATATTAGGTATTAATATTCATAACGGCTACTTTGAATGGTTTTGGTGTGTGTTAGAACTCAATGTTGCGTACAACACACGCTATTGTATTATTCAAAGAGAAGTGTACCATCGAAGCTTGGCATGTTACAGTTTACCTCAATATCAATCATTTCCCATGATGAATTCAAAACAGTATTTATGTTTTATCCAAAATATGGAATTTTTTACACAGTATTTGTTTTCATTAATTTTTTAACATTAATTAACTTATTATGTATATTAATTATCTTAATAAATTTATTTATTTAAAAAATATATATATAATATAAAATTTATATGATGTGTATTTATAATTATTTTTTATTATTAAAATATGTCATAATTTTATAGTTATTCATGTATACACAAAATAATTAATTTTTTTATACTTTGAGTTGATTTATTTGTGTTATTATATTATAAATTAAACTTTATTCACATTTACATTATTAAATATTATATAGAGGTATTTAATGTATAATAATTAAATTATGATTCAATACTCACTACAAGATAATATTATATTTTTTAATATATTAATTTCAAAGTCAATTTGAATAATGATTTATTGGGAATTGTTTTAAATTTTATTATGGTGCATATTTTTTTTATTTATTGGCTGATTCAAATATTTTAATTTTGTATTTATGCTTTTAATTCCAAACATTATTGTTACATTTATTCTAGAATTATAATATTTCTCTCCTGGATAATTATACAATATAAATTTGAATTTAATTACATGGGTGATGATTGGCTAGATATTTGTTATATGTCCTATTTAAAGGAATGGATATGGATTCAAATGAGAAGAGTTAAAAGAACACAGTAAATTCAGAATCGAACGAACATTACAATGAATATGCTATGGTTGTACAAACCTTGTCTTTTGTGATCATGTAGTCAAATAAAAGAATGAATTTTTATGTGTTGAATAAAAACATCTATTACATATAATAGATCTTTTAAGAGACATCCTAACACATAACTCATAATCCTATATGTGATATTTATTCATTTATCATCTACTTCATCCTAGTTTCTTGATTATGTATCACTACATCCCTTATTTCACATGTTCATTCACTTTCTATTTATGATTTTATATTCAAAATCATTGTTTCGTTATTTTCAAGGATTGTGACAACTGTATTATAATGTTAGTATCAATTTTTTTCGTGAATCTCATAGTTTAATATTTTTGTTGTAATGGGTTTGGGAATCCCCATATAAAATCTATTTTTATTAGTATTTTATCTAATAGAAAATTTTGTTTTCAATCATGATATGATTTGACTTTAAAAAAATTAGTGGACAATGTATCTATCACTATGTAAAGGGGTATAAGTGTATATAAGTTCCAATTTGGGTTTAATTAAAATAATAAATAATTGCATTGTATTTTATTTTTATTCTTACTAACATATAAAATTAAATCCAAAAAATAATTAAGATAATTAATTTATTTCATTAAAACATTATTCTAGTCTATATATAATCATCCCGACCCTCTCACATTATCATATTGTAATATAATAATTACTATAAGATATTTTCCTTATTCGTAAATTATTGTTCCAATTGTTTTCGACTATCCCTTTCCAAGCCATGTAGTGTAATGATATGATTGTTATGATGGAAATTTTAAAAATAGATGACTTATGGATTCCTTATAAGAGACATAATGAAAATGGAAACAATTAGGCCCACTAGAATTGTATAATTGGGCATATATGACAATGATGTACATTGGAAAGTTGTTGATCATAGTAAATTCATACAAATTACCATAATATAACCCATATACTCTTAGAAGAAACTATGATACTAAATATTCATTAAATTACAATGTTTTAATTATTTTATATTGTGATATTAACAAAAATGTTTATTGTCATTTATTATCATGAAATACACTTCTTGGGATAATGGAATTTCTATAAATTACTCACCTTGGATTAGAAAAATTTATTCTAACTATTATTTTAATTCATTGATATGAGTACCAAGACTTCTTGAAGAGTGGATATGAAATTGTGAACATGTTATTCCATCAAGCCACTAGTATTGTAAATGAAAACTAATTGTTGGATAATTATTGGAAATAATTTAATTTTTAAAAAAAATCATGAAAAAAGTTCCATTGAAATATAATGAAAAGAATATATATATTGATGAAACCTGTAAATTTAAATTTTACCATCCTGGTGAATTGATTGGATAACTTTTTTAGTTTGAAATGAAATTGATTTATATGGCTGGAGAGTAGAAAAAATTGAAAAGGATTGGATTTTAAATCAGTAAAAATTATTTCTACTTACTCAACTAAATTTGATCTATGGAATATTGAAATATAATATATGGATCAAATCGTGACTATATTTTAAAAAAGAATTAAAAATAATGTAATGGAGAACTGATTTATAATAAATTGTTAACTGAAAAACAATTCTTGGGATATATAAAAGGTATTAATATTTATAATACATCCGTTGTTACATATTTTTCGTGAAAAAACAAAGGGAATATTAATCCTGACTATCGATATATAGAAAATAATATCAAATACAGAAAAAGGACTAAAAGTAATTTAAAACTAGTTAGATTTAAACATAAAATTTGATTCTGGTGAAGAATATTAAAATTAAAATGAACATACTTTCTTGTCCACAATTTTATTACATACTATGTTTAGAGATTTTATATTTTATTTAGGATGTTATAATTTTAACTATGATTCAAAAAAATGAATGTTTCAAACAAAAATATTAATGATTTGGAAGATTTGTTTTCAAAGCTACTGATTAATATAATAATATTAAATAAAATAATTATAGAAAATTTTCTATATATAAAATTAGTTTTCCATTGAATTTAAAATTAAGGAATAATTCTTGAACATTCTAATCACAATTTTAGTATGATTTGAAATCATTCAAGTATGTTAATAAGTAACTGAAAATGATGTTTAATGTCTTACAATTTTTTTTAGGATTTATTCCAGGTATTTAAAATTATCATTAAATTATATCATTGAATAAAATAAATAATATGGATATAATAACCTATGGTTTCATATTTCTATGAATTTCTCAAAATCATTTGGTGAAATGTAAAAAATGAATAAACATCTACAATTACATGTTTTCAATCTTCCCTGAATGGTAACTATGAAAAGGTTTGTTTTCTTGGATTTTAATATTAAATATGATTTGTATATACTCAAATTTATAAATTTATTTTATCTATATTACATTTTTATAATATGGGAATTTTTGTGGGGGTACAAAAAAATATTTTACTAATCTTATAAGTCGCTATGTGGAATGGGAACAAAAATTCCAAAAATAAACGAATTCTATTGGATGGATTCCATGTATGTCTAGAGAAAAACAAATTTTACAATGAATGTGGATTATCTATGAATATGACAAGATTCCCATATATGTTTATCACTTAAAATAAATTTTATGGGGGCATTATTACATTTACAAAAAATGACAAACTCAATGTAAATGTTTTTTTTGGTAATTTTGGTATTTAAAATCCTAATTTAATTTCAAATTTTTTATAAATTGAAGGAAAAAAAACATAGTCAGTAGAAATCAATTATGTGATGATAAAATTCATGTGAAAATTTATAACAAAGGTTCTTAATTTTTGGGATAAATATTTATTTTATTATCCTAATCGAAAGTAAAATATTTAAAATATTGGCTTATCAAAACTAATAGTTCAACGTGTTATGTTCGGGAATGTTGTGCAGACTGATGGAGTTATTTGGAATTTGTAATTATGTCAGGTTAATTTCATATTGTTAAATATGGTCTATAAATATGGTAATTTTATATAGTTACCTATTATGAAGAATGGATTTCTTTATATATGTGATTCTTTTATTAAAGGGGAATCAATTAAACATTTAATTTATAACTATTAATGACATAAATAATAATAATCCTATAAATTTTTACATCTCGGTCTATTTGGTCATACTAATTTTTCTATCCTTGGTAGGTCAAAATATGATTTTATATTTTTAATGATTATAGTATATTTACATGGGGGTTTACTTGTAAAAAATAATTATTAATTATCTAGATTTATTTATTTTTTATAATTAATTCAAAATGAATAATTTTTCATTATTATTTTTTTAGTAGTGATAAATGAGTTAAATTTCGTAATTTAAAATTTGATTTTTTTTTGTGAAATGTGTTGTTATTTTCATTATTTTTCAATTTCTTGAAAACCACTAAAATTTTGTTTTGTATAACGGATCAATATAACTCTTAATAGTGTAGATATAACATTTGTATATGAATATAATATGCACATATTTTTTTATGAATCCATTTTTTATAATTCTTATATTTTAAAAAGAATTATATTTTTTCCAGTGTTGGATAAAACTTCAATAGAATTTATTAATCTTAAATAACTTAATGATTTTTTTGAGATTTTGGTTATGATATTTTTATTTTTGAATTTATAGTATAATATAGATAAATATTATTTTACAAGTGATGATGATATTTTTACTAGTTATTCTAATAATATTATATCTTATAATGTTTATAAAAAACTAAAAAGTGTTACTAATGAATACATTCACGTAATATTATATGTAAATAATGAAAAATTGAATTCTTTTTTTGTTGTTTTCTATGATAATTTTATATGTTTTAATTATCATGAAGAAAATACTTGTAATAACGAATAATAAATGTTGGTTGTGAAAAATCGTTCATTACCATTTCTATTATCGTTGATGATTCATTAATATTATCTTGTTGATAAATTTCATTGGTAATATTGATTCTTGGATAAAAACTACAAATTTTTATTTTATTCTAATTATGATATTATTTCTGATTTTATTCCTAATAATATAGACGATACATTAAATTATTCTAATTGGACTATTCATATTAATGATGTTAATAATAAATATTCTCATAACAATGTATGAGCTTTAGTTAAATGCCATTTAGAAAATGTTGTTATTGAAACTATATATATTTTTTGAAATAATAAGAATGAATTTGGACAAGTAGTTAAGAATAAATATAGACTTGTTTATCTTGGTTATTACAAAGAAGAAGGTATCCAATATGATGAAACATTCTCACATTTTTTTATTAATTAATTATATTATAATTAGTTTTATCTTTTTAAACATTCAATTTATATATGTTATTTCAAATGGGTGAGAAATGTTCATTACAAAATGGCCGAGTTCCTAGGTATGGTTACCCATCTAAGGGTACATGGCCATATAGTGTACATGGCCCGACGCCGTGTAGTGTCGCACTTCTTGTAGAAGTACACAGATAGGCCATGTATCCAGTCGGGCCAGTTAAGGGACATGGGTAGGTACCCTTTATCGGGTACACCTCATGTACCCACCTTACCTGGAATGTACCTAGTGTGCTTACACTCCCAGGATGGAGAGGGTAAACACCCATGTTGCGTGATGAGTGTACATGTCGTCTACTGAGGCTAAATTTTGTGTACTGTCCCTTTCTAACCCTTTTTGGTTATTTCGTGCCTTATAGACCTGTAGTCAGAATTGGACCCAAGAGTAGTCTATTATGAGTTTTTTTCCACGTAGATCACGATAGAAAAACATATGGAGTGGATGGAGGACTAATAATGTGTATTTGGGTATTTTATCTAAATGTATAAGTTCATCCTCTAGTTTTTGAATCAAGTGTATTTTGAGAGTGAGACTTGTTCTGAAATTATCCATGAGGTATCACTCATGAACCATTCTTTGAGAACATTCCCCTTGCAAGACATGCCCATTGGGACTATGAGGCCATGAAACCTGTTTCTTCTATCAATCCTCTGAGGGATGCCTTTTTTTTATATACTGATCTAGGGAGTCCCTTGTTGGATCCCTATATCTGTGTATAATTTCGAAGATCCCATTTAGGATGCCTAAATTTTTTTCGTTCAGGGATCCCGTGTAGGATACTTCCATTGCCTTTACAGCTAAGTATCCTGAGTATGGTGTCCTCTCTTTTGTTTACTTGATGGATCCCAGGTAGTATTCCATTCAGTTCTTGGTTTGAGGGACCCTGAAGTTAGTCATTTCATGACCAATCATAATTTGTTACGTTTGGTTTGGGTAGATATAGTGTTTGGGATATCCTAGAACCCTCTTCGAACTGGTAAACCCATCGGGTTGTGGCTGTAGTGTTGGGTTTGGCGTTCGGGCTTCCCTCACTCCATTATTTATTAATTGTGTGTTTATTATTGATGTAATTATGTTTCCAAATGGTCTTCCTAGTTTTTTGTTGTTGAGGATGAAATGAGTCCTCTTTCTCTCTGTTGGGATGCTCGAGTATTCTTCTTGGGATCCGTTTTTCTTATTGGGATCCCCATACATGATTGCGTGGGATTCGGATTCTGAGCCATGTTCTTTCTGATATTTACTGTTTACCCAGAGGTAGTACATAGGACATGGTTTTTGATCCTGGATGTTTGTGTGTATATATATATATATTGTAATATTTATTTTGTTGGTATGTCTAGAGGTGTTTCCTAGTGTCTTGTTGTTGAGATTTATGTGTTTACTTATACGCCTTGAGTGATAGATGAATTCTCACTATAGGAATCCCTTAGACAGACTTAGATTATGTATTATGGATGATATATGATAAAGATGTTAAAAATAACCTCGATTTCAGGAAAGGTGACACAAGACTCATGGTATATTATTCACTTATGTGTGTTGTGGATGATTATGACCTCCTGAGCCTTTGATCAGAATGGTTATGCTATTCCATATCAGTTACGAGACTTGACATTTGTAACATTATGACTCATCTATGAGTTATCTCTTTAAACATGCATTAATACCCAACTTTCATGGTAGATTATTCACTCATGAGTGGTGGAGATGAATTTGGTCTCCTCATACATTGATATGTATGATTATGTTCTTATGTATCAGTTCCAGAGTCGATGGATGTAGCATGGACACTAACATGTATGTTCTCACTTTAAAGATCACCTAATGGTAAGCTCCTTAGAGTTCATCTATGTTTCTAATGGCATGGATGCCTACAGAATGAGACTATAGGCTCAGATATTGTACTGGATATATAGGCATGTGAAGAATAACTACATACATATTGTATTTATAGGATGTTTGGACGTACTCCTTGGAATCCTTCTTTACATTACTGACAGTCAGAATACAGTATCCTTATTACATGATTTACCATCAGTATATGGTATCCATGTTTCATTGATTGTAGGTGAGTATGGGTGAACCCATGTGTCGGATGAGAATCCACATATGGTTGTGTATGTTCCTCAAAGATATAATTGTGGGTTTTTTTAAGTATTTACATGTCAATTGGATTAAATGCCCAAATATTGACTTAATGATACATGACCTGAGTGGCATGACATCAACATCAATTCCCTTTCACTGGATGTCCAGGAAATCAAGATAACTGACCCAAGGATTAAATATTGTTGGATTTTAGGTTATTTGATACACTTATGCAGGAAATTCATATCTAAGTATTTATGTAAAGTTATGGGATTATAAATGAATACACCCCTAGATATGGACATCCATGATAGAACATGCCTAGTTGAAAGGGATTATGAACCTTGGGTTCTACATTGGTTTCACATTGGGTTTTACTTTATTTTAGGTGTGTGTCAGCAAGGACGAGTAGATTTCCTTTAATACAGTTATGTTATAACATTTTTATGTTTATTGTCAATGGTGGCCTACTAATATTTTGTATCACCCCTGCATGTGCTCCATGATGTACATGTATAACATATGTCTTCTTTTTAGTTCAATCATGAATAACACAATGGATATGGATGAGGCCTAGTGTTTCTGATCGAGCAGAGCTTCTCAAGTTGTTCTATATATATGGATAGTGCAGTTCGACAATGTATAGAGATCGGGTACGTGGTTTAGCTCAGAGTTAGTAGTAGAGAAATGTACTTTTACTTTTACTTTCAATTATACATAAAAATTTATGTTCGACCAATGGGTGACCATTGTTTTATTGTATTTCATAGTTTTTTTGGATTTTATTGAATTTAATTTTATTATTATAGCATGTTATATTACAGTTGTTTATGACTTCTACTCTTTGTTTACTTAAATGTTGTGTATGATATTTCAGTATTAATATATGGTTAACACTATGATGTGAGGAAATAGTCTTCCAAATATCACACCCTAGGACCTCGCTGCTACTCATCATCCTCTGGATAATGGGGTGGTTCTCTTGGGTTCCTGAAACCCACCAGCTCGGTGCACTGGTTTTGTGGAATCTGTGTCAGGATGTTACAAAGTAGTATTAGTTGTTTTTTCCTAGTACTTACTATTTAAGATATGGTTGATACATGTTTAATATATGTGTTGGAACCTGCGATGGATACAACGCTAGTGCAATGAGAAAACTTGTTTAAGTTGGAAGTCCTTCTTTCCCGGGTTTTGGATTATTGTTCTGATTTCTGATGTTACAGTTTTATATGATATTCACCATTAGAAATGCACATTTTGTGGGTATTTATTTTGATTTACTGTGGATCTTTGGATCTTGTCCATTGGTATGAGGCCAATGATGGCATTAGACTCTTTACCGGAAAAGGCAAGAGGAGTCTCATGCATCATACTTGGAATGTAGGATTCATAGAATATAGTCCTGTTAATGTGTGTTTTAACAAAATAATGATACATTTAGGTCTTGATACACATTTTTTTATACTAGTGGAAGGTTATGTTGATCAACATTGAGTCGTTTTGTTTATAGGAGGACGAATCGGAACTCATGCACCTCTAGAGCAGCGACCTAGTAGGTCATTATAGCCCATGATGGGTTTTGTTATAACCCTTGAAGAGTTTTGTTTCTTTGGATTATAATTATATAATCTTATTGATGAGTAAGATTCTGGTAGATACCAAGAAATTTTTTGTGTACTGTACCTATTGGGTGATTCGTTGTGTACGGATTCCCGATGAGTTTCAGTTCAGTTTCTCATCTTCTTTGGTTTTGACCTCAAGGGTGTGTTTCCTTTGGAGTTTTCTCAGAGTGTATTAGATCCATTTTAGTTCGTGATTTTAGTTTAGACCATTGTGGGTCACTGTTATCTTCACCTGATTTTAAGAGTTTGTTTCTTTAGTGCTAGGTGATAGACTTAGAGAACCTTATTTGACTCGAAACCTTTTAGATCAGTAATTGTTTTGTTCAAGGGAAATTTACGTGAGAGGTGGGCCATTGTTTTATGGTGATTTTTTGTAGTGATCTTGATTTTACACTCATTTCGAGATCGATACATGTTATGTGATTTAGTTTTTCCTTTTAGGTAAGATGATACCTTTACCTTTTGACAAAGCACCTTGGGTGCTTATTTACTAAGACTGGTATCAATGAGAAAGAATATTATAGTATATGGCTTGATGGAGCAGTGTTTCAGTTGTTGTAAATGTAGTCAGTGCGTGGGTAGACACTTGTGACTAGAACAAATTTGTGTGTACGATATGAGTGATAAAGATACATGTTGGTTGTACATGATATCATTTGATCCTAAATTGGTGAGGGGCTGGGTGCGATCTGAGGACTAATGTTTTAAGAATTTTCGTCGGTTAGTATCCTAGATGATGAATTGGAATTGTGCCTCTGTGGTAAGGGTGACATCATGAAAGGTTTGGGTACCATGAGATGCTTGACTTGTGGCTGAATCCAAGTCAGTTTTTACAGGATTTGATTATTTCTCAGAGGGAGCTGTAAAAATGTTTCATTGAAATATTAGTGCACTCCTGTTACAGACCATCAAACGCTATATTGGATTTTCATGAGTTGGTGATAGAGAATATTCCCTACACTAACCTACTTTTTCATTCTAAACGTTATTCCGTAGTTCAGAAGAGGACCATATTGAGGTTATTCTCTAGGATCTTTGTATTTTAAGCCATATAGTGGGGTGTGTACCATTTGAAATTTTAGGGTTGTGACCCTAATTATTAGTTGAACTCTGTAGTGGAGTTAGTTGTTCTACATTGTGTATTTGTGAAAAGTGTTTTTCAGATGATGAAATGTTTATTCCTAAGGTGGGAATTACCAGATATGTCATAATTAAATTCATAATGTGTAGGAGACAGTTGTTAACTCTACGAGGTTTGTCTTTAGATAGTCTATTTATCTTGGTTGTGTAGAGTCTCGGGTTGAAAACATGGCTGCCCATCCATTCACCTGGCTTCTCAATGATTAGAAAGATTATGGTTGGAAGATTTTAAAGTCCCATGTTTTTTAAATGTCTATTTTTAGTATAAATTTTAATTTTTTCCTTTGGATGCTCATGATGTGTAAAAGGGTCGTTTTCCATTATCAAATGAACTCAGATAATTTTTATGACTTCTTCACTGGTCTATGAATTGGGTGTTTACCCTAGGATATGATTTTATTAGGAATTCGAGCTATTTTAATTTTGGAAAAATAATTAATGTTTAATATTTATGATATTAAATATTTAATTATTCATCAATGTTTGTTCAACCTTAAAATTTGAACGGATCATCAAATTTAGATTCAATCTCCTCTGATGACTTTAGAATGGGGATTTTAGCCTGGGTGAGGGATAAACTCGATTCGGACGCTGGGGATGGCCCATGCCCCTTTTTCTTAAATTTCTTTTTTGTTTCATTTCATTTTCTTTTCATAATTTTCTATTTTCTTATATTTTTTCCCATCCTTCTCGCATACTATGTGGATCCTCCTGCTACACCAATTGACCAAGGGAGAAATGGGAGAGGGAGAAAGAGTGAGATGGAATGGAAGAGAGGTACTATTTAGAATCTCTCGACGCACTGGGTCTCCTTATGGTGACAGTGGATAGTGAAATCATTCCAAGCTTCCGCGGTTTCCTACCTAAGGTAGGCCATTTTTTGGTTATCCATAGATCCATGTATATATTTAATTTTCTAAATTTAAATACATATTATGTTTGTATGAGGCCTCAAATTGATGGATTTGTTGCTTCAGGGCCGAAAATGGGGGATTTTGGTGATCTAGGTCTTTTGTCCATTTAAACCATAAAGACATGCCCTCATCTGCTTCCCATGTTGGCATGTCCACCTCCTACAACTCCTGATGGATCCAGCACAAATGTAGTTAGCTCCACTCAGCCCCACTGGTCTCAACCATGATAGACTACATCCCGAGCCACAGTCTCCTGGTTAACGATAATCCCATCTCGGCCTGAAATTATTGAAACACATTTAATGGATTTCAGAGGCCCATGGAAAACATTTATACCTATATATATATATATATATCAATAATTAATAAATTAATTTTTAACAAAATATTAAATTAATTTTTGACATAACGAAAAAATTATTTTAAATATAATTAATAGAATTTATTTTAATTCATTTGTTGCTCTAAAAAAATTTATTACAAAAATTAATTTTATTATATATTTAAATTTCTTGTCAATTGATCTTGAGTGATAATCTAATGTGCATGTACATTTTAATTATTCTTTTTTTATTTAAATTGGGTATAATTCATTCAATAATTTAATTTATTTGGTCGGACTTAATTTTTTCCATACATAATATATATAATGGTTTGTACATCCACTAATAATATTCAAAATGTATCTTACACTTCCTAAGACCCCTACACCTATGTATGTGTATGTATTTTCATTGGTATGTTTTAATATTGATATTGTGTCGATATGAGGTTTTATTCAAGTAATTAAGGAGATACATTAGACTGGGGTTTGTGTTGTCGTATAAGTTAGAGTTGAATCTGGTTTTTTAACACTTCTTTCAGGGTTTATCCGTTGAGATTAAATTGATCAAAAATTTAAAAATTCCATATATTAATCACATCCATCATTTAATTTACACATTTTATATTGTTTAAAAAGATTAGATGTCTAAAAAATCATATGAAATAATAAACATAATTAAAATATTAAATCAAATTTAATTGAGGTGAATGATTTTTTATGCACTTCATAGACTGTAGAATGTATAATAAAATAGTTTTCTTGTAATAAATAGAAAATTAATTCATTAATTCAGAAATAATTAATAACCATCTATGAAATACTAATACATAATGCATTGGTAATTTGAATTAGTACAAAACATGGTGTACATAGTACCCGTGAGATAAAGATGATGGTATCTCCTAATACAGAGGAGTTGTTATGAAATAGACTGTTCGACTGATCTAAATATTATAAAAATTTACTACTGATACCAATCCTATTTCATATTTAGAGTTAATTCTATGAGTAAAATATGTTTATTATTTTTAGATGATTGGACATCAATCAATAGTTTTTTGATCTATGAGTTAGTGCAATTATCCAGTTTTATATGGACTTTTAAACTCCTTGAATAGTGGTGTAGACATAACAAGGACCCTTGGGAGAGGCTTCATGGATACTTTCCACTAGAATACTCTAATGACTATGTATTCCAAATCATGTTGTGCGGGTAACTAGGTTGCAATAAAATAGTTGGAGATATTTAATGATTTCATAAATAATTTCCAATAGACAAAAAATATATATTGGAAAAAAAATCATCATGTTTATTATTATGAAAAAATAGTAAGTAATATCACACACACACACTATGTTTTTTATGTAGGACAAAGAAAATTTCTATATAGACATGACTTTATAAAAGAAGTACACGTTCATTCCCAAATCACTGTGATATATTATATTATAATTTCCTATGTTCCCACTAGATATTAGGGAACCATAGGAAGAATGAGTGAGAAAGATGCTTTCGATAGATTCATGTGCATCACATTTTAGGTTTATATCATAATGTAATTACTAATGTATAATTAGTTGTGGATAAAATTTCAGTTCATCAAGGATATTACTTTTTGTCTCATATGGTGTTTCTATGTTGACAAGATGTTTTTTTGGAAGTTGGATGTAGTTTCTTCTAAAAGTGTTGTCTTTTATTATCATGGATAAATAAATCCCCTCACTTTTTAAAATTTGGTGATCAGACTCACAACCATAATAAGACTATTATACACAAAATGTTTGAGATATTTGATCAGATTAAAAAGAATATTTATTGGTGAAAATGTTCATTAGACTCACCTTGGATCCATAAATAATTGTTTATCGTAATGAGGATGTGTATGGTATTCTAAATAGATCTGATGAAAACAAGAAAATTCTTTTTTGAACTTCAAGATCTCATAAAACATATGGCTTCTGGAAAACAGGTGAATCTTTCATTATGAAGGAAAGGGGGAGACAATGTGCATTAGATCTGATAGAATTGTGGTTGGAAAGAAAGAAGATTCTCAATGGATTGGAATTCACAATAGTTTCCATTGTATTTCATTCGATGCTATAATGACAAAAATTATTTTCAATGTCATGAAAGATTCATGAATACAGGGAGGAGACTGTGGGAGAAGAAAGCTATTAAAGCCAATATTTTTTTATCATAGTTCATCTGTGTGAGGTCACCGAATGCAGAATTGTTTGAAATATATGATGTTTGGGATTAAATGTGAGGTGAAAATTTTTCTATTTTACATTCAAACCAATAATTCACTAGAATATTATATTTGGAGAAAGAATATCGTCTCTATCGTAATCAGGAAATGAACTAATTTTCTACTGATAACAATTCCTCAATAAAGGAGTTCCAATGTTCATCAGAAAAACCCTACTATCGATAATCACACATAGTGATGGCTGAAAGGGGAGTCTGAGGTAGAAATATTTGTTGACAAATACCACTAAGGGTTTATTGCTATGAACTAAGAGAGAATATATGTGTTTGGAACCTATTAATAGTTAGATCATAGATCAATCGACAATTTAGTCATCAATTTTCATCAGGATATATTGTTTTACTTCATTTAGGTCAAGAGAAAAGGCAAAAAATTGGTGTGTACATTTATCACATGGTTCAATCTGGAAAGATGAATTATTTTTTGTCAACATCAAATTCCTCAACATTCATTGAATTGAAGGTGACACTAATCCATCAAAATGAATCAATGACCAATCCACGAATCGCAAGATGGCACTAAAAAAATTCACTGGATTCCAAAATTCATCTAACAGATGATGATCAGTCTGATGAACAGAAGAAGTGGAGTTCTAAAAAAGAGTTTTTCTATAAGCTATTACATTATTGATGAAGTTTCTCTAAGGGGTGTCGACATTTTAATAAGATTATACTATGATTATGAATATATAAAAGAAATATAATCCTATGAAATATGAATTTTTTTAATTTCAATATGTTTTAAAAGTATATTTATATTTCAGTTGTTAGTAAGAATCATAATGATAAATCGTTAGTTCTGAAGTATTAGCATGTGGGTTAAGAAATTTAGAATGAAAACATGACTTCAACATAATAACGAAATAAAAATGACAACTTGAATTAGAATAAAAAATGGTTATTATTTCTGATATAAGATGAAGTTGTATGAATATTCAATAAGGTTCAAGAAGAATCAATATGAATTATGAAGTTCGGATCAAGTCAATGAAGTATTTGAAACAGAATTTAATTTCTATTTTTTTGGTAAAATTGGTTAGGCATGAATATATGTCATATTCCTATATAAAACCATTTTGGTACACCTATAAATTGTATGAAGATCATTGTACTTCTGGAAACATGTACTATTCATGGGTGAAGAGAGTATAAGAAAGTGTTGAATGTTTTTATAGAGTAGTAATTTCTATATAGGGAACTCATGAAAATGTTTTCTGAATAGAGGAAGAATATTATGGGAGATCTTATTTAGAGTATCTCATAATGGAATGGGTCATCATAATAGGAAATCAGTCCACGAATTTTAGACAGATCCAGAAGCAGTTCCGAATTGTTTCAACCGTATTTTAGCAGAGTTATATTTATGGACTAAGTAATTGATCTATGGAATCAAAATAAGGGTATCAGAATCTACATCATTATAATATCTTGATAAGTTCTTACCTCCCGCTAGGTATGAAATAGTAGATTTTTTTGAAGGTTATTTTTATTTTTAAATTTGCTAAAGAAGCACAATAACAATATTTGAATCAAATTTGTGATTGTTTGTTAAATTTTTACAGAAACTTTTATTACATCATGTCATCCTACATGAAGCACATGAACTGTTGTATAGAACATATTGATACACTTTTTTAAGGGAATATCCTACATGATGTATCCAGAATAAAGGATTGTTTTCTTATGGATTTTGTTGTATGTAATTATTTTCAAACCATACCAAGGACGTAACTAATCTTATTGAGTAATGATCATCATAAATTCTTGTGTTCATGTGGTTTTATAATTATTTTATTTTCATAAATGATAGAACTCATTAATAATAGAAGATTTTTTTCCCTAATAACACAAACATAAAAGAAAATGATAACACTGATTCACCCCCCACATCTGAGTGATACCTTTATCCTAGATAGGGAATATCATGTGGTATCAGAGCCAATATTCCATGCATTATCACTTTAATGATTTTTTAAGGGATGTTGTGATATAGACACTAAATTTTCAGAATTGTAATGGGAATCTGATCTTTTATGGTAAGAACTATCATATCTTTAAATATAAAATTCTTCCTTATCTTGGGTCTCTTTGGTATGATTTTCTTGAATATTCAACAGATATTTTCCACTTATTAATAAATAATTTACTCTTAAATATATTTATAAGAAGAATCTGAAAACTTTTGAAGTAACTAAAAGTACTTTACACTCATCACATTCTGAATGTGAGTTTTTTAGAGTCATTTTCACTGCTACTTCCGATGGTATATGTGAAAAATTGAAAAAAAAAATCAATATAATACACAAGTAAAAAAAGGAAAAGTTAAAAATCTCGACACAAATGTATAAATATTTAATGATTGGTGAGTATGATTCTATCGATGATTTCATTTCTAGGGTGAATGGAACTATTATACCCAATTTATTTCTTGGTGAAAAGTGGTAAGATTCAACTTTTTTTGAAATAATCATGATAATTATTCCCAAAAAACTATATTCTAATGTTTTACTCTTTTGAAGATAAAAATTTGAAGACATTATATCTAGATTATTTACACGATACTCTCAATACTTATGAAATGAGAAGGTATGATGTGACGAGGGAAAATAAAAAATATGATCATGAAATGTCTTTCAAATCCAACAAAAACTAAAAGCCTAGAATATTCTTGAATAACAACCTAAATATTCTGATTCTAAAAATGAGTTATCTACAAATCATGATGAATTTTTATCCTTGTTTTTTGAAATTTTGAAAATAGGTATAGATAAATATAAGGGTAAGAATACCTTTAAATGTTCTGAATGTGAATTTTTTTGACACTTTGTTGCTAATTTTCATTAATTAAATAAAGAAGAGGGAGGGGATGAATATTAAAGGAGGTAGAGTATATTGTGAAAGAAATAGGGTGATAGAGCTATGTTTTATTCCATAGGATAAGGTGAATGTTTCTCCAAATCCAAATGGATATGTTTTTTTTCTAATTATGATGAATAATATGACAGTTATGCTAAATTTGTAAAGTCTACTGAGAATGATGGTGTCAATAGTTTCATTTCAATAGTAAAAAATAATGAGTTTGGATGTAGTAGTTCTAAAAAAAGAAGAAACTCAATTAGAATTTTATCTAGATGACGAAATAAAAGAATCAATAAGAAATACTTGGAGGCTTGAGATATATATTTGAAATCTAAAAAATAAATGTTTCTCATTGTAGAATCAATAAATTTTTATTGATGAGGAAGGTAATCTATTAAAAGATATTGATAATACTAGGAAATTTTCAAAGAGATAAAGGAAATCGAATGGGAATCTAAAATTTATATTGAAGGAAAAACAATATGAATTTGAAATTTTCCAATTAAAATATTCTAAATCTTAGAATTGGGTTACATGTCTCAAGAATTATATTTATAATATTGGTGATAGTTCTAGTATGGATTCACCTAATAAAGATCAAAACTATCCATCAAATGTTAAGAACAAAACTAAAAATATTTTGGAGTAATTTATGCTGGGAAAGCTATATATGTGGCAAACACAATAATGTGGATAAGTCATATATTTCTAAAAAATCTAAGTCAAAAATGGTTTCTAATACTTCTTATTTGAATATGGATAAAATGAAATCAGAGTCAAAAATGAAGTTTTTATGTGATAATAGACATATTAGTTGTAAAAAATATTCAGATATGAAAGATAAGAAGGTCACTAAGAATCATACTAACAACTCCAATGTTTATTCAAGCAATATAGGATAAATATTCATTATATGGGTACTACTAGTATTGTGGTGGATTTAGGAATATGAAAAACATGTGTTGGATAAATCAACATTATTACAACCATTCCAAAAATTACAAAAATCCATGTTTAAGGGGGGTCCAATACTCTCAAAGGAATAATTATGATATGGATGTTATGAGGAAATCTGAGAAGGATGGTGTGAATTATGAAAATAGGTTCCAACCTCTATAGACTATTGTTTAAATATGTAAAAAACTAAAAATATTTCAAAATGATGTCATCTTTTGATAGTGTAAAAAAAGAAGTTTGTTTTAATAATTATTAGAAGTTGGATGTGAAGAAAGATAAATGGAAATAAAAAACTGATGTCGTGGAAACAACTATGAAGGCTACAAAATGAGAAATACATCGTACGAGTGGAAACAATTTTATTTTCAAAAATGATGTGTTTTTGTGAAAAGTTATAGGGATGTAAATGTATTCACTAGATTTAATTAGCCATACTATTATAAATAAAATCAACTTATTATTTACTGTTTTATTATTTAACATGCTTATATAAAACACATGTGCTTATTTTGATTTAATATATCAAATTGGATTCAATATATTGTTATGAATCATTATCGTTGATAATATATCTGTTAATTTATGATCATGTGATTAATATAAATATAGGGATTTAATGAATCCAAATGACTCAAAAAAGGGTTTGATAAACTCAACCAGTAGAATCATGTCATATGTAGACCATTATCCATGATTCCAAGGGATATAGAATCACTGGGATTTTCCCTTGAGCAATCCCAAGCTGATATCTTACACCTTAATCATTAGTGAAACCATTAACAAGAGAATTCCAAGCACATCAAGATCAAGTCCCCCACCATGTTCGCAGAAGTACCCCATGAAAGCATCACCATCTTGATCATTACTCTTACAATATACACCGATGTAATAATGGAATATGTATCAAGTCCTAAATAATATGAATATGTATATTTTATACAAAAGTGTATTTATATTTGTTCTTTAATTGTTACTTTATAAATTAATTTTATTTTGATTCAATTTAACACAAAATTTATTTTTAGATAATATTAAAATTTAATTAAAGGTTTTATTTTGATGAATCAAATGATTTTTGAAATAAATAATATTTTTATAAAATGTAATTAATAAATAATTTTTATTAATTATAAATTGTGATATAATTTTTATTAAGTGAAATATGCTTTTTATAATGGTTCAAAAACTATTATTAACAAAAAAACCCATCATTTTTCAATAAATGAATAATATTAATTTAAAAGTAAAAAATTAATATATTTCTAAAAAAATTAGATAAATAAATATTATTCTTTTATTAATAATGTCAAAATTATCCCAGAGTGATTTATTTAAAATTTTATGAGACAATCAAGTTTTCGGGAAAACATTAAATACCATAAAAATATACGGTGTATTTTATGAAAACATAATGACCCAAAAATGATGTCATAAATACAATAATGTTTATCCTCATTCAAATATATGGTTTCCCTTTAAAATAATATTTTTTTTATTTTTATTTGATTAATTATTTAAAGCCATTATGAATCCTCGAAAAAATGTAATATATTTTATGATTTTTAAATAATTTATTTAAAAGTGTGGCTAAACACCACTTTATCAAGGTAAAAATTTTAATACATTGGACCCTTTTACTGATAAAATAATTAAAACAAAACCACATTGTCAAAAACCCTAGGAAAAAAACATCTGAAGGTCTGTGGTTTGAATTATTTTATTTCAAAGAGTCCAAAGCTGTAATATTAAAGAAATCCATCTCTTTTTCTATATAAACCAACCCAATATCCCCATTATATTTACTCAAAATCATTGTATAATGACGTTACTATTACCTCATTTCTCAAGTATCACCCAATGGTTCACCAAATCTCTCATGAATCCCCATTCAAGCTTTTGGTGTCGTAGTTTTAAGGTATGGGATCTTCTTTTTACCACTCTTATTCAAGAATCACTTATATGTTATACCATTATATTATTTATTCCTAATGATTTGGTATTTCATCTCATTTCCATATATTTCCCTTATTATTTATAAATTATGATATTCCCATTTATCTCTCATTAATACATACAAAGAACACATTTTACCTTGCCAAAATTTCTTATGGTTTCATTCATTTCACCTATTTATCCTTGTTTCATTATCTTTTCATGCATGTAACAACCCAAACATTCATTAATGATAAATATTATTGATCATATAATATGTCTTATTATGTAAAATAGTAATATAAAATATTAACTTCTTTGGTTTTATGTAATTTGATTTTAAAATACTTTTATGGATTGTGACTCTTACTAATATAGTAATTAAACATTGATCACGTGATTAATATAAATATTGGGCCATAACAAATCCAATTTACACAGAAAAAGGAAGTTATGACCTCATCTAGTTTAATTTCCCCATACGAAGCCAATTTTTCGGAGATTAGAAAAGAGGTAGCATCATTGGGCTTCTCACTTGACCAAGCCCAAGCTGACCTTCAACAAGTTAATCTCGAACCAAACGGCCAAAAAGATAAGTGGAAGATGATATAGATTATCACCCGGATGATGTAATATGAGACACCCCAAAAATATGTCACCACCACACACCTTATCATTCGGTCATATGCGGGTCTTAAAAGGGGTTATGTAACAAGACCCTATCACTCTGATTATGTGCATAATTTTTTTATATATAAAAGAATATACATTCCTTTTATTATTGTTAATTTCTAAATAGTTTTTAAAGTGAAAATTATATTTCTAGTTAATATTAAATTAAAAATATATTTTAATGAATTAATGGATTTTTTAATTAAATAATATTATAATAAAATATTATTCCAAAATTAATTTTTTATTAAATATAAATGATCATGTAATTTTTATAAATAAAATTGAAATTATTATTATGGTTTGAAAGTAGTTTTTTTCCATAACCATATATATTTTATAAATGTCAGTTTGTATTTGAGAAGTAAAAATTCACATATTTAGAAAATTTTCTAGATAAAAATATTATTTTTATTGAAATCAGGATATCGAAATTATCCAATAGTTAATTTTTCATAATGTTATAAGACAATCAAAATGTTGAGCAAAAATTCAGTTCGTTTAAATATATAATGTGTTTTATAACATCATAGTGACCCGATAGTGATGAAATAAAATACTATTGGCATTATGTTAGTCCAATTTATGTGTTACCATTAAAAGAATTTTTATTTTGGGTTTTTTATTTATTTTACAACACTTTAGTAGACCCTCAAAGAGTAATAAATCTTTTTAACTTTTACATTGATTTCATTGAGGGTGTGACTCACCTCAACATAGGAAAGCCTAATATTTTAAGTATTTAGTCCATCAATATTATAAAATAATGGTTTCTAAACCCATTTGAATAAAACCATGGTCAAAACCAGGGGTAGGATTATGGTTTTGATTAGTTTCGTGTGTGGTGTCCCAATCCTAAAAAGTAGAGAATTATCGCTCTTTTTTCATATAAACCCACCCAATCTCCCACTTCCTCTTCTCTCAAAGCCCTTTTATCTCGCACAAAATTTTTCCTATATTCTCTAGAATCCTCCCAAGGATCTCCAATCTCCTAATATTTCTCCCACAAGACACTCCCAACCCTTTAGGATCACACTTCCATATAAGGGATTTAATCCTTTCTCATTTTATCCTTGTTTCTTAATACAGTTATGACCTTTTATTTTCAATTATAAATGAATGGGTATGGTTTCAAACCTCGCACATAATTCCTTATTTATGTTTTAATGATGAAATACACCATTTCTCTTTCATTAATTTGTCCCATGTACACTCATTACCATGCTGAATTTCTATAAGTAATTTATCTCTCCTCGTTTACATTCATGGAAATCTTTTTCATTATGAATATAAATTCATTTACATATGGTTGTGAATATATCTCTATGAATAAAATAACATTCTTTCAATTTTTATATTATGAGACACATCTTTATCGCTCATCAACCATTTTTAGGAATTCTTATGTCACGCAGTTACGCTGCCAAAATTGCACTGTGATTTTCCATGCCTATGTCAACGTGTAGTTAATACCATGCCCATTTCTCTATCAAGGGTATTCACCATTATGCATATTTACTTATATATTAAAAAATTTATTTTATTTATTCCCCATCCATTTATCGTGGTATAAATGCTGATGAATGATTCCTTATTGTATGATTCTTGTGGCACACTTATGCCTCAAATGAAATGATTAAGAAGGGTATGCACTGAAATTGCTCCAATTGACTGGTTAAAGATTAGTATCACGATAAATAAAGTTAAATGAGGGTTTACTCATGATAAATCATCTTCAATGAGGTTTTACTCATGCTCCATGTGCAATGATCTTTGGACCATTCTAGTACAATGTTAAGTGTTGTTTCCACATTTCCATGTTATGATAATCATGTTATATCATGAATTTATGTTCATGTTTCACTTATTTTTCATTGATATTCAAATTTCCTAACCTGTATTTTATTATTCATGTAATTACTTTTTAACTCATTTTTTTGGCATTATAACTCTCTTTTTATATACATGCCATTAGGTTTTTCCATAAAATGCTAAGTATAAGGGCATGTAGTGGTCATGTAAAAGAAGTCTTCAATAAGATGTTTTGTTTTATTTTTTCTCTTTTTATGTAATGTTCAAAATCCCCAATGACACTAGACATATCGATCATCAATGTTGTATCAAGTGTAGGTTTTATGTAATATGTTTTGTTTATGTTTGTATTAATGAGAATAGTTGTTATAGTTGGTATTAGAGGATAGGGTCGGTTATTTTTTGGGATTAGGATTAGAAAACCCTTGAGAAAGACTTAGGGACAATACTAATTATAATAAAATCATCCCTAAATTTTGGTTAGTAGTAATTAAATTTTTAATCACACAAATAAATTCATGTCTGGATTTGAGCAGGCAGTGGTGGCTCTGACAGAGATGTACCTAGTAGTGAAAACTGATGCAATGAGTTTCATGCTTGACCTAGGTGACTCGGTACATGGCAACAAGCCCAGCTACACTCTTGGTTACAACACTCATGTGAGATATGACATGATAAATTTAAAATCATAGTATGAACCATTGATAGGTGAATAAAAAAATTCATGAATGAATAAACTTTGGGATATAGATCATGGATAAAATATATTAAAACCTATAAATTTATAAGTTAAATAAATAATGGTAATTTATTAGTCAACCATTTTTATCTTTGGATTCCTTTTTTATGTTTTTAAATGATTAAGATACTGATCCCTATGTTTATATTTTATACAGTAAAACAATAATCAAAATTTGAAAGGTAGGGTTATCACCAATAGTTCTATGCAATCATTTATACCCCAAATGATTAGTATAACAATCCCAAAACAACCAAAAATCATGGAGTTATAGATTTCGGTGAGAATGGAAAATGGGGAAATCATTATAACCCATGAGTATAACTCTTCCCCAATCATAATATGTGGACTAAACCTTTTAGCTAACCTATCATACTCCCTATGGTGGAATTTGATGAGATTCATGGATTGCATTGGCTTTCCTTATATATATACAACGTAAATTGCAGTGATAATTAAATAACTCTCCATATAGATCATTGAACCCCGACTCTACTAAAGTTTAATGAAGAACATGAATATTTTTTAGGTACATCATCTCAAGCATGGATATCAGAACCCTATAAGGATGCATATATGGCTTAGATGATTGAGTCTAAGGAAGAATTTACCGTTGAATACATGCCTATTGTGAGGGAATTCGATGAAGTGTATCCTAATGAATTAACTGGTCTTCCTCAAAGAAGAGATGTTGAATTCTCAATAAACCGTAAACCTATGGAGTTTCCTATAACAAAGACTCCATATATAATGGATATTGTGGATCTTGAGGAGATTAAGAAACATGTATAAGAGAATCTTGATAAAGGGATTATACACCCATGTGATTCACCATGGGGAACTTGTCCTCTTCATTAGGAAGAAGTACAGGTCAATGTGCATTTTCATTGATTGTTGTGAGATCTATAAAATCATGATAAAGAATAAGTATCCTATATTGCGAATTGAGGACTTGTACTATCAGCTACGTAAAGATCATTATGTTTCCATGGTGGATTTTCAGTAAGGATATTAACAAGTAAGGGTGACGAAGGATGATATTCCCAAGAATGCATTTTGTTCAATGTATGGGGACTATGAATTCAAGGAAATTCCTTTCAGACTCACTAATGATCCAGAAATCTTCATGGAAGTGATGATTAGAGTCTTTAGATATTACCTTGACAATTTTTTGGTTGTCATTATAGATGTTATTCTAATATACTCCAAAACCAAGGAGGACCTTGATAATCATCCAAGTACTGTACTAGAGACCTTGTGAAAGGAGAAGCTCTATGCAATGTACAAAAATTGTGAGTTCTATTTGAAGGAGGTCTCATTCATCTGTCATATCATCACAAGAAATGGGAAATCTGGTTATCCCAATAAGACATCAGAAATTGAGTGTTGAACTTGGCCAGCATCGGTCATAAATATATGTAGCTTCCTGGGGTTAGCTGGATATTTTCTCTACATTGTGAGAATTTTATCATGATTTTCCAACAATATTAACTGTCTAAGTCAGAAACAAGATAAGTTTTCTATGAGTGATTAATGCAATGATAGATTTAAGGAGTTGAAAAGGAGGCTTATCACTATCCATTTTCCCACACAACCCAAAACAAGTGATTTTTTGTTGTATTTAGTGTTACTTTAAAGAAGGGAATGTGCTGGGTGTTGATGTAAAATGACAATATTGTTGCATATTATTCGAGGCAATTGAATGTTCATGTAAAAAAAATCCAACACATGATTTGAAGTTGGTTTTGGTGATCATCACATTAATTTTTTTTGAAATTACCTATTTACGAAGATGTGTGAAATATATATAGGCCACAGAAGCCTCAATCATATAATCACACAAAAAGAGTTGAATATGAACCATGAAATATGGTTAGGGCTCATCAAATAATAAGAATTCTCAATCCATTACAACTTTGGGAAACTAAACACGTCGGTAGATGCTCTAAGTAGAAATTACTGAGAAATTATATCATTGATGAGAATTTAAAATTTTCCAATATTTAGAGATTTGATGATGATGATGAACAAGGGATTCATAGAAAATGGAACATAATATATCCCTTCACAAATTATTTATCAACAATATATTTTCAAAATGTTAAAGGGTGATCAAAAGGATGATGTGGGAATTCAGAAGAAGGTGGAAACAATCAAAAAAGGAAAATCCTCGGAGTTCAACGTTAATGAAAAATAAATTGTGAGATTTGGGTCAAGACTATGTGTTCCATAGAATCTAGAGTTAAAGAAGGAACTATTGGATGATGCCCACACATCTTGTTCCTCTAATCACCCTAGAAACCCAAAGATGTATCAAGATCTCTAAGATCATTATTAGTGGGATAACATGAAGAAGGAGATATCTGAGTATACATCAAAGATCATAATATGTCAGCAAGAGAAGGATTATAGGATGAATCTTAAGGGGATGATGCAACCATGACCCATAACAGCATAAAAATGCGAGAAAATAACCATTGACATGGTTACTAGACTTATAAGGACATCCAAAGGAAACAATGCTATCTGGGATGTTGTGTATCGTCTTACTATGAATTCACACTTCATTTCAATTTGGGAGGATTTCTCACTGGATCAACTAGATCTGATTTACATTAGATATGTGGTAAGTATGTATGAAGTACCACTATCGATTGTATCTGATCATGATGAAAGATTTATATCTATGTTTTGAAAGAGTATTCAACATGCTCTGCATTATAAGATTAAAATCAGTATGACTTATCATCCTCAAACGAATGGTCTATCAGAGCAGACATTCAAAACACTTGAGGACATGTTGATAGCATGTACAATGGACAACGATGGAGGATGGGATCAACATATTCTTCTAGTTGAGTTCTATTACAACAATAGTTTCCACTAAATCATCCAAATGGTTCCTTATGAAGTCCTGTATTGGAAGAGGAGAAGAACGGTAGCATGTTGGGATGAAATTGGAGATATGAATTTGTTTGGTCCATAAATTTTCATTGAAATGGTGGAGAAGGGTAAAAACATCCTGGATAACATTAATTTTTCTCATAGTTGACAAAAGATAAATGTTGATAATCGTCAGTGAGACCTAGATTTTGATATCAGATAAATCTTATTCCATGACATATCACTGTGGAATGGGGTTATGAGATTTGGGAATAATATAATGCTTAGTCCAAGGTACATTGGCCCTTTTGAGATTCATGATCACATTGGAGGTGTGGCCTATCGACTAGAACTCCCACAAAACCTATCTCAAATACATGATATTTTCCATGTGTCACTTTTGATGAAGTACATGCCTGACCCATCACATGTACCTAATCTAGACTTGATTCCATTAGAGAATGGCCTATCCAATTAAGAGAAGACCATTAAGATCATAGATTATAGGGAAAATGTTCTACAAAATAAGATAATTCCCTTTGTCAAGGTGTTGTGGAGAAACCACAAGTTTGAATAGGCAACGTGGGAATATGAGGAATTGATGAAGTAGAGTTAATAAATTTTTTTAGGGTTTTAAAAAATTCCATGTGAGATCTTTATACGGGAGGGAATATTTTAACGACCCAAACATTCTTTAATGAAAATTCCTCTTGATCTCATTAAATCTCATAATTATGTAAAATGGTTATATAAAATATTCACTTATTTGGTTAGATGTTTTTGTATTTTAAAATACAGTTAATAATTATTAGAACTGCTAATATAGTCTTAGAATAGTTATCACATGATCAGTATAAATATCGGGCTTTAACAAATCCAATTTTCTGAGACAAAGGAAGCGATGAACTCATCCATTAGAATTTCTCCATAAAAATACCATTTTTCGGAGCATAGAAACGAGTTGGCTTCATTGGGCATTTCTCTTCACCACGACCAAGTTGTGCTTCATCAGGTTATGCTCGAACAGAACAGCCTACGAGCAAAGCGAATGTTGATAGATATTACAACCCAAGCAATGTTATGTGAGTCACCCCAAGAGTCTATTGCTATTGACCACCAAAACCTTACACCAAATATGAGTGTTGTAAGGGCTTATGTAACAAGTCCCTATCAATATGATTATGTGCATTATTATTGTATATAGTAATGAATACAACATCATTTTGTTATTGTATCTTTATATATAGTTTTTAAAGTGAAAATAATATTTTTAGTTAATATTCAATTAAGAAATATATATTGATAATTTAATGGATTTTTGAATTAAAATATTTTTTTAAAATATCATTAATAATTTAATTTTTTTAAATACAAATGATAGTATAATTATCAGTAATACAATTTAAATTTTTATAATGTTTTGAAAGCTGTTTTCGTAAAAACCCTTGAATTTTATATAAATGTTGGTTTATATTTTAAAAGAAAAAAATCACATATTTATAAAATTATATAGATAAAATGAATATTATTTTCGAATCAGGATGTCAAAATATCCAATGGTGAATTTTTTAAAAGTCTTTAAGGAAATCAATTTTTTGGATAACAATTAAGTATAGTTTAAATATATAATGTGTTTTATGACTTAATAATGACCCAATAATGATATAATAAAATAATATAAACATTATGTTCGTCCAATATATATGTTACCATTATAATAATTTGATTTTGGATTTGTTTGATTCAATTTACAAAACATTATTGGACCCTCCAAGAGTTATATAACATTTTATCTTTTTAATATGATATCTATGAGAATGTGACTCATCTCCACATAAAAATCCATATATTTTAAGATGTTTTTCTAGTAGCCTTATAAAATAATATCTTATACTCCCATTTGGATTAAATCATGTATAAAAACAATGGGATGGTTTTTGTTTTTGATTAGAATAAAGTGTTGTGTCCCAAAGCTAAATAATAATGATTTCCTTCTTTTTTACTATATAATCTTACCCAAGCTCCCACTTCTTCTTCACTCAAAGCATTTGATGCTCAACCAACCTCTTCTATATTCCCTCTAAAATACTTCCAAGTAGACTCATGCTCTTAATATGTCTATCTCAAGCCTCTCCCAATCCTTTGTGACCACACATCCCAGAATGGGATTTCTTCATTTCTTATTTTATCCAACATTATTAATATTGTTATGGCATTTTATTTTAAAAAATACTTGTTTAAGTATGCTTTTCCACTTACCCCATACTTCCCTATTTTTTTCTAATTGTTATATACCACTTTCTCGGTCATTAATTCCTCCCATGTACACCTGATACCATGCCGAAATTCCTTAAGTAATTTATCTCTCCTAATTTACATTGAAGAAATTATTTTTTATTATGAATATAAATTCCATTATATATTTTGGGAAATGTATCTATAATACCCCATTACTATAAATTTCATGACTATAATATGATAAACCCCTTTATCTTTCATCAACCATTTTTATTAATTTTTTATGTCACGTCGTTACGCTGCCGAAATTGCACCACGTTTTTCCAATCCAATGTCATTGGGTATTGAATATCATACTCATTTCACTATCAAGGGTATTCACCCTTATGAACATATAAATATTTATTATAAATCATCATGTATTTATTAGAATCCCTTTATTATGGATTAAATCATGATGAATGTTTCTATGTGGTATGATCCACGTGGAACACTAATGCATCAAATAAAATGATTAAGAAGGGTGTGCCCTGATAGCGCTACAATGCATTTTGTAAAGATTAATATCATTATACATCATTTTCAACAAGGATTTACACATATTAATTCATGTACAATGATTTTTAGTCATCATCCATGTGCAATGTGCCTTGTCTCACACTAATACCATGGTAAGTGTTGTTGCCACATTTTCATGTTATGATAATAAGACTATAACATGCCTTTATGTTCATGCTTCAAATATACTCCATTGATATTCATATTGACTAATATGTATTTTATTATTCATGTTAATCCTATTTTACTCCATTACAAGGCTTTATTTCTCACCCTTTTCTTATGCATGTCTGGAGGTTATCCCGTGTCATGCTAAGTACAAGGGAATGTAGTGGTCATGAAAGACTATGTTTTCAATAAGAAGTTTCAATTTATGTTTTATGTTGTTATGAAATGTTACAAAGCCTCAATTACACTAGACCTCTCAACATAGTATGTTGTATCAGGTAACGGTTTTCTGTAATAATGATTGTTTATGTGTTTAATATTGGTACAGGTTGCTATAATGCCCTTTTAAGTTCAATTACAAGTGATGGGATATGTTTTTTCACCTCCGAAATATGGCCCTTATTATGTATAAAAGAGGAGATACACCTTTATCTCTCATTAATTACTCCCATGTACACCCATTACCATACAAAAATTTCATAATCATCATTTCCTTTATTGTTTTTCATCAATATTATTTCTTATTATATGCTTCCTTTTTAAATTATAATTATGAGTACATTCCCTTCCATGTACCTATTATTGCCCACTTTATTTCCAAATAATGAGAGACACATTTCCCTCTAATCAACCAATTTTTTAATTTTTATGTGACTTCATTTTGCTGTTGAATTTTCACCACGATTCTCCATGCCAAACCAATTGTGTGGTGAATACCATACCCATTTATTATCAAGGGTGTTCACATTTATGAACATATATCTATTTATTTGGGAATTATATGTATGTAATACACACTCCTAGATCAGGTAATAAATTATGATGATGAATAAATTCTTAATTTTTGATATATGTGGTTCAATTATGCATGAGAATGAAATCAATGTGATTGGTGTGCTTGGAATTATATAACGTTTCAAAGCATTATGTAATGTTTAGTATCATGATACATAATATAGGGAAATTGGTATACATAATTCCTTTATGATAAAATCATCACCATAAATTCATGGCATTTTAGACGTAGCATATATTTAAGATGCAATGTTTTATGGTTTTGCTACATTTCCCATGTTATAATTATCATGTTATATCATGTATTATTGATCATGATACTTTATGCCTCATTGGTATTCCTTGTATGACATGTATTATTATATTTATGTTATTCCATGTTAATTTCATTTCTGGGATTTATGGATCACACATTTTTAATGTATTTCACTAGGTTATCCAATGAAGTTTTATGGTAGAGAATGTTAATGATGTTTTCAATAAAGATGTGGTAATTAATTTATAATGATATAATTTAATGTGCATAATTTCAAAATAAAATGGACTTCTTCATCTTCAAGTTATATTAAGTGTAATTTTATGTAATTAAATCATGAATTTTGATTAAAATGACCCCTAGAACATATCCAACCTAATATCTATAGGACAATGAAAAAATATTCAACTAAAGGAGATATGTACATAATTGCATTCATTAATTAGTTTACTCACATTACTTGTGTTATGAATATGAATGATAAGTCAAAGGATCATTTTTTTAAAAGGATCATGAGGAATGCATAGAAGTAATCTAAGTATTCTGGGAAAATGTTATGAAAATTAAATACCAGTGAATAAAAATATAAAGACTTTTAATGTTTTCTGGAGAGGAATAGAATTCATCAAGTGTTCAGTACACCTTATAATGTTTAAAAAAATGGTGTTTCTGAATTGAAACATTAAAATTTTGCATGAAATGGGGTGAACTATGATACATGAACACAATCTCTTGAATTAAAATTTAGTGAAATCCATGAGAACTTTTATTAACATTCAAAACTGATGTTTCTATAGCCCAAGTTCATATATGACTCCATATGAAATGTTTTATGAGAAAATAAAATCGTCAAAACACTTAAGAGATTTTGGGTGTCCATGCATCCTAAATAAGAAAGGTTGAAACCATGAAATGGTAGATAAGAGAGGTGAATATGGATTTATTCATGGATATTCTCTAAAATATTGAATATATAAAAGTTTGAAAAAATAGATAAGGAGATTAGTTGAATATGATGATGTGATTTTTTTAAAAAGATGTGGAAAATGATAAATACATGTATGGATAATGATGATCAGTAGGATGAATAAATTGTGGTTTAAAATTTTGATAAGGATTAGAAAAAAAATTAATCCTAATTAAGATGAAGAATCAGACTCATATGTTTCTAGTGATAAAGAATAATCTCAAAAAATCATCCAAGAATAAGGATGAATGTTAAAGCTCAAAAAATTATTATTGATAAACACAAAAAGGTTCATAAAAGAAGAATATAAACAATTATTACACATACTTACTTTTATTGAAAATGTGATGTAAAATATCTGAATTAATATTTTGATAATTTGAAATGGGTTTAGGATACGAATGAAGAGTTGTATAGTATTGAGAATAATAACACTTGGGAACTCATACCTAATCAAAATAAAAAATGTTTTTTTGTATAAAATTGGTTTTCTTGAAAAAACTAAATGAATAAGGTGAAGCGATAATAAATAACAAATTATTATTTTGAAATTGTTACTCACATGTTGAAGGAATTGATTTTGATGAGACTATTTCTCCAATGTAAATGTTAGAATCAATCAAGATCATTCTTTCTATTCTCTCACAATAAACTTACAGAAATGATCATATAGAAGTGAAGTAAGGAATTTTGAATGGTGAACATGATATTGATGCTTATATTCAAAAACAATGTGAATTTTTTGTTAGGAAGGATGAAATCTATGTGTGAATGTTGAGGAAAGCATTGTCTGTGATGATGCAAGCATCAAAGGTATGAGATTTCAAATTAGATAACTATGTATGAAAAATAAATTTTAATAGGGGAATAGTATATATTAATAAGTATATCAAATACTGTCAAATGTTTTCACTCATTGTAATTAATTAACTTGATGGAATTATCTTTTCTAGAAATGATTAATGAACATGGGAAAGATTTACTAAAGTATGATAATTATGATCGAGATGTCCATACTGGGTGAAGTGAATTACTTTTTTGGGTAATAGGTTTCACAAAAAATGAAACACATATTTCATTCCTAAAATATAAATGATAAGGAACATCATAATAAGATTTAAATAGAATATTAAAAACATTTTTACACATATTTTTTTATAGGGAACCATGTTGACTAGAGATAAATAAAGCAATGGAGTAGACACTAAAGTGTTTCAGAAGCTGGTTGAATGTTTTTGGAAATTGACTACCTCAAGACTCGAAATTGTTTATGTTTTTACCTTATGTGAAATGTTGAACAGTTCTCCAGAATAATCACATATATTGGTTGGAAATATAATTCTTATATATATAAAATGCATACAAAATTATAGCATCAAGTGTGATATATCAGAATGTATTGTCTTTATTGGGTATTCAACTACAAATTTGGAAAGAACTATTGATGATATAAGTTCCAAATATAGTGGAGGATTCTTTCTAGATAACATTTCTGGTATTTTTCATACTAATAAAAAATATTCAATAAATCTTATCCTGATTAATGCTGAGTATATTTCTACCACTTAACTTGCTACCCAACTTATGTGGATGAAGTCTCTTTTGCAACACAAACATGTCGAAGTAACATAACCATTACCCTTGGGTTGAGATAATATAAGTTTCATCAATCATATAAGGAACAAGTTTCCACATTATCATTGAAAATATATTGATAAGAAATATCATGTCATCAAATAACATGTGGAGAATATTTAATTGATGTTGTAGTATATTCCTATATTGGAAAGTGTTTCGAACATTTTCATAGAATCCATACCAGAGGAAGATTTTTACAAACTGAGGTTGGAAATGGACATCCAACCACTTTATCATCAAGGTATAGGTATATGATTTTCTCTTCTCTCTCATATAGTATTTTGATAGTTTCTAAAGGGTGATAATTGATTCTTAAATCTATCTGTTTTTATATATTAAACCGTTTTTGATGTAATTTATATTGGGGGAACTGTGGGAAAGATGTGATGAAATCATATGAATGAGTGAAATATTAGAATAGTAGTGTGGAGTGGTTATTGGATAATTTGGTTTAAAATTATATGGATGACGTTATGAATAAAGGGGATATAATCTGAATAAGATTCATGATCCACTACATTTGGACCACATGATTTTTCTTTTAATGATTTTTTTACTATAATAAGATAGATCATGTAGTATTATAATTAATTAATAAATAATAAATATATTTAGGATTTAAATTTTAGTTATTTATGAAACCTGGTTGATAGAAAAAATCAAAACGTGGGGTACTGGAGGACACTGTTGACAAGTAGTTGTTTTTAGAAGATGAATGATGTTTGAGCTGAATGTGTTGTCTTTTATTGTCAAGGAAGCATAAATAAACTAACTTTGTAAAATCTAGTGATCAAAATCATGATCATAATTATAATATATGATTATAAATATTAGATAAATTACATATTATTGTAAAGACTTTTTCTTAGGGAAAAGGTTTATCAGTTCCACCTTAAGCCCGAAATGAAGTTTCAATCCTAATGAGGAGGGGTATCATAACATTACTGGATTCGATGAAAACATGATGATGTTTAAAAAATTATGTGGTTCTCATAAATCAAATTTTTTTTGGAGAATTATTTATGTTATTATTGTAACTCATTTTTATATTGTGAATTATTTTTATTCGCATTAATTTATCCTGTTTGAAATTTTTCATTTTTGTAACATAGAAAATAATTGATTTTATACTAAAGCACTATGTTTGGATTACATTATATTTAAAACCATGTTAATCACAAACTACATAGAAGATTAATTTTATCTATCTCTATACATAACACTGAGTTTAGTTTGTGTTACATGAAAAAAATTCATCTCTGGCTTGCGTAACAAGAAATATTGAGTTTTACCGAACAGCAGTAGATCATTAAAATATTATTATTTAATGTAATGAGATATAACCTTATCATTAAATTATTGGATATAAATATTATAATATAATTTATGAAAATATATGGTTTTCACAAATATTATATGAATTCATAGGTTTCAAATTATATAGAAATGAATATGAATATTGTTTGAATATTATGGAAAATATTAATATTTTGATGGTCACAAAGTTTTATTAAATTATTAAATTAAATTTATTACCATTACTGAATGATGTATAATATATATATATATATATATATATTAGATATTAACTAAAATATTTTTAAAATTTATCGAATATATTTTACAGACAGAAGATAAGACAATGTAAATATTATGTTAAAACACCTATATTTTTATTAAGTCGTTTCTACAGCCTTTTAATGGAAACGTATTTTTAAATTCTATTTTTGGAAATTTTATAGATTTAAAATATAAAAATAAATTTCATCTTTTAATGTGGGACATATGAATTAGGTTAGGGTAATTTATTTCTATTTTTTTGTGATGTTTAATTTTTTAATGAATAGTAAAAAATAATGAAATATTGTTCAAAACTTTTTTTCATAATATTTATTTAAAAAGTGAAATTAAATATTAAATTTTATTAATTGTTAAATTAGAAAATATTTTTAGAAATTAATAAAATATAAGACATTTTAAAAATGTTTACACTAATATTGGATATAAAAACATAGAAAAAAATTGATATTTTTTACTTAAAAAACCCATAGTGTCATCCCATCATTAGGGTTAAATTTAAATAAACATTTTCCACTTATGTTATAGAAATTTGGAAAAATGGATTCCATTTTTGGAATCATAATAATATATAATGTCTTATAAGGTCAATATTTTTTTAACCAAATTATTCTTGAAGTTAATTAAAATTAAATACACTAATTAAGGTAAAACATAGCATTACTAATGTTTAAACATTAAATTTATGACTCAAAATGACCTATATAATTTTCCAAGAGATATTTTGAACAATAATTAGACCCTATCATACGTTTTATATAATTTGTTCCATTATTGGAAACAATTGATATTTTAAAAATGTGTAAGGAATTCCTTGTCGAAATCTTACAAGGGTGAAACTCCTCTTCCACTATAAAAATACTCATATCCTCCCAATTAATCACACATATCCAGAACATTTTATCTCTAATATATGATAAGAAAATCTCCAAAGATACCAAAAATCCTCATATAATAATATCATTTGGTAGAAAGAAATCCAAGGAAGACTTTTGGGACAAACTGAAAGTAGTTACCCAATTAAGAGGTAACATCTTCTCTAAAGCCCCTTTAGTTTACATTCAAAATCCACCATAACCACTATATATATTAAATTATTGTATAATAAAAATTTATCATAAATATTAAAATTATTTTTATTCTGTGTTTTCTACCTACACTTAAACACGCATCCATCTAATGTGTAAAGAAAAAACTGTATGTGTGTATGACAATAAATCACCTCACTAAATAATGATTGTTAGTTTTCCCTTTACTACCTCTCATGTTAGAAATTATGAGTCACAATTTATTTATATATTTTATATATTATATTTATAATTTATTTAATTTTATTTTTTTCTTTTACAACACATATCCTTTTTACTATCCATTTTGTGTACATTCGATAATCTCATTTGAGGATGTGCGGACTAACGCCTCATCAAAGAGACGTGATTTGCCCATAAAATACATGAAATGTATAAATTATGGGTCTAGTGAATATAAATGAATATATTATATAATAAATACAATTTAATAATTATATATATATATATACTTTTATTTATTTAACATTATTTCATTAAACAAGACAATTAAACAAAAATATGGTTTATGTGTTTGTACGACATCTCATCTACATGAATTATGTATTACATTTCATACTTATAAATTAAATGGATTATTAAAATATAAATATAAGGATTTTAAATTATATTTAAATTTTCTTTTACTTTGTATAAATGTTGATATAAGCACAAGGACAAAAGTTATTACCAATGAAGACACGTCTAAAAACGAAGTGGATATTCCCCGAAGTGAATCCTTAAAATTAAATTGTTAACATGAATGTTATATAAATACATAATAAAAACATACATGGTATTATAAGTATTAATATTTTTTGTGAGAGATTTATAATATTTTTTATTTATTATACAGGATTTTGAAATGATTATAATGAGAGGCAAGGCATAAGGTAAGAGAGTTCCATCTTACATTTTTTTCATGGGATACATTTTTTATTCCCAAACCATTACCATAATATGATTTGTATACATCCTATGGATATTTAATATAATTATTATAATTATAATTAAGTGTATTTAAATATCTATTTTATTGTATTTCTATCTTGGGTCTTATGTTTCAAAAGTTACCAAATCGGTAAAGTAATTTTGACTCAATTTTTCTTCATTGAGACACATGCTATGCTACAAACCTATATTTTTACACAAGGTGTATATAAAACCTATGAAATATTATATCAATAATATTATTATTTTCATGATATTTAATGCTTCATGTAATTACATTTTAATACATATGGTGTTTTTTTATGTTACAAATTGGTAATATTTTTTTTGTAATAATATTATATCTTATCTGGATTGTTTATGTTTACACTTCATTTTATAATGTAATATTACCCATATCACCATAAAAATATTAAATTTTACTCTCGTATGGTTATTCATGATTTTTTAATTTATTGGAACTATTTTTCTACTCATTGGAACATATGATTGTAATGATTTTTTAAGAAAGCCCAACTTTACCCTATCTTTAGTCGGAAGATTGTGTTCGTTAAAAACAATGTTTTATAAAAAGGGTTTCCAATAATATTAAATTAATATCTTATAATTATTAAATTAATTATCAGTAATTTTCTTTTTCCAATGTTTTCAAAGTAATCTTATTTCCACTTTCCAAACATTGTATTGTTTTACCCTAATATGTTGGAAATCAAATGTACTTTTTACCTCGTATGTGATTTAATGGTTCAGTAGAATTAATTTCTATGAAGATTCCTATACTTGTTCGAAAGGTATATTTTTAGAATGTTTATTACTTTTTTTCAACAAAATTTTTTTTAATATTTTTTATATATTCTTTTATATGTTTCTATGGAAAATGGGTTTCCAAAATTTATCAAGCCTTATATATAAGATTTAAAAGTATTTTCTGAGAAATGGTTTCCAAAACATTTTTAATTTTATTTAATTTTTTTTAAAGTAAAATTCATTCCAATACATTTTCAATATTTCATTATAAATTTTCAATTTTATTTTCAATGAAATAGAATTCAAAACATTTTTGATATTTCATTAAAAGTGTTATAAATGTTTTCAATGAATGTATTTTTAATTTTTTTGAATCTAATTTAAATAGTTTTAAAGGTAATTGGTTTTCAAATTATTTTCATGCTTCTTTTATATGTTTTCATGGAAAGATGTATTCAATCTTATTTCAATCCATCATTATAAATTTTAAAGGTATTTTCTATGAAATTTATTTTTCAATGGTTTTATGTATTAGAATGACTTTTTCAAAATAATAAATTTTATTTTCTTCCAGAAATGATTTTGTAAGATGTTTCAAAATTAATTTCCATCTAATATTACATCAGTTGTTGTTACTCTTTATTATCTATGAAATGATCTATAGGATTCATTTATATTCTTTGTTAAATGGTTTATGTTTTTATAGAATGATTTTTAGGAAATTAATTTCTGTTCTATAGGTTATATGTTTATGAAATTCATTTTCATTTCCATGGTTATGCTTTCGATGAAATGATTATAAAACTTGAATCTTTTTCCATTGGTTATGATAAGATAAATTTTATAATAATTCAATTTCCTGGGTTATTCTATGATTGTTTATGATCTTATGGATCATGTTTGTTGGATTTCAATATTTGAAGGGTGGGACCTCTATATCAATCCAATGTACTTGGTAAAGCTTATATAACATGAGACATAGTAACATGGTAATGGGGTAAACCTTGACTACTATGATGGAAATGGATGAGAACCATTACTACCAGAATGGTATCATGATGGAACTCATGATACTAAGATGGCCATGGGTGTGAACAATTACTGCAAATATGGTATGGGGAGTGAACCCATAATACTAACATGGTCTTGGAAATAACTCCTTGGCCACTATAGAAATCATATTATATGCTTATTTGTTTTCTACAATTCAATGTTTTATTCATATGTTATTCATTCATGGTTTATGTAATTTAATTCTTTATGATTCATGTAGTATGAACTTGCAATCCTTATTCTAGGGTTTTTGTGTATGATTTTTGATATGTAGCGTATGATCATCTATTGTCATTATCATGTTCTCATACCCTTATGATCATGATTATTCATATATATATAAGTTGATTAGGATAACTAATCATATGATCTCATCGCAGTTCTCTTTACCACTATATGTTTTTATGATATTAAATATGTTTCATTTGTCTAATAGGTGTCTAGTCATGATTAACCTTTTGGGTAAAAATTTACCTCACTTATATACCAGAGTTCATGTTTTCATGTTTCTAAATGTAATATACTAATATTTACTTTAGGCATTTTTTTGGTTAATGTTTTATGTATTCCAATAAACATATGTAATTTTAATATATGAAATGTGGGGTCACAATAGTTTTTATCACAGAAAAGGTTTATCCTTTAAACATGGATTAGGAAAATTTGTGGGATCTATAATTATATTTCTATAGATATGTTTCGGAATGTATCATATAAAAAGTATAATGATAAGTTAACTTTTAGAAATATGTACTAGAATTTTGGTAAAGGATAGAGTGAGTGCTTTTTTAGCAATGCATACATGTATAGACACTATATGTGGATGTGGCTCAAGAACAAATATTCCTATAGGTTAAAACTCTGAAAAGATGTATAGGGCCTAATATCGAGTAATCTAGTACCCAATAATGGGATTTGCTGCACACCTAGTTTGACTCCTCTAGAGTATATGCTTTAGAAATTTACAAACTCTTCCTGAACCATCATGAAGTATTTAAATATAAGTTGGAATATAATAACCTAGGTTGAACATAGGGTTTCATATATTATGAATGTTGTCGTGATTTAGACATCCAATATGAAAATATTTTTAGCTATATATGGTTTTCTACTATGATAACGAATCATTACACTATGATTAAGGTTTTAGTCAATGAAGGGAACTAGAGGGAACAAGATTAATGATTCATGTGATGGATTATTTTTTATTAGAAGTCTTGTGGGATGATCACCATAGTTAAATATTTTGTGATCATTCCAAAAAAAAATTCGTGAAACATAAATATAAATGATTAACTTAACCAAATCTCAGACTCACCAATGAAGAGATAGAAAGAGTTTTCTAAGTGTTTGGTTAATGGATACCAAGGATGAAAGGATATTAGGTTTCATTTATTTCATGAATATGTACGGAATCAACAAGGTGAATGCATTAGAGGATCAAGAAGACGTTTTGACTATTGAATAGAAAGATACAATGTATGTGACTATAAGGGATAAATGAAGAATTTGATTGGTTGAATGGATGAGAAAATTCTACTCCCTATGACACCATAAAAGGTTATGTGTTTTATGTGTGTAATAAAAGGTCGTTATGAAAATAAATGTCCCAAGAGTGAAGATCAGTAATAGAATCGGCTCGGTGGTACGAGTAATGGTTACATTTCTGATAATTAAGAGTGTACATTTAAAATACGAAAGGAATGAGTTATTATGTAATAGTGTGAGGTAGCCTTGTTAATGGATTGATAATGAAGTATTAAAAGTTTCTATGTGTTTGGATTCAAAAGTCATGTCATATGAATAATGAAATTGTTATACTTATGTTTCTATTTTATAATGTTCATGTTTATGTTGACTATTCCCAATAAATTGTTGATGTAATTTAATGATTATGTGATATTTTGACAAAGGGAAGATAACACTTAATATTTTATTAATTGTTATCATAATGGTTTTTAAATGATGATATCTGGGATATGAATAATTAAATTGGATGGTACTGATTACCTTTTAAATAATTCAGGACTTATCGTAAGGTGGTGTATACTATCATGGATGAATTTTAAAACACTTTTGGATTTAAGGAATAGATTCAATATGTGTTTGAATAAGGAAACATGCATGTTTTCAAAAAATATTTATGGTAATTTATGACAAAACCATGTTTCCAGAGAAAATTCAATGAGGGTATCCACATGTTTGGAATGTGACAACCAAGTTGTACTTGGTGATATATGTGGGGTCAATGTTAAACTGATTTCAAGACTTTCATTCTATAATTTTTTATTTTTTAAACTTTTATATGGTTTATAAGGTAAAACATTTATTAAAAGCAAAGGTTAAACATTAGAGGATGCATTTATGTATTGAGTTTGTATAAAAGACTTTAGATAAAAGAAAAATTAGTTATTAACATTATTTCAAGGATGCAAATCATATTTATTTTGGAAATTATATTATAATTGTTTTATATAAGGACATAACGTATATCAAGTGAAAACCAATCAATTCCGGCATGGCTAATGGTCTTAAATCCATGACTTAAGGATGGAAAGTGTTTCATGCCTACCACTAGCCTACTCCTAGACCATGTTAATGTGTAATAATTATTTTTAAATAAATATTATTGATATACTATTTGCGTTACTTTTTATGGTTAAGTATTAATTTATTAACATTAATGATTTTGAAAAATAGTTTGATACAAGTATTTATACTCTTCGATCATTTATGGGCCTTAATATCTGCTATAATTGAATTTTACTACTTAATGAATCAATGTGGATTTCTGTAAATCCATTTCATGAAGTAATATATGAATTTGAAATACATAAAATCACAACTAAATAATTAATTTCTCAATATAAATATATAAATTAAGTATGTTTCCTTACATTCATGGTCAACAAAATAATTATTCAAAGATTGGATGATGATAAAAAAACATTGACCTTATACATTAATTTTTGTTGGACCGATGGCCATTTAAATCAATATTGATTTATGGCTTTCAGTACCTCATCTTTTAATTGACCATTAACTTGTTTGTGATAAATGACATCAATAACTCCCGATAAATAATTATTCTTTTCCTCCATGTCCAATATTGACTCCCAAAAAATGTTGTCCTATGCGGAAAACAAGTTATATGTTACATTTGGTAACCATTACATTTTCAACTTTCCTTTTTTACGGGAAGTTATAGTATTAATTTTTAGGATGTGGGTTTCTATTAAGGGCAGTAGGGACATTGTGGAAGGTTCCATGAAGGGGACCAAGGACACGATGGTCAGTCCTATTGAATGTGGTGGCACATCATTGACCGAGCTACATAGAGGGAGAAACGCAGTCAGAGAAGACTACATGGACTATGAGGATCTACCAGGGCGGTCCATGTTTTTTTTAGTAAATCAGCTTTCTCTAGTAGCCCAATAGACCATAAAGAGTTGGTTCAGGTTGGATGGACTGGGTAGGGTCGGGTCTGATAGTTCTAATCAGACTTGGACTGGACGCGAGCTAGTTATTTTCAGTAAAACAACCATAACATTCAAATCATTATTCTGTTTGATGAACCGTTTGTGGTTATGGTACCCCTGCAATGAGGTGGTCCCATTTAGATAGTCTATGTGGGTTTTTTTAAATGTTTTCATATGAAATTTTGTATTGTGTTGTAGTTTCTCCCAGAAAAATCATGTTACGAGAGGAATCCTATGGTCGGCTGTGAACATGAGACTATGTGACATGGTAACTACATGATTTGTAGGTTGCATGACATGTCAACACTAATTGGGTTATCAAAAAGTTATATGGTATCAACACATCATGTGTTATTGACACTTTGGGTGTTCTCAACACTTCATCTGTTATTCATAATCTGTATGTCATCGACACTCTGTGTGGTATTGACACTCCGTGTGTTATCGACACTCCGTGTGTTATTGAAACTACGTGTCTCATTGATACTGTGTGTTTTATAGGCTAATCCTACTAATATTAATTTTTAATTAAATAGACTTATTACTATGTGAGTATAATGTACTTCAGGTATTTTAACGTGAAATTCTTCATGTATTTATTTTTGATATACTTTGTGTATTTTCTTGTGGGGTAATTCATGTATTTCTTAGTGGTATTCCTTTGTTGTTTCAGGGTGTCCTACAAATTTTTTTACTCACCCATATATGAGGTTTTTTAACATGTCGTGTCTTGTGTAGATAATTTATTCTTTGAAGGAGATCTAGGTAGACTAGAACCATGTGATTCATAGGGTGATCAGACATATGAGGTGTGCTCCTAAAGCTTCTAAAAGTTGACATGCACCAAGCCTCTTGGTAGGATTTTCTATTTATGTGTATTAAGAACTTGTGAATATACTTTAGATAATTCTATATTTTTGTGGGATGGATTTATAGCCTTGTTTAAATTCCATTTTCCTACTTTTATACTATGTGGTTGATATATTAGTGTATGCATACTATTTCTACTTAGTGTTTTTTATTTCATCACTTCGGGATTAGATATGTGTTTCTGAGTACAAGTAAAGAGGGAAATACCTCCCTAATGTAGGATATTACTACTCAGTGAAAGTTGCCAGCCCTGGCCTATCATAGGCTAGCTTGGGGCAGTCACGGCTTAGGCCCATCTAGAATGGGTCCTGAAAATGTGGTATCAGAGCATATCGGTTCTACATAAGAACTGAGAGACTGTCAGGTTGGTTTGGGGAAAATAGTATTATGTGTTTATAGTTAGGATTTCAATACAGGTAATATAGTGTTGGTGCGGCGCCCGAAATATCCATATGTAAGGACTCTGAATAGCTATTTTTTGACTCTGTACACGAAAAAAACTAGATTTATGGAAATTAACCGAAGATGCATCCTATAGGTTTGGGTTGTGTTCTACTGTCCTTCTTGAGTTAGCTCACAGGGTATACACTATTGACTGTGGACCATCTCGATCTATTTCAAGATGCATCCCCTTAGACAAGAAACAATGATTATATTATGTGATCACAAGGATGATCCATCTATTGATTATTTGTTAATATAGGGGAATATTCTAGAGAAAATCCTTGAATTAGAGGTAGAACCTCTGGGTGGTTTACCAGCGATACCAACACCCATCGGGCAGCAGTTACACCATGAGATACCATTTGAGGATGCACATAGGATGAGTGTGTTGCTTATGTTCTAGAAGAAATGTTCTCCAATGTATAGGGGTGATCCATACCCCAAAATAGCTGTGGATTAGTTGGAGGTAGTGAATCATATCTTACACAATGTGAGGACACCTACCGACAAGATGGTTGTCCTTGCCATGAGTCTTCTATATGATTCGGTGGGACGATGGTGGATCTTAGTATTCTAGACACATGATGAGGACACTATCTCATGTTATAACTTTGTGAGAATATTCAGAATGGAGTTATCCCAACTTACATTATACTCAATTCATATAAAGGAGCTCCTACATCTGCATTAGGGTAGTACGATTGTGGAATAGTACTCAGAATTTTTTACTGATCATTCTCACTACTCTATAGATATGGTGTGTGACCCATTATTTAGGGATTTAAATTTAAATTAGAAGATATTCTGGTAGATTATGGTTTATGTGATATCCCTTAGCATCCCTACATATGTTTTGGTATTGTAGAAAGATCCTCTAGTGAAGAGAGTTCTATTAGAGTAGATGCCAGCTATGGGAGCTACCAACATGCACAAAAAATCTGATTCATCAGTCATAGGTAGCCAATAGTAGATCCAGGGACCCAAAAAGTTAAATCACAATAGGGGAAAACCCAATGACACATGATCAATAGTGTGTGGCTCCTAGGGTAGAACGAGTCAATTAAAAGAAATGCAATATTACTTGTGTGATGGTCAAGGGTATCTAGCCCGAGATTTCCCAACCTACTATATAAGAAATCGTGTGATTTTTTAGGGAATATGGATGGATTAGGAGGAGGAATGGGTTGGATGGTATATAGGATGACAGATTTGGAAGAGTAGATGGAAGGGGAAATAGAATTAGGTAGGTGGTTCGGTGTATTACCACCATCACCCCCAGGTGGTCCACCTCGGGCTCAAGGAGCTGGTAGAAAGGGATGATGCCTACTACATGTGATGGTGTATTATGACCCCGGTTCTCCAGTGATGATTACAGGGATGATCTGTGTCTTTTCCACCTTATTTTTTTTATAGACACATGTCCCTGTCATTATTTTATTATAACAACCCTTGATCGAGACTCAGAGATTCTAGTGGAACCATTGACTCGACCCTTACGCTTATAGACTCCTAAGGGAGGGGATTTTATAATCAAAAAACGGTTTTGACAGTGGGACATTACTATTGGAGGTGATAGTTTTGGGTTGGATATCTAGGTAGTAGCATCTAGTCCTTACAACATCATTATTTGTATGGATGGGTTATCTGCAGGTCATGTTTAGGTTGACTATTGTAAGCACAAAGTGTAGTGTGTCTAGAGTGATGAGACATGGTTTTACATTATTAGTGAAAAGTAAAAGCAAGTAGTAAAAGATAGACATACTTATAAGAGGGTGAATCTGATTACCCATTAGTGGGATAGCCTTTCCCTCATTACAATGGGTGAAAGAAGTTTTTAGTATTCTATAGTGGTGTCAGATAATGAGAATGTATTTCCTAAGGATGTCCATTGACTAAAAAAACATAATGACGTGGACTTATACTTTTATTTGTATATCAGAAAGACCTCGATATCGGCACACATATATTAGATGGCTCCCAAACTGCTTCGTGAGATGAGTGTAGAGCTTGAGGACATACAGAGGAAGGTCGTCGTGAGACCTACAGTTTAACCCTAGGCGGCCCCTATTTTTTATTTAAAAAATATAGATGGGAGATTGAGATTATGTGAGAACATACAATTCCTGAACCATGCTACCTTGAAAAATAAAAATCCACTCTGATGGATTGACGACCTCTTTGATCTGTTGAAGGCAGTGATTTGGTTCTCGAAGATAGACGTCAAAGCAGGCTATCACCAGCTCCGAGTAAGGAATGGGGACATCCTGAAGATTTATTTTAGATTTTGATACAACCACTTTGAGTACATGGTGATTCCATCCAGTATAGAAAACACCCCAAAAGTGTTCATGGTACTCATTTATATGATCTTCCAGCATTACTTATGCTGGTTCACAGTTCACTTAATTGAGGAAATCCTATTGTACTCTACAACTAAGGAGGATCACTAGATACATTTAATGATGGTATTAGACACACAGTGAGAGAACTAGCTTTATAGAAATCTCTCAATGATCTAATTCTGGATTAAGTAGGTCCACATTCTATGACACGTCATTTCATATGCTGGAGTTGTAGGGGATCTAGTGAAGATTCTGGTCGTGCTTGTTTGGGAGCCAATGAAGAGTGTTACCAAAGTGTGGAGTTTCTTGGTTTTAGCTGGGTACTATTAGAGGTTTGTTCACAAATTTTTCAAGAGTATCATCACCCTTGACGACATTGACATGGAAGGGGCATCACTTCATGTGATAGAGAATTACCAGTATAGGTTTCAGGATCTATGGTATATGATGACAAGTGCTTCAATATTGAGATTTCCAAAGGAGGGTATTGGGTACGTATTGTTTTGAAATTCAATATGGAGTAAGAATTGTAGTGTTATGATGTAGGGGAAAGCCGTGATTGGCTATGTTTTACGATAGTTGAGACCACACGAGTAGAACTTTGTGGAACAAGATCTTAAGCTAGAAGCAGTATTATTGACATTAAAGATGTGAATACACTACCTGATGGGAATATGTCTACTATCTTCTATGACAACAAGGGTCTCAATTATATTTTATCATCAAATCATTTGAACATGAGATAGAGACTATTGATAGATTTTCTCCAAGACTATGACTTTGAGTAGGTCTATAATCTTAGGAATGGGAATATAGTGGCATATTCTCTTTGCAAGAGACCCATCTGGCAGTTGTTGAGTGACGTTCTATAGTAATATGCCACATTTCCGATATCATTTTTGGATGGAGATGGAGAATCTTACCTCCATTTTATGGTTTTCACCCGTCCAATTTTATAGAAATTCATGGAGGCACAACATGGGGATATGAATTATGAGACCCAAATTGCTCTGTTTTCCACAAGGAGTTCTCTTAATGGATATTCGATATGTGGGGATCACGTTGTACTTTTCATAGGGTGCACAATTTTACAAAGGGAATTGTTGGTAGAGGTTCTGAAGGAGTTCCATGCATCCCTTTTGGTGGTACATCTATGTGTGAAAAATATATACCGGGACCTCTGATGTCAATTCTAGTGTCATAGAATTGAGAAGGCAGTGCTAAATCTTGGTTCTCGATGCCTCACATGTTAAAAAGTGATGGATGAAGACCATGTTTCAGTGGGCTTGACCCCACCACATGAGTCACCAGAGTGGAAGTGAGATGGGATATTGATGGGTTTTGTGATGGGTTTTCTTCTCATGTCAAGGGGACATGATTCCATCTGGGTTCTCATTTACTGGATCTCCATGTCATCATCCTTCCTAGCCATTTAGGAGTAGAGTCTGATTGAGAGATTGTGAAGCCTCTACATGAATGATATAGTTCGACACCATCGAGTCCCATCGACGATAGTATTGGGTCATGATATTATATTTACATACCAAATATCGAAGGGATTGGAGGAGTTGTTTGGGACCCAGTTGTTCTTGAGCCTGAAATTTTATCCCCAGATGAATGGCCGAAGGGTGATAACCATTCTAGTTTTTGAGTACAGGATAAATGTTTACATCCTAGACAATGTCTATAGTTGGGATGATCACTTACCACTGGTGGAGTTTTCTTACAACAACATCTAACACACCACCATAGGTTTGAAACCTTTTGAATACTTTTATGGGCTACCATGCGGGTCACCAAATTGTATGTATGTCCCAGGAGAGTCAGCACTCATGGGTCTAGTGTTGGTGTGGGCTACCATGGTGAAGGTGTTGATCCTAGAAAAGTGAATGGGGACATCATAAAGCTGACATACGTCAAATTCAAATAGGGGACAAGGACCTTGGAGTTTCTGGATGGAGACCATCTGTTCATTAGGGTATCACCTCAACGTGGATTGTAGATATTTTTCATGGGAGTAAAGTTATCATTAATATACGCCAGCTCCTAGTAGAGTTTAAGAGGAGTTGGGAGGGTGGTTAACTACCTAGCTCTACCTCCTATTGTGGATTTGGGTTCGTGATGTATTACACTTTTCATAGATAAGAAGGTACATGCCTCATACATTGTAGTTCATCAAATGCAGGAATGTAGGACATTGACGATGGGGGAACGTTTCTTGAGTACCCAGTGGAGTCCAAGGATTGACGGGAAAGGATCTGTCATTGGCAGTCGATTCCTCTAGATCACATTTAGCAGCTATTCAGGAATCTCTAATAGGGTACATCGGAGATAGAGGACTATATTCATGCATAGTACCCTCACCATATTGTTGAGTAGCACTTTCATTGGATTTTGGGGATGTAAATTCCTAATATGGGGAGAATGTACTAACTCATATTTAACTCCAGTTTTCATTTAAGATATTAATTAGGAAAATTCCAAGAATATGTGCTAATACAACGTGGGATTCCATGGCCTTGTGTGCTTGGATAAAAAAAATTAAAAATGTTCAATTTTTACTAAATCGCATAGGTTGTTTTTCCATTATATATTAATAACTCTTAATAATATTCCTATATCATAAATCTAAGGGCACCATTGAAATTAGAACAAAAACATTACCATTGGCAGTGCCATTCATTAACCAACACAGGTCGAGGGTGAAAGTTAGTTTTTGGATGTAAATGTCCTAGAAATATTTAATAAAAATATAAAATTTGATGATGCATTGGTTTCATTTATGTATGTCTTATTTTTAGTAATATAGGGTTATGGTATAACCCTATAAACCCTCAATGGTATGGAGATGGATATTCCTCTAAAGAACATCAATAGAATGGAAAATCAATATCGATGAACCTCAAATTCAACAGATTGATGAATGATGATGACAAAACATCACTCTTCATCAATGAGTGATCCAAACCCTGAGGGAGGATTTTGAAATCTTGTTAATTTCTTCATTACATCTTTGATTCAATGAAAATTGAGGACAAACCAACGAATATGTTGACATGTACTTTGATCATTCTTATGTGATGATTAATTTATCATGCGGTTTTTTGGGTGATAGTTCGTAGTGGTTATCCTTCCCCGTTATCCCATAAAAAATGATTACTCATGTATCAAATGAACAAGTCCACGATCTTTTCTTTTGGTGTTCTATGTGTTCTTCCTATTTGTGTTTTTGGTGTTCTTCGCTGGTTGACCCTTGTGGTGACAATGAAATTGTTCATGGAGGCTCAAAATGGGATCAGACCCCCTGAGTACTAGAAACCTGGATCAAAGGGAAAGGTAGTCAAGTACGTGAACCATGTATAGTGGATGAGGCTCCATGTCCAAAAAATGAGCACCACAAAAATGGGGGACACCTTCAGTCCCAGAGCCGCCGCTGACGCATGTGTCACCCAGTGGCATGTCGAGGTTGTCGTAGGAGCAAGCAGCAGTGGCCAAGCTGCATGGGGCCATGATTAAAGTGGATCCATTGGATATCAGGGATGCGGAAGAGCTTACATTGACGGGGAGATATGGGGGATCCATAAGGATAGGGGGACCGTGTAGACCAGGTGGTGTGGCCAGGGCACATTACGTCTGACAGAGCTAATCGGACCACATGAAGTGGACGAATCCAGGGCTGCCGAGCCACTCTAGTAGGCCAGCAGGCTGATCTGTGTGGACTGAACTGGGTTGGGTCTAGTCATATTGGATAGTTTGGGTCAGCTAGTTGGTCAGGTCAGGTCTGGAAGTTCTGATCGGACCTAGTTTGGACCTTTTCAATTGAAAATCTATAGCATTCAAATGGTGTGTCAGTTTGACGATTCGTTTGTGGTGTTGGGACCCTTGAAACATCACTTTATTTTTGAGATACTCTTTTTGAGTGTTTGTGAATATTTTAATATGACCATTTTTTTCATAATTTGTAGGTCTTCCCAGAATAAGTGTGCTATGACCTGATTCCTATGGGTGACTGTGATCTTGAGACTATGTGACTTGGTAACTACGTGATTTGGGGGTTTCATAAACTCTCGACGATATTTTTGTAATCAACACTCTATTTGTTATCAAAACATCATGTGTTATTAAAAAACAATTTATTATCGACACTCTGTGCATTATCAAAACTCTATTTGTTATCGACACTCCGTGTGTTAACAACACTCAATGTGTTATTAAATCTCGGAGTCTTACTGATACTGGGTGTTCTTCAGACTACATATAATAATCATGTTGTTTCTGATATATACATATAACCATTAGATATGACTATTTATCTTGTATATCATATTCGTATACTTCATGTATTTATTTATTGTATAAATCGTGTATTTTATTATAGTGTACTTGGTGTATTTCTTAGTCGTATTACATTGTAGTTTCGGGCTGTCCTGCTGATTAATGTTTTACTAACCGATGCATTTTCATAGCATGAACATGTCATGTATTATCCTAAAAATATATGATTTGATGGAGTTATAGGTGTACGAGGTCTGGGTGGTACTCAGGGTTATCATACCTTAGAGGTGTGCTCCCACAACTCCAGACAGTTGTCATACACCGACACTTCAGGTAGGGTTTTCTATGGATGAGTTTTAGGAACTTGTGCATTCACATTTGTAGACTCTTTATTTTGTTGGGCATGTATTCTGAACCAATTTACCATCCATTTTTTTTACATTTATATTCTATGGTTGTTATCTTAGTGAATTTCTATATTGTCTACATTGTTTTTTTACATTTCAACATTTTGATCTTGGGGTAGTCATGTCACGGGCCCCTATAGGGTAGGTTGTGATGTTTACGAAATCTTTTTCTCTTTCACATGTTACGCTTCTGATGAAATGATTATGAAACCTATATCATTCTCCATAGTTTATGACATGATTACATGTTTATGATACCCATTCCATTTCCGGGTTTATGATATTCTCATTGATGATCTCATGGAACATTTATGCATGATTTCATTATTGGATGGGTGGGACCTATATCCCATTAATTCAATATGTAAAGATATATTTCGGATTAGATATACTAATATAGTATTGAGGGAAAACCTTGACAACTAAGATGACCATGGGAGTCGACCAAGAATTCCAATATGTCATGGGGAGTTAAAATTGTTCTACTAAGATGTCCATGGATGTGATCTATGACTGCAAAGATGGTATGGGGGTAAACCCATAATACTCATATGGTGTTGGTAGTGTTGCATTGGATACTATTGAAATCATATAATATTCTTATGCATTTTTTGAAATTCCCCGTTATATTCCTTTGTCATGCTTTCAATGATTATGTTCGTTATTTCTTTATGATTCATGTCTTATGAACAACTAAAACTTATTCTATTATTAATGTATACAGTCTTATATATGAAGGTTACGATATTCTATTTTTATGATCATGTTCTCATAACCTTATGCTCATAATTATTCTTACATATCTCCATTTTTCACCCTTACTGATCATCTAATAACACCCCTTTTATGTTTCTTTCTGTGGATATGAAGACATGTATTGTGTTTGATGTGTCGAATATTGATTATAGAGAAGATAAACATAGTGGGAGATAATGTATGTAACATATGTACCGGTGTTCATATTTCCATGTTTCTAAAGGCACTAGACTAATACGGTATTTGGGTATATATATTTTTTAATGTTTTATGTATTCCTAAAATGTTATGTAGGGTTAATGTATGAAATATAGGGGTCACTGTAATATTTATTAAGGATGTGGGGAACAAGTTCTTCTAATCATATTAATGTGTATATGAAGGAAAAGAAGATGCTCGAAGGATGTGATGTTACAACACTGTCCACTATATGTTAGAAAATACATTTCCAATCCTAATTGGTTTCTATGTCATGATGATGTTCTGATTATAATCAGGATATTATCGAATAAGAGTGATTTTGAAGCTACAATGTTCTGGCCTCAGTTCGTCGGTGTGAGATCACTAGATATAGAATTTTTGGAATGTTTTGAAGATTTATTCAGATTGTGCGATGAAGATGATAAAGTCTTTTGGACCGAAAAATAAGCCACAATATTCAAATCATTAGGGGAAAAATTTTGTGTGTATCACAACTAAGAATGGAAATATTCTACATCTTGTACTTGTTCATAAAATATGGTGTGCCCCCGTTCATATATGTAATCCTAAAATCAATCATCAGGTGTAGTGTTGGATGCATGGGGAATTGGATGCATAAATGTTTGTTCATGAAGATTAATAAGTGGAGTTTGTTTAGACCAATGAGAGAGTACAAGTTTTAAGACATATACAAAATGGGATTAGAGGTCAATAAATAATGTAGTCAACCATTTTCATCATTATATATATTTATTCTTCATTTAGGATTACAGATAAAGGAGAAAAGTGTTCAGTGATTTTATCAGATGTTTCAAGATAGAAAGAATAATTATTTCATGATTTAATCAAATGGATGAAGAGTCGTTGGAATTATGGTGGAATCAATCCCTATGAATGAAAAATATACTAATCCAATGGGTGTACTATGTCACCGATAACATTAATCAGATGATGAATTTCATCTAACATTGGATCATCAGTCTAATAAAATCAATAAAAAGTCTTCTGGGAATATTTTTTTTCAGAGGGTTTGAAGTCGGCATTGAAGTGTTTCCAAGGGATTCTGACTTATTTAAATGTAGTGACTAGGTTTATGTATGAATACAAGTAATATTATTCTATCAAGGTTGAAACAATGTTAATACAAGAGTTTTTTCTAAGGTTGTTTGTATTTCAGTTGGTACTAAGAATCATATGAGATTCCATTAGTTATGATGTATTACATAGTGGGTGAAAATAATCATAGTGACCATATTTTTTCATTATATTAAAGAAATTTGGGTTACAATTATAATTAGAACAAATAATTTTTAAAATTTATTAAGGACGGTAATGTTTCGAAAAGATTTGAGAATATTCTAGAATATTCAAGAAAAGTAGAGATATGATGAAAATTCAAAGAATCATTCAATATATAAATAATATTCAATGTTACATTTAAATTTATTAGTCCATAAATCCTTTCAGATTCATACATATAATATTTTTTGCATTAAAATAAATAGATGGAAGACCATTGTACTTTATAACACTTTTACTATTAAAGGGTGATGAGAGAAAAAATGTGATAATTTTTGTAGATAGATCAATATTTTAGAATGATATTTCTTAAATAGGATATCCATATAGAAGAAAAAGAATAAGGAATATCATATTAAGTTATTCTCATAATGAAATGGTTCATCAGACTAAGAAATTACACAAAAAAAATTATATACTCAGATAGAAACAATTCAGGAATTGTTTCAACAGCATTTTGGTATATTTATGTTTTTGAAATGTGGAATTTAATTGTTGAATAATAATAGGTGTTTTATAATTATTTTCATTATGAATTACATAGATGTTCTTACCTTATTCATGGTTAGAATGTAATGAACTATTTATTCGAGTATTTTTTGTTAAGTTGATATGGAATGACAATAAATTTTTTTGAAACAATTGGTGTGTGTTTCATAACATGTTAAACAAAATTTTGTTACATAATTTTGTTCTAGTTGATGCACATTCACTATTGTATTAATAATTCATTTACATAAGTGTAAGGGATTATAAAATATATTGTATCTCAACAAAAAGAAAAATTTTAGTGTCTTTTGTAGTATTTGACTATTTCTAAACCATGAAAATGATGTAGATAATCTTATTGAGTAGATAACCTAGTAAATTCTTATGTTCATGTGGATGTGTGATTGTTTTGGTTTCATAAATTTGATAATTCTTTAATAAAAGGATAATGTGGTTTCAAAATAAAGAAACATAAATGAAAATGAAATTACTAGGTCACACCCTCAACCACTAAGTGATACATTAATCCTAGATGAGAAAATATCTTCATCCCTTCTGATTATATGTGGAGAAATTGAATAAATATACGTGTTAGGGGATGAATACACTAAAAAAGACTAAATTGAATGATAGATCTATTTCTATCAAGACTTACAATTCAAATATCATTTTTAACAACCTTATTTGGTTTAGAATAACATAAAAAATTCAGTATCATTGAGATACTATTTTATTACCTTTGATTTAATGTTATACATGTCAATAATAACTTAAATAATTATTATTCATTATTTATCATGGTTAAAAAGTTATAATAAAAGAATAAAATGAAAATGACGAGTATGAATTTAGTGGATCCTTAAAAAAATCCTTCAATTAGATATAGAAATGAATTTTATTATATTTTAATTTCAATCCCACATCCTTAATTAAATGAATGGAAATTTAAATTAAATGAACTAAATAGATGAAACAAGCAACCACTTATTCTTTAGTTATATTCATCAATGGGTTTTAAAGTGTTTATTGTAAATATTTTTATTAAATAAAATATTCCACTCAACATTTTGTATTTAAATACATCAACTATATAATAGTTGAAATGTTACAATATGTAAGGTGTTATATCCAAGATTTTGAGAAAGTGTGATTCCAAATTCAATAGTGAGAAGTTGACAACATTTCCTTCCCAGGATTAATGAATATATTTTACTATTTATTGAGTATTAAAAAAACATATATACCACATTTCTATTTGTATCATGATGAAATTATTAATGTTTTGTATTATTTGTTTTTTATGTTGACTTTTAATCAACCATTGGTTCAATAATGCTCAAATAATTGTTAGAAACTATTGAATATAAATTTAAAGGCTATATTAAACAATATTTTGGTAAAATAATTAATTCTATGGCCAAACTATGTAGTTTTCAATAATATAGCAATTATAATTTCATATTATTTGGAGGTAAATACTTTAGGTGTTATTAATACATTAGAATATTTATATTTGAAAAAATAAACCTTTATAAATAATGGTTTTATTAAAAAAAATCAAATTAGTTTAACTAGAAAATGTGTACTATTCCCAGATTAAGAGAGTGGTAAATATATATTTTTGGATTCTATGATGTGTTTATAATGATTTTAAATGTGAAGTATGAAATCTGTGTGGTCTGAATATATGATTATCTTTTTGCCCATGTGCTGAAAAATATCAGGATCAATAATTAATTGATCATGAAATATATAGTAAATTGTTTATTAAACTCATATTTATTTATTGAAATTCTTGTTATGATATATGAATAAATGATCAAGGATAAGTAATTCATAAAAAAATGTATCATGGAGTAATTCATAGGAATACATTTCTTTAATCACATCAGTGTCATGATGTTTTTTATGTAGAATAATTGTGAAATATCATATTCATTGTCGATACTTGTAATATTTATTGGGATATTCATTGAAAATATTGGCATTTAGTAATAACCATATGCTAACAATTATGATAAATGGATATCATATAGGTCATATTATTGTATATATATATATATTTTAAAAAAATTAGATGCATATTGTTAGTTTGGGATATAAACAAGAATTATTTATTAAAATCCCATTTTGAATATAATGTAATTATCCTAGTGGTTTCTAAGGATGTTACAAAAATAAATATTATGGGAAATTTGTAGTTAAGAGATAGATTATATTTTTATTAAGGTATATACATCTCTATTTTAGATAGTGGGTGGAATATTTACTTGGATTATTTCAATTTGAATGATTCACAAATAGTTGTGGTAGGAAAAAATTCAATAAGATATTTTCAAAATGAAATATTATAAAAAAACATATCATGTTAGAAGGATAAAAAATTTTAATTTTTTTAAAATTTACCTTGGAAAATAAAACATTATTCATTTAGAATAAAAAATCATATAAGTAAGAAATATTATCCAATAATATTAGATTGAGAAGTTTAGTTAAAATTCAATAATGGAATTAATGTACCACTATATAGAGGAATAATATTTGGAAAGCTTCCAATCCTTATACAATCATATTATTCAAGAGAAAAATTAATGTGTATTACATAATTTGTATAGATATGGATTTATTGGTTTTAAAAATTCATCATGAATTAATCTATCATAATTATATGTTAGATTGAAAAATACAATGATAAATTTAATTATATTTGGATTTCAATACCATATTTATTGAAAAGAGTCAATATCATTTATCCAAAAAGATTTGATGGAACCATAGAATGCAAATAATGGGTCTAAGATACTGATTTTTTAATATATAAATAAAAACATTGATAATTGAATATTCATTTAGAATGCAAATTTTCCATCATCTATTAAAATATTAGTTGGAAAACCACAATTTTACAATTAAAATATTTTGGATAACTAATTGGAAATTTCCATTGGTCTTTTAGGATTTTTTTGGCAAGAATAAATGTAACTCTCTAAAGATTAGATTAAAATAGAGTCCTATGGAAGAAGATATGATAAGGTAGAAAAACTGGGTTTTGTAGACCATGTAAAATGCAATATATTAATAAGATATTAAGAAAAATATTATTTTGAATAATTTGAGCGTGTACTATTACAAACATCACATGGAATAAATCCCTTCAAGAATAAATGTATAGGTAATAAGAGTAGATTAATCTAGTGAAATGAATTCTATATAGTTATGTGATAGAATAATCGCATATTCCATGTTCATAACTAGAGGTGATATCTCTAACATATGTAGTATGGTAGGAAAATATCATCATAATCAAAGAGAACATCATGCACTGTATTCAAACCTATCTAATTGTACGTGAAATTGTATAAGAGATATGATGCTAGATTACTTGGAGGAAGGGAAATTATTTTAAGGGTGAAAATACAAGTCTTCCACTTGATCAATATGATCTAATATCACAGTCAATCTGATGTAATGATTGAGATAATCTCATTCAAACTGGTGGCAGGTATACCTACAAAAACATAGTTCATTTGGGATTATGGTGTAGAAATAAAAATTGTATGAAATATTAAATGATTTTTTCACATTCTTTGGATCAATAATTTTAATTAATGTTTTACCATAATATAAATTATAATAATTATAATTATGGTAATAGTGAAGATGTGGTGTCTGGATACTATACATAAAAGAAATATATCTGATCATATAATCCCTAAAGGGGTCCTACTCTAGGAGTTGAAGTCACATATAATAGAATTTAAACTCAATAGAGATGTTGTGGGACTAATGATTGAATTTATAATCCATAAGAAGTATGATTTTATCGTGTGATTGATAACATGGATTGTTATCATGATGCTGTTATTTCTTGTTGGACTGTTGTAATAGTCGGTTCCCAAACCCAAATGTAAATAATTACTTTCGATTAAAATATATTTTATGTAGTAATTTATACATAATGTATAGATATTGTAATAGAGTATGTATTTATGAATCCAATATTTATATTATTATTTCCTTAGATTTTATTTTGTATCAAATGATTATTGAAATTCCCAGTATATAATGATTACATAGAGATACCATGATAATAATCTTAAACATATGACCTATGGTCTATGAAAATCATTCCAATAAGTTTGATGTGATTTTGACTAACAAATATTGGGTTCTTATAATCAGTGAAACTTCTTCTCATAATTTTTTCACTCGGGGATCTCGAGTACATGAGATCATGAGGACTAACCCCCAAATAGAAACACAATATGTTTCTATTTCATTGGTAGTTTCAATCTATGAACACTTATAGTTGTCTATTAAGATGAGATTATTATCAATGTATATGATTTCATCGTGTACACTGACATAAATAAAAGACCGCGATATTTATGTTTAGGATATGTTGCATTCATTGGGTGCATTTTTGGAAGTTTTATATTGATTGAATAATCAAGAAATAATTTTCATCTTCTGAAAGGAAGTGATATTCTGGGCCTATGTGGTCTTTATATTAGTGCCTTTAAAAAATCTATGTCCATGGTAGAAGAAGGTATTTCCATTAATTAATATTAAGGAACATTAAAATAATAATGGATAATGAAATGAAGTGTTAATCATTAATAATGATATTTTGTGAAAACAAAAACATATTTTATTACACAATGCGTGTTCATAAGAATGGTTATCATTATATTGAACTTCCATTATCAATTTGGGCCATATTTGGGTTTCTAGGAACCAATCTTTCTTTGTGAATAGTATTCACTACTACCAAGATAAGGGTTAATATGGTCACATACTTACTGTATTGGAATGACTTCCCTATTCAATGAATATGTGTTTAGTACATTATGGGCCACACCATAGGGGACCAAGTGATATCCATGAATATATGGTTTATATGAACACATATATTATCATTATTCAAGTTTTGAATAATTAGTATTGAATTTATTTATCAGGATTAATAATAAGATATTATGTGAATACATAAAAAAATATTATATGAATGAATATTATTTTAATGTTCACAGTTTATTTAATATAGGTGGGAATGTTTATTTTAGTTATTGGATTGATTTGATAACATAATATATTTATTTTATTATATTTAAAGAATAAAAAAATTAATATACAATTTATGACCGAGTTATTTGGTCATAGCATGCCATTATTTGATTATGTAATTGGTAATTAATATTCAATATATAAGAGAAATAATTATAAGAATTATATTAAATTAATATATAATTGAAGATAAATATATCACAATGGTAATATTCATTGTTTATTTACTGAGTTAATTTCACTCCACACTCCCACTTTTATAGATAGAACATATCAATCCATGGAACTGGACAAGATTTCATTTAGTGATCAAAGGAGCATCGATGTGGTGACCATCAAAATGTTGATGGAATCATAAAATTTCTATTTTATAATCCAAAATTTGATGAATGAAATTCTTGTGGACTATTATAGAGTTTATGGATGACTTAGAGGGATCCATGTTTGGTCCCTTCAATCATTTTCCCATTGCGATGATAATTTTTAGAACATAACTTTAGATAGAACAATGTAATTATTCTTTCTTTGCATAAAATGATTAATCTGGGCTTTGGTACCGAGATAAACATCATATGAGATTGTTATATTATATCATTTAAGGAGATAAAATTTTAAATCCTCAACCCATCTACTTCCATCTCATAGTCTGATACCATGAATATACACTTTTTGCACATATATTGTACTAGATTATCCTTTTTCCATTTTATTATAAGCTTTATTAGAGCTTATATACACTACCACAACATGTTCAACTCACACATTAATAATAAATAATGCACAAATATGCGAGTTGAGACTTTCGATGCAGCTTCATAATTTACATCCTTAAGATTAGTAATGTGTCAGTAAAATTAATTTTTAACTAACACTAAATCATTTTAACTAAAATTAAAACAATCTATATTGGTTCACACAATCATTATTCTTAAAACATGATATATTATGTGACCTTGCATTACAATTGTTCTCACTATGTGTATAACGACCCCATAAATACTTGAACTATACAAAATTAATGACGTAATGGTAATTAATAAAACCGTGATGAAAATATCAATTAGGTTCATGGTGTACAAGTTCAAATCACAAATTTATTTGTCATATTTTTTAAATATAGAATTTTTACAATGCACTATTTTTCATTATTTTTATTACGGTGATTAACTTCCTCATTGTATTCATTATTTTATATAATTAATTGATTTATAAAATTCATATATATTATATAAAATACAATAGATTGTTTGCGTTATTTTAATTATTTATAAATTATGATTTAATTTACTCATTATTCAACAATATAAAAACTTTATTTTTTTGAAAAATTATGTTTTCATAAATTTGGATAATTAATATAGGTTTTTATTTTTTAAATTAATATTTACAAACATTGAAATTATACCAACATATTCCATTTTATTTAATGATGTGTAATTAAATTTTCAATAATTATTAATTTCATAATATTAGATATTTTTTGGAAAATATTCATTTGACAGTTAATTTATCTTATGCTTCTTATGGGATATGTTTTACACATTGTCATGGTGGTTTTTTGAATTATTGATTGGGTATATTATATAAGTAAGATTATATTCTTATATTTTTTATTAATACTAATTTTTATGATTATTTTGGAAGAAACAATTTCTCTATATTACATAATATTATATATTGAATTCGATAAATAATACCTTATTATATATTGGAAATCTAGTTTTTATTGATCCCATTTTAATGATTCTGAATGTCTCCAAATGAGAACAATTAAAATAACATGATCCTTTTAGAATTAAATTAGTTTCACTCTTAACAATGATCTATTGGGTTAATCAAGTCCTACAAGAACATGTTTATATCTAAAGGGATGGATTTTTATGTACTTGAAAAAACATATACGACTTCTACTACTACCTTGACGAGACATCATGATGCATTAATCAAAAATCATTACATGTTATTCAACCATTTATTTTCTACTTCATAATGGTTTAGTATGTTTTTTAAACAACTTCCTATCTATCACTTGTATTCAAAATTGTGTTTACGATTTTATATTGAAAATAATGCTTTATTTCTTTATTTGGGTCATGAATCCCATATTCTTAATTCAAGACCATTCAGGTTTTAAATCCCATTATCTAAATCATATTCTATAATTCAGTTATTAATCAAAAGATTAATTTTAAGGTTATTATTGAACTAAAAATATTATTTTTTTAATCAATAATAGATTCCTTTTAAATATTATTATTAGTTTTTAATGTATATATTGACAAGTAGATAAGTATAAGAGAATAATATGTCCATTGTGGATAAAATAACAATGAAAAATAATTATGTTATCATTTACTTATGCTACTACTTAAATATTTTAATTAAGACTTATAATTATTTTTCATAAATATATATTTAATTAAAATTTTAATCTATTCTATTTACCCACATACACACTATGAACCATCATTATTTACACTTTTTGGACATACTATAGAATGTATAATAATAATGATAGACGAGATAAAGTTCTTGATTATAGAATATATATCAACATTGGGTTATGTATTTGATAAGATTCATGTGATAAAACATGATAGTGGGAGAAATTTCAAACTAAAAATAACCTGGAACAATAAGAGTTTCCCATAATGATTAATAGATGGAAATAAATACTCATATAATCAAACATATTTATTAGAATCAGAATTTATAATCTTGAGAAAATAATCATGATCTATGCATTATAATATAGGCATATGACATAGAATTTTCCCAAGTGTATATGTATAAGAAGTTTAATTAGTGTGATCACAGCTAGCTATATCGTGACCACACTAAATCTTATGAGCACATCTAACTGCATCATATACAGACATAATCTTTTTAACCTAGAGAAAAAAATGAGTAATTTTTCAAATAATATAGACATAGCTAACTTCATCATTTCCATGTATATTCTGATGAACATAACTACCCAAAGAGTGTATGTGGTCAGTCCATTAAACATAGAATACCACATCATTTTTACACTCAATATCAATATCACATTTGATATGAAACTATAACCAATGCGTGTGAAGGATATATAGGACCCGACCATTATCATAATTATATTTTTAGGCATTTGGGACAAACATATCACATATTTTCAATCATGAAGGGCCCATATAATTAAATATGATTTATTGAATATTCGATCGGTATCACATAAAATGAGATCAAGGGATAAATTTAATGATACCCAAAATTCAATCAAAAAAATTTATGATGTGAGTTTAGAAGGAGTAATATTAATAATCACATTGAATTGTATTAATATAATTTTTATAATAAATATGGAATGAATTTTTTAAAAGTTCATTTATAAATAAATAAATAATTATCATAAAAAATTTAGTTTTGGGAAAAAATTAAAATGTTTCTTTTTTGGTAATAAAATGAAATGAATAAAAAATGAATGAATCTTATTAATGAAGACCTAAAATATGCATTATGTTTTCTTCGGTGAAAATTAAATTCTAAATAAAAAATATATGATCCTGAAAGGAAAAAAGAAAAATATTTCAAAATACCTTTGTTGAAACCTACAACATAAAATGGATAATAAAATATTATTTTTAAAATAAGTATAGATAAATTATATTATCATGTTATTTTATACATATTGGAGTCTTCAAATAATAATGGATATAATTTAAGGAAAGAAACATTATGGATTATAAAAATGGAAACTATAAGATTTTCTGGGAAGGATTGATGTAAAAATCCATACAAAATGACTTAATAAAAAATAAATGAAAATATTAATATATACAATGTGATTTAAAATAATTTTAATTGATATATTGTATTTTTTTGAATACATAATAATAAAAATAAATATGAATAATCCCAGGTTAATTAATTTAAATTGAAATACAAAAAACTAATATTAATTTATTAACTGATTAAAAGAATGATCTTGATAGAGATAACATTAACTGGACATTTTAATACAATGAATATAAACTAAACATGATATATTATTTAAAATATTTATTATATTGTAAGAATAATGTTTTTCACTCAGGTATGGATCCTTTAAAATTTAGGCTAATTCATTATTTTGGACCTCAAATGGATGCCCATTTCGTTATCAAATATCCCATAGTTTTTTAGTGATTTATTAGACCCTAGAATTCGTATTTGTTTTAAAAAAATGGCCCTATAATATAGTTAGAGTAAACCATAATGGTAGGGTAGATGGTTTGATCAAACTGTGCAGATGATATGCATTTTCAAGCAGAGTCGTCTCCCACGATTTGCACACAATTTCAATAATTGTGTGACCTAATTGTGTGAGTTTTAATCTTCTCTATGAACACATTCATAGTTTTCCCAAGGTTATTTCAAACTATTCAGAAAAACCTTGATCAAGATAAATTTTGGGTAATTTTACCATTTTACCCTTATTGATCTTATTTAATATCCTCCTTCATCTTTTATGATTTTACAATGGGATGAACTCAATATTATCTAATTTTTCATAATTTTGAATGCCTAAAAAATGATCAAGAGTTCACCTTTATTCCAGATTTTTTCAAGATTCAATTAACCACATTTGATGGGCAATTGTAAATACTTGAGTCCATTTGAGTTGTTCTTCTTCTCTCTTTATCTCTACATAGGTATCACTGTATGGTAATTTTTACATTTTTATCAAATATACTACATTTTGAGATAAATTATTTGCTAATACTAGATGAGGAGATTCATAAAATCTTATGGTTGGTGTTATATAACTCATCCCTCATGTTCATTGATCTTGGAACTGTCGTATGGGGCTTGTTGATAATGTCAGATGTTATTTTCTAAATTTTAATTTCATTATTAAAAAAATTAAAACTATATTGTTATGATCTTTCCAAATATGGTATTAGTTGTTAGTGGTTACACACACCCATCAATCCATACCATATATGGTGTTTCAATATTTTTCATTTTGGTGATTTGAGATATTGGATTTGTTGTTTAGGTATTGCATGGCTTGACCTTTCTATGGGTTTTTTTTCTATAATAAATGGATTGCTTTATATTGTAAAATTCATAATGAAAAGTATCACGTATTCTCACCACTTGGCCTACATATGGTATGTGCATCAATTTTATAATTAAATGTTAAATCAAAATTTGAATGTAACCTATGTATATGACTTGGCCATATAAAAATATAATTGAATACTAGGTTTCATGTCTGTTGCACCATAACTATATTAATGAAATGTGGTAGATTAAACTTTTATTATTGTAAATTCCATAAATGGATTAAATAAATTTTTGCATGAAACTGGTCCTTCTCACACTAATGAAAGGGAAGGATTGACCCCAATAGACTAGTTTATTAATTAGGACATGATTGAATGGTTTCATGCTCAATATGGATTTTCACACTAATGAAATGTAATGGATTGATCCTTATGAAATGTTATATCACATCGTTGTCAAATATGAGTTTCAAAACTCGATCTTACCATGGATACCATAAAGAATTCCTTAAGCACTCACGGAACCCATTCTAATTGAATGGTTAAACATACATTATTTGAAACCCACTTAGAACCCGATTCTAGTATAACCATAGATTCCCAATATGACATCGTAGAATCCCTTGAATATTATTACTGGATGCCTTGGATACACGCTTGGATACATCATTCACAAGTAGGTTCCATGGTTAATACCCATTGGGGCCAGTCATTTCATTGCCTCATGACACCTTGGATGAACTCCATAAACTCGGTAGGAACCATATTTTGGAATTACATGGACTATGAACCATGGATAGACTATTAACCTTATCCAACTATAGTTATTATAGGTTTGGAAAACCATGAGGTAAACATTTCCTTAGTTATTTCCTTGGAACATCATTACTAAATATCATTACGGGTTTCTTTTTTACATATTGGAACCTTCAAAATTGTTGATATATCACTTGTTTGTAAACTGGTGCTAATCAAATAATGAATTGGTTATATATTCAAACACCATTTTTTGATAAAGAAGGTACTTGTGTATTTAGTTATATTGTAATTATTTACATTGCATATTCATTCTTACACATAGTTACATTTCCATTACACATGCCAAATGTTTTATACACTATAGGTTGTGGCCCAGTGATATTTATCTCACACCCTCTCTGAATTTTTTTTGGTACCCAAGGCAGATTACATTAATACATGTGTGGATAAATGGAATAATATAGTATCAAACACTTAATTTCATTATTTTATATGATACATCATGATTGCAGATGACCAAGATGGAGATCATGATTCTTGGGATTGTATTTTTATTTCCTTTATATTTTTTTAAAACATGTTATGCATGTTGTCTAGTATCCATGTTTTACATTTTTCTAGTGACATGATATATCAACATTAGTTATTCCTGTTATTTCATTATTTATTATCCTTGACTATCTATAAATTTTTCATCTTTAATCATTTACTTATATTTGTTCAACTATTTTCATATTTTAAAATTTATCTACTGTGATACACTCTAATAATGAGGGAATTGTCTCCCCACAGACTCACCCAAGCCCTTTGCTGCTATTCAATAACATTCAAAGTCTGTGGAGATATGCTTGAGGCCATAAGTCTTATCAGAAATGGGGAAACTATTATGTGTCATCCAGGTCTGAGAAATCATAAAGTGGTATAAAAGTGGTTTTTTTCATTTTTTACTATTATGATACAATGCATTTTGGATCGGTAATACTTGAAACATCATCATAAGTTGTTATGGGCATCATAAAACCATGTTCATGGTAAATGCAAAGTTACCCAGAAATATAATTGATGTTCTATTTTTTCTATTATATCTAACATTATTTTACAATTGGGTGACACACATTATGTGGTGTTGTTGATTGATAACTTGATTGAGATTATATTTTATCCTTGTCCCGATGTGATAATGTTAATGACCATTGTTACAATAATTATATAATTACATAAAATTTTGATGTGATGCATGTTTCCATGGAATATAGGTGTGTTTCACTACATTCTTTTCTTGATATTCTTGTTATTATTCAGTGATATTGTGATAGTTAACTAATGCTTGAGATAATCCTTGGTTGTGATTTTGTTATTTCATATCTAATTTCATCAGTTGAATGGGCCCTCGTGGGTTGGGATGTGTAATTTATGAGTCATGAAATTATTCCATAAATAAATGGGTCTCATTTCCAGTGATAATGTGTTTGGGGACTGATTCAATGGGAATGAAAATCCGTTATAATGTGTACCTTGACATATTTTATGAAATTTTTTCACATCCTTATCCACCCTTTTCATGTTTATGAATTTTAAAGGATTGAACCTGGTGATTAAATTAAAAATGAAATGAAACATTTACTTGACCACTTACAATTATTTGGATGCCTAAGTGGGTTTTTGGGGTATTACACACTGGGAAGTGATCCCTTCCTTGTTTAGGTTCCATTAGTGTTGTTATTTAGATTTTAAATGATTGTCTTGAGGTGAGTTCTTGGAATTTTCATACCAATTCATCCACCACATTTTAATATCATTTTCTAGGAAGGCGGTGATGAATATTATCTTGACATGGTGGTCCTTGAGCCATGATTCTTACCACCATGAGTACCACTTGAGGATCCACATTCTCTCTTGGTCTGGGAACTAATTCCCATTTTTTTGATAGTTTCTTAAGACTGATGTTGTCCATGCCCGATGCTCCCTGAGTGGTACCTACGATGGCTGATCTTACACATGAGTTCCGGTAACAACATCCTCTTATTATATCTTGGGATGGAGGTCCATATTTTGTTGAGTGTGGCTAGATTCCACAAAATATATCATCAAGAATATAGAGATGCTTCTTAATCAGAGGGTCAAATTTGCTATTTACAAACTATTTGATTCAGCCAAGAGTTGGTGTGATGCTATTACCGAGTTTGGTCATCTTCTTGGCATGTTATGGGTTGATTTTAAGATTGACTTCTATGATTAGTTCTTTCCTCAGACGCTGAGATATTATAGGGATAGAGAGTTCATTAATCTTGATCTGGGTTCTATGTTAGTTATGAAATATATTGTGTGTTTCATAGAGTAATATCGCATTGGACAACTTTTACCCAATGATGAGTTTTCATATGCTAGAAACAATGAGGCTGGGATTGATGATTCCATTCATACATTGGTTATTGTATTTACCATGAATAATGCCTCTAAAATAGTAAATCCAGTTCTTATTATTGATAGAAACCTGAGGGACGATAATAGAACTAGGTATAGTGGATAAGTGTTGTGGAAAGACAATAGTTCTACCAATGGAAAGAAATGTTTCCTTGATTTTTATCATCAAGGAAGTGACAGACACAATATCGATTTTAATAACAACATGGTGTGTCCATGGTGTGTATAATGGGCTAATTTGTAGCCTATGTCTAATAAGGACCAAATAGATTTTAAGGCTTGCTGTTTTACGGGGAATCACCAGCTTTTCTGAATGACATTTCCATTAACATCGACTGGGAAAGTATCCATTTTATATCCACCATCATAAGGAGGTTCTTTTTTTCTACAGTAGCTAAGGAGTTTCAATAACACTAACCGGACATGCTGAGTTGGAGGTCATGGCTGCGTTATTCAGACTCCTAGTCACCAACAATCCCAAAAGGGTAGTTTTGATTATCGTAGACCATCTATTTCTTAGGGACGTGGATCATGACAGTTGCATTCACTTTATCCAGCACTCAAGGATAATTTAGTGGGACTTTCTATAGTATAAATTACTATTCTAGTGGAACCTACCATACTATCTTCATTATTTGATATATGTTCTTTAAACTCTATTATCTACGTATCTGTTGTGGAATAACTCAGACAAATGATACAGTTTTACTGTGGTTTAATGACCCTAGATACACTATTATAAGTGTATTATGAGGTAATACAACAATGTAGGGTTTGTCCCATTGAGGAAGGTAGTTACCCTTTATTAAAGAAACAAATCATTTTTGAGATGAAGGGAATCAATCTCATTTACTAGATGGAATGGTTGGTTCAGTATCATAGTTTTGTTTACTATTAGAATTATAGGGTATCTTTTATATCACCATAGGGTAGCAATTATCTACATAAGGGTGAGTAGGATGTAATGTCTGGTAGATCTATACTTGATAATCATGATCTAGGTGGAGTGATTGGACTGATTGCAAATCTCTTCATTGAGGATTATGTATTAAATCAAGCATATTTCTCTCCTATAGTGGATCATCTTCATGACGTATTTCTTAATGTTGTTTTTGGATTTCCTCCCTAGATAGAGGTACAATTTAGGATCAAGATTGTTCCAACAGAATATCCATTTCCATTCATCCTTACAAGATGTCACCTATAACGATTCATGATCTCAAGTGATTGTTAGAAGATTTAGAGACCACATGATTTATATGGACTAGTATATCCACTTGGTGTTTGCCCATGGATTTCTTCAAGAAGTCATATTAAACCATATGTCTATGTGTGGATTATATAATGATGAACTAGATTACAGTCAAGAACCGTTATCCACTACCTTGAATAGATGGTCTATTTGTCTAGCTCCAATGAGCTAGGGCCTTCTCAAAATTTAAACTATTGTTGGGATATCACATAACATATAGTGTCTCTCTCTGTTTTAAAGTATCTAATGTATAGGTATATCCATCCCAATCTGGATTCATTTTTCATTGTCATGGTGGAAGAAATCATGGTGTATTCTCACACTCTTAACGATGATGATAATCATCTTTTGATCATTATGAGTATAGTAAGAGAGCATCGAAATTATGTTATGCATTTGATGGGCATAATTTTGATTGGCAATTTCCACTTTTTAGGTCATATCATATCATAATCAAGAATATATGTTGACCATGAAAAGGCTAGTTCAATAGTTTCCTAGGAGCATCCCATAAACATGCTTGTTATATGTATTTTCTTGGGGATGAATAGATATTATAGTCTTTTCATAAAAGAATTATAATTTCTCAATTCACCTCTCACAAGACTTACAAATAAGGGTGTTGAAATTCTATGGTCATATGAATATGTAAAATCCCCATTGGAGATGAATGGGAGGCCTGTCTCCAAACCTATTATGATTTATAAAGAGAAAGGGAGAGGTTATACCATATTCAATGATGCATCAAACATCATCCATGAACAATTCTAATGTGGGAGGATAGATTTGTTGCATACAGATCTTGACAGTTTGGAGAAAGTGGCTGACTTCATTCCTATTCTGGTGAGTTTATTAGTTGATGTGCTGGGAAGACTGTATGTTCATAATATCAAACTATTATATGTGGTCCATCGTACTATAATTTCAGATAGGGAAACTCTTTTCACATCATAATTCGGGATGGGATTGAATAATTATAAGGGAACAAAGGTACTTCTATGAATTGATTTTCACCCTCACACTGATGGACAATCAGAACAGACAATATATATTCTAGAGGTTATGCTATGAACACATATTCTTCAATTCTAAAGTTCTTGGGAGAGGCACATCCCTCTCATTGTGTTCACCTATAATAATAAATTTTAGGTAAACATTCTAATGGATAATTTTGTGTTCTTATATGTTAGTCCATGTCGTTCATCCCAGTTTTGGATTGAGGTAGTGAAGGTAGCCCTACTAGGCCCTAATTTCACCCATGAGACATTAGGGCATGTATAGCTAGTTGGAAAGTGTATGACTGCTGCACAATGTATATATAAATCTGTTTTAGATTCCCATCAATGACCACTGTAGTTTGGTGTTAGGGATAGTTTTTTACTATAATTATTTCCCAGTCAATGGCATAGAGATATAAAGTGGTAAGGAATGTTATAACCTCCATATATAGGCACATTTGATAATCTAGAGATAGTTCGGCTAGTATCCTATTAGTTACTACTACCTCGGTTGTAAAATTCCATTCACAAAATATTCCATTTTTTCACAACTTTTTCAATATCATTCCGACTCATCTAATATCAGTGATCCAGATGAAGATGGGTTATATGCTAATGCTACATTTGAGGTGTATCTAGTAAACATTTTTGACCAGAGAACAATGGCTATATGAGGACTATATGTCCTCTAAAATGGGTTATATGGAAGAATGAAATCATGTAGGATGATACATTGGTGAGGGAGGTCGACATATGTGCCTAGAGTTGAGAGTTGTTATTAGATAGTGTTTCACGACCCTTGGAGGTAGAACTCAGTGAAGAGTTCATTCACGAGGATGATTGTTAGAAACTAATTTTTCACTGAGGTTTGTGACCTTTATAATTCGGTATAATACATTAATTTTTACCTATGATGGACTTTTTTTGAGTTAGTGACTTTTCTATGGGTTTCAAGGATTTTTTGGTTCCCAGAACCCTTCTTTTTGGAAAAAAATCAACATCTCTCATGGTTAGATTAAATTGTGCGGGTAGGGAGAATGATTAGATCTAACCATACATATGGGTTGCATTTTTAGTAAAATTCATATCGCATAGTTGGTTCCTGGTTTCCCTAATTGCGCGTCCTAATAATGTGTGTGTCCCACTTCTCTGGGTACTCATGCATGGTTTAAAAACTGTTTTCCAAACCGTGCGGACTAGTTGTGAACAGTCTATTTTATTAAATTTTACCATTTCACAGTTAATGATAAAATATAACCTCTATATTCCTTCTATATGGTTTTCAAGTGGTATGAACTCCATTTTCACTCATTTAGGATAATTTTTAAGGCCTAATATAGTGATAAAGTTATATCCTTCATCCAAGACACATTTGATCATCCATTCGTCACATTGGATGCACAATGGTAAGTACTAGAGTTTGTTTGAGTCGCTCTTCTTCTCTCTTACTATCATAGTAGTTTTGAAGGTGTGATAATTATTACATTTTTTCATGTATACACTATTAAAATCTAAATTATAGGTTAAAACTAGATTATCAGTTTCATACCAGCATATGGTGGGGGTCTATAACTCATCCCTTGGGTTTGTTGATTTTATAATTGTCATGTGGGGCTCGTTGAATTAATCGGGTGTCGTTTATTGAATTTATATACCTTGATAATAATCATTATAACCATATGGTTATTAACTTTACTAATAATATATTAGTTCTTAGTGGTCACAATAATAACATCATCCATAACATGTAGAATGATTTCCAAATTTTTTTTTGTTTTGATATGTTTGACCTACTATTTGGGCATGCCTTGGCATGAATTTTATAAGGGTAACATTTTCAATATTAACTGAATTTTTTTATATTGTAAATTACATAATGTAAAGTACCATGTATTCTGACCACTTGACCATCCTAAGGTTAGTTCATTAATTTGAAAATTACATGTAAATTAGAAATTGGAATGTATATTTAGTTTATGACTTTTCCATACAAAATATAATCAAATAATTGGTTTCAAGTCTGTAGCACGCTTTTCCTTGTTAATGGAAGGTATAAAAATGAACCATGATTATAATAAATGCCTCAAAAGGATTAAATAAACGGTTTCATGTGACATGGACTTGTTACACAAATGAATGGAATGGCCTGACCGTAATGGACATATAGATTAATTAAGACTTAATTAAATTTATGAATGATCAATTAGTCATGTCACACTAATGAAATGTAATGGATTGAACATTATGAAATTTTATATGAAATAATCATAAAATATAATTGTCCTGACTCGGGATCTCATTGGATTCCATAGGGAATTACTTGACCAATCAGTAACCCCATTCCAATTCAAGGATGAAGCTTTCTTCGGTTGAAACACACCTGGAACCTGATTCTTGTCTAACATTAGATTCCTAGTATGGAACCATAGAATCCATTAAATATTTTTATAGAATGAATTGGATACACTCCTCAGATTCAAATTTTAGAAATAGGTTACATGGGTAATGGTTATTGGTCCCACTCATTATATAGCATCATTTTACCTTGGATAAACTCCTTAGACTTGGTTTGCATCCTATTATTGATTTCCATGGAATATGGTCTATTGATTACACTCTTACCCTTAGCTTATCTATAGGTATTACTGAGTTAGACACCCTTATCGTCATTGTTTCCTTAGTTATTAACATAGAGAATCATTACTAAATATAACTACAGTTTTTATTGATACATGCTAAAACATTCACTATTGTTAACATGTTACTTCTTTTTAAAATGGTAATAATAAATTAATGAATTGGTTACATGTTAAGAATTGAACCTAGGGCTGAATAAGGTACTTGGGTTTTTAGTTACATTTTAAAACATTACAATATATATGAATTCTTTCACACTTTTACATTTCCAATACAAGAACAAAATGTTATAGACACCTTTGGCGGTGGCCCAATAATATTTATCGCACACCCTCTCCGAGTATTGTTTGTTTCCCAGTGTAGATTACATGAATGAAGGATTTTATAATGGGAAGAATACAACTTCGAGCACTTGATTGAATTTTGTTTAGGATGGATCATGAAAGAAGATGTCTAAGCTGGATATTAGTATAATTGGGAAATTCTTTTTAATTCCATTATACATTTGTGGAAAATGTTTGGCCATCTACCTTATGTCCATATTTTCAATTTTTTTATTGAAATGACATATCATTATCAGTTCCTCCAGTTTATTAAATTATTTTCATTCGTGCTTATTTATCACATTTTCTCTACTTCTATTGTTTACTTGTATTACTTTCACTATTTACCACTATTTATATTAATATGCAGTGTAACGCTATTATAATCGGGGCATAGTCTCCCCATGGACACACTCTAGGAATTTTCTGCTTTTTGGTAGCCTCTACCATTTGAGGAGATCTGATTTAGTCCATGTGGCCCACTGAGATCATAGAACCTATTAAGTGGAATGTCGGTCTGGAAGGTCATTTATATATAGTATATAAATTCAAATAAGTGCATTATATAGAATATGTTTCAATGAAAGAAATTTTGACATGAGAAACTGTTACCTTGGATTCATTCTTTTCACGCACTCTGTATTATTCTATATAATAAATATAATTTCCAATAAATATTTAAAATAATATTAATATATATTATATTGAATATACATAATTATAGTTTTTGCCAATATACATTTTACGAAGTTTTAATTAATTTCCATTATTATATTTTAATTAATTTTCTCATTTCATAAATGTTTGATTACAATGATGTTGGTTATTATTTATTTAATCAAATTTCATCATCATTATATTATTAATGGTATAATAATAGTTTTATAATAATGTCATGTGATGATAAATGTTCATTCAATTTGAGTTTTAGAAAGAGTTCATATACATAAACCCTTACCAATATTGCTTTAGAAATTTTTAATGAATACAGGTTTTATCTCAATACTAAGTTAAATATTAATATTACCATTCTTAATCAAATTAAAAACTATTAATTTATTAATCTCACATGTTTAATTTATTTTATGATTCTAATAAATCCCTGAAATTTTTTACATCTTTGTTCACATAGATAGTTAAATCTACCCAAACAAAACATACCATAATGAATGGATGAGTATGATTATGATGTGATTATAATTTAATCATTTGAGAAGTATAAATATTTTATTATCATTATACTTTGGTGATTAATCATAATTGATAAATGATAGTGGGAACGATAAGATAACGAAGAATTATTGATATATGTGAAATAATTTTTCTCATTGTATACTCGTTTGAGGATGTTTATTTTGTAATGATTGATTATTTTTAAAAATTTTAAATTGATGACTAATATATTATTATAAAATCATAATAAATTCAAAAAAATATTTATTGATTATTTTAATGGTCCATGTGTGGTGGTAATTAAAAACAATGTATGTTGATAAAATAGGTGGTTGTCCATATATAAAATGTGTTACATATTCATTTTTTTAACATTTTGGTATAAGGAATAAAAGATTATTGTTAAGGAAAATATTCAATTATGGTCATAATATATTTGGATTAGGTAGATGAAAAACATTTGATGAAATTAAATATATGATTGAGATTCATTACTTTACTGCTTAGGAAAACTCAACGATCCTTCTTATAATGGTCTTTTAGTGAGACCATCAAATATAGGACCTGAGAAATAGAATTTGGGATTTATTTTGGAAGTGTTAGGTCAAAATAAAATGATTATTGGTGTGTTGATAAGTTGAGTTGTGTTGGAATCCTTTAATATGTGACAGGTGATACATTTTTTAAATATTAATATCTTTATATTAAAGTAATACCACATTCACATAATTGTTGTAACAATGGTTGGAAATAATGTATTAGTTAGGGTTTGTGGCTGTTCAAACTCTATTATAAAAAATAAGGGATATGGATGGATATATTTTAGTTCATTTCCCTTAAATTTAATTTTTACGAAAATTTTATTTTACAATGATTCCTCGTTTATGAGCATGGTATGTTATTATTATGGATAAAAATTAAATTTCCAATATTACATAATATGGATATTAAAATTCCAAATATTTAAAACATTTTGTGATATAAAAGTTAAAAAAATGATAACAATTAATCATAAAATAATAAATGTATGACACATAAAATCAATTTTAGAAAAAAAAGATGTAAAAATGTGAAATATAGAATCCTAAATTATATATTATACTTTTATAGTTAAAATTATACTTATTAGTAAATTATTTTACCATGTGAAAGGTTTAATAAATTTTTTGGTCAATTTTATGTCATAATGATATCATAAATGTTATGGTATTTTAAAAAAAAAATATTTCACTGTCCCATTATAAATCATTTCTTTCTAAAAAATATAAAAAATTCATTATATTAAATATTTTCATGATAATTCCAAAAATGATGCTCATTTTATTATTCAAAATATTATGCATCTACATTTATCATTTAAATGAATAAATTTTTTATGAAAATTGTTCTTATAAGGAAAAGATATTTTTAAATATTTAGCATCTTTATTATAAATACATATAGATTTCAAATAATATTAGTTTTAAAATATTATACATATTAAACCCATATTTTTTATCATTTAACAATGATATATTTAGTTTTATAAAGAACACATAACACAAGAATTTGTTTTCAATAAAATATATTTTTAGAGATTAAAATGGTTTCATTCTTACAACATTCATTGTAATAACTATTTGATGGATATTGATTTAATTTAATAAAAATTTAATAAATAAATTCCATTAAAATCATTATCTAATAATAAAATTCACTTTAAAAAAATATGTCGATTTGTTTTTCATTTAGATTAAAAAATATTTGTAAAAACCAATTAAAATTATATTTTTATTTTAACAATTACATTTTCTTAATCCATGGACCCTGAAATATTTTTTTGGGTTTTCATTAATATACCATACAATAAATTTATTATAATAATAATATGTAACAAATTAATCAATTTTTATAAATTATTTTTCTAATTAAATAATATTTTCTATTATATACATTATAATATTATAGTTCAAATTTTTACTAACAATACAAAAAATATATATATAAATCAGGTGCATATATATCAAATAAAAATATCTGGAACTACTTTATTTTCAATGACTATATTTCCCTTTATGATGTCTATACTTCCTATATTACTTATGATAAATTCATTCCATTACTACCTCATAAATACAATTTTTCAGTCCCTTGCATTTTAGATTTCATAACTATCTCATCCTTTTATGATACTCATTTTTATTATACAATTTTTTATTATTGGTTATTCTCATGGATATAGATGATGTATTGGGTTTTATATTTGTAATGATATTATTTATTTTTTCCTCTTAATTTATAAACTTTTAAATGATTTAATGTTAAATTTTTAATTGTAATCAACGGTATGATGTTCATTTCATTTGTAATACATTACTATAATGTCATAGTATGAATGAATAATAGGTATTTATTTTTATTAATATCAAGAATTAATTTAACTCTACTCATATAAGATTCTTATTAATGTGTTGAAAAACAAAAATAATAAATATTTTTGCATAATATAAAGAATTAAATTTATTTCCTAAATATTTATGTGTTACATTTTACCCCAAAACAGATGTGGTCTGTTATTTTTCTAACTACTATGTCAAATTTTTATATATGAAATAAATAATTAGATAGGGGTCATCAAAAAATATAGAAATTTTATTTTAACTTATAAAATATAGAAAATGTATTATTGAGGGTTTTCTTATAAGTAAAAATGTCTATGGAGTCAAAAAATATACACATCAATGTATTTACCAAATATCTACTCCATGGATCGTAGACTATTAATATACCATTAATATCCAATAAATTACAATGAAAAAAATTAATTAATTTGGTCATGTAATTTATGAAGAACATATATAGAATTCATACCTTTCATATCTAATTTTAATTATACTATTATATCCACCACCAATAATGATTTTGAGATTCCAACTAACCTTGTATAGGAAAAAATTGAATAGTTTATAAATAAATTTGGTTCTATTTGGGAATTCCCAATCATGATTTAAGAATGATTAATTTTTTTCCCATTAATTTTTTTAAATACATTTTGGATGGAAAACACTTGAATAAATAATCAAATAAATTTCTAGAAAAATGGTCAACTAAGGAACATTAAGATATACATTTCCTAATGAAATGGTTAGCTGATGTCCATAGGCTGGGGAAAACCATTCCTAATGTTCTAAATTTTCTTAAATGTGCACTATTTTATGAGAATCCCAACATTGGAAATGGATAATCCTTTTATGTACTCTGGCCCCATGTTACATTTTGGATTGTGGAAATAAACTTATATATGAATCTAATATTATTTCATAAGACTCTCAAATTTTGATTTTTCCTTAGATGAATTGAGGTAGAATTGTTGATAGAAAATAATGGATTTATGGGGTATAAATTCAATCATTCATAAAGAGATAAATATTTATTTTTACTGTTAAAATAGATGATAAATGATCTAAGATAAATAATCTTATGTCACTGATATTATTTTTTATTGATCATTAACACCTCAAATTTTTATTACATAGTTTTATTATGTAATATATTCAAAATAATGTGGTGTACAAAACATCGAGCTTGAACAAACTACAATATACAATTATTTAAATCAGTAAATTTTTAACTAAAAATGGTATTGACATGTACGAATATAAATACTCATAATAAGAAATATATATTAAAAATTTTACAATTATAAAATTAATAATAAATTTTAAATTGATTATTATTATGTTTTTAATGAAGATAAACTCTTTTAACGGTAAAATATATATTTTTCATAAAACTATTTGAATTCATGCAATGAATTATGATGTTAATAATTTGAATTAATATATTAATATAAATGAATAACCTAAAATATGTATATAATTTATCCAATTGAATTAATTATCATCCATTAAATTATTTTTATTAGACATGTAAATAGATTATAGTCACTATATACTTCAAAAATTAGTTTTCACTAAAAATGAATTTTATTAAATTATGTTCATAGTTATTGTAACTAATTAAAACATATTTTATAAAGTCTATTTAAAATATAAGCCATATTTTTTAAAAAATACATGTCATAATAGTTTTAGAAAAATATTTTGTTATTTTTATGAAATTGTTATTTCTGAGTGAATGATAAAAATCAAGATTATTTTCTAACCTATCATCTATTTTCATTAGTTAAAGTAATTTAAAAATAAAAATATTTTTTTATCAGTTTTTTATGTAAATATAATTATACCTTCAAAAAAATAAATTAATTTACTCCATAATAATAAACATTATAGTTAATTTTTCTTGAAATATTTTTTATTATTAAAAAATATATTTAAACAATCGTTCATCCATTGTATTTTGTATAGTATTTTTAAAATTGAATTTTATTAATTATTTAAATGTATTCATAAAAATATTTCGAGAAATGGAGTTTATATTTTTTAAATAATTTATATTTCATATTTATTCACAATTAATAGTTATTATGGAAACTATGTATCACAATTTTAATGGGTAAAATAGGTTAATAAACCTTACAAGTGGGAGATAAGTTCACATAATCAACACTAAAAATGGATTTATTCCATTATGTGATTGAATTTAAACCACAACCATCTCAAATTCATAAATATGTCCTTTATACACCACTTTAACTTGGTTATGAGCTTTATATTATTTTTAGAGTAGAAAATCTATAAATGATATTATTTCTCTTTTAATATCAATCATATTTTATTCATATTTATAAAATTAATATAGGAATGATTTAAAATGTTATTTTTGAAAATAAATAAATTATTTTTTATAATAATGTATTTTTAATAATTTCAGATACCATATTTTCTCAGTAACACTTATCCAATACCGATATAGTTTCATGAAATTAATATTAAGATAAAATAAATAACTTGAAAAATATTAATAGTAATTTAATTTTAATTAATTATGGTTACCCATAAATGTATTGGATAGTTATTATGTTTATTATATAGTTACCCATTTTAATTTTATTGTTATTTTTATCTTCATTTGATTTATTTTGAGATAATTTAATTATAATGAAAATAAAATTAATTTTTATTTAACGTATAAAAAATTGTTTAAATAAATTTAAAAATATAAAATCATATATTGAATAAATTAAATGGGAATGCTTTGATCTTTTCATTGTCTTTTTTTATTTATTTGAAACATGTTATTTTTAAAATTACATTTATACTCTTAAATAGAAAAAATTATACCTCCATTATTAATATTAAATTAGGTTAAAAAATGGGATAAACCAAGTGATAATATTTAAAATTACCTAAATAAATTTATAAATTATATTTTTTATCTTATATACATCATGTTATAATTATATTTTATCAAATAAAACGTTGAATTCCTTTTTCATGAGTTATAGAAAAATAATATATTAATAATTCATATATTTAAAAGTTTACCTCCAACCTCACAAATAAAAGGGAACCACCTCTATTTTTATACTCACTCATCATAAGACATTTATACTAATAATTATATTACAAAATACCTTCCAAAACCCATTCCAAACACCCAAATAAATTTACCCTTTCCCTAAGGCATCCTTTAGTGGGATCAAGGTTTATGTCGAAGGATGATTTACAAAGAAGATGTATAACTCTTAACCAAGTATTTTCATTTTATTTTCATCTCTATTAAATTAAATCCACTCCAACTAAATATTATATATTATCGTTATTTCAAAAAATATTATGAATTTTTATTTTTTACAATGGGAAAATTCTTATTCATCACTTTTTTTATTCTATGTGAGTTGAAAACATCACTCGTGCGAAGTTATCTACAACATCCTCCGTAAGGCGATGTGTTTCATTTTCATCACTATCTCATAGATCTGGTTATTATGAGGGAATTAGTTAGTATATATAACACCCATTACTTAATTCGGATTCTTTAAGGGCATTATAATACTCACATTCTAACCCTTCCACCCATAAAAATTATGAAGCCTATCATGCGTACTTGTGGGATACCAACTCTATAAAGTGATGTGATTATATTCTCATGTCTACAATTTATAAAAGATAATAAAATTTTATTCTAATTTATAAAAATTATAATTATTTAATGATTATTTTTAATGATACGATATAACCATAACCCCATTTCACATATTCATCATACTGATATTATTTTGGGATTATATACTGAAAAAAGTCCAAAACATTTGACATAAAAAATTATTTAATGACTAAAATTTTCATCATAATAAATAATATAAAAGTAATAATAATAATCTAATATATGTGATAATGGTTCATTATATATTATAAAACTAATGAATTTTTATTTTCCAAGAGTTAGAGAATATATGAAACAATTTAGAAGTCATGGTGGGAAAAGTTTTATTCAAAACATATTTTTTGTATTTCATTGAAATAATTTTATTCCATGTAACCATTATTTTAAATATTTCAGAAATGTGAATATTAATACATATAATATATTTAAGGGTAGTTTTCAATTTCTTTTGAAATTATTTACAAATTATTAAAAGGAATAATTTCAAATTATTTCCCTACAAATTGATTTTGACTCAATACAATGGTGTTAAATTAATGACTTCTTTAAAAGTATATAGTATGATTGTATTTTCCTATCATCATGATATTTCTATTTATTAAGGATTAAGATAAAATTCATGATGTTAATTTTTAGGGAAAAACTATTTATGAATAATATGGAAATTTTTATGTTTTCAATGAATGGGTCAAATCATTATTCGATGGTATTTTAAACTACTTATACATTTTTTATGAATATTATGTTTTACCAATGATATTCTCTAGTGATACTATTGAACATATTTCTCAATATAGATTATGATCATGTTATTTTGATTATAATTTGGGATAAATTATAATATTTCATTTTCATGGTTTTGAAAATGAATGTTTATGTTTATTATGTATTGCATTTTTCTTCATTTTATTTATATCAGGAATGAATTGGACATTGTACATTATTAGCAAGAACCGCTATATACACACAATGCATTGGTAGGTCAGGGGATCAAAACAACCCTGGATATCTTCTGTATGACTACATATGTATTTACAATTTATTACCACATGGTCTTGACAGTATGATTATAATATAAAACATTACACATTCCAGAATTATGAAGTCATTAATAGTTATCAATTTGATTATATTTATCCCAAGGTATATTTCATGTTCTAGTAAATGATATTATTATATATATTTTTATTTCATAATAAAAGAAAATGAGTTTTTATTTTATATGAATGTTTATAACATCCTATATGAAACCATAATTTTTATTAAAATAAATATATTTTATGTTATTTAATAAACTCTCAATAATTATGAATTTTTCTTTATGCTCGTATATAAAATATTTTATGAAATAATTTTCATAAAGTATATTTCCATAGTTATAATCTGTAGATTAATTTAAATATATAATCTTTGAAAATATAAATATCTTTACAGGTTTTCATGAATTAAAAAATGAATATATCTCATATAGCCTATGGATGAGTAGGATTTATTATGATGTGTACCAATGAATATTTGAGATTTTCTACTAATGAAGTTCATGTGTTATGAATTAAACAAGGTTGTGAGCTTACGAATCATATTTTTCTAGAAAAATGGATGATGTATGACATTTTAACATATTTAATATAATAAATTTACTAATTATATAATACTATAAATATAAAATAGTATGGGAATGTATTAAATAAATTCATTTATATTAAACTCGTAAATATGGGTTTAATAATGTATGATTTTCTATATGATCCATCAGATCATTTCATGTTAACATTGTAGTAACAAATATTTTATTTAATTTATAACAATATATACACTATATTTCGATAACATATTGAAATCATGAGTGTTCAATATCTCATATTGGTCTGGTTTTCTTCGTCCATTGAGATATGTTTTATGATAGTTTTTATATAATAGAGGTTCTCAAAGAACAATTCATCAAACAATCATGTATTATTATATTCAGGTACATAGATTTTTTTTTAAATATATACACAATGATATCTAGGTGTTTTGGTTTATTTTTCTAATATCAAAATATCTTGTTTATGTTGTGTTATAGTAGATTATATAACTAATAATTTTGTTATAGTGAATAGTGTGTCTCAATAATTAGAAATTAGATAAATGATGTCAATGAATTTATAATTTTAAATTCATAAAAAACCAAGTAGGGCATCAAATTGGATGTCAATATTTGGAAATAATTCTGAACGATTTCGTAAAGAATGTTGTGAGTGAGAGAATTAAAAAATATAAAAATTTCAATTTCTATAATTTTTTTTAAAATTTTACAAGAAATACTTTTATGAATCATCATATTGATCATTTTTATAATTTGTTATAGTATTACATGATTTTCCTCTATTATGAACTAAGTCTTCTACCTTGAATCCTTCTAATTCATTGATGGATTTTTTAGAATATCTATTATATCATTTATTATCCCCAGATCAAATAGAGTGTTGAATTCACCCCTATAATCCACTAAAGGGTTCCATGTTTGATGAAATAAAATGATCTCAAACAACACAATTGACCAAAAAATGACTTATTTTGTAAACATAAATGTTTTGAAGAAGATTAAATTAAAGGAAGACACATTGGTAGTGACAAATTGAGTAAAATAAAACATAATATCAAATTATACTATATGAATAAAAAATATAAATATATAGTTATTTAAATAAGAATCATGGAGGATGTTAAGGGAATGTTTTTTCTAGAAAGGTATAATATATTATCAACATGATAATTAGGCCACATCCAAACAAATATGGTGATGCTTGAGGTATATGTATCGTTATATTGTTATTCCACTTTAGTTGGGTATTTGACTATTCTAGAATTATAGAAAAGAATAGTCAATTAATAGTTTCTATAGTGATCATGAACTATGTCATTTCACCCTTTTTAATTGACCATTGAAATTCATCTTTTTTTCAAAGACCTTTTTTGAGGACATATCTTGTCACTATTATAGTTATAATGTATAAATGGATAATTGTTATTCTTAGTTGAATAATTTATTTATCATGTTGTTTTTATATTATATATCATCAAATATATTTATTGTATATATATATAATAGAATATATTAGAGAAAAATTGGAAGTATAAACTATGTTGTAATCATACCTAGTGAATGAATCTCATTGCAAACAATGTTTCACATAGGTATTTCATGAACCAATAGTAATATTCATATAATTTTTTAAATTTTTTAAAAATTTGGATGATATTACTTCATAGGATATGAATTTATTTGGAGGGGGAGTTATATTTTGGTATTTACAGGGGGAGATTTTGGACACATTTTTATAAGAATCTGGACAACTTATCTTTTTCAATTGAATACCAATAAAGTGTTATTTATTATTTTTAGTAGTTAAAATTTGTAATTGATAAAATATATTTCCACACATTATTTTCGTTAATTTTTGGTATGTAGATGGTTTATGATTTTTTTTTTGACAAACATGATATTAACATAAAATTTTATAAAATGTTGAGAAATCATTCCCTAAATAATCTGTATGGAGGTATTAACAAGAAAAATTTGATATAAGAATATATGATATAACATTATAATTAGTGTTTTATAGAAATATGTATTAAATTAATTTTAATTATAAATTATTATAAATATAATGAGTTAAACAAATATTATTCAGAAATATATTCTATAACACCTCAAAACATCAAAATATATTAAATTTTAGTATACATTTAATTTGGTCGATAACTTTAATGAAGGAGATACCATGTTTAAAAAATAATAAGGATCAATCTTACATTGAACAACTAATTTAGAATTTATTTTAAAAATAATAGAAAATTAATTTCAAAAAATAAATTTCATTTTTAAATTGGAATATAAATGTTTTTATTATGTGATATTTTGGGATTTTTCATAAAATTTATAATGTTTGATAAATGGTGAACAAAAATTATTTTAATATAATATATCAACATTTTTTAATTGTTTATAATTTTAAATTTATTTTAATAAAAATTATTCAATTTTATATCAATTAATACAATCTAGTGCATTGGGGTCATTTTCATATTGAATTTACATATAAAAACAACATATTATTGAGAACATTTCCCATTAAAACATACATTCATGTCATATTTGTAAGATTAAATTTAAAATAAATTATTTTAGATAATTGTATTTTATTTTAAAAAATAAATTCCATATTTTGAATCAGCATAATTCATAATGACTAATAATTTAAAATTAATTTTTAACTGCAATGAATATTGAATAATGTAAAAATTAATTAATGAGGTTAAGGTACAAATTGGTTTGATGAGTGTTAAAAAAGATGGAAGGTGTTAAAATAGACAAAATATTTGGCGAACAACCATTGGATAGTCATATTTCAACCATTATGACCTTATTATCCATTTTTATGATTTTTTTGGGACACATTTACTTTAATGTAACATAAATATTAAGTTAAGTAGAAATGGAAAAAATAAGATTTCGTCCTTTTTAATACAATAAAAAATTTGGAAATGGAAAAACTAACATATATTGGTGTATATATATTATTGATATATATAATGATGTTATTTTTCAAAAAAAATATTTATATTTTTTAAAGAAGACATAATTACATATAATTTATAAGAAATGTCAATTGAGAAATTATTCAAATATTAATCAATTAAAATAAATGATACTAGAAATAATAAAACTAAAATAAATTGAATAAATGGTGGTCTTACATTAATTTATTTTATGAATATGTCATGTTATATATCTATTAAAATAATTTATTTTAATTTAATCATTATCATTATATTTTAGAATCGAATGTAATATAACACTCTTCAAATTGTTTTAAATTCTATTATATAATCGATTATATTTTATTAGAAAAAATTAAATTATTACAAATATTGTATTCTACAACGTTATTTATAATTTTTGATAAAAATAAAATACACTCCATTAGTGAACTATTTTTTTTTGTAATGACTATATTTAGCAGTAATAATAAATACCATCTTATAGTGCAGTTAAGGTAAAAATATTGTTTTCTAACATTCATTTACTTGTAGTAAAATTAATTTGAAAAAATAGTTTTTTTATTTGAAAAATTCAATTTAAAATTAATAACAATTAGATACAAATTATTTAATTATCCATACATTAATTTAGAACTATGAAATATAATATGTACTCTATTGAACTAGTTATCCCAGTGAAACAATAAATTGTTAAAAAAGTATAAATAGAAGATAATGAATAAAATTTTTAAAACATGTGTTATATTATGTTGGGGAGATGTTTCTGGCCAATTGAATCCATATTACATATTATTTATATATCATAGCTCCACATTATGTAAAATTTACATCAGAATATTTATAATGTTTGGGTATTTATAAAAATTCCAATATGTCTCAACTATAAAATGGAACTGAGTCTCTTCCTATGATAATAACTTTAATCCACTTTTATTCAAAAAATAACTACAAAAAAATCCAATAAAAAATATTCCCCAATCATAATATAATTTTTATTATGTGAATAAATAAATCTATTGAAGTAATGTTTTTAAACTAGTTAGGATTCCTAATGAATAGGTAATGTTCTCCAACAAGCGTCTTTATATTACTTCTTTCCCCACCAACTTCCATTTTTTAATCTATGATAGTATCATATAAAAAATCTATTAAATATAATAGTATGTTTTTAAAATATGTGAAATACCAAAAACCACAATCAATTCCCTAAAATTAGTTTTGACATCATCGTTCATGTGTACGGCAGACTACGACCATGCAAAATGATGTTTAATGTTTTTCTATCTCCCCCTCTCTTGGTTGCGTATGATGATAGATATAAATTATGTATATGATATTAATATCATATATATAACTATAAAGTAAAATAATATAAAAATATATATTACCATTTAGTCTTTTAGATATACGATAACATTTCTCATGTGTACGATAGACTACCACCTCATAAAGCGATGTGTTTCATCATTAAATAATACTTAAAAATGGTGGTGATATTGATAGAATTGATAGAATTGATGAATTAGAATTATATAAATTAAAAAATGAAGTTTTTAATTACAAATTTATCATTATAGAATGACAATATATATCATATTATTTCATTCCTTTTCAATCACTTATAGATGAAGAAATCATTTGGGTACGTGTCAACTACCACCTGCATAATGTGATGTGACTCACTATTCATAACTAAACCACATGGATGATATATTTAATTACATAATATATTATTAATGTTATTATTGTCAATATTTAATGTAATATATAAGTTACCACCATTCCAAAATGATTAATTAAAATTATCAATGTTACTCATGTGTATGGTCGTATTACCACCTCAATGATCGTATCATATTTAATTTATCTTAAACAGAAATCATGAGAGGTTTTTGAATTAAAATTTATGTAAAAATTATAATTATATAATGGTTATTAATATTAATATTATAAAGCTATATAATATGTTCAATAAATACATATTTCATGATGAAACATGCATTAGAATATAAGAAACTGTACAATTGAAACATTAAAAATAATGAATGATTATTAATGAATAGGTAAAAAGATGTTATAAAAGGAACATATATATTATTATAAATGTGGATATGGTTCAAGTATAAGTTAATTACCTGTCTAAAACCTATACAATAGAGGAAAAATAAAATTCAACAAAATAAAGGCTTGATGTTAGGGATTTGTTATATCAGAATCTATTTTTTGTGTTAATCATATACTTCATTGATTAAGACATTATATGATTATCTGTATAGTGGATTTTTATTACATTATTATTTATTTCTATTTGATATATGTAGATTTATATTATGAATATATGTTTTATTCATTACGTAAATCTAACTTCAATGTTATGATAAGTGTAATTTTTTATTTTAAAATATCATTCTAATCATAATTGTTTATTCATGAGTTTTAGTTGATAGAAATTATTTTACAATTTCCAAATAAAACCATTTCAATATTTATACTCTATTTAATCATGATAATTTAATATTAAAATATTATTTTCATACTCTTTGGTACATAAATGTTTTTTATGAAAATCCGACTTCATTTCTCTCTGTAGTCTGAAAAATAGTTTCATTCAAAATCATGTTTTAAAAAAAATTCAGCATTTTTTAAAAATTTTAAAATCATTTTCAAATGAATTTTCGACCATTTTACTGTTTACATAAAAATTTTAAAATATATATTATGTCATTTTCAAAACACATCCTATTTTTATTTTTTAAAAATAAGAATGAAATCTTCAAGTCAGTTTCTAAAAAACTCACCTTCCAAACCGTTTTACAGTGACTAAGTAATGTTATTTTTAATGTTATGGTATGTATTAAATTACCCCCATCATAACCTTAATTTATTTGAAGAAAAAAATTCCTAATTATGAGTGTTTTTAATGAAATTATTTTTAATAGTTAATTTCATAGAAAATGATTATTAATTATTTTTTCAAAATAAAAATTATATTTTCCACAAGAATATTTATAATTGTATATTTATAGTAATTCATCACATTAATGATAAAGAACTATTTTTCTTATTACTAAGGGTATTTTTTGATATCATATTTATTCTTCCATAGGATGGTTTATGATTATTTTGACCAAAGATTGTACTATAATTCACTTTATTGTTTCATTTTTATTGTAATTATCCTCTACATGAAATATTTACATTCCAATGAACATTAGACATAAAAGTTTCAATAAATATTTACAATATTTATCATTTTAATGCTTATTGATTAATATATATTGCATGTTAACATATTTTTAAACATTAAAAGTTTTGTGATTATATTTGTAATTATTTATAAATCACTATTCATTACTTAATATGGATATTTAATGATAACGATCATTTTTTATAAATAAAAATTATTATTCAATAAATGAGGAGTGTTTGGTACAAAAAATACACGTGTTAGTGACTAGTTAATGAATTCTTTAGATTTATGAATATTTTCCATGAGAAAAATTATCTATAAAAATCCACTGCATTTGTAACTAGTAGATTTTATATGTCTTCAGAAAGGTCATTACAATAGAGATATAGTTGGACAAACAAAATAGGTTTATACCTAGTATGATTTAAACCATCTTCTGAAAGGGATTTATTAGAAGGGTATTATTTACCAAAGAAGAATGATTTTCGATAAATAATCATTTCCCTAATTTAGATTTAGCTATATTTATTCTTGATATTTTCATTATTATGTTTTCTATTGATTCTTTTTATTCTAATTTTATCGATTAAATATCTTGGGTATTTAGTTATTTCACTTCCCACACTAATTTTTTATAAACTTAATATAATATTCATGTCATTTAAATATCATGTTTTCACATTTATTTCTATTATCATATTTATTATTTTAATTTATTAATGATATATTTAACTATATTAAACCCTTTCTGATAATTTTAGCTCACACGTATGTTGTTTCATATCCTAAGGATTTTATAAAGGTTACTATGACCGATATTTTGGATATTAGAGATGGAATTAATATATTCTTGTGAACAGAATATTTTTTAATGTATGTAATTAAGTTTAATGTTAAACTCATGGATATATCTAGTTGACAAACACATTAAAACAATTTGGACATTTAATATGGAATTAATTATTTATTATTATAATATAAAAATGTTTTCCTTGAATTTGGGCTATTGAGGTCTATGTTTCTATTGATGGTATTAGTGGATGTTTAGTAGAATTATTGGGAATTATAAATAGTTAATACATAGTTTAGGTATTATAACCCTATGATAGACTTTGAGGATAAGTATATAATAACACAACAATATTTTTCTATGGGAGATATTATGTGGTTTACTTGAAATAAATCCATATCTAAACACTACAAATTGATGTAAATGTAGATCGTATGTACCTATTAGTAATTTCAATTAATAGGGTGCATTTAGTTTGAACCTATCATTACATGACACACAACAATTATCCTTACTGTGCACCTGGTCTGATAATCATAGAGGATTTGTTTGTGATAACTCACATTTATTTAAAAATAATAATGTATTATTTTAATATATAATGAAAAAAATAAACTAGGTAATACCCTAGACTAATAAATATCCTATGTTGAAATAAATTAAGAGATGTATTTATGAAAAATTATTTTACCAATGGAATTTTTGTTACATGATTCTGAAATCTTTTACGGATTTTGATATGTTTTTGAAGAATATATGCCCTCCTTAACTTAAGATTTATGAACACCATCATGGTTATGAGAGTTAGGATTATCATAATGTCACATCTATAAAAATACATCATGAAACATTAATAGTAGGGATGTCACTATATTAAAAACTTCTTGGGGAGTTTTTTTTTAAAATATACGTTTTAGTGGAAAAAATATTTGAGGATTAATCCTGTTTTATTTTATAGAAATGAGTTTAGTGGTTTAAATGTCCTTGATGGTTAATATGGTCATTAATTAAATTGTATAAATTGTAAAATAATCTTATTAAATTTTGTAAAAAATGGTTTTACTGAAATCCTATGTCAAGAGGATATTTATTGATTATTTTTATTTTAATTATTTCAATCATATTATGATCCTATAATTATCAAAATAATAAGAACATAGTTTAGAAATTTAAAACCTGAATGATGGGTGAAAACCCATCACATCAAAAAAAATTAGACATTAAACCTTTGATGGATGGATATTAGGGGTTTCATTCCTACCACAAGCTGAAGAAATGTCCTAGTTAATGTGTGAATCTTTTTTTCTAAACAATTTGAATAATAAAAATTAATGATGAATTAGTGGTGTTGCCTATCAGGTTTAGAGATTAATTAACCATAACTTGTTCTAATCATATTGGTATTTGGAAAACATTTAGAGACTGGTGTAAAAACTTGTTTTATAGATCTCCGGAGATATTATAAGTGAATTTTAGTTCTCTAGAAATAAAAAACATTTTTTCATTTTAATTTCCTTGATTAATGAATTCATTAAAAGTTGATCAAAGCACAACTAAAGAATGAAATTTCACATAAGAAATTGAAATGCATCAAGTAGGTATATTTCATAAAATTTTTAGGTTATAAAATAATTCTTCATCTTTTGGAAAAAGGACCTTGAAATGAAAATGTTATTCAATTACTTTTTATATGATGAATCATGGCGTCTTGTAAATCAACACATATTTATTGATTTGGGGCTATAAACTTTACATTGATCATTCATTTTCTTATGACCACTATCCTCAATAAAACAATCCAAATAATTTAACTTTTCTTAAATTTACATGTTTTCATTTCCCTCTTGTATTATTCTATATGGAAACCAAAGTAATGTGTTATTCTAGATGACCATTCTACATACATTTTCACTTTTTAAGAGGTTTTTAATTATCATTCTAATTATTTAAAACTTCAATAATGTTAATTTAAAATATCATGCCCTTGATTATAAGGAACAATTTAAAATTGTGAGGATTCAATTTATTTAAGGTGTGAAAAATCATAAACCATCATAGTTTACAAAATATTTATCTTAGAAGAATTTTAATTACATTGATAACTTGAAATTCAGGAAAAACCGGGTTAGAAAACACCTCTTAGTCATGATTTGAGAACTTATTTTACAAATATTTTTAAAGATATTTATCAAAAACATTTTAAAGAATTAGATTCATTTTTTAGACAATAATATCAAAATTATTTGAAGGGGATATTTTGTAAATATTTTTAAAACGAATCATTTTTTGATTAATAGTGAAAATTATTGATGATTATCTGAAAACTCATTTTCTGTTAAATAATTTATAATCTGCTTTATAATTTAAAATTGATTTTAAAGTTACATGTGTTCATTTTTTTCATTAATTAGTCAATTTATTGTTATTGGAATCATATTGATATTGAATTTAGATATAATTTTTTTTATCTTTTGTAAATTTTCCTTTTAAAAACATGTCTTCTCGCATCTATAAGAATAATTTTAAATTAATATTTATCACATCGGTTAATTGAATTTGGAAAAATAGATTCCATATTTATAAATAGCATAAATTAAAATTTTTGATATGATAAAATAACATTTTTATCAAAATCAATACTAAAATAAATAAATTTAGTTACTGTATTTATGGAAAAAATTGGCTTCATGAGGGTTAAAATGAACGAAAAGATTTGAATGAACATTGATTAAAAAAAACCTATCTATTATAGACCTATTTCTACAATTATTACCCCAGGAATCATAAAATAATATTTTTTTGGGTCACTTTTCACTGGAACTGAACTATATAATAACTTCTGTAATGAAAATTTTAAAAGGAATCCTTTCGTCCTTTTAATAAATATAATTATTTCGAATAGGGAAAAAATAACATATGCTCTCTTAGAGATATTATTTTAATTGATAAATTAGTTTTTTTAATATGCTAATTTCTGCTAATTTATTGGATATGAAATAATTAATCAAATTTATTGATTAATTCTAATGCATGATTATTTTTGTTATTAATTAAATAAAATTAATCATAATTAATATATTAAAAGTGATGTAAATTGAATGAATTCTAGTTTACCATTAATTATTTAGAGTGATAAATAATTTAAAATAGGTGGAAACATAACTAATTATAATTACACAATTTTATTTATATATTGAAACACATATTAAATGAATTATGTCAAAATAGAAAATAAAGTATTTTTATAATAAATGATATTTTATTACATGATTGATAATCACTAAAAAAACATATATTAGTGAGTGTAATTTATATATGCCAACAAATATAAACTATTTTCCACTAAATGACCCGATTTTCTTAAATAATGATTTTATTGACACTAAAATTTCAAAAAACTCTATAAGTGTGTTTTTGGTTAAAATAGTGTTCTTGCACTAACATGTGCTTGTGTAAAAATAAATTTCCACCAAACAAATAATTTTTTTATCAATTTTATTTAATATTAATAATAAATGGATAATAATTATATAATATTTCTCACTCTAATTTATTCATAAAGGATAAATTTCCTAGTTTACATATATGGTTACCAATGTGAAAAAACAAAATTGATAAAATAATGAAGCATAAATGTTTTAGAATAAATTGTTTAAAAATGCGTTTTATTTTGTGGTGGAATTGTTTGTAGAAAATTTATTTTCTACTAACCATTAATTTTTAATCATGGATCTACCGGAGAAACTATTGACCTCCAAATAGTGAATACTTATGTGTAATTACAAAAAAAAAATCATTTGTCCTCAACTATATTAAGGAACACACTCTCCCCCCTTTATCACCCATTCAAGGATATTTGGATCATCTCATTCCCACCAAAATCAGTTACAAAAATACCAAAACTCATCATATATGTCTTATTGATTTCAAAAATTAATCTTTCTATTTAATTAGTGGAAAGCTATGGATGATTCCCAATAAAGGGGTAATGTTCTATAATGAGAATATTTATTTTATTTATTTCTGCAGAACATTCAATTTTTATTAAAACATGTTGATATAATATCATTATCATATTCCATATACTAGGATTTTTTTCTAATAATTTTATTTTATAAAACCATCTTCACTTCTACTGAACGAGTTATGAAATCATCATTTGTTTGGATGGTTTACTGCTGACTCACGAACCAATGTCATTTGTTTTCTATTTTAAACCTCTAAAATTTGGGTTTGATGATTGATATAAAGAATATACAACTTATTTATAACATATTTATACCACTAATGTCAATATATAGTATATGTAATTTTACAATCCAGTTTTTAGGAGACGTCATAACATCGATCGCTTGTAAGGTAGACTACAGCATCACAAAGCAATAGGATTCTTATTTCACTAACACATCACATGGATGGTGATAACGATAATTTTATAATGATATGTGATATAAATGATATAGTAATGATATTCAAGAAATAATAATCATTTTATATAGATAATATATATTATTTCCATTATATCAATTTAACACATATAAATTTTATAACACCGTTTATGTATGTGTGACCTACAACCTTCATGAAGTGATGTGACTCTCTTTACATCCCCAAACCATGTGGATAATGTATATATGAGTATATTATATGGTATTAATTGTATTATTATAATTATATAAATGTAAAATATTAAATACTTAATTTTCATAATGATTTGAAAAAATGAAACATTATTAATTATTATATACAACATATCTTTTCCATAGTCGTAACATACTTCATTTTTCATAAAAATCATTCATGATTGGTTTTAAATGAAAACATTCTCTAAAAATATTATATTTTTTTCATTATTATTAATCTGGATAAGATAAATCGATGTAATGTATGCAATAACAATATCATTCATGATGGAAGACACATTGGAAAACATGGAAATTTACACCAAAATAATAAAAATAATAATATATTATTAACCATTGGGTAATAATGTGTCATTGGAGGATCATATAAAATATAATAAATATTAATCTGTGTTTTTAATATATTAATAACATGTTTAAAACAATAATAATTTAGTTTAAATAATTTTCATTGTAAAAGAAGCATTATATAATGGATTTCACAACTCAATTTCTTTCAATGGGTTAAACTTCTCCTTCATTGATTATGCCATTCAATGATTATGTGTATAATTACTTTTTATTACCTTATTTGTTTCAATTTTTTATGAGGATTTATATTTGAATTACATAATTAATATTTTTATTAATTCTCACATTAATGTTTGGGTTATTTTAAGGGGTTATTTAACAATCACATTCAAATCCATATTGATTACTCTAGAATTTCAATTGAATGAATTATTTGATTGTTTCTTAATAAAAAATTTCATCGTATTAGAAATTTATTTATTAAAAATATTTTCTTGTAAATACCAAATTTCCCCACTTTTTTGTACTAAAAATATCTTACAAAAAGTTTTAATGAAAATCCAACATAATTTCCCTCTACGGTAAAAAATATGTTTCCTTTTGAAATAATCTAATTTTTTTTTTTACAAAAATGATTCTATCCATTTAAATATATTTTACTAAAGTAATTATCTCCAATTTTTACTCGATACAAAATTTTTTCAGTGTAATTTTATGTTTTTTCAAAAGAATGACTATTTGACTCTAACTGGATATATTATTGGAATTTTCTTATCCTTTTCTAAATAAAGAACATTCTGATCAATTTTAATATGAAAACTAATTTTTTAACTTATATGGCATATAAAAAATATACTTACACCATGAATTTCATTACATTTATTCTTTATTTTAAACTTTATGAATATGTTTTTAATAATTTTTTTAAAGTTATTTTCAATGAAAAATATTTTCAAAATGGTTTTCATGATGAAAATGATATATTCATCATGGTTGTTTTTAATGTTCATTTTAGGGTAACTCTATTCATCAATGAAAAATATTTTATTCAAAATCTAATGAGCATATATTTATACCATCCTAATTCTTCTTCTATACTTTTTATGACTATTTTCACCTATGTTGTATTGAAATTCATATAATTGATTCATTTTTTGAATCCATTATGTTATATGTGAAATATTCACTTTCTAGTGATCTTCAGACAATAAATATTCCATAACTACCTTTATTATTTATCATGTATATTCATATTTCATAGACCACATTCCATTTTTACATTTTATGATTACATGTAATTCTATTATTATATTTTGGGATATATTGAAAATTTTATATTCCTTACTCTGTATGGATATTTCATCAAACAGAACATTGTTTTTGAATAAAATCGATTATGTGTTATATGATGATTTTTTTCAATATTAAAGGCATAGTTTGTGGAATGGTTAATGAAATCCCTTTGATGCAGCATTATGTAACCTGAGATAAAATCTATTGGAAAACCAAAACCATTTATAACTATTGGTTTGAGACTGTCTTTTGAACAGTCTTAAAATAATAGATACAGTTAGCCAAACATAATTGGTTTGTACCTATTCTGATTTATACCATCTTGTGATTTTTATTTGTGTTGAATGATTCAAGTACATGGGAAACAAGTCATCTGATAATTAAACACTTCCTTCATAAAGATTCATTTAACATTATTCGTGATATTTTAACTATGATATTTTCAATGGATTAATTGCATTATTAGTTTATTGAATAATGTAATATGCTCTCAGTTATTTTTCTTTACATGATTATTTTTCTTTATTGCATCATGATAATCAATTTATTTAGATTTAATGTGTGTTTATTTATTTAACAGTACAAATTGATTATATTTATTGATTTATGTTATCTTCAGTTATAATTATCACTTATTGAGCACCTGATCTAATCATTATGTTTTACCTTTCCCAGTATTCAATTAACTTTACTATGATTGATATGTGGGGATATGATATATATTATAATATTATTCATAAAAATTGACTATGCTTTAATTTTTGTATTCAAATATAATGTAAAACTCGGGTATTTGTCATGTGTACAAAGGCTAATAAACTATTTGTCCTTTTTGGATGAAATTCCATATATCTCATACTAATGTAATAAAGGAGGAGCCGACTTCGGGCTCCTAGGGTTATAGTCACTAAATAACCAACCTATATTTATGGCCACTTATATGAATTTTGGTGAAACATTAGGGATATCTATGACACCAAACGTACATAATATAAAAATTAAATGATATTATTTCCTTATACATAAGAAATATATCCCTTATAAAAGATCCTTATGTATAAAAATAAATCAAATAAATAAATTGTGATGAAAAGAGAAGAAAAAATTGTGTTAAATAAGTGTTATAAAGAAAAATATTATTTTTTGTTTCTTTTTCCCTATTGTTTAAGTAATAAAAAATATTCTAATACATCACACGAGGTTTAAATAAAGTTGATCCTTTATTAAATGAAAAAAATTAATTAATCTATAAAAAATGAATTATAAGTTCCCTGGGGACTTCTTTATTTATTAATGCATTATAATGATTTTCTTTTCAAAATCTATTGATCTAAAATTAGATAACTCTAGAGTGTAGAAAATTGATAGAATTAAATTATGACATTTCTGTTAGTGTTGTGTTAAATAGATATTATAAAACCTAATTATTTTAGATTTTATGGATAATTCAATGCTCATTGTTAAAAAAATTAAAAAAATTATAACTTCTAGTCAAATAAATAAATAACTGAATGGGAATTATAATTATATTATAAAATAGTGAAAATACTATTTTTTCTCATCTATTTCATTTTATACAAGACATATTGTGCATTAATTTTCTTCTTCTATTATTTTAACTAATCATTAGATTATAATTCAATAATTATTTTTTGTGATAAATAGGTCATTAAATTCGGGTTTTCTTACTACAATTAATAGAAATCATAATTATTTATTTTTTAAATATTTTTTCCATTAATTTTAAATATATTTGATTTTTAATATAAGGAATTATAATAATGATGTTTAAATTAATAGTACTATTTATTTTAACCGTCTCTATAAAAAACAATAAAATTGAATTTAGCATAGTTTAAATACTATTATTCATTTTGTAATATATTATTTTAATACATGACATAATTATGAAATAAAATCATCATTACTTTCACATGTATATCATATTGTGTAATTTAGTTTAATTTTTCACCATGTACGGGGGAATTTCAATATTAAGAAATAAAATTATTATTTATACAACAACATAATTTTTATATCATTATTAAAAAATTAAAAATATTTTTAAAAAATATAAATTTTTACTAATATAAAAATATTTTTCTCAATTATTTGAATGTATAGAAAATATATATTTTACGTAAGGAACCTTATTTTGTATTAAAATTAATCAATTTTTATGTAATGAACTAAATATAAAATAATTTATTTAAAAATCAATCATATTTGAGAATTTTGATAATTATTTAGTTGATCTCAAAATAGTTATCTAACTGCTCGTATAAGGGATATTATACATAAATGGAAACCAAACTATAATTATAGTATCCCATGGTTTCATACATAAAGATCATATCATATTAGATGAATATTTAATACATTTCACAAAAACCTTCATGAGGACAATAAAGGTTTGGTTTCTTTGCAGACTAGATAGAAAATATCTCTATCTTTTGATGGTTCTCTAATATCTCTCAGAAATTCCTTCCCATTGAGTACTCTTTATATATGAAATTACATAAATCCATTCTTCATTGCTCAGCGAAAGGAAACATATGAAATTGTGTTCTCAGTTTCCCAATAAGTGTAATAATGGGATATAATAATATATGATCATATAAAATAAAAAAATAAGTTTTACAACACCTAACACTAATGATAACTCAATTAATGGAGAGAGATAATTACACAGAGTCCTGCCACTAGTCGGCTCCAGTTTGGTGACTAGCCAAAGGTTATAATAAATATCATAATATGGTAAGCATTAAACTTAGCATGAAAAAAATATGGGAAGATAAAATTAATAAACTACAAAAAATACTTTAAGATATAATACTAATAAACAAAAATTGACTCATAATGCATATCTAAATAAAATATATACAAATATAATTCTCTAAATGGAATCCCCAAGGAATAAAATATATTGTAGTGACACATAAAATAATCTAACTGTCTGAACTAGAAATGTCATGTGTGTCCCATAATGTCAATTAGGAATACTAAAAGTAGTTATTATTTACATAGGGTGAGTTTATAGACATGCAATTTTAAAGGAAATTGTATTCTTAATTTCATTGAAATTTTACAAGTCCGTAGTTTCTGACAGCGCCTGATGCTCGAGGCTCGGTGTGCCCGGAATAAATTTATGAAGGATTGTTAGAGTACGTTCAGTAAATGTACGTGCAAATTTTTATATCTTTTGAACTGGTGCTCAGAATTGAAATCTGAGGACACCGATGAACTCGCAGTGCCGGAATTTTCTTAATGGGACCTTCACTGCAGTTTTGTTTTATATAGGTTGAATGTTAATTTTTGGGGTTTGATTGAAAAAATTAAATAAAATTGTTGTGAACAATTTTATTCATCTTTGTTAGTTTTTATTTCGTGATGAAGTTAGGGGTGGGGCCCACGTCTCACACAACCTCCCATGTGAGGATTTAGTGTGGTGGGGCCCACATGTTCCCCTAACCCTTAAACTCCCTTGAACCACCATTAACACTCCCCTTCATTTATTTCTTTGACAACTCCCCCACATTTAATAAGAGTAGCCTCTCTACCTTCCTTCTAGTAACATTGCTAACACATTTTAATTAATTAAATTGGATTCTCAAATTAATTAATTAGAGTGTTTGAATTTTTGTAATTGGTGTGTGAATAAAATAATAGCATTAGCTATTATATTGGGAGGCTTTTGTTGGGTTGTGGAAAACATGGAAATGCTCTAGAGAATTGGAAAAGAAAAGTGTTCTTCTCCTGACGAAGAACACCTCTATTGATGAACACCATACTCTAATGGGGAAGAATGCTCCATGACATTTCCTACCTCCATCTTCCTCCATGATAAGGGAGAAGACACTTCTCATGAGAGGCGTCACATAGGACAACAACTCATCCTCCAACAATGGCTTGACCACACCGTTCTTCCGCAAAACACGAATACCGCGACACTCTTCTTCCGCGGCTCGATGATGTGTGACATCAATTTCATGGGAGGTGGATATTGTATAATTTCATATATGTGATTTATATCTTCGAACATGGGCTTCAATTTTTTGAATAATTTTTTGAGCCTCTAACGCAGTGGGTACGGGCTAACGAACTAGTCCGGAACCACTGCCAAATTGTTCGTGATGCGTGGAATGATTGGAAATGGATTAACGTAAGGTAAGCTTTTATTTGAGGGGATCTAAGAGTAGAGAGGGACCTGAGGTGGCCCTAGGCGCATACGGGAGGTAAAACGGACCACCAGAACGACTATGGTGGCCCGCAGAAGACCGCGGCGGCACCGGTGACCGGAGGCGGCAGCCCTCACCGGCCAGCCGCCTAAAGACATCGGCGCCCTAGCGTGCCGCCGGCGGAAGACCCACCGCCGCATGGGCCGCAGCGGCGGCGGAGCGGATCCCGTGCCACGTGGGATCCGGGGAGGCATGGCGGCGCCATCCCAACAACACCACTGACACGGAAAACCGGGGGAGCCCCCCCCCCCCCTCGCTCGCCAGCCTGGCTGAGCCACGGCCAGCCGCGGTCCGGGCCGCGCCCAACCGGGCCGGACCCGGACCCGGGTCGTGTCGCCCCGGTTCGGGCCGACCCAGGGTGGGTTGGGCCGGGTCCGACCCTTTTCAGTTAATCGCCCATAACATGAGCTACAGACCTCCGATTGAGGCACCGTCAGTTGCTTAGGATTTCTTGGATTGATATGGTCGTTTCGGTATATTACACTCAATGGTTTGGCAATGTTTTTTGGAACAAACGGGTTTGTTCGAAACCGAAACTAGTCGGGCCTTCAGAGCGGAAACGCTTGTTACTTATGGATAAGACCTCTGATTGATGTGCCATCATCTATGTTGGTTTCCTTTTGTTGAGTTGGTTATTTTGGAATACTAGACGTGGGATTCGGATGAGAATGGGATTTGGTCGGGTTAGTTTTAGCTTAAAAAATAAACTGAGCCCCTCGAACGGAAAAACTAATAACTCATAGACCGGTTGTCTGATTGATGTGTCGTCTGTTGCGTTGAGACTCCTATGATGTGAAGGTCCTTTTTGATACTTATATGTGAGACTTCATGACACTCATGGTATCGGCTTGTGGCTCGTGGAGCGGACCCTCCTGGTTACGAGTGATAAGATTGCATAGACCTAGTAGCTATGTGAGACTTGATGATTGTTGATCAGTCTACTCTAAGTGATTCGGATGGCCCAGTGGGGAGCACTTGGTTGTAGCAGTAGATTCATGGAGGAGGAGCATTTGGTTATAGAGGAGGACCTGTGGTACTCGACATAAAATGTGCCTCTTTAGTCTCTTAGGGGGAGCGTTTGGTTGTAGCGGCTGACCCATGGTGGGAAGCGCATGGTTGTAGAAGCAGGGCCATAGTACTTGATTGGTGGAGTACTTAAGCTGTCCAAGGTTAGTGGGAATCGATTTGTTGTAGCGGCAGGCCCACTGTATAGGATATAGGATGAGTCTCCAGCAGACGTGGTTTCTATATCATGAATCAAAATCCAGGTTTGAGCTGATTCAATGACCTTTGTGTTTTCCTCATGATTGAGATGGGTTACTTGATAACTTAGGTATATGTATGGGCATATACCTAAGTAATGGTTACCTGCTGAAATAAATCTTTGTTGTTTATCCTTGTTGGATTTTGATATTCCTTGAGGGTCTCGGGGTCTCTACTAAGTATCTTTATACTCACCCCTACACGGGCTACGCCCGCACCTCATTGTGTTAGATGTAGACGATGGACATCGCTAATGGAGGACTAGAGCGCCAGGACTGGACAGTCCCCGGAGGTGGGCCACTCAGTGAGACGACACACTTAGTGGACCGATAGATGTGGAGTAATGAGGAGGACATTTGTACCTACCCTTCAGGTAGGAACCCGGAAGAAGATACAAGAGATGCTTCACCATTTGGTTGTTTGTCATTTTCAGTTGGATTTTCTTCATATGTAGCTGTACCATTTTTTTGGGCTTTGATTTCTCGCCCCTTTGTACTTTGATCACACTTGTTATACTACTTTAATTAGTGTTTTCTTCCTATTGTACTCTGGTAGTGTGTGTTATATTTTGTATAGGCAATGTCTTCCCGGTTTTTAGAGAATTACGCCTTTGGTGCTAGTCGCCAGCACCATGCCTATGGAAGGAGGTCTTGGTGTAGTCATGATATGGGCCCTGGGGGATGGGTCATGAAAAATTGGTAACAGAGGTGTTGGTTCTACAACAGAACTAGGACACTGATATTTTCTTTCTATGAAGCAACAATGTTATGGGTACTAAGTGTGGTTTTCAGTTCAGGGAGTCCAGTGTTGGTGAGGGCGGCTAACGTATCCATACACCAGGACCCCGACTTCTGAATTCTGACTCAGTGCATGAAAACACTGATTGTGTGTGTGTGTTTCAAATTTTTTTACTTTATGTCAGCTCAAACCAGGTCATCTCACCAGGTATAGTTTTTGACCGTGTCACATCTATTTCATTCAAGATTCCTCCTCGCGGACAACCATCTAGGGACCCAAGAGTTGTACGTATTTATAGCCCACCGAGTGATGAGGCCTCAATTCATGGCCCTCATCAAGTTGAGGCACCAGCGGTACCACTTCCCGTTGGGCCACCGATGCCACCAGCCCAACAACAGGTGATGCACGTCGCTTGAGCACGCTGCACGAGTTCTAGTGTCAGAGGCCACACAGGTTCCGAGGAGAGACAGACCCACTAGCGGCTGAGGATTGGCTGGAGGCTGTGGCGAGAATCTTCAGAATGGTAGGGACCACATCATACTTTATGGTGATCCTTGTTGTCAGCCTCCTTCAGGAAGTATCAGGTAGATGGTGGATCCTGATGCTCCAGATGCACAACAAGGTGACACTTCTATGGGAAGACATGGAGAGCTTGTTCCTAGCGGATATTGTACCATCCACCCTTCGAGTGGTGCGTATACAGGAGCTACTGCATCTATAGTAGGGAAGCATAATAGTAGCACAGTACTCAGCGAGGTTCATAGAACTCTCGCGCTACTCTATAGATATTGTATAGGACCCATTCTTCCAGGCACATACCTTTGAGCAGTGGCTCAGGTGAGATATTATAGCTTCAGTTGTTTGTCACATCATCTCGATGCAGACCGGGGTGTTAGAGTGAGCCCTCCTATTGGATATTTTCTTTGCTGAGGAATCTCCAACAGCCAAACCCAATACTAGTCGAAATGCAACGGAGCCTTCTACAGCTGGCAGTAGATAGATGACACAGGGGTCCAAGAGGACCAGACCCATACATGGTTGACCACTTGACTCGGGATCGTGTGTGTGAGGCACCCGTGGTGGTTAACGACTTACCAAGAGTAGACAATGTTACTCCTACGGTGGGCATGGTCCCATGGAATGTGACTGTCTGACCCCCCATACAGACGATCAATAGATAGATGAAGGACCTCCCAGGCAGAGGCATAGGTTCGATCGAGGTAGAGGAACTGGCCATGCAGCTGGTGGTGGATGACACTTCGAGGTTTTTCCACCACCACCACCATGAGGTCCACCCCGACCGCAGGGAATGGGTGGATTGGGGAGAGCACAACTTCAGGAATTTTAATCATTCGACTATGGAGCTCTGGAAGCAGGTGGACAAGAGAGGGACTAATTCCAGTCATGGAGGCCTTTTTTCATGTTGATTATATCTTCCTTGTTGTTGATGTTTGTGTTTATTCTGTGTCTTTGTACATGGAGTTGTAGTAACAAAAGACACTTTTTTTGTGACCATTCCTTTCCTTACTTCTTTATGGTTAACAGTATGAGGTTCTGGTTAAAACTATTGACTTAACCCTTAAATTTGATATTTCTACTGGCGGAGACCCAGTGACCACACACTAATTCCGATAGTGTGACTCAACCCTTGGAGGCGAGAGTAACAGTTGGACCTTATGGTAGTAGCGTCGAAGCCTTACGACGTCGTCTATGGCATGGATTAGTGATGTTCATGTCAGGATTGACTGTATTAGGAAAAGGACATGGGTCATCCATTGGATGAGACTGGATTTCCCTTTTCACTAAAGGAGAAATCATATAATCTCTTTTAAATCATAGAAAAAGAAGGGTGTAGACGAGATCTTTTAAATTGGATAGTCTCACCCATAGTTCGTCGAGCGAACGATTTACGGTTTACTCTAATCTCAATAGTCTCAGGTGTATCTTATCTCAGAAATACATTAACCAGATTTAGTGGTGATGGCTTGAGTTCCTCCAAGAGTATGACATCGAGATAGACTATACTCAGGGGAAGGAGAACATAGTAGCGGATGCGCTCAAGAGGAGTTCAGGTATTCAGCTGCTAGGAGAGGAGACAGAGCAGATTGCTGCATTGCGGATATCCTTTGTAGATAGGGATGGTGCAACCTATCTACTGTCACTACACCAATTTTCAACAGAGTAGGCGAGGTGGCTTACCGCCGATCCCTTCCACCTCAGTTTCACCGGGTTCAAGATGCCTTCCACCTATCTCAGTTAAAAAGATTCATGCACGCATAATCCTGCATCATCGACCATGGGTATATGGCTGTCGATGACGGGGAGTCATTCACGGAGGTCCCGATGGAGATCGAGGATCGACAGGATTGGGTCCTACATGGGCAGTCGATTCCTCTATTGTGCATTAACTAGCAGCATGGAAACCTCCAATAGATTTCATAGTTGCAGGAGGCTCAGATGCATGCTTAGTACCCCTTTAGTTTTTCTAGTGTGTGTTATAGCTTTATGGAGACATAAATACCTAAGGTGGGGTAATGTAATGACCCAGAAATTTGAAAGAAATATTTTTCTTAATTTCATTGGAATTTTACAAGTCTGTGGTTTCAGACAACGCCTGATTCCGAGGCCCGGTGTGCCCGAAATCAATTTCTGAACTTTTGATCGGTTACAATTAGTAAACGTACATGGGAGTTTTTCTATATTTCGAACCAATTCTCAAAATTGAAATCAGAGGACACTGATGAACTCGCAGCACTGGTATTCTATTAAGGGGACCTTTACCATAGTTGTGTCTTATGCAGGTTGAAAGATAATTTTTGGGGATTCATAAAAAAAAGATAAATAAAATTGTTTTGAACAATTTTATTCATCATTGTTATTTTTTCATCCATGAGGAGGATAGAGGCAGGGACCACATCTCACATAACCTCTCATTTGAGGATTTAGTGTTGTGGGTCCAACACGATCCCCTAACCCTTCAACTCCCTTAAACCCCCCATTTAACACTCCCCTTAATTTATTTCTTTGATAACTCCCACTCATTTAATAAGAGGAGCCTCTCCACCTTCATCCCATTAGAATTGCCAACACATTTTTTTTTAATTAAATGAGATTATCCGATTAATTAATTTGAGTATTTGAATTTTTTTAATTGGTGTGTGAATAAAATAATAGAATTAGCTATTATTTTGGGAGGCTTTTGTTTTGTTGGGGAAAACATTGGAAAGATCTGGAGAATTGGAAAAGAAAAGTGTTCTTCAACTGAAGAAGAATGCCTCTATCGAAGAATGTCATAATCTCTTGGAGAAAAATTCTCCACGACTTCTCCTACCTCCTTCTTCCCTCGTTTCAAAGGAGAAGTCACCGCTCGCGAGAGGCGTCACCTACGACAACAAATCCTCATCCAATGTTGGTGGTACGACACCGTTCTTCCACGAAACCGTACTACCGTGATGCTCATCTTCCACGTATCGACGATGTGCGAAGTCAATTTCAATGTAGGGGGATATTGTATAATTTCATATATGTGATTTATAGCCTCAAACATGGGCGTTTACTTGTTGAATAATTGTTTGAGCCTCAAACGCTGTGGGTACGGGCTAACAAAAAAGTCTGGACCCACCGCCAACATGTTCGTGATGTGTGGAATAATTGGAGATGGATTAATTGAAGGGAAAAATTTATTTGAGGCTGTCAAAGTGTAGAGAGGGACCCAAAGAGGCCGTAGGAGCAGAAGGGAGGTAAAACAGACCACCAGAACGACTCTGATGGCCCATGGAAGACTACGGCGGCGCGAGTCGACGATGCGGCGGAACCGGTGACCGGAGGCAGCGGCCAGCGCCATCCAGCCTCCTGGATACATCGGCGCCCTAGAAGGCCGCTGGAGAAGACCCACCATGGCACCGGCTGGGGCGGCGATGGATTGGATCCCGCGTTGTGGGGGATCAGGGGAGGCAGGGCTGCGCCACCCTGGCGCCGCTGTAACGAAAAACTGAGGGACCCCCCCCCCCCAGTAGACTAGGTCATGGCCAGCCTCAGGCCCATCGTCTCTCAACATAGTTGGACCCGGATCCGGGTCGGGTCTCCCCAGTTTGGGCCGACCCAGGGTGGGTTGGGCCGGGTCGAACAGGGCCCAGACCCCCTCTTCAGACCCTTTTCGTTTAATCGACAATAACCTGAGCTACGAACCTCTGATCGATGCACCGTTAGTTGCATAGGATTTCACGGATCGAGACGTTAATTTTTTATATTACATGAAATGATTTGGAAATGTCTTGGTACGGCCAGTTTGGTTTGAAACCGAAACCAATAGGGCCCTTAGAGTAGAAAACCATATAACATAAGGACTGAACGTCCGATTGACGTGCCGTTAACTATATTGGTTTCCTTTTATTGAGGAAGATGTTTTGGGATACTCTACATGGGATTCTTATGAGATTGGATTATGGTAGGGTTGGTTTTATCTTAAAAAACCAGCCAGGTCCCTAAAACAGAAAACCCAATAACTCATTGACCGGGCGTCCGATTGACGCGTCATCTATTTCGTTGAGGCCCATATGATGAGGCGGTACTTTTTGATACTTCTACATGAGGATTTTTGACACTTGTAATATAGAAATGAGGCTCATGGAGCAGACACTCCTGGTTACGAGCGAGCATATTGCAATGACCATGTAGCTGGCTAAGACTTGACAACTGCTGATCGATCGACTCTGAGTGATTCGGATGGCCCAGTGGGGAGAGCATGGTTGTAGCAGTAGACCCACATCGGAGGAGTGCTTAGTTGTAGCGGCAGAACCGCGGTACTAGACAGATGGAATACCTTTTTAGGCTATGAGGGGGTGTGCATGGTTGTAGTGGTAGACCCGTGGTGGGAAGCACTTGGTTGTAGCAGAAGTCCCTTAGTACTCGACAGAAGGAGTTCTTCGGCAGTCCAAGGTTAGTGGGAAGCGCTTGGTTGTAGCGAAAGGACCACTGTACTCGATAGAGGAGGCGTTCTCCATCAACAGTGGTTTCGAATTCGTGAATTAAAATCCTAGTTTGAGCTGAGTCAATGACCTTTGTGTTTTACTCATGATTGAGATGGGTTACTTGATAACTTAATTATTTGTATGGTCATATACCTATGTAATGGTTATCTGTTGAAATAATACTTTGTGTTTTATCCTTGATGGATTTTGAGAGACCCTAATAGTATTATGGCCCCTATTGGTTATCGTTATACTCACCCATGAACGGGTTATGCCCGCACCTCATTGTGTTGGATGCAGACGACGGAAAACACTGATGGAGGCCGAGAGCGCCAGCACTGAACGGTACGTGGAGGTGGACCACTCAGCATGATGGCACATGGAGCAGACCGATATATGTGGAGTGTTGAGGAGGACATATGTAAAAACCCTTCAGGTAGGAACCCGGAGGACGATCCAGGAGCTGCTTCACCATTTAGCTGTTTTCCATTATCTGTTTTACTTTCTTCAATTATAGATGTACATTTTTGTTGGGCGTGTATTTCTGGCCCCTTTGTACTTTCATCACACTTTTTATACACCTTTACATAGTGTTTTCTTCCACTTGTACTCTGGTAGTGCGTGTTACGTTTCATATAGGCAATGCCTTCCCGGTTTTTAGGGAATTATACCTATGGTGCTAATCGCCAGCCCCTGGCCTATGGAAGGAGGGCTTGGGGTAGTCACGATACGGGCCCCAGCGGACGGTTCGTGACAGTGAGCATGATGGTATACTCAGTAGGAAAATCAAATTCTCTCATTCATATATTAATATAGAATATTAATGCTCTGATAAAAGAAAAACAATGAAACCAATAAGTAACTATTCAAGTATACTAGCCAAAACCACAACCTCACCAATGGTCTCTCACAAAATGACACATCCATGTTTAATAATATTTTATGAAGCACAATGATGATAGGTTACCCCCACCCCACATTCCCAGTAATTTTTTACTCTCCCACCGAAACATCATACATCTTGACAATCCTACCCTTAAAAAAACATCACATCACATCACGTCCCACACACACACATAGCCTATGAGAATATATCACCACACCTCGCCCCACCCTCGCACACACTCGGTATATCACCTCACATTATATCAGAACTCGATAGTGAATCATTCAACACTTGTCTATTATAGACTGTGATTTTTTTTCTCATATCCTAGAAGAGGGAGCAAGTAAGAGTGGGTAGCCAGCCATCCATCCTACCACCATGATGTTTGAAAAAAATTCCACCCACGTGACTATGTATGTGTCGACACATAGATATCTTTGAGAGATGGTGCATATATAAAATCACAATAACATGGAATATATATATAGTATCAAATTAAAAAATCCAATAATACGGGTTCACAACGAATATACAAACCATTTCATAGAAGTACCAATTTTGTTACATCATTTAAAATCTCAACACTGCATAAACAATCCATAAGCCACCAGCCACATTTTATTCCAAACATTCAAATTTCATGATTTCCCATTTACATAATAATTTCATTCATTAGGGAAATTTATTAATCCATAAAATTATTTCACATTTTACAATCAACCACCTAAATAATAATTCATAATTCAATCCATTATTTTATTAGCCATTTCAACCCATGTAATATACTAACATGTCTTTACATCCAACAGAACAACACTGCATCATAACTGAACACAAGCACACAAATAACAACTGCTATTCAAATATTCATATTAATAAAATGATTTAATTACACTTATTAATTATAAGGGAATTATCATACAAACCATGATTCTCTAAGGGGGGCTATTTTTTAACCTGATAATAGTTGATAGCCAATTTTCATTCATTTTCTGGAAAAAAATATAATGTAACATATTTTTCCTATAAAACTATATATTTTTCAAAAAAACCAACATATACCATAATTCTCAATCCGGAATTTGATTCATATAATTCAGAATATTAATAAATCAAAATCTATTAAATCATGGGATCCATAACCAACTCCCATTCAATTTCATTTAAACTAGTTCATAATCATAATTTATCTAACGACAGAAACTTCCTAGAGGAAAAAAATGTATTACTACACCGAAATGATTAAAATAAATGAGAAATAAAATATCCCTTAACTCGATTAATAGACCCATAAAATATGAGTAACATTGTTTTCAAGGGCCGGTGGAAACCCATAATCTTCTGATTATCCATATTAATAATTTTAATATAAAATTTGGATTCAATTAAATCTTGAAAATTTCCCACAACAACTGAGTAAAAATATATTATGTTTCCTACTACTCATAAATATAAATCCAATGGAACTGGATGAACATAAATTTGATTATTATTGATAGATATATGATAAAACAAATTTGAATATATATATATATAGGGTATTTATTTACAGTTTTATCACATGAATTATCATAATTAATTCCTCTTATTCATTTATAAAATTTCATTTAATTTATAAAATCGATTTATGATTAATCTCACAAGTTTTCAGAAATTAAAATTTCATTATTATTATATTAATCTACAATTACTACATTCTCTATCCAATAAGAAATTTAATTGATATTTAATTATCTACAACAATTCTCACACTTTACATCCATTAATCTCACATTTATCACTATTTTTACACAATCCCATCATATAATATCAAATTTATTTCACATTTAATTATTTAAATAAATATTTCAATTTCTCCCATTTATTATTATGATCATCATCATAATAATCATTTTAATTATCACTCTTATTTACTATTCCATTAATTTAATTTTATATTAAATTGACACACACACCCATAATTATTCTAATCAATTAGAAGCACACTCTATACAACCTACTTTTATCTTTCCGTGACAATCCCCCCCCCCCCATATTTCAATTATTCAGTTTTTCTAATTTTCATTTTTTTATTCTTCTATCTTCAATTAATTATCCTTAAACAACTCACTCAATCATCCTTTTTATTATTCTGATATATCACTTCCAATTAAATTCCACTAATGAAAACTCTCATTTGTTCATTTTAGTTTATTTGATCATTTTAGTTTGTTATTCTGATATCTCACATCCAATAAGTTTGTTTCTTATGTAATTAAAAAATTTCTAGATGAAACAAATATTTCTAATTATAATTATTTTATAAAAACATCCCAATTAAATATTAAATTTAATATTAAATATTACTAAATTATTAATAAAGATTTAAAATGCATTAAAATTTTCAAATAAACACATAAACCTTGAAACAACTTAGAAATGCCCTAGTATGAAAACTAGATTGTTATGGATTATTCTAGAAATTAAAATTAGATACCCCATAAACAATTCTCATCATCAAGAATAAAAACAAAATTAGAATTAAAAGATAATTTTAGTCCGAACAACGAACCAATGAGCCACCTCTAAAGTCACTCAAAAAAATTTGAACATATCAAACACAAGGGAAAAGAAGGTTAAATCTACATAATACCTTATAAAAATTATTCCAGTAGAAATACCTCTCAAATAGAAAAAGGGACAAATAAATGGTCATAAAATATACATAATCAATACATATCATCCAATTATGAACAAATTTTTTTTCAAATCAATTTATAATTCATAGTTTTAAAAAAAGTATATTCCTTCAAAAATAAAGTTTCATTTAAAATGAAAGAATGTTTTATATTATGATTTTTCCCACTTGATATTATCATGTCTTTTAAAAGAATTATTTCACAATACTAGGATAATTTATTTTAAAAAAAAATATTAAATTATTCTTGTAAAATTGATGACTCATATTACAGAATATTTCTTAAGATTCCCAAATTTGATATATGACATTAAATGCAAAAAAATAAACATAAAGTTTGAGCAATCCTTCTTTTAATACATTTTTCCAAAATTGAATAAAATGAATTATTTATAATGAGCACAGTCATGAAAAAATCACATAAAATTTCTCAACAAACACAATCACTAAATAAAAATTAATAGTGATTACAAAAGCACCCAAATCAAAGTATCTAATCCACTGCACAATAAAAGTTTCCATTTTGGGTGGCATTGACTCACCCACATTGTTTTGAAACACACCCTAATATAACAAGTATTGATATAGGAAAGAGATTCCCTCACTTCATATGTTTTAGGTTATAACATGATTAATAAATATAAAATAAATTAAAAAAGTGCCATCCAAAATTGAAGAATCCAATCATTCTCATTACTTATATTATAAAATTATTTACACATAGGAGTCAAGAACATGCCCATTAACTTTAAGAATTCTAAAAAATACATTTTATATTATTACCTACTATAATTGATTATCATTTTTATACGACATAAAGTATTCCATCAACATTATCATACCAAAAAACAAAAAACAATAATATCCTCACAATATCCACATGTCCCAACCATTGAACATCACCCCCATTGCACAACACAACTAATTGACCAAACTCACCGACCAATGAAAACATCTACCATACATTCCACAAAACTACATCACTAAAACACATTATCATACGTCAGAAACAACCATTTTTAAATAACCATTTTATATATATCAACTTACATATTTTACTAAGAAATTATCCCTACTGTCACCACACTTTAAATCCCCAATAATTTATATAAAATAATTACCTTTAAACTTTTGTGATATTATCCTCTGTGTGCATCACTGAATTACCCACATAGTTTCAAGCACGTAAATGTATAAAATGTTTCAATTTGGGATTATTTTTTCCAATACTCCTATGCTTACTAATTTTTTGCACATTGAATAAGAATGTACAATAAGAATAACCACACATTGAAGAAATTAATTTTTACTTCCATAGTTATTTATGGGAATGCATTAATTCACCTAATTATTTAACATTATTATCCTCACAAAATAAAAAAATTTCCTTAGCAAACTAGTTCAATAAACATATATAAGTTATTATCATTTATATATATTTTTTAATACTAAAATGTCATCAAGGGACTAATAATATTTGATTATCATATAACAAGAATAGATTCAAACAACCATTATTTTTAGCATGTCATATAAACAAAAGAAATAAATCATTAACAGTGAATCTAGAAATAGGTCCCAACATATCCAAATTTATTGAATTTTTTTTACATTCTTGGTTCTTGAACATAATTCAAATAATCCATTATATACACAACATTCTTTTAAAATCATCAGCATAAATCATGCTTTCAATCCATGATCATAATATTGAACATGTTGTATTGTCTTATTTCATTCTTTATCATGCTGAATCTAAACATTCATTAATCATTTATTTCCTAAAAATATTATTATATATTGAAATAAGAATAACATGATTATACATTCATATTTAAAGACACTATATTAAACATGAAACATTCTCAAATCTCAAATAAGATGATTTCCATAGTTACCACACAAATTCATTTAAATGTTGTTATGATCCCTATAAAAAACTACTAATGAAATAAATAATTTTTATTTTTAAATAATTATTAGCTATAGAAATAAAAAATTTAACCCTTTAACGAATTTTTTTATTAATGGGTTACTATAAAGAATGATTATGATTTTCCAAAATTATTTAAGAAATGTCACATGAATTTATACTTTAATACATACTTACTACATATCTCTATGTATATTCTTTAGAACTATAATAAATCAAAATTATATAGAATGTTATTTTGGTTACAGTTTAAAAATTCAATGAAAATTTCAATAATCTTGATTTCAATTATTTGAAATATAGTAATTTTAAATATTAACAACCAAATTTTACAGCACGACCAAAACACATGCTCATGATAAATTTATCATGGAAAGAAACACATGAAAAAATATCTCAAATGAGGACAATAATATTTATAACAATGGTTTCAAAATAGTTTATTTTTATCATGTATGTGTGAAATACACTTGGGGTTTCATGATTCATTAATATTTTTCGAATTAAATTTTTGTTCACATCAAAATAAACTAAGAATCCCTATTCAGAAAATTCAAAGAATAATAAATCCCGATGCCATGTGGTACTTTTTACGAAAGGAAACAAAAATCAATTAATTTATAATCATGTTATAATATGAACAGAAAAAAAAATCAAACCTATGTATGGTTTCGAAAAACATTTCCAAGATAGTTAACCATAATTTTAGTCTTCCTATAGTGACTCGGGTTTTGGCCCGTTCAGAATTTGGAATATTCTTATGTAAAATTCAGAGCTAGGAGCAAAGACGACATTCGATTCTGAGGCCTGGTGTTCCTGGAATTAATTTTATAAAAATAATAAGTATTTTTATACTATGGATGAGGATAGAATGTGTTATCTCTTAAACAGTAGCTTGGATCAAAAACCTGAGGGCACAGTTGGGTCCAGAGAGTGGCATTTACCCTAGGCGAGGTGTAAACATTGCGGGTGCGGGCTTGCTCTAGAAAAAAGCCACTTAGGGTGTTTTCATAAATAAATGGACGATTTTTATTATGGAAGTCTATTCGAATAACTCCTAAATTGAATCTTGGATCGAAAATTTGAGATCGTCGTTGAGTTATTAGAATTGTGTTTACGCTAGGGGTGACCTCAGTTGAGAGGGCGTGTCAGATTCCGATTTTGCATCTGCTGGCAGTTTTCTATAAATAGGGAGTTATGGAAATGAGTAGGGTTAGCTCATTTCCCATCTCGGACGGTGATGCTCTGGCCAATGGTGATTCGAATCCAAAGGATATTGGATCACGACTAAACATTAGATGCTGATAGATTAGGGAACAGGGAATGTAACGGCAGATCCAGATTCGAGGTAGCCAACCTCTTTCAGATTATGCATCTCCCCGATTGAGGTTTTGTTTTCGTTTTTGATTTTTTTCCTCTCCTTCTGGTTTTTTTGTCTCTCTCGATGGCCAAACCAACAACAACCATCATCAGATTGACTTTTTTATTGCACATTCGTCATCTTCATTGTCTGTTCTTTGCGTTCTTCATCCAATAACATTTCACCTTGCCAAATCATCAACGAATCGAGGAGAAAGGCATATATTTGTCAAGATCTCGACCCGAGGAGTCCTGATTTGTGCTTGGGTCTGAGTTTTGGGTGCCAGAGGAAGCACTACTGCATGAAGAATTAGCAGTTACTTTTCTTGATGCTGAAACGGTGACATATTGTTGAGAGTAGGCAAGCACTATAAAGGTGTCATCTGAAGGATTCCAGATTTGGTCTCAGATCGCGTTTTGTACGACCAGAGTGACTGTGCTGGCCCGCAGATATTTTCTGGAAGTGTTTGGGCAGTTCCGGTGACTCTAGCGGCGGTCCGACAGCTCCAGCAATGGTCCAATGATGGCAGATTCTGGAAGGCGATGACAATCCAATGGGGCAGGTGGTGGTTTCTGGCTACCCTCCGGTGGTCCGACCATATTTTTCCGAGGGTTCTTTAAACCCCGTAACTCGCAAACCGCAACTCTGTTTTGTGAGCCATATGTGGAGACACGTTCCTTGCATTGACACGAACCTTTTCAATTCACTTTGGGAATTTTATGAGTCAGTTTTGTAGCCCAGGGCTATGAAATGTAGAAATAATAATAATATTTTATTATTTTTCAACTTTGAACCACTGTAACTTTTACACTGAGTATCTGACTGAAGTGTTATCAGCGACGATGTGATCTTGATAGTAAGAAAGAATTTTCTAGGATAGTTTTCGGGTTCTAGGATGGAGATCTGGATGTGGGCCCCATGAGGCTACTTTTGGGCGTTTACAGAAAAAAGAGACTTTTTCATTGGGTGTCCGTTTTGGACAATGATTATTTGATCCCTAGTGGTTTTAAGAGGGTATCACAATGAAATGATCTACTTGATGAGTTTCGGTAGAAAGGTGCGGTCCCCACCTCGGCTAGCTTTGGTGAATTGTACCTTCTTCACCGGGTGTCTTTTGGGGACAATCTAGTAGGCGATCCAGTGTGATTTTCCGAGGGGATCATAGTGGTATGATATGCTTGATGAGTTTCAGGATTGTAGTGTGGGCCACACAAGTGCTAGCTATGTTGAATAGTGCATGTTCCACTTGTTGTCTACTTCGAGTGAGTAAAAAGCCTATCCTATTTGTTTTTCCACGTGGATTGTTATGCTGGCCTCGTTATCGGCTTTGGAGGTGTGCGATGTGGCTTTGTGTCGAGTCTCTTGGGTTAGCGATGTTTGGACCAGTAGTGGTTGAGGGTACTCTCTTAGTTTGTTCAGACGACAGTTCGTGTGGATTCACGACCTTATTATATATTTTTGATCCTCTCAATGGTAATTTTATTCTGTTAGAGTTGTGGCATCCTTTCGGTGGCCTCAGTGTGGGATCCTCTAGCATCGTTTTCCTGGATCGGGTCCATGGTATCGCTGTGACCGCTTATCCATGGGTGGTAATACACTATCTAGAAGGTTGACCCTATAGGGTTTGTGTTATCATCAGAAATTTGATCTCCTATGCAGAGAGTAGTAATTAGTAGGGTTGTGGCAATGTCGGGTATAAAATCATCTACTCAGCATGAGGATTATTGTATGATTGTTATATCGTTGGTTATACGATTCCCTACTCAGTATGTGGTTTCTGTAGGGTTGTGGCATTGTCAGTTTGATCCCCTATAGCACGAGATGTACCAGATAGGGTTTCAGTATTGTCATGACTATCATGACAAAAGTGTATATCTTCTATCGTAGTGGCATGTTTCTGTCGAGCGCCAGATCGGGTTGTGGTATCCCATAGCAGACCCTAGTAGTGATCCCGTATCTGTGAGATCTTTGTATACCGATGTGGGTTCTGGAATACCCTAGCAGACCCTCGGATAGATCCCCTATCTGAGGAGTTTGGTGTTTATGTTATTTCGGAGAGGTTTCCTTAGTAACAATATCCGATGAGCGTGATCTCTCGGATGAGTGTCTGATATGTTTTTGTGGGACCCGATAAAGTGTATCTCTCTGATGAGTGTCATCTGGGATGACAATGATCATGGAGTGTGCTCTCCTAGTTGTGAATCATTGCTGGTGATGAGTTCAGTACCTACTGTGTCTTGGTGCGGGATCTAGGTATATCTGGATTGATCATGGTATATGTATGGGCATATACTAGTGTGGATGTTCATTGTGTATGTATGGGCATACAACTAGCTGTGCTGACTAGTCGTGTTTAGCTGAGGATGCTAATGATATGAAGTTTCTATCTCGTCTAGGTCCCTGTTACTGGGATACATGAACTTTTACCATTCAGTTTCCCTATATTGTTTTGGGTTTTTAGGGTTCCTACTGAGTATTGTTATACTCACACCTGCACAGGCTTTGCCCTCACGTGTTTGTGTCTTGTGCAGACCACATGCCTTTCGACGGAGTCCCAGGAGGACCAGGAGCAGGCGGAGCTCAGTGAGCGGGACTATCCATGGAGTCTTACTGGAGCTGTGCTGAGGATATTTCCCATGGTGCTTTTGGAAGCATACCCCTTCTTCCAAGAAAGTTGGACGCCTTTGTAGTTTTATTTTGGTGGGCCCTGCTTTTCCCTTTTTGTACTGTCGTTGCACTCTAGTTTAGGATAGATGTATGCATGCATTTCATTCCAATTTTATTATATCTATGCACTGTTTCATGGAGTTGTACGTGGGTGTGTGTGTGTAGGTACCATAGGCAAATTCCACCCATTTGTTTGATAACATACTCGATGCTATTCGCCCGCCCCTAGCCAATTGGAGGTGGGATTTGGAAGTTGCGGCTCGAGTTCGGTTGGGTCGGGTTGTGACAGAGTTGTATCAGAGGAGGTTCCACCTTTTTGATCACTATGTGTCAGTGTTCTAGATATGAGTTTGGTTTGGGTTGCATCGTAGCAGTGTCAAGATGTTTCGAGTTTGGCTTTCATGAGAAGGACTCAACTGTTGGTGTGGCGTATAACGTATCTATTCACTAGGACTCTGATAAACTTCCATTCCACTCGAGACATTTGAACACTAGTCGTAGGGAAATAATTTTAAATTCAACATATTGGACTGGGTTTTTGGGTTTCCTTTGTTCTTCTTGCATGAGCTCTCTGGATATACTATTTGACTATGGAGTATCATGATTGTATTTTTGGAAGCCTCCACAAATACAACCATCGAGGGTTCCGTAGTGGGATTGTGGTGATGATCTGCTCTGTGTAGATGTTGTGGACCAAGGTGTAGGTTCTTAGGATGGACCTCCAGGTGGTCTGCCATATGAGCCACCACCTGTTGAGAAGCTGGTTGTGTCGGTAGTCCAGGATGATGTTGCACGCGGGCATTGTGAGCTGCACGAGTTCTAGTTGCAGTGACCGTTGAGGTTCTGGGGTGATCCATACCCTCAGGAAGCTGATGACTAGCTCGAAGCAGTCACCCATGTTATTTTCCTCATGAGAACACCCCCAGATCAGATGGTGGTCCAAGCGGCGAGCCTTATGCATGGATCGATCGGGTGACAGTGGATTTTGGTGACGATGTCCCACATTTAGGAGATGCTCACATCGGCAGAGTTTGAGTAGCTCTTCAGGGAAGAGTTCTAACCGGTGACAAAGTGGTTAGTGGGGATTTAGGAGCTCCTATAGCTTTGGCATTAGGGCATGACTCTGTCCGACTACATAGAGAGGATTACAAACCTGTCGTGCTACTCCCTGGATATGGATCGAGACCCGCTATTTAGGGCTCGGTCCTTCGAGCAGTGCCTATGCAGAGACATCTGAGCAGGTGTGGTTTCCATGTGTTTCCCACGTATGCTGGAGTGATGGAGTGAACTTTGGTGGTGGAGAGCTTTCTGGATGAGCAGATTCTTCTCAACAGTGTTGGGTGTGTGGCATGTGAGACATCGACAACTGGTATCCGGCAGTAGGTGCAAGGGTCTGGATGTGGCTGATGTATCAAGAGGCGACCCCAGGATGGAGGATCAGAGGCTCAGGGCTCACAGGACTCGCAGGTCAGTTTGGGCCAGTCGTATGAGAGGCGGTGTTATGCTTGCGATGGTTGGGGACATCTTGATAGAGATTGTCTGACCCGTCATTCTACTGAGAGGGAGTCGGTTGACATGACACCTTGGAAGTGGCAACGTCTTGAGTTTGGAAGTTCGCAGGGCGGCAGACTTGACGATGGAGCCGGTTCAGTAGTGGGAGGTGGTAGGCAGTGTCAGATACCACCACCCCCACCTACAGGTCATCCACACTGATCCCAGGGAGTAGGATGGTGAGGGCGAGGAAAGCTGCATGCCCTAGAGGTTGTTGAACCCGAGGCTCCGTGGATGGAAAAAGGTACACCTTGTGTCCATTCTATTTTCTGCAATAGATTAATGGATTTTGTTTAGCGGTACTCTTCCCTTTCTATTTCTTGCTCGAGTTTTGTTTGGGGTGTTGGTATGACCATGTGTTGGTGTTGTTTGGTGTGCTTCGAATGCATGAGGAATAGGGATCCTTCCCCAACCGAGACACATTTTTGTGATGCGATCAAAACTATGCGGGTGAGTCAATGTCGACCAAAGAAGATAGTGATGAGGTGTGCCGTATGAGTCCATCAAACTTTTCATTTGGGAATGGGTGTTTGTTGTCAAACTCGCTATCACGGGATACATAGTTGAAGAATTCAATTGCATTCCATGTGCTTATGGAATTCCAGGGATGAAATATTCTAAGGTGGGGAGGATGTAGCGACTCGGGTTTTGGCCCTGTCAGAATTTGGAATATTCATATGAATAATTCCAGAGCAAGGCATGAAGACGGCGTGTGATTTGGAGGCAAGGTGTGCCCAAAATTAATTCTATAAAAATATCTTGTATTTTTATAATATGCGCTAGGCTAGAAGGATTTATCTCTTAAACATTATCTCGAATCATAAATCTAAGGGCAAAATTGTGTATGGAGCATGGCGTTTACCCCAGGCGGGATGTAAATGTTTCAGAAGTGGGTCTGCTCTGGAAAAAGACACCATGGGAATTTTTGTAAATAAATGGACAAGTCTCGTTATGGACGTCGGTTCGAATAACGTCTGAACGTAATCTCGGAATGAAAATCGGAGACCTTCATTTAGTTCGTAGCATTTTCTTTACCCTAGGGGTGACCTCATTTGAGAGGGTGCGAGAGATTCAGATTTCGCGTCTACTGGAAGTTTTCAATAAATAGGGAGTTTAGGAAATGAGCAGAGATAGCTCAGTTCCCCTCTCGGACGGCGAAACTCTAGCCGATGGTGATTCGACATCCAAACGATATTGGATCACAATGAAACTTCAGATGCAGATAGATTAGGGCACTGGGAACCCAATGACAGATTCAGATTCGAGGTAGGCGACTTCATTCAGATTATGCATTTCGCTTATTGAGGTTTTGTGGTCATTTTTGATTTGATTCTATTTCTGCTGCTTTGCATGTCTCTCTCGATGGCCAAACCAACAAAATCCATCATCAAATTGAGTTTTCGATTGAGAATTCTTCGTGTTCTTCGTTTGTTCTTCGCTTTCTTCGTCCATTAACTTTTCACCTCACCAAATCTTCAACCAATCGAGGAGTAAGGCATATTTTTGTGGAGCTCTCGACCCGAGGAGTCCCTATCTGTGCTCGGGATCGAGTATCGGGTGCTGGAGGAAGCACAACATAGAGAAGAAGCGGTGGTTACTTTTCGTGATGCTGAAACTGTGAGAAATCTTTGAGCGGAGGAAAGCATTGTAAAGGTGTCATCCCATGGATTCCAGGTCTGGTCTCGGATCACGTTTTGGACCACCGGAGTGACCATGGTGGACCGCAGAAGTTTTCCGGTGGATTTCTAGTGGTTTCGCTGGTTTTCCTGCAACTCTGGCGATGGTCCAGTTGCTCCTGGGTGGTTCGGCGGTGGCGGATTCCGGTAGGCGTCGGCGGTCCTGTCAGGTAGGCGGTGGTTTCCGGTAACCCTACAGTGGTCCTGACATATTTTTCTGGAGGTTCATTAAACCCACGTAACTCGCAAATCCTAACTCCGATTTGCGAGCCATTTGCAGCGACGTGTTCCTTGCTTCAAGACTAACATTTTCTACTCACTTTGGAATTTTATGAGTCAGGTTTGTAGCCCAGAGCTATGAAACATTGAAATAAAAATAACAATTTATTATTATTAAACTTCGACCCACCGTAACTTCTACACAGACCGTCCGATTGATTTGTCGTTAGTGACGTTATGACCATGATAGTAAGGTAGACTTTTCAGGATAGTTTCTGAGTAGTATGATGGAGATCAAGATGTGGGCCCCATGAGGCTACTTTTGGGTGTTTACAGATAAACATGACTTTTCTGCCGGGTGTTCATTTGGGACGAACGAGTAGTTTATCCCGTGAGTTTTTCTGATGGGATCGCACTGGTGTAATCTTCTTGAAAGGTTTCAGGAGCGTGGTGTTGTCCCCACATAGGCTGGCTTCGTTGAATAGTAACTTTTTCACCAAGGGTCTGTTTGGGACGATCGAGTAGTCGATCCCATATGGTTTTCCAAGGGGTCACAGTGGTATGATACACTTGATGAGTTTTGGGATCATAGTGTGGGCCCCACATGAGCTGATACACTGAATATTACCTTTTCCACCGGTTATCCATTTTGGATGAGTAAACAGCCTATCATGCGTGTTTTTCTACATGGATCATGATGGTGGCCTCGGTATCGGCCTTAAATGTGCATAGTGTGGCTTTGTGTTGGGTCGCTCAGGTTAGAGATGTTTGGACCAAAAGTGGTCGAGAGTGCTCCCTTGGTTCTTTCCTATGATGGTTTGCGTGGCATCACAACCTTATTATAGGTTTTTGATCCTATCGATGCGATGTTTATTGTATTAGAGTTGTGGCATCCCTCTGGTGGGCCCGGTACGAGATCCTCTAGCATCGTTTCCCTAGATCGGGTTTGTGTTATTGTGGTGACCGCTTATCCATGGCCAGTGATCCCCTATCTAGGAGGTTATCCTCGTAGGGATTGTGAAATCATTGGGAATATGATCTCCTACATAGTGGGCCGTACTCAGTAGGGTTGTGGCATCATCAGGTATACGATCCCAGACTCAGCATGAAGATTATAGTAGGGTTTTATTATCTTTGGTTATATGATCCCCTACTCATCATGTGGTTTCTCTAGGGTTGCAGCATAATCAGTTCGATCCCCTACAGTGAGAGAGGTACCAGATAGGGTTTCAGTATCGTCGTGACCATTGTGACACGGGTGATGATCCTCTATTTGAGAGGCGTGTTTCTGTCGAGTGCCAGATCAGGTTGTGGTATCTCCCAGCGGACCCTGAGAATGATCCACTATCTGTGAGATCTTCGTATACTGGTGTGGGTTCTATAATCCCCTAGCAGACCCTAGGAGTGATACCCTATCTGAGGAGTTTGGTGTTTATGTTGTTTCAGCAAGGTTTCCTCAGTGACGATATCCGACGAGCATGATCTCTCAGGTGAGCATCTGAGATGTTTATGTGGGGCCCGATAGAGTGTATCACTTGGACTAGTGTCATCAGGGATGAAAGTGATCATGGAGTGTTCTCTCCTAGTTGTGAACCATTAAAGGTGATGAAGTCGGTACCACATGTGACTTGGTGTGTGATCTGAGTATATCTGGATTGCTCATGGTATATGTATGGACATAGACCTGAGCGGATGTTCATGGTGTATGCATGTGCATACACCTGAGCTGTGATGACTAGTCTTGTCTAACCAAGGATGGTCACGAGATAGAGTTTCTCTCTCGTCTAGGTTCCCTATAGCTGGGATAAGCGGATAGTTTACTTAATGTTGCTCTCTTTTGTTTTATTTTTTTAGGTTCCTTCTGATTATTGTTATACTCAAACCTGCACGGGCTTTACCAGCACATGTTTGTGTCTTGTGCAGACCACATGCCTTTCGACAGTGTCCCAGGAGGACTCGGAATAGGCGGAGCTGAGTGAGTGGGACTGATTGTAGAGTCTTACCAGAGTTATGAAGAGGAACATTCTAGTGGTTCTTTTGGTGGCGTACCCCTTCTTCCGAGAAGGTTGAGCTCCTTTTTAGTTTTCTTTTGGTGGGCCATGTTTTTCCCTTTTTATACTGCTGTTGCACTCTGGTTTGGGATAGATGTATGCATGCATTTCTTTCCAGCTTTTTTATATCTCTAATCTATTGCATGGAGGTGTTTGTGGGTTCGTGTGTATAGGTACATTAGGCTAATGCCTCCCATGTGTGTCATAGCCTGCTCGGCGCTTGTCACCATCCCCTGACCTATTAGAAGTGGGCATTGGGAGTCGCAGCTCGAGCCCCGTTGGGTCTGGTCATGACACTTCCCCTTTAGGATATACTAATAATTCAAGAAACAATTAATGTTCAATTGAAAAAAAATATGTGAAATTTTATAGAAACAATAAAAATCCATGATTTAATTTATTCATTTTAACTTACCTTGATTAGATAATTCAGAAAAGAACATATATAATTATGATGCATGTACCTCTACTAGGGTTGAACCGTGAAAGTGGTTCCACCTCACATGGTCATTATCTGTTCTCAGAGTCCTTTAATTGGATCATGGGGGCCCTAAAATGACATATACTAGATGGATATCCATGCCCTATGTCACATACCCAGATCAGTTTACATCACAATAATAACATCCAATGCAATCCCCACAGTTCCAAGCTCCAAACTCCACCATATCTCTCAAATATCACCACTGATACCACTATGTCATGACCCCCAATCCACAAAGATAATGATATAAAGGGATAATTAAAAACACCCACTGGAGTCTCCCCTCCATTTTGCTCCAAGTTGGTGAATAACACTAAGGGTATAATAATCATACTATGGGAATTATTACCCTCTATAAAAAACAAGATCGAGAGATATAATGAATCAACCACAAAAACCCCACAAAATCATATAAATAAACCCGAAATTTTCACACAATGAATGTTTAAATAAAATCGACATAGTTAAAATACTCTAATAGATACACAAAAAGAATAAAATATAATGAGGTGACACAACAATATAACTAAATGCATGAACTATAAATAGCCAGTGTAGTATAAAATGACCCACTAAAATCATGAAAATAGTTTTTATGTACATTGGTTGATCATATTTGTATACTCTCCAGGAATACCAGTGTCTCTGTTGCATATGTGAAGAGAAAATTCTAATGAACCCATGAAGAAAACAGTATAACCAAACATCACCAATACATGTATACTATCTAAAACCCAAACCTCACCATGTTTCTCTCACCAAATATTACTGCCAAATATAATAATATAATATGGAGCACATCGATGATAAGGTACCTTGCACTGCTTTCCCATTTATTTTACACTATCAAACCCTAATGTCGTATGTCCTGGTGCTCCCAACCCATCCAAATAATATCACAAAACATAAAATCTCACCCAAACACACATGAACCATCACATAACATCACATACCTTCCATTAACACCTGGGAATTAGTTCACATCACATCAGAACTCAATAGTAGACATATTTACTATTGGCCATCAAAGACAACGTTTTTATCTCTCATATCCTAGAAGAGGAAATGAGGAAGAGTGATTAACCATCATTTCATCCTTCCTATGGTATTTTTAAAATAACACGGCCACGTGAAAATGCTAGTGTTGACACATAGTTCTCAATGAGAGTGTAGTGCGTATAGAAAATCAAAAATATATAAAATGTATATATATATAGTAACCAAGTAAAGATTAATATCCTATGGGTTCAAAACTAATTTAAAACCCATTTTAAATATTTACCACTTTTCGTGCCACCTTTAATGTTACAGCTCCACATAAACATGCCTCAAGACACTCTCCAACATTGTTTTAATAAATCTATTTTCATGACTTCCCATTGACAAACCCATTTCACTTGTTAATCCAATTTATTTATCCATGACATTATTTCATATATAATCATCACCCACTTAAACCATTATACTCAATTCAATTCATTATTTCAAAAGACATTTCAACCCATGTAATATTCCAACACCTCTTTGTGTCCACTAGAACAACACCACATCATAAGAGAAAACAAAACATCCTATGAACACAATAAAAAATATGGAATCTGACCCATAGAATCCCGAATATCAATAAATCAAACATTATAAAAGAATGTGATTCAAAAAAGAACCCCCTTAAATTTTTATTTTAACATGTTTATTATCTTTAATTAACTAGTGCCATCTTTATTCAAAAAGGTGACCAAAAGCATAACCTTGCGCACATTATGCAACTAAATGACAAATGAATTTTTCCATTTCGTAATTTGAATACCCAAAAAAGATTACTGACAATGTTCTCTAGGGTTGAGGTAAATCAATAATCGTCTTATTCCTTGTCCTCAATAATTTAAATATAAAAAATTGTATATAATTAAATATGTAACATTTAATGCAATTAAAATGAATAAAACTCTAAGCATGCCTAATACTCATTATGAAAAATCCCAATAAACCATTGGAATGTAAATATAATTATTATTATTATGGAATTTGAGGAATGAAGGTGAATATATTTAGAGTATATATTTAAAAAAAAATTAAAAAATTCATAATTATAATATATCATTCAATTATAAAACATCATAAAATTTTTACAAACAATTTCCCATTTTATGTCCCATGTTTTGACACTTTCAAATCCCATTATTATTATTTTAAGCTACAATTATGAAATTCTCTCTCCAATATCACATTTATATCTTATTTAATTACATAAAAATTTCTCTTACTATAATTCCATCAAATTAAAATTTTATCTTATTTATAAAAAACAACCTAAATTTATTAAAAATGCATTACAAAATTTATTATTAAATTTGATATTTATTTTTCATCCATTTTTTAATATTATTAATATGTTCATTTAAATTATCACTCATATTTAATATATCATTCATTTATTTTTTCACTAAATTAAAACACAGACACTCGTCATTATTATAATCATTAAAAACCACTCTCTCTCCACCCTACAATTCTCTTCCCACACCTAACTCCACCATATTTTATTAATTCCACTTTTTATATTCCTATAATTTATTATTCTATCTCCAATCAATTCCCCTTCCACAAATAACTCTTTCTCCCTCTTAATTATTCTAACACCTCACCTCCATTTGCATTACACTTTTTAAAACACTCATTTATACATTTAATTTTATTATTAAATTTATTAAGATAAAACTACCTCTCTTCAATTAAACACCACAAATTTTGATTTATCAAAAAAGGACCCATCATTGTTTTTTAATGTACTTTTTTTTTACATTGTTTTTTAACATATTTTTTTCTTCTTCTTTTTTATAAATTCTATATATTTCATACATATAAATATATAACCATATGTATACATATATATACTATAATATATAAAATTATAAAAAACATATATCTTCAAAAAAATGTGATATATAATTACTTTTTTACATAAATTCATATATAAACACACAGAAATGTATATATATATATATATGTAATTAATTTCACAACCCAAAAAATTTTGAAATCCTTAATATTGACTGAACTCATTTTAAAAATATATATTTACACACATAAATAAAATTTCACATGATTTTTGATAATTTTATATACTTTATGTGTTATAAAATTTTCTATAACATTATATGCAAGGGTTTATTTTATGTATTCTATATTTTAAAATTTTCTCTAACAATATATTTTAGATAATTAATAAACAATTTATGCATCCTAAAATTTATAATTATTATGTGATTAATTGGATGAACCCATTTGTTTTTTTTTAATTATTCTCTCCCAAATCAATTTATTCAAAAATATTCTCACATAAAAACTCATAGCTCTCACACACACCCACCATTCGTGATTATCACATTTAATTTCTTATGTCTCTATCTTTTATTTAATTCAAATAATCACATTTATCATTATTACAAAAAAGAACTTGAATGTATTATTATTGTTTTAAAATCATTTAATATCCACCTTTTTGACCCCATATCTATATTTAAATATTAAAATTTATACATATATATGACATTTAAATATATATATATATATATATAATCCCACACACATATATGTAGTTTTATTAATATAAAAAATGATGATTATTATAAATAATATATATATATATATATATAGAAATGTAATATATGTATACATACAGGAAGATATAATTGTACATATCTGTATTTTTATATATTTATCACATTTTATAATAAAAATTATTTTTGAATCATTTATCTACAACATGGCACAAGAAAATATACATATTTACAGACATGTAAAAAATTTAATATATAGAACGTAATTATTATTTTGAAAAAAAAATATTGAAATTCAATAATATTTAGTTTGAAACAATTAATTAAATATACCTAAATTAAATAATTTTTAAAAGAATCCAAAAAAATAAAAATTTCTAAATTATTAAGAAATTATCAAACAAATTTTAAATTTTTTATAAATCATAAAAATTGATTGCTCCTTAGAATGATTATGAAATTCCCTTTAAGGAAAAAGGAATCCCCACAAATATTTCAGACCATTATAATAATCCAAAGGGTATGATATCATTACCATTAAATTAAAATACCAATCCCAATCAGTCAATGAGCATAATAATTAGTCATCGAAAACATATTTATCAATTCAAATCTCTTGAATCATAAGAGTTAGGAAACATCATATATCAATCATTAACCATAAGTTAATGTCATAAATGTTTGACGCAAAAATAGTTATAGAAAAAAATATCAAATATTATGTTTAACTACCATGATGATGAAATCACAGTGGACCAGGACTCAACAACATTTTCCAATAGTGTATCGATAACATTGATTGTTTCCCATAATGGATCATGAACATCAACTTATATATTGATATGATTCCTGATCGATGACTTTTTTCCCATATTTTTCATATTAGTTATAAAAACACTTCCCATGTCATTGACTGGAAATAATATTTTTAGACCACCCATCACATAATGATAACTGTAAATATGTATTCAACAAGATCATAATATAATTATTAATATCCTCACATTACAACCAATGAAAATAAAATAGGGTTCATAAAAATATCGTTTTCTCAACATAGCATAACCCATTAAAATAAATGGGTTTCATAAATATCTAATAATCATAATCATAAACTAGAAATAGGATGAATATGTACATATTCAACGAATTATATCTTAATTAATGAATATATAACATTAAAGCATGCTATTGGAGATTAATAAACCCTTGAAAGGATCAGTGGAATTTTTTGTCAGGAAGATATCCTTATCACCAAAAAATATATTTTCTTGTAAAATATTCCAAATATTAGGAAAATATATCCTCAAATTTATGATTTGAAAATTATAATTGGTGATTTAAGTAATTGATCAGTAATCACATTATGAAATTCCATCTATCGCATATATTTTAAAATAACATATTCTTTCCATAATTTTATAGACAAATAATAAAATACATTGTTAGGAGAAAATTAAAAACATTTATGTTAAAAGATTTTTTAAAAATTTAAACTGAAGTAAAGATAAATTTATTAAAATATTGGATAATTTTAAAAATAGTCATTAAATATATGTTTATAAATATTCGACATGGAAGAAATTTTTTTTCACATAAAATTAGTGAAATAAAATCAATTTCCTTTAAAACATATTTTTATTCTATTAAGATAAAAAATTTATGAAAATGAATAAAAATATTCATTTTTTTGAAATTATAATAGTTTAAGGATATTCAAGATTTTATTGAGATGTATATCATAATAATTAATTATCACATGTATTTTTTAATATTATCATGAACCATGGGGAAACAAATGGTCCTAGATAATTTATTAAAAAGAGGGAATGTAAAATAAAAAATGGAGAATATTACAAAATGATATGGAACAAGAGTCTTGTTAAAAGGGGAGAAAAAAAATAATTTTCCTTTTTGTCTGCCACTCTTTCCTCTATAATCTCCCAAAATTCTTAGTTTCCAACCTATTTTACATTATTTTGGATCTTTCCATGTGACACCATGATCATCCACAGTTGGTAAGTCATCCTCTATAATATGGGGCTCAATTTCCACAACTGTAGTGATATCATTTTTCATAATCTATTTTGAACTAGCATGTGAATTACCAAACTCATCCGAAAACACCTCACTAATTTGGGATCTATTTATAATATCAACCAACATGAATTTTTGTTTCTCAATTCTGAGGACCACTATAAAAGTCTCATTCACCTCAACCATCATTTATTCATCTGTTTCACTTTGAGAATCTGATTGATGTTTAGTGCTCCCCATTTTATTGACGTTAGAAGTGTCATTGGGAACCAATATAGGTATATTCAATTTATCATATGAATCAATCAAAAAATTCGAGACCTTTTTCACCTAAGATGGAGAAGCCATGTATTTCATTGGAATTACAAGTCGATAGTCATTCTTTTCCAACACTTTTTCCTTGCAATTTATTTTAAAAGTTAGAATTAAATCCTTTCTAAGATCTCAATCCGTATACTTTTGAAGAAAATAATGATTATATGATTTTTCATATATCACCACATTATCCTTTGTCTCTATATTTTTTTCTTCCTCCTCATAAGAGATATCATCCTATTTGACCTATGATCCATTTTCAACACATGTTTTTTTTCAAAATCAATTCTTTCTATTCTAGCGGCCATTTGTGGTACATGGTCTTACTCTTTCCATGAACTCATTCTATCTAAGGGGGATTCTATTTCATTCTATAACCCTTTCACATTATTCAAATTTTACCATCTAGCACTATCCTTCTCAAGATGATCAGTGTAAGTGGGAACAAACTACTTGGATCTGTTATCTGCTGCACCGTCTGATGCATCTATAGCCACCACCCTAATATAAATTCTCCCACACCTGAGCATGCATCCATCACATTCTTAAATAGACTTCTTGTAATATGAATAGATTTTTTACCCTACATTTATAAGAAAAATCCCCCAATGCTTTTCAAATAGAACAAAAATTGGCTTCCACTTACATACAATAGAAGGTTATAGTTGGTGCCCTACAATAAGAAGAATCATAGTCTATGTGATCATTAGTTAGAATTCTACCTCAAATAAAAATAAAAAAAAATCACTTATATAAGATTATATGGATTCCTATCAAATTTTGTCATCTTACAAATGGAATAAGGAACATCCCAAAGAATTTAAGGTTGCAAGAAGAACCAACTAAGCCCACAAATATGATCCTTGGATTGGGAAATATAAGTTTTGATCTTCTCGGTATCAGTGAGGGGATCTATGTCCTGAAACGTTTGAAATCCCAACTTGAGATAAATCATTCCATGACCTCAAAATCTAATCTAATGGTCCTGCAAGGGGATGAAAAGAGGGTTGTGCCCCTTCAAATCAAGATAATACTCATCCCATTAAAGTTCCATAAAAGATAATGGTGATTCTGAAACTCATTTGGCTTTCACAGGATAACCTCTAATGAAATAATCAAGTGTGTAAGGATTTATTACTTACATTATCCAATCCAGGAATCTAGGATCTGGGAGTTCTCTTCCACAATAGCCAATGTCCCATTGCGAGTGATGTGATTCGCACCTAAGGCACCCATGAGATCTGAGAAAAAGAACTAAGGGTATAAATTCACTATGGAGAGAGACATATCCTATTATTTATTCAATAAGGGGGGATTCTAATGATAGAGTAACAGGAATAGGTCCTCCCAACTGTAATTTAATCTCTAAGTCTCATAGAAAATCCATCTTTCACAATAAATCCATGAAGATTCTACTATAAGAGATCACACATGATGCCTCCACTCCCTTCCTCTCTAATCATATAAATAAATATCATCATTGAAAACATAATTATAAATAATCTTGATAAACAACGAAATTATACATAAAACCCATTCGATTTTTCAGCATTTTAATCATATGCCCCATTAATTAAAGAAAGATATATATATATATATAACCCCATAAAATTCATTGGAATCTTCATAAAATGATTTCATTGGAATTATAAACACCACATAAAACAAATAAATGTTTAATCTTTCATGTGCCTAATATAAATAGAAGTAAGATGAATATTAATTACCTAGAGATTAACTTACTTCAAAAGTTATTTAACCAATAGTATAATAAAATTACATTTATAAAAGTTGAATAGAATAATAATTTAAATTTATATTATAATATATATATAAATTATGGAAATATTTTTAGATTAAACCATAAATTTATATTTATAAAAATGACTTAGATCATTCATGGAGACGGTACCTCATACGTACACATGAATAATGTTTTCATTTTTCAATGGATGGATCTGAATAATGTTAAATAAAATTTCAACTATACAGAGTCACTATTAAATTATATAAATCATAAATATTCATAAATTTAATCTATATAACTATCCATTTAATTTTAAAAATATAAATAAATCACTTCACTTTTTTAGAGGTGGTAGTCATCAAATACCCTAGAGCATCATTATAATTTTCCAAAGGAGTGGATGGTAATAAGTTAAACATTATATTATTATAAAATAACATTTATTTGTCCATTACTGTCATATTAAAACTTTTAACTCCTCATAATACACATATATAAATTATTCTAATGGAACATGAGTTATATTGGTATGTGGATAGGGTATGTTATATAAATGCACACACGATAATTTCACATCCCATTTTAGAGAAATTTTGTGAAATAAGGACCCTTCATAACATTAATAAATTTTTAGAATATTGAAGATACTAAAGATTTTGTTTAATGATGTCAATTATAGATTTATAATAGTTAAAAGTATAATTTTAAACTATGTGTTCACTAAAAGTGATTACCACTTCTTTGAAACAACTCCTTTTGATATCCTCTTATAGATCATAGAGTTGATAATTTTAGAGTAACAGTACCACTAGAATGTGTATAATGTTGTTTATAAGTTATTTTTTATTTCATGGTTGATATAAAATACTGAAATTGGTGTGACAAAATGAGGGGGATCCCATTTATAATTAAGGTGAGGGGAACTTTTGGAATTTCTTAAATGATTAAAATATAACAATGTAATTCTCATGACAAATTATACAAAAAATTATGGTATTAAAACATATGATTGGATGGGTGTTTTATTACAATCAATAAATAATATTTTCAATGGTTTATAAGGTCAATTAAACATATTATTTTGGTGGAACCATTCAGTTAACCCATTTCTAAAATAACCATAGTAACAAAATTTTCACTCTTAAATGATTATAAAGATTCTTATAATGTATTTATTGAGTGGTATATTGAAAAATTACATATTTTTTGTAAATACCAGTAAAATTCAAGGGAATTTTTTTTCTTAATAATCTTTGAAATTTTACAAGAACGCGGTTTCAGACGGCACCTGATTCCGATGCCCGGAGTGCCCGGAATTAATTTCCGAAGTTCGGATCGGGTACGTTAAGTGAACGAATGAGCGGGAATTTCTAACTTTTGATCTGGTGCTCGGAATTGAAGTCTGAGGACACCGATGAACTCGCAGCGCCGATATTCTCTTAAGGAGACCTTTTCCGAGGTTGCGTTTATTTCGGGTTGAGAGTTAGTTTTTGGGAGTTTAGAATAAGTTAAATAAAAATAGTGGAATACAGATTTTTATTTTAACTTATTGGTTAACTTCTTCCAAATGGAGTTAGTGGTGGGAACAACACCCACTTAACCTCCCTTGGGAGGATTAAGTGTGGTGGGTCCCACCCGAAGCATAACTCTTCTTCTTCACTTTTAAAACTCCCTTAACCTTCTCTTTTAATTAACTTGACAAGTTGGGTTATTAAATGGGTTGAGTCGTCTTAATTCAAACATTTGAATTTCAAATAGTTTGGTTGAGTAAATAAAATAATCCCTTAGATTATTTTATTTGGTTAGAATTCTCTAGCCTCCTTGTGAGTTTTTGAAGCATTCTTCTTCTTCTTCTTCTTCAATGTTTGACGAAGAACGTGAAGAACCTTCGAGCTTCGACGAAGAACGCCACGTTCTCAGGAATCGTCTTCCGCGACGCCATAACCGCGACACCGACGACGTACTCCTTCCGCGTCATTTCTCCCGCGATGATTTTTCCGCGACGAAATCTTCATCAAAGAACTTTGAATCCTCACTTCACGACATCGATGTCCTTCTTTCGTGACGCTGACCACCGCGGCGCTCATCTTCCGCAGGTCGTTGACGGTCATCGTTCTTGAAACCGAGGTAGGGGTTGTTGTTGATTATTTATTTACTCTCGTTCTTGGTTCTAGCATGATAATCTTGTGGATAAATATTTAAGGGTTATCATCTAACGAGAGGGGGGGGGGGGGGGTCGGACCGCACAAACACGGCCGAATTCCCCCTCCTTGTTCTTGTTTATTATTATTTTTTTCTTGAGGATGAACGAGATGGCGTGGTGCCATCGCACCACACAGGAATCACATGGATATAGATCATCGGCCACGTCACGCCGTGCTGTGGAATGATTAACATGAACACGACGTCTTCGCGCCGCGTCGAAGGAAACCAAAGGCGCCGCGGCCGGAGCGGGGCCACGGCGGAGGGGCGCGATGTCGTCGCATCGCGCCAGACGACGAAGGCTGCGGCCGGTTCCGGGCCGCGGCAGAACGGGAAGACCGGCGGCCAGCCGGGCCACCGGTGTTGGATGCCGGAAGGGGGACCGGCCTTGCCGGTCCCGTTGAGGAAGAACCGGCCGACCATGTTGGGCCGGCCACAAGGGAGAAGTGCCGGGGGAATTAATTCCCCCGGCTGGCCACAAGCAGCCCCCCCCCCCCCACGTGAGGGGAGGACCGGTTACACAAAGGGGGGGGGGGTAGCGCCCCCCGTTTTTCTCAAAGGCAGGCCCCCACGAGGTGGGCCGGTTTCTCCAAAGGCACGGCTTTCAGCCATGACGCCGGCTAAGAGGGGCGGGGGCCTTGCCCCCCGCACGTGGCACCCGAGCAGCGCCCAGCCCGCGCCGCCGCCGGCCGGGCCGGGTCGTACCCGGGTTGGGCTGACCCGGTTCGGGTCGACCTGTTTTGGGCGGACCCAGGGGGGTCGGGCCGGGTCGGCCCGGACCCAGACCCCCCGTTTTCGAATCGACTTCGGTCATTTCCCCATAACTTGAGCTACAGACCTCCGATTGACGAACCGTCAGCGGCGATGCGATCCTTGGCTCGAGATGGTCGATTCGGTGTATCACAATCAAGGTTTCGGAATACTTTGAGTTCGGCCAGGTTGGTTCGTACACGAAACCAACAGGGCCCTCAGAGCGGAAACACTCATATCTTGAGTTACGGACGTCCGATTGATGTGCCGTCAGCTTTGTTGTGTTCCTCTTAGTGAGGCGGATCTTTTGGGATACTCCGCCCGAGGTTTGGACGCAGGTGGGGTACGGTCGGGTTGGTTTTGCCTTAAAAACCAACCGGGCCCCTGGGACGGAAAAGCCAATAACTCTCAGACCGGGCGTCCGATCGACGCGCCGTCTGTTGCGTTGAGTTCCTGTGTGCGATACGGAACTTTTGGAAACATCAACTCTGGACTAGTGACTGTTGATGTATCAGCCTCTCGGATCGTGGAGCGAACCCTCCCGAATGAGCTTGCTGTGTGCGGGAACCCTAATGCTGGCTGCGACTGTGACTGCTACTGCTACTGCTACTGCTACTGTGACTGCGACGACGACAGTACAGAGATCCTGTGTGGATTGGATGACGACTACAGCTGTAACACCCCGAGATTTTTGAAAAATATTATTTTAATTTCATTAATGTATTATGTTGTATTCTACACCAAGATTACCTTGCGCTATACGCAACACCGTATTAGCTTACATTATACGCAACACTATTCTTGGACCGTGTTACACACAATTTTGATAATAGTTATTCTACGCAACATTGAGTATATATATATATATATATATATATATTAAATGTATAAATGAAATATGGTTGGATTCTGTTATACGAAACAACGAAGGATTCTTTCACAACACGCAACCCTGACTTGGCTTGCATTACACGCAATCGCGACCTTCCTCGATAGCGTGTGTTGTACGCAATACCAGGTTTTAATAAACAATGTTATATTAATATAATATTGTCATAAACTAGCCGTTATGAATAGTATTAACTAAATTTTTAATTTTATAACATTATTATTTATCTTACACATTTCTAGAACATGGTATAAGAACAAAATAAATTTTTCGGGTAAAATAACTATTTTTCAAAAAATGCAGTTTTACCGCCTTTTGATGGCGCACCCACTTTAAATATAGTTTTTTACATGTTTATATGTTAAATTTGACAAAAAATATTCTTCTTTTGAATCAGGATATAAAAATTTACATTATATAAAGTTTTGATATTTTTCCGATAACTTTCATATTTTAATGAATAGTAAAAACACGCTATATTTTAATTAAAAACAACTTTTTTCGTCGTAATATCTTATGTGGTTAAATTATAATATTGAATGGTTTTAAAGTATAAATAGAATATATTTTTACCATTTAATATAATTTATGTCATTAGGATTGATTTTACCTTGAATTCGTAGGTTAAATCAATTCAATCTTTTGCAATGTTTTAAACAAAAACCCGTTTTTATTCGACAACGGGATTAATTTTAATTTAATTTCTGAAACTTCTGTGTTATGAATTTTAAAAAATGGATTCCATATTTGAAATCAGTGGGTCCAAATTATGTTAATAAGCTACTTTTTGGGAATTATGAATAGTAACTACGGTAAATTTTATTTACCATAGTTAAAGGTAAATCGGGTAATTAAGGGTAAATATAATATTTTAAAATTACCCTAACAATTGTCAAAATCCTATTGGATGACTAAAAGTCGACCCATATAACCTAAGGGTCTGATTATAATAATTTAATGGACATTTGTCCATGAAAATAACTTAATTATTATTAAAACCAAAGAAAGTGACAACATGTCACTCTCTTAAATCTTATAAGTATATTAATTTTAATTTAGTGATAAAATTCATGAAACTTCGAACATGAATAGTCTACAGAAATCTAATGAAATTATCTACATCATATAAATTTATTTATAATTTTTAGGGATTAAATAATTTTCATTAATTATGACACAATAGTGATCCAGAAATTGTTTATCTAGTGAAAAATCAAGAATATTGTTTTTATTAAACTTATAGTGACCATAAAATGCACAAATACCTAACCAAAACTTATTGGCCATGTACATGTAAACCATAACCATCGAATGGTCGAATATTGGACCGTTTGGAGCCTTATAAAAGAGATTATGACACTTATATTATTTTATTTTAAATGATGCCAAAGTTGTCACCTTCATAATTTAATAAATATAAAAATTTAAATATTGTGATTTTAAGATGATAAATTCGAGTAAAAGTATTATTGTGAAAGTTAATATAATTATATTCATCATAGGATTTTATTTTAAATTTTTCCACAATAAATAAGTATATTAAATAATTATTCAAAAATGATGTAGTAATTATTTTATTAATAGATAAACCAAATAAATGGTTTTAAAAATAATAGAATAAATATAATATGAACTATTTAATGTGATACACTAATTTTATAGATACATATGACATTTTATTAATATATTAAAGCTTTTAGTTCGAACATATCTTCTGTATATATTTTATTTAAATTCAAATAAATGAGTAGTGTCAAAATTGGCACTATTGTTATTTTACAAAAATAACATATTATAAAATTGTTTAAAAATCACAAAAATATTTGAAAAATTATAAATTTATATATATATGGTCTATAATGTTATAAATTAAAAAATTATGGAAAATTCACAACAAATAAGTAATTATTTGTTATAATTTAAAATTTAGAATTTTATTACCACAAATAAACTTAAATAATTAAATAAGGATAAATCAAAATGATAAGGTTTAAAATAAGATCCAAACATGTATAAATTTGATTGGTTGATGAGATTAAAACCCTAGATCATCTAATATTCGAATATGAGTCATTTTTTGAGGTTTTTAAGTGGGGTTAGATTTATTATAAATTAATATTTTTAAGAATTCCTAAGGTGCCCCTCTCCTCCCTTATAAAAGGGCACCTCCTCCCCCCTCCTCCTCACACCAATTTGAGCACTCAAGCTCGGCCAACCCCTACCGAAATCCCTCCTCCACTTTCCTAGAATAATCCTAGAGGTCTTGGTATTCTTCAAAGACCAATCTTAGTTCCCTAAGCGAAGGATTCAAAGAGGCGTTTCAAAGAAGAGGTAATATCCATTACCGATCTTTTCAATTTCTTTCTTCTTCAACTTCTTCTTATTTAGTTGTTTCATGATAAATTAATAACATCAGTATTAATTACATACTGATATGTTATTATAAATATGAAACAACTCTAATTAACCTTCTATCCATCCTACGGAAAAAGGAAATCACTGCGCGTGCGTACGTACGGAATACCGTCTCCACGCCTTGGTGTAATCTATTTTCCGCCACCACCTTAATTGGATGGGTATAATGGTTTAATGAGTAACTATATATGATTATTATAAAGTGATATTGATACTGAAATAGTATACATACACTTCATCACAATTCCACGACCATGGGAATGATATCATCGCTCGTGCGTACGTACGGACTACCGTCTCCACGACGCGATGAGATTCATTCTCAATGATTCGCCATTCATGAATGATTATAAAGTATATATAATAAGTACTAATGAAATATATGACCTAATAATGATACTGGAATTATTTATATTTATATGTATGTCATCTACTTAATTCCATTCAGTTCAATAAGGAAACGAAAACAGCGTTCATGCGTACGTACGGACTACCGTCTCCATGAACGGTGTATTTCGTTCCATTTACTGATTTATTATATATGTATATTCTGAATATATATATATATAAATCATGTTTTATATTCTGAAATTAGTTAATCATGATCTAAGTAATCATATGAATAATTACAAGTTAAAAACACGAACGACAAATGAGACGATTTTACCCAAAACGCTACTTTAACATGAATTTACAAAAGAACGGTTAATATAAAGTCATAAGTGGACCATATATGATATAATAACAATGAATATGATTCTGGAATAAGTCAATAACATGATTTAAATCATTATACAGGAGGTTCAGACACTTACAATGCAAGTCGGACCTAAGGTAAGGGAAAATATCACAATCTCATTTTTATCCGAGATTGTTTATACTTTGGTATATACTGGGGTGTATTTTATCATCCACATCCATGTTTCATAAATAATATTATTTCCATCCACCTACAATTGTTAAAATCCATTTTTACCCTTCGGTGAGTTTTTAGTAAAAGAAATGAAAGGAATCTTTTGTCGTTTTTCGTACGAGGTACTTTTTTACTTTTCCGACAAAAGTACGAAGAATGTTTTTTTTACTTATATGGCATGAATGGATTTTTAAAAAATTATTTCCAAGAAGATTACTTTACAAGTTTTGAAGTTTATTTTTAATCATCTTCTTTTATTTAAAAGTTGTATGATATGTTATGAAAGGAAAAATGTTTTTGAAGTAGAAAGGATATTTTCCTCAAGAATGGAGTTCAAGTATTTTATCAAAATTATTTTCCATCTAAGATAATAAAAGGGTTCTGTTTTTATCCCTATTATTACATGGATTTGATTATGTTCTGATGGAAATATTTTTATGAATTCCTTTATCTTATATGAATTGTTTTATGATGTCATGATGTTTCAAGAATCCCATTTTTGTTACATGTGTTATGCGATGATGTATGATTTATGATTTTGTGGCACACATAAGAAAGGATTCATTATAAGATGGGTGGAACCTATATCTCCCTCCAATGCATTGGGTAATGATTTTATATCTCATGAGATAGACATGGCTGGAATGGTAGGTTATACCGGTTCAGTGAAACAGGACTGAAACGAGGGTTACTCGATTCAGAAAGGGACTTTTTTCCACTAAGATAGTCTTGGCAATGAGTCTTGACTAACAAGAAATGATTCTCTATGAATATATGTGAATGCCAAAAAGTTTCATGTTTTAAGTTATGATTATTGTGATTACATTTCACTACCATGATTTATCCCATGTTATGAAATTATGCTCTCTTTTGCAGGTTAAGATTTCCAAAATGTTATGTTCTTATGAATACGATGTGATTGATATTTCTTTTGTTTACCCTTACTGAGCATTTGAGCTCACCCTTTTATGTTTTCTTTTCCCTAGGATATAAAGAAATGTTTTAGGTAAAAAAAAGAAGATCTTTATGGGAGATGTTGAAGATCGTTCACCACGATTAGAAGATTTTATTCCGAGTTTCTAAAGACACTAAACTATTACGATCCTTGTGTGTGTTTTTGTTATGTACTAAGTATTCCGCAAAAGTAATGTAATGTCCATGTACGATAAGCTTTGGGTCTCTACAGTTGGTATCAGAGGAAAGGTTTAGTCAACCTTTGGAAACTAGGATGCGAGAACTTTAGTGAGATCCCCAGAGATATTTCTATGGTATGTCTAGGGATGTCTCTAAGGTTAAGTATACGTATAGGTTATAGTCCTAGAATTGCGCTAACGATCTTATAATTTAACCTAAGATGTTAGATATTGAGGGTAATACCCCTTTTATTGTGTTGTTTTCCCTATCATGGTTTTTGTCTCTCACACAATTTTTTTGGGTTTTAGAAAATGGCTGGAAAAAGAGATGATTCACGATAATGGAGGATATGATGGACAATGGAATGATATTCTTCATGAGAAACCAAATGAAATGGGATTTGGAAGTCCAAACATAATTATTATGCCGAATCAGAAATCTCATAATATGATTAATAAAGTAAAATTTGGTAAGTTTCCTGACTCGGCTAATAAGAGAAAGATGGAGTTTCATGATGATCATAGAGGAAAGAAAGTTCAATTTCCCCTATGTAAATCATGTGGGAAGAGGCATCAAGGATAATGTTTCAAAGGAACTGGAAGATGCTTTGGGTGTGGAAAAGAAGGACACAAAGCCAGTAAGTGCAAAGGAAAAGGTTCAGTCAACACCAGGGATGAGGATAATGGTATTGCTATGACATCAACAATAGTTAAATGTTTTAAATGTGGAATGTATGGGCATTATGCAAACAAATGCCCTAAGGGAAAGACTCATGAAGAGAATTAGTATGGTCATATGGGTAGTATTTATGTGGATGATGATGGTGAGACTATAAATGATATGTGAGATGAATGAATTTTTGAAGCTCGGTCAATGGTTTAAGAATTTAGTGGAATGATTACATGTTTATCATGTGTAATTTTGTATGAGTAATCTCATGGTACTATGGTATAAAGAGACATCTAAGGATTGTTACGCTGTTGCCTTTCCTTATGTTTTGAAAGTTTATGATTAATGTTACCAGTATCCATGAAAGGTTATTCAGATATTTTTGTAATGTAGATGATATGCGCATAATGAAGGGATAAAGAGAAAATTAAATGTTTGATAGTATTCATGATCTCATGAATGATATAAGGAGAAGGTTATATCATGGTTTGAGTATATAGAATTTTGAGGATTTTGGTATGTGGAAAGAGTTAACTTTTAACAACACTCATGTTTTCAATAAGGTTCAATGGGTATTCAAGAGAGTACATGATTAATGCCTTTGAATGTTTGGAATGTGACCAACAAGATATATCTTATGATATATGGGGATCAACGATGGTATTAAATCTCTAGTAATTGTTTTCACTATATTATGAGAGTGGACTGCAGTATTATGGGTAAGCCTAAAGATTGGAATGGATTATGTTGAACATAAGTTAGTATTGTTTAAGGATAGAAGTTTTTTTTAGAAAAAGGACAACCTGCAGGACGGGCGACAACCCATCGCGTCGGACAAGGCTGTGGGAATCGAATCCACAACCGAAATGTGACTGGCCTTTATCGCCTACCACTGGCCTACAGGAAGTCCCTGTTTAGTAGAAACTAGTTTTATTATATTAAGCAGTATGATATATGAAGTATAAGTCCATTTTAGGAACAATATATGATTAATCTCACTATAGATCGACTTATGTATATAATTTTTGCTAACCTTTTGTTTGAGACAGATGGAATGACTCGTCATTCTATCACATGATCTGCTAACACTTCACGAATAACAAATTCATCTTCATTTATTTAAGAGATGAAGTGGAAATTGTTCAAGGCACGACCAACAGTGAGATTGTACCAAAATAAAGTAAGTATTTATTCTAATTCAAATTCTTCAACTTTAGGGAAACGATCTTGAAAACCAAAAATGTTGTCCTAGTGCTCTTATATCTGGTTAATCAGATGGTACCTTAGATCATCACAAATTTATGGATTTGTGATTGCTAGCTTTTCCATAGCCATGTTCTCTACCACTCTCCATTAGAACATGATGGTTAGATTTCTCTTCCATATCCATATTTTCACCTATGTGGATACCCAGTGATTAGTTAACATGGGTAACCATTACGTTTTATACTTTAGTTTTTAAAGATAAGTTTTGGTATTCCTTTTTACGATGTGGGTTTCTGTCAAAGAAACTTTCAAATAGTAAACCATTTATAACCCCGACGAATTTCGAGGGCGAAATTCATTTTAAGGGGGGTAGAATGTAACACCCAGAGATGAAAAATATTATTTTAATTTCATTAATGTATTATGTTGTATTCTACACCAAGATTACCTTGCGCTATACGCAACACTGTATTAGCTTGCAGTATACGCAACACTATTCTTGGACCGTGTTATACACAATTTTGATAATAGTTATTCTACGCAACATCGAGTATATATATATATATATATTAAATGTATAAATGAAATATGGTTGGATTCTGTTATATGAAACAATGAAGGATTCTTTCACAACACGCAACCCTGACTTGGCTTGCATTACACGCAATCGCAACCTTCCTCGATAGCGTGTGTTGTACGCAATACCAGGTTTTAATAAACAATGTTATATTAATATAATATTGTCATGAACTAGCCGTTATGAATAGTATTAACTAAATTTTGAATTTTATAACATTATTATTCATCTTACACATTTCTAGAACATGGTATAAGAAAAAAATAAATTTTTCGGGTAAAATAAGTATTTTTCAAAAATTGAAGTTTTACCTCCTTTTGATGGCGCACCCACTTTAAATATAGTTTTTGACATGTTTATATGTTAAATTTGACAAACAAATATTCTTCTTTTGAATCAGGATATAAAAATTTACATTAGATAATGTTTTGATATTTTTCCGATAACTTTCATATTTTAATGAATAGTAAAAACACGCTATATTTTAATTAAAAACAACTTTTTTCATCGTAATATCTTATGTGGTTAAATTATAATATTGAATGGTTTTAAATTATAAATAGAATATATTTTTACCAATTAATATAATGTATGTCATTAGCATTGATTTTACCTTGAATTCGTAGGTTAAATCAATTCAATCTTTTGCAATATTTTAAACAAAAACCCGTTTTTATTCGACAACGGGATTAATTTTAATTTAATTTCAGCAACTTCTGTGTTTTGAATTTTAAAAAATGGATTCCATATTTGGAATCAGTGGGTCCAAATTATGTTAATAAGCTACTTTTTGGGAATTATGAATAGTAACTACGGTAAATTTTATTTACCATAGTTAAAGGTAAATCCGGTAATTAAGGGTAAATATAATATTTTAAAATTTCCCTAACAATTGTCAAAATTCTATTGGATGACTAAAAGTCGACCCATATCACCTAAGGGTCCGATTAGAATCATTTAATGGACATTTTTCCATGAAAATAACTTAATTATTATTAAAACCAAAGAAAGTGACAACATGTCACTCTCTTAAATCTTATAAGTATATGAATTTTAATTTAGTGATAAAATTCATGAAACTTCGAACATGAATAGTCTTCAAAAAGATAATGAAATTATCTACATCATATAAATTTATTTATAATTTTTAGGGATTAAATAATTTTCATTAATTATGACACAATAGTGATCCAGAAATTGTTTATATAGTGAAAAATCAAGAATATTGTTTTTATTAAACTTATAGTGACCATAAAATGCACAAATACCTAACCAAAACTTATTTTACATGTAAATGTAAACCATAATCATCCAATGGTCGAATATTTGACCATTTGGAGCCTTATAAAAGCGATTATGACACTTATATTATTTTATTTTAAATGATGCCAAAGTTGTCACCTTCATAATTTAATAAATATAAAAATTTAAATATTGTGATTTTAAGATGATAATTTCGAGTAAAAGTATTATTGTGAAAGGTAATATATTTATCTTCATCATATGATTTTATTTTAAATTTTTACACAACAAATAAGTATATTAAATAATTATTCAAAAATGATGTAGTAATTATTTTATTAAGAGATAAACCAAATAAATGGTTTTAAAATAATAAAATAAATATTATATGAACTATTTAATGTGATACACTAATTTTATAGATACATATGACATTTTATTAATATATTAAAGCTTTTAGTTCGAACATATCTTCTGTATATATTTTATTTAAATTCAAATAAATGAATATTGTCAAAATTGACACTGTTGTTATTCTACAAAAATAACATATTATAAAATTGTTATAAATCACAAAAATATTTGAAAAATTATAAATTTATATTTATATGGTCTATAATGTTATAAATTAAACAATTATGGAAAATTCACAACAAATAAGTAATTATTTGTTATAATTTAAAATTTAGAATTTTATTACCACAAATAAACTTAAATAGATTAAATAAGGATAAATCAAAATGATAAGGTTTAAAATAAGATCCAAACATGTCTAAATTTGATTGTCTGATGAGATTACAACCCTATCTCATCTAATCTTAGAATATGAGTAATTTTTGGAGGTTTTTAAGTGGGTTTAGATTTATTATAATATAATATTTTTAAGAATTCCTAAGATGCCCCTCTCCTCCCTTATAAAAGGGCACCTCCTCCCCCCTCCTCCTCACACCAATTTGAGCACTCAAGCTCATCCAACCCCTGCAGAAATCCCTCCTCCACTTTCCTAGAATAATCATAGAGGTCCTGGTATTCTTCAAAGACCAATCTTAGTTCCATAAGCGAAGGATTCAAAGAGGCGTTTCAAAGAAGAGGTAATATCCATTACCGATCTTTTCAATTTCTTTCTTCTTCAACTTCTTCTTATTTAGTTGTTTCATGATAAAGTAATAACATCAGTATTAATTACATACTGATATGTTATTATAAATATGAAACAACTCTAATTAACCTTCTATCCATCCTACGGAAAAAGGAAATCACCGCGCGTGCGTACGTATAGAATACCGTCTCCACGCCGTGGTGTAATCTATTTTCCGCCACCACCTTAATTGGATGGGTATAATGGTTTAATGAGTAACTATATATGATTATTATAAAGTGATATTGATACTGAAATAGTATACATACACTTCAACACAATTCCACGACCATGGGAATGATATCATCGCTCGTGCGTACGTACGGACTACCGTCTCCACGACGCGATGAGATTCATTCTCAATGATTAGCCATTCATGAATGATTATAAAGTATATATAATAAGTAATAATGAAATATATGACCTAATAATGATACTGGAATTATTTATATTTATATGTATGTCATCTACTTAATTCCATTCAGTTCAATAAGGAAACGAAAACAGCGTTCATGCGTACGTACGGACTACCGTCTCCATGAACGGTGTATTTCATTCCATTTACTGATTTATTATATATGTATATTCTGAATATATATATATATATAAATCATGTTTTATATTCTGTAATTAGGTAATCATGATCTATTTAATCATATGAATAATTACAATTTAAAAACACGAACGACAAATGAGACGATTTTACCCAAAACGCTACTTTAACATGAATTTAAAAAAGAACGGGTAATATAAAGTCATAAGTGGACCATATATGATATAATAACAATGAATATGATTCTGGAATAAGTCAATAACATTATTTAAATCATTATACAGGAGGTTCGGACACTTACAAAGCAAGTCGGACCTAAGGTAAGGGAAAATATCACTATCTCATTTTTATCCGAGATTGTTTATACTTGGTATTTACTGGGGTGTATTTTATCATCCACATCCATGTTTCATAAATAATATTATTTCCATCCACCTACAATTGTTTAAATCCATTTTTACCCTTCGGTGAGTTTTTAGTAAAAGAAATGAAATGAATCTTTTGTCGTTTTTCGTACGAGGTACTTTTTGACTTTTCCAACAAAAGTACGAAGAATGTTTTTTTAACTTATACGGCATGAATGGATTTTTAATAAATTATTTACAAGAAGCTTACTTTACAAGTTTTCAAGTTTATTTTTAATCATCTTATTTTATTTTAAAGTCGTATGACATGTTATGAAAGGAAAAATGTTTTTGAAGTAGAAAGGATATTTTCGTCAAGAATGGAGTTCAAGTATTTTATCAAAATTATTTTCCATCTAAGATAATAAAAGGGTTCTGTTTTTATCCCTATTATTACATGGATTTGATTATGTTCTGATGGAAATATTTTTATGAATTCCTTTATCTTATATGAATTGTTTTATGATGTCATGATGTTTCAAGAATACCATTTTTGTTACATGTGTTATGCGATGATGTATGATTTATGATTATGTGGCACACATAAGAAAGGATTCATTATAAGATGGGTGGGACCTATATCTCCCTCCAATGCATTGGGTAAAGATTTTATATCTCATGAGATAGACATGGCTGGAATGGTAGGTTATACCGGTTCAGTGAAACAGGACTGAAACGAGGGTTACTCGATTCAGAAAGGGACTTTGTCCACTAAGATAGTCTTGGCAATGAGTCTTGACTAACAAGAAATGATTCTCTATGAATATATGTGAATTCCAAAAAGTTTCATGTTTTAAGTTATGATTATTGGGATTACATTTCACTACCATGATTTATCCCATGTTATAAAATTATGCTCTCTTTTGCAGGTTAAGATTTCCAAAATGTTATGTTCTTATGAATACGATGTGATTGATATTTCTTTTTTTACCCTTACTGAGCATTTGAGCTCACCCTTTTATGTTTTCTTTTCCCCAGGATATAAATAAATGTTTTAGGTAAAAAAAAGAAGATCTTTATGAGAGATGTTGAAGATCTTTCACCACGATTAAAAGATTTTATTCCAAGTTTCCAAAGACACTAAACTATTACGATCCTTGTGTGTGTTTTTGTTATGTACTAAGTATTCCTCAAAAGTAATGTAATGACCATGTACGATATGCTTTGGGTCTCTACAACAGCACTCAGCGATCCTACGTGGATCAATGCTATAGGTCCTGTGTGGGCCCGATCCTGTGTGGGTCCGATCCTGTGTGGGTCTTTGCGCTCAGCGGTCCTGTGTGAACCAGCGCCTACAGGTCCTATGTGGGCCCGATCCTGTGTGGGTCTTTGCGGGGGTTAGATACCTATCGATCCTTCGTGGGTCTGACGACTTAGATGGATCAGAGATCATCTTTATCATCCTTCTAAGAAGTATACCTGTGTGAGCTGAATCCTGTTGCTTTCCTGTGTGGATTGTGTTGTGCTATCCTGTGTGGATTTCGTTTTGCTTTCCTGTGTGGAATATGTATACTTTCCTGTGTGGACTGAGTTGTACTTGGGCTTAGAGGTTGGAGCGTATTGTAATTGATGACTTAGGAATATGTATGGGCATATACCTAAGTAGTGTTGGTTGTTACTTCGTGTTTTTATCTCACCTTTGTGGTTTATACTTTGTGGATTTTGGGAGACCTTCAGGGGTCTCGGGGTCCCTACTGAGTAGCTTATACTCACCCATGCATGGGCTATGCCCGCACTACACTTTGTTGGTTGCAGACGACAGACATCATTGATCTTGGATGAGGCTTGCAGAGCAGGACGATACCTGGAGGTGGACCACTGGGCGGGACATGTTTGGAGCGGACGGCGGGACTCGAGGAGCAGTGGAGCTATCTGTACCCACCCTTCAGGTGGGATATCTAGGGGATAGCTCGGTGTAGCGGGTTTTACTTTATAGTTGTTGTTTTCCCTTTCAAGTTGTACTTTACTTTCAGTTTGGGTTTGTATACTGGCCCATTTACTTTTCCGCTCTTTCAGTTGTACTCTGTTTTTACTTAGTGTTTACTTTTCTTCTTACTTACTCTGTGGTGTTTGTTTACTTTTCAAAGGCAATGCCTTCCCTTTTACTGAAAATTACGCCTTGGTGCTAGTCGCCAGCCCCTGGCCTATGGAAGGCGGGCTTGGGGTAGTCACGGCACAGGCCCCGAGGGCGGGTCGTGACAAATTGGTATCAAAGGAGTTCGGTTCTACCGCGAACTATGATCTTTTCTATGTGAAGCAATAATGATTAGTGTATTGAGTGTGGTTATCAGTCCAGGGAGTCCAGTGTTGGTGCGGCGGCCGACGTATCCGTACACCAGGACCCTGACTTCTGATTTCCGACTTAATGCACGAAAACATTGATTGCGTGTGTGTTTCAATGTTTTTTTGTGATTAATTTATATCACCTCACCAGGTATACTGTTCTGACCATGGCGCACCTGTTTCCTTTTCAGGATGGCCCCACGATGGCAGCCAGCTAGGGTTCCGAGAGTCGAGTGTGACGACAGCCCACCGAGCGAAGAGGCCTCGGTGTAGAGCCCTTTGTCAGCAGTGGCACCAGCGGTAGCTCTACCCGTCGAGCCAACGATGCTTCCAGCACCAGCCGCTGATGATGCACGTCGCCTCAGCGCACTGCATGAGTTTCAGCGCTAGCGACCACCTAGGTTTCGTGGGATGACGGATCCCCAGGCAGCAGAGGACTGGCTGGAGGCAGTGGTATGTGTTTTTAGGCTAGTGAGGACACCTGCAGACCTCGTGGTGATCCTCGCTGCGAGCCTAATGCACGCAGCAGCGGGCCGATGGTGGAGCTTGATGCTCCAGGTGCATGATGAGGCATCTATACTATTGACGGACTTTGAGAGACTCTTTCGCTCGGAGTTTGTCCCAGCCACCCTTCGTGCATTGCGTATCCAAGAGCTTCTTCAGCTGCGGCAGGGCAGCATGACGGTCGCTCAGTACTCGGCGAGATTTACCGATCTCTCACGCTACTCGACTGACATGGTACAGGACCCATTCTTCCAGGACCGGACCTTCGAGCAGGTTTTGAGACACGAGATCAGGGCATCGCTGATCTCCCTCAGCATATCGACTCAGACAGGAGTACTGGAGCGGGCCCTTTTGATCGAGAGATTCATTGCTGAGTTTACACCAGCGCTGAGACCCACCGCAGGGCGGCACGTGGCAGGGTCATCTGCAGCAGGTAGTCGACGGATGACTCAGGGGTCCAGGTAGACCAGACCCTTAGGCAGACGAACTCATGACACTGGCTAAGCAGTGCGGGGCACACAGCGTGGAGCCAGTCTTTCGATAGGCAGACAGTGCTACTCGTGCGGCGGGCAGGGCCACATGGCTCGTGACTGCCCGACCCGCCGTGCCGAGGAGCAACAGACGGTTGAGGGACCATCGAGGCAGAGGCAGAGGGTCGACCGTGGCGGTCCGCAGGGAGGAGGTGGACGTGGCAGAGGAGCTGGTCGAGCAGCAGGTGGTGGACGACGCTTTGAGGCTCTGCCACCACCACCACCAGGAGGTCCACCCCGACCACAGGGAGCAAGCGGGCAGAGACATGCACATCTCCAGGCAACAGAGGCCTACGACCACGGCGCACCCGAGATTATTCGAGGTACTATATGTGTTTATTCCACCCTTGTTGTAGTACTTATAGACATAGGATCGAGTCACTCTTTCATAGCCGCTGCCCTTGTTCGGAGCTCGGAGATTCCGACAGAGCCGTTGGCTCGATCCTTACAGCTAGAGACTCCTACGGGACCAGACTCGGCGATTATGAAATTGTGCCGGCAGTGTGAGCTTACTCTAGGAGGCGAGAGCTTTGGCTGTGATCTTCTTGTAGCAGCGTCGAGGCCTTACGACATCATCTTGGGCATGGATTGGCTATCTACGGTCCATACACAGATTAAATGTTTTAGGCGCAAGGTGCGATTTATACGCACCGACGGGAGCAGGTTCACCTTCACCAGCAAGAAGGGAGCCTTTGCAGCACAGGATGGACATCTGCGGAGGAGAGGACAACCCATTACTCATCAGTTGGGTATCCTCATCCTTGGAGCAGTTGACGTGCGGAGTCCTGGTTTTCCTGCAATGGTAGATCAGTTTGCAGACGTTTTTCCCGACGACATTCCAGGTCTACCTCCTCGGAAAGAGGTAGACTTTTATATTGACTTGTACCCCGGGACAGCCCTGATATCCACTCCAGCATATCGAATGGCCCCCACCGAGCTTCGAGAGCTACGTGTACAGTTGGAGGACTTGCAGGGCAAGGGGTTCATCCGACCTAGTGTTTCACCCTGGGCTTCCCCGATATTGTTCGCCAAGAAGGCAGACAGGAGCTTGCGACTTTGTGTTGACAATCGTCGCCTGAACCAGGTGACAGTGAGGAAAAAGTATCCGCTACCGAGGATTGATGACCTCTTTGATCAGCTCAAGGGAGCACAGTGGTTCTCGAAGATAGACCTCAGGTCAGGCTATCATCAGCTCAGTGTTAGAGATGCTGACGTGTAGAAGACAGCCTTCAGATGTCGGTATGGCCACTATGAGTTCTTGGTTATGCCTTTAGGAATAACCAATGCTCCAATAGTGTTCATGGCCCTCATGAACAGGATATTTCAGCCATACCTTGATCGGTTTGTCGTGGTCTTCATTGACGACATTCTGATTTACTCTACGACTGAGGAGGAGCACGCCTATCACTTGCGAGTTGTACTAGACACACTCTGAGAGCACCAGATTTATGGTAAGATCTCGAAGTGCCAGTTCTGGATACGTGAGGTCCACTTCTTGGGGAACGTTATCTCTAAGGCGGGAGTTGCAGTGGATCCAGCGAAGATCGAGGTTGTGTTATCATGGGAGCCACCCAGGGGCGTGACTGAGGTTCGGAGTTTCTTGGGACTAGCTGGATACTATCGGAGATTCGTGCCAGAATTCTCTAGAGTTTCAGCACCACTCACATCTTTGAAGAAGAAGGGGAAACCCCTCGTGTGGTCAGAAAGATGTCAGCAGAGCTTCCAGGAGCTGAGATAGAGATTGACTAGCGCACCTATCTTGAGGTTGCCTAAGGAGGGAGTAGGGTACGTAGTCTACTGCGATGCATCAGGGACCGGACTCGGTTGCGTCCTGATGCAGGAGCGGGTAGTGATCACCTATGGATCACGAATGTTGAGGCCGCATGAGCAGAACTACGCTACCCATGACCTGGAGTTGGCAGCGGTGGTCTTCGCTCTGAAGACATGGCGGCACTATTTGATGGGTGAGCGCTTTACAGTTTTTTCTGATCATCAGAGTCCTAGGTATATCTTTTCACAGAAGGACCTGAACCTGAGACAGCGGCGATGGCTCGAGTTCCTCCAGGACTATGACATTGAGATAGTCTATACTCCTGAGAAGGGGAACGTGGTAGTCGTTGCCCTTAGCAGGAGGACGGACATTCAGCTACTTGAGGAGGCGACGGAGCAGCTAGCCTCTTTGCAGATATCCTTCGTGGATAGAGATGGACCAGCCTTCCTCCAGTCTCTCACAGTCACCCCTCCACTACTGCAGTGGGTCAGAGAGGCACAGCGTGAGGATGCTGACTATGAGACACGGCATGCACATATATTCTCGGGACATGCACCTGATGGTTTCTCCCTTGGAGCAGAGCACGACATCCTTTTCAGAGGACGTACCATGGTACCAGTCTCTTTGCGAGAGGAGGTGATGAGAGAGTTTCACACTTCTCCTTTGGCGGTACATCCTGGAGTGGCGAAGATGTACCAGGATCTCAGACGACAGCACTGGTGGCCGGTCATGAAGAAGGCTCTAGCAGAGTTCGTTTCTCGATGCCTCACCGGCCAGCAGGTGAAGGTAGAGAATCAGGTACCAGCAGGCTTGGTACAGCCCTTGGAGGTCCCTGAGTGGAAGTGGGATGACATATCTATGGAATTTTTGACTAGACTTCCACGCACTTCTTGAGGTCATGACTCCATTTGGGTGATTGTTGACCGACTCACCAAGTCGGCACACTTCTTACCCATCAGAGAGCAGGGCTCAGTGGAGAGCTTGGGACGTCTCTACGTTCAGGAGATTGTGTGGCTCCACGGTGTGCCATAATCTATCATCTACGATCGAGATGCTCGCTTTACTTCCCGGCTTTGGAAGGGGTTATAGTAGGCGTTCGGGACGCAGCTACGTCTGAGCACAGCTTTTCACCCTCAGACGGATGGTCAGACGGAGAGGACCATTCAGACTCTCGAGGACATGCTCCACGCATGTTTCCTCGACTTTGGTCGTGGCTGGGAGGACCACCTACCCTTGGTGGAGTTTGCGTACAACAACAGCTACCCCTCCACCATCGGGATGGAACCGTACGAGGCGTTGTACGACCGACCTTGTAGATCTCCTTTGTGCTGGACAGCCCCTGGGGAGTCAGCACTTATGGGACCGAAGATGGTCCAGGCCACGACAAAGAAGGTCCAGGTCATCCAGGAGCGGATGAGAAGAACTTAGAGCTGGCAGAAGTCATACGCTGACAGGAGGCGGAGGCCACTTGAGTTCGAAGATGGCAACCACGTCTTCTTGTGGGTCTCACCTCGACGTGGTATACAGAGATTTGGCCGAGGCGGCAAGTTATCTTCGTGCTTCATCTGACCCTTCCAGGTCCTCAGCAGGATTGGCGAGGTGGCTTATCGCCTGGCTCTACCACCTCAGTTGCAACGGGTGCACGACGTCTTCCACGTATCTCAGCTGAGGAGATACGTGCACGACCCGACGCACATCATTGACCATGGGGAGCTTGACGTTGACGATGGGGAAACTTTTACGGAGGTCCCGGTGGAGATAGTGGATCGACAGGACATGGTCCTACGTGGGCGATCGATTCCTCTTTTGTGCATCAGATGGCAACACGGGAACCTCCAGAAGAGCACATGGGAGCGGGAGGCTCAGATGCGTGCTCAGTACCCTCATTTGTTTCCCTAGTTTTTGATGTATCTTTACGGGGACGTAAATCCCTGAGGTGGGAGTAATGTAAAGTCCCGTAAAATTCAAGGGAATTTTTTTCTTAATATTCATTGGAATTTTCCAAGAACACGGTTTCTGACGGCACCTGATTCTGAGGCCTGGAGTGCCCAAAATTAATTTCCGAAGTTTGGCTCGGGTACGTTCAGTGAACGAACGAGCGGGAATTTCTATCTTTTGATCCGGTGCTCAGAATTGAAATCCGAGGACACCGATGAACTCGCAGCGCCGATATTCACATAAGGAGACCTTTTTCGAGGTTGCGTTTATTTTGGGTTGAGAGTTAGTTTTTGGGAGTTTAGAATAAGTTAAATAAAAATTGTGGAATACATATTTTTATTTTAACTTATTGGTTAACTTCTCCCAAAGGGAGTTAGTGGTGGGACCCACATCCACTTAACCTCCCTTGGGAGGATTAAGTGTGGTGGGGCCCACCCGAAGCATAACTCTTCTTCTTCACTTTTAAAACTCCCTTAACCTTCTCTTTTAATTAACTTGACAAGTTGGGTTATTAAATGGGTAGAGTTGTCTTAATTCAAACCTTTGAATTTCAAATGGTTTGGTTGAGTAAATAAAATAAGCCCTTAGCTTATTTTATTTGGTTAGAATTCTCTAGCCTCCTTGTGAGTTTTTGAAGCCTTCTTCTTCTTCTTCTTCTTCACGCTTTAACGAAGAACGCGAAGAACCTTCGAGCTTCGACGAAGAACGCCACGTTCTCGGGAATCGCCTTCCGCGACGCCATAACCGCGACACCGACGATGTACTCCTTCCGCGTAATTTCTCCCACGACGATTTTTCCGCAACGAAATCATCATAAAAGAACTTTGAATCCTCGCTTCACGACATCGACGTCCTTCTTCCGTGATGCCGACCACCGCGACGCTCGTCTTCTGCGGGTCATTGGTGATCATCGTTCTTGAATCCGAGGTAGGGGTTTTTGTTGATTATTTATTTACTCTCGTTCTTGGTTCTAGCATGATAATCTTGTGGATAAATATTTAAAGGATATCATCTAACGAGGGGGGGGGGGGGTTGGACCAGACAAACACGGCTGAATTCCCCCTCCTTGTTCTTGATTATTATTATTTTTTTCTTGAGGATGAACGAGATGGCGTGGTGACGTCACACCATGCGGGAATCACACGGCTATAGATGCGCGGAGACGTCGCGCCGTGCCATGGAAAGATTAACATGAACACGACGACATCGCGCCGCGTCGAAGGAAACCAAAGGCGCGACTGCCGGAGCGGGGCCACGGCGGAGGGGCGCGATGTCGTCACATCGCACCAGACGATGAAGGCCGCAACCGGTTCCGGGCCGCGGCGGAACGGGAAGACCGGCGGCCAGCCGGGCCACCGGTGTCGGAAGCCGGAAGGGGGACCGGCCTTGCCGGTCCAGTTGAGGAAGAACCGGCCGGCCATGTTGGGCAGGCCAGAAGGGAGAAGTGTCGGGGGAATTAATTCCCCCGCTGGCCACAAGTAGGCTCCCCCACGTGAGGGGGGGGGGGGGCGGTTACACAAAGGGGGGGTCAGCCCCCCCCCCCCGTTTTTCTCAAAGGTAGGCCCCCACGAGGGGGGCCAGTTTCTCCAAAGGCGCGGCTTTCAGCCGCGCCGCCAGCTAAGAGGGGCGGGGGCCTTGCCCCCCGCACGTGGCACCCGAGCGGCGCCCAGACCGCGCCGCCGCCGGCTGGGCCGCGCCACCGGCCGGGCCTGGTCGGACCCGGTTCGGGCCGACCCAGGGGGGGGGGGGGGTCGGGCCGGGTCGGCCCGGACCCGGACCCCCCGTTTTCGAATCGACTTCGGTCTTTTTCACATAACTTGAGCTACGGACCTCCGATTGACGAATCGTCCGCGGCGATGCAATCCTTGGATCGAGACGGTCGATTCGGTATATCGCACTAAAGGTTTCAGAATACTTTGAGTTCGGCCGGGTTGGTTCGTACACGAAACCAACCGGGCCCTCAGAGCGGAAACGCTCATATCATGAGCTACGGACGTCCGATTGACGTGTCATCAGCTTTGTTGTCTTCCTCTTAGTGAGACGGATCTTTTGGCATACTCCGCTCGAGGTTTGGACGCAGGTGGGGTACGGTCGGGTTGGTTTTGCCTTAAAAACCAACCGGGCCCCTGGGACGGAAAAGCCAATAACTCTCAGACCGGGCGCCCGATCGACGCGTCGTCTGTTGCGTTGAGTTCCTGTTGGCGATACAGAACTTTTGGATACATCAACTCTGGACTTAGTGACAGTTGTTGTATCAGCCTCTCTGCTCGTGGAGCGGACCCTCCCGAACGTGCTTGCTGTGTGCTGGAACCCTAGTGCTGGTTGCGATTGTGACTGCTACTGCTATTGTTACTGCTACTGTGACTGCGACGACGACGGTACAGAGATCCTGTGTGGATTCGACGACGACTACAACACTCAGCGATCCTACGTGAATCAGTGCTACAGGTCCTGTGTGGGCCTGATCCTGTGTGGGTCTGATCCTGTGTGGGTCTTTGCGCTTAGCGGTCCTGTGTGAACCAGCGCCTACAGGTCCTATGTGGGCCCGATCCTGTGTGGGTCTTTGCGGGGGTTAGTTATCTATCGATCCTTCGTGGGTCCGACGACTTAGATGGATCAGAGATCATCTTTATCGTCCTTCAAAGAAGTATACCTGTGTGACCTGAATCCTGTTGCTTTCCTGTGTAGATTGTGTTGTGCAATCCTGGGTGGATTTCATTTTTCTTTCCTGTGTGGAATACGTATACTTTTCTGTATGGACTGAGTTGTACTTGGGCTCGGAGGTTGGAGCGTATTGGAATTGATGACTTAGGTATATGTATGGGCATATACCTAAGCAGTGTCGGTTGTTACTTCTCGTTTTTATCTCACCTTTGTGGTTTATCCTTTGTGGATTTTGGGAGACCTTCAGGGGTCTCGGGGTCCCTACTGAGTAGCTTATACTCACCCCTCCACGGGCTATGCCCGCACTACGCTGTGTTGGTTGCAGACGACGGACAACATTGATCTTGGCTGAGGCTTGCAGAGCAGGACGGTACCTGGAGGTGGACCACTGGGTGGGACATGTTCGGAGCGGACGGCGGGACCCGAGGAGCAGTGGAGCTATCTGTACCCACCCTTCAGGTGGTATTTCCAGTGGACAGCTCGGTGTAGCGGCTTTTACTATACAGTTGATGTTTTCCCTTTCGAGTTGTACTTTACATTCAGTTTGGGTTTGTATACTGGCCCATTTACTTTTCCGCACTTTCAGTTGTACTCTGTTTTTACTTAGTGTTTACTTTTCCACTTACTTACTCTGTGGTGTTTGTTTACTTTTCAAATGCAATGCCTTCCCTTTTACTGGGAATTACGCATTGGTGCTAGTCGCCAGCCCCTGGCCTATGGAAGGCGGGCTTGGGGTAGTCAGGACACGGGCCCCGAGGGCGGGTCGTGACATTTTTGGACAATATCATATCCAAAAATCCCCTTTAACATTATTTATTTTTTTAAATAATTTAATAAAATATTATTTTTATAAATATCATCAATGTTCATTTTGACACTATTTGTTTAAATTAACTTAAAATTTTTATAGAAAAGGTCTTAATTAAAATATAATCCATTAGATAACACTAATATAATATATTTATCTACAAAATTTTTGGATCACCACAAATTTATAAAATTATATTTCTTTTCTAATATCATTTTTTATTAATTTATTAATTAAATTAATAATGTATAAGTATTGTTAAGTCATTTAAGGTAATTATATAATCAATAAATATCAAAAATAAATTACTATCATGAAAAATCATTAATTATTCATATAATTACAACTTATATTGATTTTAACATGTTTATTTCAATATGTGAACACAAAAGTGATAATAAAAACTAAGAGAGTATATTTTTAAACATTATTTTCTTTTAATATTATAAAATTCATTTTCAAATACGAGTTTCCAATAAAAAATAACATTCAATATTATGGTGATTTAATTTTTACTCCCATTATCGAAAAATAACTCGGATGAAATATTATTGCCTTATCACATAGTATTAGCCTGAATAAATCCAATTAACCCTTTACTAAGGCAATAAATTTTTCCACCATCACATTTCATTTTGACCAAAAATAAAAGGGTCCTATTTTTGAAATTTTGACCTTCTGATTCCAAATATTGAAAAAAATTATTCAAATTCAGTGCCTATATATGGAATAAATTAATTTTAAAACTATGTGAACAAAACACCATGAAACCATTTTCTAGAAATACAAAATACTGTTATAAAAAATTTTATTATTAGCTAAAACTACAAAAAATAATAATTGACTGTAATAATTTTAACTGTATATATAATATTTATATTTTATTAAAATCAATAAATAATATTTCATAAATAAAATCATTAATATAAAAAAATACCATTCTTGCAAAAAATATACTTTTCTCCAAATTAAAAATTTTATATTTTTGAATGATTTATTTAGATTATAAAAATTTATAAACAATTTTTTCATTTCAATCATATATAACAATAAATTTTTCATAATTTTCTTATTCATATTAATACATTCCAATCAAATTTAAATGTGATAATATTAAATAATAATATTTTAATAGTATATCATGGATTTTTTAATATCATTGTTTTTTTTTCAAAATGAGCTATCAAATAAGTAAAATTATTTAAATATAAGTATATTATAAAATAATGGGTTGATACATTCTACCCCTTTATAGAACATCACACTCAAAATTAATTTATTTTGATAGAAACTACCGATGGTAATTATGTTTCATCATATCCTTATGTTCCTATGTATCTTACTCAAATAGGTGGATTCTGCACAAAACGCTGACCATGTGGGTGGTCTTGTTTCATAGAACATTCTCTATATGATCAAAATCTCAACTGGTTGTTCTGCATAAGAATGGACATGCACTAGTGGTACGACATATGAGTTTCGTACATGTGAAAGACAAGGTATGAATTTCCTCAAGAGGGACAAATTAAAAAAATCACGATCATGATAAAGGTTTGGTGGAAGTTATCATCAATAAGATATCATCATGATCTGATCAAGACATCATAAAGGGATAATATACCTTTTACATATCTTTTATTTCATTATAGTTCTCATCAACCACTTCCATAGAGTTACTCATCAGAATACCTTAACAAAAAATTATAATATACATTGGGCTTAACATGTTGATACTTTTTTTGGCCTCTCAACTTCCCTTATTTTTTTAATACATATAAACTTCATTAAATTTTAATAATCTTGTTCAAGACCAAATTGGGTTCATTCTCGAATACTATCCCTACATATTTCTGTCTTACACTATCGAACATAAACAAATTCATAAGGATCCATCATTTTGATTATGTGAATAATTTTATTATATGAAACATCACCCATGGGAATTTTTTTATACAAAAAAATAATATCCAAATAGCACTATTTTAATATATATTTCGTAGTTTGATTGATCCTCTTTATCTAAATAAATATACGAGGATCATATATTGAAATGAAATAAAAATAAATATTTTGAGACTAATAAAGATTTAAGGATATGGTGTTAATAATATTTATTCTAGTTATTTAAATAATATAATTTTGTTTATTTTCCCATATATATTCTATGTTTATATTTTTAGAGCATTAGGAAAAAAATTTACATAGTAAACAGATACATCACAAGTGGAAACTTTTGATAAGTATCCATTTATCCCAACAAGGAAGCCCTTTTTAAAATAATAAATGTTTAATTTTCAGGTCATATCTCAATAAATGTTATCTTGACCTCATCCATGTCCCTGATACTCCTTAAAATCTTGTGAATCAGATTTTAAAAACATTGGATAAGAACAAAAAAATCAATAAGGTTAATGAAGAAAGTAAAATATTATTCCAGTGAGAATAATGAAAACCCTTGTAATAATTACCATTATCCCAATTCTCATTTATCTTTTTAAATAATTCATTTTCACATGAATACATACAATATTTTTTCTCAAAGAAAATAATGAAAACCCTTTGAATGAAAATTACAACACTTTTTAGAAATTAATATATTAACATTCATAGCCCATTTTAAACTCTTTTTATAAATAACTAGAGATGAGTTAAAATCATAAAACAAACCCTTTGGTGACTCCCAAATTTTAATCTAATATTTCACAAAATATTTCTTAATTAATTGGAGGTTTATCTAGGTGTACCTGAAGCTAATAGTTTTTCATCATGTGCTATCTAGATTCAACGAACATATATGTTGTAATGGCCTCACCCAATTCAATACGGGTTGAATTTCATATAATTCTCATATACCATTTCATAAATAATTGATTTTTATTTTTCTAGTTTTCCATATTTAATACATTTGATAAAAAATCATTTAAACTAAAAAGAAAATCACTTTTGGATATAACAATACACTATTAATTTAAAACCCAATTTATAATACAAAAACACCCCTTTCATTCAAAATTCATTTTCAATACAATGATTCCAAAAAAAGATTAAATTACTTCTTCCATTTAATGAAGTATCATTAAAAATAATCGTAAGAAAAATATAATTTCCATTTTGAAAATAATTAATTTATTTTAAATATTTGTTTACTTAAAAGTGATTTTTTTAAAATTTATTTTGTAAACATGTAAATAATTCATCAAAAAATTTAGGTGTAATTATGGTAATAATATATTATAAAGACTAATAATTTAAAAAAATTAAATTGTTTACTTTGGTAAAGAGGAATATCAAAACAGTATTTTTAAAATTAAATCCTTTACATAAAACATTACAAAGATACATTATTAAAAAATTTGATGAAATTAAAAATATAGGTTTTCAAAACATTCTTGTATATATAAATAAATTCATAAACATCATTCTAAAAACAAGGACATGAAATTTAAATATATAGTAAATAAGTAATAAAAAAAATTTAATTTTGATAACATAGTTAGGGTCCAAAACCATGAATCTGACTTATCAAATATGTTATTTATATTCCTGAATAATAAACATATGTTAATTTATAAATTCTAGATATATTTGATCCTATTATATATTCCATTTTATAACATTAACTTCGAAATTGTATACAATTAATAAATTATTTAGGTTCACATAAAATGTTTTTATGATATTGGGTACTTAAGTCCATAATGGCTTCAGTAAAGAAACAATGAAAAAATTGGACATAATTCAATAATTTAAAAAATAATATTAATTAAATAATTATAATTTCAATAAATAAATTATACTTATTAATCAAACCATTAAATATGTTTATAAAAAATGAACTATGTTAAAATCATGAACATAGTTGCTCAAATATACGAATGAGTAACATTTCCATTGTTCCAAAGTCATTATGGAAAGAAGGTAAGTATTATTATATATTACAAAAGGATAATAATATCTTAAATATGGTATTGAATCATTTAATATTCTTATATATATCATTCATGCGATGTCATGATGAAAACAAATCACATCCCTTCATGAGATGGAAGTACATACATTGGCAAGAACAATGTTCCCATTTTTATTTTTTAGAGATGTATGAATGTAAGTGATATATTAACATTCCATAATGATCAATAATTAATTTATATCAATAAAAACATTCATTCTATAACTATATAAATTCATTAAATATTTTAGTGGAAAATATATAACATTGGTATGTGAGGTGGTTATCTTCCCTACACATGAATAATGACATTTTCCGTATTAATCGAATTGGAGATGGATATAAGAAAAACTAGTAAAAAAATACACTTTACATCAATATTTTAATTTTACATACCAAATAACAAAGACTAATGATATTTAAAATTTTACTGTAAAATTAACTAATGTTATAAATAAGTAAAACTCATTTATCAGATTGGTCTGTAAAAACCGATCTGACAAATGAGTTATTAAGGATGGTTTTTCTAAAAATGATATTGAAATATGAATTTACCTTTCATTTTTAGAAAAAACAAAATGAAACTCTATTTTTTCATATAAGTTAGCTAATTAAGATGTGAAAAAGTGGGTTTTCAAATCTATTATGAAAATAATTGATGTGACAAATGAAATTTGAGGAGACGCCAATGTGGAATTCAATTTTAGGAAAACACTACATTGAAATTTTCTATTTCCAAATAAACAATTACACTACCCGCGTAAAATTTTCATAATAATTTATATTTTTTCACCCAATGTGTATTCCTTTCATGAGAAACTCTTTTGATAATCATCAATATCTCACTTATTCAACTATTCAAATATTCATCATTAATCCACTGATTCTCCTGTCAGTGAACTCTTTTTAGTAATTATAATTTTTTTCAATTATTTAGTGTGTTTATGATTGGATTTATCAATTGTAACCATATTTAATTATCCTATTATTATTATCATGATGAATTGTTCATAATATGACGTTAAAAGGAATAATGTTCTTCCGATGTCTTAAAAGCCTTCTGAGCCATCGCTGATTTTTTTTGCCTTATGAGATATATCATCTGAATATATTTATATTGATGAAGATTATACAAAGTTTAAAAATTTTGTTAACGGTTTACGTTTCTTTTTGTATATTTAATTACTTTTTTAAAATCATTTATCCTTTTAATGATTAGATATTTTTTTCTAATGAACTAGCCATCTTTGAAAAATTATAAAAAAAATATTGTTTTTTACTTTTGTTATTATATATCCTATGTAAATATATATTTTCACCTGGGTAATAATATAAATGACCTATAAAACTTATTTTTTAAATTATTTATCTTATAACTGACACAACATGTGACATTCAATGTTGGATAAGAAACTGATATGGAATTTCACATTTTACAGTGGTTATAAAATAATCTATTTAATAATTGTTAAAAATAATAATTTTAATATTTATTATATTAAAAAATGTTAAAATATATTAATTTTCACATCACCTATAATAAAATTTCCATTAAAACCGTTGTTCAAGAAAATAAAATAAAACTGACGTGTAAAACATATTTTTTTACTGAAGACATGGAATTTACATAATGAAAAAATAAATATGTAATTTATACTAAAATTTTTATTTTATAATGATTGAAATTTTTTTAATGATGTGGAAGATGAAAAAAACTAAAAAATAGATAAAATCTATACCTATTTTTTATAAAACCACATTTTCCAAAAGGTTTAAGACCACAATAGTTGATGTTTTAAAAAACGTACTCTAGAATTATGGTAGGGATTCAATAAGGATATATTGGTTTATATTTGAAGATATAAAATTGTTTGATGTGTGAATAAATATTAATAGGATATATCAATTTATAATAGAGAGAATGGGATCTCAGTAAATTCCTCCAAATATTAAATAAATTTAAATTAATTTTCAATAAAAAATTTATTGATGTTTGTTATTTCAAAGAGACGATTATTATGGGGAGAAACACTCTTATTAATTAATTTTTGTACATTCTTAGGTCACAGTTTTTCCTATGTCATTTAGTTTTAACCCTAATTTCACCCAATTAATAAATATCATATCAATATGGATTTTAACTCATTTAGGGTTAATATTTTTACTCTAAAATGGGAAACTATACATAATTGGATCATGTTGAAAATTTTATTATTTTAAAGACTTTTATATAATTTAGTAAAATATTATTTATTTGAAAATATCATTAAGGAAATTTTTAATCACATCATTACTTTGACTTTTAAAAATATAAAAAACATGGAAAAATAATAAAAAATCATTAAATAAATATCTAAAACGTATATTTTTGCAATAAATTTTTTGGATCACATTTATCATCACATATTTTATTTATTTTTAATAGTATATACCATTTATTTGATATTTCCATTAATTAAATAAATAACATATAAGTGTTGTAATAGAATTTAAGGTTATTTTTTGTTGAATAAAAATTCAAAATAAATTACAAATTAGAAGGTCAATTTTTTATATTACAAATTAATTTTTATATTTAAGCATATACTCCTTATAACACCACATTAAAAATATTATAGTTTATAAAAAAGAGTCTGACATGCTCCAGTTTAAATAAAATAAAATAATATAAATGTCATAATCATATAAAACAAATGTCTTATATTCGAATGTGGAATGCATATGGATGAAAATTACTCATCCAATAATTTTGGGGAAAGTTTAATTTTCTTTTTATAGTCCCTATCGTATTTATTTTACCCTTAATTAACAGATTTTCCATTTCCTATGGTGACTAATATTACTAAAATTATTGTTAATAATTATAGAATTTTGGATAAAGGTGATGAAAATAAACAAATAAAATATTTTACACATACACGTTCTATGGAATACTCAAACATGACACATCCCATGAGACCCCAACAGGCCGTAACCACAAGGCTATGCCTCATGGGGAAAAGTTACAGTTAATAATTCCCATAAATAAAACTAATCTATCTAAAAATTTTAGACTACATGATTCGAAATATTGATTATACAAAAAAATTAAAACACATAAGATTCATAATTTAAATTTAGATTAAATCATAAAAATGCAACGAAAATTAATTTTTCAAAAAAAACTATTTTAATATATAAAATAATTTTCTACTAAATTTGATTATAAAACCTATTTTAAAACCCCTAATTGGATCATTTTTAATAAAAAGGAATCTATTAAATAATAAAAATAAATATGAAATGTTATTTTAAATTATGAATACATGAAAATAAAATAAATTATTCATTAAAAATGTGATTTATTACTATTTATTGAAATATCATACATTTCAGAAAACACTAAAAATTCCAACATAATTTTGTTTTTACATTTTGATTTCAAAATAGATGTTTATTTCATAAAATATTATATCAAAATTTTCCTTAAATTTATTATATTTTTCACTCACATATACAATAAAAATATTTATCGAAATTTTTTTTTATGAATAAATTGAATTTTCTAAAAAAATAATACTTTTTTAAAATAACGAAATATTTAATTATAAATTATTTGTACCAAAATATGTTCTATTATAAAGTAAATAATACTAATTCCCACCAATATAATGACTAGGTTATAATATTCAGATAATTACAATATATTATTGTTCATTTATTATCACTGTTAAATATCATGTATGTTATGAAACATATTTTTTCCTTTTAAAAAAATGGAGTGTAACATTATCCACCTATTTTGGAAATAAAATCATCATAAATTTGAATTCAATATTGGTAACCAAGATTCAGCTTTTCAAAACACCTTGTTTGGAATCCCACATCGTGAAAAAAATTAATAAATTATTAACAAAATAGAGAGAAAACGGAACTAAGAAGGTCCCATGGAAGAAAAAATAATATGATTCCATGCAAGAAAACATCAATATAAAATATAAAAGCAAAAACCCATGTACTGATAGAGATTTGTAGAGAACATATTCTTGAATATTTAAAAAAATCATAAAACCAAAATTATACTATTGGTAGAAAACATTATTTATTTAATAGAAAAAAAAAGAAAAAATATAGTTTATTTGATTCAAGATCCTCTTCATATAGTGGAAGAATTATTTTAATATATAGACAATGATCATAAAGAAATACACTTACATGAAAAGGAGAAATGTATCTACTAATCTATTTCCACCACAATATCATCTGTTTTTTCATAAATGATTATTATTCAAAAAGAAATTATCATTCATGAAGAATTATTTTCAAATTTAATGGAAAACTATATCCAAAAAGTAGAAAAATATATTATTTAAATAATTAGATTGAAATCAAAATGGTTAGGAGAAAAGATGATAATTTAATATAATAATAAACAACATTATGATGAAGTAATAATTTATTCTCCAATGGTCAATAGTAAACCCCAATGTTCAATATAACACATTAAATATATAAATAAACATATAATTTACCAAAAACATTGTATACTAATTTTAAAAAATAGATATAATAATTATTTGATTACATTATCATCTAAGATTAAATTTATCATTTATCTCTAGAAAACACTAATGATTTTTAAGGACTCACTCAACAATGTTTAGTACCAAGTATTTTTATTTATGATTCCAGATAAATAAATAACATGACATTTTTCATATTTATTAAAATTTTTGAACTAAATATTAATTCTTCTTGAAAGGGGATACTATGTTCGATGGTATAACTGATAGGCAACAATGGGTTTCATTGAAATCATACGTTGCACACTAATAATATAATATTATTACTTTAAATGGTAGTTTAAAACTAGAAGTTTTAATGGCAAGAAGTAAATAAACATACACCAAAATGATTATATATGTCTGTTAAATGTTTTTACATTTATCCAATAAATGTTAGAGGCTTAAAATTTGGATAAATCTAATTTTGAACATAATTTCCTTTAAAGGGATGATTTACAACCATTTAACAGAGAACCCACATTAAATATATTTATTGTCACTTTTATATCTTCTATTTTTCAAAATAAAATTCTCTTTTTAGAATCGAGACAACAAAATTTACTTTGTGTAAATTTTTGGTATTTTCTAATAATATTCATTTTTTATGAATAGTTATAAATAAGTTATTTCAATTCAAAACTACCTTTTAATATTATTTATTTATATTGATAGATCATATTTTAAATTGGGTTTGAAGTGTAATTAGATTATATTTTTACCATTTAATCCAATTTTGGTCATTGGAATTAATTTCACTTTGAAATTATACGTAATCAAGTATCAATATTTTGATAGTTATTGTTTCATAAAAACACAATATTTGTTTGACAACAGGAATTAATTTTAAATTAATGAATCCAACTTCTATGTTTTTAATTTGTTACAATAGACATCATTTTTGTATTCGGAATATCAAATATAACTTCGGCTGAATTTATAGTATTTTTTCTGAAAAACATTGATTTTTGATGAATAGTGAAACCACTAAGTTGTAGTTAAAAATCAGACCTTTTCATTTAAAAGAAATTTTACAATTTCTATGAGTTGAATTTTAAAAATCCAAGATAAATGGTTATTATTAGTAAGTAAAATGTCGTTCAATAAGATGAAAATATTTTTTGGTGAATTGTATCTTTTGAATTTTATTTACTGCGGTTAAAGGTAAATAGGGTAATTCAAGGTAAAAGGAATATTATAATAATAATAAATTACATTAACACATGTCCTAACCTTATTGTATGAGTAATGGCCGACCATGTTCATCCTTGGGTTAATTTTGGGACCCCATGGAGCCACTTAAAAATGATAATGACACTTTATTTTTATTAACATAATAAAAAGACAAAAATGAAATTAACAAATATCATTTAGTAAATAAATTTTTATATGGGGTTATATAAGTAATATTATCTTAAACATTAATTAGTTTTGGTCATTTAGAAACTTAATACCACTATATAATAAAATAATGTTTTCACACTTTCCTAAAGAGCCCCTCTCTCCCTTAAAAAAGGACACCACATCTAACCCATTCCACACACCTCTAAAGCACCTAGTCTCATCCAAACCCTTCCAAAATAATCTCTCAACATCCCCCTATTCCTCTTAGAGGCATAAAATTAGGAATAAGATACTTCAATAAGTCCTTTTGGTTAAAATCAAAGGAAGTTACCCAAATTAAAGGTAATGCTTTCTCTTAAAATATTTTTATTTATTTTGTTTTATTTTACTTCTTCAACCCCTAAAAACATTTTATTACTTTCTATTATACAAAAATTATAATACAAAATATAATAGGATGTTTTTATGATAAGTATTATAACTACACTTACACACACCTCCATATAATGGGTGATGAACATACAATTTCTGTGGTGTGCTAACTAACACCTCACGAAACGATGATTGTTCAATTATCCTCTAACACCTCTCATGGTTTCCATTAACATGGCACTATATTTACATTTTATATATATATTATGGTTATGTTTTCTTTATGGTTTTTTATTTTCCATTTATATCATTATTTTATGGTTTCCATTATGGGAAAAACATGATAATTTCATTTGAAGAAGTGTGGACTACCGCCCCCTCAAAATGATATGAATAATTAATGCTTTATGTGGGAAGTATAATGGATGGAATTAATGATATTATATATTATATTATACTTCAATTATAATATAAATATGTATCATTATGTTTTAATTTTATTAAAATACAAAATAATAATGAAAGTAGCGTTCATGCGTACGTACATCTTACCGTCTCCATGAACGGTACATTTCATTAATTATCTCCAAATGTTATGAAATTTTATACATAGATACATTTACTGAATATATAATATATATATGATATCTAAATCATGAATATCATTTTGGAGATAATGTAATATTTACAACATGGAAAAAAGTAATAATAACTAGTTCATTTTTTACTCAAGTTCCGAACATCGATAAAATATCAAATATAAACTAAAATAAATAATTAATAGTTATAGCAAAGAAATAAGAGATATAAAAGGAATAATAATCTTGAAAAATGTTCTTAATCAACTATAAATTATCTTATGTTTATTATTCAAGAAGAACAAAAAACTTACAAGACAAGTCATACTTGAGGTAAGGGGTTTCTTATCTCACTTTTAATTTCCTGAGATTTTCCTTGTTCACCACTTATTTATTAAATGTGGTGTATTGTGTAATAAAATTTGATATATATATTATCATTATTCTCTTTATATTCATGGTAATATATGATTCATTTTTTTATTAACATTTGGCCATATGACTCGATTGATTACAACGAAGTAAGGGTTAATTTCACAATCTGTTCATTAATCGAGGTTGTTTTTACGTATGTATCTGTCGGGACATATTTATTATCCATGCCCATGTTTCATAAAAGAGTTTTAAAAGGGATTATTTTTAAGGAAATTTTTACTAAAACATTATTTTTAATATTTTTAATATTTATTCTTCTAAATAAATCTCAATAATGTCTATGTTTTCAAAATGGATTTTATGGATTTATTTATATGGACATGAATGTTTTAAAAAGTTAATTCCTTTGAAATGTTACAATGTGGTATTGGAAACATTGATTGAAAAATCTATTTTAATTGGATTCATGACAAATACTGTTAATTTTAAATGTTTTCATGAATAATCGATACTTCTCTCAAAGAGTTTCACAAATAATTTTCAACTACGTCAAAATCCATTGATGGATTTTAAAATTGTTTGAAGTTGATTTATTATTATACAAATCATCCATATTGTATTGATATATTTGCGATATGTTTGAATGTGGATGTGTTATTTTATAGCATTCATGGTTTATGGATGAATTATTGACATTTCATATCCTAGTTATAATACCAATGTTTTTGTTACGTTTCAAACATTTCATATGAGAAATGCAGAAGAATTTGTAAGTGACGGGTGGAACCCGCTATAGTTCCTCAATGCATCGATAGGTCTAATGAGAAAAACTAGTGTCTTAGAATAAGGCCTTGACAAAAAAATTTATTTGTAGTCTTGGAAAAAGGCCTTGAATATGTGGAAATGATGTTTGTCATTGGGCATTCCCTCATTATGAAATTAGTTCTTACATGTGATTATTCGACTAGTAGAATATCCATTTTCATGTTTATATAGTAATGTTTGATTTATTTTTTCTATATTATGTAAAAGTTTATGTTTAAAAGCCTATTTTTTTTGTTACACATCATTCCTTAAATGTTTATATCTTCCGCTAAATTATTTAACCTTATTGAGCATCTGAGCTCACCCTTTTCTTATATTTAATTTTCCCAGGATCCCAAGAAGAGTTATATGTTTGAGATACAGGGTTAAGTTATGGGAACAATGGAATTATCAAGGGATTTTTATATGTTTTATCTTAGAAATTTTAATGTAATGTTCATCTATGCAATCTATTTTTTAAGCCTGCTAAACAGATCGGTCTTTCGGTACTTGATTCATTATAAACATGCCCATGTATTAAAATAATGCACCGACTTTGGGAATCTAGGGTCGGGGTGTTACATATTCTCTCCAAAATATTCCAATAATTTTTTTTAAATAATATAATTCAACATAAATGAAAAATAAATTCATTCTTTCATCAAAAAGACAACTCAATTATATTTCCTCAAAAAAATTATATTATTGCATTTACTTGAATATTATAGAACTCAAAAAATAGTGAATATCTTATGAAATAACATAATTACTGTAACATCCAAAGTAAGTAATGAATAATAGATATTTTTATATATGTCTATTAATGATTAAGATAGTGTTTTAGAGGCTTAAAATGAAAATAAATACAATCTTATACAAGGAAGACACTAATATTCTTAAAAGATTATTTTACTGCCTTTTAATGGAAAACCCTTTTTAAATCTATCTTTTGACAATTTTATAAACTATTTTTGTCAAAATAAACTTATTATTTATGATTGGGACATCAAAATATACTTTGTTTGAATTTTTGTTATTTTTTCGATAAAGTTCATTTTTTAAGAATAGTGAAAATGTTGTATTTTAATTCAAAACCACTTTTTAATCTAATTTTTTTATATGAGTAGATTATCATTTTAATTGGTTTTGAAGTGAAATTAGAATATATTTTTACCATTTTATCCAATGGTGGTCATTGGAATCAATTTCACTTTGAAATTGGACTTAAACTAGTGTCAATCTTTTGATAATTATTGTTTCATAAAAACACGCTATTTGTCATGACAGCGGGAATTAGTTACTAAATTAATTAATGCAACTTACATGTTTTGAATTTTTTAAAATAGAATTCATTTTTGAATTGATAATATAAAATATATCTTAGGGTGAAGTTTTGGTATCTTTCTGAAAAACATCAATTTTTGATGAATAGTGAAACCACTAAATGGTAGTTAAAGAAACTGATTTTTCGTTTAAATGAAACTTTTCCACTTCTGTGGTTTGATTTTAAAAAATCCGACATACATGGCTGTCATTAGGAAGTAAAATGTGGTTCAATGAGATTACAATATTTTTTGGTGAATAGTAACTTTTAAGTTCTTAATCGCGATTAGTGGTAATTAGTGTAGTTTACGGTAAAATTAATGTTTTAATAATATGAGATGAGCTTGACACAAGTCCTACCATAATTTTATGTGTCATGGCCGTCCAACACAATCCATGGGTAACTTGGGGACCCCATGGAGCCACTTTGGTTGAGAAATGACATAAATAATTTTTTATTTAATGTTAAAGTAAAAATGACACAAACAAGAGATGTTTTACTAAAACAATTTTTACATGGGGTTCTACAAGTCAGATTTTTTATTATAAATAGTCATTGGAAAGCTAAAGATATTTCATACATCATAGTATTTTTTTATAATTTTTATACTTTAAATAAATTAAATTATTTATGACATCATGATGATGCAGCGATTACCTCATTAATAAAGGATTTAAATAAAATGAAATGATAATGTAAAATCAATGAACTAAACATGTCCAAAACCTATTTTATGGGTGTATTTAGAACCCTTATCACCATACCCTCGAATTATATCAATTTGTGACCTTGTGAATATGAAAATAATTTTAAAATAATATAACATTTCTTTACTTTCCAAGAGTGCCCCTCCTCTCCTCTTATAAAAGGCCCCCAACTCTACCTCCTTACCCACAATCCCAAAGCCTTTGGCTCGGCCAACCCCTGACCATTTTGTCTCTACACATCCCTCTATTACTATTTGAAGCCTCACTTTGGGCATAAGTCTTCCCAAGGAAGCCATTGAGCTCAAACCAAAGGGAGTTACCCGATTTTAAGGTAATGTCTTCACTTGAGTCCTTTTGTTTTATTTTGCTTCTCCAACCCCCTAAACTCTTTTTATTCATTTATTTTGTAACAACTCCAGTATCTGAAATAAACTAGGATGTTGTTTTAAGAATTATTCGAGTTACACTTAAACACACCTACATCTAATGGTTAAAGAACATATTGTTTCCGTGGATGGTGAATTTATGCCTCCCGAAACGATGATTGTTCAACATTCCTTTAACACCTTCAATGGTGGACATTAAGATGAAACTATATATATATATATGATATATAATATTTTTATTTTTTCCTTAAGCTTCTGTATTTTTCATTTTGGGCATACCTTTATGATTTCCATTATGGGTAAACACGATATCTTCATTTAAGGAAGTGCAGACTACCGCCCCCTCAAAGTGATTTGATTCGTTAAATAACATATGTGGGACGTATAAAGGATGGAACTATGATATTATTTATGATATTATACTAGACTTATAATATACCTTTATATCATTATGATTCCATTCTATAAAATATGAAATATAAATGAAAGTAGCGTTCATGCGTACGTACAGCTTACCGTCTCCATGAACGGTGCATTTCATTTCTTACCTATAAATAATTATGTAATATTATAAATGCATGCATGTACTGGATATATATGACATATATGATATCTACATCATGAATACCATTATGGATATAATGGAATACATGAACAAATTGTAATTATAAAGGGATTACTTTTTACTCAAGTACCAATGATCGTTAAAATGACCGTTATTAACTTAAATAATTACATAGTGTTCATGACATGGAAATAAGTGATATAAAAGGAATAATGAACATGAAAAAGTTTCTTAAACAAGTAGAAAATAACTCAAGTTTATTATTCAGGAGATTAAAGAACGACCTAGTCATGTCGGACCCGAGGTATGGGACTTCGTCTCAATCTCCTTTCATTGAGGCATATTTTGTTTTATACACAACCTTCTTTTATACGGTCTATAAACCACATTGACTTTTACGTTTATCCAAAAGAAATCTTTTTTATACGAAGAATTTTACTAAACAAAAAAAGGGAATGTTTTTGTCGTACGTATGCGGAGACAACGACTTCTCCGCCACTGTGACCATTATTTGAGTTTCGGCTTCCTCTACATGCCCTACCTTTTTTTAAAAGAAAAATGAATACCATGTTTAGTTTTCTTTTATTTTGGTATTGAAAATGGTTTTCATAATGTTTTTATATCAATGTTTTGTATTGATATCTTGTTATTGAAAGGTGAAAATGTTATGTTTCCTTTATTAATGTTTTATGTGATACGATTATGTTGAGGTTCTTGGGCATTATTATGAAGACGGGTGGTTCCGTGATAAACTAAGGGCGGGTGAGCCTGATATAGCTCTCCAATGAAATGGGTAATGCGAAGGAGTGAAACGTTAGGGTTTCTCCGAAGAGATTTAGGGAATATACTGTGATGGGTATTCCAAACGTAACCAAGAGGGTTACTCCCTACGTAAGAATGTTATGAATGCCTCAAGTTACCTTTATGTCTTATGATTTATATTATTTACTCATGATTTGATGAGGTATGTTAAAGTGCTTAAATTTTATGGGTAAAGTATGATTTCATTCTTATGTATATATGTACCCATGCTTCCATTCTATATTTTTATATCCCTTACTGAGCTTTTTGTGCTCATCCCATGTTTTTTTGAAATGTTTTTCACAGGTCAAGGGAAAGGTACATGATAGGATGATAGTGTCAAGGAAGTGTCAAGAAAGAATCCATGTTTTATTTTAAATATGATTCCATTGATGGGAAAGAAGAAAACTATCTGTATGTAACCACCTTGTTTATATGTGGAATGTAATGCATGTTTTATGATCTAATTCTCTAAAACACTAAACCCAAAAATATCCCCAATGTGTAATCTTGTAATAACTCAAGATTAAGTAAGGTTTAAGGTTGGGGCCTTATAATTACATAATCAACAAATTAATATTTATTCTCATGGTTTCTATATAATAATACATATTTTAGAAATATAAAGTTATTATTTAGCTATCAAACCATTGAAGTGTGAATAAAATATCATACTAATCGGGACATCATGTTGGATAGTTGTAGGTGTTCCATAACATTTCCCAATCATTTGTGGATTCAAACCCTATTTCCATTCCTGAGGTGACATGCTATTGCATGGACAGTGGGTTTTCTACTATTATATTAATATAATCATTATATCATTCCCAAAAATGTAATAAACAACATCAAAGAATAAATTTCTTTAAAAAACATCATCAATCACCCGAAAATTTCATAACTTAAATCCTAAAAATTTATTTATAAGATATTTTTCTTATGATCAACCATAAAATCATAATCCAATGATTTTCTCCAAACCTCTAAAGATAAAATCTCCAAAAAACATAATAATATCCAAATTTATTTAAAAAATGTTCGGACAGTAAATGTAAATTCCTGAACATTAACAATACATATTCAAGTTATTTTAAAACTAGAAATCAATTTAGTTTCTCAAATATCTTTTATGTTTATAAATTTATAATTTTTTAAAAAACTCTTACATATTTAACCCAGACTTTACAAGTAGAAACTTATACATAATATCCATTTTTACACCAAAGCAATCAATTTTCATTTTTTTAATTCATGACATATCATCACTAATTTTATATTTTCTTCATTTTTTTCACCTCACATCCTTATGATCAGGTGATTTTTTTTAAAAAAATGGTTGGATGAGCACAAAAATATCATAAAGGGAAAAATATTGAAAAAAACATCCTTGTGAAAAAACATTGAAACCCATGCAATAAATACTTTTATCACAAAATGTTTGATAAATTCAAATAAATCATTTTGTCAAGAAAACACAGAAAATTTTAGCTTAAAAATCATTAAAACCCTTAATATGAAAATTTAAAACCCTATTGAAAAAATAAAATGAAATTAATAACAAATTTTAAAACCATGCCATATGTTACTATATATAATATAAATACATTGGATAAAACCTTCAATATCTATCTATCTATTTCCTAATGAAATGAACATCACCAAATGTATTGTAGAGCTATTTGGGTACACCCAAAGCTTTAATGAGGTCACCCTCTGCAATCTAGGTGAACCCAATATATAAGTTATATTGGTCGCACACATTTATATTTTTTCCTCGTTATAGAATAATGATCATGGACATTATCATAAAAAAATAATTTTATGTTTTCACTTTTAAATCATGAAATTTTTTGAATAAAAAAATTAAACTCATTTTAAAATCACTATTACATATAAAAAACAAATTTCATTTAAAAACTGTTTTTCAATACCAAAACACCATTTTCATTGAAAAAAATATTCAATACCAAGATTACCATATTAATTAAAAATATTATTTTCATTTTATTGAAAGATAATTAAATATATTATTGATGGAAATAAATTTCAATTTTAAAAATAATTATATTATTTTGAAAAAATGTACAGTAATAAAATAAAACATTTTGTCTAAAAATAAACCTATAAAAATGTAATGGAATTATAAAATAATTGGTACTTCATTATGGATGTAAAGTCATCTCATTCCATATAAGTTAAAAATTCTTATTTACTTTTCTAAAGAGTAACATGAAAATAAATTTTATAAATGAATGTTCTTTAAATAAAATAAAAAATAATAATTTTTTTGAAAATTTGAGAGAAATTGAAAAATTATATTTTAAATTAATAAATGTAAAAATATATAATTTCAGAAAAATAATTCTTTAAACATGGATTTGAATATTAAATATTTTGAAAATAAATTATTAAAACATTATAAATGATGATTTTTTTGTTAATGTGTCCCTTATATTGAGTCTGACTCATTATGTACCTTACTTATCATCATGAATAATATACTTAGGTGAATATATAAATTATTTATACCATTTTTAAGATTATTTTCTCATTATATCACTCAATTTATGTTATATAGAATTATTAAGGCATTTAGGTTTACGTGAGACATTTTGATGATATTCAATAACTATGTACGAAATGGCTTCGGTATGTCAACTATGGTAAAAGATTTTATAATTAGATCACATAAAGAATAATATTTAGTACATAATTATAATTTTTTTATACCAATAATAATCTTTAATGAAGCCATTGAAAATATTTATTAAAAAAGAACTATGTTACAATCATAGAGATAGTGGATCGTACGTCTGCATGAGTAACATTTATATTTTCAATGATAATTATATAAGGAATTATGGTTTAGTTTAATAATTATATAATTAAAATAATATATTGAATATGATATTACATAAATAAACATTATTATATATCTCATTCAAGTGATGTGATGGTGAAAATGAACACATCAATTTATGGAGGTGGATGTTCACAGGTACACACGAACAACATTATTATTTTTCATCACATTAAATTTCCAAAATTTATTTCATATATTATTTTTAATAATTATTATTATATCAATAATATAATATATAATAACTAAATATCTAATTACAACTGGTTATGATATTTGGCGATGTAATTTGTTTTTAATAAGTTTTCGAGTTTCTAGTTCTCTATACAAATGAATGACGAGTTCATTTAACTTTTGATTGATGCAGAGATAGATATATCTAAATTTTTAACATTATAACATCATTTTAAATGAATTATTGTAGAGTTAATATTTTGTGTTGGATATATATAAATTTTGGTAATTTTATTAAAAAAATACTAAAACAAGTGGATAAAAACTATACATCTTATTTGGAAAACATTTTATTCTTAACGACATAATACCACTATGGTTGGTAATTTTCCAATAATACAGACTATATAGAAAGTATATGGATTATAGGAAAGGAATTGTTGAATATATATTCTAAACTAAAAGTATTTTATATGTAAATAAATTAGAATAAAAGGTGTCCTTTTATAGTAAAGGGATGGTGTAGTCTTTGAATTTGTAAAAATATTAAATTGATATAAATTGATTTTCAATTGAAAAATGATCCAATGTTACTTACCTCTACTGTAAAATTATTATGTGTCTATATCAGTGAATTCAATAATTTTTTGAAAAATCTGGGTCATATTATTACCCATATCATTTACTTTTAAACCTTTTTTGTCCTCATTAACTATTATTGTGACAACATAGATTTTTTAATGTGTAAGGGAAAATATTTTTACTATAAAAAGTAAAAAGAACCATAATTGTAGAATGATTTATATTTAAAACCAGATCAAAATAGAATGAAATAATTTAATATTTTTATGAATTTTATATCATTTAATAAAATATTATTTAATTTAAAACTTTATTAATGTCTATTTTGTCACTATTTATTACTTTGAAAAACAAACAAATCAAAAAAACAAGAAATAAAATTATTTTAAACCATAAATAACATGTAGAAGTAATAAATGAAATTATTTTATAACAATAGTTATCTTTATTTTTTTATTTTTTTATTTTTAATATCATTTGTTTTATTTTCCCTTTAATTATTTTATTTTTTCACCTAAACATTGAATGCATTTAAGGTAATTATTTATTTACTAAAAACTGAAATTAAATTTAATTATTAAAGAGAGATTAATAATATTTCGAAATTAGACTTATAGACGAACATATATTATATATAACACCATATTAAAAATATTATAGTTATTAGGAACAACAGTGTTCCATGTTTGGGTTTTCATTAAGTAAAATATTATAAATGTCACAATCACAAAAAAATGGAAACGAAAGGTTATATATTGAAAAAATGATTTATTATGAATGAAATATAGTCATCCAATAAAACTGAAACAATATTAATGATCATATTATAGTCCTTATAATTTTTTTTAAAAATTATTTACCCAATTAACACTTTTTCATGGTAACAAAATATATTAATTATACTATTCATAATTTCTAAAAATAAAAGTGAAATATTTAATAAATTTTCTAATTCAGATTTGAAATATGGAATCTATTTTTAAAATTTCTAAAAAAATATATGGGATCATTTATTTTTAAAATAACCTTTTAAAACTCAATGAATAACATAATTTTGGGAAAATGAAATTTTATTACATTAAATGATTTTTACAATAAATTATAATATAAAATTCATTTAAAATCCATAATTGGATTGTTTAAAATCATAATTAACAAATTAAATTTTAAAATATCGTTTAAATTTTTAAATAATTTAAAATAAAATATAGATTTCCAGAAAAATCATTATTTTTCACAATTCATTGAAAAATAAATTCGTTCAGAAAATTCTAGAAATTTCATAGTAAGATCATTTTGTAATTATAGTATCAAAAACGATACATATTTTTTAGAATTTAATTTCTAATATTTCCCAAAATAAATTTTATTTTTCATTAATAAAATTAATAAAAATAATTATTGGAGAAAGTGTATTTGAAGAATAAAATGACATTGTGAAAAATAATGAAATTATTTAAAATCAATTAATTAATACATTAAAAATGAGTTGGACAATTTTGTATATTATAATTTTATTAAAACAATTCATTACCACCAATTTAACGACATTTCTGTAATAGTCATTCTCTAATGATATTTAGTTGTTAATTTAATCTCGGTGTAGTGTATATTGCACACTATGTAACATAGTGTTTCATTTTAAAAAATTAGGATCTTTCCAAATAAATCTCCAAAACATTCAATTAATCCTCTACTATTGATCAAATATAATGTTGGTTTCTACTCTATGCTAACTTTCCACTTCTTTAATATATATCCTTGAAAGCTGGTCTATAGATAAATATTATATAATTGAAATGATGTGTGATGAATTTATAGGGTGACTGACTAAAAATCATATAGAATTATTCCCTATTTATGTTTTGGGGAGTTCTAAGACAAAATATTTGTTAATTTTTTCCCATTTTCCTTTCTAGAATGGTGAATGGATGTGAAATCATCTTAAACATCAATCATAGAGACATAACATATCGACATAACAAACACAATGAAAAATACTCTATAATGGATATCTTTTCTTCCATCAAAAAATAATCTTTTTACTCTCCATACAACTCTAGGCTTCAATGATGATAAAATAATATTGAACTATCAGATTCATCTGACACCCCATTTAGATCTTGTATGGATTACACACATATATGGTTTATAATAATTAATATCCCTTCATAATAAAGATTAAACTCAGGATAATTTCTAACATTTATATTATTCCCTAAATCTTCCTTCTATAGCTCTTCAATCATCGATTGGAAATATGGTTGAATACTTTTTTGAGAAAGATACGATTTCTAGAATTCAATAATTATTTTGGGTTATCTCTTGGGTAAATTCATAATTATTATATTGTTTTGTGATCCTCAATAAAAATAATCTAGAACGATCCTTTAAAATTTGAAAATATTATATCTTTATTTCTTATTTATGGTGGTAATGAATTGAGAAATAATCATATTTATTCATTTACAATCACCTTCTTTAGTGAATATGAAAATATTTCAAAGTGATATTATACTTTAAACATTTACGATTCATATATATATAACATTTCATTCAATAAATACAACACTTCCATATCTTTAACAAAAAATTACATAGTTAACTCCAAATAATGATTTGGATAAATTTATTCGTGAACATTCAATAATCACGAGGTATAATAAATAAACATATCAATATGCATTAAGATGTGCCAAGTCCTAGAGTTAATTAATGACTAAATATTAAATGCCCATATACTATGTAGGGTAGTGTAATAACTATTTCACTGAGTATCTTTCTCTTTACCTCCTAAAAAATTTTCTTCACATTAATCTATCCAATGGAACAAGGCTCCCTTTCATGTTAACATAGTGTGTTTATTATAAAACCATGATAAATTATCTATAAAAAATATATAGTATATATCCAAAATAAGAAAACATTGGATCATAGAAAACATGGTTGGTCTAGGGTAATGTTCAATAACACATGTAATTGATTTATCTACTGATACACCCTCACATGAGACTTTAGGACCCAAAGATTAAAACTTATGAACCCAAAATTCAAAATTGGAACTTTTTTCGTAATTCATATCCTTCCTCGGGGTCAATATCAAAATTCAAAATTGATCATCTAGCTCTGTAGTTCAAATTGAATTTATATTAATTTCATATATAAATACTACCGCAAATAGATATATATATTCTCAAAATAATCTATTCATTAAATCCTTAAAACTAATATATAATTTTTTAGACTAAAGTACATCACTAAAATTTTATAGTTTTTATAACTTTTATAGAATGTATTGGTGGGAATATCTTCTTCCATGAGCCTCAGTTGAAGATAGCTATAATTATGGCCAATCATATGAAATTTTTAACCTCGTTATATTTTTTCAAACATGACATTATTACACGGTCTATGAACTTTTTATTATTAGTGATGTTGTAATGTTATCATAAATCAATACATAGTAACATTAATCCATAGTTATTATTATAAAAAAGAAAAGGATCACCCCATGGTGATTCACTTGGGTAAATAAATCCATTCACAAGCCTCTAATTATGTTGGGGCTTCTATTCCTTTAATTCAATCAGAGCCAATCAATATGGACTGTTTGAAATAGGTGTAGAACTAAGTATTGGTTATATTAACAACTAGACATAACTTTTTTTTGGAAGACGAAAAAATGATTATAGAATGACATAATACTACTCTATTACAAAAATAATATGTTTAATTTTGACATTCTACCAAACTATTTAGACATAAATCCCTTATGAATATTATTCAAGACCTATATAATGGATGATATTTACATCAAAATATTATACTTTTCATAGCACTGATTAATGAACATGGGTGCATTTAGAATATGATATGTGACTCCCTTTAATTGAAAATTTATATATCGATCATAAAATAAATGTGATTCCATTCCAAGAGTTGCATTAAATTTAATTTGTGGGTGAAACACATTATTTTTTAAGAAACACTTTGCAACAATTTTCTATAATAGAATAACTATAGACAAGTTATGTGAGTGTCATACCATTATAATTTTTCAAAACTAACAAAATATCTGATCATTGATATAGTAATTATATACCTCTATAAATTACATAAATATAAATGAGTGGGTGGATATGAGAAAAAAATATATTCACTATTTTAGTGTTGATAAGTGCATATTTCACTAATTAATCCTCATAAACCACATCATTGGTTTTCATAAAATGATATTATCTTTTTTCTTGGGGATTAATAGTTTGTTGACATTGATCATCAAAAAACATTGTATTTTTTTACTTTTTGGTGTAACCTATTATTTCTAACATTAGAATCATTAGTGTGGGTGGTAAATTAGTTTCCATTTCATTTTCCTCAACTTCATTAATTGTCAAATTCATCCAGATTCATTATTCAGGGACTCTATGAACCACATTTATTCATTTAAAGAAAATCCAAATTCATTTTCAAGAAATTACCTTATGTTTCTTACCGCATTTATGGATTTTAGATGGAAGGAATTTCATTACATCTTGTAATTTATTTATGTTTTCATGTTACTCAATCATATATTTCTAATCAAAACAATGGTAATTATGGGAATCAATAGTCTCCATTCACATATTTTGGGAACATCTAACAATTTATTCATAACTACTTATGTCTCTTATATGTAACACAATTCATAAAAATTGTATTAATCGAATATATAATTGATCAAACATACATTCCTGTTGGATGACAATTCCAAAATCAAACTACACTTGTCATGTAAAATTTTATTCATAGGTGTGAACATATTCGTCACTCTTACTCTTTAGATCAAGTAATACAATTCCCATTTTCAAATGATGAATATGAGGAAAGTAGGTACTGAAAAATAATATCTAATTTTCATATTAATCAATGGAGTTAATTTATTCACATTTCTATGTATTCATGATTAGACTCGACTATTTTAATTATTTTCCTTTATAAGATAGATATCCAAAATGACTTTTTCATTATATGAGCATATGTGATTTTTTTTAAAACTATACTACTAATTATCTCAAATACTGGTGGATTAATGATTTCACTCAAATAATTTTGTAGTTTGCTGAACATTGATCCCTCATTTCATTACTTAATTTTCAACATGATTCATATCCCTAGATTTCTGTTTGAGAATAGTAATGATATATTTAATTCCATATCCCATAAAAATTGGTTTTAAAGGGGAATAATAAATGGTCTTTCCATTACAGACAATATTAACATGATTAGTTTCAGTTATATACATTGACATATCCAAAATATCATGGTAATAATCATTGAATAATAAATAGATTTAAATATCATATAGTCAGGAAATAAAATTTATAGGTTTTATAAAAAATGATACCTTATTCAAAATATAACGGGTCGTAAGATAATTCTAGGTTATCCTCGTTCATTACAAATACCATTGTGACGTTATCATATAGTTATACATGTCCCATGGGTTTTTAATAATTATTTCTAACCATAATATCTAATTATTGACTAACCTATCCTTTGATACCAACTATGGAGACTCTTGATTTTCCTTTACATTTTTATTATTGATTTATATAAATATTAATTAAATTTTAAAAAAACATACTCAATGACCATAATTATTCATTTTGTTTATAGAATATATACACATACATCTTATCTAACAAATTATCATAAAAATCTACCACAAATACTAACCCAATTAGCACTCTTCATTAATAAATACAATATAAAACATTTCCCCATAAACCAGTAAATGGATACATAATATAGTTTTATATAATATATTTAGTAATGGTAAAAAACGGATATATCAATCAGTGATCAAAAAAAATAACATAAGCATAATTGAATGAGATGATGAACATATCACACAATGTCCAATCCCTACCATTAAATGATTATAAACACGAGTCCTGATATATATATTTATCATTTAAAAATTAATGATTTATAGGAGTTTGAAAATATAAAAAAAGAATCACAAACCATATGTTCATGTTTCTAATGTGTGGAACCATCATAGGTAAATAATACATCTCATATGTAAAAGTTAACTACTAAGGCCATTAAATAAAAACAGTTCATGCATCATCAATTTTCCCCTTTTAAATCAATAACATCAACTTATTTTATATAAAGGATCCACCAAATAGACATGTTCCTCCTAAAGTATCGATCACATCAACTTGCATCCCTTAGTTGATCAATCACATTGACAGGTTTCTCATAATGGATCCCAGAGATGGAATTATTTTGTTCAGGAATCTCATGTGAAATAAAAATTTACCCAATTCCTTAGCGGAGTATATAATTCTAGTCCTATCAATAGAATAAAAAAATAAAGCATATATATTCCTCAAGAACAGATTAAAATTCCATATATCATCATATCATAAACCAAGAATATGAAATGTTTTTTACAAGCATTTAATTAATTAATAATAACATACCTAATGAAAATAAATGGGTTTTATAAACATCTAATAATAATAATAATAATCCTTTGAAAGAAATAATAGGGATGGTGTCACTGTATAATATCACTGGTAAAGGATATGTAACGTCAAAGGATGTTATAATAGTTGAAGAATATCATTAATGGATCACTAGAATGATTAATTAGAAAAATATCCTTTTCACGTTTATTTAAACTGTTTTGTTAAATAAATTTTTTGAATTTTAATGAGAATGATTTAATTGAAAATAACCATGGAAATATGTAACAGATGGAAAAAATCATTCATCATTCATGGTAGTGAGAAATTTAATTCTCACTATATACCTTAAAATAATAAAATTCATTCACATATTTGATGAAGAAGTCACAAAGCACGCCTTATGGAAAACGTAAAGAAGATGCCTTCTAACACCTTTTATTAAAATGAAAATCGGGGGGTAGAAATGAAAAAAATTTGTAATATTATAAAATCCATATTTAAATAATTTTAAGAAAAATTGATATTGGAAAACATTTTTTTCAACCAAAGAAAGAAATAAATTTCATTATCCTTAAAAAAAAGTTTAGACTCCTGAGTACATAAAGTAAGGAAAATTAAAGGAAAAATTTATATTCCTGAAAAAACTATTATATTCGAAAATTTTGGAGTTTCATGCGGGGTAATTTATAAGAATTTATCTTGAGAAACATCATCATTTAAAATCATGAAAATCATTATAGTATATAATAAAATTCTTAAAAGTTTTATATCATTTCATTCTTAATACAAATTTAAGAAAAATCAATATATAAATATGTAAACCACCATTATATTCCTTATAAAATTCATAATATACATTAATATAATCTTAGTATCCACATAAAAGAAACAAGTATTGAATATAGCATGTGTAATACATAAATAAAAGTCATAATAAAATCTGTTACATCATCTACAACATTCTATGAATGTTCATTAAACTCAGGTATAATAAATGTTTAGTTTATTAATAATATATAAAATAGTCTTTTATAAATAAAATTTTAATATAGAATGATTTTATATATAGTTTCGTATATAATTTTAGAGATTTAAAAATTAGTTACACTGCTTCTAGAGATCGTAAGATAGACATACCCATGAATGTTGTATTTATTTATCAATAGATATAACGAAAGTAATGTAAATAATAATTGATCCTTCTAGAACCATTATTATAATATATATATATATAATATATTCATAAAGTCCTTCCTTATTTCTATATTTGAAATGTATATATTGAAAACTAACCACATCACATTATTGTGGGGGTTGTTCTCACATACGCACAAGTGACATTATTGTTTTCTAATGTGTTAGATGGTAAAAAGTTTGATATGATATTTTCATACCAAACTAATTATAGGTAATAATTATGAAATATAATCTATAAATTCATATTAATACTATTCATACAATATGATAAAAAATGAATATAATTTCTTCATATAGATATTAAGACAAACATACACATGAGTGATACTTTCACATTCCATTTTATCAAAAAAGGGTGAAAAATAAATAATTTCTTAATAATAACACAATTTTAGTATTTTAAGGATAAGGAATATATGATTTAATAAACATTAAAATAGATTTAATAGTGTTAAATGTTAAATTAAAATTAAATTGTTCTATTAATATGACTTCCTCTTCTTTGTGAAAACTACATTAGCTCACCTCTTGAGGACCTAAGTTTGGAATTTTATAAGAAAAGATCCTATATAAGGAATATATGAATTTTTTGAATGTACTGTTTATTTAATTTCCATGATATAAGGCTTAAGGTGGTGTGAATAAGTGATGGTAGTATTTGACATTTTATAATTGGGGTGAGAATCGCATTATTAATTTCTTAAAATATAAAAATATATGAAAAAACAATTGTCATGGAAAAAGCTTCCAAATGGATATATATTATATGATATAAGAGTATGGTGTTGATATAAAATCTACAAATAAGATTTCAAAATTTTTATGTTGTTTTTTAAACCATTTTGTATTGTAGAAACAAAAAGATAACCCATTCTAACATTAACCATGGTATCAAAATTTTATTTTTAATGTTTTTTATTTTTATTTTTACGGTATTCATTAAATAATATATGGAAAAAAGATGAAATTTTATCCATTATATTTTCCATTTTTTCATGTTATATTAGTTGATAATTTATATTTATTGAAGAAAATATTATTTTAATAAAATGTCTTTAATTTCAATACTGAGACTATTCAATTAATTTTACCTAAGGGGAATAAATAAAAAGTATTAATTAAAACATAATCCATTAAAAAAACTTATATATAATAATATGATATAAAATTTATGGAATAACATAAAATAGTCAAATTATATCACATATAATATTTTTTAAATCATTTTTTTATTTTCATATTTTTTAAATAATTTTTGTGTATAATTGTTTCAAGCATTTAAGGTAAAAATTTTGTGAATAATTGTTTTAAATAAATTAATATAATAAATAATGTTTTAATATGAAAAAAATAAAATTATGATTCATATATAATTTGTTTTTCCGTAATTGAATAAATAGTAGACATTTTAAACTAAGGGAGTTGCATTTTGTAACATTCATTTATTTGAATATCATATACTTAATTTTTATGGAAATGTTTCAATATATAAATTCATTCATAGACTCGAGAAATAATTGTTGTGTTTTAGTTATCCAATAATAATTATGATGAATTATTAGGGCTTTATAACTTATTTTTAACCGAGATTAACACAATTTACCCATGACTGAAGTGATAAATTTTAACACAACTACTATCCATTTTTAAAAAAATGAAAGGCTCCTATTTATCTAATATGAACATAATGATTCTAAATTTGGATTAAAATTAGTCAAATTCAATAACTCTAGGTGTCAGAAATCATTTCTAAAATTAGGGAAAACAATATGAAATAAATGGTTTTAAAAAATAAATTTTACTCTATAATAATTTTTTTATTCTTATCTTATGGTTAAAAAAATATTAAATGAATGTCGAATTTTTTATGCAACATATTATGTATACATTTCATTAAAATCATTCATCAATACCGATTTTATTATTTTATTAAATTTTTATAAATATACAATTCACCTATAATTGTTTTTCTTCAGAATGCGATATTTCTTATTTTAAAAATATTATTATATTTATTTGAAATTAATTAATTAAAAGTAAATTCATTTAATAAATATGGTACCATATATTTTCCATTATTTTTTTATTCTTCCTTATACATAGAAATCCAATTTCTATGTTATAACATTAAATTATAATATTTCAAAAGTATATCATGGTTTTTTTAAACTCCATGTTTCCCATAATGGTCGATATCAAAGAAAAATAAATATTTAATGATAAATATATTATAATTTATTGGTTTGTTATAATAATGTTCATATTATTAATACACTCTATTTTTCATTAATATCATCCTCTATAGTTGAAAACTAATATCCCAACATTATCATCTAATTTTTTTTAACAATTTTCCTTCTAAAATTTCATAATAAAATTTTAATAAATTTTTTAAAATTTTTCCATTTTCAATGTTCATATTCCATAACTTATTGTAGTAATTTTCATTATCAAATTTTTTGAAGACTTTTTATATTCATATATAGTATATCATCAAATATATACTTTTAGTAATCATTTTTTACTTGTCTTCTATCTAATTTTATCTGTAAACATTCAATTTGAAGGCATAAATTTTTTGTGGGTGCTCTCTTGATAATATGTTATCATGAAATATTACTTATAAATAACACATTATTGATAATGATTAAATACTTATTTTATATCAAATCAAAAATTCATATTCTATAAATTAATCAATATAAATAATTAATGATAATGCAAATGTTCATTCAATAAAAATGATAATCACACATTCAAGAAATTATATAAATATTTTGGATTATATACCATAACTGAGAATATCATTAACAAGGTGGTATCTAACCACCATTACATATTTTTACCAGAAAAATAGTAAATATGAGTAAACACTTGTTCAATATCATTAGGGTATAAACTAGACTAACAAATATGTCATACAAAGAGTCTATTTATATATAATTTATATTTTTTTATATGTATCCATGGAAAAAAATATGTATTATGAAACAAGAAAATTATATAAACCCTCTAGCATTTTGATAATTTTCCATAAATTTTGAAAATCTATAGTGTGATTTATTTTCCAAATATATGGAATGTGGCCTCACGATCAACTATAGATTGTTATTTCTCTAATAATTAGACACTGTTACATGTAAAATGGTTTGAGAATGAGATATGGTAACCGTATTATATATGGAATCATAATGACCTATAATCCACTTTAATATATGGCTGATGAGGTGTACATCCATGTCAATTATTAATAATCAGGGTACTACTATGTGATAAAAGTTATCCTCCTGCAATAATTTCAACACCACATTTACTTTTTTTTAGCATTTTTACCTAAAATTCCACCAACAATTAGTTTTAATCATATAAAACATTTATATATAAGATTTTTATATATTCATTAATGTGTATATTAAAATGTTTACTCTATATTTTCAAAATATCCACTTCACATATCTGATTTTTCGTTCCCTTATTATTCATTAAAATGATTATTGTTTTTTATAATTTATTGAAGGATATATAAATGTTTCTGAAATATTTCTAAAGGGTAATTAAAACGTATATAAATTTTATGATATCTTATACTATTTTATTAATCACAAGGTATCTTATGCGTGATGAATAATTTGAAAAATTCTAAAGACATTTTACCATTGACTCTTGCACACATCATCTTATGAATATATCTATACAAGCAATTAATATAATTGTAACATCCTAAAAGTAGAATTTAAATTATAAAAATAATTAATTCTACTATAATGATGTAAAATATGATTAATTTTATATAATATATAAATAGGTTTATGTTTTTTTAAAAGAATCTTAATGTAAATAGACATGATGTAGCATTCTAATATATCCTATAGTAATTGAGGGATTTATTTGTGTTATTTCACATTTGAAAATAATTACAGGATGTTGAAATGATTCTAAATATATATTCAATGTTATTGATATGTTAATAGGAGACCTGGGATAATTTCTTATTGTCTTTTTTATTTTTTGGACATTTATAAATTCATTTAAGATTCCAAAAACCACAAAAGGGAATCCATGTTTCAATCATAAAATAATATCCTAAAAAATATATAATTATATATATGTAGATTCCGAATTTAATGTATATAAAACCCAAATATATAGAACAATTTAGTGGGATATATATCTCATTAATTGATTCATTCGACATATTGAAACCATTATAAGGGTGGTTGCGAATGTATGAAAACTCTCATATATTTATTTGATATGAGGGAAACAAAAGTTATAAATTAATATGAGTGTATTTAGTTAAGGGGAAAATTAATCTCTATGTGGTTTCAGAATATATATTAAAATAAATTTATTAATAAAACAAACCTCAAAACATTAAAAAAATTTACCAATTCTTCAAAAGTCATATTTAATACTTTATTTATGTTGATTAAAATGATGAAAAAATACTGTTGATAATTCCTCATGTGTTAATATATTTCAAGGAATCATTAACTGATAAATTTATATAGAAATTGAAGATAAATATGAATTTTATAAATTTCTAGTAATTTATTTTTTGGAATTCTAAGTTATTGACATTGTTCAATTCAGTACTTCATATAAGAACTTGTTATTGATCGTGTTGTAAAACTATAAGAGATTTTGAATGTGGATATTCATGAATTTATGTTTTCATATATTTATTGGGATGTTTTATCCATGATTATTATAGATAGAATAAGGTCTTTTTGGATTTATTCTTAAATTTTGAAAGTTAATATTCTTGGTATTTTAAAATTCAATATTTCAACAATATTTTCTAAAAAATAGAGTGGATGGGTATTTAAGAAGATTTTATATCCACTATTATTTTTAATATTATAAATTAATGTTAGTTTTGATACTTTTTAATAATATATAATTAATTAATGATGATACCTTTCATGGATCATGGTGTATTGTTTTGAGCCTAAACTAAAAAAGAAATTAAAATGAATAGTTTTGTGAATATATTAATGGAATAGTGGGGAAGGGTTGTTAGAAATAAATTTATCGACATAAATAAATTCTATAAATATGTGTTTTCCAATAAATTTGGATTTTTCCATTAACTAGTATAATATATATAAATATTTCGATTCCAATTTAATAGTTATTAATAGAGGATAAAAATAGATCGGTGAAGTGATCATGGTGTTTGAAGATTAGAAGTTGTTATCTAAATGACTTGTATCTTAGGAAAAGTTTGAGTAAAATTTTTGTTTGATAATAAATTAATAATCTATAAAATATTATTCATCTAGTGAGCATATTTATCATTATAATATTGACGATTTATAAAGTAATATCAAATAAATTATTTCTTATAAAACAATTACTCTATAGACACATTCCTTGTTCTCATTATAAAAAATTATATAGTTATAAAAAACATTATAATCAATCATTACTTTGGATTACTATGGTGTGTTTATAATCTCATTCATGTAACAATGTTCCCACTTTTTTTCATAGTGAAGATTCTATTATTGGGTAAAATAAACAACAATTAAAAATTAGATTTCTTGTAAAGGGGTAAAACTATGTATGAATTTTTAGGTTCTATTATCATTAATTTTTTTTATATATTATTGGGGATGAAAATTCATATTGGAGTTCCTCTATTATTAAAATGTAATGAATATTGATTAGGGTTGGAACAAATTTTAAAATATTGAATAAAAAACTCCCCCTTTATAGTAGAGTAACATGATCCCTATATTTTATCCAAATGTGTGAAGTAGAAGAAAATTTTTAATTTCTTTACTAGTGGGGGTGTTTCAGTAATTATTACTCTACATTACTGAATATGTATTTTGGAAAAAATTATTGTTTTTGGAAAATAGGAATGAAAAAAATATCAAGAAGTTAATGATATTTTTTAATGTATTATTTACCCTATGATATCATATATTAAAGATAATGATTTAATTTCCCTTTTATAGTTACATAAAATTGTCATTTTATATAAAATGATAAATATTATATGATTTAGAAGAATTATTATTGAAGAAATTTCAATTGTTGCTGTGAGGAAGATGAAAATCAAAGAATATCATGAAGTTGCAAGTCTAGATAAATGTGATTAAAAATAATAAGATGAAGTGTATTAATGAATCATTTATCTAACATTAATGGTGTTCTAAAAATGGAGGATCAAGCTTAATGGGAAACATAAACCTAGATTATACAAATAAAATAATAATAAATAATTTATATAAATTTTTTCAAAAAAAAAGTTGTGGATTTAGATTACGATTTTAATGAAAATTCTAGATGAATAATGTTTTTTTTTCAAATCTGTATAATAATAAAAATCATGAAAAATCAGAAATATATTTTCTAGAAGAATTATTACATGAAAATAAGATAAATATAACCACTTATCTAGTAGTTAATTTGAGAATGATTTTGGTAAAACATTTAAAATTTTAAGTGATCAAAAGAAAAAATGAATCGACACTATTATAGTGAAGATGATAAATTAGAAATGAATATTCTTGTACAAATATTGAAATATAATCTTAATTTGGGTATACAGAAAAACACCAAACTCAATGATGAAATGAAACAATTTATGAAAGTAAATATTCCGTTTATTATATGAAATAATGTTGTTTTCCTAAAAAGAATTTGTAAACTCTATTGAATTAAAAATTTTTACCTAATAAATATGAAAAAATTTAATATGATATTAGAGTATGAATTTTTTGTAATAGAATAATATTTATATATTATTCAATCTATGTATCTTTTACTAATAATAATCTATATAAGAAAAAACAGGGATTCAATAATTCAATTGAGGTTAATGGTGTGTCTATTAAAGTGGTTGTGGGGAAATGTATAAATAGTTTTGTTAAATAGGACTTCATAAACATTACTATGATTCTTGATTTACTTATAGTTTTAGCTGAAGTTCAAATTTGACGCATGTTAGTACCTTCGTAAATTAGAGGAAACAATATCCTATCTCATTAGAATAAAAGAGGAACTCAAAATTCTCAACTATTATCTAATAAAAGAAAAATTAGAACTACTTAGTATTGGATGAGAATAAATATAGGAAATAATTTTTCAATGATATTATTTATTATTATAGATGATTCATATTTCAATGTTATTTATAGGGTTATGGAATGTTTAGATATTAATCATATCGATTCTCGTAAAATATATCCCTACATAGATATAGCCATGAGGTAAGGTGGAGTAATTTAAAATAGATAAAATCATATTTTGAAAGAAAGTATGTGGTCTAGATAAATGTTTCAAATTTTATAACTTATTATTGATTTGATAGTGTTAAGGAATTATTTTTCTAGTGTGATAATAAGAGTCAAAATGTATTAAAGATTACAAAAAGGTCTACTTTAAAAATTACAATATCATTGAAATTTAAGGAAAATCATAAAACTAAGCATGAAATAACTTGTCTCATTGAAGAAAAAATTAAATTCCAATAGAATTTAGAAGTCATGGATTATTTATTAGGGGTTATATTAATATAAGAATGGTTATATAGATATTCAGAACAATAATGAGAATCATAAAGGAATAATGTTCACATTAGATATGATTGATTTCTTAAAATATTTGAGATTTGTTATGGTGAAATAGATGCTCAAAATATAATTTCAAATGATATTTTATATTTGAATGTATTGAAGAGTAATATTTTCAGTTATATTAAGGTAAATTATGTTTGGAATTGGATTTTATCAAAAATTAATTTTTCATTATTATTATCAAAAAAGATGAAAGTATCAAATATTATTGAAAATAAACACCTGAAAATTTATATTAAATTAATGATCTACCTAATTATAAATTTTATTCTGAAAAAGATTAGGGAATACAATAGAATTGAATTATAGGTCATGTAATCAAAATAATAATTGAGAAAATATTGAATAATGAGGTTGTAAAAAATATTACGTAGAAGAAAATATAATGTTATAATGTTTGTAAAACATGTCGAACTTGTATGAAGAATCATAATTCTCAAAAAAAAAGTGTACACATTCATTCTACAAGGAAACTAGAATTTATTCACTGATATCATTGTAGTCCATTGAGATAGAAATACCTAAGTGGATATTTTTATTTCATGAATTTTTTTGAACACAATGGAATGAAAAATGCGATGTCCATTAAAAAATATCAAAATTTTGGAGATATTAAAAACTTTTCAAGAGAAAAATTGATAATTAATTAAAAATATAAATTCAAAAATTGAGATCTGATAATTTTAAGGATTATATTAATTAATCATTTTAATGTTATCATTATAGATATGTATGAAATAATCAAAATTTACACCGTATAATCAGAAATATAATGGTGTAGATAAGGGGAATAAGATATGTATTTTTGATAGGGGAGACCAATCCTAGTTGAAAATAATAATAAAATATTTTTGGAGAGAAAATGTGTGTAATTATTTACACAATCATAAATATTGTATAGTGTTACCAATGATACAATTTACACATTACAATATATGATCTAGGAATTATTAAACATTAAATTAATATTATAGATCTTTAAGTTAATTTTTTATAATGATAATAAAAATATATTCTTTTAATGAAAATAAGATGAATATGTCATCATCAGATACCTATATTATCAATGTGGGAATAATAACTGAAATAATTGGATTAATTCTTTAGTGTACATTTGTGATGGAAAAATAATTGAAAACATCATGTCCCCATATAAAACATATAAAAACTATTTTGGAATTTGTGGAGAATACAGTGTGATGATTTAATAATGGAACTTTTGAAGGAAGTATGAAATTGAACCCAACATTGTTTCTACTAATCCAAAACATACTATTGATTATTTTTATATTTTTAAAATGATTGTACATTGTTTTAGAGGAAAAAATATATTTATGATACTTGAAATAACATTATCTGAAAGGAATATTTTTCTTAAACAAGAAGAAGACCATGTATTGTGTATCATGGAGCCTTCATATCATAGATAGAACCTGAAATAGTTTTTTTATGGTATTCGAGTGGATAATTATGTTCAAAACATGAATATACATTTAAATAAAATTTAAAAAAACTACAATTTTTAGTTGGTTCCAAGGTCCAAAAATATAATTTTATTAGAATAAAGTGAGTTTTTAAAATATCATAAAATATAACGATTATGTGACATTAATCATTAAATAGATGGGATAAAAGGATACTATTAGGTCCAATAGGCTAGATACCCAGAGGTGGTGAATTAGGGTATGATAGATTAAAACAACTGCCCATTTTTTTTATCCTGTTTCATTGTTTGACAAAACTCTCTTCCTTCTATCTCCTTCTTGTTTCAGAGTATGAAGATAATATAAATCATGCAAAGTACATAAAAATTTTACTTGGTTCAAAGTTACTATGCTACGCCCATGGAGAATACACGGATAATGTGCTAATGTACCAAATCCACTAGAAGCACACTATTATTTAAAAGTATGAAGCAGACTCACTGTACCACCTAGTTTAAAACCATTCACAATTTGAAATTTCATTACTCTCTCAACTGAAGTGTTCTCACTACATATTCATAAGATTCACTCATAGTTTTTAGACATATATGTCACTTCATTTTCAAAAATTAATACATCTTCCATTGTATTTAGATTCCCTATTGATTTACCACATTCATATACTTATGAATAACTTTTTACCATAGTAATATTGGGAAACTACAAATCTTTTGTGTGACACTTATTGTATCATTCTTGAAACATTAATTCCTTCTACACAAGATTTCACTTTATTCACGAAACACCCCTTCAACATAACTCCAATATTATGCTCAATTGAAATCTTACTCACTACTTCCTTTGCATGTCTGGAACTCAAAAATAATTACTCATCTCAATTTTCTTAAAATTTTTAAGAGATATAGAGATCAGATTATCTATAAGTGTTAAGGTAGCATGAATAAGGGGGTCACCTATTATTTATTTCCATCGCCATCCCCTGTGTGGAAGTTTCACTAGGTCATTCAAGATCCTTTTTGAGCGATAAAACCTAATTTGAGTTCGCATTGGGAATGAACGTTTCTTTCGCACAACCTCATCTTTCATGCATATTGCTAAATCATTCACGCACTTCATGATTTTCCTATAGTTTGATGTTCTAATCCTGAAACATTCAATGAACACAGGTTTCCAAATCACCCTCAATCTTGCACGCTACATCTATTTCGAATAACATGTTTCTTTAATTTCCTATTTTGAGGCCCAAAAATTTAGAAAACACTAGATAATGATGCCACCATAGATCTGTTATTTTTATACCACCTCTATATTGTACATTCCTTTTCTATAGTTATTTATGAATTTTTTTTTCAAAAATATCTATGGAACTCGACATCTCACTATGGAAACCCTATTTTTCAACATACAACCCCACTTTTTCCACAATCAGAATCACCCAAAAAATGCATTAGTGTCACCTTGAGTGATTATTTCCAAACAATGTCCCCCTTTAGGTTTGTTCAAAACTCTTATCATAAAATATCGTTTCACATTGATACCTCCCTTAAGCTCCTTCCATCATCTACCATCATTTGACTCTTTTTATTCTCATATCAACCAATGATTCCTTGACCACATACTCGAAAAAAACATGAGCAATGATTTGTGTTTGAAACAACTGTCATTTGAAAATTTCATCAATGAATCACTTAATTATGAACATTAATTCATGATAACAAATTGATACCAAAAAAACCACATTCATCACAATCCAAAAGTGTCATGATATATATTCTTTGATAGATCACATCTAGAATCAGTAGTTTTAAAAATATCCCCATATTTCATTGTTATCCCCCTATCTCATAGCTCCACCTTTCAGCTTCTCCTCCTTCCATTGTCTAAGACATTTTTTTCTTGTCAATGGTGTCACTATTTCTCATCCTTTTTCAATGTACCCAACGATCACTCCTTTTTTTCTACAATAGAGTAGACAACAAATATCAACACATTAGAAAAAACACACCACACCTCATAGAGAGGTGTAATTCCACATTCACACTCTTTCAAGTGTGGAGAGTTGACTAAACTCTTCGAGCAAGTATATGCCTCTCAAAAGAATCTTTGGGTAAGGTATTTTTTAGATTATTTACAACCTGTACCTATGTAGGCACACACTCCAACATCACTTGACCTGGCTTCACCTTCTCTATGATAAAATGATATTTGATCTCAATGTGCTATTTCCTTTAGTGACAGCCACTTTTTTTCTAAGAACGATTACACATTAATTGTTACAATAGATTATGTTTACAGACATCACTTCAACTCCTGAGACATCAAGTTGCTGCTTCATCCAAAATAACTATATGAATTCTTGAGTGGAGTAACTATACTCAACTTCTATAGTTCACAATGAAATAAAATCTTTCATATTGATTATCCAATAAATACAAAAGCCACCAAGATAAAAATCACCTCATGTTGTTGATTTCATGTCATTTTTTGATCCAGTGTAATCTTCATTTGCATATACCAAGTGCTCTGGATGTGATTCATCATTATAAATCATGGTGTAATTCACATTTCATTAGATATACCAGAGTATTATTTTTTAAAATTAATCATGTGTCTATCCTTGGGATTTCGATGATATCGCGATACTTTTCATCTGCAAAACTCAATATCAAGTCTTTTCAGATTTAGGTACAGAAAAATTACAATAATCCACCTATATTCTATGATATCAACTACCTTTCCATCATCATCAATTGATAACATTATCCGGGTAATAACCAGAATCATTATATCCTTGGAATTTTCTATTCCAAATCATCTTTAACCCCTTTGGGATATTTGTATTGTGAAATAATCATGTCATTCCTTCCGTGTACAACTTATAAACCAAGGAAAAATTACATCTCTCCAATCATTGACATTTCAAAATAACATTTAGAAAATTCAGAAAACAGTATTCACTGAGCTTCATCTGATTGGCCAAATATTATGCCATCAAAATAAACAAGCACAATTATTCATTGATTATTGTCATTTTGGTAATAGTGATTATAATCCACTCCACCACACTAGAAACCAAGAATCTTCAAATACTGATCAGTCCTTGAAGACCATGCTCTTGCTTCTTGTTTCAACCCATATAATAATTTTTTCAACTGAGAAACCTTGATCTCATCCTCATTAATGAGAAAAACATAAAACTGCATGAAATACAATTCTTACTCTAGAACCCCATTCATGAATGAATATTTGTAATATATATAGAACACTTTGAGCCTTTTTTGCAATTTAATGTCTAAGAATAATCTAATTATCTCCATATTTGCAACCAGTGATATTATATCATCAAAATCGCTTCCATCTATCTGGGAGTATCCTTTGCACACTATTCATGTTTTTTTCGAATCACTATGCCTTATTCATTAATCTTGTTTTGATAGAACTATTTAGTCCTGATGAAATTCTTATCTACTACCCTTGAAACAATCACCCACATTAGGATCTTCTCAATCTGATCTAGTTCATTATTCATATTCTGAACCTTGTTTTTATCTTCAACTGCATTTGCAATGCATTAATTCTCTTCCTGAGATATAAAAGATTTCTACTGTAGTGATTTCAATATTCTTGTCTAAAGTGGAGATGACAGATCACCAATGATATTTTTTCTATTAATTTCAACTAGACTATGTGACTTCTTTGAATATACAGATTTTACTTCCTCATGATCACTATCTATTTCTTCTTCTGAATCACTTTCATCATCTTCTACTACCCTTGAGTTGCATTCCTCCATATCGCATTCATCACTAAATTATTCTATGTGCTGTTGATGGCTCTCTTCATTCTACACTATAGTGATATCATTTATCCCAACAACATTTCCCAACCTCTTATTAAATCATTTGAATGCTTTACTTTTTCTAGAGTACCTAAGGAATATCCCCTCATCTCCCCGTGACTCAAATTTACTATGTTATTAATTGTTGAAAATAAGGTGCTAACTTCCAAATATTTGAAAATATTTCATTGTTTCATTAATTCCATACCACATCTCATATAGATTATTTCCATTCTTCAGACATAACAGAGACAGATTAGAAATGTAGACTGAGGTCAAAACTACATCCTTCAAAAATTTAACTTTTTTGTATTTTCCAATGAGCATTATTCAGGACATATTATTGATTATCTGATTTCTCCTTTTAACCAATCCATTTGTTTGGGTGTTCTCATTGATGAAGAATGATTCATAATAGTGTCTTTATTGAGATAGTCTTCCAATTGGCTATTTGTAAATTCAATTCCATTATGTATGAAACTTGAGAATTTTCGATCCACACATCCTTTCAGATTCTCTCCGGTACTATTTTAAGAAACTGAACACATCGAACATATGGGAAATGAAGAATAACCATTCCATTCATCTATAATCATAAATGAAATGAATTTAATACATCTTCCAATTAGTGGATCATGGTGAGATATGTCCACAGACATTAGCACACGCCAATTCAGGGACTCTTGTTGATTTCTTTTCTATTCATATGTAAATATTTCAGATGATCTTACCTTGTTGACAAGAATATCAAGTATGTGTATGATCACATACTAGCATAGGGAGGTATCTAGATACATCACATTTCACCAAATCTTCTAGGGATGGTTGGCATAGATGACCCTTCATTTATGCCACAACTTTTTTCTTCCTCTATGGATAAAAAATCACATATCTTCTAATCCACTTACCAAGTAGATATTCCCCTTTGTCATTTCTCCCTATAGGATAATTGGACCATTTATTTCCTTTATGACACATGTATTCTTGGTAAACCATATAGAATGACCTGATTCACAAAGATGACTGATGTAGAGTAAATTGTGACAGAGACCTTCTTCGACCAATACATTAACACGTCTTGTTTATTTACCCCCAAGCATGGCCATTATCGATCCAATTATCATTATGGCTTAATTGTTTGCAAACAAGACTACCCATTTTTTCATATTTTATTATTGTAACTAGATATTTATTTCCTATCATATGATACATGAAACCACTACCAAGGATCCATACCCTAGAATGTTCTGATTCATTAAAGGAAATTTCACCAACCACTACCTTCTCTACTCTCTTCTTCTTGGTCCAAATTATACTATTCACTCTCAGCATAAATTGATAATTATGATCCTTCTCAGAGTATGATGGAACAGATTTGTATTGCAAAGCTACAAATATATTTTCATTTTCAACTCACATGTTGGTTCATTGATCTGCTGATTGTGAACATTTTGATTCTACTTTGGAATATTCTTCTATATGGTCGATGTAATTTATCTATCCAAGTACCCAAATACTCTGCACCATTAACAATGTCCTATGAAATATGTTCTAGGGACCCATTCTCTATTTTTTCACCCCCACTTCTCTTGTGTCCTTAGGAATGTTTTAGCTTTCGAACACACATTATGGGAGTGTCCCATCATTCCACAGTAATAACACCCAATGAAGGGTGCATTCTTACATGTCACTTCTATAATACCAGTTGTCCCTTGGGTTCTCTAAATTTCTTGATTCTATATTGTTCCCACATAAATTTTTATTCTTGGTTTGGGAACTTTCATTCTCACTTTAACCCTAACTTAATTATATTTTTTATGGATCATCAAATCAGCCAAAACATCTGATCTCGATTGTTGCATATTTCCTAAGGAACTACTAGGGGCTCTTTCATCTTTTCAGTCTTTTGAACGATTGAATAACCCGATAATGTACTTGGAAATAAAAGATATTATTAGTCCTTAAATTTTTTGTAGATAGATATCTTCCTATTCATGATCTTAGATATGTTTGAAATGAAATTTCACTGAGTTATTCTGGCTATTTATCGTCCTCTTCTTCTCTTCAAGAATGATTCTATACTTACATACCGATTTTGAGTGCGATGGTGTTGATGACTTGATTTTCTCAGTTTCTTCCATTAGCTCTGACATATTTCCTCCATTCTACAAAATTTTGAGTTTGGTATCATGAATTTTTTTTGGATCTCTTTCTGTTGTCTCTCCAAACATCTATCAATTTAAGAGCGTCTTGTAAATCAGCTGGAATATCAATTATTCCTTCAACATATTATTCATCATCAACGTAATATTATTCCATTTCTGGAATACTACTGAAAATAGACACCACAAAATTTTCTCCACTATCATTACAATTTTCAATCTCCTTATCCATTTCAACCTCATGCTCATCTGAACCACCAAATTCTTGTGAAATAAAATTTTTCATCTTGATGTAATTTCTCTTGAACTGTTTTTTTCCTTTCATATAGGTTGAAGTCTTATTTTTTGGAATTTTAACTTCACCATCATCATTATATTCATCCTGAATCATTTTTGGGAACCTTTCTTCAAATGACCATCCCTTCCAAATATATATCATGTTAGTGGATGTTTCACTTTAAACATTCATTTTCCTCATCACATATTTGAAGAACAGAATGACATCGCATCAACTTCTCTTCCTCTTCCTTTGTATCTTCAAAGGTGATATTCTTCGTGTACTTCAATGGAACCCATTTGGTTTTCCCTTTTCCATATCCTCATTATCATCGTTCCCCATTTCATATGAAACCATGGTATTGTGAAAATTTTCCAGTTTCATCTCCTTCGAATCATTGTCTTTCAATACTGAAAATTTTGGATTGAACCAAGGTGGATGTTTCTTCAAGATGATTTTCACAACCTATATGTCTTTAATATCTTCTCCAAGACATCACATATCTTCCACAATAATATTTACCATGTCAAAGAATTCATCAGCTGACTCATTCTGGTTCATTTTAGGATTTTTATACTTATTCCTAAATAATCGAAACATTTCCTCTCTATCATTTTTATCTCTTTTATATTTGTTCAAATAATTATCCCACATAGATTGTGATGTTTTTCATGACATCACCTTTATATATATATAATTGGATATGGCTCCCCCTATAGCGTTGATTCCCTTGGCATCAACATCCAATTATCTCAGCTTATCCTATGATAATGCACCACTTGTCACAACCCATCCTCGGGGGACGTGCCATGACTACCCCATGCCCGCCTTCAATAGGTCAGGGGCTAGCGACTAACACTAAAGGAGTAATCCCGATAATAGGGAAGGCTTTGTCATTTTAACCTATAACACACAAACAGTCTGAACCCAAGTAGTAGAGGCAACAACTGTAAATGAACACTATGTAAAACTGAATACTAGAGAAAGTGATGAAAGGAAATGGGCCAAAAATACATACCCAACAGTAAAGTACAACTGCAGAAAGGAAAACAGAAACTACTATGATGTCCTCTAGGAATCCCACCTAATGGGTGGCTACAGATGGCCTCCTCCACACCACAGGACCATCTGTCCGCTCGGTGTACATCTCACCATGTGGTCTACCTTTGGGTATCATCCAGCTCTACAAGTCTATACCTCGATCAGTGCTACCCATCGCCAGCAATAAACACAACGAAGTGCGGTCATAGCTCGTGCAGAGGTGAGTATAACGATACTCAGTAGGGACCCCGAGACCCTCGAAGGTCTCCCAGAATCCATGAAGAAAAAACAACAGAAAAAAGATACAATCAAGAAGTATCAACCAACCCTACTTAGGTATGTGCCCATACATATACCTATGTAGCAATCTCAGTTCGACTCCAACTCTCTAGCCCAAGAACAACCCAGTCCACACATGAAGTAAATTCAATCACATCGATAATAATGATTGAATGTCAAGACTCAGCTCAAATAGGTATACATCATTTGTATAGTGATAGAGATGATCAGTTTTAGTCATTGATTCAAATAAGTTGTCGAACCAACACATGATACAAAAACAGTATTCATCACTGTCAAACCCACGTTGGATCCTAGTACAGAAGTCGTCACTGTCTAACCCATGTAGGATCCTAGTACAGAAGTCATAATTGTCGAACCCACATAGGATCCTAGTACATAATTCATCACTATCGAACCCACGTAGGATTTTAGTACAGAAGTCATCACTGCCGAACCCATGAAGGATACCAGTACAATAGTTGTCGCAGTCGCAGCCAGTCCTAAGGTTCCCGAACACAGCTCACTCAATTCTGGGAGGGTCTGCTTCTCGAGAAAAGGGTTCAATACATAAACTATCACAATGTACAGAGTTTATGTATTCCAAATTTCCTTCTCATCAAAATAAAACCAACGCGGCAGACGTCGCGTCAATCAGACACTCGGTCTGAGAGTTATTGGCTTTTCCATTCCAGCGGCCTGGTTGGAATTACAATTGTTCCAAACCCTGACGTTTTCCAATGTTTTCCAAAACCCACTTAGATTATTGCAAAATTACCGCCTCATCGCGAGAATCCCAATTCCACAGACAGCGTGTCGATCGGACGCATGGTCTAGAAAATATTCGTGTTTAAGCAAAATGGGCCAAACCCGTCAACCCCAGTGGGTTGGCGGGTCGGCCCGACCTGGTTCGGAGGGTACGACCCTGCTGGGGATTGGCCCGGCCCGATGGAGTGCGGCCCGCCTAGGGAATTGGTATGGATGGTCTGACCCGGTAAGGGGGTGGGCATGACCATGTGGGGCGCGACACACCCGAGGACCCGGCCCACGGTTGCGGGCCGGTCCTGTTCGCTCGGTGGCGCTGAGTGGCGCCGCCCCTCCTTGATGCCCAGCCGACAGATGCCAGCCGGGTTTGTCTAGCGTGAGCGTCCCGCCGTTGTGGGTTGTGGTTCCTCTGCACAGGGCACTGATAGGCGCCGCAGTTTCTTTCAGCCCAGCCGGTAGGCGGCTAGACAGTTCACCCACCGAAGCGGCCCACCCCGCACGGGTCGTGGTCTTCTCCGAAGCGCAGAACCAAGCAACGCAGCAGTCTCTTGCCCAGATGGCCGTAGCTGGACGGGTTTTTTTGAAAGCGGCTCGTGGATGCGGGCCACACCTCTTCCGCGCGGCACCTACGGGTGCTGAGGTTCAGCAGCCCGGCTGGCAGAAGCCGCCTGGTTCTTCAGTCTGACTGACCTGCAGTTGTGGGCGGTGATTTTTCCCCACGTGGCTGCCACTTTCAGTCTCCATAGCCTCCGGTTGCCGCCGCCTCTGGTCACCACCATCTTCGGTCACCGTTTCCAAAATAATCACGAACCATCTGAGGGTCTTCAGGCCATGGTTGTTTGGCTTGCAACCTCCCCATTAGGCGATATCAAATGGCTGAAGACAATGCAAAGCATAACTGAAGAACGTGATATAATTTTATTCACTTAAAATTATAAAAAAACCCCTACATCATATTTGACATTGCATGTTGATGATCCATGGAAGATGAGAGTCATGGTAGTTGGGCATTGGGGAAGACGAAGTCACGTAAGATGGATATCGTTCCATCAACGTCAGAGGAAAAATTCATTCATCATTTGTGATGTTCTTCGTAGGCAGTTTCTTCTCCTGTGACTTGAAGAAGGAGGAAGGATGTTGGCGTTCCTCATGGGCATGTCTTCACGCTATTTCCCTAGTTGAAGAAAGTAGAAGAAGATGTGTCTTCGTTCTTCGGTGGAATCAGCGTTCTTCGTTGGAGGAATGCTCTTCCTATTTCACTAAGGCTCCACTAATTCTCCCATCCAAAAACATTATTCCAACCCAAACATAATAATATAATGCATATTATTATGCTCACTTAATGAATTCAAATTAATGTCAAAATAGATGATCCACCTAATTAATTTCATGCTAGAAAATTAATTGAGAGAGTGTTGGCATCATAAATTAGAGAAGATGGATTGTTAAAATTAAAAGAGAGGACGTGGTGTGTTTTAAGAGTTAAAAGGGTGGTTTCAAGGGGATTTGAGAGGTTTGGTGTTCATCTGGGCCTCACCAGACATTACCCTCTCATGGGAGGTTATGTGGGGTGTTGGACCCACCTCCATCTCCTCTTTGGATAAAATAGCCACGACCAAATAAAAATGTTTTACACAAACATTTTTACTCAACATTAATTTTAAAACAGAAACCCCAAATTATAACGTCCATTCTAAACAAAACGCAACTGCAGTAAAGGTCCCCTTAAGCTAATACCAGCGTTGTGAGTTCATTGTTGCCCTTAGATATTAATTCTGAGCACCGGTTCAAAAGATATAAAATCCCTCTCTTACGTTTATTGGAAGTACCTGAACAAAACTTCCAAAAAATATTTCGAGCACACCAGGCCTCAGAATCAGTTTCTGTCATAAAGTGTGTACTCGTAAAAATAAAATGAATTTATGAAAAAAAAATTGTTGAAATTTATAGGACATTAAATTACCCCCACCTTGGGGTTTATGTCACTGTAAAGCTATAACACAGACTAGGGAAACAAAAGTGGGTACTGAGAACGCATCTGAGCCTCCTTCTCCCATGTGCTCTCCTGGAGGTTCATGTGCTCCTAGCGAACATGCACTAGAGAAATAGATCGTCCACACAGAACCTTCTCCTGTCGATCATCAATCTCCACTTGGACCTCCGGGAATGTCACCCCTTAATCAATTTCTAGATCCTCGTTTTCAATGATGTGGGATGGGTCGTGCACGTATCTCTTCATCTGAGATATGTGGAAGATGTCGTGCACCCGATGCAATTGAGGTGGAAGGGCCAGGTGGTAAGCCACCTCGCCTACTCTGCTGAGGAAATGGAAAAGTTTGATGAATCGAGGAGACAACTTGCCGCCTCAGCCAAATATCTGTAGACACATCGAGGTGAGATCTGTAGGAAGACGTGGTGGCTATCCTAGAACTCCAGTGGTCTTTGTCTCCTATCAGCATAGGACTTCTGTCTGCTCTGTGTATTCTTCATCTGCTCCTGGATGATCTGCACCTTCTCCGTCATATCCTGAAACATATCTAGTCCTAGAAGTGCAGACTCCCCTGGGTCAGTCCAGCATAGAGGTGATCTACAAGTTTGGCAGTATAGTTCCGCGTAAGGTGTCATCCTGATGGTGGAGTGGTAGCTGTTGTTGTAAGAAAACTCCACCAAGGGTAAGTGATCCTCCCAGCTATGACCAAAGTCGAAAACACATGCACAGAGCATGTCCTTGAGAGTCTGAATGGTCCTCTCAGTCTGACCATCCATTTGAGGGTGGAAGGTGGTTCTCAAGCAAAGCAGCATCATAAAAGCCTCCTATAACCCCTTCCAGAGCTGGGAAGTGAAATGAGCATCTCGATTAGAGACGATAGTCGATGACACACTGTGAAGCCGTATGATCTGCTGAATGTAGAGGCATCCCATGAACTCTACTGATCCCTGCTCTCTGATCGGTAGGAAGTGGGCATACATGGTGAGTCATTCTATGATCACCCAGATAGAGTAATGTCCTCTAAATGTATATGGAAGCCCCGTCACCAAATACATTCATATCTCGTCCCACATCCACTCAAGGACCTCTAAGGGATGTACCAAGCCTTCTGGTAATTGTTGCTCTACCTTGTCATTCTGACAAGTGAGGCACAGTGATACATACTGAGTTATCGCATTCGTCATAACCGGCCACCAATGATGTCGTCTGAGATCCTGATACATCTTCTCCACTCCTAGATTTACCGCTAGAGGGGAAGTGTTGAACTCCCTCAACACCTACTCCTGTAGTGCAACCTGTACCATAGTACGTCCTCTGAATGGAATGATGTGCTCCCTACCTTCAGAAAACCCATCAGGTGCCTACTTTGGGGATATCTAAGCACGTCGCGCCTCACATTCAATGTCCCCCCGCTGTGTCTCTCTACCTCACTAACGAAGTGGAGGAGTGGCTGTGAGGGACTATAGAATGGCTGCTCCATCTCTATCCACAATGGATATCTACAACGAGGCCAGCTGCCCTATCACCTCTCCAAGAAGTTGAATGCCTGATCTCCAGCTGAGAGCATTTGATACAACGTTCCCTTTCCCAGGATTATAGAATATCACAAAGTCATAGTCCATGAGGAACTAGAGCCATCACCGTTGTCTCATGTTCAGGTCCATATGTGAGAAGATGTACTTGAGACATTGGTGGTCAAAATAGACTATAAAAATCATTCCCATCAGATATTGTCGCCATATCTATAAGGAAAAGACCACTACTGGTAACTCTAGATCATGGGTAGCATAGTTCTGCTCATTTTTTCTCAAATTCCATGAACCATATGTGATCACAGCTCTCTCCTGCATCAAGAGACCCCCGAGTCCGATCTATGATGCATTACAGTAATCTATGTATCCAACACCCTCCTCATGTAGCCTCAAGATGGGCTCCCTAGTCAATCCATGCCTCATGTCTTGAATGCACTGTTGGCATCTCCATGATCACGCTAATGGTTTCCCCTTCTTCGTCAAAGCTGAAAGTAGTGCAAAAACTCTGGAGAAGTCTATCACGAATCATTGATAGTATCCGTCCAGACCTAGGAAACCCCATACCTCTGTCACACTCTTGGGTGGCTCCCAAGAAAGTACTGCCCTGATTTTCTCTGGGCCCACTGCAAATCCAGCCTCCGATATGACATGTCCCAGGAATTGAACCTCTCAAGTCCAAAACTAACACTTTGAGAGCTTACAATAAAGCTGGTGCTCTTAGAGTTTATCCAGTATCACCCACAAACTGTATTCATGCTCCTCCTCATTAGTCGAGTAAATCAGTAGGTTGTTGATGAAGACTACGACAAAGCGATCGAGGTAAGGATGGAAGATCTTGTTCATGAGACTCTTAAAAATTGTTGGAGCGTTGGTTCTCCTAAGGGCATAACCAACAACTAATAGTGGCCATACCGACACCAGAAGGATGTATTCTGCACATCCTAGTCTTGAACTCTGACATGGTGATAGCCTGACCAGAGTTCTATCTTCAAGAACCATTATTCTCCCTTGAGCTGATCAAAGAGGTCATAAATCCTCTGGAGTGGATACTTTTTCTTCATAGTAACCTGATTCAAGCGACGATTGTTGACACAGAGTTGCAAGCTCTCATACGCCTTCTTGGTGAACAAAATCAGGTATGCCTAGGGTGAAGCACGGGGTCAGATAAATCAATTTCTCTGCAAGTTCTCTAGCCGTACCCACAGCTCACAAACCTTGGCATGAGCCATCTGATATGCTGGAGTAGATATCGGTGTTGTCCTGGGGTACAGATAAATGTATAATTCTACCTCTCTGTGAGGAGGTAATCCTTCAACATCGTCAGGGAAAACATCATCATACTGATCCACAACAATAAGAAAAACTCGGACTCCGCACATCAACTGCTCTGAGTATGAGACTAGCCAACTGATGTGTGATCTGCTGCTTCCTCCTCTGTGTAAGTCCGTCTTTCGCTGCAATGGCTCCCTTCTCTCCGGTGAAGGTGAAACTGGTCCCATCCATGAAGATACACTGCACTTTGCGCCTAATACAGTCAATTTGAGCATTAACTATGGATAACTAGTCCATACCCAAGATGACATTGTAAGGCCTCAAAGCTGCTACAAAAAGATCCCAGCCGAAGCTCTCGCCTCCTAGAGTAAGCTCACACTACCGGCACTAGTGTGTAATTGTCAAGTCTTCTCCAGTATGAGTCTCTATCAGTAAGGATCAATCCAACTACTATTTCAGAATCTATGAGCTCCGAACAAGGGAAGAAACAATAAAAGAATGACTCAAACATGTTTCTATAAGTACTACAGAAAGGGTGGATTAGACACAGATAGTTCTCCGAATTGTCTTAGGTTCGCCTTGATCGTAGGCCTCGACTATTTGGAGCTGAGCCCACCTCTGTCTGCCTGCTCCCAGTGGTCGGGGTGGACCTCATGGTGGTGGTGGTAGTGCCTTAAAATATCGTCCACTACTCACTTCTCGGCCAGCTCATCTACCACGTACGCCTGCTCCCGATGGACCAGCATAGTAAAACCTCTTCCTCTCCCTGGGTGGTCCCTCAACTATATTCTTCTAATCTGCATGGTGTGTCGGGCAGTATCGAGCCATGTGACCATGCCCACCGCATGCATATCATTTCCTTCCCCTCGTATGGCTGGCTCTATTCTGTGTGCTCTGCATAACCGAACCTGCATCCTGAGGTCACCCACCTGATGGCCTGGTCCGCTTGGACCTCTACGTCAACTGTATACTACCAGCTACAGAAGACTCTGCTACGTGTCACCCAGCGGAGGGACTCACCACAGGTGGATACTCAGCGAGAAAAATCTCCACTAAAAGGGCTCTCTCCAGCACCCCCGCCTGCGTCGGAATGCTGAGGGGAATCGTCGAAGCCCTGATCTCATGCCTGAGTCCCTGCTCGAAGGTCAGGGCCCTGAAGAACGGGTCACATACCGTATCAGTGGAGTGGCATGAGAGGTCGGTGAACCACACTGAGTACTGAGCTACTTCCATTCTGCCCTTCTGTAGATTTAGTAACTCTTGAATCTGCACCGCACGAAGGGTGGCTGGGACAAACTCTAAGCAGAAGAGACTCTCGAAGTCTGTTCAGAGTAAAGATGTCTTGTCATGCACTTGGAGCATCATACTCTGCCATCTACCTGCTACTGCGTGCATGAGACTCACGACAAGGATCAACATAAGTTTGGATGGTGTCACTTCCAATCTGAATACTCTCACGACATCCTCTAACCTATCCTCAGATTCATGTGGGTCCGTCTTTCCCCGGAACCTGGGTGGCCTCTATTGATGGAACTCTTGCAATGCATTCAGGTGGAGTGCAATCTAGGCTGTTGCAGCTGGTGGTATCGATGGTCCAGTAGGTAGAGGTGCTGCTCGTACCTCCGCTGTGATGGGTACCTGCACCGAGGCCTCATCGCTCGGTGGGCTACCATCTCGTATGTAACTCAGAACCCTAGCTGGATGCTTTCGTGGGGCCATAATGAAAATAAACAGGTGCGCTATGGTTAAAACATTATACCTAGTGAGCTGAAAAATTGTAATCACAAAGAAAACATTTTCAAAGGAAACACACACGCAATTAGTGTTTTCATGCACTAAGTTGGAAATCATAGGTCAGGGTCTTGGTGTATGGATATGTCGCCCGCCGCACCAACACATGTTTCCCAAAACAGATAACCACACCCAAAATACTAAACACTATTACCGTTTTCAGAATCAGAGTCTAAGTTCTGTGGTAGAAATTACTCCTATGATACTAATTTATCTCAACCCAACCTCAGGGCCCATACCATGACTACCCTAAGCCCGCCTTCCACAGTCCATGGGCTGACAACTAGCACTAAAGTCATAATCCTGATAATATGGAAGGCATTTCACTTTTAACCAGTAACACAACCATAGTCTGAACACAATCATTAGAGGTAACAATAGGAAATAAACACTGTGTAAAACTGAATACAAGAGAATGTGCAGAAAGGAAATGGTCTAGAAATACAAGCCCAATTGTAAAGTACAATACAGAAAAGTAAACAGAAACTACTAAGACGTCCTCTAGGAATCCCACCTGAAGGGTGGGTAAAGATGGCCTCCTCAGCACCTCAGATTCGTCCGTCTCCTCTGTATACATCTTTCCAATTGGTCTACCTATGTGGACCATCCAGCTCTAAAAATCTCTACCTCAATCAGTGCTTCCCATCATCTGTAACCAACACAATGAAGTGCGGGCATAGCTTGTGTAGGGGTGAGTATAACGATACTCAGTAAGGACCTTGAGACCGCCTAAGGTCTCCTAGAATCCATGAAGTTTAAACCACAGAATAAAGATACAATCATTATGTATCAAAAAACCCTACTTATGTATATTCCCATACATATACCTATGTTATCAATCTCAGTTCTTCTCCAACTCTCGATCCCAAGCATAACCCAGTCCACACAGGAAGTAAAAACAATCACATCGATGATAATGATTGAAAGTCAATACTCAGCTCACACAGGTATACATCTTTCGTATAATGATAGATATGATCAGTTGTATTCACTGATCCGTCTAAGCTGTCGAACCCACACATGAAAAAAAAAGTAGACATTGCTACCGAACCCACGTAGGATCTAAGTACATAAGTCATCAATGTCAAACCCACGTAAGATCCTAGTACTGATGTCATCACTATCAAACCCACATAGGATACTAGTATAGAAGTCGTCATTGTCAAACACCCGTAGGATCCTAGTACATAAGTCATCACTATCGAACCTACAGAGGATCCTAATACGGTAGTCGTCGCTGTCAAAACCATCTCTAGGGTTCCCGCACACAACACGCTCAATTCTGGGAGGGTCCGCTCCTTGAGCAAAGGAGTCGATACATAAACTATCATAATGTCCAAATTTTATGTATCCTAAAGTTTCACCTCATCAAAAGGAACCCATCATGGAAAACAGCGCATCAATCGGACTCCCGGTCTTCTTAGAGTTATTGGCTTTTCTGTTCCAGGGGCCTGGTTGGAATTACGCTCATTCCAAACCCGTCCGTTTTCCAAGGTTGTCCAAAAATAACTATTATTATCACAAATGAACCTCCTCGTCGCAAGGATCCTTGATCCACAGACGACGCTTTGATCAGACGCGCAGTTTAGAAAATACTCACTTTTAATAGAAACAGGCCCAGCCTCTCAATCCCAGTGGGAAGCCATGTCGGCCCGATCTGGTTCGGCGGGTCCGACCCGGCTGAGGGTTGTCCCATCCTGGTCAAGCGCGGCCCACCGAGTGACCCGTGTCGGTGGGTCCGACCCGGTTAGGCGGGCGGCCCGGCCCGGTAGTGCACGACCCACCCGCATACACAGTTTGCGGTTGTGGGCCGGTTCGGCTCACCCGGCGGCGCCGCCCCAACTTGCAGCCCGACCGACATGTTTTTTCCAGCGCAAGAGGCCCACAGTACCTCCACACGCAAGACCCATTGGAGACACAATTTATTTTAGACCAGCAGGTAGGAAGCCTGGGGATTCGCCCGCCAAAACGCCCCGCCCAGTGGGGGCTGCGGTCTTCTCCGCAGCGCGGTGCCGCTGGGCACCGCGTTCTCCTGCCCGGCTGGCCGTCGCAAGCCAGTTTTTCCAACAAGTGGAAGGTGGATGTGAGCCACACCTCCTCCACACGGCACCTCCGTGTGTGGCGGTTCACCAGCTCGACCGTCAGTAGCCAGCCAGTTCTTCAACCCGAGAAACCCACGGTTGCGGGCTGCAGTTTTCCCCCACACAGTTGGTGCACGACCGCTGCTTCCAGTCATCGCCGCCTCCTGTCACCATTGCCAAAATAATCCCAAACCATCGGAGGGTCGTCGTCCCATGTTTGATTGGCACGTGCCTTCTGCGTTAGGCGATATCAAATGGCTGAAGTTAATCTAATGATTTCATCAAGAACGAGATATAATTTTATTCACATAAAATTATACAAAACCCCATACATCGTATTTGATATTTCACATTAACGAGCCGTAGAAGACGCGCTTCACGGTAGTCGGGCATCGCGGAAGAGGGGGTCGCATAAGAAAAATATCATTCCGTCATCGTCAGAGGAAAATGTCATTAGTCATTGGTGATGTTCTTCATGTGCGGCGTCTTCTCCATTGACGCAGTGAAATAGGAAGGATGATAGCATTCCTCGCGGGCATCTCCTCGCGTTCTTTCCCTGGATGAATAAGGTAGAAGTAGACATGTCATCGTTCTTCGGTGGAATCGATGTTCTTCATTGGAGCAAGGCTCTTCCTTTTTTACAGAGGCTCCACCAATTCTCCCAACCAAAAAAATTATGCTAACCCAAACATAATAATATAAACCATATTATTATTATCACTAAATGAATTCAAATTAATTCAAAATAGATGAGCCAACAAATTAATTTCATGTTAGACAATTAATTTAGAGAGTGTTGGGATCATAAATTAGAGAAGATGGAAGGATAAAATTAAAAGAGAGTCGGTTGGGAGTTTTAAGAGTTAAAAGGGGGGTGTTAAGAGGAGTTGAGAGGTTTGGTGTTCATGTGGGCCCCACCAAACATTATCCTCTCATGGGAGGTTATGTGGGGTGTGGGCCCCACATCCAACTCCTTTTTGTAGAAAATAACCACTACCAAATAGAAATGTGTCACACAAACATTTTTATTCAAACATTAAATTTTTAATAGAAACCCCAACTTATAACTTCCACTCTCAACCAAACACAACTGTGGTAAAGATCCCCTTAAGCGAATACTGGCACTGCGAGTTAATCGGTGCCCTTAAATTTCCATTATGAGCACTGGTTCAAAAGATATAAAATCCAACTCTTATGTTTACTGAACATACCCGAACAAAATTTTAGAAAAATATTCTGGGCACACCGGGCCTTAGAAATAGGTTTCGTCAGAAACTGTGGACTCGTAAAAGTCCTAAGAATTTATGAAAAACCCTTTTCTTTGAAACTTCTATGTCCTTACACAAAAATTAAAGTCAATTGTAAGACCATACTTTTCTAATGTAAATAGATTCCTTCCCAAAGATCGAAAAACGTGTTGCATCTGATTCTTCATTTGCAAAAAATATTTCTTTTCGAAGATTGAAATACCTTTAAGATTGATGACTTCCATTTAAGAGAGAAACACTGTTATCGACATTTCCCTATGATACCAATTGTTTGGTCCATTAAGAAAGATACCATGAGAGGGGGGTGGGTGAATCGGGGTTTGACATGTTAATAAAATTCCCCATTTTATCTTGTTTTATTGTTAAAAAAATCACTCTCCTCTATCAGCTTCATATTCTAGAGTATGAACAAAACCTAAAGAATGCAATTGACATGTCAATTTTAATTGGTTCACCCTCAGAAGGATACGTCAAATGATCATACACTGGAAACGTGTCGATGTACCAAATGCACTATAAGCACACTGTTGTTTATAGTTTTGAAGAAGACTCACTGTCCCACCTGGTTTACAACCGTTAAAAAATTGTAATCTCTCTACCCTTTCTACTGAACTATGCACATTGCATATTCAGAAAATTAAATAACTGTTTATAGAGTTGTTGGTCTCTCCATTATCTCAAAATAATACATCTTTTGCTCTATATAGATTCTCTATTGATGTCCCACATTCATCTACTATTGAATACATTATTACCATAGTACTATGTGGAAACTCCATATATTTTAAACAACACAAACTGTAGATTGTGCGCAACTTTATTTCCCTAAGTGCATGATTGAACCTTTTTCATGAAAAAACCCCTTTTCTATAACTCAAATCCAACACACAACTCAAATATTACGCTCAACTTACTTATATTTCATGAATCTCTAAATATTTTGTGAAACTCCCTTTTCTTAAAATTATACTGTGATTGATATCTCATATTCTCTTAAGGTGTTGAACGATCTTGAATGAGGGGGTGGGGTCACCTATTATTTATTGGTGTCACAGACACTTCTGTGGATGTATCATTATGTCTCTAAAAAATATTCATTGAGTATGAAAACCCTCATTTGATGTCGCATTAGGCGTGAATGTTTTTTTTACACAACCTGATATTTTGCACACATTTCCAAATAATTCACACACTTCATGAATTTTTCATATTTCGAGGTTATAATCCTTAAATATGCCTTGCGAAAAAGTTTCCAAATATCATTAAATATTTCACACTACATCCATTTCCAAAAACACATTTCTCCATTTTCTGATTTTGAGGCCCAAAAATTTGGAAAACAATGTAAAACGGTGCCACCTTATTCATCAGACAAACCCGCTTTGCCAAGAAGCACAATCACCCAAAAAAGGCATCAATGGTACCATGATGGATTTTTACTCAACAGATCTTATTAAATTATAGTATATATTTAAATGATTTATCTTCCATAGTAACATAGTTATAACACATATTAATAATTTTAATTGTTTTTACACACATTAGTTTAATTGATCCCCCTATTGTTTGAAATCATCCTTAATGAAATGTCAATATAGATAAGATTTTTTTTGTTTGAATTAAGTGGATTTCATACTGTATGATGATAATTCCATGATCTTATGATTAAAAATGTACATGTATATATTTAAACCATTTCCTAGAGTCTAGTATTTATATAATTATGGCTACATAAGATAGGTTAAATATTAAAATGTTAGAATTGATAATAATTTGAATGTAACAGAGTTATCCCATAGTATATTTCTTTTAATTGATTACATTGATAGAATATTAATTTCTCTTGACAAATAGTAATTTTGTGAGGAATTTTCCAATGAGGAGAAAAAGTATTTTTAAATATGAATTATGAGTGAAATTACATGATTTCTTTTATTTTAGATTGATCATAAATTTGATAAAATAATCTTAACAAAAAATAAAATATATACCCATGATTTGATGATTGATTCATGTAATATTAAAGAGAAAATTCAATATCTACTAAAATTTGGACAAAATTGTTGGTTGTTTAATATGGATTCAATGTTGGTGAAATATTTTTTAGAATATTCCATGTATTTTTGTATATTGGAAAACAATATGACATTACATGTATTACATAGTGACCTTGTGTGATAAATTTTCAAATGAAATATGAATTTGAAATTTACTTATATAATATAAGGAAATGAGGTTTGTGTAAAGTCCAGACACATATAGAGTATTGTAAATAAACTCTAAAAATTTACACATTCATGGATTTCTAAAAGAGTTTTGTAAATAATATTAAACTGAAATGATTCCCAATTCTAGAATAACATTATTTTATAATGATTTGTTAATGATATAATATAGTAGAAAATATAATCAATTGAAACATACAATAGTTTAGGAAATGTATATGTATATACACATGCATGTACTTGGGATTTATGTATGACGGTATGTATTACTAATTTCAAGGGTGATATTGATAGTCCAATGAAGAACTGTTGTGATAATAGGAATGCAATAGATTTATCAAAAAATTTATATGTGGTACTCAATATTAAACAATATATAAATGAGTTATAATTTGACATATGAAATGGTGGCTGATAGTGATATCATGCTATAATATGTTTCAAAAGGAAATCATATTGAATATATCCCAAAATGTAAAATCTGATATATCTATTGAAATATTTGAGTATGAAACTCTATTTTATTTTCCCCCATATCATATGAAGTTATGTGGAATGTAACTCACAAAATGAATATGATTGATTTGAAAAAATTTGTAAAATATTAACATAAATCATTACAAATGGAGGAAAGATCCATCTAAAAACATTATCGTTCACTAATTGTTTATCTAACACATATTTAATTTTTCATGTAGGATATACATTCAAGTGATTCATGTGAGATATAGTTGTTATAATTTTGTAGGAATTCATCTATATGTCTTCGCTGAAATTTTCAGACATCAGAAAATTAAAATATCTCAAAAAATACTTTATCTGTGGATTTGGTAGACGAGATATATCATTAGGGAATGAATTTGATTTGACAATTCTATTGATATGTGGTGAGCTCTAAATTAAATATGGGTTAATTTTGTATATATAAATGATATTTCAATAAAAACTAAATGGGAGATATTGTAGTTCCATTTTTTTTTATTTATGGATTATATTTTTCATCCATCATAGTTGAGAAAAATTAGTGAATTAAAAAATGTTTTAATGGTTGTTTCTATTTTTTTGGAATGTTATTATTATACCTGGGATGGTTTCATAATGATATATTTTTTATGTTTATCCATTCACTTATAGGTCCTGCAACCATTTATAGAATCATTATCTTATATTTCATGTGAGTGAATATAAATTAAATTCATCCATGTTATGGTATTCTCCCATGTAAGGGGTTATATCAATCACATATTCATATTGATGTGATGGTATTCAAATAATATAATTAAATCCATTAGACATATGAAAAATAATTTTATTTTTGTTGTATAACATATTCAGCCATGTTAGTGAGGACTCGGCAATTGCATCCAAGAGAACCGAGTTCAAAACCAGGCAGAGACAAAATACATGGGGGTATTGTAGTAGAAATGCATCAGGTATTGTAGCAGGAACTGTAGCTTCATGAAGTATTAGTCTCTCTGGGATTTCGGGGAATTGGATTGGGCCTCGCGTTCTTTATGGCCTCCAAGCCACCGAAGGCCTTCTGGCCAGTAAAGCTTTCGGGCCACCGCAAGACCTTCAGTCCACCTCATGGTCTTCAGGCCACCTGAAATTGTGCTTTATTGACTAGTTAAGCTATGCAAGGAGCAGACTCAAGAGGGTGATTCTGAGAATTCACATTCAATAGAGAAGAGGATAAGTTCATCTGTAAGAAAGATAGGCTATGACATTTCCATCAAGACCATCTTGTGCATGCAAGGGATGTTTAGCCGAACAGGCCATGCAAATGTAGGGAGCTAATATCACGATGAAGAAGTTGGGGGAGTAGTTCCATGTATAGTTTTTATATTTCCTATGACCTATGTGTCTTGTAATCTCTATTATTATGGGCCTTTAATGGGTTCTCACTAATCACATTAATTGTTGTTTATCAAAAATCAATAAAAAAGTTGGACTTATGGCCATTAGGTCTAGAGTGGAAGACCAATATAAGGTAATTCACATAAAAGCATCATTTAGATGAATTTGTTATTTGAGTTTTCTAAATTCCAATTTTCTAAATATTATAAACCAAATGGTTCTATAACCAATATTCAATTCTATAAATATAAAATTTATAATTTTATTCATGATTTCTATAGTGGGTAGTTGAAATGGTTGATCTATGTTCATAATGTCTTATGTAGAAAGTTTAACATAACTAACAAATTGTTATATGTATTGAAGTGGTTTTCTCTATAGAGTAATGTGAAGAAAATAACTTTTGAATAGTGTTATGATGATACATTGTTGATTAGTAATAAAATAACTCCCTACTAGTTCATAACATATTGATTGGAGATATGTATTTTATTATATATATTCAAGCTTTTGAGTTGTCTTGAGTTGTACTATGAAGTTCAAATCAATTGTTCTATAGATTTATATGGAATATTTCATGTTGGTGTTTACCAATTAAATATGATGGGTATTAAGGCAATACGGAAATTCAATATTTTTAATTATTCAAATAAGGTAGAGCTAATTAATACACAGTAATTATTATTGTTATTTGTAAATTTTTTAGATAAAACTGAATATATGTTGATATATTTTACTAGAAATATACAATTATTTATATATAATACTATTAAAATATAATGGGGCAGTATTTTTAATATATCTTAATATGTATATTATAAGGACCATGTGATTTCATTCCATTGAGAGTATGCTCTAGAAGGATGTTCTATAAGATAATTTATAAATATAACTTGTTCTATAATTTTGTGTTCTTTAAATATGGGTTTCCTCTTTAATCATATCTCAAATACTAAAAGTGAGTGACGGAAAAGAAAATAATATTCATAGAATAAAAATTTTACAGTATTAATGATCATGGTAAAATATGTTCAAATATCATTATATAATTCTATTTAATCATGAAAATGGGATTGGAACCATTCATACTGATGAAGATGAATCAGAAAAATCTAGTATATAATACATTTTTAATGACGAACATTAACATTTACTTTATAAAAACAAAGATAACAACAATGAGAAAAAATATTGATAAAAGAATAAAAATATGATATATTAAATGTTTGATTTTCCCATGAAATATTTTTACAAAACCTATGAAATCGAAAAATAAATATTGATTGTTTCTAAAAAAGTATGGAAGGATCATAAATACTTTAATTTCATTAAATCCATATTAGTTAGGTAAGATAAAATTTAGGTTTATTGTTTCTTGAAATACCAAAATAATAATAATGTGGACATAATGTATTCTATTGAAAGCAAGGTTGAATCTTTTATTGTGGTTTTAGGGAATTCAAAAATCATTTTTTGTAAAATATATAGATGAAAAAGTACTTTTTATTCAAGAATAAATTATAATTATTGTTAAATAACTAAATTTATTCATGTGGGGAATATATAAAAATGATAAAAAATAATATTCATTTATAGTTAAAGTATGTAGGAACACAAGAAACATCACAAATCAAAAAAATAAACAATAAAAAATTATTTAGTAGTGAATAAGAGAAAATCTAGATTGACTATTTTTTATTGAATTTATATTATTAAATAAGATTTAAATTTCATGGATATTCATTGAGTAATTGATTGTTTGTTTATCAAAGGATCACATACTAGTGTAATATTTCAATACCTAAAAGGATTTACAAAGTTAGTGGGAATTACTCAAATGAAATTATATCATATAAAAATAAATAAATGCACTATATGAAAATGATATCAATTTTCAAACTAAGAATTTATTTGAGTGTCTTTATGAAAAAGGATGATGGTGTGAGATTTATGATATAGTTTATTTATGTGTATTAAAATATTTCTACTAAACATTCCCTATGTAGGTAACGGGACATGAATTTAAAATCCCACGGATTAAATTGTATGTCTTATAGAAATTTTATTTATAAAAATTTTAAGAACAATGTAATTGATCTTTTATATTGGGTTTTCTTCAAACATAACTAGTTATATGATGATTTAGAATATTATTTATAGTCTTGAAAATAGATAATTCAGTATTGATAATTTATTTTCTCTTAAAAACATGTTCATTATATTATCTAAATTTAATGAAAAAAATATAAAGTGGAATGATATTTTGAAAGTGGAAGCTATGATGGACAATATTTTTACTGATACATTTCCCTATAATAATGGGTGAGAGATTTTTTTAAGGCAGAATTAGGAATTTTTATATTATTATAGGATGTACGGGTGAAATTTTATGTATGTAGAACACATGTATATCTATTTATAATTTGTTATTTAACCAAATAATATTATTTTCATGAATAAAATATGATAATATTATGTAATAAAAGTATTCATCGTATTTTCCAAAAAATCAAGAGAATCATTAATAAGTAATAGGTTATAATACATTATATCATGCTCAAAAGATATTGTGATAATATTTTTGAATGAAGTTGATATATTAAGATAATGCAGTAATCTCATAAAAAGGACTGCATTAATTCATCCAGAAAAATAGAAATCACTAAAAATAATTTATGGCGTCTATTGAAATAAAAATAAAATATATAATATTTCTATTTAATTAATTTTAAGGAAGGAATCTATTGACTAAAAATGTGGTTTCCATCTAGAACAATTTAGAGGAGGTTGAAATGATTCAAATTTTTAGTATGTAATCTAAAATAATATAAAATCTACAACAATAAGTTGAAAAACGATAATCAAAAGAATAATACCAGTGATAAACATGAAATTTGTATTGTTAAACATGTAATAAAGTTTCAATTAAACATAGAAAATACTTCATAATAAAATATTCTTTTTTTCAGGAAGTGAAAATAATTACTAATGTGGGTAGGATAGTACTAGAAAAATACACAATATATTATTAAAAATAGGTGGTGTGTACAATTATAAACATCATGATCCAATTTTTGTTAAAACATGATTCCATTTTAGTCCCAATGAGTTGTTGAACAGGAATAATCCCAATTATATGTACTTCATAACATTTGGAGGGGTTTTACTAATGAAAAAAATGAAATGTTGGGAACATTTTATTAAAGACATATGTAGGAGTATTTGTGGGATATATGGTGTTTGTTGTGGTTATATGTTCTATAAAAATATTATTTACAATATAATGGAATATAGTAAATAAAAAAATAAAACTAATGCTAATGAATTAAATATGTTTATGCACATATTTGAATTTATAAAGAAGGAAATGATCAGATATTGGCATAAATTGTTGAAAGGGAAGATAAAATTGAACCAAACTTTATTTTTATTTATTAATTTCATAACAATGATGAGTTTGGGTCTATAAAAATTGAATACAAGTAAATTTGTTGGATAATAAATCATGGGTAAATTGAAAATATCATTGTAACAAAAGAGTCATTTGTTCAAACTAGAAGGTGAGTATGAATTGAAAATGAGACTAATCTTATATCAAATATTGATCCTACAAATGTTTCTAATGTATATTAACATGAATATTGGGTTTAGGACATGAATGACGTACTAATTTATATTCTAACAAAATATATTTAGGATATTTTAAAAAGAACCAAAAACTATAATTTTCATAGCACTAGTTGGTTTTATAATAACAATAAGAATGAGAATGGTGATGTTATAATAATTTTGGTTGAGATTGTCTAAAATGTATTTTGTCAAATAGAAGGTGTATATAATGTTGAGTTTTTTTTAATAATATAATGTTTATAAAACATAAAAATGTTTTTTATTCCCTTCAGACAAGAATTTTATTGTTTCCCAAATGGATTGGAAAACATCCTTTAAAATAGTGATCATTATGAAGAAATACTTGTTGTGAAGCTAGATGGAATCTCCTTATAGGTTAATTACAACATGTTTGATGGTCTTAAAATAATATATTAATAAATGGACATATTATACTAGAGCTCAATTTTTAGGAACATGATGGATCCTTAAGATATATATTGTTTTAAAATTACATTATTGATTAAAGTTTTATGTAAAAGTGGACTCCCTTGGAATCATTATTTTCATAGATTATATTGAATAAATATTATTTTCTAGTGATAATTAGTACTTTTGGGAATAATTTATTGATAATAAAATGAAATATTTTGATATTTAAATGATTTTAGAAATAAAATAAATTATAGAATTACATATTATTTGGAAATCAGACTATATATTTTTGCCTCAAAATATATTAATTGGAATTATTTAAAAACATTATTATTTGAGATTTTGTTGAAGATTAAACTCCCATTTTTATTGTAATAATATTTTATAATGATGTGAATGAAAACATTTTTGATCAAAAGGATTTTAGAAAAGTCATTAGATATTTTCTATTTAAGGAAAAAATGATATTGGGATTAACATATATAGTGACCTTATGTTCCAGATTTTACAGTGATACAAGTGATTAAAATTTTATTCACGTAAATGGGTTTATATGGTATCTTAAATCCACATTTATATATGGGGTTTTTTATAAGAATTTTTCAAATTTACACTTTCTACGATTAAAAGATGCATATTGGGATAGTTAATACACTTATAAAAGATATACCTTTGATAGACCTATTTTTAACTGAGGGATGTGTGAGTTGTTAAAGAATGAAAAAAAAATTCATTAACACAGACTATAGATGAGTTATATCATGTTGTTGAAATAGATTAATATGCATAGGTTTTATGTAAGAATGTACAACATGTTGATTTAATGGTTGGTATTGAAAAAAAATGAAGATACATTGTGATAATTATGTTAATATATATTTCTCTTAAAAACCTATATATAACCCATTATCCACGAATGTAGATATAATATAAAATTTAATTTATGAAAGACTTTCTAGTTTGGATATAAAGATGGTATATATTTCAACCAAAGATCATTTTCTAGATATCATTACAAAATTTATTCATTGATAAGGGTTCTGAGATTTTAGGGTTGTAAGACCATGTCATTTTAGATGTGTGTCACTCTTCATGTTTTTGGGTTGTGTATATTTATGTTTTTGTAAAAAAATTAACTACATCATTGAAGCCTTTTTTCCCTAGAAATATTATGTTTCTAAGGAGATGAGGAACATGGGTAGTTGATCTTCTATGAATCTAGTGGTCGTGTATATCTAAGGAGAGGATAAAACACCACATGCCAGTAGGTTTGATATCAAGTGTCTTGGAAATTCTGTTGGAGTCTCATCACCAATCCACCAAAACCCACTAGATGACTGGTGAGAAATGTGTAGATTTAGTCTTCTATATGATACATAGTAGAAAAATTATCTAGTTTTCATTCATCCAGGCTTACTAGTGGAGTCCAATCTCTAGAGATTGGTCCCCACCAACCATCTAGTGTTATTAGAATGGGTTAATATTATAGGTTTATATATGAAATCCCTACAAAACCACTTTTAACCATCTCTTAAAATTTAATTATATCGTACCTATATATTAGTGAATATTGAATCTTCTCCATCGTTAAAAGGGATTCTCCAATTATTTTCCTCAAGCTTATGATCAATTCATCAATCAAGTGATACAAATCATTGATTCTCATTGGTTTTAGCTTTTAAAAATTAGTTTATTTCATGGATCCTCCACGTCCTTCCATGGTGGGATGATTATATTTTTTTACAGATGGAATTTTTGGGTTTCACATTGATACAATGCTCATCCCCATTCATATTCATCTTTATATCAATATGTGGGTAGTCTAAATAAAATTTATAAAGCTTGTTTAAATTTCATAATGTGTGAAACCTATGAAATATATCCTACACTCCATGTGCATAACCTATTTTAATTGAAACCCATTTTAATGGATGAAATCATATTCAAACACCCATACGGAAAATATTGGGTTTTTTGATGTTGAGAATAGTTTTCAAACACCTGAGTGGTATTCCAAAATTGGAAACTTGATTGAAATTTTCTGGTTTGAACAATGACCCCTAGTGATTAATTGGATATTATTGAGAACTCAAATAATATTTTGAATTTCTTTATCATTTGAAATATGTTTATTAGATTGATATATAATAACTTGGAATCAATTTGGTAAATTTAAATTTAATTGGATTGGTCATATTGACAAGATGGGATATAGTTAGAAAAAAATATAAAATGGTAATTAGGAATATTGGATGTATGTGATGGATTATTTTTACAATTTTTTATTATAATTGTTAAAATGAAAAAATAGAGTATCTGGATCACTGATTCATCCTAGGTATGATAATCCAACAATTAAAAGCTACAAATGTTTTCGTGGTATGGTCTTGTTCCATGGGTATATTTAAGTATCATTAGTATGGGAATTGACATGTAGAATAATTAAGTGTGGTACCATTTTCCCTTTGAAAAGTATTTCACCATAATAAATCATAAGAGGATCTAACATGATAATTAAGATAGAGATTATTATTATTTGGTTTTTTTGATGGATTTGGAATTCACTATGAGAACTTGTAAGAGACATTAGCACGGGATTTCACAAATATACATTTTTTAGATGGTTACATATTCCATTGTCATGGTCTATCACTTTGGGAACCCATAATCTTCTTATTAGTGGGAATTGAAATAGATACCAATTTTATTGGTTACATGAGACATAAAATAAAAAATACATCCTAGGAAAAATAATCCTTTAATGGTTTGGGTGAACCATATTATATGGGAGCATCAATAAATTGACCAAGATATCTGAATTCATTTTGATATTGGTTTAGCCGAACACAATGTCAAAATGAAGCTCATTGGGTGGTAGGTTTATGGATGTTCTATATTGATTACGAGTTAATACCATATTTATTGTACCATGAGATTCACTAAGTATTTGGGTTGTATTTTTGAAACCATGTGGCTGTCAACCAACTCATTGGAAATGATTGGATCCTATAAAACAGATCTAGAAAGGGGTTTGAGACTAGGATTTTCAATTTTTTACAATGGATTCTAATTTATTTTTCACTTCTTTTACAATTAGAACATGATTTAGTATGGAATCCAGAATGACTTGTAATGTTTTGTTTTTATATTTTTTGATTTAATCTCCTAATTTTATATTCTACTGTTATCTTAATAATAAAACTGACTTATTTTTGAAATCTATTTATAATATTTTTATATAGGGTATAGTCCCCAACTATATTCATTACACCCTCAATACTATTTGATAGCCTATGTAATTTAGTGGTTCACTCATGAGTTTATGTAATCTCTTGATATAGGTGATTCATTAAGAACCATATTGGGGACATTAGAATGTTGAATTAGAGACTTCAATTATATTCTATTTATTTACTATATTATAGATGGTAGATATAAGACTAATATGTGTACGCGCTCAAGAGTACATCATTGTGTGGGAGTCTCAAACCCATGTGTTGGGGGAAAACCAAAGTAGATAAGGATGATATTTTTGTTCATGATGTTCATTTATTATATTTGTGATTTTATTTCATCTTTGGTGATTCCCATATGGTTTCAGTTGAATGTTTTTTCTCCATGTCCAATATGACATGAGTTGAGTAGTTTTGTGTAATTGTAGGCATGTAGAAAAATATATTAATATACATTTTTAATAATAGGTACATGTATATCAAAATTGAAATATAATCCTATATATATGTTTTAAAATTAATTCCTTTTTATAATTGAGGTAAATGAATAAATAAAAATATTTTAAAATATCAACTCACTTTTATTCCATGATATAAAGTAAACTTATGAAAAAAGATATCTATTGTTTTATTGAACTTTTGAGTTGGTAGTGTGGTGTGTCCTATTATATGAGGGCAATTTTAACCATGTAAGAAAAATTAATACCTCATAATATTTAGGAAGAGAATAAACACAATGAAAATCAGAAAACCCCTCCCAAATCTAGGATGATACATCATGTGGTTCCAAGTAACCCACCACACGACCATCATTATGATAGTTTCCTTTGGTTCAGGCAGTCCATAGTGAGGAAAACTATGTCCAACATTCAATTGATGTACAATCTGACTAGAGATTCTCATTTGTTCCACAATCCCTTGTTCACTTCGGTGGGGGTCCCCATGTTTCTATGTTTTGGATACACTCAATCAAGACAATATTCAAGATCATTGAGACACCAAACTACACGAGGGTGATGTTTACTATTTATATACTCAAAGGAATAACCATGAACCAGTGGGATATCATTGAAAAATCATGATCATAATAAGATATTACCAAAAAGTACATCTAGGAAATGTTTTTAGGACACATATCTACAGAGATACTAATGGAATACATGGTTTAAGAGTTCATGCACCTGATGTAAAGAATAATTCCAGTTATTGACTATGTTATATGTTTCACCATCCTCATATATTTCCCTCTATAATTAGAATTTGATGGATTGATTTTATAGAGAAATTCAATGATGGGGTTCATTATTATAGTGACCTAACCTAAATTCCTCTTAGGGTTCCCTAATATGGTGGACAATAGACCTCAAGTTTGACTCCCCAAACACCAGAGGCTACCGACTTGCAACGAGGTCCATGGAAGTGTATATGGGGAGAATATTCCATCCTTGAGTAGGGTGGACAACATAATTAATAGAAGGAATAAAATGAATATAACATATGTAGACACTAAATTATTGGACCAGTAACGCACCATAGCGGAAGTAGTATCAACATATAGATAGTATAAGAATAAAAATAAATAATTATACAAGATAAATAAATAACTACAAAAATTAAAATAATAAGAAGATACATAATGATGAATATGCATTGGTATGTATATAAAAATGTGTATGTGGGGAATAGAAGATACATTAATATACCACATGATATCAAAAATAAAAAAGGATAAAAAAGGATACTATTAGAATCATGATAATAGGCGAAGTCTGTTTCCCCCATAATCCAACCCAAAACAATATATCAAATATTGATAGTTAGTTGCTTCCAATTATCTAGACATGTATTCATGAATTCTACTTAGGTTCCTAAGGCAGCCCAATAAGTGTGGGAGTTATATTTAGTAGGAAATCACCAATATTTTCAATATTAAACTTTTCTGGGAAATATTAAATGAATGGTGTGCTGAAAAAATAAAATGAAAGGAAATAAATAAAATAATAAGTACATCAGACTGAGTTATTATAGGGATAACCATAAAACATTTTTCAACATTATCCAATGTGTGGTATGTATAAACCTAGGGATCTATCAAAATTATTGTCAGTAGAATAATATATAAAAATATGGAATATCCCCATGATTGTGATAAATCTTGCAATGCAGATCCTTAATGTCACAATTTCAATGGTTCATTTCATAATTAAAATCATTATATTCACGTTCAATTTAAATAAACAATTTTTAAATTATTGGGAGCCTCCCTGAGTTATTCCAACTAAATTCTAATAGAATTAAATTTATCAATCTATGATATTGGTATAAGTCCTATTCTTAGTGAGTCTGTCCATGGTGACCCTAGAATGATTTTATATGGGTCACTCTATGCATGGTTTGAAGGACATAAACTAACATCTATGTACATCCCTAGTATCCCTTGTTGGGGCCTAAGTCTCTATTATGGAATTGTAAAACCATTGTTCTAGTGATCTTGTCCATGGGTTCTCCCTTAAGGAACAAGTGCCGCTCGTCTTGAGGGAAAAAAATGTATGATGATCCCATCGAAGGTCTGGCTAATGTCAGCCTCAGTGCATTAAAAATTCATTAATAAACACAGTAACAATTGTGATGATCCCATCCAATGGGATCATAAATTATAATCCATAGTATCACCCATGGAAGAATGTGAATGTAATTATTGGTTATAAAAAACATATCATTAATAATGAATGAATTTATAACAAGATTTACCATGTTGGAAAGGGAATTAATTCTAGAAATACTTTTATGGAACAAATTTTAGGGCCTAATACATTGATCATCATTTTATTAATTCCCCCATTATCAATTCAAGACATCTGTTATTGGGGAAACACACCTACAATGATGTTTCATAACATAATATTGGGGAAATTGGGATGTCAAGGTGATGGTACACCAATAAGGGTGTCTTAGGGAATAGAACTAAACCAATGTGGTGATTTTCCACATTCTAGGATCGTAATACACATGGGAAAAAATTTAGAATAAATTATATAACATTTTGGAGGTTTCGTCAAAAGGATACAACATGTTTCACAATGATAGAAGTTATAAACTTGTTGAATCATGGGGAAATAAGCTACAACACCTACCATAGTGATGTAGTTATTCCCTCCTAATGCATCAGAATATATTTTATGATGAAATGTAATATATAGAATAAATTTTAAAATTCCATAAAAATGGGGTAAATGAGGTCACACCTAAATAAAGCAACATAAAATACAAGAAACAAAGAATATAATCCAGAGAACTAGAGAGAATTATTCTAGATTTGTCATTGATCTAATGACAAGAGATTTGTATGGAAGATTAGAGAGTTATCAACATACCTTGGATGAGGAGGAGTAGTATACACAAGAGAGGAAGGCAATGGAGTATAATGGAGAAAGGGAAAATAATATGGGTTTATGGATAAAAACATATCATGGGAAAATGGGAAAATAACCCATAGAGATATGGGGCACAATTTCTTCACACGGTTGTAAAAACCATGATCCAATCATGTGATAATCCATTTTTAGGGGGTTTATAGTCCCCCATGGACATTTTACTGGGATCTCATAGTTATTTATAAATGGTTTGGCCCCATAAAACCAATTGTATCACATTTCATGGTTTAGATAAATTTTTTGGGATGTGCTTCACGGTTTCTTCTAATAGTGTGGCCCAGTGTTCTTCCTCAAATTTCAGGGTTTGTATATGTATAAAATTTATTGGCACACATGATAAATCATTTAAAAAAATAAAATTTAAAAATTAAGGAATTAAAACTAACAAATGGTCATCAACATTAAATAAACCCGGGATGTTATAACACCCCCAAGACAACTAGTCCCTTAGTTTTCCTATTGAGGGTGGAAAAACATCTTCTGAGAAACGTTTCAACCACCATGCATACTCATTGACATCCCACTCCCTAGTCTCATCATGAAAATATCTATGCTTCAAAATTACCCTACCCAGTGGAACTATCCTTCCTTAGTGGGATTTCCAGATTCATTTAATTATATGTATCAGATGCACCATTAAAGAAGCATCCACCTATAACTAAATATCCTCATGTAGAAAACAATGAGATGGGTGAGGATGATATCATCAAAGCTTGGATATGTCGAATATGTCATGAATGGAATAGTAACCCTGAGGTAACATGAACTGATAGGCTACTACCCTGACTCTTGCCACAATCACAAAATCCCTAACATATCGAGGTGATAACATTTCCTTTCGCCTGATATGTCAATGGCCCAATCATGGTGATACATTAAGAAAGACTAATTGTCATTCTATTAAAACGAGAGGTATATGAAATATATCGGTAAATGTATTATTCCTGGACTAAGATGATTCCATATGTTTCTCAATCAGATAGACTTTCTCAAATGTCTCATGAATGAGATGATGACCCTTAGAGATTCATCACCCACCTCTATCTGGAATAGTGTGGAATAGAACACCCTACCATAAAGGGACTCATACACATCTATCTAAATCGTTTCCTATAAACTTGTGTGGTATGAAAAATGGACAAGAGGGGTGGATATTACCATGAACCTTAGATATCTTGGAATATGGAACAATTTTTATCTTCTAACACCTTTATCATCTAATCAGGCATCCCATCAGTTTGAGGATTATATGTTTTACTCAAGAGATCCTCTGAAACATTTTATTTTTAAAACCATATCCAAATATTATATGTAATGTTGGAATCTCATCTTGAAATTATTAAATGTGGAACACCATGAAAGAAAAAATATCACTGTGATAAAAATCTCGATGTTCTCATCATGCATGAAATTCTCCCATATAAGTAGGAAATTTGAAAAAATGGTCAACCCATAAACGACCACCTATAATGAATTGTATCCTTTATGGGATATCTGTAAGACTTTGAAGAAATCCATTATGAAACCATTACATTTTTAATAAATATTGGATATTGGTAGTATATGTCCAGTGGGTTGTTGGTGCTCTTCCTTTACCTTCATACAGGTGGATCATCAAGTGATGAAACATGCAATCTACCTCCTCATACATGGACACAAGTACTAATGACGCATATCATAATACATCTTGGTAAGACTAGGTTGAACTAACCAAACCGATGCATGAGATTCCCTCAATGGTTTTTCATGTACAACAAAGTAAACCCATTCCTACTATAGAGAATGATCTATTTATAATAAATAATTGAACCGGGTGGTGGGTTCTTGCCCATTATTCTCTCCCTCAGGATGAGGCCATCAAAATCAGAGGAAAACCTCATCCAGACCTCCTGTAGAATTAATGATTACATTTATAGAGTAGCTAAAATAAGCGCCTACTGTAGTTTTTGAATCGCTGTGTGTATCTAAACAAAATACATCATATGTCACTCAATATTTCCCTCCATGATGTCTTGGAAATGAGTTTTCCAGATCAAGGGGCCAACTATTTTATTACCTATTCCATGTGTGAATACAGGTTCAATGTATAAAGACTACAAGTATTCAACCAACCTGCACTACCTTTACTTAATGTATTTCTGTGTTGAGATATATTTGGGACTTTTATGATACTTATAAAAATACCATTCTATGAAAACAACAATCCTCAACTAGTATAGAGCATGAATTATGACATCTGGATAATGGTCATGCGTATATTAAATTTTTTATAAGGTATTAGCTTGTAGAACACATATATCATAACTAGATCAACCTACATCAACACTAACCCCAACAAAATTCTCAATGAATTACAATAAAGAGTTAATCATATGCCAGAATAAGGAAGTACATGAACTGATGTTGAAGTTACTCTTCTATTTAGCTACTAATAATATAACTCAAAAGCTTCAGTGTAGTTTGATTTTACACCCTTCATGGTGAAGCCTATAATTGTGGCTTATGATAATCCAGGATACTATTTGAAAAACATATAATATAAATAATTTCCTAAAATAATGTTTATTTAACACACACTCATGGGATCCTTCCAATAAACTAGGAATTATCCTTCTTTGGGTCAATAGATATTCCGGCCTTTGAAATTATATTACCAAAGAAGTAAACAAAGATAATCATAAATTGATAATTTTTGATCATGACATATAAATATTGGTCACTTAGTTTATTCTGTATGATCTCAATATGGTTGGCATGGTCATGTCTTGTGTGAGAAGACACTAGTATTTCATAATTTAAGAATACCACAATGGAATCTAGGTATTGGGGAAAAAATTAATTTATCAGATCCATAATTAATTATTGGGAATTCATATTGCAAAAAGACCTAAACAAATACTCTCTCAAGATATAACATCTCTAAAACACATTATTTGGTTTGTGTGATGGTCTCATATTAACCTGATTGCTGACTAACCACAAATTGTTCATAGTGAAAAATGTTTCTCTTCAAAACTAGGAAAATATATCATCATTATGAGGTAGTGGACAATGTGTCATCACTGTAATATAGTTCAATCGTTATGAATCTATCAAAATGAATGTGTACCTTCCTCATTCTTGGATAAAATGATAGGTGAACCCCATGGTAACGTGTTTGATCAGATAAATCTGTTTGACAATTGACATTTAATCAACATCTTAAGTTTATGTAGCCACATATGGTCAATCATATAGGGAGGAATAAAAAATTGTGAAAACTCGAACCAAGATTAAAATTTATGTTGAAATATCTCTCCACCCCAATTTGAAAATGGAGAAATAATTATAGTGTACATCCATTAATGGAACCACAATATGATAGGATCCCTCAAGCTTCATTCATTGATATCTCTGAAAGAGACTTGCCATCTGGGCTCTCACTCTACCTAGCCCCATACACTTGGGTCTAGATAAAATTTTCCAGATGTCCCATAATCACTTATGAATATACATGATTCTATAATATGATGTAAATGACACCTAGTAGTTATTGAAATCCACATGGGATCGATAAGGCACATGCCAGTCCATATCGAGAATAACATCAAAACTGATCATCTCGATGATTAATAAACTCCATAGTAAATAGAAGCCACCTATATCAAGGGGTAAATCCCTAAACTAGTATATATCTTCAAATAGAAATCTTAATGATGTTCCAAGGGTCATAAAACTTCTATAATAATCTACCTCCTTGAATTTTATTATCGAAGTTGCAGTAGATAGAAAAGAGTTTCACGAACCTATATAAAAAAGGAAAAAATTATAGTGGAGGATAACAGAATAATACTTTGCACATTATAAGTTGTTGACTCTTCCCCTTGATCATAGGATACAAAACATATATATGTCTTGAACCACAACCCAGATATGAAATCATAGTTCCTTGAATAGTTCCACAATACTGAATATGAATCTATAAGTCTTGACTGTCAAGAACACAACCACTTGCTCATCCCAAAAGACCTATAGATGAAAAACTTCTATAAAAATGTGGATTCACTGAACTGGAAACAGAGGGAGGTTCCTACATAGAACCCTATTTACTAGTCACATGGGTAAATGATCAGTTGGATCTCTGGAGAGACACATAATTCCACAAGCCCAAGACATGATCTGATTAATCATGTTCTGGAAATTTTAATGGAATGTCTCTCCACACTGGTGACACACCACATAGATGTAGATTCTGGTCACGTAGTTGGTACTTCCCTCATATTTATCATTGAAACTCCACTTCTAACAACAAGATAAACCCCTAAACTTCATGGATGCCAAACCTCTTGGATCACATTATAAGATCATCTTAGGATCATGTCAGCGATGAGGGCTTAGTTAACTAAATCTGAATGAGTGTTCAATCAACTAATAATCCCATTCGATCCGATAGAAAATTCAATCACATCCTCAAACGGTATTAGAGTCATCGTCCCATCATTGGATAAGGTTAGTAAAAAAATGTTGCAATTCTTTTTAGGAAGATGAATAATCCATCAATATGAAGGGGCGTGATATTCTAAGAATATCATATCCTCATGTTATACAAAATGAGTCAGTTAAATAATAATACTTATAACTCCACCCATTTTTATCATGATGTCAACCAGTTTATGTAATAACTTACCAACAACACATAGAGGATTCATGAAGCATGTAGGTGGAGATCTTGACCCTCCACTTTAGAGGCATCTCAATATACTAGATGATAAACAATATGTCCTCTAACCATTACATCTGGGCATACGGTCCACCATCCCGTAAGGAGGTGGGAGGATGTTACTTCTGGAACACTTTAGTTAGCACCCCCATTGTAAGGGTTGGTCTGGGATCACCCTGAATAGACTACATGAAATAGAAAAAGATATCATGTATCTGAGCATCAGTTCATAGAATAAGATCTACAAGAGGTACCCATGGTGGCACTATAAGATGTACACTGGGTGGATCGGGGCCCACCAAATCTAGATTATACTCTTAAGCACTCCTTTGGAAAACATCACGAGGTCATCGTTGTGCCATATCTCTAAAATTACTAAGATCATACCTCAAATATGATTCATAACAGATTGAATAGGTGATAAATAATGGATAGGTAGAAAGACATCCTATAATAATGTTACAACGATTTTCCTACTCGATGATCAATATCTAAGGGATTAGTAAATGTCACCTAAGAGACACCAGATACACCACATACAACCCACTAATAAGGCCGAATTTGGTTCAAGGTATCATATCATAAATATAAGATGACCAATTCATTTTAATGTTTATATTTTTTTTATTTTTTTATACATTTATTTATTCAAAATCCATTATTAAATGGACAAGTTATATTTATCAACATTTACCATTTATATGGTACAATATATTGTATATATATAAGAATTTGTAGTTGACTTAATATACATCATGACATGTTCAAGCACATGGGCCAAATGGTCTATGGATCTACATCCCATAATCGACTACAGAAGTTATCTTCATCAACCTAATCATGAAATAAAAGTTAGGATAACATTGGCACATTATGTTTCTGTTATGTATTCTCAGTACTATAAGGAATAACAAATAAGGTACCACAATAATAGAAAACAATGCATGTAATTCACATGGATAATAGACATGGTATTGTACAATATATGGCATCTTCAATCCAATAAATCCTAGTTTGTTGAATTTTGATTAATATTCCCCCATATCCATGGGCTACAGTAAAACCTCATGATAATAATTATTTTATCAATAATAATAACATCACAAGGAAGGTGAATCGCCTAGCAAAAAAATCTATGAAACTATGATAAACAAAATAAATAATAGCATTAACACATCCCAATTAATTTAGGTTTTCCCTGTATATGGGTTAGCTACAGCCATGAACCGACTCATTACCGAATTCCAATTTTATAGTCTCCCCTGCAAATACCCACAGAGAAAGATAAAAGGAGAAATATCTTGTGATACCACTTAATAGAATCCCACCCAGGATTCCACTAAGCTGTTTTCTGAGTCGGTGTCCATAGAACACGAAGCACCCCCCCCCCAATGCCAAAGGGTGAAAAATAGTGACAAGGGACATGGAAGTGTCTATGGGGAGACTACTCCCAAAATTGGTAAAAGTGGAGTTTATTATTATAATAATAAATACATTTAAAATAGTATAAGAAGACACTAAATTAATGGACTAGTAACCCATCATAGTGGAATTAGTATCCACAAAAGGATAGCATAAGAACCAAAATCAATTAACTTGAGTGATAAATAAAAAATTGGAAAATATAAATAATAAGTAGACACATAATGATGATTATGTACATGTATATGTTGAAAAATGATTATGTGAGGATCTTGGGATACATTAATATACAAAATTATATCGAAAACACAAACATGAAAAAAAATATACTACTACTAGAATTGTGAGTAAAGGATTGATCCTCTTTCCTCGAGCTCCATCCTTGAAATGTTAATCATGAATTAGACGTTGTCCACTTCCCTTTACATATACATATAGTCATGAATTTTTCATGGATTCCAATGTAATCCCATGTTGTGTGTGAGATATACATAGTATTCTACTATTATTGATGTCTATATCAAATTTGTTTATGAAATATGAAATGAACTATATGCCAACAAGTGTAAATTCAAGGTAATTAAAAAATGTATCGGTACATCAAATTGGGTTCCCCCTAGGATAAATATAAAACTTTTAATTTCTTTGGTATTATATTAATATGTATGAACTATAATATCATGCACAAATAAATTGAATAGAATAATATACTTCGAGATGGAATGTACTCAACCAATAGATTCGTCTTGGAGGACACAACCTTCATGTTCCAACTTCTTTATTTTATTTCATAATTTTAATCATCTTGTCCCCATTTAATTTAATTAACAATTTTTTATATTATTGTGAGTAACCTAGAGCCCATAAACGGAAAATATAAAATAATTTCAAATATCAATCTACGGGCTCTATATAATTCAAATTCAAAGGGATTCCATCCAAGGAGACCCAATAACGAGATTGCATGTGTCACTCAATGCATGGTGTGAAGATAAAATGAAATAACCTCTGATTACATCCCAATAATTGAACTTTGGTTCTTGACATTCACTTATGGAATGATATAATCATCACTCCATCATGATCAACCATGGGGTCTCCCTGAGGGAATCGTTCTAACTCGTCTAGAGGAGAAAAGACAATTCACGTTGATCTCCTCCTAGGCATTGCTAGTGTCATTGTCGATGTATTTTTCATTCATTAAAAATTTAACTAATAATAATCATTATCCCTTCAAATGGGTTCATAAATTTGAACCCATTGTATTTCCCATGATTCAATGTTAGGGTATTAGTTTTTTAGAAAAAAAATAACATTAACAAAGAAATCATTTATCACATGATTTAACAACTTCTTCATGACATTCAGTAATGAAATCTAATAATGGACAAGGTTTAGGGCCTCATTGTTAGAAAAAATTATATTAAATTATGATTATCAATTATAGGAATCTATTATAGATGAAACCTAGCTCATGTGGTGTTATCACAATTCAAGATAGAGTAGGTTAGTCTTTTGAGGAGTTGGAACACCCATATGGGTGTATTATGTCATTTACATCAACACAAGAGATTATTCTCAACTACTTAGGATCATAATACACATATGGAAGCATTTAATATTATTTATTTATTTTTTGGAGGATTCAATAGAAGATTCTAGTGTGTATAACAATAGAATATGTTATAAAATGTATCAAATCATGGGGAATGAAGTTAGACACCCTACCTTTTCTCCACTCTGCAAATCTCATCTAGAATTAGACATTAATTTCATATAGAGTAGAATAATTCCATGTTATTTTAAAATTTCCTAAAATTGGAGAAATTGAGGTCACATAAAAATAGTGCCATGGTGGAGAAGAACATGGAAGAATATAATTAAGATAATTGTACAACATACCACAAGCTTTCCAATTGACCTAAAAGAATGAGATTTGGATACTATATGAGGTAGTTATCAACTAACCTATGAAGAGGAGGAGGAGTCCTCATTGGAAACGATGAAGATAGTGTTTACTAGAGAAATGATATAGAATATGGTTTAGAAATAAAAGAATTAAATTGGCAAAATTGTAAAATCTGCCCCACAAACAAAGGTGCATGGTTTAGATGCATGGTTGGAGAAACCATCTTCCAATCATAAAAACGAGAACATGCCAAGGGGTATTCATTCTCTCTTGACTATGTTCTTGGGGAATATGGTTGTTGAAAAATTGTGAGGCCCCTACACCCCACTCTCTATGTCAACATAGTGTATGGAAACCATAAAGGCTAGTCCACATGATTTCAACTAATAGACTGTCCTAGTTTCCATTATCACATTTGGGGGATCCCAGCCCCATACAAGCCTCAATCACCACTAATATGTCCATGATTCCATTATAAAAATTTAAAAGGTCTCAATTAAGGAATTAGACCATAAAACTAATTGTTCCTACCATTTAGAAAAACTAGGATGTTACTGTTACAAGATCAAGTAAAAAGTGAATTTCATTCAATTGACAAACCAAACTAACATGATGAATTGGGAACTCATCATACAATATAACATGTGGGAGGCCCTTTTTGTTGGGAAGATAGTCTCAGATACCTGATCAAGGAACTCATTGTCAAGAAGAATGAAGCTTCACTATGAAATTTACCACCAGGGTGGTAGTAGGAATGTAATATAATGAAGTAGGTACCCATTATTGGGAAACATTACATATGTAGTTCTACAAGATTGATGGGGCCATCCAAAATCCACTAAAATATCCCTACCATACAACACATTGTAACAATTGTGGTAGAATTAGAAATCTATAGAGGTTATTTGGGATCACTCATTTGTCGAATATTTGGACATGATCAGGTCTAATGCCAATGGATGAGAAACACTCAACTATAAATCAATAAAAATATAGATAGAGTTTCACAAGACTCTCAAATAGTGTTAATGGATGTGGTATCTTGAAATAAAATTGGTTTTACTAGATGAATTTTCCATCTCATGTAAGGCATACTGTATCCTAGGGTACAAGCTTGATTCAGATGCATAAAATGTAGTTTACTCCTATTAGCAGAGATTGAGGACCTCAAACCTCATTATAATGATTCTAATGTAATCAAACCTATAAATTTTTTTAAATATGAGCAACACAATCCATAAAACATAATCAATTTCCCATAACATTGGATTAGTTATTGAATTTATGGATGGTGTTGTGACTTTCAACATTTTGTTCGGACTACAATTTGAGAGTATTCGGTTCATAATAGTGTGTTATATTGAAATACTTTACTATTATTACTTTGTGGGACTTTTTATATTGGAAATGTAAAAGTTATATTTGATTCTATGTATTGAATCGTTTGTTTTATACCAGGATTATATTAATTTTTATTGGATGATAGGATCTTTTCTTTCTCCAGAATGGTGAATCATTATTGAATCATTATGAAGGTCATACATGACAAATTTATTGATGATTTTAATTTGTCATGACATAGATTTATATCCTTGATATGAATGATAGAGATATAAAATTGAATAATTTTTCTCAAGTAGTGGAACTCATTGAATACATACATCTTATGAAATTCATCGGATTACCTAGTAGTAGGTGATTGATTTCAGTATTGATTTTTTTATTATGTGATGAACTAGTTTCTATCCCAAATTATAGGATATCAATAGTAACAAATATAGAGTTGAAATTACTATTGTATGATGAGGAAGAAAATGGATTCATATAACCTAGTTATTCACAATGGGGTTATCCCATAATTTTCACCAAGAAGGAGGATCAGGTATGGTGATTATTTGGGCATCACTTAATGATGAACAAGATTATATTAAAGAATAGGTAGACCAATATATGAATTGATTATATTTTAGATTAGCTGATAGGTTGAAATATTATCCCCAAGGTTGACTTTGTGTTCAGGGAACCATTAGTTGGGTGTTATACTTATTTACATACCATGGTCTTATTTTTGGATCAGGTATGGCCTCTACTGGTTTTCAATGATATTGTTTGACATGAAAAGACTTTGATAGAATTAAATTCCTTGATGAATCATATCTCACATGTATATTTGGATATGTTTGTGGTGGTTTTCGTTAATTTTAACATGATTTACAACAAATCTAGATAAGATCATTCTGAACATATTGAAATAATCCGGAGTACACTAAGAGAAAATCAACAATATTCAATTATATCTTAATTTTTCAATGGTGTTATCAAATTTCACTTATTGGGAAATGTTTTATCAGATGATGAACATTCAATGGACCCTAGGAAAGTTACAGCCATGGAATATTTGGAACAACGAATCAATTTTTAAGAGATTATTAAAATTTTAAGAATGAAAGGATAATTATGAAATTTTATCTAGGACATATCCCTTTAGAAAATTTTGATGTCTTGGCTGACCATGAAATGGGGGGATTATTTTTACTCAGATTCAATTGAGGAGGCCTTTCAGATATTCATGTGTATGTCAACCTCCTCGTCGATAGTCATCTTAAATAAGGTGGTTAAAGAGTATATTGTGTAATTTAGCACATATATAGTCATATTAATTATTGTTATAACGTAATATGTACAAGTGATTACTTATATATCAAAATAGTAGAGTTCATACAAAATGAATTATTATACTCACGATATAGAGCTAGCTGTGGTGGTTAATGCTTTGTGATGTTGGTAGTATTATTTTTTATTTTATATGTTTGTGGTTAACCAAAACCAAATGTTCCTCAAGTAAATATTTTCACATGAGGACTTAATCCTTTGATAATTGTTATAGGCCAAATATATGTTGTTTTTTGACATTGTGTAGGAATATACTCTAGACCAATAAAATTTTGTTGATAAGTTCTTATGTATAAAAACTTAAACATGGGAATTGTGGGAGGCTTATGATGAGTGGTGGGTAATATCACTAACTATAGAAATGTAATTAGAAGTTTAGGAGTCATATGGATGAGTTAATGTAACATTAATATCTACAGTTCAAATGTTTAAAGACCATGTCATGAGAGAAAATTTATTCAATATAAAGGTAGTCAATTAGAGGGGCTACATTTGTGGTGTGTATCCACAAAGTGAATTTTATCATGGACATGGTAATGTTGTTCTTATCCATGAATTTATATGGGATCTTACATGAATTTATAATCAGATGATGAGGTAATTAGAAGCCTCTAATTGTGTGGTATACCCTAAATTTTAAAATATGAATCATGAACCCCATTGGATGTAATTGTAGACAGGGATGAAGAAGGGGTTACTGGTATTTTTGGAATGATTTTTCACCTATCATTAGGTGATGTTTAAGAATCAAAGCCCTATTGGGTTGTTACTCCCTATAAGATTATAGAATAAAAGTTGGATGTTTTCATTGTTGAAATTATGATAAGATTTCCTATGAAATCTTAAACGAATGATGCTATATGGGTGACCATGGATAAACTGATTAACGTATCTGACATCCTGACTATTATGGATAAATTCACCATCAATTAACAATGTTGTTTCTAAATATGGGAGATAGTTAGATTTCAATTTTTAGGAGTATTGTTTTTTATATAGAGGCCCTATTTTTAGTCATAATACTATAGAAGACATAAAATCAAATTTATATCATAAGTTCTATATACTATATCTTAATATCATCACACTAAATGAAAATTTGAGTTGAAAACTCATATTTATGAGGATATAATGTGAGCCTATAATTTGAATTTAAATGGTTAATAGGAGAATTATCAAATACTATTGGATTTTATGTATAATAATATATTTAGGGCATCAACCTAAAGGGATCCTTTCAATTATTTGTATGGATGATCATACTTTTTTTCGTTGTACCGGTTCATGCGATGTGAGTTTTCTATTATTGGACCTAGTCTATAGTGAACCAAAATTTTATCAATGGAATTTCCCAAATTAAAATTATGTTATATATTTTAAAATAGATAAAATTATATATATAACATGATACAAACATTCTAAATGAAGAATTTATGAAATAAGATGTATTTATAGAAATTCAGGAACCTATACTAATAAAATAGTTACCAGACTATTTGAATAATAATTCGATTATTATGAATAATAATCTGGAAAATAAAATAAGTACCTATGAATATATAAATATTCTTTATAAATATTATGAATGAAAATATATTATATTTATATCATGAAAAAAGTAAACACAGATTTTAAAAATGATAAATTCTATATTGGTAGTTTTTTGAAACGTAAATCATTATTTAAAATTTTAAAAGTAATATATTGATTTATAAGAAAATTTATTTTTATAAAATTGATTTATAAATTAATATTTTCTTATATTATAACTATAATATAATTTTAGAATACAATTTAATTTTTAAAAGTGTCATTAAATGTGTTATCATTTTATAATAAGTATTTTTCAAAGTAATGATGATTTTAATTAAAAAAAATTACTCATATTTATAAAAAAATCATAAATTTTTTCGCATTTTTAAATTCTACACATCGATAAATGCTTGCGGTAATTAATTTGGGATTTTTCTAAAATATTTGAATTTTTGGTGAATAGTGAAATACGATAATTTAAAAAAATAAGCTAAATAAATGAATTTTTTAGTCATTATTAATGTATGGATGATCTAATCACTATAATCTCTAACATTAATTCATTATTTTTTATATATATTTATATTGTAAAAATGATTATATTCTTGAAACAATAAAATAAAATAATGAATATAATAATCAAAATACACCTCTTCTCTACATATAAATACCACCCATCACCACTTCTCCTCCTCACGCCATCCAAGCTATGAATATTATTTAATTTCTACACCATGATATTACCAATACTCTCCTAGACTTCCAATATCCTTTATCCTCAATAAAAGGCCATTCCTATTTTCACTATGTGGATTTTCAATGAGAATTAGTTCCAGATGTAAAATAATCATTAGTTTTTTTTCATTTCAATTTTATTTTTTTTCTTATACTGTCCTCAACTCCCTATACACAATGGAAATGATAAATCCAAAATAACTTATATATATGAATTTTATTACGCTAATGGTATATCCATCATAATTTCTATTCTCTTCCCCTTTTATTTTAAAATTTTAATCATTTTTTGTGAGGTGTCGATTCACCACCTTCATGGACGATGATTTTTCATTTTCTAAATATAGCTTAATGGCAATACATAAAACCATAATAATCGTTAAATGAGATTTTAAAATTTATATTAATTTTTTTTTAGTTTTATGGAACCACTATTGATACATATTATTAATTAATAAAAGAAAACTTGTTTGTGATGATGGAAAAATTCCAAAATAATCTAAACGACTATCATTAACATTTTTTCAAATGAATAATACCCATATATATAAGACTAGATAAAATTATATAATTTCATTAATAATAAGTAATTATTATTAATGATATCCATTCCTATCTTACATGATCTTTCAAACATGAACACAAGTGAATCAATAATGGATACCATGGATATGAACACACTCGGAAGATGAAAATTCATTTTATCACACATAAAAAAGGTCATAAATGAAGTTAATAAATTTATAATAAATACACAATATGTATAATATTGTCGTAATTAAAAAATTAATTGATTTAGTTTTGTATCATACACATTATGTACAATTTCAGAATACTTTCATACATAATGTAAGGGATTCTCTCCGAACCTTCATTCATTCTTCGAGTTATGATTTCTCTATTTTTACCCCCAATTTAATCCAAAATTATAATTATGTTCTCCTACTAAATTCTGTTTTTCTGTTCGGTATAAATGTACTTATCCCAATTATTTATTCTTTTATAGGTAAATACATATTTTGTAAGGATCTATTCTCAATTCCTTCTTTTAAGGATTCTCAATTAAAAGGAACATCTAAATTTTCTAACCATTTTAAAATACATCCCATAATCAATTTTAATCCATAACAATTTTTTTAAAACATTATTTTATCATTAAAAAATATATAAGTTCATTTTTTGTTTTATTCAGACAATTATAATTTTTTCCACTTCAAATATTCTTTAATTTCTTCCCTTAATCCACACTAAAAAGGAACATTTCTAATGATTCTTAAAAACGACATTTTCATATTTTTCACTTCATTGAAACATAATTTTTCATGACATATGCATATTTTACCTTAAGAATTTTCATGAATGTTTTAAATCCAATATTTCATGTATATAAATCTAAAACACCCATGGGACTTTGTCTAACAAGTGAAATAGTATTGGGACATTCCATTTGCTTATGCTTATGTCATTCTGTAAGTTGATGACTCATTTTATTGTTTCCATGATTTTATGATCCCATGTTCTACATGTTATTCTTCCATACAATTGTTCTTGTTCTTTTCATGAATATGAAATCATGTTATTCTTTCTAACTCATATTTTATTAATTATTTTTATTTTTATTACATTATAGTGTTTTTTTGCTTATCCATTTTTTATATTTACTCCAAAGGTTATCCTATGAGGAAATGGGAGAAAAATGATGGTAGGAGATCATTATATATGATTAATAAGTGTACGTTTTATTCATATTACCTTTTTCCCATTTTTATATACTTAATCCCCCAATTAAACTAGACATTACGATCCATGGTTTGTATTTGATGGATAATTATGCATTAAATAAGGTAATAATATGTTTAAATGTATATGGAAATTATAGTTGGTTTCTAAGGATGGTATAGTTTTTTAGAGATTAGGACTACAAAACCATTGTTAGAACCCTATGGATAATTCAACCACCATGGATAATCAAGATTGAATCTCTAAGAATAATATGTTAGGATATACTACTTATTTTCATTTTATTACTTCTATGTTCAATGTTTCGTTTCTATATGTTTATAATCTAATTATTAAATCAACACATATTTTATTTCTTCTCATATTTAATGGATGGTAATAGTAATACCCATGCCAATAATCAATGTGATTGTAAATGGGATGATTACACTAATAAAATGACAATTTAGATCAGAATGGGAGCACAAAACATTTTGGTAGTACATGCTAATCGGGATCTTGTTTTGAATAATAACATGTCAATTTTGGAACTCCATCATTATAAAAATAAATATAATGTTTTCATTAAATAATTTATGAAAAAAGGCCTCCATAATTAGTGTATTTTCCGATCCCATCTTCATGGGAAAATTAATTAACTCCATTTACATGATATTTTATGACCATCAATTCCCAGAAGAGGAGAAGTCATATTAGTTGTCTTTCATTTTTATGAGGAAGATAATTAACGGTGGACACTTATAAAAAGAACCAATTAAAAGGAAAAAATTTATTACATAGACTGGGGGGAATTCATGTAAATATTTATTAATAAATATTTTCCCCAAAAACTCCATCTTAAGATGGAAATCGAGTTCCTCAAACTAAAGAAGATGGAATAAAATCATATCACGGTGTATAAGGAAAACATTAAAAGGCCTTCCTGATACACCTATAGATTTATCAAGAACACCTAAATCCAGGAGGATCTCTTCTTTTGAAGTATAATGTCTCTTCTATGAAAATAATTGGTGATTCAGGACTTCAAAAACAATGAAGAAATTTTCCATTGTAACCTAATAGTTGAAAAGATGATCAAAGACACTCAATAATCTCATTGTCCAAGACAAAAAATGAGTAAAATGAAGTTTAATTTTTGAATATTAATAGTTTAATACCATAGTGGAATGAAATTAAAACATCACTAGTTTCAAAAGTATGGGAAGATGCATACAAGATATTTCTTAAGGGGAACCTGGAGAAGCAATAAATATGGAAGAGAGGGGAATCTGGAAAATAATTTCTTATAGGATATGAAGAATTCCGCATATTTGGATAAAGAAATGAAAACTAAATCAACACTCAGTCCACTATGTAGTGTTTCATCTTCAAGGAAAATGGGAGTTATGCATGACTATTCCCTAAGATAAGCTTTGTTAGAGGAAATCAACAATAACCTATAACGTAGAAGTGAAGAGAATATTCTATCACTACTAGTGTAGTGGAGAACCAAACATGATTTGATGAAAGGTAGATTAGTTATACATTCCATAATATAGTACATACAGTTTTATTTTGGTTATATGCATTCCTTCATGTATTTAATGTTTATTAAAACTATTCAAACACCACCTCAAAATATAGAGGTTAAGTTATATAAGAGATTAGAAAATGGGTACATTACTGCATATCAAGTATGAAACTCCTCCATAAATAATTTTTGTGGAATGACCCCCCCCCCCAAAAAAATATTTTAATATATAATTTTGTGGTGTTTGATGCTATAATGGGAAGGGATTAGCTCTAATTATACATATCCAACATCAATATTAGATAATGGTAGATCACTCTTCACGTCCTGAAGCATCCCCAAATAATACACCTGTGTAAGGAGGATGATGAATATTCTTCTGAATATTTATAAAAAGTGTATATATTACATACTTATAAGTAATTGTATAAATCACAAATGATTGAGACAGAAGAGAGAGTCATTCTGAACGACATGTCCTTTGTGAGGGACCACACTGATTTGTTCCATGATGAATTATTTGTTCTTCCTCTTGACTAAGATGTTGAGGTCACAATTGAACTTATTCTTGCATATCTACCAATATAAAATACACCTTATATAATGGACATCATTGATTTGGAGGAAATGAAGAACCAATTACTCAAGAATCTAGAGAAGGGTTTTATACGTCTGAGTCCTTCACCAAGGGGTACAATAGTCTTATTCATCAAGAATAATGATTAATTGGTTCACCTACTTATTGAAAATATTTCTCTCAATAAAGTATCAATAAATAAAAAGTATCCCCCTCCATAGAAATATGACTTGTTTGATAAACTAAATGGGGAAAAGTACTTCTATAAGGTGGACCTTCAGTGAGGATATCCCAAATTAAAGGTGAAGGAGTAAGATATTCTCATGGCCTCCTTGAAAATAAGGTATGTAAACTATGACTTCATATTGATTCCCTTTATAATCACTAATGCTCTATTAATTTTAATTTTATTAATGAATATAGTTTTAGGGATTAGCTATATAAGTTTGTGGTAGACTTTATCAATGATATTCTAATATACTCCAAAAAAAGGTGGAGCATGGGGGAATTTGAGTTCTATTATAAAGACATTTAAAAGAGATAGAATATATGAAATTACAGTAAATGTGATTTCATTATGGAGGAAGTATCATTCATGGGGAATGTTATCTCTACCAATAGAATATATGTGGATCCTTCGAAGAGAAGGTTAATAGAAGAGTGTCCTAGGAAAACATCTATAATATATAAATATAGATACCTTGATCTAGATAGGTACTACCAATGATTTTTGAGTTAGTTATTTTTATTTTACAACCCACTAAATGTTAAATCTGAAGGGGTAATGCTTTTCTAGATCAGTGAATGTGATTACATATTCAAATAGTTGTAAAAGGGTCTTATCACTACACTTGTACCAACAATTCCAACAAGGGGGGGGGATTTAGGATAAAACCAGGTTTAAATTATGGAATTAGTATTTTTAATGATGATAAATGATAATGTAGAAGAACAAACCTCATGTCAGTTGAGAACTCATTTGAAAAATTATCCCACAGATGATCTAGAGTTGGCAACTGTGATCTTCATGTTGAAATTATGGATGCATTATCTCTTTGTGGATAATTTTTGAATTTATACTGATCATAAGATCCTGAAATATATATTCAAATAGAGTGAGGTAAATATAAAACACCAAATTTTGTTAGATCTAATCAAATATTATGACATCCCAATCAACTACTATTATAGAAAATAGAATAAAGTGATTTATTCTCTATGTATATATGATCCAATAATATTTTTAAGGATGATAATATTTAAAAATCCAATATTCTTATATTTTCAATGTATAGAAATAGAGACCATTTAGTATGAAACACCATCAATACAATTAAAAATAACCATCCATATGTAGAAAATCAATGATAATAAAAGAATTGACGTCGAAGATCAGAAAAGGAAGTAATCCTTAATAAATGGGAAAATATTAGGGTTAAAAATTGATTATTAATGAGTTGTATGATTTGGGTCATGATTATGTGTACTATGAAATATACAAATAAATAAATATCTTATAATTGATGCACATTTCTCATCCATTCTCTATGTATATAGGGATCACAATGTTGTTTCATAATATCGAAGTGAAAAATTGGTGGGACAATATGAAAAAGAATATCATTAAAAATACATCAAAGAACATGGTGTGTTAGTAAGTGAAGACTAAATGAAAAAGGAAACATTATTTTTTAATCATTATACATACCATCACAGAAATGGTAAAACATCTCCATCGACATTGTCACTGGACTTCCAAAGACATCCAAGGGAAATCATGAAATATGGGTTTCTATGCTCTTTATAAAAAAATAAAACTCACATTATCAAAATTAACGAGGGTTTATTAGTGTATCAACTATCAAAGATATACATTAGGGAATTTTAAAGGGTTCATAAAGTACTAATATTATTTGTATCTGATCTACATTTGAGATTCACGACCATGTTTTGGAAAAGACTCCAACATGCTTTTAAAACTATTTTAAAATTTAGTATGTATTATCATCCTCAAGATGATGTAAAATCTTATTAGACTATTAAAACACTTGAATATAGGTTGAAATCATATTATATGGACTTCAAGGGAGGATGGAACCCATATCTACCTATTGTCATGTCATTTTTCAATAATAGTTTCCACTAAACTGTCCAAATGGCTCTAAACGAATCCATTTATGGTTAAGGTTATAAAATACTTTAATTATGGGATGATGTTTTTGATAAGAATCTATTGGGAATTTAAATAGTCAAAGAATAGCTGGAAATCTAAAAACCATTCATTAGCATATTCCGGCTACCCAAATTCGAAAAAAAATTAATCTGCAGTGAATCTTCAATGATACCATTATTTAATGATTGGAGATGTTTTATTCCTTTACATATCTCCATGGATAAAATTCATGTGGCTTAAGAAGAACAGAATTATACGTCCCTGGTACATAGGCCTCTTGAGAGTATGGATCATGTCGAAGCTATCTCCCATCGATTATCACATCCACCTATCATGTCTTATATATAAGATGATTTCCACATATGAGTCCTGAGTAAGTACAAACCTGATCCCTCACATGTAATGAATGTAGAGGTTGTACAGTTGTAAAATTATCACTCTTATAAGGAAAATATTGTGATGTTCATATACCATAGAGATAATTTTATATGCAACAAGACAACTCACATGGTTGGAGTAATCTGGAAGATCCCATAGTAAGAATAAAAAACAAGTTAACCAAACTAAGTGATGAAGGAGAAGTTCCATCAATTATTTTCACCACGCTATAGAAAAGGAAATTTCCTTGGAGAAATATCTAATGGTGTGAAGAATTTAATGAAATACAAATTTATATATTGAATTCACAGTATTATATATATGTTATATAATATAAACCACATAAAATAAAATATATAACTCAAGAAAAACATTATAATTGAATAATGATTAAAATAAGTGGTACTTTTAAAAATTTAAGAACCTATACCAATGGAATAATAACATAACTATTTAAATAGTAATGATACCATTAGGAATTGTAAATTGGACAAAAAAATAGTAATGATTGAAATTATAAATATGGATTAGGCATCTTATAATTACAAATATAATATATTTATATCATATAATAAGTAAATAAATGCTATAAAATGATAAATTGAGTATTTCAATTGACACTTAAATGTTTAGATACAATTTTATAATTAAATTAATGATCTAAATGAAAATAAACATTAATAAAATATATTCATAAATTAATATTTATTTAGATATAACATAATTTTTTGACACTTTATTTATTTTTAAAATGTTTTGTAACAAAAATTTTAATTTTAAAGTCATTATTTTTCAAATTAGATAATATTTAGAATTTAAATTTTAATTAATAATATATAGATATTTTTTAAAAAATATAGTTCATTTTTTAATTAAAACCATTGAAAAATAGTAAGTGTGATTTTTTTGATTTTTCTAGTTTAATAGAATTTTTGATAATATTGAAATATTATAATTTATGAAATAAGATAAATATATGATTTTTTGTTTATTGATATATGGATGTTGTAAGCACGGTAATATAGAAATATTCTTAATTATATATTATTTTTTAAAATATTATCATACAATAAATATTCATTGGCCAAAATAACAATATAATTAATATTATAAAAAAATAGCCCTCCCCTCCACCTATAAATACCACATCTCACCACCTTTTCTCCTTACACCATCCAAGCCTTGAAACTTTCCAAAATTATTCCCAATACTCTTCCCAGGCATCTCAAACATATCTAAGATCCTCTACTATCAATTTACGAACAAACCCATTTTCCCTAAGGATATTGTCAAGGAGAATACGTTTAACAAGTAAAATCCTCTATCGTTTTCGTTTTTTATTTTCATTTCAATTACTTTTCATGTCATATACTCAATTAAACTACCAATAAAAATGTACTGATAACTACATTATCATTAATAACATTGTATTTTATTATGTTAATATAATTTCCATAAAAAATTATCTTTTATTCCCCTGTTGATCTAAAAATTAAAACATCATTTGTGAGGTGTCAATTCACTACCTTCATGGATGATGATTTTTATTTTTATTACACTACCTTCAAGAATATTAATAATACCATGGTAATGATTGAAAATTATTTTAAAATGTATATTATAACATTTTTAGTGTTATGTATCCCATTTAGCATTATGTATGTTCATTAATAACATTTAATTTCAATTCTGGATAATTATTCCCATCTTACATGAGAATTCATGCATTTATACAGGTGAACCAATCCGGAAAACCCTAGAAACGAACACACCCAAATGATGAAAATGAATTTTATAAGTCATCAAAAAGGCCACAAATGATCAAAATAAAATTATAATAAATCAACTAAATGTATATTAGTATCTAATTTTTACAATTGATGGTTTTAATTTTATTTTCCTTTTCATTATGTATATTTTAATAACAATTTTTGTCATAAGGTAAGTGATTATATTGGAACCTTCTTTTTTATTTCTATTTATGATTTATTTTTTCTGCCGCAATGAAATTTTTAATTATTCTTATTTAGTCCGACTAAATTATTTGTGAATGTTAAAAAAATGTACATATCCCAATTAATCACTAATTTATTAGGAAATAAATCTTTTCAAAGGATACATTATCAATTCCTTCCGTTATGCAGGCCCAATTAATGGGAATATCCAAATGTCATAACAATTTTAATGTACGCTCCATATTATATTCTAAATAAAAAAATTTCTAAAAAATATATTTTTATCATGAAAAATTTTTTATGTTCATTTTTTGTATTATGTAAAAAATAAACTATTTCTTGCTTTAAATAATCTTTAATATTTTCCCATAAACCACTATAAAGTGGATCATTTCAATTATTTCTTAAACACTCTATTTATATATTACAAAATCATTAAAACCTAATTAATCTTGATCTATGTTTATTTTAAATTAATAATTTACATTTATGAATTATATCTATTCTTTCAGGGACACATATATGATACACCAATTTTTTATGCTCTATGGCATGATTATGATTCATATTCCTTTACATTGGTAACACTTGTCTTTATGATTGAACTTTCATGTGGTGCAAATATGAATGATCATGTTATGATGCTTTATCATAAATATCTCCCAAATTAATTGGGTAACATATTGCCTCATAATACATCTTTTTGGGATAGTCGTTAGACTTGATTTCTTTACAGGACATTGTCCACAAAGTGCAGTATTCTTTCCAGTTTTCCTTGACTCGTGATTTTGTAATATTGAATATCTTTTCGACATTTTTATGATTCTATGATTTTATGAACCCATGCTCTACTTGATATTCATCCATATTATTACTCATATTCCTTTTCCTTTATATAAATTCAAATTATGCTTTTTAAGAAATTTTATCTACTTTATTCATATGTTTATTCCCTTACTAGGATTTTTAGTGCATCCCTTTTTACTATGTATTACCCTAGTTATCATTTGAAGATATTGGAGATAAAAGGATGTTAGGATCCCTTTATGTATTATTAATAAAATTATTTTTCTTCTAGTGCAATTTTTAGGTTTATGTACCAAATATACCAAATAAACCTGACTTTATGATATTTGGTTTGAATTTGACTGATAATTTTTTCTTAAAATCATGTAATAATGTGTGTAAATGGCTAGGTCCATTATATATTCTAATAATAAAGTCATCAGAATAGTTTTAGTTGTTAAAAACGTTGTTCGTGACTAGGTAGAGATATATGTTATCATATCATAACCATTTGAGAATACCTCTGGAGTTTTTTGTTGGTCACCATGATTTTCATTATGTGTATTTTTGGATGGTTTTATGCCACATCTGAAAGAATGAAAAGATGGTACCCAATTTTTTCAGACCATTTGAGATAATGGATTGGGTCAGTCCAGTGGAGTACCATTAAGACACCCCAGTATGATATTATTCCATGTATGATGTCTTTCAAATTTCATACCTTTAGAGATATCACCCTCTCTATATTTATGTTCTAGATTGTTAGGATGTAATGATAAATGTTTATGTACCGATTATGAAGTGTCTCAATCCTATCATATACCATAGTAATAAGAATCTACGACAGGAGATATTTCCTTAGTATGGTGCATATGGAAGCATGGGATATTTAATAGGGATACCATTGAGAGGTAGATTGATATGATGGAAGAGTTTCCTGACAGTTTTCTCAAAACATATATTGATTCATGGGATCTTATACTAGGGTTGAGGAATTTTATGAGATTGCGGTTATATAATCTTCCCCATGACCCGATGTTTCCCAATTTATGTTTTTGGTTGATCCTTTTTCTTGATAAGTATTCTATTTAAATACTATTATGAAATACAAATTACCTATGTAAATAATTTGTTCTGAGGTGTTTTAGAACATGGATATTTGATTATGTAGAAGGCTAGAGGTTGTGTAAAGCTATAGAGTGGTTATAACACAACCTGCTATCCTATTTAGATAGTTTTTTTTGGCTGAGGGACTATCTATTGTATTAGTAAAGTCATAAAAATCCCAATAACACTAGGAATATTAGGTCTCCTATAGGTTATCCGCCAACTATCAAGTTGGTCTCCAAATATGAATTCTTAATAGAGGTCGGGACTAATTAGATGGTGGGGCTACACATGTTAGGGATTACAGGGGAGATACTGATATAATTTTCCTCATTAAAACCTCTTTTCCTCCCCAAATGAAATTAATTTAATCCTAACTAATAATTTTTAAAAATTCTAATGTGCACCAATAATCTATGGGATTATCCAATTCATCCCATTGATTTTGTGATCCGTTCTTTGATTTGGTGGTCCAAAATCAACGAGTTCTTCTTTATTTTCGTGTTTTACATTACTTTCCTTCTAGGATCCTCATTTCCAATCATATTGGAGATGATTAAATAAATTTACAGAGGGGATAGTTTTGTTTCATGATGTTATGTCTACCAACCTTAGGCTTCTTCTTATTCCATGGTCAATATTGGTGGTCTAGAATAACAACCCAACCCCTGTTTCATTTTCTATCATGTTCAACATGTGAAATCGAACTTGCACACCACGTACACAATCAATTCTGTTTAGAATCCTCCGAAAATTGATGAATCTAATTTCATAAACCTACCATTGATATATTTGTATCCTTTTTTATTGAGAATAGGACTTGAGGCTACAAAAGATGTCTTCCAACCATTCAACCTAATTTGAAACATATTTTCATGAACCAAAATCCCCAGAAAAGATTTCATATTGTATGAGGAATGGATAAATATTATTAATTTTATTATCTTATCAAATGAGGTGTTTGGAATGATATATAATCACATGTATTTAATTTGAATATTCCTAATATAATTATCTTGGGAATAATGAAATGATTGGATAATTTTAGAATGACACAAAAAAATTATAATTGGGTTTATTGGATGCATTAAATGGATTTTATTTTAATTAATTCCGATAATTGGTAACCGATCATAATGTAATAAATGGAAATAAGGGTTATTCTTGAGAATGAGTGTCTATAAATTTGTTGTGATGCTTTTTCCCTTGGTTTGATTTTGTACCATGGGAACACATAATCATATCTAGAATGGAAATTCACATTGAGCATTGTGTTATTTAGATAATTTTCCACTGGAATTGGTTTTCACCCTCGAAACACACATGTGACTCCATAATGTTAATTCTCATAGTGTATATACTAGAAGTTATGATACATAATTATTACATCTTAGTATATGAATATTCATTACATAAAATAATGATCCACACTACATTCATTAAGGTATAGTTCCTTTAGAAACATGTACACATAAACAACTTTTCAATAAGTGATCTACACCTTCCCCCATATTGTTCTTCATTACTATCACCCTTCATAAACATATCATATATAATAGATCTATTTATAAAGTATCGAATGGAATCATACAAAAGGGTGAGATACGATTTTCAATGAGGGTAAAAATGGGATATATCTACATAACATGATCATAAGGGAATGAGAACCTAATAAAAAAAAATTAAACCCCATATTGAGTTTATTAATGATTGTGAAATTGAATCATGGAATAAATCAAATAATTTCATTAAACCTGAATAAAAGAATCAAAGAACAGAGGCAATGCAATCATAAAATTTTTAATATACATAGATTTTTGGTAATAATAGAATCATAAATGAAAATATATTAAAGACACCGATAAATACATTCAAAACACTATTTTATTGGGCTAACTACCCGTGTAACTTCTTTAGGAATTTGATAACCTCTTGTGTTCCCCATTCCCAGGCATCATATAACATTCCATTTACCCATTTTTTGGCTTAGGAGAACTTCTTGTATAACGAATGTGATTGTAGAAAATTAATAATTATGAACAACATCAGAGGGAGGTATAAGTCACACCATCAAATAATTCATAAAATTTTGGCCAATAAGATCATAAGTCATATATCATATCTAAACCCATGAAAATAAATGGTCTTCAAAATCAGTTAATCATGAATAACCTACCGAAAATAAACAGATTTCATAATCATTTTAACATTCCATCATAGAATAAACGAAGGAAAAAAAGATGTGGGTTTCATAAAATTTTATAGTGGTATAAAACATGTTTGTCAAATGGGTTTTATAAACAAAATTTTTCATAAATAGAATCAATTCCAAAAAGGGCTAATAATGTTATCTTTAGATCATAAATGATGTAAATAATAAGTAATGCCTTAGGATTTCATATTTACTATTAAATGATAATTTGAAATATCACATGAAAAATTTCCTATTAAAAATAACTATTTCACATTGAAAATAACATATTAAACCATAAAACAGTTTGAAAAACATTTCTATGATAATAACAATGGAGACATATAACATCGAAATTTGTATTGATTTCAAACATTTCATGAGGAGAATATATTTTTGTATATAAAATATTAACAAAATTATTTTCCATGAAAAAAAATTGGAATTATTTAAGATAAATCATGTAGGATATAATGGTTGTACATATTAAACAAAATATTCCTTTCTTTCTTTTTAGAAACATCCGAGTTGGCTATGTTTCGATAATGAAATAATGTTTACTTTTAAAAATATTTTAGAGTAGTTAAATAAAGGGTAAAAATGAATTCAAACAATCTTAAAATAACATTAAATCATTTTATAAAACATGTTTATAATGCATTGATATGTATGAAAAATTAACATTAACTGAAGAGGGAAATAGTGTAACTTTTCAAAAAAAATATTATTTTACAATCACAAGTACATAAAGGGAGTAAAATTAAGGTAAAAAGTATTATAAAGAAATAAAATGTGTTGAAGTGAATTCATGAGTCTCTAGAGATATATTTCATAATATTTCATAATTTTAAGTATAAATATAAAAAATTCAAACAAATGATGACATTGTATCATCAAACCCATAAAATGATTGTAACATTGAATTATAAAATATATGGATGAATGAATTTAAATTAATATTAAAATACCATGAGATTAAATAATTTACTGATATTTCATTTTAATTTGGATGTATACACACCTTACAAAATAAGATTGGTTTGTAACATACATTTGTATAAAAGATGGAAAAATTAGAAGGAAATATATTACCACTTTAGTAAATTTTTAATTGTAAACCCCTTGAAATATAGAAACCTAAATTTCTATATAAGTAACAATAATATTTTATATAAACTAATACAATAAATTAATGTGTATTTTATACATCACCTGAAATAAAAAATTGGTGAATAATTCATTTGTCTAGTAGAAACTAATAGTGATACTGCAATACATTACCAATATCTCAATTTCCTTCAAAAACATTGAATAATAATTAATAATGAAAATAAAATTATTTCTAATATTTTAAAGAACTATAAGAATATATATATATATAAACATATTTTTCCATATATGATTTAGTTTTTCCCTTTTATTACCCATTTATTAACAATTATTGGTTAAAACCTCATTTTTTGTAATAAATGCTTTGTATTTTATGTATCTATTGATTAGTTATTTTTGTTCATATTATGTTGATCACTTTCCCATAATAAACATAACTCTAATTATGATATAAATATTTTATATATTTAGTTTATATTTGTTTAAATTAATACATAAATATGTGAGATAGAATATGAAACACATAATTCATGGAGATGGTTGGTCGTACCTACAATGAACACTATTTAAATTTTCCCAACGGATGAAAAAATAAAATTAAATAATAAATTACCCATACCAAATAATTTTTATCTCATTTATATCACATTTATTATTATTTTTTACATTATTTTATTTCATGACAATAATTAATGAAAAATCATATCACATCGCTTTACAAGGAAATAGTCTTCTATAGACACAGGTGACATTATCAAATGCCACCAAGAATAGAAATTAATAATTCGTATATTAAATATTAATTAAATAGTTATAATTAGGTTATAAAATAATATATATTCATTCAATATATCCTATTAAAATACAAGAAAATTCTAAACGGATAACACATCAAATTGGGTCATAAGGAGCTATTCTACAGTATACATGACTGTTGTTATTTCATCTCAAACAGTTATAAGGTAAGATTTAGTGTGTTATATTATAATTTCAGAAGTATAAAAATATAATATATATCTTATAGGAGAACTAAATTCATTATTAATTCTATCTCTACGAAGTGGAGATGAAAAAAAATAACATTGCCTCACATGGTTGTAGTCCTCCATACAAATGATCAAATATTTAATTTTCCAATATCTGTAATTGAAGATAGATATTGAAAATTATATTAATATACTAAAATATCATTATATAAGATATATTTTTATAATTATTTTATTTTTTTGTAAAATATTTAAAGTAATTAGTAGAAGAAATAAAACCAGGAGACATAGTTAAAAACAATAAATCTTCTTCAGATGTCCTCTTTATGATTAATATAAATACAAAATATATTAGATTTATAATTTAAAAAAGTATAATTTTATCTAGGTATATAATTAGGGAATATATTTTTAATTTAATTAGTAGATACATGTTGTTTTTTATGGGTGAAGAGGGTAGGAGAGTGGGTGGCCTTTTATAAGTGGAGTATAGGACAGCCATGGTATTTTTGAAATGAATAAAGTTTTACAACGTTTATTGAATTAAAAAATGAAAAATTATAAAATTATAGAATCTAAGTGGTTATAAGGTTTATATAAAACTATAAAATGGGTGTTTGATAGGGGTACTAATTATTTTTACCCTTATATTTACAGATTAACTACTAGGGAAACCTGTTTTAACCTTAACAGTGGAAATTCAATTTTATTGTTTCCATTTTTATTATGGTAAAAAATTTGTTTGAACCAATTATATAATATAATTAACTCTGAATAAAAATATGGAATATATTTTTCATAATTCCATTCATAAAATTGTAAATTATTAATTTAATCTTAATCTTATAGATGCCACTAGAATGTTTTTTTTCCAAATAGAAAATAGTGAAATAATTTAAATTTTTATATATATATAACATGATTTTTTCTTAAAAAATACCATTTATTTGTTATTTTAATGGAAATGTATTTTGCAATAAAAACAATTTTTTAACTATTATCGAAAAAATAATCATTTCATAAAATTACGAAAACATATTCTTCTGATAATTTTGAAGTATAGATTTAATAAATGGAGATTATTTTTTAAAACTTATTTTATATATTTGGAAATGATTAATTTTTTTTAATTTTTTATGAAAATGAATTTTTTAATGAGAAAATATTTTTTTCAAAACTTATAAAGTCTTTTCCAATATATTGGTTTTATTTATGAGTATGTTATATTTATATAAAACTGTTATATTTAATAATTTTTATTCTTTATTACTATTTGTTTTATCATGATTAACAACTACCAACAAATGGTATTCTTCAAATTGTAAAATAATATTTTTTCCTGGTTTTTCAAACTTTGGTGATGGCTCTTACACATGATATCAAATAAATTAAATATATTCAATAAAAATTTCAAAAAATTCCAAGGTGTTAAATTATAACTGCCATAAAATGAATTTATCTCTCCAAATCCATCGCATTGGTTTAAACAACTAAGGATACGTTTTTCACATTATATTCTCAGGTTCCCACATAGTTAACTTTAGATGGTGGTTTCACCACAGATAATTGACAACTTGAGTTTTATTATTTAATATAACATTATATATATACTCCCAAATTTCTACTAACCATCCATCAAAGGAGTGACAATGCCACAAATATACAAACTCTGAATTCTGTACACGTGAATGATTTATTATATTATTCCATATAAGAGATATATGTAACATAATATGGAACAAATACAGGTTATTTGAAATCACTAGGTGATAGGATAAAGTATAAATAAGCTCTAGAATATAAAACGATTGTATATACCTAGGGAATAGTCTGACCTTATTTTTTCAAGATATAAATTCATAGAAACACATTCTGACCATTTACAAATATCATATGAGACGAATGAATTTTTTCCTAATGTTATTGATTATTTTTACCCTTATGTGTTTATTAATGAATATATCATTAAAATACATTTTATCAACTAATTTAGGCTCTATTTTCTTTATTTATCCATCTTCACCCTAGAACATTGGGATTCTACAATTAATTCCATAGATATATTCATAAAATCCAATTGGATCCTTCATTGAATGATATTTTTGTTATAAAACTAACCAATGGTAGGTGTTAGTCTAATCAAAATTTTAAATCCATTATAAAAGATCTGAATATATCATATAGGGTTTAAATTGTTCCCCCAAACAAACTATTTATCCTGGGATACTACATGGTGGTTAAAATATACTCTATATAAAGGGATTTCTAATAACTTATATTGAACCGTTAGTTAAACTCATATCACGGTCAAATATAATAGAATCTAGCACTCCATGAAACGATACCTCCTCCCTAATTTATATCCTGAAAACATGATCAAGCGATAAATATTATCAGATAACAATGAACTATTTTTAATTCACAAGGTGATCAAATAAAACCCATATATCGTTTTTCACATTGTATGATAAGTGGATTCTTAAATAAAAATCTTTGGTTTTGTTCCCCCAATTCTAATCTTGTAAGTATAACGGTTGAGCATCCCCGTAATCGTTTTACCTAATCCCTATACTGATGAAATTATTTTTATCAAGAAACATATTCTACAGTAAATCCCACCATGTTTTCCAACTCTAATTATTCTCCCATAATGGCTTGTGGTAGGCACTATGCCCATGCCATCCTTTGATTTGTGTTCATGACATGTGGCCTTACCAGATGTGATTGGTTGTCACCCATAATTTAGGTTATCCATTTTCCCAAACTATATTAATATAAGTCCAAATTTTAAATATCACTTATTTTCCTCATAAATAAAATAATAAAAACAAAAAACATTACTAATACCTTTAATCATATTCCATCAAAATTTAATAGCATTCATCCCAGAATAATTTTTCCAGTAAAACATAAACAAAACCAAAGCATTGTATTTAAATAAATATCTCCCAAAATTCTTTTAATCATGATAAACTCCAATAATAGAATAACTTAATGTGGGGGTCTATGAATATTAACATATGATCAATATTAAACTAAAAAATCCTTGATGGTGTCTAAAAATGTTATGATAATTATATATGGAGCATATTAAAGTCAATAATATATTTCACAATTTACTCAATAAATAATCTATTATCTTAAAAAAATGACCATTATAATAATATATTCATCCTTACATTCATATAATTTGAAATGTGATTTAATTACACAAAAATACAAGTATAGGGAGATATTCAATCATTTGAATCACATCAGGTTGCCTTGAGCACTGGATGATAAGATTTTCATAATGTTCCATAAAAAATAAAAGATATTAGTAGAGGATAATTATTCCCTAATTATCATGATTAAATTCATCCCTTCTATTTTCATAATATTTCAATTTCTATTTTTTATGTACGGGAGAATTTTTCTTATCATCCTCATTATACATTTTATTAGAGAATTGATTGAAAAATTTCAAAAAACTCCATGCACATAACGCTTTAGTGTGTGAGTGGCTAATTTTATTGGGATTTTATTATATTTGTATTGTTAAATAACTATTCCCATCACATTGGATTTCATTGACTTTATTACCTTATATTGTAGACATAAAAAATTTAGAAGTCCTCTTAATTCAATTTCCATCATGATTCCTTCCACATTGTGCATAATGAAAATTTTATTTCTATATATCTATGGGTTTTATATTTTACTATAAATTCAATCATTATTTTCATAATAAATCCATATAATTCATGGGAAAGTACAATTTATAATTCCACCATAATTTCACAATGAAAAATATCTTCATATCTAACAGTGTACCCAACGGGAAACTCCCTTTGAAGACTCAGTTTAGAACACTAAAGAACTTATCAAACTTATTTTATATTTGATGATAATTTCCAAAGATTAGATCATAATTTTATTAAAATTTTCATAATATTTACTGATTGATTTATCATCATTCTATTTTAGCTTAAGGTATTCCTTCTCCTTCTTTCTTACAAAGAATACGAGGAATTTAAAAAAATAAAAGCTAATCTATTAAACTCATCCAATTCCATAAATTTAATTTGATCATGTTTCCTAATATTCTTAAAGAGATCCCACTATTTACATTCTTATACTTACAAATAATAGTTATCCCAAATTATTTTGTCATGTTTTAAACACCAGTCAATGAAAAAATATCTTTTTAGTGGTATTTCCCTATTGATTAAAAACAAGAGGATATAAAGAACAACTAAATGATGGTGGATTTTGCGTCAATAAAGACTCAATAGAACATTGTTCATTTCCTTACTTGTTTGGATGCTCATAGTTATTCATATCATTAAAAATTTAATTGATAATAACAATTATATTTTGAGTTCCAACTCCTATTACATTTGGATTTTTATGAGTAAAATCATTGAGCAGTTTGTTAAATTCAGTATTAATATTATTCCTTCATGTTCTATCATTCATGATGATTCATAAATAGTTTGGGAACATACATATCATATCCTCAGAGAGTTCCAAAAATTCAAGGTCATTCCAATTTTCTTGTACCATGTAATGATCAAGTCAAGACCAATGCTCTTTTTATTGAATTATTAGCCCTAGGTACAAATTTTACATAAACACATCTAACATTATTATCCTGAAAAGGGTCCTAATTTCATGAACACCAATCTCTTTATCCATCAACAATATTATTGTATATTATTAATCATATAGAATTATCTTTAAACATACCCTTATAGATATCATTATATATCTCACTTATGTTTTGTCACGGTCAGTTTCAATGGTTAACTAAATCATACTCTCATTCTTATGGTAGTAACCTGAACATCGCATACATAAATATTACATCTAAATAGATGATTATTCATTACATAACATAATGATATCTATCAGAATAATTTAAGACTATTGAATTTGGGAACAAGAATACATAAAAAACATGACCAGAAGTGAGTTATATCATCTACCACTACGTTCTCCATAACTATCACCCTACTGAAAAATTTCAAACACATTAAATTTTTTCATAACATGGAGAATTAAAAAAGTGGAATTGGGGATATCAGATTCTCAGTAAGGTTAATCAGGGGAGTTAACAAAATAAATTGATCATAAGGACAAGAGAACATGCAATTAACATTTGATAAAACATACCCTACAAATTATAGTCCAATATAATGAGTCAAAGTATAAATCATGACATTTTATAATACATTAATAATAAAATATTCAAATAATTTATTCAATTATATAATAACAAATGCATAAGATGAATACTTATGGAAAAAACTAAATCAAAAAAACATGATATTGATTTTGCACAGCAAGAAATCCAAATATGTTAGGCTTGGGTTAACTAACTGTATACCTACATTCGTATTGGGATATCCTACAATTTACCCACCTTTTAAAAATGATATAACATCCAATATAACCCACATTTTTACCTTAGATATCCTCTCATCATCCTTCTGAGCTAATTGAACATTAGTCTTTAGAAAATTCATTTTACAGATATATAGTTCCAACAAATCATATAATCCATACATTTTTTCAAAGAATTATAAATAATTCATCATATCATTAACCAAGGAAAAAATGGGATCAATAAAACGATACATGCTTCATAATCATTTCACCATTTCATTATTGAATGATCAATTTATAATGCTCAGAGTTTTAGAATAAAGTTATTATTGTATATACTATTGGAGAGAAATAAGTTTTTTTATTATATTTTAATCATAACAATTAAATATTTATAGAAGGAATTAAAATGTAATCTTTTGATCATGTCTATAGTAAAGAATAAGTATCCTCAATTAATGTTATCCTAGAATGAAAATTATTATTTTAAATGATAAAGAGAAATATTTCATGATGAAAATAACCTTTCCCCATTGAAAATACCTTTTTAAAACATAACTCAATTTCAATATCCATTTCATCAAATATATCCTTTGGAAGTCATTAATGATGATTGAAAAATAATTTCAATCATTTATTGTGGTGAATATCCTTTTTAAAAAATATTTAATTTTAAAATTCATATTCATTTAAAATAAACATGGAAACATTTAAAATAAACATTATAAATCATTTATAAAATTTCATGTGTATAATATCATTTATATAACATAAATATTGTTCAAATTATATTTCTTTGAAAATTTCCTTATAAAAATATAAAATGACATTTAAAAAAAATAAATCATATCTTTTGGAGAATATCTATTTTGAAAAATCAAAAAAATTTTAAAAACATTTTCATTAAAAATTTCCATTGAAACAAATAATTGAATCTTAAAAAAACTAAATGGTCATTAGTAAGGGAAATTAAATACACATTAAAATAATAATTCCTTTTACAAATTTAGTATAATCCAAAGAGGACTTGAATTGTAAATGACATGAATATTTATTTTTTTTAAATATAATCATTAAAATATGGGTTTAAATTACTATAAAAAATACTATAAGAATATTATTACATTCATGAAGCCTTTTCTAAAACAAATAGAGAAATAATAAATAATTTTTCCCAGCTGAATAGAGAATTAAATTCAGTTTTATATAGAAATTGTTTTAGAAATAATGTGTAGATAAAAAGATAGAAATTAATGGAAAATGATATGAAATTTTACGAGTTTAATTAAATATTGTTTAGTATATTTTATCATGATAATAAGAAACATAAACAATTCAAATAAAATATGAGATTGTATCGTAAAACCACATTGGTTTCACTATATCATAATCCCTATAAATTATTAAAATTAAATTAAAATATTAAAATCATGATAATCAATAAATTTATTAAATTAAATTTCATAGGATCATTATATACAACTATTAAAATAATATTTGTGTGTAAAATAACCTATGTCTCAAAGAAAGAAAAATTGATACAAATAACCCTTTACACAATGATAACTTTGGAACCATAAACCCCATGAAAAAAAAGATACTCAAATTGATATGAATATACCAAATATTCTAATGATATACTATTTAAAATATAGTAATGTTATGTATATATAACACATAAAATAAACAAATGTAAATATGACATTTTTCTCACATAAAATAAATGTGGGACGAAAATCCTTAACATTAATTCTCGATTTCCATTTTACACATTAAAAACTCTGGTATAATAAATATTAGATTTTTTTACATATAATATAGAATAATAATTATGTTTACAGTACCATATAGGATTTAATTATAACCTTTTATTAGCTGTTTATTCAAAATTTAATGTTAAAATAATGTTTCAGGTAATAACCGCATTGTTTATGTTTATGTTTTTATTTTAATTTTTCCATTTGTCTTATATTGATCATTGTTCCATCATCTCCAAAAATTTATCCATGATATAAATATAATACATATTTATTATATTTTTATGTATAGTAATCCTTAAATTTTTTGTGATAAAAACTAAAATGCACTATTCATATAGACGATGTGTTATACTTACAGAAAAACATTGTTTCTATTTTCTCAACAGATAAAATAAAAATCATTTAAATGATATAATATTAAAAAATAATTTTTTTCTAATAAATATCACATATATTTATTAAATAATTTTTTATTAACTTTTATTAAAAAAAATTGTGAAATATAATTTAAATTTCTTTCTGAGATGGTAGTCCGCTAAAAAAATGAGCACAGTTATCGTATACCAAATTCAATGGTATGTAAGAAGGTATATGTGGTATATTAACAAATAATTATAATTATTTTAAATACCTATATGTTATTTAAATCTATAATTATTATCATTTGATAAAAATGAAAACTGAAAAACATATCACATCGATTTTTCATGTGGTAGCTCATCGTACACAAGTGCGACATTTTTGTTTCCTAACTAGTTGGATGGTAAGAAAGTATGTGTGATATTATAATTAAATAAGTATAATATTAATATATATTATATTAATATTAAATTCGAAATTATACCCATCTATGAGATGATGTTATCAGTAAAAAATAATACTGACTCGTAATGAATTAGTCGACCATAAAAACAGTTGACATGTTTATTTACCATTTCATGGTTAAAGAGAATAATATTGGTTATTACCTTAATATAATAAAATACTATTATATATTATATACTGTAATTTTCATATTATCATTTTTGAATAATATTTTAATGAGTTAGAATTATAAGATAAACAAATATATATAGTTAAGCACATTATCTCTTCTTATACAATAGTATCGTGTTTAACCTATAGCCTTCATAGATTAGATTTATGAAATCACCCTAGAATATAGGATGTGTAGAGGGAATTAAGGATAAATTTTGGTATGAATTTTTTGTTTAATAGAGTTTTAGATTGGTAATACTATAGGGGTGGGGTGGAATCACATAAGTGGGGGAGATGACACACATGGTATTTTTTGGAAAAAAATGTGAAATCTAATTTATCTCAAAGCAAAATGCTTAGAAATATTTAATTATTGAATCATAAAAGTTTTAATGTTGTAATATGGCTATAAAATTTGGATTAAAATAGTTTCTAGGTTATTTAAACCCTTATATTTTTATTTTGAGTCATTGTAAACTTGTTTCAATATTAACCACCATAATTAATTTTATATGTTTTTAATATTTATTATTTGAAAAAAATATTTTAAAATTATTATATCATAAAAATTATTTTTATTACAAATATATAATCTTTTTTTGAAAATTTCATTGATATAAGATTCTAAATTTAATTTAATTTTAAACATACAAATGCAATGACAAAAGAAATTTCTAAAGAGAATGTGATAAATGTTTAAAAAGTTATTATATAAAAATTAAAAATAAATTGACAAAACTGAGAAAAAATGTATTAATAAATATAAAATTATACTAATTTTTCTTTTAATTCATCAGTTTAATTTAATTATCCTTATACATTCATTAATTGAAATTGTATTTCTCAATAAAAACAATTATTTTTCATTATTCATCGAAAAAGTAATATTTCTTTGAAAATCCCAACAGTTTACAATAAGATAATATTAAAATGTATATTTTAAAAATTATTTTTATTTTACAAAATTAATTTATTAAAATTTATGAAAGATATTTTCATATTATTTCCACAAAAAATCAATGAAAACTGTTTTTTATAAAATGGTATTTTCATAACATATAAAGACATAATAAATAATTAATACCATTTTAATAAATATTTTTTACTGATATGAAACCATTATAATTACTATATGATTTTTTTATTAATATTGATTATTATATATTTAATTTCTTTTTAATAATAGTAAGGTTTAAATAATAGTATAAATAATAATTATTATTTTTATTCTTTAAGATTTATGAAAACTCTGTTTTATGTATAACACAAACTATCAAACTAATTAATTTAATTTAAACACATATATTTTATCAACTCATAGGGTGTGATAAATTGATCACATTATAATTTAATTTAATTTTTTGTAATTTCATCTTCTTGCATCCTAGGAACATGTATGTGTATCTACCAAGGGAATTTATTTAGATCATAGTTTTATAAAATTAAATTTTACCTTATGATGGTCTTGAGCCCTGGGAACACGTAAGCATATCTATCATATATATTAGCATAGATCCTAGTTATTTAGTAATATTATAAATTTGTTGGTTGATCCATCTTGGGTAATAGAATCATCTAATTGTGTTATTAATCCATCTAATTTTTGATGATCTAAAAATTTATATAGATATCTTGCATTATATTGACACATGTTCGCTAACTTTTGGTGTCAAATTAGAGATCGAGGGAGAGAAGTTTTAACTGATGTTATAATTTTATTATTAGAGAACACCCTAATTATTGTATGGTATCTTCTACTATGTATTTATGCTAGATATGTTCGGCACCGTGGCTATCCGAATTATGTGTTTTACTCGCACATTTTTTGGTCCACTATTTGGTGCCTTCACAGACATCATGGGTAAAAAAATAGTCAAATAAAAGGGGATATGTACTAGATTTATTTATATGGGATATGATATGATCCTCATGATGTGATCATATATGGGGCTTAGGAATGGGGTTCTACAGTCTTTACTATAGTTTATGTTTTCGTTGTTAACTTGTTTGAACTTTATCATTCCCTGTAGTTTTGCATGAAGTAAGTCATGACATGATTTATTATTTTATATTATTATGGAATTGGGTTGAATATTATCCAATGGTTATCTTAATTATTTTTTATTTCTTTTATTTCCCCTATTATTGAATCTATTATCCAGAGGGTATAGTCTCCCCATGATATTTTTTACACCAATATTGATAGTTGGAAGTATCTATTGTTTGGGGGTTGTACATGAGGTAATTTAACAACTAGACTCAATTCCATGGTAAAGAATTAGTTCTAGGACATAACAAGTAGCACACACCTGGGTCTTTGATCTCCTTTTACATGAATATGTTTGGAAAAGTTTCCTCTTTTGAATTTTTTATTTTATTAAAATTGAAGGGGGTTTAAAAGCGACAAAACTCTATACTAAATGTATAGATATGCATGAAAAAATGGGAGTATTAACTATATATTCATCTGAATTATTCTATATTTCTATACGGTGGAGACCTATTTTAGTGATCGATGTGAGAACAAAAAGTATTCATTTTAGGGTATTTCATCAAATTCTGTTGGCTGTAATTTATTTTCATCGAAAGATGGAGTTATCTGAATAACCGTTACCTTACTTATTTGTGTAATTAATAGAAAAAATAATTGGATAATCGATGTTATTAGATTATTATCACGATATGTGATGTGTAAAAAATTATTTATTTTTAATTTATAATATATTAATGAAAATTTCAACAAAAAAGGGGGTATATGGAAGTTCACTTGTAATTATAGATGGTTTTAATTTTTTCCCAAGCTTGGTTGAAAATCAATTGAGCATTTTAAAGTATTTCTTTTAGTATGTTAATTATTCATGATAATTTTTGAGGATCCTTATGATTAATTCATAAATTTCTATTTATTATTTTTTTTATATGGAAGTTATTGTAAGGATACAAATAAAATAAAAGTTAATCAATGTTGGATATTTTTAATCCTAGGAATCAGTAATTTCTTCATCCATGTAAGGGTTGTTTCTAATGCTTTTTCAAGGGCGCACATCCATCTCTTATTCTAAGGACACACAATTGTTGCCCCGAATTTCGGCTTTTCAAAGGCAGGCAGAATCTGTCGCTTATTCAGGGACATTTTCTCCTCGATCGAAATAGGATGATGGGATATCTGTTATTCCTTCTGTGGATTCCTCCTAAGAACTCATTTCCAAGTATGGATCTCCCTCATTGACTTAAGATGTATTTCATGAAACTCTACCAAGTGCATTGTCTTCATGGACCCCTATTAATTACAATGGTTATGTCTGGACATTCCAAGTGGTCTATCCTGGGATACAACCATCGTTTCGTGGAGTAGTCACATTTGTCATCGATGGCATGTCTGGACGTTGGAACAATGATGTGTCTGGGTTTCTTCTCCAAATGATAGGGCTTATAAAGGGTGATGGTGCACGAGGAATCTAACATAAAATGAGGGGAATTATATGACATATAATTGTCTCTGAGGTTTTCCTCAGTTTCCTATGTTGAACACAAGGTCTGTTGTGGATTTAGTGTCTAGAATAGATGGATTAGACTAATCTGAATTGTGATAAGAGTAGATTATATGGGTGTTTCCAAAGGAGGGAACACAAATTCTAGGGATAACACGTGGTTAATTACATAATTTCTACTAAGTGAATTGAGAAATTGGGTGACATGATCACACTAGGATGTGGTGGCCCGAGTAATAATCAATATGGATTGGGATTGTTGAGAGTGAATGGAGAGTGAGATTCTTCCTACGCAAGGGCGACTATGATGTTGGCATTGAGCCTTGACAGGACTTCCCATGTATCCTTATAGAAGGGAATCGTTGTCCACATAGTTTAGCAGGGCAATGGGACACCTGAGTAGGTTACCTATATGGATGAGACCCGGAGGAAATAGAACCATCAGAGGAGGTCATGTTATTCTCAGGACACATAGGTTAGAGGGAACAAGCAGGACGAGACATTGGTGATGAGCATGAGCCTCAAGGAGGCTTACTACGTATCCTCAAGGAAGGTAATAAATTTCCAAGTTGTTTAGGATGGTGCAAGTAATAAGTGTTTGGGCATAGGACAACATCCCAAATCCATTATGGGGATTACATGTGGTTATCAACATGAGGTTGTTCGGACTCTCATGGGGCTGACCAAATATGTGTGTCCCAACAGGGGGGGTACTAATGTTTACAAGTCATTGCAATCTATATAGGATTACCACTAGATGGGGTACACATGCTTTCTGCTGGATGGGATACAATGACTTACCGCTGTATGGGGTATAATGACATACTGCATGATGGGGAATAATGGATTGCCGCTGTATAGGGTACAATGGCTTCCCATTGAATGGGGTATAATGGCTTTCCACTACATGGGGCACAATGGCATATTGTCGATTGGGGTTGCAACAGCATAACACTGGTTAGGGTTCCAACGACATACCACTATTTGGGAATCACAACGACTTAATGTTAATTAGAGTCGGTCCTCTGGGAGACTTCCTACATACCCTGTCTAGGAGGCCAGGATCAAAGCCCTCATAGTTCTAATGGGTATAATTTAACATCATGAGGGATAAAAAAGGGGTGTATGGTTTAATGTCAGGAAATATGGGGGTGGATCGACATATAGAGGTTAGAACTGATGGGTTTTGGTCTTGAATCTTAGGGGGGGCTTTATTTTCACATTTCCATGGCGATTCACGCTCAAATATACCCAAGAGATGAAGGTAGAACGATCTTTGTATTTTAGCTTTGGTTATTGAATCCTCTGAGACCTAAGAAGTAACCTACAGACACATACATTCAATGTATTGTTTTTGGCTATTAAGTGGCCAAAATTAGTTGGTATTAGATGGGTTTAAAATATCACTAACTGATTTATGTTAATTCAAATTATGAGAAAATGAGTTTATCCTGGGATATTTCTCGGGGTTGATTGGATGATTTATTTTTTCCCTAATTTTAATTTCATTAACTTGAGAAATATTCATGCAATTAATTCAAACTAACCACATCTCTTACTGATTAAACACCTTCACAAACACATTATAATCACCTATACACTTTTGTATCATTTTCGTGATCAGTCAAAGGTAAAGGGTCTAAATAGCACATAAAAGTGTGAGAATAAACTCAATAAGGAAGAGGAAGAGAGAAAATCATGGAGTGAAAGAAACTAAAATAAATGAAATTAATTAAATTTAGATGGTGAGAAATAACATCGAATCCATACCCTTTCAACTCCCTTGGATAATCCCAAAAATTATCTAGACCTCCATTGATTACATGTTCTCAACGGAAGTGGGAAGTAGACTTATGAGGGTGGAATTAAATATGTAAAAACATCAAAATAATAATCACTCCACCGTTATGTGAACAAAATCAGAATTTTTGGTGTGAAAAAGTTCACACCATGAGGAAATTCTATCAAGGTGATATGAATAAGGACATAAAAATAGAATAAGAAAAACTTTTATTGAAAAATAAGGTGATTCGAACAACTTACATGAGAGGGAAGAACGTTACAAAGACAAATTGGCAGCATAACATTAAGAAGAAATCAAAGATCAAAGATAAAAAACTCCTCCACCACCACTACCTTAAATAATAATTTTGGGAGCCTTGGGTCATGCCTCCAATGGTACAAAAGATCACACTAGAGTGTGGTAGGCCTAGGGTGGTGGAAAGTATTGGAGAGGAGACTTTTCCACCATTGACCCGAGGTGGCAGCCAACATGCTTCCACCGAACAGATGTGCCTCAATGACCTTCTATATGGCAGAATTGGAGTGGTCCATAGAAGACAACAATAACTCTAAAGACTTCCCCTAATACTATGTAATGTTTCAACCAAAAATAGTTTATTTTTAATGAGAAATGTGTACAATCGTGGGATATTTTACTGGGACGCAAGAATCTGGCTCAGAATGTTATATTTAATATGGGCCATCTAAATAGACATAATGGAGGCCTAATTAGCACTGTCTCCTGCAAAAATTATTTGTTCCTATATATGTCTTCTAGCTTCCAACGAAATTTGGTCTTAATTGGGTCTGTAATGTGGTTCCCACATTCTTATATGTGGGATGGTGTCCAATATTTTTTCTCTAGAATTACTTTCATTCATCTCTAAATATCTCCATAATTCTTTATGAATAATCCATTGATCCATGAATGAAAAATGTGGATTTTTATATTTATATACATTTACCAAAATATCAAAATATAATATGGATAATTCCAATTCTTAAAATTAAATGAATCATTAGAGCTAAATTGGTGTACATTAGGCATGAAGTGCACAAATGATAATAATGGATGTTCCAAATTAAAATCCACTAATTGAAGACCATAATATCAAAAATGAACATTTAATACCATTAAAATTTAACTAAAATATGTATTTTTATTTTCTAATCACACCCCCAACTTAATATTTTCTAGTCCCGAGAAAAATGTATCTCAACAATATGAAATTCAAATTCCATTTTCCAATAACATTTTAATACACAATGATCACCAAAACCCCTTACACCAAACATGCATGAAACCCATCAAAATATTTTAATACAAGATATTTTCATACACATATCCCAATCCCATGCCAATTCCTTTGTTCAAAATCATTTCCATATTTCATCCAATATCAATTAAGTATGAGTATGTGTTGTGTATCACAATAGTAATGGGGGTTCATCTTTCTACAGGGGGAAAATGAAATAAGTGCTAGGTGGAATCACATTTCAATATTGAGATGAGTATTCAAAAAAATATTGCATTAATTTTTTTGTATTTTTTTTGTTTTCGCAATTTTACCATGGTAATTGAAATTACAATCAAAAGAATCAACCCTTTTAGCGAGACTTTTCTGATGACTCCCAGGCCCAAAGACCTTCGGGAACCAAGTGAGGTCCACATACTCGGGCATCATCTCGAGTTAGCTCCGTAAAAAAATTCAAATAACCAAAAATCGAGATAAAATTACAAACTCTGGGCCATATATCTTTGGAGTCATGATCCCCAAGTTTTAAATGCCACACATTAGGTCATTTCATTTCTCTACGCGCAAATTTATTGTTTTTTTTCATTTTTTTTGAATACTCATATAAAAACTAACATGATCACCAAACCTATGAGATTGATTTGGGGGGCCCATGAATCAAACTAAAACCCCACTATCCAAAGGACGTTCATTGTGATATTTTTTTATTTGGATGAAATTATATACGATGAAATATCAGATTGGACATCAACACATTCCAAAATTAAGGCTCATGATATTATACAAGGATTAAAATCATAATAGGGTCTTGCTAAATTAGTTGATATTTAGTTTCAAAGTGTGCAATGTGTATTACAATTTTCAAGGGTAATGGAATTTTTCCTTCCATTTAGACATATTTTTTTTCAAATCATTAATTTTTTTTACACAAATTGATTTTTTATTTTATCTCCCCCCAACTTAAAATAACAGTGTCCCAAGAGTTTAAAGAAAAGAAAATTTAGAAGGGGGTAGAGGTAGTGAATGAAAGTTTAAAATGGAAATTGAAAATGAGCATCATGGAATGAAGTCACCTGGTGGTTGAAGTTGAAATTATTGTTTCTGCCTTTAAATCCCGTGATCTCGATGTCACTCTGAGAATTACCTAGTGAAAAAAAAGAAAAACAAACAATAAAACTATATATATATATAATAAATAAATTGAAATATAATTATTTATATATAAATTGTATAATAAGGAAAAAAAAAATTCGTAGGTCAGTGGTAAGAGCGCACCAATGTCTCCCTTCGGTCCCATATTCGATTCCCTACACCTTCGTCGGTTGTGATAGGGTTTGACCCACAACCTATGAGGTGTCCTTTTATTAATATATTGTTATTATTTTTTTGTATTTTTATTTTAACCTACAGAAACATAAAAATAAAATGAACTGATGATACATTGTATTCCTCTTAAATATATGGGTAATGTATTACTCGAGGTTCACATCACGTGGCGCATATGAATATGGTGCTCCCCTTTCATACCCATCCATACTCATAATTGAAGAATATGTGAACATTCTATTTTATGATATATAAATACCAAAATGATTAATTAATCTTATTTGAAAAAATAAAGATGATTCCAAAAAGATTTAAAACAACGGGTTGCCTCCCGTGAAGCGCTTTGGTTTAATGTCCCTAGCTCAACTTAGACCCGAAATTATTTATGTATTTTCATCATATAAGTTTGGTTCACACAAGTTTTCATAAACTTCAATTTTTTGGAATGGTTCAATGAATTATTTGACTCTATGAACATTAACATTAAAGGTTTGACCATTGGTGGGATTTTGAATTTCTACAGCCCCATGGGGGTACACATTATGCACTATGTATGGACCTGACCATTTAGACCTCAACTTTCCTGGGTGTAAATGAAGTATAGAACTATACAATAGAATAGGTTTACCTAGTACAATGTGTTTGGTTTTATTATTTCGAGATTTGTAGGATTTTATGTTAGATTTATTGATCCTTGAATTTTTATTAGCCTCCATCCATAGTTCCTCAAGTTCATTGAAATCTAATTTCCTTTTTGTTCCAGCCAATGAGAGGTCATATTTTATTTTCTTAATTGCTGAAAAATCCTTATTCTCAATTTAAACAGGTAAATGGAATGATTTTCCATAGACCAACCTATATGGTGACATTCCTAGGATGGTTTTATATGTTGTATGATATTCCAAATGAGCATTCAATAGTTTCACAGACCAATATTTCATAGAAGGATTGATAGTTTTTTCAAGAATATTCTTAATCTCCCAATTTGTTAACTCAACTTGACCATTGGTTTGAAAATGGTACGCAGTGGAATCATTATGAAAAATTCCATTATTTTTTATGAGTGATAAGAATGGATGATTGCAACAAATGAGTTCTACAATCACTGATTATAGCCCAAGGAATTCCAAATCCAGAAAATATGTTCTCTTCCAGAAACTGGATCACAACATGATAGTCATTAGACTTGGTGGAAATGGCTTCAACCCACTTTAAGGCATAATCAATAGCTAAGAGGATGTATAGGTATCCCATAGATTTTGGGAAAGGACCCATGAAATCGATTCCCCATCTATCCAAGATTTAAATCACTTATATGGGAGTGAGTGGCATTTGATTACTTTTTGTGATTGACCCTAATTTTTGACACTTAGGACAACTTTGACAAGATGAGTAGGAATCCCCTGATAGGGTGGGCCAGAAAAGGGCACACTGTAGAACCTTAGCAGATGTTTTCTTAGAGGAAAAGTGACCTCTACATGCCTCACTATGACAGAATTTAAGGATGGAATCTTGTTCACATTCTAGGACACACCCCCTAATGACTTGGTCAGGGCAGAACTTATAGAGGTATGGATCATCAAACACATAGTTCATAACATAACAAAGGAATTTCCTTCAATCTTGAGTCCCTAGAATTTTGTAATGACTCCTGTAACTAAGAAATTTATTATGTTTGCATACCAAGGGATGTCACTCATAGAGTATAGGTGTTAATTAGGGAATGAACCAGACATAGAAAGGTGATTTGAGTTGTCTTTTAATTCCATACTAGATATATGATCTGCTGCAACAATTTCAACTCTTTTTTTATCCTTGATTGTGAGGTCAAAATCAATTCAGAGAAGGACACACCTAATCAATCTACCCTTAGCATCTTGTGTTTGGGAGAGGTAGTTTAGTACATAATGGTCAGTGAACACATTGATTTGGGATCTTAATAGGTAGGACCTAAATTTCTCTAATTCAAACACAATATCACGTAACTCCTTTTTAGTAGTGGTGTAGTTTATTTGGACATCATTTAAGGATTTTTTTGCATAAGCAATGACATAAGGATATTTATCACAACGTTGCCCTAACACTTTTCCAACAGTAATTTTACTGGAATCACACATAAGTTAAAAAGAAAGGATCCAATTTAGATATTCCATGATGGGAGGAGAGGTGATAGAGGATTTGAGGGTTGATAATAAACCCTCACAGCTTTATGTCCAAAAAAATGGAGCATCCTTTTTTAAGAGAGCACAAGGGGGATGAGATATTGAACTATATTCCTTGATGAATCTTCTACAAAAACCAACATGTTCTAAGAAATACCTCACTTCATTGACAGTTTTGGGTGATGTATGGTGACGAATGATGTCAACCTTGGATTTATCAACTTCAATCCCCCTACCTGAGACTAGATTTCATAGAACTAGTCCCTCTTTAACAATGAAATGGAATTTTTCATTCTTTAGGACCAGATTCTTTTCGTCACATCTTTACAAGACTCTATTCAAATTCCTCAAAAATCCCTCAAATGTATCCCCAAACACAGAGAAGTCATCCATAAAAACCTCAAAAAAATTCCCTACCATGTCTGAGAATATTCCCATCATGCACCGCTGAAAGGTTCCAGAATTATTTCATAACCCAAAGGGCCTGTGTTTGAATGAAAAGGAGTTAAATGGAAATGTGAATGTAATCTTCCCTTAATCCTCTATGGAGACCTCAATTTGATTATACCTCGAGTACACATCTAAAAAACAGTAGTAGGCATGACCTGTAACTCACTCAAGGACTTGGTCAATGAATGGTAAGTTGAAATGGTCCTCCTTGATGAATGAGTTTAGATTTTTATTGTCAATGTAGACCCTCCATGCACTACTCATCATAGTTAGAAGAATCTCTCCATCCTTATTGGTTATCACTATAATTCATGCCTTCTTGGGATCCACTGGATTGGGCTGACCCACTCACTCTCAGCTATGGAATATATGACACCAGCTTTCAACAATTTCAGAAGTTCATTCCTTACTACCTCCATGATATTAGGATTGAGTCGCTATTGAGGTTGATGACATGGATATGAATCAGATTCCAGAACAATCCTATGAGTCCCTATAAGTGGGATAATCCCAAGAATATCAGACATGGTCCAACCAATGGTTTTCATATGTTTCCTAAGGAAATCTAGAAGTATCCTATATTTATTGGCTTCATGAGAAGAAGAAATGACAATAGGATTTGGTTTATTTTCCCCAAGGAAGGAATACATGAGTACAGCAGGAATCTCCTTCAATTATATATCAGGTTGGTTTAGAATTTCAGCAGAAGATTGGGACATTGGATCAATATCAATTTCATTTTTTAGAGTTTCAGATAAGATTGATTCCTCACATATAGAAATTTCAGCTTCAATATTGGTTTGATCAGATTTAGGGATGGAAGTTGATTGGTCTCCATGAATGTGGTTTCTTGAAAGGTTTCACTGATTTTTGGACCTATGACTTCATCATAAGATTAATTTTAAAATGATTCAATACTAGTAGATAAACTTCATTCATGTGAACAAAGTAAATCAATATCATCCTGAATTAAACATCCATCAAATATTCCTAGATGTTATAAGGATTCATTATCAATTCTTCATATCATGTTAACTTCATGAATGTCCTCATCATCCCCTATTTCTGTGATTTCATTATAGATGTTCAAGTTTAGACTCTTGTTTTCAAAGGTGATAGTCATGTTCCCATTTCGGACTCAGATAATAGATTTGATTGTTGCAAGGAAAGGACGACCATGGATAATTGGGTTTTGTTCCTTATTTCCTAAGTTTCGATGGTTTTCAAGGACAATAAAGTCAGCAGGGTAAATGAAATTTTCATCCTTTACTAGAATGTCCTTTAAAATCCCCTTTGGAACCCTAATGTTATGATCAGCATGATGAAGTGTAAAAGATGTGGGTTGGAGCTCTTCTAGGCCTAACTGATAGTACACTACATAGGGGACGATATTGACACTAGTACCTAGGTCACACAAGGCCTTGACAAATTATTTCTATCATAGTTCAACATTGATGTAAGGGAAGCCCATGTATTTCAATAAAAGAGGAATAGTCCCTTGATTGGTGGTACTCCCATTAGCTGGGAAAAGGAATTGGTTTTTATGTGAAAATTTTCATTTAAAAGGGCACATGTCCTTAAGGTATATTGATTAGGTAGGTATTTTTTGGATTTCATCGAGAAGGGGAATGTTCAACTTGAGTTTTGAGAAAATTTCCCTCAATTTTTCACTCAATTTAGGATTGGTTTTCCCCCTCATGCATTGAGGAAATGGTGCAGGTTGACGGGTTGTTTGTTGAAGAGTTTTTTCATTCATATTGATATCGTGTTTTTCAAATGACCATTTGGTTCATTTGAAGTTTCATCCATGTTTGAATATTTTGGTGGGTTCTGAATTAGTTGTTCAGGTATCTCAGTTGATTTCACACATATTAAAACTGTCACAACCTTTAGTTGTTCATGAGTTGTTTGAGTACAACTTGACTCTCCCCTTGATGGTGAGGATGGTACCGCCTGAGTAGGCATGGGTGCATTTCCAGTTGTAATGGTTAGAAGTTCTTGTTTTAGGGATGAGACTTATGAGTTCATTATTTCCATTTGTTTTCACATTTGTTCTAGTAGGCTTTGTGGAATAGTTTGGGATAGTGCATGAGAAGACTGGTTTATCCCAGGAGAATATTTTGGAGGTGGGATGGTTTGTTGAAAATGGACCGGTGGCCATTGGTATTAGATACTTTGGGTTTATAACATGTTATGGGTTCGGTAGTTCTGATGGGGTAAGGATTTTGTCCCTATGGTTGGCTAGGTTATTGATTATGTTTCCAGCAGAAGCCTGGGTGATCATCAATCCTTGGGTTGAAGTAGTTTTGGTATTGTGTCTTTTGAAAGTTCAAATAATTTACATCCATTGGGGGTCCTCTTAAAATAACATCATTGATGGATGGAATGGTTGGGTAGTTGTCCATCTTATGGTCATGTTTGTCACAAACTGTACAAAACATGGTCTACAGTTTGGATATCATGGACTTTCCTAAGGTCTATCACTTCAACCTTCCTAGAGAGTTATGGGAGTTTATCCCAAAGGCTGTCTTATTCTCTATGTGTATGAATTGCAGTATTACATTTTGTATTTTTAGAGTAAGTTGAGGTCCCCATGTTTGGTTTTGTTCATAAAGGAATTCTACATACTCGTAAGCATCTTTTGGGGCTCTGTTTTTAAAGGTTCCATTACACATCATGTAAATGAATTGCTTGTTCCCCGGACCCAAAACTTCATAAAAAATTCTCACCTGTTCGGGAATAGAAAAACAATGGTGTGGAACAATGTTTAGAGTGTATTTCAACCTCTCCCATGTTTCAAAGAATGACTCTCCCTGTTTTTCCAAAAAAAATTGGATGCTCTTTTTAAGTGAAATTGTTTTGTGGCGGGGAAGGTATTCTTTGTAGAATTCTCTTTTTAGTTGGTCCTAAGAATTTATGGATGATGGTATCAAATTGTTTAGCCAATTTTTATCTCGATACATTAATGAAAAAGGAAATAGCCACATCTTAGCTTATTCTAGTTGATGTGGGGGAAATATGGTTTCTATAATGTAATTGAACTCTTTAATGTAAAGGTAGGGCATCTCAGACTCCATTACATGGAATGTGGGAAGGTGGTTTAAGACATGGGGTTTAAATATGTAGTTAGAATCTCCTAGGTAATTGTGTCTAATGCCTAAGGGGGTATTGGTCCAAGAAGTTGTGAGGTATTCATTCATTTTTTGATTGACCACATTCCCCAAGATTGGGGTTGCCACATTTGCATTTCCATGTTGCCTTCCACCCTGGTTTATGAGTTGGTTTCTTTGATGCCTTTCCATTGAAATGGGATCCATTTTTTAATCAGGGGTACTAAGAGTATTTGGATTTAATGGAAGTAGTTCCTTTGGGGAACTTGACTCCCCAACACCAGGACTATCCACCCTAACTAGACAGTTTGATTGATCGTGGGTGTAGGCGGACACGCACCAAAAGAAAAAAAATGAGAAAGGGACAAGATAAGAGATATTGGGTGAGAATAAAAGTAATGGGGTTGTATAGAATGGGTGTTGAGATGAATTACATAGTTCCCTGGAAATGACACAAACATTTAAATCATTCTCAAATTTACCCAAGAGATGAAGGTAGAATGATCCTTGTAGTTTAGGTGGGGTTATCGAATCCTCAGAGACCTAAGAATTAACCTACAGACAAGTACATTATATGGATAGTTTTTGGATATGAAGGGGCCAAATTGGGTTGAATTTATATGGGTTTAAGGAATCACTTACAGATTTATTTTTATTCTAATTGTGATAAAATGAGTTGATCCTAGGTTAATGCTCAGGGTGGATTGGGTGAATTATTTTTTTTTTAAATTTTAATTTCATTAACATGAAAAGGATCCATGCAATGAATTCAAACCAACCTCATAAAATACTGATTAAAAACCGTAAAAAACACATTCCACTCACCTATAAACATGTTAGATCATTTTTATGTGCACTCCACTATAAAGGAACTAATTATCACAAAAAAAGTGGGGTGAATAAACTCAATAAGGAAGAGGAAGAGAGAAAATAATTGAATGAAAGCAACTCAAATAATAGAAATTAATAACATTTAGATTGTAATAAATAACATCCAATCCATAACCTTTCTACTCCCTTTGATCAACACAAAAAAGTTCATTCCCTCCATTGATGACATTTTCTCCATTGAAGCAGGATGTAGACATATGAGGGTGGAATTGAAGAGGTAAAAACAACAAAATAACGATCACTCCATCATTGTGTGAACAAAATCACAAGGTTTTTTTATAAAATGTTCACACCATGATGAAAAGGTATTAATGCGATAAGAATAATAATATATCAATAGAATAAGAAGAAATTTTATTAAAAACTCAGGTTATTCGAACAGCTTACATGAGAAGGAAAAACGTTACAAAGACAAATTGGCAGCATAACATTAAGATGAAAACAATGGTCAAAGATGAAAAACTCTTCAACCACCAAAGTCTTAAATAGTCATTTTTTAAGCATTGGGTAGATCCTCCAACAGTAAAAAAAGATCCCACATGAGTATGGTAGGCCTAGGGTAGTGGAAAGTAAAGAAGAGGAAAAATTTCCACCCTTGACACGAGGTGGAATCCAGCTTGCTTCCAATGAACATATGTTCCTGTAATACATTCTATATCGATGAATTGGAGTGGTCATTGAGGCAAAAAATGAATCCCCAGATATCCCCTAACCGTATGTAATGTTTCAGCCACAAAGAGTTTATGGTTAACGAGATATGTGTAAAATGATGTGATTTTTTTCGGTGCCGCATAATCTGGCCCAGAATATTATCTTCAAATTGGGCAACCTAAATAACCAAAATGGAGGCCGAATTAGCATAGAATCCTAAATAATTATTTGTTTCTCTATATTTATTCTATCATCCCGTGAAATTTGGGCTTCATTGGGTTTTTAATGTGGGTCCCCCATTCTCATCAGTGGGCTGGTGTCCAATCTGCCTTCTCTAAAATTGCTTCCATTCATCTCCAAATATCTCAATCATAATTTATGAATCCTCTATTGATCCCTGAATGAAAAATGTTTATATTTATGTTTATATACATTTTCAAAAGTATCAAATTAAAATATGGATAATTAAAATCCTTAAAATTAGATGAATCATTGGGCCTAAATTGGTTTACATTAGGCCTGAAGTGCACAAATGATAAGAATGGATGTTCAAAATTAAAATCCACTAACTCAGGCCCATAAGATTAAAAATGAACATATAATACCATTAAAATTTAATTTAATTATGTATTTTTATTGTCTAATCACTTGGAACGGATCAAAGTCCACATTGTTCTAAAGTGTTTGGTGAATGACGTGAAGGGGTCTGGACAAGTAGGTGTTGGTCTTGATCCTCAAGGAGGCTTCGTATATACCTTTACATGGAAATGATCAATTTACATGTAGTTTGAGAGAGTTTTCAGCTTACACGTTGAGTCTCCATAGAGATAACGTCATGGTTGATGCATACTCTAAGCCCTTGTGAGCCATCCACATTGTGATAAACATGAGGTAATAAAGACTTGATGATCACACCGAGAAAGGTGCATCCATAATATGTCGAATGGGGGATAGACATGATTTGAATCCCAAATAAGAAACAAGGGCTTACTCGTGGTTTTCAGCGTAGGGATATTGACATTTATAATTACTCCTAGATGGAGGCCTAGTGGAGAAAAACCCCATAGGGAGAAGGACGGGAGAGTGAAGGTTAATGTGCCCTTCTCCCCACTGGTCTTTGGATCAAAATAAGAGAGGAGGAGCATGGGTGTTTCCTCCTGCATGAAATGATAGGGGGCTTACACCATGATGGTTTCCCTTCCCCATGAATAAATGATACTCCATTAGAGAGGATTTCATTCCATATGAGGATGATCTAACTCCTGTTGAGACGAGCAGTCGTAGAGGATTTCCGAGATGGGGAACCATGTGTGTGATACACGAGGAGAGACCACAATTTAACATCATGTGCTGAGGACGATGATGCTTGGTAGTTTTACATCATGCAGGTCAAACAATAAGGGTTCACTCCACACCCCTAGGATATACATGACTAATACGTACCCCCCCCCCCTTGGGGAATGGAAGGAATCAGTAATTTCTTGGTGAGGGGGTGTTGTGGAATGATTCACTATGGAATCCCCATTAGTGTGGTTATAAGAAGAAGAAATGGCCATTAGTGTGTTGATGCGATAAATCATGAGGCTGAGAAACCCAACGTGAATAATCACCCCAGGGACCTTAAAATCCCTTCAAATGATCATGGAGGGTCGTAGGTGGTATGGGATTGCAGAGAAAGTGGGTTCATAGGAAGGGACCTCGTGAATCTATAGTGCTCATTGTAGTGTAGGGGCTTTGTGAAGGGATATGCTTCACGATGTGGGGTGGCCTTGCCTAGGCATTGGGAATAGGTGCACATGAAGGGTGCTTCACGAAGCAGAATGTCTGTCGCATAGTAGGGATTTACAATGAAAAGGTTCCTTGCAAGGTATTGCACTTTGATGTTGTGTGCCACATGAAGAACAGTGGTCCTGCCTTTGCATGTGGTTAACATGTGCATGGAAGGTACATCATGAAGCATGTGTACTCTCCATGATCTGCGTCCCCTTAGGGATCTCCTACATCTGTGAAGGCTCGTGGGCACTGCAAAGGGCATCCATGCATGAATAAGAGTTGTGTTTAAGCCATGGGAAATCCACATCATGATATGAATGTTCCTTGAAAAGATAATTTTTCATTGAGCAGAAAGTGAATCGGTAATTGAGAGTTGAAAAAGAGAAAATGATGGAGAATCAATCCTTTGGGCTCGGTGGAAGCCCGTAATTTATAGGCAAGAGGATACATGAAGTAGGGATCACACAATGTGAAGAAAAATTGCACTTTATTATAACCACAAAGCATCATTCCTCTTTTTCCTTCTAGTAGATTTGAAAAAGTCTTTCGGATCGCAGTGCCTCCCACCTGTTTTCTCCATGGAGGCCATGCAAAGGAGGCGGATTCACGCCGGTCATGGTACTATGGGGCTCCGCGAATATGCTTCATGATTCATTCTCTATGAAGGTGGTTTCATATTTGTTTTTTCTTTTCCTCTTCACATATTTTGGCACCAAAAAATTCCCTCCTCGGACATAGGGCTGAGGAGGAAACATGGGTTTATGTCTGAGGTCCAACAACCAAAATTTTTAGTCCTATCACAAAGTAGGATCACAAATAACAGTCACAATATGAAGAGGTGACATGCAGGTTGAGAGAACCACAAATCTCGCCTCGGTCGGGCGTGTCACAAAGAAAAGGGGGTTTTCACCTATAAATATGGGAGGATAACCTATCTTTTTTAATTTATCATCTATGAATTTGGGAAAATTTTCTCTTGATTTTCAAAGAACTGTGCTCAATGCAATTTCTCTCCACAAATCAGGCCTTTTTTGTTCATGGTGCACAACGAGACCTCCGAATATATGAATGTGCACTCGGCATCTTATTTCTATGACGTATGTGGAAGGTCTCCATGGACCATCTCTTTGATTGAGATTAAAAATCATGCTCTGTGATCCAGCAGAAATTTTTAAAAAACATAATGATTGAATGGAATATCAAAAATCTGCAAGGGGGGATCCTTATAATTGATACCCGCAAGATGAAATGGCTAATTACTATGGAATCATAGAACACATATAGATTCATTCAAACATTAATTCATAGGTGGAACTGCTATGAGAGGGTTAAAAGAACAACCCCTTATGAAAAAGTTTTCCTATATATGGTTTTGGCCTGAGGGGTGACATTCTAATTCATGAAGCGTGTAACACCCCAAGATTTTATGAAAAATATTCTTTTAATTTCATTAATGTCCTGTGTTGTATGCTACACCAAGATTATCTTGCGCTATACGCAACACCATATTAGCTTGCAGTATACGCAACACTATTCCTGGATCGTGTTACAAACAATTTTGATAATAGTTATTCTATGCAACACTGATTATATATATATATATATATTCAATGTATAAATGAAATATGGTTGGATTCTGTTATACAAAACAATGAAGGATTCTTGAAAAACACGCAACCCTGACTTGGCTTGCATTACAAGCAATCACGACCTTCCTCGATATCGTGTGTTGTACGCAATACCAGGTGTTACTAAACAACGATATATTATTATAATATTATTATGAACTAGCCGTTATGAATAGTATTAACTAAATTTTTAATTTTATAACATTATTTTTCATCTTACACATTTACTAGAACATTTATAAGAACAAAATAAATTTTTCAGGTAAAATAAGTATTTTTCAAAAAATACATTTTTGCAACCTTTTGATGGCTCACCCACTTTAAATCTAGTTTTTTAAATGTTTATAAGTTACATTTGACAAAATAAAATTATTCTTTTGAATCAAGAAATAAAAATTTACTTTGGATAAATTTTTCATTTTATTCTGATGACTTTCATATTTTAATGAATAGTAAAAACACGATATATTTTAATTAAAAACAACTTTTTTCATCGCAATATCTTATGTTGTTAAATTATAATATTGAATGGTTTTAAAGTATAAATAGAATATATTTTTACCATTTAATATAATGTATGTCATTAGCATTGATTTTACTTTGAATTCGTAGGTTAAATCAATTCAATCTTTTGCAATGTTTTAAAGAAAAACTCGTTTTCTTTCGACAACGGGATTAATTTTAATTTTATTTATGCAACTTTTGTGTATTGAATTTGGAAAAATGGATTCCATATTTGGAATCAGTGGGTCCAAATTATGTTAATAAGCTATTTTTTATTTTTGGAAATTGTGAATAGTAACTACGGTAAATTTTATTTACTATAGTTAAAGGTAAATTGGGTAATTAAGGGTAAATATAAGATTATAAAATTACCCTAACACTTGGAAAAATCATATGGGATGACTAAAAGTCGACCCATATCACCTAAGGGTCAGATTAGATTCATTTAATGGACTTTTTTTCATGATAATAATTTAATTATTATTAAAACCAAAGAAAGTGACAACATGTCACTCTCTTAAATACTATAAGTATAATAATTTTAAGTTAGTGATAAACTTCATGAAACTTATAAAATTAATAGTCTACTGAAATCTAACAAAATTATCTAAATCCTGAGAATTTATTTATAATTTTTTAGGATTAAATAATTATCATTAATTGTGACAAAATAGTGATGCAGAAATTATTTATCTAGTATAAAATCAAGAATATAGTTTTTATTAAACTAATAGTGACCATAAAGGGCGGAAAACCCTGACCAAAAATTATTGGTCATGTAACTTTAAAATATAATCATCCAATGGTCGAATATTTGACAATTTGGAGTCTTATACAAGCAATTATGACACTTATATTATTTTATTTTAAATGATGCCAAAGTTGTCACCTCCATAATTTAATAAATATAAAAATATAACTATTGTGATTTTAAGATAATAAATTCTAGTAAAAGTATTATTGTGAATTTGAATATATTTATCTTCATCATAGGATTTTATAATTAATTTTTATGCAAATTATAAGTATATTAAATAATTATACAAAAAAGTTGTAGTAATTATTTTATTAAGAGATAAACCAAATAAATGGTTTTAAAAATAATGAAATAAATATTATATGAACTATTTAATGTTATCCACTAACTTTATAGATACATATGACCTTTTATGAATCTATTAATGCTTTTAGTTTGAACATATCTTCTGTATATATTTTATTTAAATTCAAATAAATGAATAGTGTCAAAATTGACACTTGTTATTTTTTAAAAATAACATATTATAAAATTGTATAAAAATCACAAAAATATTTAAAAATTATAAATTTAAATTTATATGGTCTATAATGTTATAAAGTAAACAATTATGGAAAATTCACAACAAATAAGTAATTATTTGTTATAATTTAAAATTTAGAATTTTATTACCACAAATAAACATAAATAGATTAAATAAGGATAAATCAAAATGATAAGGTTCAAAATAAGATTCAAACATGTCTAAATTTGATTGGTTGAGGATATTAAAACCCTATATAATCTAATATTCTAATATGTGTCATTTTTTGAGGTTTTTAAGTGGGGTTAGATTTATTATAAATTAATATTTTTAAGAATTCCAAAGGTGCCCCTCTCCTCCCTTATAAAAGGGAACCTCCTCCCTCTCTTCCACACACCACATTGAGCCATAAAGATCCAACAACCCCTGAAAAATTCTCTTCTTCACTTCCCTAGGAACATCCTACAGGTCCTTCTCTTTTTAAAAGACCAATTTTAGTGCCCTAAGAAGAGGTCTCAAAGAGGCGCTTCAAAGAAGAGGTAATTTATGTTCCCGATTATTTCACCTTTATTTCTTCTTCCACTTATTCTTCTTAGGTTGTTTCATTATGAAGTAATAACATCAGTATAACTCATATAATGATATGTTATTATAATTATGAAACAACCCTATTTCACCATCTATCCATCCTACAGAAAACGAAATCACTGCGTGTGCGTACGTACAGAATATCGTCTCCACCCGGTGGTGTAATCTATTTTCCACCACCACCTTACATGGATGGGTATAATGGTGTAAATAAAAACTATATATTATTATTGTAATGTGATAATGATTCTTTAATAGTATACATACACTCTAATAAAATTCCACGATCATGGGAATGATATCATCGCTCATGCGTACGTACGGAATACAGTCTCCACGACGTGATGAGATTCATTCTCAATGATTAACCATTCATAAATGATTATAAATTATATATAATAATTAATCATGAAATATATGACATAATAATGATACTATATTTATGTATATATATATATATATATATATATGTATGTCATCCAATTAATTCCATTGAATTCAATGAGGAAATGAAAACAACGTTCATGCGTACGTTCGACATACCGTCTCCATGAACTGTGTATTTCTTTCCATTAATCTATATATTACATATTTGTATATTCTGAATATATATTATATATAAATCATGTTTTACATTCTGGATATAATTAATCATGATCTAAGTAATCATATGAATAATTACAAGTCAGAACACGGACGACAAATGAAACGATTTTACCCAAAACGCTCTTTAACATGGAATTTACAAAAGAACGGGTAATATAAAGTCATAAGTGAAGCATATATGATATCATAACAATTAATATGATTCTGTAATAAGTCAATAACATTATTTAAATCATTATACAGGAGGTTCAGATACGTACGAAGCATATCAGACCTAAGGGAAGGGATAGTTGTGCAAATCTCATTTTTATCCGAGAATTCTTATTCGTAAGTATTTACTGGGGTTATTTCTATAATCCATTACCATTTTCTATAAAAGTGTTTTCATGTATGTTTAAAGTCATTTTTACCCATTTTTGACTTTTTGAATTTTACTACATTTTATGTAAGGAATCTTTCTTTTGTTTACGTTACGAGGTACTTTTTTGACTTTTTCAACAAAAGTACGAGAAGAATGTTTTTTTTAACTTATACGACATGAAAGATTTTTACGGTTTCATAAAGCCTTATTTTCATGAAGCTTACTCCAAAATATTTCATTAATGTTTTAACAAAAATCTCTTTCTTTAAAAATTGCATGACGTTTTATGAAAAGAAATTGATTTTGAAGAAGAAAGGATATTTTCCTCAAAAATTCATTTCATGTATTTTATCGAAACCATTTTTCATCTAAGATGAAATTATTTAATATGTGTATATTTCAAGTATAATGTATCTATTATTTAAATGGTTTCACTTCTCTTATTATGAAATGATATACATTTCTTTTATATAGATTATGTGATGATGGGATAATGTTTATGGAACCCATTTTATTTATTGGGTTATTATGAATGATGTATGTTTATTTTGTGGCAAAAGTAAGAATGATTTCATTATGAGATTGGTGGGACCAATATCTCCCTCCAATGCATTGGGTAAAGATTTATATCTCATGAGATAGACATGGCTGGAACGGCATGTTAAACCTGTTCAGTAAAGCAGGACTGAAATGAGGAGTGAAATCGATTCAGAAAGGGACTTTGTCCACAAAGATGGTCTTGGAAGCAATTCCTTGGCTACTATTGAAATCATTACATGTGCTTAATGGATGCCACAATTACATGTTTTATTCCCATTCTATTTTTTCATTCTTAATGTTTCTTTATGATCTATGCCTTACGCACTTCCATGTTTTTTGTCATTTCTCAAGCTTTTAATGTTTAAACATTATGTTCATGTTTTTTAAGTTCAAATGTATATGGTTTGTTTTATTTTATCAATAATTACCCTTAATGAGCATTTGAGCTCACCCTTTTTTTGTTTTCATTTCCCTAGGATATAAAGAAAGGTTTTAGGTAAGAAAAAAAAGGTAAAGATATTTATGGAAGAAGTTGAAGATCTTTCACCACGATTAGAAGATTATGTTCCAAGTTTCCAAAGACACTAAACTATTACGGTCCTTGTGTGTCTGTTTTTGTTATGTATTAAGTATTCTGCTAAAGTAATGTAATTTCCATGTACGTCAAGCTTCGGGTCTCTACAGTTGGTATCAGAGGAAAGTTTTAGTCAACCTTTGGAAACTAGGATGCGAGAACTTTAGTGAGATCCCTAGAGATATTTATACGGTATGTCTAGGGATTTCCCTATGGTTAAGTATAAGAATAGGTTATAGTACTAGAATTACGGTAACCCAAGATGTTAGATATTTAAGGTACTCCCCCTTTATTATATTGTTTTCCCTAGCGTGATTTTTGCCTCTCACACTATTCTTTTTTGGGTTTTAGATGATGGATGGAACCCGAAAGAACCGTGTTGATCAATGTAATGGACAATGCAATGATTGCACTCCTGAACAAACAAAATGTTATGGGAGATGGAGTGAAAAATCTTATTGCTATACTTACACAAGCTATGAATCATTATGGACATCCAAATGAGCAGAGAAGGGAACAATATTCTATTGAGTCCTTCATGAGGCAACGTCCACCATCTTTCAGTGGGTCTTCTGATCCACTTGCTGCTGAATAGTGGATCATTACCACTGAAAAGATATTTTCAGTTCTTCAATGTTCTGAACATGATAAAGTCATCTTAGCAGTATAACGTTTGGAAGTTGAAGCTGATCAATGGTGGAATCTTATCAAGAATATGAGGACAAGAGATGAAATTGAGTCCATGCAATGGGACAATTTCAAGAACTTATTTTTCAATAAGTACTTCCCTCGTATTCTTCGAACAAAGATGGAGAAGGAGTTTCTCAAACTAAAGAAAAAGGATGATGAATCTGTTGGTATAAACGAAGCGAATTTTACAAGGCTTCCAAGGTATGCATTTGGATTTATCATCCAACCTGAAAGTAAAGTTGATCGATTCATCAATGGCTTAAAACCAAATCTTCGAAGGGCATTAGCTATAAGAGACTTCAGTAGCTATGAAGAAATTGTGTGTTGTGCTATCAAGGTTGAAATGGAAGTTGGTGTTACTTATCCATCTCATAGTTTTGACAAGAAACGAAAGATGGAGTTCAAGGAGAAATCTCAGAATAATGGTGAAAAGAAGATGAATGTTTCCTTATGATCAAAGTGTGGAAAGAAGCATGGTGGAGATTGTCTTAAAGGGACTAGAAAATGTTTTATGTGTGGAAAAGAAGGTCATCAAGCAGTTGAGTGTCGATGTAATGGAAAAAGGGTTTCTAATGATGTGAATAAAGAAAAGACTGCAGAGAACGCACCACCAACACTTCAATGCTTCAAGTGCAAGGAAATGGGGCATTATGCTAATAAATTCCCTAATCCAAGGGTTAGTGATGATCGACATGATCAACCACTTAAGGCAAAGGACAAAGGGAAGTCACATGCGATCACTATTGGCGATGTTGAATATGAAAACGATGTGGTGGAATGATTAAGTATTTATGTAATGGTATTCCAAAATAATGTTGTATATATTATCATGGAATATTGGAATATTTATGTATTTTTCTATTGTGGTTTTCAATAATTTTATGGTACTGGTAACCATGGAAAGGGATTGAGATATTTTTGGAAAAAAAAAGATGATATGTGCATAATGAAGTTAAAACGAGAAAATGAAATGTTTGACAGTATTCATGAGCTCATGATTGATATAAGGACTAAGTGATATCATGGTTTGAGTATATAGAATTTTGAAGATTTTGGTATGTGGAAAGTGTTAACTTTTAACTGCATTCATGTTTTCACTATAGTTCAATGGGTATTTATTGTTCAAGAGAATACATGATTAAGGCCTTCGAATGTTTGGAATGTGACCAACAAGACATATCTTATGATATATGGGGATCAACGATGGTATTAAATCTCTGGTAATCATTTTCACTATATTATGAGATTGGACTGCAGTATTATGGATAAGCCTAAATATTGGAATGGATTATCTTGGACATAAGTTAGTATTGTTTAAGTATAGAAGTTTTTTCGATATTATTGATGGGATGTTATAGTAATATAGTTTTAGAAAAAGGACAACCTGCAGGACGTGCGATAGCCCATCGCGTCGGACAAGGCTGTGGGAATCGAACCCACAACCGTTGTGTGACTGGCCTTTATCACCTTCCACTGGCCTACAGGAAGTCCCTAGTTAGTAGAAACTAGTTTTATTTTATTAAGCGGTATGATATATGAAGTATAAGTTCATTTTTGGAACCATATACGATTAATATAACCATAAGATGGACTTATAACATTTGCTAACCTTTTGTTTGAAAGTGATGGAATGACCCATCATTCTATCACATGATCTGCTAACACATCACAGATAACAAATTCAACTTCATTTCATTAAGGGGTGAAGTGGACATTGTTCAATTCACGAAAAACAGTGAGATTGTACCAAATTCATGCAAGTATTTGTTTTAATTCATCAACTTTTGGGAAATTACCTTGAAAACCAAGAATTTTGTCCTAGTTACCTTATATCCGATTAATCAGATGGTACCTTAGATCATCACAAATCAATAGCTTTGTGATTATTGGCTTTTTCATATCCATGTTCTCTACCACTCTCCATCAGAACGTGATGGTTAGATTTTTCTTCCATATCTATATTTTCACCTATGTTCTACTACATGGAAACCTCGTGATGCGTTAATTTGGGTAACCGTTACATTTCATACTTTAGTTTTTAAAATCCATGTTTTGGTATTCCTTTTTACAATGTGGGTTTCTATTAAACAAACTTTCGAGTAGTAAACCATTTATAACCCCGATGAATTTCGAGGGAGAAATTCATTTTAACGGGGGTATAATGTAACACCCCGAGATTTTATAAAAAATATTCTTTTAATTTCTTTAATGTCTTGTGTTGTATGCTACACCAAGATTACCTTGCGCTATACGCAACACCGTATTAGTTTGCAGTATACGTAACACTATTCCTAGATCATGTTACAAACAATTTTTATAATAGTTATTCTATGCAACATTGAGTATATATATATATATTCAATTTATAAATGAAATATGGTTGGATTTTGTTATACGAAACAACGAAGGATTCTTGCACAACACGCAACCCTGACTTGGCTTGCATTACACATAATTGCGACCTTCCTCGATAACGTGTGTTGTACGCAATACCGGCAATTACTAAAGAACGATATATTATTATAATATTATTATGAACTAGCCGTTATGAATAGTATTAACTAAATTTTTAATTTTATAACATTATTATTCATCTTACACATTATCTAGAACATGTTATAAGAACAAAATAAATTTTTTGGGTAAAATAAGTATTTTTAAAAAAATACAGTTTTTCCGCCTTTTGATGGCGCACCCACTTTAAATCTAGTTTTTGAAATGTTTATAAGTTCCATACAAAATAAAATTATTCTTTGGAATCAATAAATAAAAATTTACTTTGGATGAATTTTTCATTTTATTCTGATGACTTTCATATTTTAATGAATAGTAAAAACACGCTATATTTTAATTAAAAACAACTTTTTTCATCGTAATATCTTTTGTGGATAAATTAAAATATTAAATGGTTTTAAAGTATAAATAGAATATATTTTTACCATTTAATATAATTTATGTCATTATCATTGATTTTACCTTGAATTCGTAGGTTAAATCAATTCAATCTTTTGCAATGTTTTAATGGAAAAAACCGTTTTCTTTCGACAATGGGATTAATTTTAATTTAATTTATGCATCTTTTGTGTATTGAATTTGGAAAAATGGATTCCATATTTGGAATCAGTGGGTCCAAATTATGTTAATAATCTAATTTTTTTTGGGCATTGTGAATAGTAACTACGGTAAATTTTATTTACTATAGTTAAAGGTAAATCAGGTAATTAAGGGTAAATATAAGATTATAAAATTACCCTAAAACTTGGAAAAATCCTATTGGATGACTAAAAGTAGACCCATATAACCTATGTGTTGGATTAGATTCATTTAATGGGCTTTTTTCCATGAAAATAATTTAATTATTATTAAAACCAAAGAAAGTGACAAAATGTCACTCTCTTAAATACTATAAGTATAATAATTTTAATTTATTGATAAACTTCATGAAACTTAGAACATTAATAGTCTTCATAAATCTAACAAAAATTATATACATCATGAAAATTTATTTAGAATTTTTTGGGATTAAATAATTATCATTAATTGTGACAGAATAGTGATACAGAAATTATTTATCTAGTAAAAAGTCAAGAATATAGTTTTTATTAAACTAATGGTGACCATAAAAGGAAGAAAACCCTGACCAAAACTTATTAATCATCTTAAGTTAAACTATAATCATCCAATGGTCGAATATTTGACCATTTGGAGTCTTATACAAGCAATTATGACACTTATATTATATTATTTTAACTCATGCCAAAGTTGTCACCTTCATAATTTGATAAATATAACAATTTAACTATTGTGATTTTAAGATGATAAATTCGAGTAAAAGTATTATTGTGAAATTTAATAGATTTATCTTCATCATAGGATTTTATTTTTAATTTTTATGCAACATATAAGTATATTAAATAATTATACAAATATGTTGTAGTAATTATTTTATTAAGAGATAAACCAAATAAATAGTTTTAAAAATAATAAAATAAATATTATATGAACTATTTAATGTTCTCTGCTAATTTTCTAGATACATATGACCTTTTATGAATCTATTAAATCTTTTAGTTAGAACATATATTCTGTATATATTTTATTAAAATTCAAATAAATTAATAGTGTCAAAATTGACAATATTGTTATTTTATAAAAATAACATATTATAAAATTGTTTAAAAATAACAAAAATATTTAAAAATTATTAATGTATATTGATATGGTATATAATATTATAAAGTAAACAATTATAGAAAATACACAACAAATAATTAATTATTTGTTATAATTTAAAATTTAGAATATTATTACCACAAATAATCCTAAATAGATTAAATAAGGATAAATCAAAATGATAAGGTTTAAAATAAGATCCATACATTTATAAATTTGATTGGTTGATGAGATTACAACCCTATCTCATCTAATATTTGAATATGAGTCATTTTTGGAGGTTTTTAAGTGGGGTTAGATTTATTATAAATTAATTGTTTTACGAATTCCAAAGGTGCCCCTCTCCTCCCTTATAAAAGGGCACCTCCTCCCTCTCTTCCACACACCACATTGAGCCTTCATGATCGGACAAACCCTACCAGATTCTCTTCTCCACTTCCCTTGAAACATCCTAGAGGTCCTGGTCTTTTTCAAAGACCAATTTTAGTACGCTAAGAGGAGGTCTCAAAGAGGCGCTTCAAAGAAGAGGTAATTTCCGTTACCGATTCTTTCACCTTTATTTCTTCTTCCACTTCTTCTTCATAGATTGTTTCATTATTAAGTAATAACATCAGTATCACTCATATAATGATATGTTATTATATGTATGAATCAAACCTATTTCTCCATCTATCCAACCTACGGAAAACAAAATCACCGCGCGTGCAGACGTACGGAATACCGTCTCCACGCTGTGGTGTAATCTATTTTCCACCACCACCTTACTTGGATGGGTATAATGGTGTAAATAATAACTATATATGATTATTGTAATGTGATAATTATTCTGTAAAATTATACATAGACTCTAAAAAAATTCCACGATCATGGGAACGATATCATCGCTCGTGCATACGTACGGAATACCGTCTCCACGACGCGATAAGATTCATTCTCAATGATTAACCATTCATAAATGATAATAAAGTATATATAATAATTAATCATGAAATATTTGAAAAAATAATGATACTGGATTTATGTATATATATATATGTATGTCATCCAATTAATTCCATTCAATTCAATGAGGAAACAAAAACTACGTTCATGCGTACGTACGGCCTACCGTCTCCATGAACGATGTATTTCTTTCCATTTATCGATCTATTACATATATGTATATTATGAATATATATTATATATAAATCATGTTTTACATTCTGGATGTAAGTAATCATGATCTATGTAATCATATGAATAATTACAAGTCAAAACACGGACGACAAATGAAATGATTTTACCCAAAACGCTCTTTAACATGGAATTTACAAAAGAATGGGTAATATAAAGTCATAAGTGAACCATATATCATATCAAAACAATTAATATGATTCTGTAATAAGTCAATACCATTATTTAAATCATTATACAGGAGGTTCGGGTATGTACGAAGCATATCAGACCTAAGGTAAGGGATAGTTGTGCAAATCTCATTTTTATCCGAGATTTCTTATTCATAAGTATTTACTGGGGTTATTTATATAATCCATGTCCATGTTTTATAAAAGTGTTTTCATGTATGTTTAAAGTCATTTTTACCCATTTTTTACTTTTTAACTTTTACTGCATGTTATGTAAGGAATCTTTCTTTTGTTTACGTTACGAGGTACTTTTTTGAATTTTTCGACAAAAGTACAAGAGGAATGTTTTTTAACTTATACGACATGAAAGGATTTTTATGGTTTCATAAAGCCTTGTTTTAATGAATCTTCCTCCAAAATATTTCATTACTATTTTCAACAAAATCTATTTCTTTTAAAATTGCATGAAATTTTGTGAAAAGAAATTGATTTTGAAGAAGAAAGGATATTTTCCTCAAGAATTCATTTCAAGTATTTTATCAAAACCATTTTTCATCTAAGATGACAATATTTCATATGTGTATATTTCAAGTATAATGCCTCCTTGATTTACATTGTTTCACTTCTGTTATTATGAAATGATATTCATTTCTTTTATATAGATTATGTGATGATGGGATGATGTTTATGGAACCCATTTTATTTATTGGGTTTTTATGAATGATGTATGTTTATTTTGTGACACAAGTAAGAATGATTTCATTATGAGATGGGTGGGACCTATATCTCCCTCCAATGCATTGGGTAATGTTTTATATCTCATGAGATAGACATGGCTGGAACGGCAGGTTAAACCGGTTTAGTAAAACAGGACATAAACGAGGAGTGATCTCGATTCAGAAAGGGACATTGTCCACTAAGATGGTCCTGGCAGCAATGCCTTGGATACTATGGAAATCATTACATGTGCTTAATGGATTCCGAAATTACATGTTTTATTCCCATTCTATTTTTTCATTCATAATGTTTCATTATGAACTATGCCTTACGTACTTCCATGTTTTATTTCATTTCTCAAGCTTTTGATGTTTAAACATTATGTTCAGGTTTGTTAAGTTCAAATGTATATGGTATGTTTTATTTTATCCATGCTTACCCTTACTGAGCATTTGATCTCAACCTTTTTATGTTTTCATTTCCCCAAGATATAAATAAAGGTTTTAGGTAAGAAAAAAAAGGGAAAGATATTTATGGGAGATGTTGAAGATCTTTCACCACGATTAGAATATTACGTTCCAAGTTTCCAAAGATACTAAACTATTACGGTCCTTGTGTGTCTGTTTTTGTAATGTATTAAGTATTCCGCTAAAGTAATGTAATGTCCATGTATGTCAAGCTTAGGGTCTCTACAAATTGAGCAAGGAAAAGCCAACTCATTCATTCAAGAGTACGGTGTGCCACCACCAGTGGTTCAGGGTGATTGATGACCACGATTGGGAGGATTTCACACCAATCAATGGTGATTATTTGTACAACCATGTGAATTACATTGATGGGAATGATTTTCCGCTAGAGACAACCCCTACACTATACCACCCCATTTTTAAGGTGGCCCATGTGAACCTAGAGATGGTGTTGGCTGTTGAGAGGGATTTGTGCCATGGAGGAAACATTATAGACGACTGGGAAAGGGCCTACTATGTAGGCATCTTGTTTGAGGAGTTCAGGGTAGAGTTGAGGTGAGTGAGCCTATACGAGGAGACTTTTGATTTTAAATTTCACATCAATTAGCCGAATAATTTGATTCTAGTGATGTTGATTAGGTGTTTTTCGATGACCCACACCTTCTGTCTTTACTATGGGGAGGTTTGTATTAGCCTTTGGGAATTGCACTAGATCTCGCTAGTCTGATACATGGGGAAATGTAGGATGAGTTCATCCATGTAGTGAATATATGGGAAGACCTGAAGTAGGTGTAGCTGCTGGAAAAGGTATTGATAGACATAGTACTGGGGGAACACATGCAGTTGGTGAGGGATTTCCACATTAAGTGTTGTTTCCGGTAGTTCTTGAATTTCTCTAGAGATAGACAGTTTCCCGCGAGGCCTCGAACCTATCGAAATGGGGCTCAATGCGGCAAGTATCATTCATATTGGTGACTCATGGAGGACAAAAAGTGGTAGATATGGGGATTCAGTGTTAGTATATAGGAGAAACTAGTGGTTAGGTTAGCTACATTCATCTCAGTGCTTATCTGTGGTTGGATTCTACCCGTGAGGGGCATAAACATGGGTGTGTGACCAATAATGTTCATCATGGTGTCCATGTTAGTGATAGGTGATAGGCCAACCTTAGGATCTCGATGCTTGCTAAGTTGTATAAGGTGGAATGTCACATCTACAATGGGAAAAACCCACAGAGTATAGGCGGGTTGTTTCATCCTCAGTATGGGTGTATAATAGAACATATTAGGGGATTGTAAAAATATCCGAACCCCATTTACCCTCTAGAATCAGGATTCCAACTAGACATTTTTAATGTGATGAGGAGCATTTCGACTATGGTAACCATGCATTTGGTGCAGAATCAGTTCTAGAAGGTAGACAAGTAAAACTTCAACCCATTACCATTTCAAACAGGTGTGTTCACTAATGATGGACAGGGGACAGAAGATCATTGGTTCTACCTATGGGACTTTCGGGGTGTAGTTCAAGTGGTATGGGTTGATTGTGGGCCTCTATGTGAGCAGTACACCCTGCACCACTTCGTGAGGTGATTCTGGTGCATGCAGAGGCTGACCCCATGGGTCTACATAGTTTTGAGCTATGAGGATCACCCATGTGTGATGAGTTAAATGTGGCTCATGTTCTCATAGTTGGATGGGAAGATGCACAATGAGATTCCTCCACTCACAACTACATAAAAGTTTGTGAAGGAATATGCCAAGAACTGTGAGGAGTTTTTCTAGTTAGAGATAATGATTCATAAAATTATACTTGCTGGTGATGGGGTGCCTCAAATATTTCATGGTCATGGACAGAAGGCAATGATGATATCTCATGGAAGCATTACATTAGTCATGGTGACTGCCGTACCAATCGAGATACATGCAGTGGCACCAGAACCAATTGTCCCAGAGGAATAGATTCATCCAATGGGGAGGTCTCCAAAGGGATTCTACAGGATGCCCACTCGGGATCTAGGGAAGCAGTTAAACCTCATAGATATTACCAATAATTCCATCTTCTAGGAGGCTTGTGATATCTAGTATGTCATCAAGAAATTCCTCAACCCATCCGAGATGAGGAACCATTTTAATCACCACATGATGCAATTTCTGGGGATCGGTCCTCTTAGGAAGAGCATTTCAGTATCCCAGGCAGTGGGGAAGTAGTACTTTGCCGACATGGAGGACATTATTCACTCCTGGGGTATCCCACCTCTGATGAATAATTGAGTAAAGGTACATATTGATTTAACAAACCCTTTGCAACTGTTATCCACTGAATTGAGATATTTATTCCTCTTTCGGAATAATCTGATAAGTCCTCCTGGGGGAGAAGGCTGGTGGAGGGATCCCTCTGGAAGAGGTAGAATTCGATGATTCAGACCTGAAGTTGGAAGAGTCTGTAGAGGCCCTTGAGGTAAAATCCTAAACCACTTCCCCAACGTCTTTATCCAAGACTTTAAGATTTCTCAGCTAATATATGAAATGTGAATAAGGTCGTCATATGGGAAAGTTGATCCCATCCAAAAGTAGATGCATCTGTGTGAACTTCAGGATCTGCATCCGCCGCTACAGTAATTGTCATGCTTGGCATGGATGCAAAACCTTGGGTGGTTCTTCCAGAGTTTTTAGACTTCCCTATAATATACATAAATCCACACCCAGGGTTGACAAGGGAAACAACTCAGGAGAGAGACCAACTGGTTGATCTCTGTTAGTATTCATCATAGAATACGTAACTATCATCCACTGATCAGGTTAATATAAATTGGTGTGCCTCTTTCATTAAATGGTCTCAAAATAGAATGGGCTTCCTTGGCATGGATGAATGATGATTTTGGTGGAACCTTTCCCAGAGGAATTTTGGTGGTCATGGGAGAGGATGTTCGAACCGACTGTGTTATAGAGTATCCTATGACTAGGGGGGACCATCAGCAGGACAAAGCCAGAGATCTTTGAGGTGGTTCCAATGATTAGGATCAATCAAACAACACAGGTCCTAACATAATCGATCATGCACCAGATGCAGAACCTACTGATGAGTTTCTCGAGGACTTTCTTAGAAACGAACCTAGATGAGACAACCTATGAAAATGTGTATATAAATATAATCCATTTTCAGTCCTTGAAATTGATCAAGATCTTCATTAATAGGACTCCTCAAACACAGAAAATATACTATAATGGGAGACTGCACTCCCAGCTATGCAAGTTGTGCACTAGGGGAGTGGATGCCCAGCATCCACATATTCTCATTTAAGAACTCAAGGCAAAGAGGAGTTGGGAGCATGATTGTGGCCTCATATTGGGTTGGAAAAAGAGGAAATCAATGAACATAAAGAGGAAATGAGAGGCAAAAAGTGATATTTAGCTATTACGGGAATGATCGAATGATCAATCTGATTTCCTGAATGCACAGTCGTAGCTCATGTCACGCCTAAAGGCCTTACTAGCGTATGATAAAGAACAGATGGATTAGGCCTCTAAGGAGATGGCTACCATCCAAACCTAAGAGGAGTGAGCCCATATAATATTAGATGAACTACTCCCCATTTCTTCTCAGGGGGAGAAGGAAGTAAAATGTAAATAGCAGATCATGTACTCCACAAGCCTGAGAGTGGCGGTGCAGAATGCTTTATTAAAGAGGTCATCCCATCCAAGGGCTGGGGAGATCCTTGGGTTCTGTAATGGTTACACAAATTTAAATGTGCATACAAGATTTAATTTTTTAGGAATCATTCATGCATGTGTTTAGTAATTTGTTATTTTCTACTACAGGTCCATCCCATTCGTGAAACATCTAATGATCTATCACTAAGCACACTTGGGTTGAACCCAATTTGAGAAACAATGTCTGAAAACATATTTTTTCCAACCTAATATTAGATTTTCGACAAAGATTCAGACATCTTGGTTTTGAATAACAACATCAGATCTCCATGAAGATGGTGGAGGCCTGATTGAGGGATGATGTTCTCTGAAAAGCTGAAGTTCAGTTTTCCCAATGTGCTCTAGTGCATGATCAGGATAATGCTTGGGGTATTAGAATTTATCTGAATATATGGGAGTGGAGTGTGTGAATCATGATACCAAAAATTTGGAATACTATGGAGGTGGAGTGATAATGAAGGATAACTATTTACTATGTTCGAAATACACCATCCCTATTGTCTTATCTTGGTATGTGGACAACAAAAGAGGACTGATTGTTGACCATATTTGCAACACAGTCCTGACTCAAAGATGTTATACATTAGTCTCTAAAAAACAGTGGCCCAGAGCATTAGGTGAGTCATAGTCTGAGCATCCAAATGACTAGGTGGTTCTTTTATACATGAGAAAGGATGAGGGTATGAATAAAGGGAATGCAAATCCTGGGGGTTGAGTGATTAGTCGTTCTAATAGATTCCAACACACTAGAAATTACACCACTATGGTGAATACACATTAGGTGAGCACATTAGTCTAGTTAGGGATCATACCTACTTCTAAACAGGACCTCTCTAGTATGGACCTGGAATTCCTTGTGGTTATACTTCATACCAAGGAGTATGATAGACATGTAGTTTAACGTTGTACAGTGTGGACGGTACATGTAGTTTCAAAGTAATAATTCCTTGTCCATGATCGGGGCTGAGGGGAAATAAGGGTTAATGATGAAGAGGATGGGCTAGAGTAGAAATTATTTGGTGACACAAAGTATCTCATAAGGGTGAGAATCAAGAAAAAAGTAGTTCGTAATCATACCGTGGTTAAAAACCAATAATGGTGGGGAGAATCCTCTTTGGTGAGGATTCTAAAAAAATCCCATAATTATAACGGGGAATCCTGTACTATTTTTGGGTAGAGGTGTAGATTAACATCATATGGTAGGATGATAAGTGAAAGGGGAGATCCAAAGAAGGCAGTACACGATGCGGTATCTATAATCCGGATGTGAATGATGACATAAGGTGTCTGCAACACTCCACGTATCTATAGAGAATGTTTTTTAGGCTAAGATCCAAAATGTGAATGTTTGGAAGGGCCCATGGCATAGTGCTCGGGCATTCCTACATATCCCATTATGATGGGAATCAAGATGTATGTCGTTATGAAATCATAGTCTATACTCATGCAAGATGGAGGGCCTATGTAGCATAGCTACACTAATTGACACTCCACCAACAATACTAAGTACACGTGAGTTGTTATCATTATGGTAAACAAGGAGTTGTGGTGATATTTTTCTGGAATAGGAAGGCACACATTAGGGGTAGTTTAATTCTACTTGAGTGACATCATAAAATTTTTGACCCTCCGGTTTAACACACATAGATATATGGAGGTGTAAACCCATGCACTTGATTTCCACATGAACATAAGGAAGTGTAAAAATGTGAATCATGGAACCTATGATCTAGATTTCTATGATGGTGGTATGATGATAGAGAATAACTACTGACCAAGTTTGAAACACAGTATCTTCTTCACGTTATCTTGGAATGTGGACAGAAAAATGAGGGTTGACTACTAACCATGTTTGAAACACGGGACCTGTCACAAATGTTGTTTGAGGAAATCAGGGGCATTGGCCCAAGATGGTAGGTGAGCTAATGTGTCATGGGACCAGGCTGTAAAGGGGGTCTCTTCAAACATTGAAGATGATGGGGATCCAAATAAAGGTATCATGATACTTGGACATGATATGAGGGGATTTACATGTAAAAATCCACACTTTGGGATCTTTTTCATGACCCATTTGAGTGCGACAATAGGATGTATCAATTTGAGGGATTTAAATCCCCATCCAAAGAAAAGGGTCATGGGGTCGCACACTCCTTGCATAAGGTCATAGTGTGGAACATTAAGAATTGACTTGACATAATGATATTATTACAGGGTGGTGAAGTAGTTGAACCCAATGCGTATTTCTCATAGGGATATTTAGGTTAGGGTTATATAACTGGGACCATTCTAGGAAGAGACAAGGAAGAAACATGGTGCAGTTTTCGTAAAACCTGACATGAAATGAGAACCCAATAGGTTCATGCCAAAACACAAACATCCAAAGGAATTTTGGCCAATGGGGCCCAAAAAGGGGTGAATGAATTTATATTTCTCGGGGATAGACCCGAATATGGAATTTTTCGGCGTTCAAACGTATCATATGAAGATGGAAATCAATCCATTCATAGTTCTGGATAATTTTGTGTAGTTTTGTGTCCTATGAAAAGGATGGTCATATCATAATATATAGGTTTTAGAGCACAAAGAATATATAGAATGGAGGGAGGTAGATATGTTGTGCGGTAATTGGAAAGCCTGATGTGAATGAGGATGGTTGGAGTCTATATCACACCATGTGCTCCATGGGGAGGTTTTAAGTCGAGGGAATAAATGTGAAAGTTGGGATGGGACCATAGAATAGTGCCTTAGCATTCCTACATACCACATTATGATAGGGATCAATCCATATATAGTTATAGAAGTGGAATATTAGGTTACCAGTGCTAGGGACAATACATTCATGTGGTTCTAGACCATGCACCAAAATTAGCAGCATTTGATTGATCTTTTATATTATTTAGGATAGTTTTGTGTTTTTTTGTGAGGAAATAATCCAATGAAGGAGAACCCTATTGTTTTTATAGTAGTAAAGCCATATGTACACATAGAAAAAGGGTATGGTGGGTAACCATTACCAAACACATTTTCCCTTCGAGTGAGGATATCAAAATGTCTTGTCGCATTTCATTATGCTGCCTAGACAATAATTCCATAGTTTATGGTCGTATGATAGGACACACATATACATTTTAATGAAATTAAATAAAGAACCAATAGTTGAATGTCACGTGGGACTATGTATTATAGATTAAGGCCATTTGGATTGGACACATACATGATAAATGAGGATTAATCTGAATGTGCACGGTGTGATGAAACATACCCGACATGAATGAGGACAGAAGCCTGTACCACACCATGAACGATTATAGGGAAGAAAACTAGGACCACAAGGATATAAAAGGTTTGTGAATATGGGGATAAGCCTAAATATGAAACTTATAGTGTTCACAAGTAACACATAATGATGGTAATCAAGACATACATAGTTCTAACGGTGCAGTTTAACGTCATGCAAAACAGGGGGCAGAATACACTAGCTCCTAGATGGGATTATGTGGTGATGATTTTTCAAACCCTACGTGAATGAGGACGTAATCCCATACCAAGATACACCACGCAATCCCATTAATGTTGGGGACCAGATGCTGAATAGAAGAATTAATTAATGGGACATGAGTTGGACCCAATGATGAGATTCTTGGGCATTCTTACATTTCATATGAGTATGGGAATCCAGTTATACGTAGATCTAGTATTGTCATGAAGTTTTACGTTTGGCCTCATGGAGGTAGAGATATCATAGTTTAAGGACTTTGAGCTTAGACCATAGGGAAAAAAGACACTTCCAAATGGGTGAAGTCCTCGACCGAATCCATATGCCCATGTGAGCTATGCATGATGTTGGAAATAGGGGAAGAGAAGGTCTTTTCAACACATGGAATGCATGCAAAGGGGAAATCTGTGTGGAGCCTCGAAAGACACCCCACCATGGATTTGTCCTCCTAACGCACATAAATTCACTAAGGGGTCACACCAAGAGTGTTGAAATTCCACTTAGATATGATGGAGTGTAAAATTATGGGAATCATCCAAACAATATTTATGGCCTGATGTTGTTGGTGCGATGATTGAGGATTACTATTGACCGTGTTTGAAACACAATATCTATATCGTGTGACTTGAAACTGAAACATTAAATGACTGTCAACCACTGAACATATTCACAATGATGGACTTGTATCAACTTGTTGTTTGAGGTCCTCGAGGATGTTGCACTGAAATAGTAGGAGATCCCATAGGATGAAAATCAGTACCATTTTCAGGCCCTTTTAGATGTAAAATATGACGGATGCCCAAATTTAGTGGATTATAAATCCTAAGTATAGGTGATAACATTTCTATGAAGGATTATAAACTCTAGGTGTTCAACCAAAGTCCTCATGTTCACATTGGTGAGAAAACAAAGAGGATTGAGGGGACCAACATAAAAACGAAGAACCTAAGAAAATAAGTGTGAATAAAGGGGGGGGGGGGCGAAGAACTCTTAGGGAAGAAAGGTATGTGGTGTAGTTTTTTAAAACCTGACATGAATGAGGACATAATCCCATACCACGCCGCATGCTCCTCTCTTGGTAGAACATAGGCTAGGATTTAAGAGGCTTTGAAGTTTCTCTGAAATGGGGATGGACATGAAGTTTAAATGTTTGGGAAGTCCTTAATATCCTATAAGAGTGGGAATCAATCGACAAAAAGTTCTTGAGGATGATCTGTGATTTTACATCCTGAGGAAAGGACTCAGATATGGGTAAGGTGTCTCGAAAAAGGATGTGTACGACATGAAATGTTACATGACATTAATGAGAACGTAATCCCATACCACACTGTATAATCAAAAATGCGAACTTTTTTTAGGGGGACAAAATGTATGAGTAATATTAGACTAGAAGTCCCTGCTAGTTCATAGTTTAATGTCTTTTGATGAGGATGAGGGTGATCTTAGTTTAAGGTCATTGAGCTCAAACCATATATATGTGACCCTTTGTGCGGGTATTGCCTTTCCAACGCTCCTAAGTCCACATGAGCGATGCCCAATGTGGGAAACGAGGAATATAACTAAGCTCTCCCCAACATATAATGGTATGATAGCTGGAATCACACTCCTGCATTATGAAAACTAATTTTTTAAGGGACAGAGAGATATAATGAACCACTACACCCAATATTTGGGACATATAGGGGAGGTTACAACGATGAAGGATAGCTGTTGAAAATGTTATAAACACATCATTCATATCATGTGACCTGAAATGGAAAAGGACAAATGATTGTCGACCACTGACCATATTCATGATGAAGGACATGTATCCATTTTTCATTTGAGGTTTTCAAGGTCATTGGCCTGAAATTATATGAGAGGACTTGGGATATGTATCTGTACTGTTCAGGGGGGCGGGGTCTTCTAATGTGGCAAATAATGAAGTCCTAAAAAATGAAATGTGTGAAGAATGAATGTGCCCACAAAATTTAACATTAAGAAGGACTAAAAATGTGGTAGACATCTTCAGGAAGAAGGGCACATGGTGTGGTCTTAATGAACTCGACACGAATGAGGAAAACATCTTACACTGCACCATGTATTTTAATCCAAGGGGAGATCTTGAAGTTGGGGATGGTCCTACGGATGAAATGTCATGGCATTTCTATGTATCCCATAAGGATGTGAATCAATCCAAACATTAATTAAAAAATGGCCATTTAGTTTAGCATCGTATAGTAAGGACGTGGGAGGATTGAAGAATGAAGAACGACACATGGTTTACTCATCTTAATTTCTATATTAGTGGGTCCAATGAATCCTATATTGCACCATGCAGGACCCTCACAAAGAACTACACCTATAGGGGTAGTCAAAGAGAAGAGCTTGGTTCTGGAATAAATATTAGGCTTCTGAGCATTCCTACATATCCTGTGGGGATGAGAATCAAGGAATATGTAGTTCTTGATATGTAGATTAAAATATTGATGGATGAAAAATTAGTTTAATTTCATGTATGGTATAATAGTTTAAGATCATGTATGACTGGATTACTTTGAAAAAATATTTATTGAGGAATTTGGAATTGGTCGGAGGAGTTATATGCTCTCCATCCATGGTAACCAGTTAGTACGTGCCATTGGTGTAAACCATATGAATGACATAAGGACATTTCCATTTGTGCTCCATCTTGGGAGGTCTCGAAACAGGTAACATTGGTGTTCTCAGAGCCAAAACCAGGTCACATTGCATGAATGAGAGGAGGTGAAAATTCTTGTTGAAATCTATGGATATCATTCTATGATACCTTTTTAGACTGTATAGGGAATGAATCTTGTTCTCGTCGAGTGATTCTAATTCAATCAGATGGATTTTAGCTACATTACCTGGCATATTCTGATTGTAGATAACTATCCGTAATTGATGAAAATTTAATCTCAATAGGGAGGATGACCTTCGTTCCTTACAACAATGATTATGGGGTCACATGTGTGGAATTGAGTGTCATCATTTGGTAATACCAAAGGGAGTTGTGGAGCATCTTTGGAAATGTATCCTTATTCTTACCAACCATCTTCTGCAGAATGTTAGAGAGGGTTTTGTCGAATTCCTCGATCATCCCATTTTCTTGGACATGGTAGTAAGATTTATGCTTAGAACAAATGATGTACTTTGAATACAATTTCTTCAACATGGCTTCCTAGAAGATGGTTCCATTATCGGTGAGAATGGTGTGAAGAACTACAAATTGGTAGATTATGTTGGTATAACAGGCATTAACCTCCTTGAGAGGAATCACCTCTACCCAATTGTAAAAGAAATTTGTAGCAGCCAGGATGAATCTGTACTAGAGAGTTGTTGTCATGGATATGTTCCCATGACATCGAGTCCCCAGAACATTTTGGGCCAAGATTACTTGGTGGTGTGTGGAGGATTTGGTGTCTGATGGAAAAATTTGGCTTGAATTTTTTTTGCATGACACCTCTTGTCAAACTCGATGTAGTCATGGATCATGTGGAGCCAAAATTACCACAACCTTCATAAATGGTGAGAGAATTTCGGCCCAGGTTGATGAGACACGTAAGATCCATCATGAACCTCCTCCCTAAATTTAGAAATCTCAACTCCTTGAATACAAAAGATGAGAACCCCCATAAAAATTGCACTTATAGAGGATCTGCACAATGTTGGGACCACTCTGTAGGGTGAACTATAACATATGATGTCAGATTCTCTCATGCATGGCCTGATCTTCTGAGAGGTTACCGTAAAAGAGGTGCTCGATAAAGGGTGTCCAGTAATCTAGAGTTACATCCAACACTGCGTCAGGTGGACCTGAGGGTCCGGATGTAGGGGAGATGGAGGTAAAGTGGATAACCTGGGGGCTATCATTTTTATCTGAAGTGATGGGGGAGATGACTCTCTAGTGTGCCAAGTTAGCAATCATATCATCTTGATTTGGATTTGTATGAGTTGAAGTTAGGATGGCCAAGGCATCAACATGATCATTTTGAGACTAGAGGACATGGGTATATTTTGGCCAAGATGGGAACTGGGCTATTAGTTGGAGGGTGTGTTCCCACAGTTGTACAAGCTCTGGATTTATGACAATATAGCCATCTTTTATCTAGATGATTACTATTGCAGATTCCCCTTTCACATGAATATAAGGAATTTCAATCTTGAGTTCCTATTGGAAGCCAGTGACGAGAGCTAGTACATGGCCTCATTGTTGGTAGAACCCTCAGACAACAGGAATGAATACGGAAAAATAGCATGTGTGGGAGTGATGAAGACGATACCAAGTCATAATCTGTTGAGTCTGGGGTTATTGAGCCTTCTACGGTAGGGCTCTGTGATGCATCATCGAAATAAATTTTCCAACACGTAATGTCTTGGTCTACTGAGAGGATTGCCCATCAGAAAAATAAATTTCCATAAACTGGTCTGTAAAAGCTGTATGTCAAGCAAGGAAAACTTCCAATGCTTTCCCCATAATATCCTTATGAGGGACAAACCTAATGTTGAACTGCTGGAGGATTGTTTCCCACCGAGCTAGATGGCTGGGGTGATTTAGTATGTACTTCAGTAGATACACTCGGGTCACCAGGTGTAACTCATGGCAGTTATGCTAATGTCACAGTTTATGTACTTCCAATACTATTGAATGGAATATCTTCTTGATAGAGGAGTATATAGTCTCTATATCAAGAAGCATGTGACATAGATAGTAGTGACTATTCTCTGTCACCTCGCTATTCACCAGGAAAAGGAGGGAGCTGATAGATTATTATAGGGCGTCACGTAAAGGATTATTGTCTTTCTGGAAATTAGAGGCATCAGGACCATTGGCTAGGGAAGACACTTCTTGATTACCTCAAAACCAGTCTAACATTCCTCGTCCCTCTGATAGAAAATGCCTTTCAGTATGAGTTGAGAAAAGGGAATACACATGACAACCAAATTTTCGATGAATCGTTGTATATAGGCTATGTTACCTTCAAAGCCTCAAAGTTCATGAATGTTGATATGAGGAGACATATGAATGACTGCCTTAATCTTCTCTTGATTTATCTTGATGCCTCTATATCTGACAACGAATCCATGAAACTTCTCAAAGGTGACACTAAAGGCACCCTTCAATGGGTTCATCATTAGATAGAGTGAACAGATGAAGTCAAAGAAATTATCAAGTTCATTAATATGGTCCTGATTCTAGTGAGTTTTGACCACCAGATAATCTACATTGAATTCCACCAATTTATTTAGGATAGGTTTAAATATGCAATGATTTTCATGCTAATAAGTGGAACAAGAATTCATTAGACCAAAGGTATTGGCCTAGTAACAGAAATTACATTGTGGTGTCCGGAAGGCTGTTGGCTCTTCATCCTCATGGGATATTCAGATTTTAATATACCCAAAATATCCAATCCATGAAAGAGAGATATTGGATCCCAATTGTGGCATCAATCCATAGTTCTGTCATAGGAATGAGAAAATCATCATTCGAACAGTGGCGGTTGAGATATCGGATGTTGATGAAAAATATGATCTATCTTTTCTTATTCTTGATGGTCATAATGTTGGCTAGCCATATGGTGTTCTGTAACTCCTTGAAAAAATTGGCTCTAATGAGATTATCATCATCGGACCCGACCATGACACTTTGAGAATGGGGCATCTTTCTGGGAGGGTACTTAAACCCGCAGTGATTTTCTAGGAGACCGAGGGGGCAGATAGCTACCTGGGGATCCAGTCTCATTATCTCTTCATAACTCCAATAAATTACATAGATATGCTACTTAAAAAATTCCATGTACTTATGTTGCTATTTGATAAAAATATCTGCACTGATCGATGTGGGTTTCGGATCTCCCGCACTAATGAGGTTCACCTGTACCAATTCATCTATCGTTGTAGAGACACCGTCTTAAAATACCAGAGTTGGGTCTTCCATATTCGTTTCATCACTTATGGAGGAGGGATACATGGTGGTTATAGTTTCTTATGAGTCAATAGTTCCTCATGGGAAGCTGGTTCCTGCCTGGGTAGTAGTGGGAACATCATCGGGGGACTCCTGTGTTGTCGTGACCATAGCGATGAATGTTGTTGATCAGATCCCATATAGTCATCAGACCAAGGGTATAAACTTAATGATATCGAATAAATAGTGGAACATCATCTTGAGCTGGTTTATCCCAACCCATTGAAACATGCAATGATGGCGTATTTCAATTTTCATGGGGCAGACATCCTGGGATATTATGGGAGTAGGGGTCTCTGGGATCACTCGTGCCTGATTCACATAGGAATATAAGGTATTATAATGGAATTGCATAGACTTGGGGTCATGTGAATCCCCCTAGATCTAGAAACAATGACTCATTTCCCCATCTCTGGGGTCACAACCTCCAATCGATTGATCAAGAAAATGAAGGCACCATCCAGATTTGTCTATGGGTTGGTCACAACGATCAGGTTTTGAACCTCGTTAGCCTGAATCTTCGTGTCATTCCTCTTATAATAGTTAGTATCTAGGTAGTGGTATTACAAAGAGGAAAAGGGATACACATAAACTTGATGTACTCCCACTCGACCATTAAGGGAGTACTTAAGGCACTGGTGATTCGACAAAGGGACCACCACATGCAGGTGGAGTCATGGCCTGCCCATCAGCGCATTATAGGTGGTGCCCTGGAAGACAACCATGAACTATGTACTGAAAATTAGCCACCAAAATAGTTCTTCTAGATGATATTGTTGATTGAGTTCTCTTCCATCCTATCATATACTGGTATTTTTAGGTTAGAGTGACTCACATCATCCTTAGGCAATAGCATCTTTTGATGTGTCTTGGTTCAGATTTTGTTATTCCTAGAGCCTGTGTTGACAAGGCAGCTGAAAACCTCCACACCATTGAGATGGTCTATGATGTAAAATGGGAGGATTTACCCCTTTATGGGAGAGCCTTCTACTTCCACAGAGAAAGAGATAATGGCTTGGTATTTAGCATGCTCGACTGCCTTAGCATGGAAGGATTCATTGGTTGCTACCTCCATCTCAAACTGGACGGGTCTTCATAAAGCCATGATAAGATATTCATGCATACATGATGACAGGTGAAGATCCATAAGGATGGAGATCCTATCCATAAATCATAATTGATGCCTGAGGACATCATACTTATGTTCCATGTGTGAACTCATTCTTATAGGAGGTCATTCAACAGCATGATGTACGATGGGCCCTGCTGCCTGAACCAACAGCTTACTAGTGCTGGGAATATCCAGTTTCTCAATAGTTGATGCTTGTGGAGACGCTACCAAATATGGGCCATTGGCTGAGTTCAGTCCAAAATATAACCTATTTGATCATGGCGTGGTCCAGGTAGCTCCTCCTGGTCAAGTAACAGAAATGTTGGAGATAGAGGACTTGATGATACTAGATGAGAAGGTTACACATGCTGAGCTCTCCGCTAGGCATGTTGTCTGGTTTCGGTGGCATGCACAGCCTAGATGGAAGTGATAATAGATGCACTTTTATGACCCATTAGTCCATAGATTCAAAAATTCTAATGACTTCTTTGTTTGTTGGGAGGATCCAACTGGCGCTCCTCATTATCGGGTACTATGTTGGGGTTGGCAAGCTCCACGGTGATAAATGAGGCATAGAATAGACATTCACTCAACGAATCCTCCACCATTGGATGTATTCTTGGAGGTATGTCCATCTCTGGGGGAATGATGTCACCAAGAGTATGGGATAACATTTGCATCAGTGAGAGACTTTGTTTTCCCTTACGTCACGAATTCCTGCTCTTTTGGGAAGAGGAAGGATGAGCCATTGTTTCATATGTACTGGATACGGTTGACGCGACATCTTATGAATGATAATGTCAATTCAAACATGGATGTATATTACCATAGGCACATGATACTGCATTATTATCCATCCCGTTTTTATTATTTTGGGACCCGCAGTTATAAACCCAATGCCACTACCCATTATTGTCACTACTACTTTCTAGCTTCACAAATACACATTCCACATGTGTCGAGGCTAGGCCTAACATCACTTTTTGGTTATCAACTTTTCCTTTAATCACATCCTTTAACAAGGGTGTCCCCTATGATTCAGTGGTAGGGGTAGTAATAGAGGAAATCAGTGAGATCCGCCTATTCTAGTCTGTTGCATTCAGGGAGATGTAGAAGTCCCTCTTCCACGGTTCTTCGGAAATAACTGGGGTCCTGAGCACCATTGAATGAGAATGTCCAGTTTTTTATATCAGGGAAGGGGGATATGGGAGGCTAGGCCTGGTAAGGGGATAGAGGAGCCTGTCAAGGAGGTGGAGCCTGGTTATCTCACGTTGGTGATGGTGGCACATTATGTGGGGCGTCTGCCGATTATGAAGTTGGAATTTCTAGGCTGGAGGCTACGCTTAAGGTGGAGGGCCTCTACAAAGCATTCAAGGTGGATCAACTGGTAGTAAATCTCATTGCCCAGGGGCCTCTATCTGTGCCACCACAGTGGGATCATCCATAGAATCTCTTCTTTAATGAAGTGTTGGAGGAAATAGCCCTCGCTTCTTGGCCTACTTCAAAGATTACTCTATATGATGGGCCTTATAAAAAATCACAGAATCCCCCATAGTAATTATGATTAATAAGAGAGTGGACCAGTTTTGTCTTCACATTATCCACAAACATTTTTTGGTAGTTGTTCATGTTTTAGTGGCATATCCATGTAGTAGCTGAGTCCCTTCCACCGAGTGACAAAGTTTGCGATGCATTCTTCAGGCCTCTGCATGAACTTGAAGAGGTATACAATACCCATCATCCATGTGGTGGAGCTGAATTTGTAGAGAATCTATCTATGTAGATTTTTACAGTCAGCAACTGAGCCGATAGGTTGTTGTTTGTACCAAAAAAACATCGACCATTCTAATTTCTATTCGAAACAATGGAGTTTGGAAGCTTCTTATTGTACAAACGTTCCTTGAATGGGTCCACACCTGAAGATGAAGTTGTCCAGATGTGACAGATGATCATCTGTCTAGTTAAAATAGGAGGATGTTGGGTTTTTGAAACTCAAGGGAGCTATCATATCATCCACCAACATCGAATACAGCTTGCCAGTAGGCAAGATTCCACATGTCATGCTTCCAGCCCCTTGACGTGTGAAATGAGTGCCAACATCCGATCATCTGGGTGGGGCTTCTGGTCTTGCTGAGGCTCCCAGAAGAATAATGCATTGTTTGTTTCTTCAATGTGATAAGAATGTATGGTGGCTCATGGAGCGGCTAGTGGGATGTCCTGCGAAGACGCTGGGGGAACCTAATCTAGGTCTCATATATTATCATGCTTCTCATGTGGATTTAGCGACACATACCATAATCATTTTCCATAATTTCTTGTCTCTATCCAATCTATGTGGGTAGGATGTTCAGGGTCACATGGAGGCAATTTACCAAGGGACTATTGTAGCTTCCCATGCTTCCCTAGCTGACGATCGTCGTATTTTGGTCGCCGCTCCATGACACGTTTAGCATGGTGGTCATCGACCATCTTCTTGTGATTTGTGAGCTATTGATGCAACACAACATTTCCGGGATCATACTCCATCATTTTCACTAATCCAGATGGTTTAGAGGGTTTGACATCCCCATGATTATCCTTACCCTTATTGTGATTTCAGTAGAGGGATAATGACTTGGTAGTTATAGGAAGACCCTATAAATTGATTTGTTGGTGGGAGATCCTTCCTGACATATCCAATCAGTGTGATACTCCCTCAAGGTGTATGTCCTCTCTGAGTATGTCTAACTCATTATCTCCCCCTAGTAGTTCGTCCTTGTTATCCATGACTCAAAATGAATAAATATACTCAGTATCGCCTGGAAAATTCGGGCTAGTGACAGATAGAATTGAAATGGAGGCCAACATGATTCCTCCAACCAAATACATGAATGTGGGGGGAGTCTCCTTGATAATCAGTAAGATCCCATTAAATCTATGATTGCATCGTTGTGGGAGGGTTCTATGGTGGCATGGTGACTCCGGGAGTCGAGCCAAGTAGAGTACGGCAAAATAAACCAAATTACACTACAGAAAAATGTCATCAAAGTGCGCCTAACTCTTGGGGTAATCCATTCTATGATAATGAAGATGAATGTACCATTCCATGGGGGTTCGGTGAAAACACCAAACTTCCTCCTAGTTGAGCGATTACAGTGCACTTAAATTCGGTGTGGAAAGTGTCCAAAACATCTTTGGGAAATGGTCCACACAATGAATGACCCACAAACTTCTCACATAATACTCGGGGTCTGGCCCTTGATTTCCCCACTAATCAACTGGAGGCTATTGGGCCACTGAAAATGAAACTGAAGTAGAACACTAAAACAGAAGATTTGTCTATGTGGAATATAGAGAACATGCTGACTAGTCTCCACATATCATGCTATCCTTTTAAGAATATAGTATCTTGGCCACCACATCATTATAATACGGGTTGGTGGCCATAGTTTCTAGTGGAGGAACAACGACTGTTGGTGGTGGACCATGCTGATGCTCATTATCCATTGGTCCTCATAATAACACTTTGTGATCTCTAGATGAGGTAGAGAGTTCTCCTAGTGATGAAAGGGGGGATTTCATAGCCAAAACATGGGTGGGTGCCAAATCTTCATCCTCCTGGATGTATCCGCAAAGGTTGAAAGGGATATGGTGGACCTCGCATTCCGAAAGCATGAGGCCGATGCACCATGTTCCTGCCTCATCCCTTGACATAGAGGATAAAGGTGAGGGTCCCATTACAGAGTCACATTCCTTCTCTCAATCCAAGAATCAGATAGGCTTAATTACATTCCGAATCTTCTTAACACTCTTCTTATGTCATCAGCGACCTGCCCTCTTACCCTAGGATGGCTCTTCCAGATAACATATATTTTTTCTCGGTGAGGACCATCGGTTGAACAGGTGCAATGGAATAGAGGAGATCCTCTTGGGTAAGATTTGGTGAGAGGAGATCCTAGTTAGATGTAAAAGGTAATACAATGATGATCTTCATGTGCACTGGTTTGTTGCACAGAGGGAATATTCGTGGGATTTTCTGGAGTGGGTATGATCTCCGCTGGAGCTGGTGGGAGAATTGGTAGGGCCTCTATGCTTATTTCATCTAGAAACCTTGATGCGAGGAGGTTCCTCATACTTGTCAAGAAAAACAGAGGTACGACCTCCGGGAATGGTATTTATGAAGCAATGTAATCTTCGGCTTCTCTGGTTGCTGAGATGATGATGACTCTCATCAGCTACAGTAAGGAAATCAGTAAGACCCCCACACTGATGGATGACCATATGTGTATCATATTCACAACAAAAAACTACGACAAAATGAATGAATCCATATATGAGGTTGTGGGTGTGAAGGAGGCTTATGTACAAAGCATAACTACAGTAGGGAGGACCCTCATTTGGATTGATGCCGGCATGGCGAGGAACTCCTCACTAATCTTGGGAGTGGGATAGACCTTCACTTTCATTTGAGATGGTATGGGTAGGACCCTCGTACTGGGTTTCATTGCCACAGGTCAACTCGTGGTGGGCGCTACCTGCATCAACGAACAAGAGAGTTGATCCAGCCATCCCGTGGGACGGTTGGGGCCTCGATACTGGTAGAGTGTATCAGTTCCACTAGCCAGTATAGAAATGAACTAATGGTATACATCCACAGTTTCATGAGAAATGGTAGTCTTCAACTTTGATTCCCCTCAATGTGTGCCCCCCTCAGCTTGTGCTCGATGCCGGCGTCGGGTTAACCGTAATGAGGCCAATGGTACAAGAGAATAGGTTACCTTCTCCTCAGCCTATGGGGTCAGGTGGTGTCATTGACACATTTTGGAGGGAGACCACAATGGGAGCCCATCGAATAGAATCATAGCCTGGCTAGCTCAGACATTAATCACCTCATTGGCAAAGGGGATTGAGTTATCGAAGCATTCGACGGAGCGACTCCCAAAATTATTATACATCATAGTGGGGAGTAGTGGCTCCCTATGTGGCCCTTAGGGGTAGAAGTGATGATGAGACGTAGAAGCCGCTATGTAATGATGGGCCATATAATGGGATAAGATAATCCCTTCTTCCTTGTATCGTCGAACTAGGACAATAATCACTGTTCTCTTAACTATTTCAGATGGAGAAATGGGGTGTGGGAGCCCATCATCTGTGGACATGTACGCTGCCATAGAAGGGATGAGGCCACGTGGGATTCCACATTGACTTTTACACTTTCCCTAAATCTATAGGTGGGTTGTGATTGGTTTCCTGACATGGTAGTTTGGGTCTAGTAACGCATGGAGATTAATCCATTTTTTCTGAAAAAATGAAATCGATGTCAAGTGCCCCTGTGTGATCCCGTCTTCGATGGATGGTATAAAGGATCCATGCAGACAACATCGTAGACCGATATATCCAACTATCAACTATCTCAATTTCTAGATAGTTCATGCTAGGCCCAATACATTTTTGTTGGGAGCTGGCTCCAGATTCATGGATCCGATGAAACACTAATCCACAGATGTCTCGAGCTCTTCTAATCACGAAATTGTGGAGAGGAAGTTTAGGTCAGGTTCAAAATTTCAGTTTTTGACACATTCGATGAGGTTCACATCCATATCTTATTTGGAGGACGCACAGTTGTTTCCCAACATCCCTTCTTTCCAATGGCAGGAAACATTTTTCACTTATTCATGAACTTTTTCTCCTTGATCGAAATGGGATGATGGGATATTGGTTTCTCCTTCCACTGATTCCTCCTCAGAACTTATTTCCTAGACCCGGTCTCCCCCATAGACTTATGACATTGTTCATGAAACTATTACCAATTCCATCCCTTCATGGATGCTGGTTAATTACACTACATCTATCAAGACAATCTAAGGGGTCCAGCCAGGGCTACAACCTTCTGTTGCGGGTGTTGTCACATTGGACATCACTGGCATGTCCGGATGATGGAACATAGAAATGTATGGGTCTCTTCCATTTATTATAGGGTTTCTCAAGGGCACAGAATCCAGAGGCATCCTTAATAAAATGTGTGGAATTGTATTCCTTAGGAATGTCTCTAAGGATTTCCTTAGCTTCACTTGTTTAACACATGGTTTTTCATGGGATAAGTGTCTAGCAGATATAGATTAGACTAATTGGAACACTGATAAGAGTATATCATATGGGGTTAACCCCAAGGGGGGACACTGATGCTAGGTGTAACACGTGGTTAGTTACATGATTGATACTAGGCGTAGAAATAATGTGGGTGACATGATCTCACCGGGATGTGGTGGCTCGGGTAAGAATTGAGATGGATATTTATTTTTTAGAGTGAATGGAGAGTGATATGAAGATGACGCAAGGGTGAAGGTGATATTGTTCTTGAGCCTTAGAGAACTTCTTAGGTATCCCTATGGTCAGGAATCAAATTCCACATAGTTAATTGGGGCAATGGGAAACCCGAGTATGCGACCCCTATGGATATGACACAAATGAAAAAGAACCATTGGGTTGGGGAATGAACTTCTCAGGAAACATAGGCTTGAAGGGAATGTTAGGATGTGACATGGGTGATGGTATTGAACCTTAAGGAGGCTTCATATGTATCCCCATGAAAGGATTGAAATTTACATAGTTAAATATGGGGAATGGAATCGGGGTGTGCGTACAGGACAGCGACCCAAAGTCCTGTGGGGGATTTCATGTGGATAGTATCCCAGCATTGGTCTGATGCTCGAGGGTTGTACCTATCATGTGATTCCATATAAGGGGGACACCAATTATTTCCAAATATTGCAGACAACAATGTATTTTCACTGAATGTGGTACAACATCTTATCATTGGATGGGGTACAACTAATTTGCACGGGATGGGGTAAAATTGGTTACCACTAGATGGGGTGCAATGGCTTACCACTTGACAGGGTACAACAACTTACTTCAATATGGGGTACAATGGCTTACATCTGGATGGGATACAATAACTTGTTGTTGGATGGGGTACAATGACTTACTGTCGATTAGGGTTCCAACAGCTTACTGATGGTTGGGGTTCCAACGGCTTACCGCTAATTGGGAATCACAATGGCTTACCGTCGATTGTAGTTGGACCCCATGGGGGCTTCCTATGTACCATATCTAAGAGGCACATATCAAATCCTACATAGTTTGAATGGGGAAAGGTTAACGTCATGTGGGTTACAAAGGGGGTGTACAGATTAACGTTATGCAGGATTGGGGTGTGCCGACATAGAGTGGTTGGAACCGATGGGTGTTGGGCATGAACCTCAGGGAGGATTCCTATGTTCCTCGACATGGGAAGGATCAATGTCCCCATAGTGCATAAGTGTTCGGTGGAACTATGTGAAGGGGTCGGGACCTGTAGTTATTGGGCTTGAACCTCAGGGAGGCTTCCTATATAAATTTCCTGGGAAAGGATCAAAGTCCACACTTTTCATATAATTGATGAGGATTCAAAGACCTAAAACCAGCCAATGGTTCATATTAATTATAATCAAATCATTTTGTCTATGCCTTAACCATCCAATATATATGGAAAGGGGTGTTATGGAAATGAAAAAATACATTCATTTACAATTAGTATGGTTATTTCATATATATAAATATATATTCCAATTTCAATTAAGACTCATTAACTACATTAAGGAACATGCCTTATAATTTTCATGTGAGAAGCATACATGTGCTAGATATTACAATTCATTTTTCAATTAAACACTCACCTTTTTCGATGTAATATCCGGTCACACCCAAACAGTGTCTCATATTCGAAATATGGAAAATAAAAGCATAATTAAAATAAGAACCATACATATGGTGGTCCATGATGTGGATATGACCACCAATGTTGGATACTACTTTTATCTGGGCTCTTTGAACACTATTCTATTGATAATAAGACACGAAAAAAAATAAACAGGTCATGCCTGATGAATTTTTTTGCACACACATGGAAATTTATAAAATAAAAATAATCGATGAATGATTTTTAAAACTACTGCCTCTTACTCATAGGTTTCTTCTCATCCAATATCATCGTACGGTTTGGCATTGATATAAATAGATATGATGAATGGAGATGTTCCCAAAATATAAAATATGTGATTCTGCATTTAAATAGGATCATTGATAGAATGTTGAATGAAAAATTTATAAAAAAAAAGATATTAGGATCTTACCACAACCAATCTAATGAGATGAGGAAATATTGAATTCTACGTCACATCTTAGAAAGCGATCAAAAGATAGAAATAGGGACATAAAATATCCAGAAATGGTGTGAAGAGGGTGATCTATCCACTAAGAATGAAATTTGAATGGAGGGTTAATAATATATTAATATAAGATCTTTTTGTAAAATTTGAAAGAATGGTCATCATAATGTATGACCACATTATTTTCCAAATCGGCACCAACTGTGACCTTCATCGGTAGGGAGGGGCACCCACATTGTAAGAAACCAGATCTTCATTTCAGGTATGTTTTTCCTTTTCTGGTCTTTTTGAGAAAAAGAGGAAATTATGGAAATGTTCTATGTATATGTCGTGTAATTTATGAGTACTCATTGTGTACTTCCATCCTGCAGCAGGCCTTGTGCTGGACATGTAGTAGCCACACACACAACCATGTGAGAGTGACATGGAGGTCGCCTAATGCGGTGTACATAAATAGCAAGTACACGATGTGTACTCCAAATATACATGTCGTGTATTTTTTTTCATTAAACACACTAGGGTCACGTCGGACGGACAAACATGACTTCTTCTTTGTTTGGTTCATCCGAGAGCAAGGGTACGACCACATATCATTGAAAACCCCCCGAGACTCTGTCCGTCCTCCGATTCAAACATCGTCGGTTGCGTTGGAATCACATCAGTGAGATCTCTCTTCTACTGGATCCTGGTTTCATGTTTTATTTTTTTCACATTATCATGGGTTGAATATTTAAGATTTTTTCTTAGATCTATGGAGTTATAAGGAGATTCAAGCTTAGAGGATCATGTATAGAGATCTTCTAACCCCGAGGTGGGTGTTTTGTTCCTTTTCGTTCGATGTCTTTGAATATTATGTGAAAATTTCACCAATACACTTGAATGGGGTATTGTGTGCTTACCATTTTCCCCTGTTGATTGTCGTACTTTCTTATATGTCTATGTAGATAAAATTTGTTATTGAATAGGGATGATTACAATGATTAAGATTTTTTCCCTTTACATGTTCTTTTTACCGACGGTTTAGTTCTTTTTATCCAATTTGGATGCTTTAATTATTTTCCTTCCCTATTGCTGTAGGATAGAGAGTTTGTATTCTGACATTCTTGATATGTCGTATACTATTTGGCCAAGGAGTTCTGTAGGTTTACTTTTTCCATATTACACTGTTATGCTTGTTGACCTACATAGGCCTGTGAGAACCTAGAGTAGTAGACTATAGGCATAATTGACTAGGTGAGCTTCCTTATAGAGTCTTTGAGCACTTAGGCTATAATGGGGATTGACTAATTTAGAATCCTCAGAGATCCTAGAACCATTTGGGGCTATAATGGGATTGACTACGTGATCTTCCTCAGATATTCCATGTTTTCTTTAGACTATAATGGGATTGACCACGTGATTTTCCTCCAAGAGTCTTTGTTTTAGTTGTATGAACTGGGCTATAAAGGGGAATTGACCTATTGAGCTTCCTTAGAGAGTCCTAGACCATGGTGATATAAAAGAAATTGACCAGGTGATCTTACTTAGAGAGTCCTTGACTACCCTACACTATATGGGGAATTGACTGTGTGAGCTTCCTCAGAGAGTCTTTTTTTACCTTTGACTATAAGTGGATTGACTGTGAACAAATCTTTAGATAGTCTTATTATATTTTTATGACTGAATCAGAAGGGTTAGGCTGATTCCTCCACCTTGAGGTTTGTCTGTAGTAATTAGGTAGGACCAGAGGGGATGGTTGTGAGTACTTCTCTGAGGATTACTATTATGAGGTTTATCTGTTTGATTCACAATTGCGTGGATAAAATGTGGATTGTTTATTATTTAATAATTTATTGTTTACTGATTTTTGTACTTTTATCATACTTATATTCACTGACTATTAGGCACAGATCTTCAGGTGGTTACCTATTGGGATTTAGTCCAACACCCTATTTGGGTCATGCTTTTGGACCAAAAAAATTTATGTTGTTTCATGAATAGACAAGGGAAAGTTCCCTTCTACTTCATGTACTTGACTTTCGGTGGAGCTGGAGAGCATGGGACCAAGATTATGCTTTTGATACTGAGGATTTGTTTATCTTTTTTTTTGTACTTTGGTTTATTCATGCTGTATTCTAGCGTTGTTACTTTTTTGGATGCTTCCTAGACATATGTATCATTCATCATTTATATATGTGCTCCAGGTTTTTTATTATTCCAGTCTTCTTCTATTTACTATTGTTTGGTATTTGCTGATTCTCATTTTGTATGTATTGTTTACTTCCTCTATATACTCTTCCAATGAGGGAATAGTTTCCCCACTATGACACTCAACGCCCTCGCTGCTAGTCGGCAGCCTCTGATATTCATGGAAATGCACTTGAGGCCATATGACCAACCGTGTACGAGGCGCCTCTAGCTAGATTTCGGAACCGGGACATTAAAAAGTGGTATCAGAGGAATTCTATTCTCTTGATTTACTGTTCATATCCTTTATCCAGTGATAGGATGGAATCAGTACCTGATAATAAGTTGTTCCTGGGAGTAGAAAACTCATGTACATGGAAAAGCCAATCTACCTCGTTCAATTGCAATTTTATGGTTTTCCAATTATTAAAGTTCATTTAATTTCACCTTGAATGATTCACATTATTTTTTTTTTGTTATTTCTGATTTTATTGAGGTTTTATTTCTGTAGCAACCAGATGAGTTGAGGATATTCCATCTCATGCATCATATAGGCGCTTGCTAGAAATCACATGTCAGGAATTTTTTATATGACATATAGGATGCATTAGTGATTTCATGTTGTTGTTATAAGTAATGTGTAAAATATTCATTATGTTGTGATAGAAGCCTTGATTGAAATAGTTGTTGTTTGATAGTGTATTGCTGGTGTAATGGTTTACTCAAGTGAATGCCAATCTTTGGTTGTTGAGGTGTTATGGGCAATCATGTACCGTAATTTGGAGGATCATTGCCTTGCTTTCCCTGATATAATGTGTATAAGATGCCAAAATTTGATTCTGAGGGTGTATGGGCCCTCACGGATCGTAATTTGGCACTATTAATGCTTGTTTCAGTGTTTTCTGGGATTCAGAGTAGTTTATGAGGCTTACTGTCTAGAAAAAACCACAATACACGATGTGTAGTGTTAATTACATGCCATGTGTTCTTCTGTTCTTTAAGACACTGTTATTCTTAAGTACATGACGTGTACATTATGTACACACCGTGTAGTCTCTAATAGTTTCATTGGCCATTTGGTAAGAGACACAGGATGGGGAAAACCTGGAGTGAACCCACCGTGTATCATCCATAAACATCGTGTAGTGTCGACCCCGTGCCCACCTGTGTCACTAACAAGATAGGTTGTCCATGTTGGGTGTAATACACCTCCTGTTCCTTCTAAACCCATTCTGTATTCTAACCATGGTACTCGGATGTGTCATGAACAACATGGGTTGGAGTTACCCTTCCATGTACACGCCATGTCCCCCTTGAACACGTCATGTAGTCTAACCATGGTTCCCGGTTGTGTCATAAACAACCTAGGGTAGTGTTATACTTTCTCATACTCGTCGTGTCCATCTAGAACACACCGGGTAGTTTGAGTCATGTGCCAGGCCGTGTCACAAACAACACGGGGAAAGTTAATCTTGTTTAGTACACGCCGTGTAAGAATTGTGGATTCCATGTATTCTTGTCTTAGGAGAGCCGTTTGGCTTAACTGTGTAGAAGGACTTGGGTAGGGGTAGAGAATTCAAGTACACACCGTGTGTTATGACAAAACACCATGTTTATAGGGTGTTACATGACCAGTTAGACAAGAGTACATTCCCATGTGGATGACTTATGGGAACACGCCATGTAGTCATTTTTTGTAAAACATAATTGATTTCCTTATCATGTTCCCTTATTACACTCCTCATTTTTAGTTCATGATAATCTTGTTCTAAGGTGTGCACTTGACCTTGCAGATTCATGCCACCGAGACATCCTCCAGTCTTGCGCCAGTTTCCTGACAGTGATCAGACACCAAACATAGCCGATTAGGGACTACCTACAGACCCTCCCATTGTGGCAGCCTTGGCACCGACCATTGTACCTGACATAGGTGCTAATGTACAGTTTAATGATGGTTATCAGAGGATGATGCAGACCTTTCAGGGAACGCCTCCTCCTGCCCTGTCGATGGCTGATTTGATGTGGGTCTTCCAGCCGCAACACCCTCCCAGTTTCTCAGAGTAAGGAGGACCCTAGGCTGTAGAGTCATTCCTAGAGGCCACGTTGACGATTTTCGATCATCTGGAGATACCTCCAAAGATGAGGGTGAATATTTATACCAACATGATATCAGAATCTGCCAAGAGGTGGTGGGATGTGATATCACAGGTGGGCCGCCAGCATATTATGGCTTGGGAAGACTTTCGGCGCATCTTCTACGATTAATTCTATCCGAAGACCTTGAGGGTCGATTGAGCCCGAGATTCCATGAGTCTGGACTAGGGTACTCTTACTGTTATGGATTATTCCTCTAACTTCACAGAGCTACAGTGTTTCACGCCTATTCGAGGAGGTGATGAGTTGTTCCTTGCATGGAAGATTGAGGATGGTCTGAGGCACGACATCTGATCGCAGGTGAACATTTTCAGGGTGACGTCGATATCATCAATAATCAACCCAGCGCTGATCAGAGCATACAACTTGAGGGATTCATGAGTTGTGAGCCAGGGTGGTTCGGCATCCATAGTTAGTGCTCCACTAGTTGATAGAAAGAAGTGCCACAGTGAGGCTGCACGAGGAGACCAGAGCATGAAGGATGCATCTTATGGTAGCTAGGTTGTGTGATACCTGTGTGAGATAAGCAGGCATACAAGGCCACAATTCCCAAGAGACCCAGTGGAGTGCTGATATTGAGGCATGGTTGGTCACCTTTAGCGCTTTTGTTTGTTTATATCACTAGTATCTGGTGACATGCGTTCTTCTATGACTCCTTGTTGAAGAGAAGCACCACCAATTTCTCACTAGTCTGGGAACTGGAGTTCTACCAGCTATTCAGACCAAGGTGGAAGTCATGGACATGGTATCCAGTCACCCAGTTTTTAGTGACATTAGGGTGGATCAGCTCACAGAGGTCAGGCAGGGTCACTGGGCCGCGGTACGGTCCAGACTTTTCCAGTGGAGTAGACCCAGTAAGAGCAGGATCCTAGCCCTTCTACCATTAGAGGTACGATCTTAGTAGCCTCAGTCAGAGAATATTATATTTTAGATATAGGGGATTCTCATAGCTTTATATATGTTGCTATCATGGAGAGACTTGGGCTCTGCATCATTTCTTAAAATGATATCTTTATAAAAGACACTCCGTTAGAGACTAGAGCAGCTAGTGTATGTCAGTGCAGAGAGTGCCCTCTACAGGTGGGTGGATGTCACTTTCTGTGGGACATTTATGTCCTAGAGATGACATCCTATGATTTCATTCTCAGGATGGATTGGTTAGTTCCATTCCAAGAAGTCTTCAACTATTATCGCCACTGGTTGAGTTTCATATCACCGTAGGGTGGATCTTTTCTTTATAGGGGAGAATGGGATGTCCAGGCGAGAAGAGCGGGTCCAGAGCATCACAGGTTGGGAGGAGATACAGACCAGATTTCTAGTGTTTGTCTACACAACTAGGGGACTTCATAGTTAGACTTTCCTCCAGTGTTGGATCATTTTAGAGATGTCATTCCAGAAGAATTTTCAGGTTTTACTCTGGAGCGCAAGGTAGATATTTCAATTGAGCTTGTTCCAGGAGTTATATCAGTGTCCATTACTCTATTTAGGATGGCTACACCCGTGTTTGTAGAGCTCAAGATGTAGTTGGAGGAGTTACAGGCATAGTGTTTCATCCGATCTAGTACTTATCCTTGGGGTTCACCTGTCCTATTATCGAAGAAGGATGATGGCACCCTCATGATTTGTGTAGACTATCGGAAGTTGAACCAGTTGATGGCCAAGAACTGGTATCCCTTTCCTAGGATTGATGATCTCTTTGATCAGCTTCGAGGAGACAAGGTGTCCATGAATATTGAAATGAGGTTTGGATTTTATCAGTTGCGTGTTACACCATCTTGTATACCTGTTAAATCCTTCTGGAGCAGGTATGGTCTATGCAAGTATATGGTTATTCCATTCAGCCTCACGAACGTGCCTACAATTTTTATGGAACTGATGAAATGAGTGTTCCATTCATACATGTATTCCTTCGTGGTGGTTTTTGTGGACGATAATTTTGTGTACTCTTACACTCGACACGACCACGCTACCCATCTTGAGATCTTTTTGAGTACACTGAGGAAGCATCAGTTATATGATAAGCTCTCAAATTGCCCCTTCTGGATGGATTAGATTCACATCTTGGGTCATGATACCTTAGAGACATAAGTATCTATAGGCCCAATGAAACTGAGAGCTGTAGTTTCCTGGGATAAGCTGAAGAATTTCTAGGAGGTGTGGAGTTTTATATGGCTGGTTGGCGAATACAAACATTTTATACCGGACTTTTCATGCTTAGCAGCAGGGCTGACAGGTCTGACTAAGAAGGGGGAAAAGATCATATGGTCAGATTCCTATGGGTCAGCCTTTCAGGAGCTTAAAAAAAGGTTGATTTCAGAAATGATACTAGTCTTGTCAAAGCTAGGCTAGAGTTATACTGTTTACTGTGATGGATCAGGCATCGGGATCAGAGCTCTGCTTATGTAGGGATATGGATTCGTTGCATAAGTGTCTCGGTAGTTGAGGCCACATGAGAGGAATTACTCGATGCACGAACTGAAGTATGCAGATGTTGTTCATGCCTTACATTGTTATAGACATTATCCTTTAGGAGAGCATTTTTTTTGTTTTCACAGACCACAAAAGTCTCAAGTACATCTTCACACAGCGTGATCTGAATTTGAGATAGTGCATTTAGGTTGAGTACCTACGGTCCATTGAAATTGAGCTCGCCCATACGCCTGGGTAAGGCAATGCAGTGGCTGATGCATTGAGCAACAAGATGCAGATACATGTAGTTCAGGAGGCCAGTAGTGAGTGGAAACTTATGTCTCTATTCTCTAAGATGCATTTGTAGGAGCATGAAAGACAGGGGTAAACTTTTCTTTCTTTTGTAGCTGGTACCTCCACCCTTCTTGATCGAGTATGAATGAGGATTCTATCATATTCAGAAGGCCTAGTCCTAAGAAAGAGTGTGTTAGGAGAGGACCCTATTCATGTATGTACCATAGGCGAGGATGAGATCATGTGTTTCTAGTGACACTTATGGGTGCTAGTAGATATATGCGAGGAGCTGATGCAGGATTTTCATTCCTCAGTTTGGGCAGTTCATCCTGGCGTCACCAAGAAGTATCATGATCTATACCATTAGTATTTTGGTCCAGGTATGAAGATGGATGTTGTAGGTTTCTTCATGAGGTGTTCATATTGTCAGCATGTGAAGGTGGAGCATCAGCGACTAGAATGGATTTTACATCAGTTACCTATTCCCGAGTGGAAGTGGATTGATGTCGCGATGGACTTCATTATCAGTTTGTTGAGGTCGCCTTGAGAGAATGATGTTGTTTGGGTTGTCATTGATAGACTCACGAAGGTTTCTCACTCCTTCATAATCAAGGAGACCTTATGTGTTTACGATATGTGATGGTGGCACATCCATGAGATTGTGTAAGTCTACATGGAAATCCACACTCCATCATTTCAGATAGGGATGCAAGTTTTACTTCTCAGGCCTGGAAGGGGCTTCAAAAGGATTTGGGTACACATGTACTTTTGAGTACAGCTTACCACCCCCAGACCGATGGCCATACTAATAAAACAATTCAGGTTCGTGAAGACATGTTCTGAGCATGCATTCTGGATTTTGGATGTTCTTGGGAGAAGCATATACCTATTGTGGAGTTTTCATAAAAAATTAATTTTCATACAACTATTCAGATGGCACCTTATGAGACTTTGTTTGGTAGGATATATCAATCACCCTTATGTTGGATGGAGTTAGGAGAGGCTGATTTTCTAGGACCTCGCCTTGTTCAATTGACCACAGAGAAGATTGAGTTGATTCGGAAAAGGATGGCTGATGCACAATCTCGACAGAAGTCTTATCCTGATCAGTAGAGACGACCTCTGGAGTTCGAGGTTGGGGATCAGGTTTTACTACTTGTCACACTAAGGTTGGGGCACAAGAGGATTAGTATACATGGTAAGCATTTACCGAGGTACATTAGGACATTTGTGGTTTTGGAGAGAGTTGGGCAGGTTTCTTATCGGTTGTAGTTACCTTAGAGGTACCAAGTTATGCATGGCGTCTTCCACATTTCTCAACTTTGACGTTATTTTTCAGACCCGTCTCAAGTATTTCGACCCGAGGAGGTTGATATGAAAGAGGATGTGTCATTTAAAAAGAATCTTATCCAGGTTGTGGATTTAATTACAACGGTTCTCTGTGGTGAGTCTGTTCCTCTGGTACGAGTTCTATGGGATCACAGGCGGCTGTAGGATGAGACTTGGGAGAGGGATGCCGATGTACGAGCTCAGTGGCCGGAACGGTTTGGGGATTCTTCTTCTATGCCACTCTAGTAAAATTCGGGGAAGAATTTATTTAAGGGAGGATGTTTTTAAGAATCCAGATCTTCTTTTTCATGAATGTTTTTCCTTTTCTGGTCGTTTTTTAGAAAAAGAGTTAACTTTGGAAATTTTCTAAGTACACGTCATGTACTTTATGAGCACACTCGATGTTATTCCTTATCACAGTAGGCCATGTGCTGGCTGTGTATTAGCCACACACACGACCATCTGGGAGTGACATGGAGGCCACCTAATGAGGTGTTTGGAAACATAAAGTACACGCCGTGTACTCCAAATGTGCACAATGTGTATTTTGTTTTTTTTCATTAAACACACCAGGGTCGCGTCTGACAGATAGAACTGACTTCTTCTTCTTTTTTCTGGTCCATTTGAGAGTGAGGGTACAACCACAAATCATTGGCATACCCCGAAGCCTCTGTCTGTCCTCTGATTCAAACATTGTAGAATGCATTGGAATCGCATCGTTGAGTTCTCTCTTCTGTTGGAACCTCGTTTCTTGTTTTCCCTTTTTTTTTCAAGTTATTGTGGGTTGAATGTTTTAGATGTTTTATAATATATATATATTTCTGAGGAGATCAAAGCATTGAGGTTCAAGTATAGAGATCTCCTATCCACGAGGAAGGTGGTTTGTGCCTTTCCATTCGAATTCTTTGAATATTACGTGCAAATTCCACCAATACCCTTGAACGGGGTATTGTGTGTTTACTATTTTTCCCATATTCATTGTCTACCATGATTGTATTCCAATGTAGAGGTAAATTTCTATTGAATAGTGTTGATTTCTCTGCATGGGATGTTTTTCCCTTGAATGTTCTTTTTACGACTGTTTGGTTCTGTTTATCCAGTTTAGATGCTTTTCTTGTTTTCTATACCTATTGATGTAGGATAGAGAGTTTGTATTCTGACTTGCTTGATATGATGTTGACAATTTTTCCATGTTGTTCTGTAGGTTTACATTGTCCATATTACACTTCTATGAACGTTGACCTACATAGGGTCGTGAGAACCTGCAGTAGTAGACTATAAGGGTAATTGACCGAGTGAGCTTCCTCAAAGAGTCTTTGAGCACTTAGGCTATAAGTTGGATTCACAGTGTGAGATTCCTCAGAGAGCCTAGAACCACATGGGGATATTATGGGATTGACCGCATGAGCTTCCTCAGAGATTCCTTTTTCACTTTATACTGTAAGGGGATTGACCGCCTGAGCTTCCCCGGAGAGTCTTTGTTTGAATTGTACGACCTAGGTTATAAGGGGAATTGATTGAGTGATCTTCATCAAAGAGTCCTAGATGTTGGGGCTATAATGGGAATTGGCCAGGTGAAATTTCTTAGATAATCCTTGACTACCCTAGACAATACGTGGAATGGACAGTGTGAGCTTCCTCCAAGAAATTTTTTGTACCTTTGACTATAAGGGGATTGACGTTGAGAGCTTCCACAGAGAGTCTTATTATATTATTATGACTTAACCAGAAGGGTTATAATGAGTGCACTCCCCAGAGGGTTGTCTGTTCTTCTTATGTAGGACCAGTGGGGATGGCTGTGAGTACTTCCCATAGGGTTACCTGTTTGAGGATTAACTGTTTGTTTCACTGTTTCATGGTTGAACTGTGGATTGTTTACTGTTTAGTACTTTCCTATTTACTACTTTATATACTTTTACCTGAAATATATTCACTAACAATTAGGAACATATAATTAAGTGGTTACCTAGTAGGATTCACTCTCAAACCCTATTTGGGTAATGCTTTTGGACTAATGTAGATTATATTTTTGTAGGTATATACAATTGAAATCACCCTTCTATTTTAGGTACTTGAATTTTAGTGGAGCTAGAGAGCATGGGAGCATGCTTATGATTGCGATACTGAGTAGTTGATTATCTTTTTTTGGTACTTTGGTTTAGTAATATTTTATTCCATCATTGTGACTTGTTTGGCTGCTTCCTAGCCATATGTATCTTACATCATTTATTATTCTAGTATTCTATTGTTTACATTGGCAGCGAGGACGTTGGGCCCTTCTAGGGGGGAAGATTATAAAAATACAACATCGAAGTAGGAGGTGCATGAAGCACCCCATTATAAGGTGGTGTGGATACCTCTAAAATCATGATGACATTTTCTAAGGGATTCCTGAGGGCCAGAGCCCTGATTAAACAAAACCATGCGGGCTAGTCCCAAAGTAGAAAATATAATGATAGTGGGCTAGACTGGGTGGTTGCAAATGGTATCAGAGATAGTGTCCATTTGATGTGCAAGTGATGATGATTTTCCATTCTAGGGGGGTGGGTTATGGAAATCCCACATAAAAGGAGGAGGATCACAAAACACCCCTTTATATGGTGGTGTGGATACATGTCCCATCATGAGGCCTTTTTATGGGGGTTTCTTGAGGGCCAGAGCCAAGGGAAAACAGAATCGCGCTAGTTTGGCCCTAAGAAGACAATATCAAGATCATGGGCTGGACTGCGCTGTTACTAATGGTATCAGAGTTGGTGTCCATTTGATTTTACAGCAAGGAAGATGGGCCCCTCTAGGGGGTGGGTTATGGAAATCCCACATCGAAGGAGGAGGAGTATGAATAACCACTTTATAAGGTGTTGTGGATACCTCTCCCATCATGAGTACTTTTCCTGGGGGATAACTGAGGGCTAGAGACTAGGGAGAACAATACATTATGGGATTAGACCAAAGTGTATAATATCATGATCGTGTACTGGAATGGGTGATTTCAAATAGTATCCAAGCTAGTGTCCATTCTTTTTTAAGGTGACGATGGTATGCCCTTCTAGGGGGTAGGTTATGGTAATCCCACATCGAAGGAGGAGGGGCATGAATCATCCTTTTATAAGGTGGTGTGGATACCTATCCAATCATGAGTCCTTTTCATGGGGGATTCATGAGGGCTAGATCCCAGGAAAAATAAAACTGTGTGGTCATGGCCTAAAGCAGACAATATCATGATCGTGGGCTGGACATAACCATTAATTATGGTATTAGGGAAAGTTTCCATTGGTTGTGCCAGTGAGGATGTTTGGCCCTTCTAGGGGGTGGGTTATGGCAATCCCACATTGAAGGAGGAGGATCAAAAATCACCCCTTTATATGGTGGTGTGGATACCTCTCCCATCATTAGGCCTTTTAATGGGGGATTCCCGAGGGCTAGAGCCTAGGGAAAACAAAACTAAGTGGGCTAGGTCCAAATCAGAGAATATCATGATCGTTGTCTGGACTAGGAAGTTACAAATGGTTTCAGAGCCGTTTTCCATTTTATGTGGTTGCGAGGACACGGGGCCCTTCTAGGGTGGGTGGTTTATGGAAATCCCATATCGAATGAGAAGGATCATGAAGAACCCCTTTATATGGTGGTGTGGTTACCTCTTCCTTCATGAAGAATTTTCCTGGGGGATGCCTGAGGGGCCGAGCCTAGGAAGAAAAACCATATAGGCTAGTCTTAATGCAGACAATATCATGATCATGGGTTGGACTATGTTGTTACACACACGGTCAGTTCGCATAGTCAGGGAAACCATGGACCAACCATGAAAACCCCTCTAAATAATTCCTTTAGTTTTTTTCAGGTCCATGTTGCTCCTCATACATGATTAGGGAAAACTGTGAAACATGTATCAACCCACTACACATACATGCACTATTAGAAGTATCTATGATAACATCTCGATACAATTTAATTCAACCATGGGATAGTACAATTTCTCCCAAAAACTAGGTTTTGGGCTATGAACAAGACCTATAAACCCTCGAGACCTTTGTTATCATGGTAGGATTATATAAAATGCACAAAATAAATAATTAGTACAAAATTTGAAGGATTTATACCAGGGTTAGAAACTGAGTTCCTATATTTTCCCCAATTAATGAAACTATTCATGGATGTAAACTTCCAAGAATTGGGAGACACTCTAAGAGAAGAAATCTTTCCCCATGGCACATATATAGTCCTCCCTCTCTAATGTCTCATCTTGTACCAAACTATTCCTCCATAATATTTATACTAGATGGATTGAATAGACTATGAAAGCCTTAGTTCTCCATTGAACAATGCATCTTGGATATTTCTCAGAGTAAGCATTGTAATCTATCTCAAATTCATTATACCCAACGAGTGAGATGGGAAACATGATAATGGAGAATTTTTGAAACATGTATGTCTTTGTACATGGAACGATAACTATATGGAAGTAAAAGCTACTAGGATACCGACCAAACATTCTCTACAATATAAAACGGCTAAAAAGATCATATAGAATACCTACATTTCATTTGTATCCATCAATTCTCTAGCCTGGGATACCCCCAAAAGAAAACATGATCCCAACCCCGAACTCTAGAGGTCATCAACGATGATCGTCATATGATTTCTATTTTGACTCAGCAGTATACATATGATTTTTTAATTAGATTAAATAGATGCAAAGTCTCCAACATGCTTTGAGGATCTTGTAGGGATGCATCTTCCATCACTATCCATTGTATAGGGGAATCGCACAACCTACCATATAATGCCACAGCAGGATCTATATGAATTGTCTCCTTAAAGTAATTATTGTATGAGAACTCAATGAGAGGTATATGATTCTCCCAAGATCCTTCAAAATCAATGAATCATTCCTTGATCATTTCATATATATATATTTTTTCATATTGTACTTTGATATGAGGGTGAAATACTTTTTTTAACAACACATGTCTACCCACATCCTTCGAAAACCCCTTCTAGAACCGCGTCATGAAATGAGAAAACCCATCTAAAAAGTTACTTAGAGGGGAACCATAGAGCCATATGATATCAAAAATATAAAATAATTTCATCCTATATACTAAAAAAGTCTCCTAGACAAGAATGATGTGGGATACATTCATAAGTATATCAATTACAACATATATAACATCGTTACCCATAAGAGACCTTAGTAAACCAACTATAAAGTCCCTAAAATGATCTTACAATTTTGAATTCCAGGATTGGAAATGGATGTAACAGGACTGTAGGTCACTGGTTGTCCTTATTCAATAGTTGACATGTGGAAGAAAAACTTATTAAGCCTATTATTTGAAAAATCATCTCAATCCACCAATATTAGCATCACATATCTTTATTAATCTTGTAGATTAATAGACAAACAACGCAGTTAGAAGCATTTCACCAGAACATCACCCCCCCATTCATATATTTAGTAACACAAATATCTCAATGAATTTGTATGATATCGTCTTTATCCGTATACCATTCCTGAGGTGATTTAGCTACGGAAATAGTCTCACAGTAAACCATGACCACATGGTAAGAAAATTGACTAATCTTAACGATCTAAAGAAGGTAAGAGGTAAATGTAAAATATGGGAGAAAATAATTCATTTGAATTTCATGAAACTCAACATGTAGCCTAAAAAATTGGGTCGTTAATTACAATTTATCATTGGCTTCTTGTACGGCCTGCACATGTGTTTTCTATCTCAATTTATCTGCTTCTGCATTTCCTTTTATCGATGTATAGGCCATCCCCAAATTGAATGACTGTTGATATTAAACCCATATTCACTTTCTAAGATTCATTCCACATGGCCTCAAATAATAATATCCATACACAACTATGTTGTCCTCCTATATCCTCACTACCACTAAGATAATTCCATATTAATCAAGAAATAGTACATAATCTCTTCCAGGCTCTGGTAGAATCATAATTCATTCCGATATAATCCTCCCTTTCAACTCATAAATCTATTTATTGCACTCTTTTGACCACAATGAAATAACACCATTCATTTAATGATTATTAATAGGATCAACAAGTCATGATAATACTTGAATGAAATTCATATAATACCAATATATCCCCATGAAAATCTATATTTCAAACACATTGATTTGATTCTCCCATGAAACAATAGAACTATCGATTTCTCGGTCAACATGGACTCCTAATTCTGAGTTGATATGACCCAATAGGTGATCCTTTTCAATCCAGAAGTGGGAATTAGAAATCTTGGCCTATGCCTCAAGTACTCCCAGTGTACTTATAACGATCTCAATTAGATTATCATGGTCACAAAGAGCTTGTGAATACACCAAGATGTTGTCCACAAAGACCATGAAAAAAAATCCATATTTTTTTGGAGCACCTTATTCATAAAATCAATGAAAATGATCGGTATGTTCGTAAGATCAGATGGAATAACAAACAACTCAGACAGACTATACCTTCTACAGAAATCTATAAAAGGGTTGTATAATGGCTTGAATTGCATCTGTTGATAGCCCGATATCATGTCATTCTTAAAAAAAAACCCTAGAACCTTAGAAAAGGTTAATGAAATCCTCTATTTGATGAACTGGATTGTGGGCCTTGGAAATAAGCATGTTTAAACATATGTTATCTACACATAGAAGAAGGTTCACATCCACCTTCTTAGAAAAAATCACTAGATTACCCCATGATGAATTAGTGGGTCTTATTAAACCTTTGACCTCTAAAACCTTTAACTACCTCTTGAGATCCTAGGCCTCCATAGTTTCCATCATGTATAGTGGAATGGATATATAAGCTGGTAGTGAAATGAGATGAATCATAAACTCAACATCTCTATAAGGAAGTAGTCCATAAAAAATCATCAAGATATATGACTCTAACATGATCTATTAGCGTATGGAATTTATCCAAATACAAATCATGGTCCTCCTATATGATATTAGAAATCTAGGCAGTCACATCACATAAACTATGATTCTAAGGTCCATCTCCACTATCTCGGACATCAAACTCATACATGTGTAGATAACTACTACCCTTAGGTGATATAAATGACACCTTTTTATGATTCTAGTCAACAATGGCATGATACAAAACAAACTAATATATCCAAGTAATGATATTGGAACTCCTTATATATAGAAAAAAGCGGTCTCAAAATAATGTTTAACTTCATACCTAAAGCGGAAAGTACATAAATTGGAATATTCTCTCTAACTGTACTCCCAAAGGTTTATCTAGATTAATTACAAAATATTAAAACTATATTTCCAACCCAAAACATCCCATGATAGGTTAAAGTGATGATGTAGTTTGAAGAAAATCTATCATATAATGATGATACTATAGTAGAGGCTACTAGAATAGTACCTCGTACTTAGATGGTCGTATAACCTAATCCAATGGTCTCAGTTGTAGTTCATGAAACAGTAAGGATCCATGACCATGTACAATAGACAGACATCTTTGATCAATATAGCTCTTCTTGCACTGCTGCGGACCAAGATTTTGGATAGAATGACAATAACATCCTCCTCAGTGAGTCCTTATAGTTCTAATCCATCTCTTTTCTTGTTGATTCCTAAAATTAAAAACACTTCTAGGTGGAGGTGGTGTGAAACATATTCCACTATATGCCAATTGAATGTACTAACATGATCTCTAATGGTGACTGATACAGCCATAATCCGGAAACTATATAGGGCCCCTATCACACAAAGGATTTATATTCCCCCAGCATTCGAACATGTGGAACACCATAGAACAACCAATATGGGTACTCTAGTGTTCATTTCCATGAAAAAAACCTCAAGGGATCTCATATTTGATATAGGAATAACTAAAAGCATCCCAGGTCACTAATCCTCTATTCCCATAAAAAACCCCACCCCTTAGGATTTTCTTAGTTATAAGATCATAATTTACTATTTTAGATAATATAGGTATGAAAAATACATTCATGTGAGTATGGATGGCATTTTGATGCCCATCATCAATGCATATAGCATGAGAAAGCACATTACAAACTATAAGAAGTTAAAATCATTGATACTCATTGGAATGGGCACAATATTGAATAACTGATATATCCCCCTTCTCGAGATTCCTTATTTAACTATCCCGGTCATCTCTCATCATCTGAGGAAATAAATATGCATTGCAGATGCTTTGGAAGTCAACCCACACAATTCCCAGATGAAGACCATCCAGGGTAATAACACCACACCAATGCATGGATGAATCCCACAACCTGTGCATAGGATGATTGAACCTTCACTCAGTAGGAATATCAAAATTCTCAATGATTTATATGGTGTACTTCCACCAAGGCTCAACATCATATGGACCACCATCCCCAGAGAAGGGAGGTGAATGATTCTTCTGGAACCCATGTGTCAGATTAGTAATTGTAGGTGCAGCTTATGGACACTTTTCATAGAATACATGAAGCATAGGAAAATGTTTCAAAGAAGTGCATCAATGATCATATTGTGTACAAAAGTTAGTTCCTCTTGTGGGACTCTTAGAGGTAAGACTGGCTACCTAGGGCCCACCACCTATGTTCCTTGGTCATCATCATCATCCGGGCACAGGACATGAGGACTTTGTGGTGAAATTGAGTTACAATTTCAATGAACACGATTACAAACTATATTTGAACCATTAAAATAGAAATAATGGAAACTGGATATAAGGAAGGCTATCTACCCATTGCAGACGACCCCACCTACCCGCTTAGTTGCCCATGTTTTTGTATGCACTGATATTTATATATATATATGACATTGGTTACATTTTATGAAGGGTCTACTATTCCTCTCCTCATAATTTTCGACAAATAATTTGTATTTATAAATCATGTTTCACTTTTACAGTTTACATTTTCTTGTTCTCATATATCAATGATCATATACATCAGATCACTATTCCTAGTGAATCAAGGACCATGCATCATATCATTATGATCTTAACCCATTAATTTTTATTCTAATAGATCTATTCATTAAATTACCCATTCCAACCCATGAGGGACCATACACCCCACGAATTGAAACTATCAATTAATCAATCACATCCCAAAAGTAGCATAATAACATATATATAAACAAGGATCTTTCAATAATAACATTTATATCATGCTAATGAATGTTGTGAAATGTACCTATATGGAATTGTATATGGAATTATTGTGAATTATAGGTGCCTATTATGATTCATGTAAAAATGATCCTTTCCATCATATCATGAAGGAAAGGAGGAATTTAATTACATGATATAAAAAATAATAATAAACACACCACATCATATGCATCACCCAATGATGAAATGATATAAACTATAAATGTAAAATTTAAAACATCAATCATAATTCTAGAAACATAGAATTTTCAAATAAAATGTGTTAACTGCACCCACTAATCATGAATAACCATGTTCCGTAGAATTCATAATCTCATAACTATTGTCTACAAATATTGAAGTAAGAATGGAATGGTTTTTATACCACTTTTTGAAATCTGGGACCCATATTCCACTCATATGTACCATGAGTGGAATATGGGTCAGTAGGCTTCATGCTCATCTCCCCTAATTACAGTGGCTATAGACTAGTGGCTAATTACTAAAATTGTGTATTTGGGGAGACTATTCCCTATCTTATAGTGTATAGAACAATGAATAAATAGTATCATAGCTATACAGTAGAAGCAGTAATTAAGTGAAGATAAAGTAGAATGAGACTGAATAAAAAACAACTTAATCAACTAATAATCACATAAAAAAGAATTTGATCATATTTCATGTATCTAATAAGATAGAGATTCTAGATACAATGGAGTAGGAAGCAATAATATAAAACATAGAGGAATAGAATAAAAAATTATACAGCATCCTGACTTCTAGCCTGATCATTTACATCCATGATCCATCCTATATCAGGAAAGATATAACCCGTCTGAAGCGGTACACATTCCTTTTCCAATAACACCATACATATAATTTTTTTGAGCTCCAATTATGGCCCAAAAATGTTCTGAGATAAGTCTCACTGGCTACCAAAAATATTGATTACAACATCATGTATAGGTAATATAAATTGAAATAGTGTGAAAAGATACAGATATAGAAGTAAATTAATACAGAAATGTTAATACCTAATTACATACTTCTTCTTCCAGATAGTGTCTGAATAGTCATCGAGCTAATTAGTTAATTAATTTCCATTTTATATAATCATGTAAACTTAGATAAAACCAACACTGATATCCTTACAGGTTAATTATGTTGATATAACTAATACACAATAATACATCTCGTAATGGTAGTTATATTGAAGTGGTTCCAAGGTATTATCCATTGAAACCATGACCTAAATAGTCTCCCAATTAGTAGTATCTAAAACATGTCTATGGGGGTAAGAGTCTTATGTAAGGAGTTTCATCCAAGTCATTCCACAATAGTGAAATTATAATGGAGTCCAAGGTATTCATCCAGGTTAAATCGAGATAAGAAATGTATATGCCCAAGGATTTAACCATGGAACCTCATGTCCTTATAAGCCACACTAGATACAATGAGTGTATCCACAAAAACATATAATAGTAATGGGGTCCTATTGTTTCATACTATGAATCCACTAATGAAAACTTAATGGGTTCCATGGTGGGTCTCACCCTTAGAAACAACCATCCTTGAATCAAAATGGAATATAGAAGTGCTGAAGGCCTTTCCTCAGAAATCCAAAAGAAAAATAAAGTCTGAACACTCCTATGATGATAAAAAGGTCCATATTTAAAGAGGATCCTTAAAATTTATTCACTCAATTATCAAAGGTCGTGTAATGATAATACTAATGAATAAGTCAGGAGGTCAATTCCATGTCGTTCGTTTAAGTGAAAAGTCCCAAAAATACATGAAACCAACCATTCATTCAAATTAATTATGATAAGATCAATCGGTACATTACTCATCTTTCAAATATATTTAGAAAGGGGTTCTACATACATGCAACACAACATTCATATACATTCATTAAGGACAAGTCAAATATATAAATTTACTTCCTATTTCAATTGATAATCATTAATAACATTTAGGAACATACATTATAATGGTCAAGTGAAAAGGATAAATGTAAAATCAATTTTAATTCATTGATTAAATTAAATACTCACTGATATAAATGACTAGTCAAGGCACAGCCAAACTGTAGGGTATATTGGAAATAAGGCCACTAAAATAATAAATATAGGTAACACCCGACATGGGGTGGTCATCATTATGGACGTAACAACCAATTAAGGATAAAAAATTTATCAATGGTCTTAAAACATGATTCCGACGACTATACTATAGAAATATAATTTAAAAGGATCACTCACGAGGAAATCGGAATGCACCTAGAACTATTTATAAAATGACTATTCATGAAGGATGATTTATAGTCCACCTACCTCTTACTCATATAACACTCTGCGTCCAGTACCCACATCCAGTTTGTCCTGAATTAGACGTGATATCACAAAGGGATCAAACCCATAAGATTTGGGAATATAATAATTCTTCTAGATAGCATTTACAATCAAATTAATAATGAAAAAAATATTAAAATGAAATTAAGAACTTACCGGCATGGATTCCAAGAGATGAATATTGATCGAATTGGGCATAAGTTCTTATTTCAGGATCAAAAGCTAAAAATTGGTTGTTATAGTATCCAAAATGAGAGTGATGAGGTTTCTCTGTCTTCTATAAAATGAAGAGAAATATATGGTTAATAAATAAAATAATCTGATTTCATATTGGAAAAATCACCTATAATGGGCATCACATATTTTGGGCACAAAGTTATACAAAAAATGCACCAATTGTGCGCTTTATGTTTTATATAGGGGAAACCCACACAGTTTGGGAAAATATGTGCCTACCATTCAAAGCCCTTCATAAATATGTCAGTTTTTTCTCACACATCCATGCATCCCATGACACATAGTTAGGAGAAACATGCTCCATGTATTAACATAGTGTCCAGAAATACATGGCTAGATCTAACCATGATACCTGCCCAGTACAGTTTATTTTAACCATGAAACAAGCCAATTTCTCCTAAAAACAGGGATCCAATATTCAAATAACTCTCAAACTCCCCTAGTAACATCATAAACTCACTAGGCATCCGTAATAAGATCAAAACAAAGAATTATACCAACATTTAATAGATCTATACCTAAGTCATGAAGTATGTTCTTACAAACATACTCTATCCATTTCACTTATAGGCATCCTTATCCATGTTCTATTGATTATTGTCCTTCCAAAAGACAAACCCTAGATCATGTATGAATATATCTAAAGAAATTCCATCAAATTTTGAGGTAATAATTTTTACCAACTATTTTATGTGTATTTCTTCTTATACATCATATTAATGTGTTTTTTACAGTTTAAATTAATAAATCCAATATGTTATATAAACATATATGTTTTTATGATAACTATTCAACCATTTTCAACAATTTATTCATTCTACCAAAAAGAAAGTGTCATGAATGTGTATAAATTACTAACCATCTACATGTAGCGATGTAATTGTCTTAGTCATCACTTTATTTGGATTGTTATAAATATGGGACTATAGAATACCAATGATATAAATTAAATAAAAATGATTCTAATGCTGTTAATTATTCTTTATCCTTATTTATTTCTTTGAATCTATAAATTAAAACTATGTTCATGTATAGATAAGATCTACTATATCCATAAATGATGTAATTAATTTATCAATATATATATTTTATTGGATAATATATATATATATATATTATATTAATTTTAAACAATAAATAATATTCATGAAATGATGGAACTATGATAAATATATAAAGACTAGATCTACCAAAAAAACAATATATCACTCAAAAACATCGATTTTAACCATGAAATAGTAATAATGGGATTATAAAATATTACAAGTATATCATATATGGAATTATATTTATGGTTATAGTTCATGGATATAAATATTATAAATCTATATTTATTATATAGGAGATTAATGTTTGATCATATAAAAGGGAAGTGTGAGGTAAGGGGTTGTATTATTTTTTAAAAATCATTTATATAAAAATGATATTTTACTTTAAAAGCCCTTTTAATAAATAGTATTTAATTTTAGAAATCGATCATAATTTATATTGAAAAAATATTTTTTTATAGAAATTACATTAATTTCCATTGTGTTTTTTTCTTTTTTTCTTTTATAAAACATTTATTTAAAAGGTATTTGATTTCATCTCTAAAAAATATATCATTATATATAACATGTTCTTAAATTTACTAAAATATCATTCATAATTCTGTATATGGACATCATATATATTTTTTATTTACATTTGATGCATTTTAATACACTTATGTTTTTAAATTTCAAATCATTTAGGATTATGTCATTTAAATATAATAAATTATTTGGGAAATATAGATTTCTTTTATGAATTTGATGAAAAGTTATTTATCAAACGATTGAAGTTATAAAATTATATTATTATTAAAAATTAATTCATATTTATTTCTAATGGTTTTTAAGGGGATATGAATAAAAAAGGATAAACTTCTAATAATTTTTCCGTAAAATTTAGATCATGGGTATCAAATGTGAGGATGATGAATGAGGAGTGAACCAATAACCATGATGGCGTGTTTTTCTGTATGTGAAATTTCTTGTGGCCATGTGGTTTTCTCCATATTATCCATGTATAAGTTTAATCCAGGATAGAATTATTATTTTCAAATTATTATAATAATTAATCAAAGGGTTTTTCAAATATTATTTTGAAGTGGGTTTTCAATATGATAGGTACTTTAATTATCTTAGAAGTATTTTAATATTTTTTTAAATGGTTGTTATATATTTTAAACAAAAATATAAATTATTTAAAAAGTATTATATTTGATAAAACATGTTTTCCGAAATTATTTTAAAAAATTTTAAAATAGTTTATTTCTCTATTTATGAAACCACATACAAGGAAATAATTTTCTCACCAAATGTTTTAAAATATTATGATTAAAAATTTAGGTTGTTCAATGATTGATTGATTCATTTAATGAGTTAGAACTAGAGAAGAATAATTATTATATATATATATATATTAAACTCTGATATCGTGTAAAGTATGTATATAATTTTCTAAAACCTATACTAGAAAATACATTCAAATGTGTAATTTTTTAATTTTTTTCCATCAGTTTATAAAAAATATGCATCATGTTTTATACCAAATCTTGATTTTTGGGAATAGGTTGTGACATTTATAGTATTTGATCATTTACCATTTCATAATTTGGTTTCATAATGGCTTATGTATACTCACCATAAAATATTGGATAGAGATGGGTTCAACAATTTGATATTAGTTTTAATCAATAAAATTTTCCCCTCATTTGTTCTAGTTATTATAATCTTACTAACTATTAGTTATATGTTGGATGACACAAATATCAAGATATTTTGAACCACTTACTTAATGATATCTATTATAAAAATGTTTTACATTTATTGTTTTTTTATCATTCAATTCTCTCAATATCCATAATATGATTTCTATGGGACATTAGAGGATTAATTCAACAAAAATTTCTCAATGTTTCACATAATTTATATGTACCTTAATTGAATCGGCCCAAAAAAATTGGTTATCATAACCTTTTTTCTAGTGTATAATTATTATTTTATGTCAATAATTCTTATATCTAGTTGTGGGTGATACTCACCAAGAAATAGATACCCAAAAATATTTAACTGTTTTTTTCCTACATCAACTACTATATATAATTTATTAATAAAATGTATCAATATTTTACACTTCTTTAAATTTCAATTCAACTGGTTTCAAGATTAATTTAAATGATAATTCTTTTAAAATAGTAAATATAGTTTCAAAATTTTTTCTAACCATCATCAAGTAAAAAAGGAATCATGATCATCGCCAGACTGAATAATTATTCACCCATCATTGAAATTAATAATATCTTTAAAATATATAAATAATGACCTAAAATTATATAAAAACATAATATAATACTTTAAATGTTGGGATATAAAATTTGATAATGAATATAAACATTCCAACATTTATGAGAAAGTGATTTCAATTAATTTTATTATTTTTTAGGAATTGATTTAAAATATAATAATCTAATTATTATATTTTTTATTTTAGAGTCCCATTTTAGAAAAATATTAAAGTGATCCACCATGACACAATATTTCCTACCAAATATATATGGATTTATCATGCATGTAATTGAAAATATTTTTCTATCTTATAATATTTAATGGATATATATTGAATTATCAAGGTAACTTCATAATCAATAATAGAGCTCCAAATTCCATAAAATTAAATTTATTAAATGATAAATTCATAAAAAATTTTTATAAATCCAAATGTTCAAAAACCATAATTTTTTTAATTAATGATATGTATACTATTATATATTTAATAATTCTAATAAACTATTTATTTTATGCCCCCACCTTCCATTGGAAAATACTCCTAAAAAGATAGAGAAGGGGTTTTCATGTATATACCTAATGATTATTCTATGATTCCATTAAAGTAACTCTTTCACTCATTCCAATTTTACATATAGGATCAAATACTATGAAACATTCATTTTCATTGGTTTTTTTCAGAGGTTCAACATGTTTTCATTATATATTTTAACCATTTCCAGCAATATCTTTAATCTATTTTCAATAATTTACTATGATTTATTTTCCCTCCACTCTCAATTTATTTTCAATTTCACATAACAATGTACAGTTAATCTAAATATTACATTTTTTAATATATTAAATTATGGTGTTTTATATATTTTTATTAATGACCTTTGACTCATTAAAATTTTACATGTGTTTTAATCAGGTAACCATGTTGAGAAAAATAATTAGTAATAAAATAATATAATATTTAATTTCCACGATGTAATTGGGATTATTGAAAGCAATTGATATATATATATACATATATATTAATTAATGGTTTGTATGTACATTGTATAGTACTTGAACCATATTATATATTTTGGTAACATTTTGGTCCTTATTTTCGAATAGAAATTTAACTAATAACTTATTTATTCAACAAATAATTTTGGATGGAAACCCTATATGATTGGTTATATATATTCTTATATTATTATATGAATTTATTATACCATAATTGTTTTCTTTCAATGGCTTCCTGTTTTTAAATATGACTTAATAATACTAAAACACATATAATTTTTTTCATATCCTACAAGATTGTGGTTAGTTTCAGGGTGTGGTAAGTACTCTTTAGATTATTTGGATGGCCCTGAACATCATGAATACATTATCTGCTTGAGTTTAATTTTTTTTATTTCCATTATCAAATGGATTCTTCTATAATGTGGTTATATATCTCATTATTATATATTTATAAAATTTTAAAGTTCACCTAAGGCCCCTCAAATGAATTTGGATTTATTAATTTATTTATTATCCTTTTTCTAATTAATTGGATTGAACTAAAACATTTTGATATAATATATATAATTTTTTTAAATAAATTAACAAATCAATGTGAAAATGTGAACAATTCTGGGAGAATCACATAAAATTATATAATTCAATATTTATTGAATATTGATATTGTTTAAAAAAATAGAATATTATTTATTAGTCTAAGATACTGGGAAAAAACATATTTATCCAGGAATTTCATTGACATCACCTCCCACATAATAATGAACTATGATTAAATTTTTTTAATAAACCATTAATTTATCCTCTGGAAATGATAATTTTTGTCATAACTATTAATTCATAAGTGGTATCTTTGGACTAATAAATCATTTATTTTATTTAATATTATCCTTTACGAATAAAAATCATATTATTTAATCACATAAAAATACTAGCATTTTTTATTCACATATAAAATTCATGGGATGATATCAATTTTTCCCCACATTTTTTGTCTAAAAATAAACAATGATGATATTATGATAGTTATTAGATCATATTCCATAAAATTCAATTGTGATAAATATATCTTTTACTACAAATAATTCATAGTTTATTATCATGTTACTAAACTAGAAATACAAAAAATACATGATTTTATTTAAGGTTTATTAAAAACAACCAATGAATAAAAAGAATTTATTAAAAAAACAATTTCACGAAGACCCCGCCCCCCTCTCTTATCTTCCATGGACCCCCACCACCACCCTATTCTCGCTCAACCATCCCCTACCACAAAACCTATCCACCACCCCCTCACTTTGGGTCTTGGGTCCCCACATAGATTCTTCTCTTTCCCAAGACCCCCCCAAGTGCTAATACAAAAGGGACCTCAACTTAACCAGTGTTTGATCCAAGAAACCTCTCAATAGCTTGATCCCCACATCCTTGAAAGTTATTGGGCCCCCTAACCCTCATACTCACTAGTGATCAAGCCCTATTGGACCCCACCCACTTAGGATATATTGTTTTCTTTGATCCCCCCTCACCCTTGACCTCTCCCTCACTGCCTCTAAGTAATTTCTCTGTTTGTAGTGTTATTTTTTATATTTTTATTGTATACATTTCTATTGTTACATCATAAGGAATTTTTTTTATTATTATGAAGATGTTTATCATGAGACATTGGTGATTTATAAATGTATTTTTCTTAATTTTTTATTTCTATTATCATTATTGTATTCCTTTTTCAATGTTAACTCCTCTAGAATATAATTTCTTGATGGTTTTATAGTCTATTTTTTATAAGAATTTGAGTAATTTTATAATGTACTGAATTTAATTTAAAACGCATATTATTATTTTCTATAATTAATTAATTTCATATAAGTGAATAAATTAATTATATGTTGTCTTTTCATAATGTGTTATGTAAATAAAATTATATGATATAAAAATAGAAATTTATTTTTGATAAGAAACCAATTGTGAATAAAACATAAAGGTTTCAAAATTTCTAAATTTCTCCAGTTTTTTATTTTGTATTGACTAAAATTAAAATTGTAAAATTCTACTAAAAAACATGGTTAATGATTCTATGTAAATTTTCAACTTTATAATGATTACTATTATTTACAAATTTATTAGATAGGTTATTATCAATTTATTTTTTCTACTTCTATATTTTTGGAATTCAAATAATTTTACATAGATAAACTATCTAGGGTCCATAGAGGTGTTTTAAAAAACATGATGATTGGATAAAAAAACATTGATGATGGGCCACATTTAGTAAACTATTTCTAGAACATTCTAAAGTCGAACATCGAATCCTACATAGTTTATTTCTAAATTTCATTGGGTTCATGCAAATTAATCATGATGCTGTGCAATAATTATAACTACCTTATACTTTATCACATTTAATATGGGTTAGATCACAATTAGAAAAGGATTATTTTTCATCTTTTTTTATGGGAGATAATCTATATTATATAGTTTTTAATAATATATTAATGTGTTTTATTAATGATGATATGTGATAATAATGATGGGAATAATTATTTTAATATTATTGAATGTCATAGTCTAAAATGATTTTGTTAATGAACTATGGTGAAATGAATGGAAAGATGATAGAGATTATCGAAGGATGATAGTGGGATGATATTCATGGAATTTAGGTTTATGTCAATATTCATGGGTGATCTAAAATCATACAATTTGATGCTAGTGGGCTATGTTTTAATTTTACTTTTTGGTAGTAGATAATGGCCCATTTAGTGAATTTTCAATGGTGCATCCAATTTAATATCAATAATGTTTCCCTATAGATAACAATTATTTCACTTTTAATTTTAAATATATTATATTTTTTATTTATCTTAACTCATTAAATGTTATTAGGTGTTTCTTTATTGAGATTCCCCACCTCCGTCAGAAGATATTATCTATATAACTTGGAATTTATGTGGTGATATTTTTCCCCTTCAATTTTCTTGATGATGTTTAACATTTCTTGATGTATTAATATTTTTATGGAAGTTTTATTATTATTTTGTTTTTTATACTGATAAAACTGATGAAATTTTAGATGGGAAAGGAATTTAGGGTTTATGTGATTATAATACTTTTTAATAATAGTTTTTTAATGGATGGGTAAGTGAGTGACGTGATATTTTTATTTTTTAAGGATAATGGATCAACTGTTATTGATATTTATACTATTGATCTTTTATAATTTATTAGTTCAAATATATTATCCACAGATGTTTTATAGATATTACTTTCATTCTATGACTGTTTTTTTTTCACCTAGTGTAGTGTATCTACATTGTGATATATATGGAAAATTGGTGGATACATTACTGAGGAACACACCTCAATATGCTATGAGATTTAATATGTTATTATAATTTTCAATTTCCAATCAATTTGTTGATGGGATAATAATATTTCAATTTAGTAAATGTATATTTAAGTGATAGGTTAAGAGGGATTTTGTTTATGAACACCTGATATTGAAGAAATTATGTTCTCCATATTTGTGATGGATTTTCCATAGAGAATTGTGTGTTTCAAAAAGTTTTATCACTGATGTAAATCAATAGAATGATATAAAAACATCGTCAATAATGTAAAATAAATGAATATGTTAAAAATGATGCTTTAGGAATTTCATTATAGAATCATCATCATCAAAAAATACAATAACAACTAGTTGAGGCTGCTACAAATAACAACCTGACAGGTGATGTATTTGGAACTATAGGGAAGTTAGATAAATATTTTCATATATCATTAGTTCCCCTGCTTGGTTTTATGGTGACTAATGTTAGAGATAAATTCAATAATTAATCAAATGTGCTTCACGATTTAGTTTAATATGGAATTATAGAGCTATATGGTGGATGTTTGAAATATTAAAAACCTTATTTTTTGATAAAGATGTATTATATCAATAGTTGATGTAGAATTAAAAATAAACTGATGTCCATGATATTTTAATTTTTGAGCAATAAATTTCATTAAGAAATGTCCCCTAAGTATTCTTATGATATGAATATTTATTCTAACAAGACTAGTATAAATTATACAAAAATTCATGCTTATTAAAATTATTTTATGATTTTTTGGGGGAGAGGTATCAAAAAAACATGATTGAAAAAAAATCTTATTCTATATGGAATTTAATGGGTGATTTTGGTTTTCTAAATCAATATACTACTATGAGTAATTAGAAATAGAACAATATTACAATGTTTTTTCATAACATATATTTAAAGTATTGACAGAAATGATTATGTGTGTTGTTGAGAAATCCTAATCACATGATGTGTAATACTATAGTAAATAAAAATTATTAGTTAATGTGGAATCAAAGAGAGTCAAAGTCCAATTATTATAACACCATGTCTATAAACATAAAAATTAATGAGTTTGTTCCTATCTAGAATGCCATGTCTAGAACTAGAAAAATATCATCTATTTAATCATTCTTTAATTCAAAAAATTATCTACACTACTCCATAACTAATCTAATGATTGGTAAAACATTTCAATGGCCATTAGTTAACTGAAAAATTAACTAATCACATAACACATTAAATAATTATTCAATTAATTAATCAATCAACACAATTCCCTTTCCAAATTTATTTCATCAAAATTAATTATCCTTATCAAACTCAACTTTTCATAATTAATTATCACAATTAACTATCTATGATCTAAATCATGGAACATAATTACTTTTTACAATTAACTATCATTCATATCCAAACATAATTTAATAATTAATTTCCGCAAATTAATTATCTTCTCATAATTAATTGGATGTATCAATTACAGTACCTCAACCCATAAAAAATCTCCAAAACAATCTCTATTTGGGAAACCAACATTCATTGGTTATATTATTCAATTATCCATTAATCAATAAGGTAATAACAAGGGATCTCATCATCCTTAATTTCACTAATTTGATAAATCAATCATCGAGGGAATCAAGAAAATTCATGAACACACATTCATATATCAAATTCCTGGCTATGGGAGAAAGAGTTAGACCACCTAACTCAGTTTATTGTCGTATGTCAGCCCAATAGAAATCCCAAAAATCAGAGCTTCACAACATCGCCGATCAATCTTCGGATGTAAATACCTAAACAAAAATAAAGATCAATTGAATCAAGATCATTCAAATTAATATCTAGATGAAAATTCCTAGATATAGATCAGAACTCACAGGTTTAGATCCATTGAAAAACTAAAGATCTTCAATTAAAAGATCATGGAATGATAGATGAATGAATAATAGAAGTAATGGGATGAAATACACTTAATAGGAAGACTGTATATCGTCAATTAGGGTATTCAATATTGAAAAATGATGTTCAAAACACCCTGGAATCACCGAGGAAGGCTCTAGGAACACCAATAATATTTCAAGCCCGACCCATGATCGAAATCTAGAAGTCCCAGTGGTTCAAGTGGTATCAAAATAGATTTTCTGATATTAAATTCTATGCGCAATGATTCATGGGTAGGGGCACACGGTTATGGAAAACGATGTGCTAACCATGCAGACCTCACTATCTAGGCTTCCTTGGTGAGCATGGTTTGTCCACGTAGTTTTTCAAACCATGGAAAAACGGTGTGGACCTCTCTATCGAATTTTTCATTAATGGAACGGTTTATTTTCATGGTTTGTCAAACTTTGCGCAAACTGTACACAACCCAATTTCTGTTAGTTTTCTTAAAGTTTATCCAAACATACCTGAAGACACAAATCCAAAACAAAGGAACATAATAACCTCAAAAGAACCTAAAAACATGCCTAAGATGACTCCAGAAAAGTCCGGGATCTTATAGATTTATTGAAACCTAAAATGATATTTTATATCCTTCATAAATTATATTTTATCACCTTTCAATACTAAAATATTACTTAATTTTTCAAAAAAGTATTATAAAAATAGAAATTAGGTGTAATAAATCTATAGTTTCAATCGAATTTGTTACTAACATTATTCTCATATTAAATTTATCCATTAAATTAGGAGACGAATGGGAAATATATAAAACATACAAGACAAAAAATAAATATTAGTTAAATACAATGGAAAATATCTGACACCAATTCATTAAATATAATCTAATGAGTAATTTTAACATATATCCTGGGTGATCAAAAACATGACTATATAAGGATGTTATGATGAGAAAAATTATTATTATAGAAAAAAATATATGTAAATTTTTTATCATTTAATTTTAATAAATTTAATTGGGGAATTTTGGATAAAAATGCAAAACAAAATTTAAATTTAAATTCATTTAGAAATAATAGGGATAATTTTTATCTATGTAAGTATTTTTATTTTTTGACAAAAATAATTTATGGAAATAAATTGATTTCGTATTTGTGAATATTTTAAAAATTATATATAGTGATATTAAAAGAAAAATCTATCAATTATTTTATAGAACAAAACTACTAATTTCATGAAATTATTGGTCTAATGTTAGAAAATATGTGCAATAGAACAACTAGAGGATTTTTGGATCCAACAAAAATACTATTGAAGACTGATTGAATATTATTTTCTATTAGTAGTATGATAATTTCAATAGGAATAAGCTTTTTTTGAAATGTTGATGGGTTTAACAAGATACCATAATGCCCAACTCTATTAGAAGGATCTAATAGGGTTAGGTCCCTCATAGAGTGGAGTGGGGGATGAATGAATGTTGGATTACGTTTAAAACAATGTTCAATTGTATCCTTTCTCACCTCTTAACTTATTTATTTAATTAATATCTCCACTTCTTTTTTACTCATTTTCTTGATTAAAATTCTTAATTGAGAAGTATATGAAGAAAAAAAACCTTATTAATTCGGTTCACCTCAATATGGTTTACAATATCCGTAGTGTATAGTTATTTTTGTCATCCCCAACACATAATGTTCTTTGTATCATCAATAAAAGCATTGTTAATGGGATATACATAAACTCATATTCCCAACACCAACATGTATAAAGAATTATTAGGGACTTATATCCAATTGTATAATAGAATACACTTGTAAACCCTTGATGAAATACATGGGATTACATTATTACCCTCTGGGCTTCATGGATTGATAGTATTCATCTTCTACAAGAATCAAATTGGTTTCTTCAATACTTTCATACATATATAGTACTTATTTATATTATATGGTGGATAATGATAATAATTACCAATATATGATCAATTGGTGCATGTTACTCAGTATTTCATCATTTATTTATTTTTTCACGTTCGGTGTATGAGATGCCTTTTTTAATAGAACAGAAGTTCCTTTAACACATTCTATGACACATCATGCCTTACAAAAAATTTATTATAGGATCTCTCTCTAGAAATAATTATTTATCACTTTAAAATTATATCATTTATCTACAATATCTCATTACCATTATTCTCATATATATATATATATAAATTTTATATGAATATTTTTTTCTCATAATTCAATTGATAATAAATCATGATATTTCATCATTTGAAAATATATGGTGTGAAACACCACATGATCATTAAATTTATAGATATTTCAACCCTCATAAAATGTTGCCTATTGTCTTTTACCTTCGAATATTATATAATCTACCAGAACACATGACATAATTTAAATGTTTAAAAAATCCTCTTATATAGTTTCTTATTAAAATCCTCTTTAGTACACATATAAAGAACCAACATTGAAATTATTTATACGATATGTCCATTCATTAAATATTCATTCAAATTCAATAAATGATCTATGAAATTCATTTATTTTATTCCCTATAATATAGTAATCATAAAATCTTCCCTATTTATTGTAACATACAGATGTGGAATTTATCATTAACATGGAAAACACAACCTCATATCATTATTCATTATTTTAGGAAACTAAAAAAACATTGTATGAAATGATATTGAATTAGATAATCCACAAATGGATTATACCAAACGATTTCAAGTTGATGACCTGAATGTATATGATATTCATGTTTCATGTGATATGAGAATGACCATCATCATTTTAATATGTATCATCATAGTATAATTAGTTTTTATTTTATCTCAAATAAAAAATAATGCTCTAGCTCCTTATTGGTCATGGATTAAAGAATATTTAGTCATGTAATGGAATTGAACAAAAATCATATGATGATCACATTCATGTCACTTCATTACTTTGGATTATATATAGAATACATGATTCATATTTTTCACTAATAGAAGACCTTCTGGTAAAAAAATAACCTATTTACGAAACTGTATTTTTGGCAACACCCTTACAACATGAGATTCATAGGTTCTCCATCATCTCACATTGTTTAAATTCTTGTGATTGATTCTTCTATTTAAACATGATTCTCCTATAAGATAATTCCATTTATTCATTTTGAAAATTTAAATTTTTATTGATCGCGATATAAATATTAGTATATGATTATAATTCATGTCTCATATCAACAATTATATGTATTAATTGTGTCTCATCTTGCATAAAAACTATCTCTTATGAATGCATGGTTTATCATTCATCTACACTATTTTACATTCTGTAAAATCTTATGGTTTATACTGTATACATGTTATATTCAATAAATGAATGCTATTAGATCATTCAACATATGATTGATCTATAGTTATTATTGTATTTAATTAATATTTATTCATGCAGTACATTATATTACTGTGTCATGCTCAGGTTAAGTTCCTTTATCATTTACACCTCTTATGGTTAGTTCTTATTATATATTGTTATCACATAGGATCATGTAGTCACAACACTGGTCATGTCCTATTAATATATTTAATTCTTATATTCATTCATTTGATTAAATATTTTTCTAATACTGCGTGTTAGAAACACATAATTTGGTCTATTTCATGACATATGTGTTGTGTTTGGGGCATTGTGATCTATAAAATTTCCATTTTCAAGACTAATAAATTGTTTATAACATCATATTTAATATAGTTTTGATGTAGAAACTTATGAGGCTGAAGACAATGTCATCCCCATTGGTAATATGAATTTTGTGCCATTTAGATTACTTTTTTACATTGAAGGAAAACACAAACATCCCATATTCTTCAATATAAAATATTTGGAAAATCTTTTGAACCATAAAAATTATGAGAAGATAATCATCCATTAAAATATGACTAACTGGGTATTCTATATTCGGCAAAATCAATCACGATCACTTACACCAATCCATCCCATTAAATAGTTCACCCCTCTTATAAATCTAGGTTCTTATACACACACATGTGCACTCATGTTCTCATATACTATACTATATTACCATAATGAGATTTCCCTCCCTATATATGTATAAGGGATGAACCAATAATTTAATTTTTTTAGAAAACCCAGTTTTATAATACACAATTCACATATGTCATTAAACATTATTTATAGTTCCCCAATCATGTGAATTGGTTACAACCACATCTAATTGTATTTAAATGTTATCATTAGACATCAAAATGATGGAACACTAGTCATAAGAAATCATTTTACATATATGAATATCCAAATTATTTAATGAAATAAATCTAATAACATAAATTATTTACCTATAAATATTAGTGGCACCAATATAACTTCTTATATATCAAAAAAACCATTATGTAAACCAATAATACAATATTTAAGGTTATAAATCAACACACATGAAAAATATAAATAGTATTTCCATAATTTAGATCTCAATCCTTCATTATTATTCATGGTTACTCCCCATATCAACCAATTTATTATTCATCATCAAATATTTTTATAAAATAAAAAAATCATAGAACCTAGTGAGAGTTTCTATATTAATTCCCCTTTTATTTTTTAGAAAACCCTAAAAAAATATTACAAGTCAATATGCTCCACCCATTTCAAATATAGATTTATATTCTCTTCGATTAGTCGATTTAAATATTGATTTTCCTCACTCCCTTATATTGATGGGAAATCTAATGAATTCACTAATAGAGGAAGGTATCTTTTCATTCATAATAATTTACTATCATTCATCCCATGTAACATTTATTTGAATCACTAATATTGTATAAAACAAGAGTCTCTAAATTAGAAAACAATGTTTCTATTTTTAAACATTCAATGAAACCAATTGACATATAAATTCCCATAACATATTAGGGGTTGTTCATGTACAATCTGGATGAATTCTTATGAACCCCATGGAGAATTATTTTTTCTATTGCAATATAAACATGTGATCCAGTACTCATCTTAACAGACTTTTATAAAAATTCATTATCACATAATATGTTTCAAATAATATCCCTCAAAACACATCACAATTTTAAATATTATTGATAAAATCTATTCACCATTAATATCTAAATAAATTATTATGAATTTTTTTATAGATTATGTAATTGTAACATTTAAATTAAACATTATTTATGACATATAGGAACTAAAATTATTATGATATTAAATGTTCTCAAAATATTCACAAGATACCCCCACATATGGGATTCCGTCATTATTCAAATCATTATGGAATATATTCTTCTTAGATTTTCCTTAACAACTATCATCAACTCCTGTTCCCATAATTGTTAGTATACAAATAAACCAGTAAATTATTTGGATTAAGGTGGAAGAAATTTTTATCCTTAGTGAGTGAAACCAATAATATAATTTCATCTCTACCATGGAACTATATTATTATTATCACTATCTATTACTTTTGTCTTCATTAATTCCATTTTATTTTTCGAAATAAACAATTTTTTTTCTATTTATCTTCCATTTTTACGTGATCCATTATGGAACTTTCATTTCTTGGATTAGAATTTATGTTCTTCATGATGTAAAATTGTGAATGAATAAATATTTATAATCATTTGAGATGTTTCAATATTTCTGGCAACATCTATGTTGTTATTCAATATAAATAATGTATTCATTTGTTTCCAAAGTCTCATGAAATTTGAGATCATCAATTTGAACCATTTTCTTTTCATTTTTTATAATCAATTTCATATGTTTATTCCAACATACATTATCATTAAAAATTATCAACCAAAAACTCTAAATAGTCATCGGGGATAAATCTAGTTTTCATAGATATTCAACATGTATCATTAAAAATATCACCAAATATACCAATTATATTATTTATTTTATGAATTCTTCACATATGTTTTTTATCATGGATAGAATTATAAATCTATATTCCATGGTATTATTATTGAAATCCATCGTGTGGTCACCCTTTACATAAAGAAATAAACACTTTCAATTATGAGTGAAAGTATTCTCAGTCAGCTAATATTATAATAGAACAAGTTTCAAATTTTTATTACCATCTATAAATGATTCATTTGAAATATTAACTAAATTTTTGGGAATGTTATTTATTTCGACATTTTATAACTCTTTACCTAGGAAGATTTTCCACTAGTAAATTGTTATCATAGTGCCTTATTTCTATAAATTTCAAGTTTTAATGACTTATATAGATATGTTTCATCAGTATGAAAACTACAAATAAATATACCATAATGATTACAACAGTTTTCAATTGTCTTTGAAACTGAGAGATGTATTCAAATTTTCTGGAGGTTTTTTCATCAGCTAATGTTTTGTTTCTGTTAATGTTGGGTATATTTTAACATTAATAGTTATCATATTTTTCTTTAAATCAAGTTCCATGAGCATAAATCAATCACAGAACTAATAATATCCGTAAAATATTTATAACTTTTTATGAATAATTCCCCAAATTAACATATAGTACTTGTTTCTCTTTAATATTTTATTATTATATTAGCCTTTTTTTGGTTGATACATCTTTTACAATTACCTTCCATCCCCACAACAAAAGTGGTGAGAACATCAAAATTTTCATTATCCTCTATTTTGTAGATTTATATTTTGAACTCATTGTTTAAATAAAATTAGAATTATCATAGCTTATATAATATGATATATTTTTTACATTCTTCATTGACACTACATAAGAATGAACAATATGTTATTTCAATCATACCTTTCAACTATGTGTTTATCATTTATGTTACAAATAATCAATAGAATACTATGTAGTTATAGTTTAGGTGTTAATAAATCATCTCTTATATTAATATTAAGTATAATATTGATTATTTTATATGTCTATGTGTTTTTTAATGATCATGAAACCTCATATTTAAGATGTTTTACTTTCCATCCACTGATTTCAATCAATATTTCCATTAAACCATGATTTTATTTACTTCATCATCATGAATTTTTTTGATGATTAATGCTCCTTGACACTAATTAAACTAATATAAACTTATGAATTCTTAGCATCAATTATAGAGGCTATTTTCCAATGAATGGAATGTTTCTTCAATTTATAATGGAACTATCCTTTTCATCAACTTTATCAATCAACTATTTATTAAAAAAATAATTATTTTTATAATTCAATATTATAGTTTTATTTAGCTCCATCATGTTTTCTAAATATTATATAAGCATACACACTTTCTTCAAAATCAATCTCCATGTTTTGAGATGACTTTGAAATCACAGTTATCAATATTTTATATTTCATTAAATGAGCCATATATAATAGTTAAAATTTCTTTGAGACTTATATAAATTATATCATTCAATTTAGCTACCGATTCAGCTTGATAATGAATGTATATGTCATTAATTCTACTATTTTTTGGATATTCATTTAGGATGATTTATCATGATATTTTCTCTATCCCCTCTTAATTTTTTGATGATAAACTATATATGGTAGAACAATTTTCCTTATCCTTAGTGGTATAATGTATTAGAAGATCATCTACTACCATGCATGAGAGTATTTATTTTAATTAAATATTGGGAAAACTATTTTTTATTACTTTTAATAAAAAATAAATTATAATTTCAAAATTTTAATTTCATTATTATTTTTCTTCTTCTGATTCTTGGATGGGTCAATATTATTATTCGAAGTAGATAAAAATAATACATTTTGGAATTCATTTTTTGATATATAAGAATATTATTTATAATCACCAATTTATACTTATTCACTAGGCCTGCACGTCACTATGTAAAAATAAAAAATTAAAAAAATCCTCAGAATCCCTCAAATTATAAAATTAGGTGAGAGATGTGAACTTTCGTAATACCAATTGACTTATAAAATAGGGGCATGTTAAACACTGAGTGGGGATGGGTGTAAGAACCCAATATATTCTAAAAATAAATTAAAATTTATGAAATTTTGTTTGATGTAGATATTTATATGTAGCCTTTAAGCATAATTTAATTACTTCTATGTTTTGAATTTCGAAAAATGGTAATCTACAATTATGTTCTGTATGTTATTTGGAGTCTATTATAACCAACTTGTTTATTTGGAGAATAGTAACATACCCTTATGAATAGTAATAGGACCCTAATGAATGGTAAATTTAATTATTTTTTAGTCTTTCAGTCTTTATGATAATGACTTCTTGATTAATTTTTAAATGTGATATAAAAGTAGATATAGTTTACAAATTATTAATTTTTTAATAAAGTATTTTTTTTATTTAAAAATTAAATTAAAAATGGTATGAAAATTATTTTTAAAAAATAGAATTCATTTTTGAATTTTACACGTCAATAAATGGTTAGGGTGAATTTTAGAGATTTTTCTGAAACAACTGATTTTTCAGTGAATAGTAAAAAAATACAGTTTAGAGTTTCGGTGTGTTAATGACATCATTAATTATGAAATAGTGACATAACAAATATGGTCGACTTCTGTACAGTGAAATAATTAATGAGGTGTCCCAAGTGGCTTATACCATGGGTAAATACCAAGGGAAAACCCATCGTTTTGAAAATACCACTAATGAGGTGTCCCTTAGAAATTATTAAAATAATCCCTCGTTTTTGTTATAAATAACAACCCATTTCTACATTAATATCATTCCAAATTCCATATCAATGAAGCACTGGCCTCCATACCTCCCTATTTTCCTTCTCTAGGTTTCCTCATGATCCCAAGGTCCCAGCCATAAAGTTCTCGGAGTCACTCTACAAGGTACGAAAATTCTCAATTTCTTTATTTTTCCATTCAAGTTCTTTTTAATATGGTATAACTTTAATGTTTCTATACCATGTTATTATTTTATTTTCATTAATGATCGATTATGTAGTAATATTAATTTTTGGATGGGTTACCCTTGTCCCTTCCCTTTTTAGTATTTTCAAAAACCATGTTGCATATCTCTTATGCTGCCAAATTTTTGTAATGGATTTCTCAATTATTCATTTATTTCGAGTTACTTTCATATCTTATTATTTCATCATCACTTATTACCCAAGAAGCATGAAATATCTATAAATCACTTATATTCTGGATGTTCTCAAGTTCATTGGAAATTCATCATCATTATTCTTCTCCTCTCCCACTTATTCAAGTAATAAAAACATTGTCTATGATGTGTCAAAATACCGACATCTTCGACGATGTGATTTCAATTTTTATTAATTCATTTCATAATGTTAATGAAACCATTTTTATAGTTGGACCAGGTTATAATTTATGTGTTATGTCCGATCCATGGTTCTGGAATTCTTTTTTAGTCATGGAATTAATTTATGAGGCAAAATGAGGTCATTAATATCAAAGAACCACTAAAATGATCTAAACGAACATCATTAATGTTTTACCTTATGAATCATCCTCATATAAAACATAAAAATTTTAAATGGTATAAATTATTTTATTGGAAATATATAAATACCTTTCGATTCCAATTATGTTTTTTCACATCAAATCGACACGAACATCCATCAAGAACCAATCATGGAAATCATGTAAGGAACTCACCCAAAACAGTGCAACGAACATAATACTAATAATTAAGGGTTGAAATGAGTTTATGAAATGATCATATAAGATTTTATAAACAAGAATTTTTTTTATAAAATATTAATTACAATATTTTAACCATTGTAGGAGATGTTTAAACAAGTTTTAATTATGACTTCTTTGAGGTAAGGGAATTCTTAAACTGATATCCATCAATTTGGTTAACCTTATTTTTCATTATTTATGTGGTATTAAAATTGTTTCTGTAATGAATTATGATTATATGATTTTTAATTCTCTATATTTAATTATTATATATATATTACATCCACGATATTAAGTCTCACTTCAATTATATGATTTTTATAAGGGAATTTTTATTTAAAATCCTCTTTTAAAATAATGTTTTAGAAAATTGAAAAGTAATGATTATATGGTAATATTCATGTTGTATGATTATGTTCTGGATTTTGGTCATTTTTTAGGATGACTTTTGGGAACTATATCTCCCTCTGTTTCATTGGGTGTATATATGTTGGAGTTTAGACGTATGGTTACTCCAAGTGTTACTGATATGGTTACACATATAGTAAGGTAGCTTTGAGAGTTACAAATTATTATGTAGCTAAGAGGATTACAAGATTATACATGTAATGCCCCAAGATACCTTTATAGATCTACTAATGTTCTTAGGAATTGTATAAATCTCATGTTTCACCATGTATGTATATATATATAGGTGATAAGTATGTCTTATGAAAATGATTTCATACGTTACAAGTATTCATGGACTAATGTGTTATTCTCTTCTTTGTATATCCCTATCTAAGATTTTGTGCTCAACCAATGTTTTAAATGATTTTCAGTGGTCAATTGATGTGTATGAAAAATAAGGATTCCATGTTAAAATTTGATGAATTGTCATGGAATAATGTTTTTTGTTTAAATGTTTTATATTTTGAAAAAAATGGAAATTGTTTTTATAATATCAACTCTATAACAATGTGAAATGTTATGAATTTATTATGTCACAATTATCTAAATCTATAAACATGAAATTATATTCAATTTAAAAGGAAGTGTTTTCTTGAATAAATTTCATATTATGTATGTTATTTGGGTGGGTTCTTATAGTTTGTATTAGTGGATGGTTTAGATAACTTTAGGGGATAGGATGATGGTAAAAGAATACCATAATTGATTTATTTACTATTTCATTAATTTTAAATGTTATATCATTTTATGAATACTATTTTTCTTCATCTAAGACATGTTTGTTTATAATGGTTGTCTATTGAAGGCATTGGGATGCTGAAGAGGAGGCGAACTAACAGAACGACATCCATCCAGATATATATCCTAGAATGGTAGGGATTGAAACCGAGTAGTTTGATACAGTAATGGCTTAGATAAAACAGTAGATAAATGGTAGTGGAATCCATTCAAGAGAAAAAATAGACGTACCAAAATAGAACATGACAGTATTGGAAGATTTTATGTGCCAACACCCTCCTTCTTTCATTGGATCTTCTAACCCAGTAGTAGCTGAAGGATGGATCAAAGCCCTTGAAAATTTATATGATGTTATGTGATATCTAGAAATTCAAAAGGTATGTCTTTCCATTTACCTTTTTAAGGAGATGATGATCAGTGGTGGTTAATGGTAAGGAGTATTCTGGGTAGAGATAATTTTGAAGCCTTAGAGTTTGATGAATTTAAAAGTCCTTTCCTAGAAAAAATATTTTCTTATGGTGGTGTAACATACGATGGAAAAGAAATTCCTTGAATTGAAACAAAATAAGGATGATTCAGTGGCTGTGTATGAAGAGAAATTCACCCGACTGGAGAGGTATGCTCAAAATAATATTCTGGATATTGATATAAAAATGAACCAATTTTACTCAGAAATGAACCCCAGGTATCGAAGGGCATTGGCCTCTTGTGAATTCAAAAGTTGTAATAAACATGTCTGATGTGCTGAGAGGGTAGAGATGGAGTTTGCTGATGATCATGTGCATTTTGGAAACAAGGAGAATAAGAGGTCCAGGTGTCAATATATGGGTAAGAAACATCCAAAAAATATGATGGTAAGAAAATCCAGTTTTCAGTTTGTTAAAATTTTGGAATGAAACCCCATGGGTAATTTCTTAGCAAAACTGTAAAGTGTTTTAAATGTGGTTAGTTTGGAAATAAGGCCCGAGATTGCAATAAATATGATCCTTATCCTAATCCTGATAAGAAAATTGTAATGTGAATTAAATGTGGTGGGATGGTTCATTCTGCATATGTCTTCCCAACGAGATATATGACTGATGAAAAGAAGGAAGACTAAAATTAGAATGGTGTAGGGAGATCCTTTGATACTACATCAGCAGATGTTGGGCCCTCCAAAGATGTTTTATCAGGTACTTTGTTTGTTCACTCATATTTTGATAAAGTTTTGTTTGATATTGGGTCTACACATTCCTTCATCTCTATGAAATTTTTGGGTAAATTAGAAATATCACCTCAACAAATGAGACTTAAACTTGTTGTTAAAACACCAGGAGGAAATATTATAGTATATATGAATTATATGAATATTTCTATTGTGTTCTATGATAATACTTTACCTGAAAATCATTTTGTTTTACCCTTTTTCGAGTTTTATGTTATTCTGGGAATGGATAGGATTTCTGTTTATCATGCTACGAGTGACTATAGAGATAAAAAAGTTGTTTTTCAGAAAGAGTTTCAGTTTATAAAAAAGAATGAACCCATAAAATTGATAACATATTAAGAAGCTGAGAAACCGTTGAAATATGGAAATGAAAGTTATATTGCTCATTTTTTTTAAACAAGGGTACTGTTCAGATTGATAATGTGCTTGTTGTAAATGATTAACTTGATGTATTTCCTGATGAGTTACCCGGTGTCATACCTAATAAGGAATTCTAATTCACAATTTACTTAGTTCCTGAGGGTAAAAAGATTTCCAAACCCCCATATCGTACTGCTCAAATAGAACTTCTTGAATTGAAAAATTAGTTGTTGTATTTTCCCGAAAAAGACTTCATTCATCCTATTACTTCACTATGGGGAGCACCTATTTTGATTATTAAAACAAATTTGGTTCCATGATACTTTTCATTGATTATAGAGAATTGAATATCACCTCTATTAAAAACATGTATCCTTTTCATCATATTGATGACTTTTTTTATTAGCTCTAGGGAGTCCAGTACTTCTCTAAGATTGACTTGAGATCCGGATACCATCCTCTGAAGGTGAAGGAGGTGACATCCCAAAAACAGCCTATCGTAGTAGATATGAGAAATATGAATTTGTTATTATTCCCATTTGGTTAACTAGTGAACCTACTATATTCTCGAATCTTATGAATAGAGTATTTCATGAGTTTTTTTATAAGTTTTGTGTTTTATTTAGTGATAAAATTTTGGTATTTTCTATAATGAAAGGGGAGAATGGAAAACATATAATGGTTGTTTAAAAAACCTTAATAGAAAATGAACTCTCTGGAAAATTCATAAACGTTGATTTTTGGTTGCAATAGATATCTTTTCATGGCAACATTGTAAATAAGGATGGAATAATAGTTGATCCTACCAAAAAAAGTGGATGTTGAATGGAAAAGAAACACAAATGTTATAGATATTCATAGTTTTCATGGATAATATGGTTATTACCAATGTTTTGATAAACACATTGCTTGGTTATCTTGCTTGATTACAAAGTTTAGACGGAAAGGGGGTAAAATTGTTTGGACAGAAGAATTTTTTGTTTGTTTTCAAGAACTGAAGAATGATTCGTAAATGCTCTAGTTTTGGACATTCCATCCTAAAATTGTGATTTCGTCATCAACTATGTTGATTTTTTTGAAGGGACGTGGTTGTGTTTTGATGTATAAGGATCAAATAATTTCTTAGGCATTATGACAACTAAACCCTCATGAGTTAAAGTATCCCGCACATGATTTGGAATTTATAGATGTAGTTTTTTCAATGAAAATTTTGGGGAATCATTTTTACATAGCCAAATGTCAAATATATAATGACCATAAAAGTATGAAGTAAATATTCACTCAGAAAGAATTTTACATGAGGTAGATAAGATGGCTTGAAGTGATAAAGGATTATGGTTTAATGATCAATGACCATCTTGGAAAAGTAAACAATGTGGTGTATTCCTTGAGTCAAGAACATCATGGATCATTAACCATTTTAGTTTTGGAACATTATCCAATGATTAATGATTTGATGAATTGCGGCATAGAAGTTGTTGGTGTAGGGAATACATCTTTTTTTAGGTTTCAGTGTAGACTTCATTGTTAGATAGAATTATGAGATCATAAACGGAAGACCTTGATCTATAAAAAAATGTAGAATTTGATAGAATGGGAAAGATTCCAGAGTCTAACCTTGAAAAATTGGTGATTTATGATTTGGAAAAGGGTTGTGTGTGCCCTGTGATTCTCAGTTAAAGAATTATTTGGTCTGTAAATCTCATAGATATCCTTTTTTGGTTCAACATGGTAGTATTAAGATGTATAGAGAACTTTAGGAGTAATAATGGTGGCATGGAATGAAAAGAGTTATTTCTGATTTTACCATGAAATCTTTGACAAGTATACAGGTTAAAGTAGAGCGGTAGTTACTGATGGGGATGATTCAGCCTTTTCCAGAGACATAGTAGTTGTGGTAGAATGTTTCTCGGGACACTGTGGTGGGACTACCTTAGACATATCGAGGTAATAATGAAATTATGGTATTTTTGGATCTGCTGAAAAAATCTAGACATTTTCTTTCTATTTGAGATACAATGTCGTAGGATCATCCTTCTCGATTGTACCTCAAGGAGATTGTCTGGTTACATGGATTCCCTCCTTCTATTGTATTTGAACTGGATCTCAGGTTCACTTTTAACTTTTTTAAGGGACTTCAGAAGTAATTGGTCACATTGTTGAATTTCAGTTTTTCATTTCATCCTCAATAAGATGGGTAGTCCGAACGAATGATTCAAACATTGGAAAATATGTTTCGAGCAAGTTCAATGGACTACCAGGGGAGTTGGAATCAACATCATTCTTTAGTAGAGTTTTCTGATAACTGTAGTTTTTATTCTAGTATATAGATATCAACTTTTGAGGAATTGTACAGAAAGTGGTGTCAGAATCGAGTATTTTGGGATGATGTCGGTAAAAGAAAATTGATGGGGGCAGAAGTAGTAAAGGAAGTGTTGAGAAAGTGAAGATGATCCAGCATCACATGAGGATAGCTCAGGGTAAGAAAAAACGTTATGCCTATAACATAAATAATGAATTCTTTTTCAAGGTAGGTGAAAAATTTTTCTTTAAAATACCTCATGGAAAAGTGTGATGTGTTTTGGTAAGAAAGGAATGATGTGTCGGCGGTTCATCAGTCATTTTGAAATCCAAGGGAATGTTGGAGCAGTTATATACCGAGTAGCTTTGCCACCATGATTTTCTCAAGTACACTATGTTTTTCTTGTTTCGATGATCAGGATGTATGTACCATATTCAACACATGTTTTGACCCCAGAAGCAGATCAGCTGGAGGGGATGATTTCATATGAAGAGAAACTAGTTCCTATTCTTGATTGAAGGGAATTAGTATTGCAGAATAAGGTTATCCACCAGGTAAGGATTTTGTGGATAAACAACATGGTTGAAGAAGTGACTTGGGTGTTTGAAAATTCTATGAGGGAAAGGTACCCTCACTTTTTTAATATCTAAATAAAATTAAGAGGATGCAATTTCTAGAAGGTGGAGATAATATAACACCCTAATATTTTCTAGAAATAAATTGAGATGCTGAATATTTTGTTTAATGTAGATATTTTTAAGTATCATGTACACAAAATTTTACTGCTTCCATGTTTTGAATTTCAAAAAATGGTCATCTACAATTGTGTTCAATATGTTATTTGGAGTCTTTTTGAACCAACTTTTTTTTTGGTGAATGGTAACATACCCTTATGAATAGTAATATGAATTTTAATATGATCATATTGAATAGTAAATAGTATTGTTTTTTTCTAAAGGCTTTTAGATAATGACATCTTCATCAATTTTTAAATGTGATATAAAAGCAGTAATAATATTTAAATTATTATTTTTTGAATGAAGTATGATTATATTTTTTGAAATAGTTGATTTTTTTGGTAATTAGTAAAACAAATACACTTTTGAGTTTCAGTGTGTTAATGACATCATTAATGATGTAACAAATAATTAATAAATCTGGTCATATTTTGTAAAATAAATAATGTTATGAGGTGTCCCAAGTTTCCTATGCCATTGTCAAGCCCATGTATTTTCAAATAACATTAATGAGGCGTCCTTTGGAGATTATTAAAATAATCCATCGGTGTTTCTATAAATAAAAACACATTCCTTAATTAGATTCATTCCTAATTCCTCCTTAATGAAGCTTTGTCCACTATACCTCCATATTATCCCTCCAAAGGTTACCTCAATCCCCCAATATCCCATCCTTCATGTTCTCGGGGTCACTCTACAAGGTAAGAAAATTCTCAATCTCATTCTTTTTCAATTCATGTTCTCTTTTATGTGTTATAACATTCATATTTCCATACCATGTTATTATTTAAATCTTATTCATGATCTATTCTGTACTATGATAATTTTTGATATAGGTTACCCTTGTCCCATTCCTTTTTAATATTTTCAAAAACCATGTTGCATAGCCGTTAGGATTCTAAATATTTGTAAGGTATTTCTCAATTACTCTTTTATTTTGAGTTCCTTTATTTTCATATTCATTCTTCATAACATTTTACCCAAGATGCATGAAATCCCTAGAAATAATATATATTTTTCATGTTATCATGTTTATAGAATATTAAATTTCATTATTCTTCTCCTCTCCCACTAATTCAAGGAATAAAAACATTGTTTTTGATGTGTCGAAATACCGAAATTGTGGATGATGTGATTTCAATTTTCAATAATTCATTCAAGTTAGGACCTGATGAAATTCTTTTATATGAAAGAGGTTATAATATATGTGTTATTTCTCATCCATTGTTCTAGAATTCTTTTTTACCTATGGTTTTAATTTATATGTCAAATTGAGGTAGTTATTATCAAAGAACCACTAAAATGCTCTAAATGAATATAATTAATGCTTTAACTTATGAATAATCCTAATATAAAATATAAAAATGATTAATGGTATAAATTATGGTAATAGAAATATGTAAATAATTTTCCAATCAACAAGAAAATCCATCATGAACAAATCATCAAAATCATTTAAGGAACTCACCCAAAATAGTGGAAGGAACAAAATACTAACAATTACGCAGTGAAAGGAGGTTAGGAAATGATCACATAAGATGATATAAAGATGAAAATGTTTCTTTAAAATAATAATAACACTCATTGAACCATTATACAGAAATTTTAAACAAGTTGGATGTAATACATGCCTGAGGTATGTGAATTCATAACCTGATTTCAATCCTATGCGTTAACCTTATTCCTCATTAGTTATATTGTATTTAAATTGGTTGTGTGATGAATTATGATTATAAAATGTGTAATTATATATTTTTACAGATAATATACATATTTCACCCACTCTATTATGTTTCACTTCAATCATATGATATTTATATGGGACTTTTCTTTTAAAATACTCTTTTTAAATTTTTTTTTTACAAAATTCAAAAGCTATGTTTTTATGCTAATATTCATGTTGTATGATTATATTATGGATATAGAGAATTGATTATAATGAATATTTAGACCTATATCTCCATCAAATTAATTGGTTATGTGTATGTTGGAGGTCGGTCATAAGGTTACTCCAAGTGTAACTACGATTATTACACAAATAATAAGGTAGCTGTGAGGGTTACCTATTAAAAGGTAGCCAAGAGGTTTAAAATATAATGTATGTAATTCCCCAAGATACCTTTATGATTCAGCTTATGTACTTAGGTATTTTGGATATCTTATGTTTCAAAAACTACGTATATATATATATATATGTGATAAGTATGATTTATGAAAATGATTTCGAATGTTAGAAGTGTTCATGGACTAATGTGTTCATTCATTCTTTTTATATCCCATATTGAGTTTTTGTGCTCATCCCAAGTTTTAATATGATTTTCACAGGATAAGGGATGTGAATGAAAAAAGGAATCCATTTTTAGTGTTTAATAATTGTAAAGTAATCATGTTTTACATTTTAATGTTCTAAATTTTTTTAAAAAAATGTAAACTATTTTTATGGTATCCCCTCTGTAACAATGGAAAATATTATGAATGTATTCTGTCCCAATTATCTAAAGACCAGAATTGTAATAGATACTCAATGTAAAAGGCTATGTTTTCTTGAATAAATCCAAGATTATGTATGTAATATGGTAGGGACCTTATAATAGGGGTTGTGTGAATCAGTGTTTTTATACATGTACATCAATTTTTTCATTTATTCCTTATCATCACATATTTATTCAGTGAATGGATATCTCCCCTTCATTATTTCTACCCAAGTAATTATGCATGAAAATGTAAATATAAGGCAATAACACAAATAGTTGAAATTAGGTTTGATTCAATAATGATTATTATGTACTCTACTTATAATAGATGTTTTCATACACACAAAAATTCCTTCTCACCGAAAAAAGAAGCATGGCCGAGGTTAAGGAAATAAAATCATTTTCCCAATAAAAAATAGGTTTATTTACTTTTTCATTACAACACATTTGAATAATAGAATATGTTTTTTGTACATTGGAGAAGGATCTCATGTGATTTCATGAGTCCCAAATGGACTATATTTATTGAACATACTCATATTCTACAAAAATAATATGAGATGCCTCAATATTCATATGAAAACAATAATATTATTTTATATTGTTTTATGAACACTCTAAAAATGTCATATTTATGCTAAATCATCATAGTCCACTCAGTTTTTCTTATTTTATAATCTTTTCATTTTCTTCTTTATTTCAAGAGATTGATGTTCTCTATGTAACACAGGTTCATTTAAAATTTTTTCAGTAAATCATAGTCTGAAAAAAATATAGTATCAGATATATCTATTGAAGAAAATGAATTTTAAAATGATAATATTATTTTCAGCCAAGATATATTATTATCATTCTTATCTTATATATATGTTCAATATATGCGAATATTATTATATTCACTGAATCTCGCATAAATATTTATATTTTTACTTCCTCAAATATCATATATTTAATTATACTATACACTTTTTACTTTTATTCAACCACATATAATCTATCATTGGGTGTTCTATCATTTAAATACCATTTGTCATTATGAAGAATTTAACTCATTTAAATCTATCAGTAATCTTATAGATTAATTACTCATTCAAATCCACCTAAAAATACTAAACAATAATCAATATTATAAATTATCATATGATATATGAAATCATTTAATCATGCTTTGTATTACAAAAATCATTCAATAAATTCCCATATTTTTGTATCCATAAAATATGAATTACAAATTCCTTTAAATTTAGAATTCATAAGAGATATGGAATTAATCAATCACATTGAAACCATAACTTAATATATTATATCATTATTTGATAAAAAATATATCATCATGTGACATAATAAATCATTATAGTGTCCACTCAAGGAATATCCATCAATAGTATGAATAGTTTATTTTGGTATATATGGTATGCATATTTATTGATATTTGAATATTATGTTCATCAGTTTTTTCCAAAGTAAAATGGTACACTATTATTCAATACAAACATATGTAAAAAATAAAATTCATCCTATTTGATGGACATGGATTCAATATCCTAAAATCATTCAGTGGAATTTAATGAATATCATAGGAATTTACAAGCATGTTACATCATTACCCAACTTTATGTATGTATAGTATGGTTTAGATTTGACTCTCTAGTAATATATCTATGTCAAAACACAATCATTTCATTCTACTGTAATAGTTTCTTAAATATTGATGAATGAGGATAATGAATTCCTAATATTACCACAAGACTTAAATTCATGTACTACATAATGGGAGTAGAAAAAGTTTCTCCTTGGTGATCATTATCTTTACACACTAAAATAGTTTCAATATTCCATTGGTCATGACAATATGAATATAATTTCATTTTCCTTTCCATTGGAGACCATCCAACATTTTCATTCATGCATTCTATTTTTTTAGAAAACATATCTCATGAAGTCCTAATTTCTCATTCATCTACATTTATTTCATGAATTCATATCATACCATCGATTCTCTGCTCAAAGATTATTAGTGTAATAGTTATGATTAGTTTACTCAAAATGTTGTTGATCTATTGTTATTCGTTAAGTCCATTCTCATTTTTATTAACTATAAGTTATATTATTGTTTCATGTATGAGTTTGAATGGGAAATTATCATACTAAAAGTGGGGGTGGGGTGAATTTTAGATTATAAAAAAATATATAAACATCACTATCCTCTTAAGATAATAATTCAGGAAAAATAGACAAGCCATTGTACTAATAAATTATAAAACCAATGTTTAAGAAAAATTTATAACATATATTTTAAATTATCTATGACACATGAACCTATGAAACATAATGTTATAAAAAAATAAAAGTAAAAAATATTAATCAGGTATTAAAAACACATAGATGTCGTAAAACAAATATATATACTCATTAACCATAAGATTAAATAGAGAATTAATTAAAATCTTGATAACACTGATATATCACCATATCATTGTGTATACCTTCCACACATGAAAGTAATCATTCATAATATCAGACATATTTTTTCTCCCAATCAATGGTAACTCTCAATCAGTATGATTGAAAAGGTTCAGTCATCATATCCCTGTAATCTCATGGAAAAAAACAAGATCATATAGAAAATTACATTGAATATATAACTAATGTAATTTAAAATATTTACATGGATTACATAAATAATGAAATCTATAAAGATTATAATAGTTAACATGAGTAAAAATATTTTACAAAATAATCAAATTAAAATCATGTCATTAATCATGAAAATTATTCCACCTCCTAAAATGAAATTTATATTTATAGGCACTCTCCCATGATCATATCCAAATATCTCAGAGGTCGTTATAATGTCCTTGAAAAAACACACCCATCGTGTAGAATGTTCCTCAAAAAATCTATATCCGATGGATTCAATAATGACGTACCATAATATGACTTTGAATTATTTTTGATTTAATGAGTTTCCTCTGGTAACAAGATTGGAGTTCCTCCAACTAATAGAGTTAGTAAATTTCCACCTATAATGTATTCCCCCTCCATCCGTTGATTTTTTTGGTAGTCTTTGTCTAATTTTTTATGATGGACTTCTTTACACTCATACTTCTTGAATTTTATTAATCAATGCATGATGATGTTTTTAAAATTATATCAATTATTGGTTCCCTATTTACATAAATACGTAATCTGATAAAGATATGTTTCCACATCGGGTAAAATGACTTTCATACCAAAACATTATAAAACTAAGGAAGTGTAAATCTTAGTAAAATTATGAATTTAAGGTTGTGTTTTGTTATATTCAAAACAATTGTTGAAAAGTGATGAAAGTAAAAAATTTCTATATAAAATATCTATATTTGAAATTAAAATAAATATAATTAATAAAACTATTTTTTATTACATAAAAAACATACTCCCCAAATCTCCTGTAATTTATCTTTTATTACATATCTCATCATTGTTTCATTATCCTCCCTTATTAAATATTTTTTATTATTTCTTCTAAACCTTATAAAAAATTTGATACTCTATATTTAAATGTTTTAAACATTTCTCCCCGATTATGATTTTTTGAAAGAATGATTTATTGGTGGAATAATTTTTATCTCAAATGTTATGGAGATAAATTATATATAAAATATATATATATATATATATTCATCCTAAAATAAAGTAAAAAATATAATCAACATTAAGTACTATTGGAATGTTTAATCAATTTTATTGGAAACATCAATTCATAAAATGATAGGGATAACATCCATAAAAAAAATTGGTTATTAAAAAAACTATCAAGACTTTTGTGAATATTATTAATATTTCATCATATGTTTTTATTAGTATTATAATTTTCATTAGATATTGTTGAGTATTCTTAGAATCATCTATATTAAACTTCATATTTTCAAGTTCATATTCTAGATCAAGATTTTTTTCATTACTGATATTATACCATTCATATTCCAAATAATCAAAGTTATAACATTCACTTTTTTTATTTTATGAAATATCCAATGGTCTCTTAAAAATTTAAATACCATCCTCTATTTAATGATAATTATTTCATTAATATTTGTTCTCTTCATAAAATACCACATTATCTTTTGATATGAAATTTCATTTAACAATTCTTAAAACATATTTAATTTCATTAGATTAACTATATTGAATATAAAAAACGTTTTCATTAAACGATTTCAAATCACCTATTTTCTTTTCTAGAAGATATTGTCCTTCACTTTTACTGAATTTTCTTTCTATAATCATTTAAAAATGTTAATTTTGTATTATTTTATGAAAATAAAATTGATTTTTTTCATATAACATAAATTTACAAATATGTAAGTATTTCCATGTATATATATATATATATATATCATTATTGATTTTCTGAATTGTTTTTCATAATTCCATCCACCATGAAAATTTCTTCACTAAAAAATTTATTTTCATTTATTATTAATGGATAGACACTATTGGGGTATAATTTTTGAAATCACATAAATCATTTGGAACTCAAATACTTAGTGATATATAAGGTCTTATTTCTTCTCTTCAATGAGATTTTTCATTATAAATAAACAAGACATTATCATAAACATATTTATTTGGTGGTTTGTATGACAATTGAGATATTTATTATTGGAAGTAATCTTATAATGAATCGTTTATATTTTTGTATCTAAATGAAACAATCTTAAAAAATTTAAATGATAATTATATTGAGTATGATTTTGATATTTCATAAAAATAAAAATTTATTTTTAGGTCTTCACCTAACTAAGGCATCATAATTATAAATTTTATAGAAGGACGAAAATTCAATTCTTTCTGAATAGATTAATGTAACATTCCATCATATTCATTTTAAAATTTTTCTTTAAAATCATATGATAAAAAATCCACCAAAACATCCATTTTTTTCTTTATCAATTGAAAATGGATCAAATAATATTTAATGTAGGTTTTGTTTAATATTTTTGCTAATATGTTATTCTACTAATTCAAGTGAATGTGGAATAGTTTTTGTTTCAATTAAAACACATGAATTAATTTGATCAAACATATTAATGAAATATTTTGAAAAAATTTCATTCCTTTCCTTTTCATCCAATCTATTATAATTGTATTCTCCATAAATATTATAATATGTTAATTTTTATTAACCAAAACCTCCACCAAATCTATTAATAGGGATAGATTACTAGGGTTGTACACTTATATTTTCCATAATCAAATAAAGATATCATTATAATTAGTATTTTTCTTTTTACTCAAGAATGTAAATTTTATTTTAACTACTTTTTTCATTTAAACATTCTTTGGGAGATTCTAACCATCAACCTCATTCACAAACTCATATTATTTTACAAAATACATATTTTTATACATTTTCCATGTTTTTTTGGAGATTTGTATTATTTTTCAGTAAAATTATAATGAGGTAAATAAAATATAAACTTTAACTTCATTATCATTATTTCTATAGTAAAGGAACCATTTTCCCTCATTTAATTAGCATAATATTTTATATCATGAACATATAAGAAACTTAACGAATATTTTTTTTGATATAAATGTGGTATATAAGAACAATTTAATTGATTGATCATTCATTCTCTATATCAATGGAATTCAATATATACCTCATGATGTTGAATTTATTAATATTTATAAAATTATAGATCATACCCAAATTCAACTTTTAGTGTATCATTATATCCTTATGTAATGAGTAATATTTTAAATGTATTGTTTTTAGATATTGTAGGGATTTTTTTAGACTATGTACTAAGAAAACATGTGATTCTGAGTTATGGTGTGCCTAGAATTAATATTTAAAATATATCTAATAGCGTGTGTGACCAATTTTCATAAAAAGTAGAATAACTTCTTAATGTGGGCTTAAATAAGAAATATAAGGGAACAATTGAGATCATAATTTGAGTTCTACTATAGGTGTAACATAAAATTTTTCATCACGTGTATTTTGTGGAAGAGTAATTATTTGCATAGAGAACTAATATATTAAAAAAATAAATTACTATAATCCATCCTGATGTATCAAGCTACATGTTAACTTTAAAATCATGCTTACTGAATATTATTTGGGTTAGATGGTTGGACAAAAAAATCATTGGAGAACCATTGGATCATGAAAATAAGATTACTTTGGTGTACGATGACCATATCGAAGATCAATGACTTGTGTGTGATTAAATCAGATGATCTCACCAACAATAATGACACATCTCTATTATTAGTATGTGATCGATCCAAATAGAGGTATAACATTTGTTTCTATTGGATTCTATACCTGTTATCTATTTCTATGATGAATAAGAACCAGTCAACAAACAGAATGATCTACGATTCTTTGGTATTATGGGATAGTATAGTTTTATTCAGTAATTGTGGAATTGATATAACATTATTTAATTATATCGATGTTTATCATTTAAACAATAATAAATTAATGTCACTTTTTATATCACCAAAGGTACATTCCTCATGGATTCTCATTGTGAATTTATTTTCCATTTCTCATTCTTCATTGGTGAATTCATTGGCATGTGGTTTAGAAAACTAAACTTAATTAAATTTCCTACACCAGTTTCTTGGCACAATGATTTGATATCATAGAACTAGGCATGCGATGATACGACAATAGTGTGGTGAAGTATGTTGAAGAAAATATAATACTATAGATAAAATTTATTGTGTTTATTAGTGAACCTAGAAGAAAAAATTTAAAAGATATTTTAGTAATCGATTTGATGGATGGATTTTTATGATTCGACGGTGGAAAGGCCCATCCGATGACACTCAATGGTTCCAACACGGGACATGACTAGATCAATTTCATAAGAAGTGAATATGGAATATTTCATATATATAATTCTTTGAATTTTCAATCAACATGGATTGGATAATGGAGCTACAAGCTCTGTAGCACCCTTTCTACATTAGTTGTGGTTTTCAAAGGGATTTAAGTATCACATGACATGTGACCTTGTCAAATATCATGTGGTCGCCTAGTGATATTTTGGAATTTTCCTAGAAAAGTAAAAATACATTACTTGGGGTAAACGTCCATGAGAACGCTATGTTTTTATACACAGAAAGAGATTGGGATGTGGTATATAGGGTATTCCATGTATTGGAACATTGGAAGAAGTACATATGTAGTAGTCTTATATGTACTTCTATATGGACTTGAGAATAATCCATTCTACATTAGAATGACCAGGATTCAATGTAAAAAGTTATATAATACATGTAACTTTCATCTAATCCTTCAAATTATCATTAATCCCATTTTTTCTATATCTTGTACATGTTTCATTATGTTTTTCTCACGTTATCCATTCCCATAAGGTTGGTATGTAATTTCCTCATACACATAAGATAGTTATCCCTTACCCATTACATCATAGATTAAAATGATGTAATCTTTGTTTGAGGCCCAAAATGAGATACCCTATCATATTCATTCTTTATGTGGAGTTCATGGAATCATCTTTACTATCAGCATGTGAGCTCTGATACTCTGCATAGAGGGTTATTTCAAATTTAGTTGTTAGTATAACAATATCCCTGGGATTGATCCTCAAATTTTTATCATGTCTCTTGAAAGTTTAAACATATACTTCTAATGGCATGAGCTGATGAAAAAAACATATCGGACGAACATCATTAGTTCTATATAACTCAGGAAGTGTATTCTCCTAGATGATTTTGATTCAAGGCTTTTGACCTACAATACATTGTTTTAATTGCATTTTTAAAGTATCCATGAGTCAATTAGTCTTGGTTTAGTATATCAAAATATTTTTTTATATGTGTTATAGACATATTCATGGATATATATGACTCTTATTCTATTGTATTTTGATTTATAGCTTCAGAGTGTCCTATTGTGTCTTGTTATACTCACACACTCACAGGCTTATCTCACACATGTTTTTTCCTGTGAATATGGTCACCCTTTTTATAGAGTACTAGAGGGAACAAGACTGGGAATTTCTAAATGAGTGTGGACAGACCGAGGTGTGTTCTTATTTTATCTTGACAACCATCATATCTTTAATTTTTGGATGAAAATGTTTTCTTATTCATCATAGTGGGATTTTATTTGGATCTCTTTACTTTTCAAGACATCTTTCATACCTTGTTAAGGGGAGACGATGAATGTACACATGGTTTAATTAAGTTGTGATAATTTTATTTATTTTTTGGGCCTGGATATGTGTGCATGTTTACAAGTACATTAAGTTAAGGCCTCTCAAGTTAGTGATATTCTGACTCTGCGCTAGTATCCTGCCCCTGGAATATTGGTAAAGGGAATAGAGAACTCTATCATTGGATCAATTGGGATAGATCATTCAAGAGTGGTTTTAGAGGATCCAGTTATATATTTGGTTTCATGTACATGATATTGGTTTTTGGAAACAATGTTATGTGTTTTGATTTTTACTTTTAATCTAGGGACACCTGTAAGAACCCTGTTCTTATTTTTGAGGTACGGGTTTCTTCTTTTCTCTCTTCCTTAAGTGTTTTTCAGAAAAGAAGGAAAATGGGGAAATATCATAAATTTTGTAATTACATGCCTTCTACTGTTCCACACGCTGTGTACTTTTGGCTGTGTGGGATGAGTACACAGGGCAGGTGGCCATGTCGGCAATGAAGGGTGTAGAACCTAAATACACGCCGTGTAGTAGGTATTTACACGCTGTGTAGTTAGTCGGCAAGAAAATAGTAAGGCAGTGGCCAGCTGTGCGATAGAACAAACCATGTAATCAAGAAGACACGCCGTGTAGTCATGTTAGCAGATGAACAGTGCCACACTGGGAGGAAACCGCCAGAGGAACATTTAGAAAATGGGAAGTACATGCTGTGTACTTGGAATTACACGCCGTGTACTTGGAAATACATGCCATGTACTTTGTTTTTTTTTTCTCGTAAAATTGGAAGTAGAATCCCCTGTTCATAGGGAAGGCTTAGAACTGGACAGGAGCTCGGGAGGGACGGGTGAATCTTCTAGGATCCACCGAGTGCACCTCGGGAATCCGATTCTTCATCCGTCGATCTCGTTGGAACCCCACGGGTAAGAGCATCCTCCTCCTAATGTGTCTCTACCAATTCTTCCTCTAATGGAAGTTATTTGTGTTTAAAGTGAGTTTTATTTCACCTCAGATCTACCTTGTTCTAGGATGGTTCGTGGAACGTCGTTTGAGTATACTGATCAGGGGAATATAAGGTAGGAGGCTTGGTGTTTAATTTCAAACTGTTGTGCGTTTCTGTGAATTATTGGGCCACGAACCCATGTTGGGGTATCATGTGGATGAAGAATTGGGTGTTTAAATACCTATAATTGCATAGGTAATTAAAGGTGATATTAAAATGCTGTTTGGGATCGCTGCATGGATCCAGGACCACCCCGGGGGTGCGTTCCTCTATTTAGCTGTTTGGCCAGGATACCCGAGGGTATTCCATTGTAATAATGTCTATTAAATTTACTTTAGAGGAATTGACTGTAAATTTTTTATTTACATTTTGGGCATGGCCCGGTTACTTGTGCCTGAGATCAGTGTTTGACTATAGCCTGAGGGCGTGACTGTACAAGCCTGGGGGCGTGACTGTACTAGCCTGAGGGAAATGATCTATTCTTCCTGAGGGAAACATTTCATGCCTGAGGGTTTGAATTCTATGCCTGAGGGTGACACATCGTACACCTAAGGGAAATTTCTATTACACACGAGGGAAATACCAGCGGGTTGGACTCTGATTAACTTAGGGTGAGGTTTTTCTTGTCTGAGGATGCTGACTGCATACATAGAAATTCATTGTGCTATTTTCATAATATTAAATGGTTAAAAAATAATTGAAATGGAAATATAACTCATTATGTTAGTTACTTTTGAGTAATGCTTGGTTTATTTCATTTACTATTGTACACTATTGTTTCATATTTACACACAGCTAAGAACGGGCCTTTGGTGGGTTCCTACATGGAATTGTTTTCTCACACCCTGTTTGGGTCATGATTTTCAGTCCAAAATGATTATATTACTGTATTTTTTGATAGGGGAAAGAGTCCCTATACTGGTTCTTTATTTCTATTGAGGATTATGGGAGCATGGGACCGTGCTTAGGCTTGCGATGCTACCTGTCATTTTGTTCTGTTTTGCTTTTATGTACTTGTACTATACTGTATTGTGTGTAACATGTTCTAGCTTCTTTATTAGAATTTGAGGCATGTTGCACCATTATTTATATACCGGTTTCTTATAACTTCTACAATTGTTTAATTTATTTGTTCATGGTTAACTGCTTCCACTGATGTTGTATGTTTTATTTTATTCCGCTGCGCTACACTCTGACAAATGAGGTCATAGTTTCCCCACTATCAGACCTGGGCCCTCGCTGGTAGTCGGCAGCCTCTAGTGTTTGGGGAAATGTGCTTGAGGTCAAGTGGTGAACTGGGTTTTGGGCACCCGTTGAGGGGCACCCGGAACCGGGATGTAACAATGTGGTATCAGAGGCGTTCTTTACTTTGCCTTACTATTTGGAGCCTTAGTCAGGGATCAGATGGGAACGGTAGTTGGTAATAAGCTATGCCCGGGCGTAGCTAACCTGTGTACAGGGAAAAGCCAATTTACCACGTGATGCAATTTTTCTGATTTTTCAATTTACAGTTGATATGATATCACCGTTGGGTGACACACTTGTGATTGTACTATTTATATTTTATCTAGGGGTTCTATTTAGTTGCAACCCGATGAGATGAGGGTATTCCATCTCATGTATCATTTAGGCATAGTCTAGAAATCACATGTCATGCATAGTTCCATCCCATGTAGATGCATTAGAATTTTCATATTGTTGTGATAGTTTTTGTGCTAGAAAATCTTGATGTTGTGATAACTGCTTGATAAATACCTGTTATGTGATAGTGTATTATTGTATAAACATGTTAAAATAAGGGACAGCAGACTTTGGTTTCTGGGGATTATGGGCCCTCATTAACAGGAATTTGGTGGATCATTAGCTTTTTATTTTGTTAAAACACAGATAAGATGCCAAACATTGATTTTTGGGGAGTATGGGTGCTCACGGATCGGAATTTGACACTTAGGTGTTGTTTTTCGGTATTTTATGGGTTCTGGGGATGTTTCTGAGGCATACTGTCCGAAAACCCAGTATACACGACGTGTAGTAGTTTAGACATGCCGTGTATGGTCTTCTGTTCAGGAAGAAAAGAAACTTTTTGAGTACATGCCGTGTACCTTGAATACACGCCGTGTAGTTTCTTCCCGTGTTACAAAACTTGTGGGCGGTGACCAGGGGAAAGCAAAATCATTGGCCGAACACACCGTGTAGATGATATACACTCCGTGTAGTGTTGACCCGGAGTCCGCCGGTGAAACTAACAAACACGAACTGAGGAGACCTTACGACATACATGCTGTGTCCATAGTGGAACACACCGTGTGGTCTGATCTGGGATCCGATCGTGTAACTAACAACATGGGCCAATGTAATCCTTTCATATACACGCTGTGTGTATACGGAACACACCGTGTAGTGTGAGGCATGTGTCCGGCCATGTAACTAACAACACAGGTCGGTAGAGCTCGTCTCATACACACCGTGTACCTGTGGGACATGCTGTATAGTCTTGTCTGAGGACAGACCGTGTGGACATAGTCATGTGGTTGGGAAAACAGGGTAGTGTACATGCCGTGTGCGGGTGTAACACGCCATGTAGTTCAAGCTGAGTAGTCGGCCGTGTCACAAACGACACTGGCAGATGGAAAATAACACCATACACATTGTATAGATTATATAAACGCTGTGTAGTTTTGTTCAATAGGATCCATGTAGCATATCCATGTAGAAGGACCCGAGTAGGGAAGGGAAGTCAAGTACACACAATGTAGTCAGTATACACGTCGTGTAGTCCTGTTTTTCAATTCATGAAATGACTTATTCCTCCAGTTTTCCTTTGGGGTTCCTTCATTTTCAGCCTTGATAATATTGAATCTAAGGCGTTCTTTTGACCTTGTTGTGTAATTCCGCCTAGACGTTCACGCGTTGTTCTCTAGGAGAGCGGCAATGATTATACTCCAAATATGGTGGGCCATGGGCTACTAGTGAATCCTCTAGTAGAGCCAGATGCGGTTCCATCCATTGTACCAGACATAGGTGTGGATGCACAGTTTCGTGAAGGCTTAATGCGGTTCATGTAGACCTTTTAGGGAGCAGCGCTTGTTGCCACATCTATGGCCGAGCTGACACATATCATCCTACAGTAGCATCCAACTATGTTTTATGGAGATGGAGGACCACTGGCTGTGGAGTCTTGGCTGGGGTCTATGCAAACTATCTTTGGGAATCTAGAGATGCATCCAGGGTGGAGGGTCAATCTCTCGACGTATATGCTGCGTGATTCCACCAAGAGGTGGTGGGATGTTACCACTCAGTCAGAGCATCACAGAGACATGGCGTGTGATTATTTTCAAGCATAATTCTATGGATTCTTCTTTCCAGAGAAGCTAAGGGAAGAAAGAGCTTGAGTGTTCATGAATCTGCATTAGGGAGCTATGTCGGTGATGGATTATTCGGCTTGTTTCACCAAGCTTCAACGTTTAGCACCTGTTCTGGTGGGTGATGAGATGTTTAAAGCCAGCCGCTTTGAAAATGGTCTTCGGTATGACATCCGTGCATTGGTGAATGTTTTTAGTTTTCCTAATGTACATGCTATACTGAACCAGGCACAGATTACAGAGCGGAACCTTCGGGAGGCTAGTGGTGTAGGCCAGGGCGGTTCAACACCTGTTTCTAGTACTCTTTCTAATGGTAAGAGGAATTGATTGATGGAATTCTCTCAGGGTGGAAGTACCAGCCATGCGGTTTCTTCAGGTGGGCCGATGAGGTGCTACTAGTATGGTAAGGAGGGGCACAAGAGACCACAATGTCCACGTGATCCAGTGGAGTGCTGAGCTAGCGGCAATATGGGGAATCTGCAGTGCTTTTGCAGGGCATTTCTACCAGTGGATAGTGAGAGGGGTTCGGTGTAGACTCTACAGGCTAGAGAAAGACCAGAATCTTCTTACCAGTCAAGGAACTAGAATACGTCAGGGCGTGCAGGCTGAGATGGTGGTCGTGGCTGTGGTAGCCAATCACCAGGATCTTAGAGGCAGCAGGGCAGGACAGCTCAGGGTAGCTTGACTGTGTCGCAGGGCCACAGAACTGCGCAAGCATATGTAGTGCAACATACCCAGCTAGAGCAGGATCTCGGACCTTCTACTGTCAGAGGTACTATTATAGTATTTTTTGTCCTATCTTCAGTTTTTTCCAATACTGGTGCAACACATTGTTTCATATCTGTACCCGTTGTGGAGATCCTTGGGCTCTGTGTTTCTGTTTCTTCTGATATCATGATGCTAGACACTCTATTGGGGACTATAACGTCTGTGTGTGTCAGTGAAAGGAGTTACCCCTCGAGGATGGTGGGTGTCACTTTCATTGGGACCTCTATGTCTTAGAGATGACAGCTTATGACGTCATTCTTGTGATGGACTGGTTGGTTCCCATTCGAGCCTTTGTATACTGCTATCATCGCAAGGTGAGTTTCACATCACCAGAGGGTAGAGAATTTCTATACAAGGGCGAATGGTATGTTCAGGTGAGTCAAGATGGACAAGAGCATCATGGGAGAGGTGGAGTCACAACCCAGATCGCGAGTTTATATCTTGATGACCAGGGGCCTTGTCAGACGGATTTCCCCCCAGTGGTTGATCGTTTCAGGGATGTCTTCCCGGACAACTTTTCAGGTCTTTCTCTTGAGCGTGAGGTGGATTTCTCTATTGAGCTTGTGGCAGGACCAACACCGGTGTTCATTCCTCTTTATAGGATAGATACACCTGAGCAGCATGAGCTCAAGAGGAAGTTAGAGGAGTTACAAGCATGGGGTTTCATCCAACCCAGTACTTCTCCTTGGGGTTCGCCGGTCCTCTTTGCGAAGAAGGTGGACAGTACCCTCAGACTCTGTGTGGATTATCAGAAGCTGAACCAGTTGACGATCAAGAACCGATATCCTTTACCGAGGATTAATGATCTCTTTGATCAACTTCGTGGAGTACAAGTGTTCTCTAATGTTGACTTGAGATAAGGATATCATCCACTAAACGTTAGACTATCTGATATACCTCTAACAGCTTTTAGGAGTAGTTATGGTCTATACGAGTATGCGATTATGCCGTTCGGACTCACGAACGCGCCAACAGTTTTCATGGCTCTGATGAATTGTGTGTTCAATCTTTATCCAGGCTCTTTTGTGGTAGTATTCGTGGATGATACCTTGGTGTACTCTCACACTCGACACAACCATGCCACCCATCTTGATGTTTTATTGAGTACACTAAGAGATCATCGGCTATATGTTAATCTCTCAAAGTGCCAATTTTGTATGGACCAGAATCACTTCTAGGGGAATATCATCTCCGAGGCAGGAGTTGCAGTAGACCAACAGAAGGTGAGAGAAGTAGTATCCTGGGAGCATCCCAAGAACATGTTTGAGATACGATGCTTCTTGGGGATGGATGGATACTACAAACACTTCATAAAGGACTTCTCAAGCTTAGCAGCGCCATTGAAGGGTCTTACTAAGAAGGGTGTGAAGTTAGTTTGGTCAGAAGCTTGTGAGACAACCTTTCAGGACCTGAAATGGAGGTTGGCATCAGCATAGATCCTGATACTCCCAGATCATGGGATGACCTATACAGTTTACTATGATACATCAGGTATTGGGCTAGGAGTAGTATTGATATGGGGCGATCGAGTAGTTGCGTATGAGTCTCGGCGTTCGAGGCCACATGAGAGGGATTACCAGACGCATGATCTTGAGTTGGTTGTATTTGTGCATGCATTGCGCTGTTGGATACATTATCTCTTGGGAGAAGATTTTGTGGTTTTCACCGACCACAACGGTCTCAAATATATCTTTACTCAGCGTGACGTGAATATGAGTCAGCAAAAGTGGTTCAAGTACCTTCAGTCCATTGATTTTGAGCTTGCCTATACACCTGGTAAAGGTATGTGGTAGCTGATGCACTGAGAAGGAAGACTCAGATACAGGCAGTGTAGGAAGCCAATGGTTAGTGGAAGCTTATGGCTTTGTTCTATGAGATGAATTTGGAGGTGCACTCCAGTCAGGGGAAAACATATCATTAATATTTAGCTATGACTTCTACCCTCCTGGATAGAGTGAGAATGAGACAACAATCTGATTCGGAAGGCCTAGTTCTACCGGAGTTGATGGAAAGTGGGGACCCCCCTCCTGGTTGGACGATAGGCAATGATGAAGTTTTGTTTTTTCATGGATGAGTATGGGTTCCTGGGGATATACATGTGGAGTTGATGTGGTAGTTTCATGCTTCAGCTTGGTCAGTTCATCCCGGGGTTACCAAGATGTACCGAGACATGAGACATCAGTACTTTCGGGTAGGTATTAAGTGAGATGTGGCTGGTTTTGTTACGAGGTGTTCCACCTGTCAGTAGGTGAAGGTGGAGAATCAGAGGCCAGCTGGACTGTTACAGCAGTTATCCTTCCCGAAGTTGAAATGGGATGATGTCACGATGGATTTTGAGACGGGGTTGCCAAGGTCACCTAGAGGCAATTATGCCGTGTGGGTTGTTGTAGGTAGACTTACGAAAGTAGATCAATTTTTTCTGATCAAGGAGACCTTCGGTGTTGACGATCTCGGGAAGTTGTATATCTGAGAGATTGTACGTCTTCATAAGATCCCTCATTCTATCGTTTTAGATAGGGATGCCCGTTTTACTTCTCATTTCTGGGAGATATTTCAGAGGGCACTGGGTACACATGTGCTTCTAAGCATGGCTTACCACCCTCAGACCGATGGCCAGTCAGAGCATACGATACATGTGCTTAAGGAAATGTTGTGTGCATGCGTCCTATACTTTGGGGGCTCTTGGGGGAAGCATATACCGCTAGCCGAGTTTGACTATAAGAATAGTTTTCAGGAAACTATTGAGATGGCACCATACGAGGCTTTATATGGTAGGTAATGCTGATCACCCTTGTGCTTGTTAGAGGCAGGTGAGGCAGCTTTACTGTGACCACGTTTCGTTCAGGAGACTTCTGAGCTGGTCCAGTTGATTCAGAAGCGGATGGTTAACGCACAGTCTCATCAGAAATCATATGTTGATCGTTGTACATGACCTTTGGAGTTCATGGTTGGGGATCAGGTTTTCTTGCGTGTTTCGCTGAGGCTGGGACACATGCCGATCCGGAGACAGGGTAAACTTTCACCGAGGTATGTGGGTCCATTTGAGATTCTGTAGAGATTCTGACCGGTTTCCTATCGGTTGCAGTTACCATAGTGGTACTGGTCCATTCACGACTTCTTCCATGTATCTCAGTTGCATCGCTATCAATCAGACTCATCTAACAATTTTCTTCCCAAAGAGGTTGATCTTTAGTTTGATGCGTCCTCTGAGGGGCTTCTGATTCGTATCGTTGACAGAAGCACGAAGGTTCTCTGAGGCTAGTCATTTCCTCTTGTACATGTGTTATGGCAGCATGGCCGAGTGCAGGACGAAACCTGGGAGCGGGAGACTTATGTACGTGCTCAGTGGGCGGAGTTTTTCACGGCATTATCTTCTACACCCTTGGAAGGGAAATTCAGGGAAGAATTTATTTATGGGGGGAATTTTGTAATAACTCGGTTCACATTCTTGAGATACGAGTTTCTTCTTTTATCTTTTCCTTAAGTGTTTTTCAGAAAAGAAGTAAAATGGGGAAAATCATATATTTTGGAAGTACACGCCGTGTACTTTTCCACACGCCTTGTTCTTTTGGCCATGTGGGATGAGTACACAGGGTGTGTGGCCTTGTCGGCGATGAATGGTGTATAACCTAACTACACACCGTGTAGTAGGTATTTACACGCCGTGTAGTTAGTCGGCCGGAAAATAGTAAGGCGGTGGCCAGCTGTGCGACAGAACATGCCGTGTACTCAAGAAGACACGTCATGTAGTCATGTTGGTAGATGAACAATGCTATGCTGGCAGGAAACCACCAGAGGAATAGTTAAAAAAACGGGAAGAACACAACATGTACTTTTTTCACTTAAAATGGATAGTAGCCTCCCATGTTAATAGGGAAGGATTAGAACATGATATGAGCTCGGGAGGGACGACCGAATCTTCGAGGATCCACCTAGGGCACGTCGGGAATCTGATTCCGCCTCCGTCGATCTTGTTGGAACCGCACGGGAAAGAGATTCCTCATCCTGGTCTGTCTCTTTCCAATTTTTCCTATAATGGACGTTATTTGAATTTAAATTGAGTTTTCTTTCACATCAGATATACCTCGTTCTAGGACGATTTGTGGAACGTCATTCGAGTATACTGATTAGGGGCATATAAGGTGGGTTTCTTGGTGTTTAATTTCCAACTGTTGTGGGTTTGTGTGAATTGTTGTTCCACAAACCCATATTGGGGTATCCTCTGGCTAAGGCCTTGGATGGTTAAATACCTAGAATTACATAGGTAATTATAGGTTGTTATAAAATGATGTTTGGGATCAATGCTTGGATCCAGGACCACCCCGGGCGTGCGTTCCTCTATTTAGCCATTTTTCTTGGATACCTAAGGGTATTACATTGTAATAATGTTTTTTAAATTTCCTCGAGAGGAATTGAATGTGAATTTCTCATTTACATGTTTGGAATGGCCCAGTTACTTGTGCCTGAGGGAAGTGTTTTACTATAGCCTGAAGTCATGACTGTACTAGCCTGAGGGCAATGATATATTCCACCTGAGGTCAATGTTTCGTGCCTGAGGGCTTGACTTCTGTGCCTGAGGGTGACACTTCATAGGCCTAAGGGAAATTTATATTATGCATAAGAGCAATACCTGTGGGTTGGACTCTGATTTCCTGAGGGTGAGGTTTTTATTTTCTGGGGATGTTGACTGCTTATATAGAAATTCATTTTGGTGTTTTCTTAATATTAAATGGTCAAATATATAATTGAAATGGAAATATAACTGGTTAAGTTAGTTTCTTTTGAGTACTTCTTGGTTTATTTCATTTACTACTGCACACTAATGTTGGATATTTACATATTGTTGAGCACGAGCCTTTAGTGGGTGCCTACTAGGAATTTTTTTCTCACACCCTGTTTGGGTCATGATTTTCAGCCCAAATTGATTATATTGATACAGGTGTTGATAGGGGAAAGAGTCCCTATACAGGTTCTTGATTTCTACTGAGGAGTAGGGGAGCATGGGACCAGGCCTAGGCTCGAGATACTACCTGCCGTTTTGTTCTGTTTTTCATTTTTGTACTTGTACTATACTATATTGTGTGTAACATGTTCTAGATGATTTCGTAGAATTTGAGGAATGTTGAACCATTATTTATATACTGGTTGCTTATATCTACGGAAGTTGTTTAATTAAATTGTGTATGGTGTAATTCTTCCACTATTGTTGTATGTTTTAATTTTTTCTGTTGTGCTACACTCTGACAAATGAGGGCATAGTTTCCCCACTATCAGACATGGACCTTCACTGCTAGTCGGAAGCCTCGGGCATTTAGGGAAATGCGCTTGAGGTCATGTGGAGAACTGGGTTCGGGGCACCCGTTGAGTGGCACCCGGAACTGGGACGTTACAACACCGGTGTTGGTGTGAAAACTAATGTATCCATATACTAGGACTTTGATCACATACATTTTCACTCTTTAAATGAGAACACAATTTATAGGAAAATAAAATGGTACATGTGTACTATAAAAATGGGTTATATTTTTCATGACCATCTGGAATCATGTTTCCAGATATATTCATTGACCCTGTGTAGCGACTCGGGTTTTTGGCCCTGTCAGACTTTGGAGTATTTCTACGAATAATTCCAGAGCTAGGCGCGAAGACGGCATACGATTCCGAGGCCCGATGTGCCCGGAATTAATTTTATAAAAATGTTAAGTTTTTTTTAACTATGCACGTGGCAGGGATGTGATATCTCCTAAACGGTAGCTCAGAACGGGAATCCGAGGGCACGGTTGGGTCCGGAACGTGCCGTTTACCCTAGGCGGGGTGTAATCTTTGCGGGCGCGGGCCTGCGGTGAGAAACACCACCAGGGGCGTTTCCGTAAATAAGTAGCAACTTAGTGGGCGAGCGTCGGCTCGAATAACTTCTGAACGGAGTCTCGGATGGAAAATCTGAGACCGCCGTTGCGTTCAGAACGACGCGTTTACCCTAGGGGTGACCTTACTTTTGTTCGCATCGGGCGTCGGGTCCGAGGCGAGTTTGGCGCCGGCGGGCGGCTGATATAAATATCAGCGCCCCCCCCCCCCCTTTTAATCGTTCTTCGTCGTTCTTCACCGTTCTTCGCCGCCACTCCGCCGAATCGAGCAAACGGAGCGCCCACGAGCTCAGAATTCGACGGCGGACGTTCCAGGAGTGCGCAGAGGAAGCTTGGGAGCGCGGATCTGAGGCAGAACGCCGGCGTTTCGCCCGCGAGGTAGGCGGTTTGAGTTTTAATCCCCGATCCCGTTTTTGCTGAGTTTTTCTGCAAATTGAAGCCGTAGCAGTGTAGATCGGGTCCCGAGGGTCGCGTAGGCGCCTCCGGATCGCAAAACGGACCTCCGGGGTGCCCCCGGCGGATTTTTTTGAGATGGTTTCCGGGTGTTGGGTTTGCGAACGGGGTGCGGGCCCCACGAGGCCGGGTTTTGGCGTTTGCGGAGAAACGCAGCTTTTGCACCAGGAGTCCGATTTTGGCAGATGAATAGTCGATCCTGTGTGTTTTTCCGAGAGGATCGCAATGGTGTGATCCGTTCGATGAGTTTCGGAATTCAGGCGTGGGCCCCACCCGAGCCGGCCATCAGTGAATAGTACCTTTTTCACCGGGTGTCCGTTTTGGGCGAGCGAGTAGTCGATTCCGCTTGTTTTTCCGAGTGGATCGCTGTGGTGAGATCCGCTCGATGGGTTTCGGGATCGTAACGTGGGCCCCGCACGAGCTAGCTATGGTGAATAGTTCCTTTTTCACCGGTGCTCCGTTCGGGCGAGTAAACAGCCTATCCTGCGAGTTTTTCCGCGTGGAACGCGATGGTGGCTTCGGTTTTGGCCTAGGAGGTGCGCAGTGTGGCGTTGTGGCGGGTCGCTCGGGTTAGCGACGTTTGGACCAGCGGTGGTTGAGGGTTCTCCCTTGGTTCGTTCCCACGAGGGTTCGTGTGGCATCACAACCTTCGTGTGGGTTTGTGATCCTCTCGTTGGGATGTTTAAACTGTTAGAGTTGTGGTATCCCTCCGGTGGGCCCGAAGTGGATCCTCTAGCATCTTTACCCTAGATCGGGTTCTTGGTATCGCTGTGACCACCTTTTTCACGGGTAGCGATCCCCTATCTAGCAGGTTAATCCCGTAGGGTTTGTGGCATCATCGGAAATATGATCCCCTACGTGGTGGGTCGTGCACAGTGGGGTTGTGGCATCGTCGGGTTTACGATCCACTACTCAGCATGATGTTTATAGTAGGGTTGCGGTATCGTTGGTTATACGATCCCCTACTCAGCGCTTGGTGTCAGTAGGGTTGCGGTATCGTTGGTTATGCGATCCCCTACTCAGCGCGTGGTTTCGGTAGGGTTGCGGTATCATTGGTTATACGATCCCCTACTCAGCGCTTGGTGTCGGTAGGGTTGCGGTATCGTTGGTTATGCGATCCCCTACTCAGCGCGTGGTTTCGGTAGGGTTGCGGCATCGTTGGTTTGATCCCCTACATCGCGAGTTATACCAGATAGGGTTCCGGTATCGTCGTGACCATCTTTATATGGACGATGATCCTCTATCTGAGTGTGGAGCTTCTGTCGAACGCCAGATCGGGTTGTGGCATCCCCCAGCGGATCCTGGGTGTGATCCCCTATCTGTGAGAACTACGTATGCCAGATCGGGTCATGGTATCCCCCAGCGGACCCTGGGAGTGGTCCCCTATCTGTGAGCTACGTATACCGGAGTGGGTCTTGGTATCCCCTAGCGGACCCTAGCGGCGATCCCCTATCCGTGGTGTTTGGTGGTTATGGTGTTCCGGTGATGTTTCCTCAGTGATGCTATCCGATGAGCGTGGTCTCACGGGTGAGCGTCTGAGATGTTTGCGAGTATCCCGATGGAGTGTATCTCTCGGATGAGTGTCATCTGGTATGACAGTGTTCGTGGTGTACTCTCCTGGTTGGGACAGTTGCTGGTGATGAGGTCGGTACCTCTTGTGGCTTTGTGGCGTGAGCTGTGTATATCTGGATTGTTCAAGGTGTATGTATGGGCATACACCTGAGCTGAGTTGAGCTGACTAGTTGTGTTTAGCCGAGGATGGTCACGAGATGGAGTTTCTCTCTCATCTGGGTTCCCTCTGGCTGGGTTGAGCGGACTATTGCCTTCAGTTGCTCCCTTGGGTTTTGGGTTTTTGGGGTGCCTACTGAGTATGTTTATACTCACCCCTGCACGGGCTTTGCCCGCACATGTTTGTGTCTTGTGCAGACCACATGCCTTTTGACGGAGTCCCAGGAGGACCCGGAGCAGGCGGAGCTTTGTGAGTGAGTTGACTGGGGTGTTTACCGGAGCTGTGCCGAGCGAGCTTTCCGGCGGGTGTTTGTGGCAGCGCTCCCCTTCTTCGGAGCAGGTTGGACGCGCTTTGTAGTTTTCTTTTGGTGGGCCCTGTTTTGCCCTTGTACTTTTGATGTTGCACTCTGGTTTGGGATAGATTGTATGCATGCATTTACTTTTCAGTTTCTATATCTCTGCACTGTTGCATAGAGGTGTTTGTGGGTGCGTGTGTACAGGTACCTTAGGCTAATGCCTCCCATGTGTGTGATAGCCTACTCGGCGCTGGTCTCCAGCCCCTGGCCTATTGGAGGCGGGCTTGGGGAGTCGCGGCTCGAGCCCCGTTGGGTCGGGTCGTGACACCCTGGTACATCATTAATATATCATGAGTCCTACATGACATTTTCTAACCACAATTCAGCATCATGGTCAGAATGTTGTTCCCCAAAATGATGGGGCATCGATACTGGGACTAGTTCTAAATGTTCCACCTCAAGATGGTGAACCATTTATTCCACCTCACATTGAGCAGTTGATAGTACATGTATAATGTGTAGATAAGTTATTCATGATGAGTGCACATCCCATGGTCCAATGAAACTGTCCCATAATTTTTATGTGATCATGATCTATAGGTGTATGAGGATTATTTTGAGGTAGTGACATGAGTTTTCTATCTGGTTAGGACACTAGCATTTCTATGGTGGTCATAGTGGAAGTCCTTCTTCAAGGCACATCAGAACAATGGTAGGTCTTGGATATCCATTTGTAACACCCCAAGCTTCCACGGTACGCTTCTCTTTGAATAATACAGTAGCGTGTGTTGTACGCATCTTTGAGTTCTAACACACACCACAACCAATCAAACTAGGTGTTATGAATAGTAATACCCACTTTTTGAAATATTATAAATTTTATATTTCAAAATGGAATTCATTTTTGGATTTGGAATATCCAAATTTACTTAGGGTGAATTTTTGGTATTTTTCTGAAAATATTCAATTTTTGATGAATAGTGAAAAACACTGAGTTATAGTTTATAACCGAATTTTTATTTAAATTTAATTAACATCAAAATAAATAAATAATACCTATATAAGTTCAATTTAATTAATTGGAGTTATTTTATAATAATTTTAGATATATAAAAATTTTATTGAACTTTTCCCCGTCTTTTACCCAACTCGTAGGAGAATTTCGAAATTCACATAAAACATAATTTTACCACTTCTGTGAGTGGAATTTCGAAAATCCGAGAGACATGGATATTATAGAGGAATAAAATAAGGTTCAATGAGTTGAAAATAATTCTTGGTGAATAGTTCCTTTTTACTTTGATTTAACACAGTTAAAAGTAAATAGGGTAATTAAAAGTAAAAATGATATTAATATTACTCTAAAACATGTCCTAATTCTACTGGAAAAGTGAATCTCGACCAAAAACAACCTTAGGGATAAAATATTATCATTTAGGTCAACTTGTATTAGATTAGTACATTTATTATTATTTAATTCAAAGAAGAGTTAAAAGAGATAAAATCAAAGTTTAAAAACTAAAACATTTTTCATATAGTTTTGTACATAAGATAAATTGGATTATAAATATTAATTAGGAATATAAACATATTTCCTAGATAATTGTATTTTATTTATAATTTTTATACTCTACATAATTTAATTTTTTTATGACACAATGGTGATGGAGTAATTACCTAATTAATGAAATATTAAAATAATTGATATTATAAACAACAAAATAAATGTAATTTGAATTTTTTTATGACTTAAAATAATTTTATAGGTTAATTTGACATATTAGGATTGGTTATATAAATTTTTTTAGAAGTAATAATGATGTTATGAACTTATCAAAAACAAAATACACAATATTGTCAAAATTGACATAAAAGAGTATTTAAAACAAATATTATATTATTAATTGATATTTTATTCCTAAAAATGTAAGGTTCGGCCAAATGACTTATATAATTATAGGTGTATCATCAATGGACCACTTGGGTGTCTGTTGGAGGTATATAGTACGTTTATTAAAAATATAATATAAAAATACAAAGAGAAATGGTAAATGTCCAACTATTTAACTAAGAGTTCAATATAAATGATAATGTTATTATAGTGACCCAAACCTATCTAAAATCTATTAGTTGAAAGGATTTAGACCCATACCCACCTTAACATTTAAATATTACACTTTGGATCCATTAGAAACTGAATATGAATTTATTATAAAATAATATTTCTAGCTTTTTCAAATGTTCCCATCACCCCTCTTATAAAAGAGTACTCCTCATTCTCTCTAATTTACACCTTATAAGCCTTTTTGGTCGGCCATACCATGCCCATATATTCTATTAACTTCCCTAAAATTATCCTAGAGTCCTTATTTATATCATAAATCCATCCTACGGAGCCCTTTTGATCAAATCATTAGGAAGAACCCGAAGAAGAAGTAAAGTTTTCACAAACCTCTTTCAAGTTCCATTCTTCTTCAACATCTTCTTTAATTGTTATTTCCATTATAAAATAATAAATCCAGTATATTTTATATACTATGTTATTATTATGAATATGGTACAACCATCTTCAGTATTCTATCCATCCTTTGAATGACATTTCACCATACGTGTGTACGTACGACCTACCGTCTCCACATCGTTGTGTCATTGTTATTCAATACATTATTATTTGGATGGGTATAATAATGAGGATTAATTCATGTAAATAATAATTATAACATGATAATGATTCTGTGTATATTATATACCATCCAATTATATATGATTTTAAAATCAAAATAATGATATTACCGCTCGTACGTACATACAGACTACTGTCTCCATGAACGCGATGTGATTCATTCCCCATTGTATCCATACAAGTATAATTATAATTTTATTATTAAAAATAATGTTTAAGGACTTGATATCATTTTGTATATGAATAAGATACAACCTATCAATAACAAACATTACATATGTAACAAAACATATAAAAGAAAACGAGTATGTTAACACCTGAAACGACAATAATACTAAGATATTATTAACAAATCATTGTTAAAAGATCATATATGATATCATATTAATTTATATGATTCTTTTATAATTCAATAAAAATTATTTCACCACTTTACAGGAGGCTAACGCACCCTCGACCAAGGAAAAAGTAAACAGTAAGGGGTGTCTTATCTCACTTTTAATTCCGTGAGATTTACATTGTTCACCGCTTATTTATTGCATGTGGTGTGTGTACTTCCCATGCTTGTATTCATTGTGTAATATAATTTAATTCATGTATATTTACATCTTCATTTTATGATCCAACTTTCATGTTTGTGTGTTTCTTATGTTACCAAATCAATAAGGGAATTGAAAATTTCAATTTCCACTCATTCTGCTTTACGCATTCTTCATTTATTATTTTACTCCAAGATTATGTGGGGAATCACAATTCATTTCATTATGCCTTAATTTCCACTCCCCTTTTTGTGGGTATACTTTTTATACACATAATCACTCCAATGATAAATTCTCAATTCATCTGTATGAACTTGATTAGAGTAATTTTTACTCAATCATTGTTGAGTTAAACATCCAATTCATTGGTGCTGTTTTTACAAATATATGTGTGAATGTCCTTTGATTTTTTTACACTAAATATCCAATCATATTGAGTTTCTTTATATTTATCACACGTAATTATGTCATTTATTTATCCTTAACCTAAATATACGACCTTTATGAGTGCTTTCATCTCCATTTACATTCCATTGCGACTCCTTTGTTGTTATACCCCAAATCACTTTTATATGGTGTATATAATGTACTTTGACATAGTATATCATGAATCCATTTATTCTCATCATATTACAAAGTTTTCATTACCTCATTTATTTGTATTCAAGTGTCTCTCTATTGGTTAGGAACTCTAAATAAAATATCATTGTAAATTTCTTTAAAGATTTATTATTATTAATCATTATAATTAATGTCCATGTTTTAAAAATGGTTTGAAGGATTTATTTATACGTACATTAAATATTTCAAATAAAAATTCATTTAAAAAGTTTTAAAGTGGTATGGGACACATTTATTCAAAAATATATTTTAAATGGGGTCCTGACAAATATTATAAATTTTATTTGTTTTCATGAAAAAGGGGGATATTTCTCTGAATAGTTTGATGATTAATTTAATCTATGTCAATATCCTTCATTATTCTCGATTGAGGTTAATCTGATACAATACAATATTTCATATTGTATCTAATTAGTTATGTTTCATTGTGGATGTGCTATTTTTATAACAATCATGGTTTGTGGATAAAGTATTGACATTTCGTATGCTGGTTTTAATATGAATGTTTATGTTATGTTTCAAAAATTTTATATGATGAATGCATTGTAGTTAGTAAGTTGCGGGTGGATCCCTCTATAGCTCTTTGATTCATAGGTTGGTCTCATTAGACAAACTAGTTTCTTTTCACAAGGCCTTGACAAAATCTTATTTGTAGTCTTGGCACGAGGCCTTGACTATGTGGTTATGATAGTCTGGCATTATGTATTCCATCATTATGAAAGTGGTTATTGATATTACATGTCATTATTCATCTAGTAGAATATCCATGTTAATTATTTAATGGCATTATTTCATTTTATCTTTTCCATATTACGCTGAAGTTCATGTTTAAATGGATTTTTTTTAGTCATACATTGCCTAAAATATTTATGCTTATTTATGGATGTTTCCTCTATATTGGTGTCCATACTTAGCATCTTAGTTCACCCCCTTCAATGTTTTATTTTTCCCAGGATATGAAGAAGTAGTTTATGAATGACTTGTAGGGATAGTATGAGGGGATATGAAGAAAAGACGTTGTTGATGTTTTTTTAAATTTTGATGTAATGTAATATTTATGAATATATCTAGTGTTTCCAAGACTAGTAAACTAATCGGTCTTTCGAGACTTGATCATGTGTGATAATGCCAATGTTTTGTAATAATGAACCAACTCTGGATAAATGGGGTCGGGGTGTTAAACCATTCATACGATGAGGTGACTCTAGAATTCCTATATTATGATTGCATTTTTATTGATATTATCTCTGAATCTAATATAAGAGATCTTGGTATCTAGGAGCATCTACAGATTCTATAGGGTATAATGATAAAAGATAAGTACTCATTGATGTTTTCAAATATCTCTAGGTTCTTGATGGATATGGTTCAAGAAAAATTCTTATGGGATCATATTTTTTGAGAAAGAACTGCATAGAGACATATGAGAAAGTATTATACATCACTGATTCCCAATTTGTATTGGGGTTGTAGAGCATTCTTTGGTGGTTGAGAGTATTATGGCTAAGAATGTGCAAACAATGGTTTCCAGAAGTGGGCACATAAGAAATTTGAAATAGGAAGTAGGGATTCAATATCAGTTTTAGATATATAGAAATACAATTAATATGAGGAGGTATTCCTATGATAGAGGGTTAGTGGTTCATGGGTCATATGATTATTCTAGTTAGCCCAAGGATTGGTGGTGATACACTTTTTATTGAAGGGGGCATCTTACACGAGTTATCTGGCTAGTCGTATTGCTGAACATGAGACTGTGGATGGGTCACCAAGGTAGAGACAATCATAACAGAATTTAGGATAAATATGAGGTTGAAGTGGGGTGGATATGGTAGATATTGTGCATATGGTGGATTTTAACTATTACCACCACCACCCCTAGGTGTTCTGCATCATGATCAGGGAGCTAGAGGACAGGGGAAGAGATAGTTTTAGAAAGTTAGGCTAATGAACCAGATGCTCTTGGAATAATAAGAGGTATTATGTATCTATTTTCAACCTTATATAGAGTTTTTATAGGTGTATGGGAAATTTTTTCAATTCCAGAAACATATATGGTTTAATATTTAGAGATTATGGCTGATCCCTTGGCTTTACCTTACACTTGGAGACTTCTATTTGTGAAAACTCACCGATCACACACATGGGCTGACAGTGTGAACTAACTCTTGGAGGTGAGAGTTTATATTGGGATTTCTTTTGAGAATAAATAAGGCCTTACCAAATTATCTTACATATGTATTATTTGTCTACATATCATGCCAATGTTGACTGCATCATGAAGAGGATGTGGTGTGTCTACAGTAATGGGACAATGGTTTCATTTGTTAGTGAAATGTAAACCCATGATGTATAGTATGGACTCAAACATAAAAGGGTACATCCCATTAATCATTAGTTCTCTTGGACGAACCTAGGTGTTGTAGATTCTATGAGTTTCCATTTCCCAATAGTGGTGGTGTAGTATGAGTACGTCTTGCCTGAGGATATTCTTGGTTTACCTTCCCACCTAGTGTTGAAAATATTCATGGATCTAGACCCCTAAATGGAACTAATATATACTCTATCATATATGGATATTATAGAACATCATTAGTTAAGAGTGATATTTAATGACTTGTAGAGGAATTTTTTGTTAGACATAGTGTTTCACACTAGGCCGCATCAATTTTGTTATCAATGATGGTGTATGGGAGCTTGAGGATATGTGTGGAATACAGACGGTTGAATCAATTGACCATCATGAATGAGTATCAACTACCAAGGATTGATAACCTCTTTGATCAGTGGTTAGGTTCTCAACGGTTCTTGATGTCCGAAATCTAGTTAGGTTATCAGCAGTTATGAGTAAGTGATGAAGATATACCAAAAATGGTATTCAGATATCAATATAGTCACTATGTGTACCTAGTGAGTCCCTTCAACATGACAAACACCATAATAGTGTTCATGTGACACATGAATGATATCATTCAATCATTCATAGATTACTTCATGGTGTTTTCTATTGACATTATTTTTCTGTAGTCGACATATGATGAAGAGCATGCGAGAAAATTTATGGTTGTTGTAACCATACTCTGAGAGAATCAGCTTTTAACGAAGCTCTAGTAGATCATGTTCTAGATTTGGGTTATCAAATATCATGTCCATGTTATCTCAAAAGTTGGATTGGTAGTGGACCCGACCATGGTCGGATAAGTGTTTGGTTGGGAGCCACCCAAGAGTTTGATGGAGGTGTAGAGGATACTTCATCTATAAAGATTTTACCAGATATTAGTACCTTATTTCTCAAGGTTATCATCTCTAATGATAGATTTTACAAAAAAAGGGGAAGAGTTTTTGTGACAAGAGAGGTTCTAGTGGGATTTTGAATAGTTGTGGAAGTGATTTACAAGCAATCCAATCTTGTGATAACCAGAGGGGGTGTTCAGTACATTGTTTCCTTGGATTCATAAGGAACCGTTAATTTTATATTTTTTTGCACAGGAGGGAGATGATTGGCTATGGATTACATATGCTAATATAATAGGAGAGGAACTACATGACCCAATGTTGTGATTTTCTAATAGTAGTATTTATACAAATTATGTGGCCATAATAAATGATGGGAGAGAATTTTATCCTCTATTATAACAATAAGAGTCTCATTTACATCTTATATTATAAATATATATATACTAGAGGGAGTGGAAATGGATATATTTCTTCTATGATTATGAATTTTTTATTTTTTATACTAAAGGAAATGAAAATGTGGTAGAAGATTCCTTTACCTTGAGATCTTGTTTGATGTTTCTGAATTAGGGATCAAATTAGTTTTCTCTGTTATAGTTTTTCATTGTGGAAAGATATGGAAATTATTATCATCGATAGATGGTTGTTACCCCTTCAATTTTTCATTGGTTTGGGAGGAATAGATTTTGGATGTAGACTGTCAGACCCTACATACATAGATATCCAATGGACATGATCATGGTGGAGTTTACAAATGTTATTAGCATGATATTATTTTCAGAGGATGCACATTGGTAACAATGATGTTGTGGGAAGAAGTTCTGAGAGAGATTAATAAATCTATTTCTGTGGTATATCTATCTATGAAAATATTTAATAGGACCTCCAAATTCAGTTTCGGTGGATTGAGATGGATAAGTGAGTCATATAGTTTTTCTTTTGATGTGTTTTCTGCATGTGAAGACTGAGCACCAAGTTCCAATGGTTTTAGATCAACCCATAGTGGTTCCAGAATGGGGTGGGATGGGTAATAAATAAACATAATTATAATAGTGTCATTTATTTTCATGGTACATGAAGTAATATGGTTGACCAGTGAGAAACTAACCATGTTTTCCCACTTCCTAACTATTTGATAGAATATTTCAGTAGAGAGATTGTGATGCCACTACATATAGATATTAGTCTGGTTTCATGGATAAACTTTTGAAATATATTCATACTATGATGATCGCACCACATCATGGTTGTGAAAGGGGTTACGTGAGGTTTTCGAGACTCTGTTACTTGTTTGCATAGTGTTTCTCCCCTATACTGATAGCGAGATAGAGTGGACCATTCTTGTAATAGAGGACATGTTCTGGTATTGAATGTTGGACTTTGGTAATGGTATTGAGTGTCACCTAACATTGATGGAGTTTACAAATAACCATAGATACTAATCCACCATTGGTATGGAACAATTCAAGGCTTTTTACATGTGACCATTCAGGTAAAAAGTTTTTTGGACTAACCTAGGAGAGTTAGTACTTATGAGCCCAAACATGGTGCGAACTACTACATATATGGTGCAAATCATCTAGGAGTGGATATGGACAATACTGAGATGTTAAAATTATTATCATGACAGACTATGGAGGCCATTGGAGTCCTATGAGAGAGATTATGTGTTCCAATTGTTTTCACCTTGATGTAGACTATGAATCTTGGATAATGCGGAATGAAATATCTGATATTAATTATCAATTATAAAAATACTAATAAGATATGGCGAGGGGGAATTCTTATTATCTCTATCACTGTAGTTAGAATGAATATTCGACATATTCCTCATGTCACATCTATGGAGGTAAGTTCATGACCAATTACATGTTATTTACTAGGATGAGATTTTCATAAAGTATGAAACTACCTTTTATGATTACTCATAATAAATCATTGATCGAAATTTAAGGATTCCTAATGGGTGGGGGATTCCATTAAATAATTTCCATGGGAAGAACATGAATAGCCTAGAGATAATATGGGAGAAAGAGGCTTATATTCATTCTCAATTACCAAATATCGTTGTATAGTTACTTTATTGGGATGTTGGGATGTAAATCCACAAGGTCTGTTTAATTTAATGACTATGATTTTCCATGTATTATTTTTCGGATGTTATATGTATTATTTCAAAGACCTGACATTGAAAAGACATGAAATTACAATTCCAAGTGAGCCTCAAATAAATGTTTGAAATATACAAAATAGAATGAAATCGATATTTTTAGGAATAAGTGTATTGAATTCTAAATGGGGACCTCAATCCAAAACCCATCTGGAATTATCAACTCACAACATAGTTGTTACCTTCATTGAGATATAAAATGTTTTCGGTTAGAGTATTGTTTATAAAAGTCATTATGTATGTGGATAAAAAATAAATTAATAATTTTATTTTATTTAATCAATTATGATGTAACAAAGTGATGATTCTTTATATAATCACGCTTGTGGAAAATATTTACGGTTGAATGAATAACCCTAGAAATCCTTGGATAGTCATTTGAGAGAACTAAAGGATATTATATCGTTAAACGATGACCAGATCCAAGATTGATGGCATGTGTGTGGCTGAATCATAGGATCTCACCAATTATTAAGGCACAAGTACTAAATTTATTAGTGATCCATCCCAATAAAGGTAAGACATTTGTTTCATTATATTACATAACAGTTACCTATTTAATATGATGAACATCAATCAATCGACCAACATATTGATTCATAGTTCATGTGTATTCTATGATGAGTTAGTTTTATTCAATAATTTGATAATTTCATTGTGATTATTTTATAATCTCCTCAATAATCATTCTTATGGAAACGAATCAATGTTTGCGTGAACATCAATAAATGTTTGTTCGGTATAGTTTTATTATTTTCATTTATTTCCAATTAACCATTCATCATAGGTGATTTACTTAGCCCATAGTTCGATAAACACTAAATAATTGATCATTGTGAACCTATTTCTTGGTGAAATGATTTCATATAGTAGACTTGTGATAGGAATCTTATGATGATTTTTATATGATGGAATATATAATTAATCAAATTGAGTAGATACTCAACTTTTGTGTCATCCATCATGAAATTAATTACAATGTTCTAGGTCATTTTAAAAATAGATTTGATAGAAATATTTCCATGATTAAATTATGACATTGGATGACCAACAAGACTCCTTGGTTCAGTTATAGTGTGTGGCCATATCGGTTTTTAGAGAATTGGAGAATATGTGTGATTATATAAAAGGAATTTTGAAAACTTCTAATATACACATCAAGAAATAATAAGCTAAAATCCATGTGTAAACCTTCTAGTAGGGTCTAGTGTTTTGGATTAGAGTTATGTATCATATAGTGTGTGGTCATGTCACACAAAAAGTGTTCCCATTTTGTTATCTTGGTGTGAACTGCTAAGAGTACACTAAAATATATTGAGGTACATGGCTACTGGTACACTATGTACCCATACATAGAAATTTCCATATATTTGGTACACAATCTATGCCATATAATAGCACATATGAATAAGTAAAAATTTGTAAACACATCATGTACATCTACAAGGACAAAATCATGGTCCATTTTATAATGTAAGGACCCAGTTCTGAATGGACATGCGCTATTCTCATAGTACACATATTGTACATTCTGTGAATGTCGTGTACATCTTAAATGTAGCCTCAGATCCCTTTTACTAAGTATATTGGATAGGTTTCATTTGTGTGTGTTACTTATATCCACTCTCTGAGGGTTGGTATGGACTCACCTCACACACATAGGACAATAATCCCTTCTTTTGGGATTCATGGATATATTTTTTCGATTCCTTCCATGAGGCATGGATTGTTATCCTCAATCATATTCTATACCTTGGTGGAGTTCTTGAAATGGTCATGACCAATAATACAAGGGATCTGGTCATTTAATTAGTGGGTTAAACCCGATTGAGTTATTGGTATACCATATAATCTTGGGAGTGATCCTTATATTTTATTTTTATCACTTTAAAATTACAATATATATGTCTAATAGAAAGTCCCAATGACCAATTTCTCTTGGATAGAAATCATTAGTGCTATCTCAATCGTGGAGTGTGTTCTCGTAGATAAGTGTTATATTCATCTTTCGAACTGGTATTCTAGGCTGCTATTACAGTTGTGACAATACCTTGTGGTTTTATGTATTTGTTGTGTATATCTATAAATTCATGTTATATGTTTCGTAGAAACATACTTGTGTATATATTGTAGTTATTATCTTTATATTCTTTTTGGTTTTTTGGTGTCCCATAGGGTATTGTTATAATCACCCCTATATTCTCTTCTCCTGTATGAGACGTGTCTTGTGTCAATGATCATCCATTTGATAGAATCATAAAGGGACTAAGACGATATTGTTCATAGTTAGACCTACCTGACAAAGGTGTGTTGTTGTGTTATCATGACAGTAGACCCCATATTTACGTTCACATTAGAAATGATTCCAAACTCCTTATGGTGGAACATTATTTGTTCCAATTTAATTTACATTGCTTCTATCATATAGTGGTTTTGGGATTAGATGTATTGACCATACACATTTTTGAGTACGTGAAAGATTAATATTCATAGAACCTGCTTACTTTTATTATTGTGTAAAGAAAAGTGTTGAGCCATATGGAAGTACATATGAATGTTCTAGAAAAAAATTAATTAAAACAAAAAAATTCTAAAATAAAAAATGAAAATAGTGTGAATTTGATGTGAAAATGACGGTGAGGGGTTGTCATGTCATACTCAAACTGATAAAAAACAACAATGACAAATTTAGGGTCCTCGAGCCACTAGAATTGATTAAAAAAATGATGTTCTACAATCCTATATAAATTGATTCTATTATTCACTACATAAAATGGTGGAAATTTACTAAGGTAAAGTTTCAGTCGAATTGCACAACATGATGAACCATCTTGAGTTTAACCTTTCGACCTTGACCACCTAATTAATCTGGTCATTATGTAGAAGAAATAAATTGACCTTTCCTATTTTCATTATATTGGTAAATGATCCATGGTGAAATGATTCACTACCTCACCATTCAGTTATTAGGTAGTGTATATTGTATCTCATAAATGATCAGAATTGAACATCAATCTAAAAAGTTATACTGAACATAGGAATTATCATAAACAAGATGGATGAAAAAAAATAGAAAATAGTAGCATGAATCCCCAAATTTATTTAACTTCTAATGTTTGGGAAAATATGAATGAAGTGATGAAGAGGAATCAATGAAAAAACTTATCTCATGAGCATGTCTCCTTGTGATCGTACTCCTACATTGATTTTTACCCCAAGCTCTATGATTAGGTCTCTATCTCTATTTCCTATCTCGATGAATGGAAATTGAAATGGTTGATTGGGGGATGGATGGAATTATGGATGACTGTATGTGGAATCAGATGACCTTGATGATGGATCAGGAGAATGGAATGATGTGTACTAATAATCTAGAAAAATCAATGGATGATAGATTAGACTCGTTGTGTGGTGATGGAATGCAAATTGAGGTGAATAGGTCAGTCCCCCAAAAAATTAGATCTCCTGCCCGCATAGTGATAATGTGGAATGATCCTGATGGTTCTAGAATCATATTGATCCTCATACTGAATTCCCAATAACACCCCACCGTAACTAAATGATCGATACCAATGACCTGCACAACAACAACTAAACAGATAAATAAAAATAAAAAATAACTAATTCCAAGTATCCAATATATATATATATATATAATTACGACTACTTAATAAATAAATAAAATTATTATATGTATATATAAGTATTTATATATATTTAAATACCTATTAAAATTATATAAATGAAATGAAAAGTCAAATAAATATTCACAATCAAAAATTAATTTATTAAGATAAAAAATGAATTTAGAATTATAATTAAACTATGAAACATTATATTAATTGTATACATGTATATTAACAAAATACTATTAAGAACATATTAATATATTATTATTATTATGTTGTTACACAATGTTGTTAATATTTTACATTATATTATTAGTAGTAGTATATGTATAATTATAATTATATATCATATTATATAATATAAGAATGAAATAAAATTAAAAAATGAAAATGATTTTTGGGGATGGGGTGTGAGAAGCGGCATAGTAGGAGGGAAAGGGGGTAGCGATGGTACCCAGTGGACGGAGTAAGGGGACTTTGGTGGCTTGAGGGGAGAGGAGGTGCGTTTAGAGGGGTAGTGGAGCATGGATAATAGGTTGCAGCTCAGGTGAAACAAGGTTCTAGATGGTAACCATTGCTTCTGCGGTGGTGTGTTGCTCTAAATATGGTAATGGTGAGATCCAGTTTCAGTAATAGTCCAACATACTTCCAATCATTGTGGCTCGACGAAGGGTAAAGATGGATAGTGCTTGTGAAGGTGTTTCTAGATCTAGTTGTGAGTTTTAACCTACAACTTCAATCAGAGACCACTGACGATGGTCATTCATATTCTTCATATTAGTTGAGGTTTGGAAATTATGTGAGTTTGGATATAAAAATCTGATTTTATATTGATTTATATTACTTTTGTTTCGATCATTAATCTACACCTTGGTTTCTTTGAATTTCTGTTTCATTGATTTGTTTCTATTTTGATTGAAATTTCTTAATGGTGTGTGTCTGATTTCTATTGTCCCTGCTGATGATGAGTAGATGGTGAATCATAGGTGAAGGATAGGTGGTTTAGGAAAAAAATAGTGAATGAGGAGTCACTGTTGGTAGAGGTAGGGGGATGAAAGTGGAATTGGAAGGTCGACAAAAATGGTGATTGGTGGAAGGAGTGGTGCCTTTTTCTATGAAGGTAATTGTGAGACATGAGGAACGGTGAGTGGGAATAGGGCCAGTAAGTCAGAAGGGATGGGTGAGGGAAGGCAGTGTTAGTATATTGGATGAATATTGGTAGGTTGGATGAGTCGTGACTCAAAAATGGAGGGTGTATCGGTGACTTGAGTCACCATTAGGGGGAATGGTGACGACTAGAGAACTACATGGAAAACAATGCAACAAAAACAATGAATTAGTTAAAGAATTACTTAACTAAAAATAAATGAAAATAAAATTCTAACTTGAATATTAAAATTGTCAAACACTATAGAAAATTAATATTATGTAGTTAATTACCAACAGAGTATGTTTTATTCACTATTAAATATAAAAATATAAATAATTAAAAATATTTTCATAAATTAAAAGTCACATTAATCAATTAAAGAATTATTAATATAAATCAAAAATAAATACAAAGTAATAAAATATTTTAATTATAGAACTAAATTGTTAACACTAATTTAATTATTTAAATATTTAAATACTAACGTGAAAATTTAAATTATTTACAATTAAAATTATAAAATTAGTTAAATTAAAGAATTAGTAAAATAATTATTCTAAGAAACCACAAAAAAAAGAATGAAGATAAAAAATAAAAAAAATGTATGTTAATATATAATTAATTAATTAATTTAAAAATTATTGAAAAAGGAAAAATAATTCACTAAAATAGACACTTTATCATAAAAATTCATTTCCAAACATTTAATCTACAAAATACAACAATTTTTTATAATTTTTTACAATACATTAATTAAATAATAAAATGATAAGAAAAAGTGAAAATAGATGCGGAAAAAAGAAATTTAATTAAACCACATGAAACTCCCCCACATCAGAATCATTGTTTTCCCTAAAACAAATGAATGATTTTGTCTTTTTATAAATGAATAAATGATCTATTAGTGAACATAGAAATTTTACATTTTTTGTTTTTTTAAAAACATATAGTATCACAATATAAGTTCTAGGTATGGATTTTCAAAGGTGAGTTCAAAAGTGGCCCTTCATAGTTTCAATTACAAAATAGAAACCATAAGAAACACTTATTCATCCACTACTAAAGTTGTCATACATTTTACATGAACCTTACTAACTATCCTACATCAATTCTAATTCATTTTATATTTCAAGGAATTATAAAATGTTTTGTAATAGTTGAATTAAAACCATAAACAGTGGAACCATAAATTCTAACTTTTAAATAGGTTTCAAAAATGAAATACCATTTCATTTTGAATCACTTATATGATACCACTCAAATGATATTTAATTAAGACTATTGTTCCCTTATTCATTTGGGTACAAAACTCACCTCTCCGAAATGAGATCATTTTTAGAGGGAAATTTATATTAATTTTTGTCAGTTATATTACATGTGAAAAGCTCTATGTATAACACTTATTGAAATTAAAATTTACATTTATTTATTCATAGAAACGAACCTAGTGATCTGATATCAGATACTCTCCCTGGGATCCCATTTTCACATTTTATACTAGTCACAAATGACATAAACAATTATCCTTTGAGTATGTACAATTATGTGACTGAATATTTTTTTATTATTAAAAGATTTGGACCCTATGATCCTGTTTAAATTTTCAATATCCTAATGTCATGATCAAAACTCCACAAAAATCTATCTTGCATCACTCTTTTCATATGTTCTTAATCAGAAAATCCATAAGGATAGTGTGATACTCACTCAAAATTCACTCATCCCCAACAACATCAGACATAGTGAAACCCGTAACTAATAACTGGTTGGTATCCACTAGGAATGAAAAAATTGTTGTTCCATTTGAACCCATATGAACCTTAGGTGATGAAATAAGTTGTGATTTGTTTATGGAAGTTGAATGTTTTTTGGAAAAATTTGACCATTATTTTCAAAGATTTTACGGGGAATTTTGAGTCATATAATGACCCCTCTGACAAAAATAAAACTCAAAATTTCCCCAATATTGAATCTCAAGGTGGAAATAAGATTATTCAAAACGTGATGGAAAATTCATCACTAAAATATTTAGGATGGGTAGAAGTGAAGATCCATTGTTTTTTCAGAAATACATGAAATGAAAAAAAAAGGGAAATTAAAAACAAATATATGAAAGGACCCCAAAAAAAGAAACCACCACTATCCACAGACATAATACAAGTTATATTTTTTGAAATGTTCATGCATTTATGTTTTACAAATAGTCAAATGTTTTTTTCAAAACTGCTCCAAAGAAATAATGGCTTCTTCAGATGTCATGGCTTCTTCATTATTACACGGGATAGATTGCTGATCAGAAGTGAAATGTGAAAGCTGGATTTTATGTATTTTGATATTGGAATGGGTTTTCTCATGTTGTGTGGGATACATGGCCTTTGGCTTTTGGATCATCATGGATTTTTGGATTATTTTTGTCTTCAATGTCATGACAGTTTCCCTCTTTACCTATAAAATGGAATTTATCTTAATAAAAATATAATTTTCAGTCATATTAACTTGTCAGAAAAATCATATGGAATCCCCCACACATAATTCCAAATTGTAATAATATGAATGAATTAAAATGAAAAACATTAAAATAAACTAACCCATAACGTAGAAACATTCCATTCATTCATTTTATATAAGTCTCCCTATGTTTTATTTCTTCTAGAAATCTAGCTGATCAATTTATGTACATACATGTTATAAACAAATTTACATGAGACATCAAGAATTAAAATCTCAATGTAGAAAGTAACCAGAGTATGATATAGGGAGATTTATCTAGTGTTATCCAACTAGCATATTTTTTCAGAATGAATGTTCTAAAAGAGGATGACACTAGTAAATGTTCTCACCTCCTACCATGACCACTAGAACATCTGGACCACATGAAAACCAATAACAAGCAACCAAATTCCATCGAACAATATAAAAAATATGTCCATGAAGTGCATGCATTAATGTTCACCAATGTTGAGAAAAAAACAACTAAGCAAGGAGCGTTATTTCATATAGAAAAAGAAAACATAAAATAAAAAAATAATTGGTTACCTCCACTGTAGTGTTATGTTTAATATCTCCAGTTGTATTTTTATTACCCTAAAAATTTATAACAATTATCATTAAATGGGTATTAATTATCAGTGGCGTGGAATTAACTATTGGCTATGTAATCAAAAACAGTATCAATGAATTCATTTTCCTCTTGAAACCCTAGGAAAATTCCCCAAAACTTTCCCAGCATAGTAGTTGGTAACATACTATCCATATCAGCTTGGTCTCTAAAACCCCCATAATTGTCTCAAAAAATTAACAACAACATCCATTATAAATAAACCAACTTCTCAATAAGTAGTTCATTACTTCCCCTACACTTATAGATTTTCAAAATTCTATAAACATAGGAGGAAAATGCAGTATACAACTCAACATATACAGAAACAGATCACAATTTAGAAAACTCAGAATACTCCCAAGTAATGGAATCCAATTCAGCATTCAAATGGTACATATCTATGTCCACAGAGGAATCAAATGATTTAAAAAATTTTAGTTTGAGTTTGATCTCGTCACACACAGAAACAGATTGAGTAAAAAAAAGTTTTCAATGAAAAACGTTTGTTCAAAATTGGACAAATAGAATTTTCCAATATGACTCAACCGAAAACTATCACCCACTTCAGAAACCTTCTTGATGTAAACTTCACAATGGAATCATTCATAAAAAGGTTAACATAGATCAATAAAATCATAGATTCACTCTATATATTGGGATCCAAAAATTGCATTTCCTCATCAACTAAAAGGTTTGGGGGAAGGAGTAGAAACCATGTAAAAATATTCAAGGGACTAATGAATGTAAATATCTATGAACTCAAGTGTGAAAGACCCATACTTAGCTCTAAAGTCAATTTCATGGAATTTTTTCACATCCACATCTATTAAATTGAATCTAACCTCATGTTGGGGATTTTCAAACAAAAAAATTTCTTCCTCATCAACAGCAACATGGAGGGTGAGTTTCTCATTGGATACATCAATGATTGAACCACCAGTAGAATTGAAGGTCTAACTATGATGATTAAGACCCTCTCATAACATTATATATCAAGTATTTATAAATCAGAGGGTATTGTGAGATTTTCCATAGTCACTTATTTGTCATCCACCCTCCCATAAGGACATGTGATTGACCTATATGAAACATGAAGAGAAACATAAGATGGTTGAATGTACCTAAGACCTGGATTTTGAAATATGGAGTAAGTTATATGATTGATACCCACTCCTAAGTCACATATACAATTGATTTTTCCACTTCCTACTATTCATTGATGAATGATAAATCTTCCAGTGTCTTTCATATTTGGAGGAAACATCTTTAATAGAATTTCACTACATTCCTCATTGAGATCAATTTTATCCAACTCATTCCAATACATTTTGTTTTTTAGAATTATATTGGTGAATGAAACATATGAGAGAATTTTATCCAAGGCTTATATGAATGGTATGTTCTTCTTGAAGCTTCAAATTAGTTTCATGAACCATAGGTAATAAGGTTCATCACTCTATATCACTATTTCAAGGAAGGAAATGGGAGGGGAATATTGTTTTAGAATATGTTTCTATTCACCATATCCTCAAACCAAAATATATTATTTTAATAAGTAATAAATTCCAACTTCATTTTATTATGTTCTATAGTTTTTCTGGTGTGGGTTAGACATTTCGTTTAGTTTTGACAAAGATTTACAGATTTCCCTATTGGATGTTTTGCTAGACTTTTTTCTTATAAATAGAATTTTTATTATTTATAGTTATCCTAGGGTGTTCCCTTAATTTTTCTTTGGAGTGAATCTCAGACCTGGTTGTTACTTATTTTTATTTTTCTCTTGTTTTAACAATTTAAATGATGCGAAACTTTACCTTTCCCAACATCCTTTATCTGTAACCATTTGACCCATTTGAAGTTTTAAGTTATGAATCTTAGTATATTTGTTCTTCCTCAATTAAATAATCTCACCCAACTCTTGATTCAAGAACCCCTTTAACTCCCATTTAGAATTATATGAATCGTCCTCATATTTATTTTGAAAAAAATGGGTTGTTGTTTATATGTAGGGACAATGGGCTGTTAAATGACACCTTTTTCATTCCATGACATGTTTGGGTGATATTATTAACCATCATTAAATTGATTTGATAAAGGATCATTTTCCACATGGTTCCTTTCTATAATGTCTGAAAACGATTCACTCTCGTCAAATTGGACATGGAGTTCAAAATTAGGACAACATTATTGAGTGTGACTAAACATCCCATAGTGACAACAATGGTCCCATAAAATCCTATTGAAAAAACATTATGGGGATTGTTTTCAGCCCTATAGATGACTCTCTTCCTGGTGAACTTTTATTGAGACTTTTGACATAACATTACAAAATAATGATTCATCTCTTATGCAGTGGAGTTTGAGAAGTCAACACCACTAGATTAATCAACTATGTTTTGGTTGAAAGGTGTAAGGGCATTATAAAAATTATCCATGGGAATATTTGGAGATAAATGATCGTTGAAACTTTTTGTATGAAGCCAAATAACCTATCCCATGCTTTATGAATATCTTATCCCTCATCATGAAAAAATCCATCTATTTTGTATCTAAACTAAATGGTAGTGTACATGGGATTGAATTTTGAGACAAAAACATTAAAAAACTCATCCCATGTTTCAAATATTTCATGATCCTATTTTGGGAACCCATTCATAGCCCTCACATTTAGGAAGAGTGGAAAAAATCTTAACCTCAAATCCCCCTCAATTAGATCTTGTTGAGGTAGTTTCTGGACAGAACCACAAAACTTTCTAGTAAACTCTAATGAATCTTTTATGGGAGGACAATTTAAATAAGGGAGCTTGGAGAGATGATACTGTTTGATCTAATAGCTCCTAGATCAAGTGGACAGTCTGATGCAAGAAGGATTGTTGGACACTGTTGTAATTTGGAACCCTCTATGCCTAAATATCTTAGAGAAAACAACTAAGGGATATGGCACATTTACATGTTCCTTTTCACCTCTGTTTTCTATATTTTACATTTTATCATAATAATGTTATAAAATTGTTTTTTGATTTCATGAATTGGAGTTTTTAGTTCTTACATTGTTGACATAGTGTGCATACAAACAATGGAGGCAATTTTGTTATTTTTATGTACTTTTTTTTAGTTTTTTATTTTGTTTGTATTTTTTTTAATATTAATTTTTTTGTGTTTTATTTACATGGTCACACGTTTTGTCTCCTATAATGGAACTAAAATTTGACCATCCGTGTCATTAAGTACGTGAAAATGAAATTTTTATAGAAGATAACTACTAATAATACAATTTAAAGACAAGTGTGAAACCATAGGGAAGGACATAGAGTGTTATAGACCAAACTAAACTAAAAAACAAAAAATAATAAAAAAACTAAATCAAAACAATGAAAATTGAGTTCACTAGATCTGAAAATGAGGATGAGTTGTTATGATCTAGGCCACAAATAAAGTTAAAAAACAATGATGAATTTAGGGTCCTTGGGCCACTTGAACTGACTAAATAATTATTTTCTATAATCCTAAATAAAATGATTAAATTATTAGGTACTTAAATTGTTTTAAATTCAATGAGTTGATGATCCAGTGGACTTTCATAGCTTGATGTTCCATTTTTAGTCTTAGTCTTTTGATCTTAGACATCGATTTAATCTGTTCATTATGCTGAAGAGATACATTGACCTTTTCAAATTTTCGGTATTTGGTAAAGTATCAAAGGTGAACTGATTCACTATCTCACTTTATGTTGATATTTTAGTGTATATTGATACTCATAAATGAACAGAAAGGAACACTGAACTGAAAAGATGCAATAGACAATGTAATTAACATAAAGAATATAGATGAAAAAAATCAGACTATAAGAATCCAATTCTCCAAATCTAATTAACTAAAAATGTTTAAAAAAATGTAAATATGAAGAGGAAGTAATGGAGAAACATCTCTACAGAAAATGTGTCCTCAATATCAAACTTCTGAACTAATTCCATATCCCTACTCCAACCTCATCAATTTGTCTCTGTTCCTTGTCCTCATGAATGGAAATTGAAATGGTTGATTAGGAGATGGATGGTAATAAGGATGATTGGATGTTGAATGGGTTGAATTAGATGATGTATCATGAGAATGGAATGATGTTTAGGAAAAATCTAGAAAAAAAGGATGGATGATCAATGAGATTTTGTGTGTGGTTATGGATTGAAAATTTATGTTAATTAGTCAACCCGAAAAAAATTTGACCCCCTCATGTGAAGTGATAATGTGGAGTGGCCCTATTGGTTCTTCAATCACCATACTCCTCAATCTAAATTCCCATGTACACCCCTCTGTAACTGACGGATCGAAGCACTTGAACTGCACCACAAAAACTAAATAGTTTTAAAAAAATTAACTAATTCCAAGTATCTAAAACATATATATATATAATTAACATCTCAATATTAATTAAATAAAAGTATTATATATATATAAATATTTATATATACATAAATACCTATTAATATTCTATAAATGAAATTAAAAGTATAATAAATATTTACAGCAAAAAAATTGATTTAAATAAATTAAATATTTTAAAATTATTGTTAAACTATTAAATATTATAATAAATATATACACGTATATAATCTTAATACAACTAAGAGGATATTTATATATTTTTACTACTACTATTATACACTATATTGTTAATATTATACATTATATTATTTGTAGTATTATATATACTATTATAATTATATATTATATTATATTATTTAAATATAAAATAAAATAATCAAAATAAAAGGATTTGGGGGGAGGGTGTATGAGAAGCAGAGGAATATGAGGGAATGAGGTAGAGATGGTTTTGAGCATATGGAGTCATGGGACCACGACATATCATGGGGATAAGAGGTGGGTTTGAAGGTGGAGTAGAGCTCGGAGGAATGTTTGCTGCATATGTGCAGTAATGGTCTAGGCCGTGATAGGACCATAAGTGAAGATGTGTGGCTCCATATCCTGAAGCGGCGAGCTCCAGATTTAATCAAAGACTGAAAGACTTCCAATCATGGAGACACGACAAGAGGAATTAATGGATTGTAGTTACCATAGGTGTTTCCAGATCTAGTGGTGATTTTTCTCCATCAAGTTAAATCATAGGCTGTAATATCCAGGAATTCCATGTTTATTTTTTTTGTAAAAAAATATAAGGAATTATTTCATGACCAACTCTGATTTGACACGTGATTCTGAGGCCGGAAGTGGCCAAAATGTTTATCTGATATAATTAATTATCATTTAAATAAATGAGTGAGAGGGATTTTATAATTTTTAAACAGGTGCCCTGATATAAAATTTGAGGTCACTGTTGAACTCAGAGCTTCAGGATTTTCATAGAAAGGTCCTAACGTTGGCTGATGGGCCAACTGTTGAAGTTAAATTTTGGTCATAAAAATAATAATTATGTAACATTTTTTTTATATTCAATTCCTTATAACTCCAAAATGGTAACTTCGATTGGAAATCTAAGAGTACCATTGATCTCTAGAGGGCGTTTTTCCCATCGGATGAGCTTAACCTCGACTGGTGTGAGATGAGAGTGAATGATTGTTTTTAAAAAATTTTATGTTAATTAAAATTTCGTGCATTCATGGTACTAAAAAAATCTAAACGAGTTCCTAGATTCAAAATATGAGGGAACCATTGAATCTCGAACAACAAAGATACCTAAGAATAAACAAAACATTGACATGCGTCGTTTGAGGTTAATTTTCTGACGTTTAGGGAAAAAATTAAATAAACATAAAATTTTATTTTATTTAAAAAAAAATTCGTAGCAATGTAGAGATGTGCCGAATATTTCATCCCATAAATAAAAATAGTGTAACAACTCATTAACTGAATCATAATAGATACATTGTTTCATAAATAAAACAACATGACAACATGATGGCTAATCGTAATAGAAATGATGCGACACATTTCCATTTTAATGAGATGAAGGGGGTGGAGAAATAGATTTAGATCTGTAATTCTTCTAATGAATGAGGAGAGAATAATATCCATCATGGAATGACGAAAATCATAAAAGTGTTGAAAACACCTTGGATAATGGATCTGGGAGTGATGAACAATGAATTCCAACAACTTTGAATGGATCATGAATCCCAATAGTTGGATCGCCATCAACGAACAACCTTCCCTCTAATCGATGCTTCTCAAGGTTGAGGTTTATCTTTGAAAACATTGAATTCCTCATTCTTCTTTCTAAAACAATGAATATGGATCAACCCACGAATAGGTTGGTCCATGGGTCACTTGTTCAAACGAGAGAGAGTTTTATCTTTGGGTTATTTCTTCGGGGCTAGATTGTTGATAAAATCTTGAACCACCCCTTCCTATGTTTCAATAAATATAATGTGAAGGAATCTGGTCGACACGAACAGGGCCCCTAATTCCTCTGTCTTTGGGTGTTCATGTGTTCTTCATGAAAACACCTCTAAATTGAATTGAAGACTTTATTGAGTCCATAAAAGTGAATGTGGAACCCCAAGGATGTTGGAGGCGCATACAGTTTGAGGAAAGGACCACCGAAGTAAACCTAGTGGTCTGAAAAAAGAACAACAGACATACCAGAACCAACAGTGGCAGGGACATCCATTGGCAGTAGAGGGTAGGTGGAAGCATGCCAGAAAAATGCACCGAGGAGGATTTTGTGACTGTCTCGGACCGTAACTGTGCAGCAGGGGCCACTGGCACCTAGGCTGACAGCAGGTGGAGAAGGACGTGGCCATCATGGTCCGTTTTAGAGGCATGTCTTATGAGTTGTGACATCCTGACACATGGTAATTTTGGGACCGTGTTTGGGGAAAGATGGATTTTAGATTCATTCAGCTGTGTCTGGGTTGAACTAGATGCTCAGGGATTGTTTGGTCTAGAGGAGACCGACCAACCAAGCGCGACCTGGCCCGGTGGTGTAAACTGGGCCGTTGGGCTAGCCTAGACTTGTACACAAGCCAGACTACATTGGAGATCCGGGCCTGCTAGCTAAAACTAGGCCATCAGGCTTCCCAGAATGGGAATTAACTAGAATGGTTGTGGAAGGTTGGTCTGGATGGAACCAGGTCACTAGGTGACCTATTCAGCTTGACATAGGGCTAAATCAGGCCGGGTCCAGCATGGACCAAAGGTTCTGGCCCAATGGCTATACCAGATTGGGCCAAACCAAACCCAAACCACGACTAGCTGGGTTGGTCGAACTAGGTCGTGTTGGTGGAACCCAATCTGGTTCAGGTTGGGTTGATCTAACCAGGATGGATCGAACCCAAACCCAACCGACCCTTATTTCACTAGAATACCTATAACATTCAAACAGAGTGTATGTTTGATGAGGCATCTGCTGTATTGGGACCCTTGCGAAAGTAATGTCCACATGAGATACATTAAATGAGTATATGAGGAAGATTGAGGATAACTATTTATTTTAATAGTAGTCCCTCCAGATATAAGTACACTTTGAGAGGATTTGGTGTAGATGCTAGAACTGTAACTCCCTTGATGACTCTGGGTGCAGGTACTCCTTATTCCTTTTCTTATGAAGAGACGGGACTCCCCACATCATCATTGTTGGTTCATTTCCTTCAATAATTTTCCTTCTAGGGTGTTACTCCTCTGAAGGACTTGAGTGCGGGTAATCAAAGATGATCGGGAAGGAATAGTTGATACTACCCTATGGGACCAGGAATTGGGTTCCCTAAATATGGAGTCGTTACTCCCCTCCCATTGAAGGGTTTGGGTCCTCCTTACGCATTGTTCCTAGAGAATCTTTACTCCCCTGTAGTTCCAGAGATTGGGTCCCCTAGCCTGGGGTTATTACTCCCCAAACATACATCGGTGCGAGTCCCAAAATAATGAATAAACTAACCGAGTCGGTACTCTCCTAGTGCAAGGGTGCAGGTCCTATAGTCACTATGTAGTACTCTGCTACCAGTTAGTGTGCATTCTCTCGATATACAAAGTTATACCCCCCTATAGTAATTCGGTGCAGGTCCTTCATTAGTTGTACTCCCCTGTTGAAACCATGGCGTGAGTCCTCACTTAGAGAGTATTACTCCCCAATTTCCATGTAGTGATGAAAAGAAGGTCCTCTATAGGAGTTGGAGCTCCCTCTACTATAGGACATAACTATAAGAAGTTCCCCACTTCACATAAATAGATCAATACATTTGTAGAAAAAGGTTCTCCCTTGATGTAAAAAGGTGGAGGACAATCCCTACATGAGAAATTGAGTTGTAACATGTTAGTCAAGAGATGTTCTCCCTCGATTGAGTGAAGTGACGAAGAGCGGGGCCCATCACATGGGTTTCCTTTTTCATGCATTGGGAATAAAACGGTGATGAAAATACCTCCACTACTAGGCAATATAGCTGAACCTAGTAGAGTGTTCCAAATGGAGCACGTTCTCTTGGTCGTACCATTAGTAATGGTAGAGTTGTACCTGAGGGAATGTATCTCTCGGAATGTTCCATCAGTGATGGCTAAGCTCATGGAGTGTGTTCTCTAAGTTTATGTGTTTCCATTAAAATCTACTTATAAGTATCCTAATACAAGTTTTATAGCTGGGACATTATGATACATAGTATATGATATGAGTACATCTGGATGTCCTTGGTATATTTATGGGCATATACTTGGGTAGAGATGGATGTGTGTTTCCTTGTGTTTTTTCACTTGTGATTTATCTTTGTGGTTTTGGGGTCACCTACTAATTATTGTTTTATGCAACCCAAAATGGGATTTTCCTACACATGTAATGTCTTGGAAAGATGACCGACACATTGACGGAATCCATGGAGGAGAAGGACTAGGTTGTGTATAGTGAGATCCGACAGATGAGGCATAATCCTATGACCTCATGTATCTACCCTCCCCCTAACATTCAGGTATGGTACTCATTAATGGATGAGTTTCAAAGACTTGGGGTCTTACATTTGGTCTGTCATTATTTTGGAGGGATTCTATAATGGGTCATGTTTCAACTTTGTACTATACTTTCTCTTGTACTATGATTTTCATTAAATTAGTGTTTACTTTTCAGCTTTGCGGGATGGGGATGGAGTGTGTTGGTGTAATGGTAAATGGAAAATGCTTCCCACTTTCCGGATAATCACTTCGGCGTGAGTCGCTAGACGCTGGACTTTTGGAGGAAGGCTTCTAGTCGTCACGACATTGGCCCTGGGGGAGAGTCATGATGAATTAGTATCAAAGCGGAAGGTTAGGTTCCCCCTTTTGACTATGTGTTGTGAGTTTTGGGTTAGATTTATTAGTATCTGTGTTAAAATGTTTCCATTCGAATCTATGGAAAGATGTTTTAGTGATGGATTGGTGGATGATGTATCCATTCGCTGGGACACTGTTAACCCGATTTCTCAACTAGGAGCATCAGGACACTGGTTTCCAGGAAATCAATGATACATGCATTATATAGGAATAGTCTGTGACTTCCATGTCCTTCTTCAGTTAGATCCCAAGATATACTATTTTAACTTTGGTAAATCCCTATCAATTTCTATATACAACCATGTATATTTCCGGTCAGGATTCAAGGACGAGACCACTAGGAAAGTCCGTTGAGCGATGAGGCATCAATATAAGGACCAATACTAGAGATATCCCTACCAGGCGGTGAACCTATGATACCACCACCTGTCGATCAGTAGTTGATACCAGCAATACCAGTATAGGATGTGTCCAGGAAGAGTTCTGTACACATGTTCAAAATATAGAGACCTATTAGGTTCAGGGGTTAGACTCTCCCCCAGGTGGTCGAGGATTGTCTTGAGGTAGTTATGCGAGAGTTCCGCCTAGTGAGGAAACCTCTGAACTAGATGTCAATCTTGGATGTCAGTTTTATTTAGGGCCTAACATGGAGAGATTGGATCATGATTATCTAGAAACATGGTGAGGCAACCATAACCTTGATAGAATATGATCAACTCTTCAGGGAGGAGTAATTTCCAATGAATTTACCTACTGTGCATATACAATATCTGCTGCACCTATTGTTGGGAAACATGATAGTAGCTGAGTACTCGCCGAGATTCAAAAACATTTCTAATTACTCTATGGATATGATATGGGACCCATACATGAGGTCTTGAACATTCAATCATGTACTACACTAGGATATTAGTGCGTCGAGGAAACCCCTTAGCATTATAACATATGTTGTTGTGTTGGAGCAAGCCCTAGTTGTTGATAGTTTTAGAGCGGTGGAGCATATGGATGTGACCTAAAGAAGAGGTCACGAGGTAGATGATTATACCTGAGCTATCAGATGATAATCGAAAGGATATCTGTGAAGAAGGCATACCCATTCCCAAACACATACATGTGGGAATGTGGTTCAGGATCATCACCATGAAGTATATCATTCATAGTAGAGGCGGTGTTATGCTCTTAATGGTTAGGGGAATCTCGTGAGATATTGATCGACCCACAATGCCATTAAGAGGGAGCTGGTAGATGAGTCACCATGGTAGAGATACCACTTGGAACATGGATTTTTGGAAGGTAGTGTGAGAGTTAGAGGATCTGGACGAGTAGAAGGTGCTGGCAGATAGTTTTTAGCACTTCCACCACTAACCCCAGGTGGTCTGCACTAGGCTCCGGGAGCTAGAGGGTGTTGGAATGGGATTAATCATGTGGTCATGTATTTTTACCAAGAATATCTAAGAGAGATTCAATGTAAGTTTTGTTTCATTTCATCTAGCTATAATTTTAACATACATTGGTGCTTGTCATTATCCTTTTTCCATGTGATTTGTTTGAGACATCTAGGTTCTGGTTGGACCGTGGACTAGACCCTCAAGATTAGAGACTCTTGTCGGAGGATACCCATAGATAACAAAGAGGAACTGATAGTGTGACCTGACACTTGGATGATAGTGTTTCAGTTGGGATCTCATGGTCATGGCATCAAGTCCTTATGACTTCATTCTTGGTATGGACAACTATTGGTCATAACTAGATTGACTGTATTAGGAAAAGAATGTAGTGTGTCTGTGGGGGTGAAAAAGGTTTTTCCTTTTCGGTAAAATGGAAACCTGAACAAAATGAAGTGATCTCTCAGAAATAGTCATCATTGGGATCATATTAAGGTGGAAATGTTACACACAATGAGGTTTCTGCAGTATGGAATGATTTTTTACCATTCATACTCAACTGGGATTCCGCTAGTTAGCATGAAAGTGCTTTGGTTTTAGCAAGTTGTGTGGCTATTAGAGGTTGTAGATGGAGGTCCTAGTAAGACCTGATGTTCTCTCCTGGTTCTCCATGATTCTCTAGTAAATAAACTTGTATGTTTAGCGTCAACCCTAAATTTGTACTACTTCTGGAGACTTCAACATAGTTAATCCAAGGGTGGATGTGAAATATAGAATCCAGTCTATATCTGTGTAAGGTTAGCCTGGGTGTGAGTCACTAAATTGTATGACTCTAGATTCATCATAGTGCCTAGCACTGTTCCACTTGTCGAAGCTAAAGAAATATGCAACCATCAATGAAAAATGATGTCCAAGAAGAATCTGGACATGAAATTGGTATATCTCAGTGGTTCGTCAAGATGCATGCTGATAAGTTTCTCAAGGAAACATAGTGAACATAATTTCATTCCCTTGAGTGTAGTATTTTTTTTATATGATGTAAAGCCCTAAATATTTGGAGTAATTTAATGTCCCTAAATTCGATATCATTTTTTTAAACATTATATGGGATTATTTCAAGACCAGACTCTAAGTTAACACATGATTCTGAGGCATGGAGTGGCCAGAATGTTTTTAAGAACTATTTTGAAGTTCATTTAAATAAACGTGCTATCATGATTTTCAAATATTTAAACCGGTGGCCAGACCAAAAATATTAGGACATCTTTAATCTTAGATTGTCAGGATTGTCCTATAAAGCTCCTAACATTGGCCATTGTGGGCCATATGTAGAATTCAGTTTTTGGATATAAATAAAACAATTAAATACAAATTTTATTATTTTCAAATCCTTATAACTTCTAAACGGTAGCTCGGATTGGAAATATAAGAGTACCATTGAGGTCGTGAGGGAATCTTTTCCTTAGGCAGATCTTAACCTCGATCGGATTAGGTCGACAGTCAGATATAGATTTTTATCTTTTTTATGGGAATTTAAATTGTGCATGTGTATGGATTTGGAAACATTTTAACAAGTGCTATGATTGAAAATTTGAGGGTACCATTGCATCCAGAACAATAAAATTACCTAATAACACACCAAACATCGACCAGTGCAGGTGTACGGAAAGGATAATTTTTATACGTTTTATGAAAAAAAAACTAAATGCAAATTCTATTCAAACAAATGCTTCACTGCAACGTAGTGATGAGATGATTGTTTCATTTCATAAATAAAATCGTGTAATGAGTCTTTAATAGAAGCATAAATTAAAAATTGTTTCATAAATAATGTAGTGTAATAATGCGATGACTATGAATAATAGAAATGAATTGATGTATTTCTCTTTTAATGAGATGATGGGGTTGCAGAAATATTTATAGATAAGTAATTAATCTGATGGACCAAGAGATAATTCTCTCCAATGAAGAATGATGATGAATCAGAAAAGCATCGACGAAAGCTTGGAGAACAGATCTAGGACTGAAAAATAAAATTCAGCGACTTTGAATGGATCGTGAATCACCCCATAAATATCTCTATCGGTGGAAAGCCTCCCCCATCCTCGATCGAAGCTTCTCCAGGTGAGGGTTTATCATTTAAAAAATTTAATTCCCTATTATCCTTTCAAAAACAATGAACACAAATTAACCCATGAACAGGTTGATCCATGGGACTCAGGTTATTTTTGGAGTGTTTTATATTTGTTGTTTGTTGCTTCAGGGATAGATAGGGGATAGAAACATGACCCCCTTTACCATGTTTCAAAAAAAATCTAACATGGAGGAATCAGACCAACACTAATAAGGCCTTCATTCCTATGTCTTTGGGTGTTCATGTGTTCTTCGTGGTTGTGCCTCCAAATTTATCACAATGTAATCTCGAGGCCATATCAGGTAAGGTGGCACTCCACGGAGGCCGGTGGTGTAGATATTTCAATGAACGTACCAGTCCAAGGAGGCCAGTGATGACTGGCAGGATAGGCATGCAGCGGCTGGTGGAGGTGGGTGGTGACGTTCCTGGATGACAATCTAAGGTGGAGGACGCAGTGGTGCACCAGGGGCCACCGGTACCTTGGCCAGTAGCTGGAAGAGACCGACATGGCGTGCTAGCATTCACTCTTGCAGGGATAGCACATTGGACAAGGGGGAACACAACTTCATCTGGTCGTGTAGTAGTCATACAAGATGTCCAACGGGTGTCTGTGGTGGAGGAGGTCGGCCCACCATGCAGGCTGGGTCTGGTGGCACGAACTGGGCTACTGGGAGGCCTGTGAAGTAACACATGCTTGAATGCTTTCGTGGACTAAGACACCAGGATAAAACTGAGCAACTTGGTGTCCTGGGTTGGGATAGAACTAGCCAGCTTTTTTCATGCGTGGTGGGATGGAATTGGGTCGCGGGGCTACCTAGCATGCTAGAACCACATCCAAACCAGGTCGGGTCCAGCAAGTCCTAATGTCCATGTCAGGACAGTTTAGTTGAACTTGGTTTGGTTTGTAGACCCCAGGATGGGCCGGACTGAACCTAGACCCAACGGTCCCCTGTTTCTCTAAAACTCTCTTAATTTTCCTATGGAGTGTCAATTTGACAAGACTTATACTGCGTTGGGACCCTTGTGACGAGATGGTAATTTTGAGATACTATATATGTATTTTTAAGAAGTCAGAGGATGACCTATTTATTTGAATAGAACACGCTATTAATACAATAAGACTTTTAGTAGATTTTGGGTAGTTATCTTGAAAATATCCCATTATGGTTACACCCATGATGACTCAGGGCATGTGTAATCCTTACTCATTTGCGTATGTAGATACGGGACTCCAAATGTCATGAGTGTGGGTTTGTTTCCTATGGGAAGTTTCTTTGAGGGGTTTTACTCCCTTGATGGACTAGTGCGGCAGTTTTGGGAAAATATTATGATGTAACAGTAGATACTACCCTATGGGACTAGGATGCAATTTCTATAACTTTATAGTCGTTACCCCCTACCATTCCAGGTTGAGGGTCTCCATCTGCATTGTTGCGAAAGAGTTGGTACTGCCCTATCATGCCAGGGAGCAGGTTCTCTATCTGGGGGTTAGTACTCCCTTAACATTGTAGGGTGTGGGTCCCCCATAATGAATAAACTATCAGATTCAGTACTCCCAATGTACCATGGTGCAGGTCCTCTAGTCTCTGAGTTTTACTCCCTATCCCAATAGGGTGAATGTGCTCAATAAACAACATAGTACTTCCCTATTGTAATATGGTGTGGGTCCTTCATTTGTAGTACACCCATGTTAGAACCAAGGCACAAGTCCTTACTTATAGAGTATAATTCCCCCTTCTCTGTGTTTTGATAGTTAGGTGGTCTTCCATAAGAGTTGGAGCTCCTTCTAGTATAGGAATCAATTACGAGGAGTAGGAACCTCCACTTGAAGAGATCAAAACATTCGTTAGAGAATGATCTCCCTCAATAAACTGAGGTGTGGCCCACTCCCCACAAGTGCAAATGTGGTATCCCATATTATTTTAGAGAAATTCTTCCTCAACTGAGAATTGTGGTGATGAGTATGACTCTTCACTTGGGTTTCCTTATTCATACATTTGGTGTAATACATTAATGAATGGACCTATAGTGTTGGGCACTAGAGATGAACATAGTAGAATTTTCTCTATGGAGCACGTCATCTCGAAAGTAACATAAGAGTGGTAGTTTTTTCCATGATAGAATTTTTGTCTCAGATGGTGCCATCAGGGATGGATAAGCTCATGGAGCATGTTCTCTTAGTTTATGTGTTACATTTCAATTCATCGAACAAATAATGATGCTGATTTTAAGGCTGTGAACTAATTTTTCTCAGTGGATTAGATGAGTATATATGGATGACCATGGTATATATATGGGAATATACATATGTATAGATGACTGTTTGTTTCCATGTGGTATTTCTCTTTTGATTTATCTTTGTCTTCTATGGGTCTAGTACTGATTATTGTGTTACTCACCCCTTCAATAGATTTTCCCACACGTGGCATGTCTTCTGTAGAAGGCCAATGCATTGAAAAAATCATGGGAGGTGGAGGACTAGGTGGTGTTCAGAGAGAGATGACAGATGAGTCATACTTCAATGACTTCAGGGAGATACCCTCCATATACCCTTCAGGTAGGGTTCTTAGAGGATTAGTTTCTGAGACTTGGGGTTTTATAGTTTCTCTTTGTTTCTTTTAGTGGGCTTGAAAATTGTCCTAGTTTTATACCTTGTAATTTACTTTCTATTATACTCATGTTTTTGTTTACTTAGAGTTTACTTTTCAACTTTGTGGGCTGGGGTTGTGAGTGTACATGTGTACAGGTACTTAAAAAATTCCTCCCATTTAAAGGATAATTCATTCAGCATAAGTCTCCAGGCCCTAGGCTTTAGGATGCTGGCTTGGTGTAGTAATGGCTTGGGCCCTGGGGGATAGGTTGTAACCTAGGCCAGTGATGATGGCCATCTAGATTCGTCCGTTCAGTTGTGCTTTTTGGATTTATGTGTGTTTGGATATGAAAATACGAGTTTTCATTAATTTATGATACTATTATATTAAATTTTCTTCTATTTCGTTGTAAATTTGACTTACTATTGCTTTTATTTTCTAATTTTTTGATGGATTTTTCTTGTGGGTGTTTCATTTGATTTCTTGTGGTCCTGCTGCTGGTGAGTTGACAACATGTTTTGGGTGAAGGAGAGGTGACTTGGGACATCAATGATGACTAGGGATTCACTGTTGGTAGAGTGGAGGGGAAGTAAATGGCATCGGTAGGTCGAGAAAAGGAGTGACCATTGGAAGGATTAGTGTCTATGTATCAGAAGGTATCTTTGAGATAAGAATAATGAGTGGGAGTGGTGTCGATAGTTCAAAAGGGAGGGCAGAGAGATAGCGGTGTCAGTTGGTTGGTTGAATGATGTCGGTAGGTTGGATGAGTGATGACCCAAGAGGGGAGGGTATATCAGTGAATTGGGTCACTGATAGGGGTGAATGGTGACTTGTTATATAACTACCTACACAAAAAATTAGAAAAAAAAGAACCCATTTAATAATTACCCTTCTAAAAAATGAATCAAATATACTAAGAAAAGGAATTAAAATTCGAACTCACGTTTTAAAATTGTTATACCCAAAATAAAATTAATATTATTTACATAAATACCTTCATATTAAACGTTATTCACAATAATTTTTTAAAACAATAATAATTAAACTGATTTGTATAAATTAGTACACAAATTGATCAATTAAAAATTAATTAAAATGAAATAAATAAAAACAATAAATAAACATTTAAAGAATATAATTATATTGTGAAAACTAATTTCATTATTTTAATAATTAAAATATAAAGTGAAAAATATAATTCTTTATCATTCAAACTTAATTATTATTGAAATTAAATAATTAATAAAATAATTATTTTGGAAAACTAAAAAATATGAAATAATGAAGAAATAAAGAGTAAAAATTAATTTTAAAAATATTTATTTAATTAATTTTACAAATTATTCAAAAAGGCATCCTTAATCACTAAAAAACACCCTGTTAGTAGAAACACACATTTTCAAAATTTTAATATACAAAATATAAAAACTGTTAATAATTTCATGGAATAAAAAATTTTGACAATAAAAAGAGATGAAAAGGTGAAAAAAGTTGTGACAATATCAATGTAATTAAGCCCAATCATGTATGCATGCATCATTTCTTTCAGTTCTGTTATAATTCAAACTATTATAGGGTTGGGGATATGCATATGTGAATACAGACATTAGGACATGTCCACCCATGTTAGTCATATGTCTACATTTTTCTAGTATACAACCCATATATTATAGGAGGTGGGATTGGGGATTCATGAGATATGCCCTATTGGGATAGGTCCGAACACATTATTTAGGAATAAAAAAATTATGAATCCAAATCTCTACTATTTGAGAATCTAGTGAAATGACAAAAACATTCTTTACTTTTTCATAGGATAAAAAATGGGATGTTTTTTACTTGGGATTCTCTAAAGATCGTAGTTTTTTTGAATATTTTATGTTAAATAATTTTCACCCCTCCATGGGAAATTAATATATAATCAATAATTTACGTTCTTTTAAATATTTAGGATTATATAAGAAAAGATTCATAATTTAAAAAATCTTCTCTTGATAATTAATAGAAATTAAAAAAACACCTTACTTGAATGAAATAATGTAAATCGTATTCTTCTTTATTAACACATATATATTCCATTCCTAGAATGACTATAACTTATTTTAACATAGAATCATTATTTTAAAACCTAGAAATTTCTATCAACCTCTCTATGAATATAATCCTTTTAAAAAATTCATTGGAGGAAGACGTATAATTTATTTGAAGCATTGAAGAATAAATATAAATAAAAAATAATTGAATGTGGAAAAACCATGGGTCAATATCTCTTTACATAATCAATAAGTTAACAGTAAGTGGTGACCAAATCCTCTGAATATATGTTGAATAAAATTGATGATTTGTCTTCCTCACATCTGAATTTATATGTTGAATCATATATTAAGTGGAATAGTTAATAAAGTCCCCCAAAATCTATGCATGAAATATTTTTGACTCTTGATTTTTTTAAACATTGAAAATAATTTTTTACATTAAATTAGTTTATCAATTAATGACATAATATTTTTAATGTTTCTAAAAATAAAAATCAACGCAATTAATGTCCACAACTGATATAAGTAAATGATTATGAATGTACCATTTTGAGGAAATATTTATAAACAATATTTTAATGTTCACTTAGTGAATATGAAGTTCATATATATTTTAAAAAATTTAAAATTTATGTATTTTTAGAAATTAAAAAAATATCTGAACAATTTTATAAAAATATTGTTTCTAAAAAAATTTTTGTCCATGAAATTAATAAATATTTATTTATCCAAGTATTTTACATCAAAAACATTTCCCAAAAGTATTTTGATAAAACATTTTATAAGGAATTCCAAAAAAATAATTTTCTAATAGGTTCTAAAAGAAACAGTTGTCTAAGAAAAGTGAAAAAATATAGAATATTATAATATTTAATGAAATATCATTCCATTTATAAATAAAATGCACTCTAATTTTTGAATAATTTCAATACTATAAATAGATCTTTAAAAATTAAGCATATTGAAATATTATTTTATGTTGACCATTCCAAGAATTGGTTTAATATATTGAAATCTATGAAAATTGAGGGGGTTTGTGAAAATGCTATCATTTTTTACTTTATTTCCAATTAATTATATAATTATATATCCATTATGTGTGTGATTATAAAGAAAATGGTCTTTTATATTTATGTTCAAATATCACGAGTTATGTTCTATGTTTTTATTTAAATCTATGGAACACGTCTTATTACAAAAATTATGATATTTAATAAAACTCTTGAAAGAATCACTAAGGGTGTGATACATCCACAACACTTGAGTATATAAAAATTGAGTTACCATATATTTATCTTCAACTGTGTAAAGTTATAAATAGTGTTATTTGTTACAGAACCATAAACCTAAGTATTTTTCATTGAAATTAATGTTCCATATATACATTTTTAATACATTTACTATCAAGAAAAATAGGCATTCAAAATTCATATTATGTCAAAAATAATTTCATGAAATATAAAACAAACCTAGATCAACTGATCCATTAGTATAACTTTTTTACATATTTATTATGTATTCTATTTTTATGGTATTTATATTTCACATATAAACATATAGAAAAAAGGCATAATTTAGTTTTTTTACTAACTAATTATCCCCACAAGTAATATTTTAAATAAATTATTCTTCTAACCCCAATGAATGATTTTATATATAAGTAGTATGTGTAGAAATTATTGAATTTTCCTTTTCAAGTTATTCCTCACCATATTGACTATCTTTAAAATAATCGCAATTTTATTTTTCCAAAAATTAGCATGTCAATAAAATTCTCCAAGACTAGTTAAATTAACCACGTCATCAAATGAAGTTTTTTTCCTCATTAGGAGAGGTATAATTATATTCAATATCACAATGAATATAATTTAATTTAAGGATAAAATGGTAAGTGAAACAACTGATACCTTTTTCACGTAGTATTCAATAATATTTAGTATAACAATATAAAATAAAAAATACTTTATTATTATCACCACTATCTTAGAAGAATTATTTGAAAAACAATCTCCTCCAGTATCACTCAATGTGTTAAAAGCCTTTAGACTACTCTTCTCATTGTAATAATAATTCTTCTTAGAATTTCAATATTTATTCTCCTTCATTTTTAGATTAGTACACTTGTTCATCACATGAACTTATTTCTTGCATTGAATACAAATTATTTTAGAATAATCTTCATTCTTATTTCTATATTTAGAAAATTTCCTGAATTTGTAACAAAAATATTACTTTCCAACTATATTTTTTTCGTTCTCTTTGTAAAAATATCAAGTTCATTCAAAAAAATTATTTAGTTTGATTCACTATTTCATATATTAATTCCTCATTAAAAAATCTATAAATGTTCTTAGGTATTCTAATTTTATTAAAAAATGTATATTAATTGGTTAAATCTACACCACCATTTTTATTCCTGTAATTTTCAATATCCCTTTTTATTCTACCCTCACATTCCATGAGAGAAAAAAATAAATCATCTAGATTAATATTTATAAGTTTCTTAATATCATTAATAGACCATTTATAATTACCATTCAGTATACAAAATATCAATAATAATTTTCACTTGATAATCATTAATCAAATCTATATCACCCAATGTTTATTAACAATTAACAATGGTAATGAATCTCTAATGAATCATAGTAATAGAAAATAAAAATATAATAGAAAATTATTTATAATAATATCTCAGCATATTTATTCATGTCATAATCAATTTGGTTTTCCAAACGTGAGTAACATCATGCTTTTTTAAAATATTATTAGATACTTCACATAAAAAATATGATTAAATATGTTTCTTCTCATATCACGTAGAAAAATTATTTCTAAAACTATAATTTAATTAATACTTAGTATGATTATCTTTTGTAATTTTATGAAATTTCTTATCCCAAATAATATAATTTCTAATCATATTCAAAATGATATCAAATTGAGTTTTTACAAAAAAGAATCTATCTTAAATATCCCCAATTTTAATACTCATCAGTATAAAGAAATGGTTGTCTCAAAGGATTAAGATCCTATAGTTTTTTCAAAAAATAAACCATCCATAATTTAAAACTCACATACTCTATTATTCAATATATGTTTGTATAATATTTTATAGACAATAGAAACCAACTGTGACCTATAATATATCGATCTATAGAAAAGTATAAAATTATAATACTTCTGCTCAGATAAATGTATTATAGAACGTTTAATAGGTTTTCTACAATAAGGGTGAATTATGTCAATAAAAGAAAACTAAAAAACATAACTGTCCTCTGAATATAGTAATTTTGAATAATAAAAAATTCATTTTATTAATACTTTATAAATTCTAGGTTTATGAAAAATTAATAACATCAAATGTAAAAAATCCCTAACACATAAAAAATAATTATATAATCATTTTAAAACAATTAATGTAATATTTATAAAACATTTAATTAAAAATAAATAATTATTAAAATATTGACATCCACTATATATCATTATGTAAAAAGGTAATACTAACAAAAATCATGATATATATGATATATCACCCCATCATTGGGTCCTCCATCAACACATGGAATACCATTATTAGAATATTATCTATTGTTTTATTTCACAATCATCTAGTACCATTGCTCGGAAGGATCAATCAATGTCTTTTTTCTTATCCTTGGAATACCTCAATCATTCTCAGGTGTGTATAGAAAATAAAAAAATCCATATGAAATATGTATTCCTATCATAGATTCCATTATGAAAAATATACTCTACATATTTCAATGCAGACCATAAGTAATGAAATTTAAAAAACCCATCAATGTATAATAATATCATGGTGATTAAAAATATTCCACCTCCTAAAAACTCATATTTATAGGAATTTTTACAATGGTCATATTTTCATATCATAGAGGGGGTTCAATGGCCTCATATATACTATTGTTTTACATGTAACATTGTTATATCTTCTCAATCATATTGTCACTTCTATAAAGCATCGTTATAGTGGTTTTGATTTTTGTTCGAGAGAATAAATTTCCTTCATTATGATAACTACAATTTCTTCTTCCATTTGATCAAGTAAATGATCATCTAGAAAGCATTATTCCCCAATATGTTGTCCTTTTTCTTATACTATCTGTATAACATCATTTGATGGTGTTATTTATAGTTTTACTTATATACTATTATAAATCTTCATCCATAAATGTTTGTAATCTTCAATCTGATATAGGTTCATCTGATTATAGAAAAAATCTACCATATAATCATATGTTTCTACATTTGATAAAATAAAATTCCAAAAAAATCTAAATCAAGGGATACATTAAATATAGCGAATTAAATCATATAATGTATTGCATCATGATATTGAAAAAAATATTTTAATAGGTTGAATGTAAACATTAAAATCAACACTATATTCATGAGAGGATCATTTACCAAGTGGTCATCACATGAACGGGTCATATTTTACCTTCGGAACACAATAATGATTTTTGAATAAATGTGGTTGATCTATTTATATTCACAATTTAAATTTAAAATTGTAACTTAAACTCCATAATGTGTTAACATTAATGAGAATGAATTTTTCATGTGGTCAAACCACATTTTATTATTGTATGTTCTGCAAGTTTCTCATAATGTATGTTTTTTACAAATACATTTTTTCCAATTTTATGATTCACTTGTTATTGCTTGGAAAATGATAAATCCAACTTGTTTGTATAGTAGTTTAATCTAATAGTTATCATCTGGTAGCCCAAACTGTTTATGTGTAGCAACATGTGAGACCTGTGTAACATCTTGTATTTTACCAAGTATATTTTCTTTAGTATTTTTTAATTTAATTAGAATTAAAGGGAAGTTAAAGCGGAAAATGGGTGATATTGAATTGTTTGGATAAATTTATGACATGAATTGTCAATTAACGTCATAAATTTTCAATCTACGACTTAATTATTCCCACAAAGTCCCCATAAAACAAATATTTATACTGAAAAGAACAAATTAATGATATAATTTTATTATTAATCCTTTTAAAATGAGAGAATTTATATTTTTTCTCTTCCTCCCATAAATATAATTTCCTCTTATTCCTCCATGACATTCCATGAAAAGAAAACTCTTTGGTTGAGATCTCTCATCCTCTGTCAAGAATGGCATTAATATAACTCATTTGTCAGGTCTTTGATTCATGTGACATTAATCTTATTAGATGTCCATTGTTTAGCCAATTACTCCGCTTACTTATGTTATTCACTTCCATCACTATATCAAATTTTATTTACCATTGAGATAATAAACCAATTTTTCATTTCATCATTTTTCTCCAAATTTAGACTAAATTAGAGGGTGGAAAAGGATAAAGAGTATACCACCTGGTTATGATAGGTTGTCTCACACTTTTCCTAAAATTTTTTGGCCACTGTACTATGTTTTCACTATTCTACCACTTATACCTTCTAGTTAATGCACATAAAATTGAAAAACCATTACCATATATTTTCAAACAATCAAATAAACATTGTATGACACCCTTATACTGAGTTTTAGGTTGACAAACATCTCCATAACAACCCATCAGGTGGATACTATTATATTCCTTAATGGATAATTTTTATCTTGTGAAAAAAACACCAATATGGTGTGTTCGACATGGTATTGGATGATGAATGGTTTTAATGGGCGATATTGGAATTATATAGATGAATTATTTATACTCATTGGGAGTTATTATATAAGATAAGATATATGGATTAAAATTATTTGAATTTAAAAATTAGAAGAGTGATATACTTTATTCTTGATTGTAAATTTACATGGATGTGACTACATCATGCTTACCTTCTATAATAGAAATAATATTCATTATTGATATTTTAAATATATGAACATGAAGTCCAATATTACTATCATCTAGTTTTTGGAAATCGTTTTCGTTATTTTTAATTATATTTAATACACATGATGCCCCATATGATTTATTTTTAATTAATGGTTATGACATTCCTTATTGAGTAATTATAATTAATTGATATGATTTTCAATAAAGAATAATTTTAATTAGTAAACATGAAATTCACCATATCCTAATTGTAATGAAGGGACACTGAATTCCATATAGGCCAAGACTAATTAATGGACATTATTCTTATTATATTTTTTACAATAGTAAATTTGTATAGACATTATAAATGCGTCTGAATAAAGTTTTATCGGATGGTTGTCCCATGTGAGATATGTGCATACACATGTTTTAATTAGTTCATTTAATTCTTTTGTAATTTTTTATCTATATATTTCTTTATTATATAGTCAAGGGATGGATAGTGGTATTCACTATTGGTGGTAGCCTACGTATTTTTACTCACACCCTCTCTTGTCCACTATTTTCTATATGGATAGTCTTCATATTGAATTCTAGGAATGTAGAAATTACCTTCCATGGGATCATTAATTTCTCTATAAGTATAGAGTACATTATTAGAGAACTGATCATTATCATGTGATGCTATTTGATATATAATTTTCTATTTTTATCTATTCTATATTTTTTGAAATGTGTAATCCTTCTACTTGCTCCCCTTCTACTCCCCTGTTGTTAATGAATAATTAAATTATCATTTTTTATAGGGCACCTGTTATTATTTTATTGTTTAGAGAAATTTTTTGAAAAGGTTTTTTAAAATGAAAAAAATGGATAGTGATGGAGGAGTTTTAAAAAAATCGGGTGAAGAGTGAACCCATTTCACACTTCATCATTTTTAGTGTGAAGCGTAAACGAGGTTCACATTTCTCCCTCTACTTATAAGGAAGCATGAAGCACATTCTTTCTTCCTATAGGCAGTAGAGGAAGAATGAACTACATTCACACTACCATAACTACATTCGAAAAGGAGGCCACTAAATGTTTCACGCCTCCTATTGGACAATTTTTTTAAAAAGGGTGCCTCCCCCAATAAAATTTCATTATTCTACTCTATTTTTTATTTTGAAGCCCTGTAGGAATTATTTTTCAACATATATTTGTTTCATTTAATAAGGTCTCTTTTCTATTTAAAATTTTAATTATCTAATTGTTATTTAGTTTTTTTGTATGATTTATATATTTAATACGTATAATACATGAATGTTAGGATTTATATGTAAATTATTTTGTATAATTTAATTTATGAATGTGTTATTGTTTTCTATATGATAATGATTACATTGAATGTTTAGGAAATTTAAATATTGAATTTTTATAATATAATTATTATTTATAAATTTGAATTAACAGGAAAATAATAGTTATCAAAAAATATATACTATTTTTAAACATTATAATATATTGTGTTTCAAGTAACAAACCCACAAATAATTAAGACAATACACGTAGAAAATTAGTAAATAATAATTTTAATTAATACATTTACCTTATAATATGTATAAATATTTATTCTATCATGTTATAAAGTATAAAATAAGTTAATTATATTTTTAATTTAAAATAAGGATAAAAAATTTATATATACATGTCTAATTTAATAAAATTAAAAATAACCAAAGTGTATATAATTTTAGTGGTTATTGTGTGTTTAATGTTCTTGAGACGACATGCCAATAAATAATTGAATTTTCACATGTTTTTCTGTGTTTTTGGATATATAATTTGTAATAGTTTCATTTTATTTTCTGTATTGATGACTTGTGAGTCATCCCAATCTACGTATGTGAGGACCTACAAGTCCACCTAAAAAATTATATATTTCATACCCGTAGATCCCCTAACATTAATGTGAGTAACTTTGTAATAAAAAGTAGTTCGACAAGAGGTGTTTGACAAGAATTATTGGTGTTTAATGGGAGATCGATGATTGATGAAGTTTTATATAATTTATACTCTATGATTTCGTCCATATGTTATGGTTTGTTAATCAGGTAATGATAAAATATTCCATAGAATATGTCTCATGATCATGTTATATTTATTTACTCAGAAGTAATTAAAATTTCTGCTACCTTTGATGATGTATTAGAATAATATATAACGATTTATTAAATTTTAATTTTTAATAATATCACCACAAATATACCACAATAGTGAGGATATTATATGGGCCAAGGTTTTAGTTATAGTTTTTCAAATGTAACAGTGACAAATACTCATAAAAGTTCTAATATAAATATTTAAATATATATATATATATATATTTAAATATTTTATATAATGTGAAATTTTTTTGAACATAATAAATATCTCAAATAAACATGTTAGAAATATATAATGTTTGATAATCCTGATATATCCATTTACAGTATGATTGAAATTGAATGTTGTATATTTCTTTTTACTTATTCAATAATTTATAAAAATTTTATGATCCTGAAATTATTGAACAATTTATGAATGAAAATGTATGTCATTTTTTCAATATTATAATTTATAAATATTTCAGTTTGTTTTCCTTGTTGATAACCAATTTTTCATCATACTCCTACATATTTAAGGATCTCCATGGCAACAAAAAAAATGTTCGGTATATGAATTCTCGTTACCCCCTCACTTTCACGTGAGTATCATTTTAATAAAATGATGTTTGACAAGAATAGTTTCTCTTTGGAGGTGGTTTTCTAAACCATGTCAGAGAAGATAATGACAGTAGATAAAATTAGAGTAACTTGACACACAATGTTCCCCGTTAAATTTTTTTATATAAAATAATTATAATCCAATCTATATAAAAATACTCAAGTTTAAGTCAGTTATTCAATCGTAACTAGTATAAATAATTTACGATCTCATGAGGTAGAATATAATATTTTAATTATTATATTATTATAGGTAATCATGGCTGCCCAAATATATTGCAATGGTGCGGTAATTTATAATCAGAAAGGTTTTAGACATAATTTTAAACATATAAGTGTGGAAAATAATTATGAATGTGTGGAATTAGATGAAATTTACAATAATAATACTAGTTGGTTAAAACTAAATGATGATCACTTCATTATGTCAGTAACATATCAAAATATTCATTATCATGCAGGATTATGAAAAAATGTGTATACTCTGATTGATGATGTGGATTGGTTGGATACATCATTGTTATTTTAATGTCCATAATTTTCCATGTAATTTTTTGGAAAATTATACGGGATAATTTCATGATCAGGCACTGAGATGACACATGATTCCAAGACCCAGGGTTCTCAAAATATAAATTTGAACAATTATAAAGATTATTCAAACTACTATCCATGTTCGGTTTTGTTAACATTTAAATCATTGAAGGGATTTGAAATTTGAGGGAACCGTTGCATTCTGAGCAGCAGGTTTTGTATAGGCATGACACAACATTAACCAGCACGTGACGACTATGTAAAATCATTTTTTGATGTTTATTAAATATTAAAAATAAACATAAATTTTTTATATTTTTTTAACATTTCATGATGATGAAGTAATGCTGCTACACATAAATAAATCTCATATTCCCATTCATAAATTAAACAGCATGGAGAAATTGTTTCAATGTGAATTAGTAACACTAAATCACATCTTTAACCATATGTAAGGATTTAGGATTAGGATTATTGATCCTTCCATGTCAATGTTGGAGGAGGTTTTGGTGATTTCCTCTCATTGGCGAACGATGAACATCGACTAATGTCGACGGATTGTAGATTAGGAACTGAAGATTGAAGATCAACAAACAACGATGGAACATCTATGTGTCTATTTGATGGGAAGTGTGTGGAGTTGGACCCTTGTGATGAGGTGGTTCTTTTCAGATAATCTAAATGAATTTTTGGGAATGTTGCAATACTGCATATTGGCTTGAGGAGGATATTCTCCCGGAATGAGCATGATATGGATGGAATCATGAATCTGTAAGCAACCTAGAAGTTATGTGCTTATATAGACTTAGTTCCTTACCTAGACAGCGTGTCTTACCAAGACTATGTGTCTTATTTAGACATTGTGTATTACCAAGACTTATCAGGTACTCACCTATCCCACCAGGTTGTGGGTCCTCTAGTCTTTGAGGATGCTCTGTGTGTTACTACACTCCATGTGTCATCTACGCTCCGTGTGATACCTACACTCCATGTGTTATCGACACTCTTTGTGTTTCCCACACTCCTTGTGTTACCAATGATCAACATGTTACTACTCTAGGGTACTATGGATTCATTGGACAATCATGTCTTTGTACCGTAGTCCAATACATGGTTTGAGATTACTTCAATGGATCTCCTGATTGTAAATCATAGAGGATACACTTTTTGTGCCTCTTTGGTAGTCTACTTAGTGTAATTCAAAGTTCATTTATTTTTTGTATACTTAATGTTATTACATAAGGATTACTTTATGTAAATTATATATAATTTGGGTTTTTTACTGAGTGTTATTTTACTCAACCCTCCATGGGATTCACCCACAAGTGTCTTGCCTTCAGCAGATGATCGGCAGCTTTGACGAAGTCCTTGGTGGGCCGGAGACCTTGGTGCTTTAGGGTGACCTAAGGGATGCAGTACACTTCATATAAATTTTTAAAGATCTCTGTACATATCCATTAGGATGGGTTTTCCTTAGACAAAACCCCATAGCTAGTACTTTGTTTTTAGTTGGGATTCTCTTCTGGCCTGTTTACTTTTCAGTTTGTATTGTTACTCTCATTTGTTATCTTAGCGGGTTTTATATATGTTTACATAGTTCATTTAGTTACATGACATCAGTTTTGGAATGGTTGTGTGTGTGTAGGATTATAGGTAAATGCCTTCCATTTGTTGAAAATGCCTACTCATCGCTCATCGTCAGCCTATGGCCTATGGGAGGTGGGCTTAGGGAAGTCCAGACATGAGGCCCATAGAACAAGTTGTGATAGAGTGGTCTCATAGGGTATTCGGTTTAACTTTATTATTAGGGGAACAATGTTAAGTATTTTATATTCAGATTTCAAGCTTGGAAACCCTATGTTAGTGTGGTGACCGACGTATCCATACACCAGGACCTTAAATTCTTCATTCTGAATCATCACATAAATGCACTAGTTTCATGTGAAATTAATGGTTCATGCCTCATATAGTAATTTAATGTGTTATCATGTATTTCATGAGTGAGATTCATCTCACCAGGTATACACTATTGACCGTGGTATATCTATATTTGTTTCAGGATTCCTCTACATGGATATCTATTGAGGATTCCATTGTGGCACCATGAGGATGGCCTGCTGAGCAATGATGAATCAGTGTAGGGATTATTTCATGAGATTGAACATCCAGGTGGTGAACCAGTGATACAAATATCTAGAGAGAAATAGTTCCTACCATCACTTCATATAGAGGATGCCCATAAGATTAGTGCATTCCATGAGTTCTAGAGATAGTGACCTCTTAGGTTTTGAGGATATATTGATCCTAAGATAGATAAGGATTGATTGGAGGTGGCTATGCAGGTCTTCCAATTAGTGAGGATCCCCCCTGACCAGATGTAAAACCTAGACACGAGCATTCTCCAAGGCTTGGTACGGTGATAGTGGTCCTTGATGACTCAAATGCTAGAAGAGGTGAAATCATCATGGACATAATTCGAACACCTCTTTCGGGAGTAGTTCTTTACAGTGAATTTATGCTATGTGTACATATCAGAGCTACCTCACCTGCCGCACGAAAGCCAATCAGTTGTATATAGTACTCTGTGAGATTCATAGATCTTTCTTGATACTCCACCAACATGGTCTGAGACGCATTATTTATCAATCAGACCTTTTTTTCAGGGGATAAACTAGGAAATCAATGTGTCAATGGTATCCCTTGTCTTCCATATGAATTATGCGGTGGTAAAGTGAGCTATACTGGAAGAGATCTTTTTGGTGGAGCAAGCACCAGGAGTGGGAGCTTCCACCAGGTGACAGGTAGCGAAGTATTTGGTATAGGTAACCAGAAGATGACATAGGGACCCAAGCAGGTCTAGAACCCTAGTGGAAGACCCCATGATACATAATCAATAGAGAAATCCTCCAAGGGAAGGGAAATCATTTAAAGGATAGATAGTGCGTCTCGTGCGGCGGTCGAGGGAATTTGGATAGAGATTTCTCAGCCCATTATTCAATTGACCAGGAGAAGACCAAGGAACTGCCTATGAAATAGAATATGTTCATGTAGGGTGGTCCACATGGTGAAGTTCATGGAAGGGGAGTGGGTAGAGAAGGAGTCTGTGGGAAGAGGTTTGACCTACTACCACCACCACCCATAGGTTGTCCACCACAGGCTCTGTGAGTTGGTGGAATGGGGTGAGCCCAACATCTGGTGATAGATTCTAAAGTTACCAGTGCTCTAATGATTATTGGAGGTATGATCTAGTCCATAGCCACCCTAGATACAGTTCTTATAGAAACAGGTGATAGTTACTCGTTCCTTTATACAGACCTTGGTCGATGCTCGGAGATTTCAGTGGAGTTGTTGTCTCGATCATTACATTTAGAGACTCTTATGGGGGGGTGATGATCACACATTAGTTTAGGTAAAGTGGGAACACTCTTGGGGGTGGGATATTTTACTGGTCTCTCCTATTAGCAGTGTTAAGTCCTTATGAAGTCATTCTGGGTATTGTCTTGTTATCTAGAGAAAATGCATATATCGAATGTTGTAGGTTCACAATACGGTGTGTCCACTGATATGGGATCATGTTTTCCATTATGAAAAATAGTAAACTCATGTATCTCATGATGGACTCACATGTCAGAGGGTGTAGCCAATCACACAGTTTTTGGATGGTGTGATACTTAGTGCATTGAAGGTGACATGCCCTCAGTTTTCTACATTGCTGGATGAGTATGAGGATGTCTTCTCTAATGATGTACTAGTATTACCTCATCATATGGAGGTATATTTCTTAATTTATCTTTACCCCTAGGAATCATTAATATCTACTCCTTCATATTGTATGGATCCCACAGAGCTCAAGGTGCTGAGGTTATTGATCAAGGACTTGTAGATGAATGGATTCATGAGGTCTACTATTTCACCATGGCATGCCCTATTTCTTTCTATTAAGGAATACAAGAGAATGAGGATATTTGTGGAAATATTAATCCTAAACCAGGTGAAAGTGAAGAACATGTATCCTTGATTGAATATCGATGATCACTTCAAACAAGTGAATGGATTGTCATAGTTCTCGAAGATTGTACTCGATCAAGATTTTTCCAACTTCATATACTGGATAAGGACATCCCAATGATGGAATTAAAGTGTCGGTATGGTCACTACGAGTATTTTGTGATGCTGTTTACCTAGAAAAATTCCTCAATGGTGTTCATGGGACTTTTGAATAAGATCTTCCAACCATTCATAGACTAGTTTTTCGTGTTCTTCTATTATCTCATCCTGGAGTTCTCGACTTCCTAGGATGAGAACACGATACACTTAATGATGTTCATTGACTTACTCTTTGTGAAATGGATTTAAAATAATCTGGTAAAGTTTTAGTATAGAATACGAGACATCCACATTTTTAAAGAATACATTTTGGAGGCTAGATTTTTATTCTATCAAGTGAAGATTGAAGAATTTATTGCTTTGGATACCCCCAAGAATGTTACTGAGGTGCATAGTTTCCTTGGGTTGGCTAGTAATATCGTAGGTTTGGGCCCGACTTTTCCAGAGTAGAAACATCGATGACGTCTTTACATGAAAGGGTAAACCATTTATATTGATGAAGAAGTTCCAGGAGAGCATTCAGCAGCTAAGACAGAGTTTTATGAGCACTCACATACTAAGATTTCTAGAAAAGGTTGTCGAGTATGTTGTGTTTTTTGATGTATCGGTAACTAGCCTTGGTTGTGTTCTTATAAAGGGGAATGAAGTTATTTCTTATGATTCATGGAAATTGATACTAAATAAGAAGAACTCTGTGACCCATGATAATGAGTTGGAAGTGGTGGTCTTTTCATTTAAGATGTGGAAACACTACCTTATTGGCCATCGATTTATCAACTACACAGACAAAAAACATGCTAGGTATATCTTTTATAAGAAGAATCTGAACATGATACAATTTTTTGGGCTAGATTTCCTCCAAGACCATGACATTGAAATTGTCTATATCCCGGGTAAGGGGAGCATAGTGGAATATTCTCTTAGTCTGAGTTCGAGTACACAACTACTGAATAAGGAATCCAAATAGTTGGCCTCTCTTCAGATATCCATCATGCTTGATGATAAGGAATATTACCTCTAGTCGATGGTGGTTACCCCTTGACTCTTACAGTGCGTGTGAGAGGCACTAATAAAATATATAAGTTGAGAGACTATATGTGCACATGTGTACAAAGGGCATGCCACTGTAGGATATTTGAAATCAGGGGAGCACATCATCCTTTTCAGAGGATGCACAGTTGTCACTTCTGGAAGTCCCACTTTTACCAACACTTATATCACAACAGTTTATCTAAACCATTGGGAATGGCTATGTATACCAAGTATTTTCACAAACCATTGGTATAGATGATTTTATTTATGCTTTTACCAACGGTTTTTCAAAACTATTGGTAAAGGCCTTATCCATATAACATTTTTACCAACGATTAATGTAAACCGTTGATATAGGCCACATCCATACCAATTTTACCAATGGATAGTCGCAACCATTGGTATAACATATATTTCAAATGGTTTTTAAAAACTGTTGGGAAAGATTTACCCTAAATGCATATCAGGCATCTAGTTCCCCCTACGTTCGATTGCAGTTCCTCTCCACTGGTTTTGTCACCAAAATCCACTCTTCCTCCTGGAAAACAAATTCCACATATCGATCCATCTTCAATTATGGATATCATTTATTCTATACATCAATTCTTTATGTGATTCCTTTGTTTTTTTTGTTCTACAACTATGTGTTTTTTTTTACTTTTGATTTGGTCGAAAGGGGATCTATGTGGTCATTAATCATGGTTGTGGTGGTCATTTAGGATGCAAGATAGCTTGAATTCATTTTACATGATATATCGAATATTATTATTGATTTCTGTTGAATTTGATTATCTTTTACAAGTGTTTTTTTTAATAAGTTGTTATTAATAGTTGTAATAATGATGATATGGTATAAGTGTTCACATGGTGTGTATAACGGTTGACATGGGGTCTATGATAATCTAGTGTACTAGGAATATACATAGGAATGTACACACAGTACATGACATGGATATCCCTGTAAATATAAATGGCCAATCCCTTATGGTGAAAAGTATGTTTGGCCAAATGGGGTGCTGAAAATGTCCCATTTACACATGGATTTGTTTCATGGGTATTCCCACATGATGTGTTGGCCATACTATATAGTAGGTAGTAATTAGCTTATTCAAAATACTTTAATCCCTAAAATTCAAGACTATATGGTTAAATGGAAGAACCCATGTTCAAATGACATTACTAACATGGCTTCTAACTCACCTCACCAAAAAATATACTAGAACACTGGTTAAATGCAAGAATTCATCCTAAACGTACACTATAACATTGGTTAAATGGAATAAATCATCCTCATTACAGAATTTCATAAACATATTGGATAAAATCATCATTCCTAAACATCAATATAATGTCTAGGCTTTTCACAAAACATGTATCCCTTAAAGGTCATGAAATTACATTAGGCACTGATTTAAATTTATCATGTTTATAGGTGGAATTGTTGAAGGTTTGGATTATATATTCTTAGAACTATAGAGTGGACCCCCATTCAATGTTTTGAGGTCCACCTAGGAAAACCCCCCTCCTTCCTGGAACCAGGACAACCCCCCTCATCTTGGACCCTGGACATCCCCCCCCCACCCGCCACCGTGGATCCGAGATATCCCCATACCCTCCTTCTTGGACCCTGTAAACCCCCCCATCCTCTCTGGACCCCGTAAATCCCCCAACCCACCTTTTCGGACCCAAGACTGCCCCCCGTCTTTCTTGGAACCTGGACATCCCCCCCACCCCCCACCCAACATCCTCCAGGTACCACAGACATCCCACCACCCTCCTCCATGGACACCAGATAACCCAAAAATCATTATTCGTATGTGAGATAAAACACAATAGATATTTAAGTCCCCTCCCCAATGAGTGGCCATCTAGGTTCAGGTCACTAATGAGTGGCATCCTGGTTTGGGACGTCATAATTCTTAGATATCTTTTTTATAGGTGTTTCTAATCAAATCCATACCTATAACGATTGAAGGGCCCTCCCCAAAATCAATTGGGAAATGATTCGATGAATACACACTATAAAAATTGATATATGGCCCCAAACCATGAATTCTTTAATATTCCTTGATCAACATAGAATATCTTACTCCCAACCAGACCCTTAGGTATTATATATTCCTTGATCAACTTAGAATATCTTACTTGGACAATCAGGAATATAGGCATTTGAAATTCTGTATATTAGTTTCTTATATACACTATGTTTTGTTTTATTTCTTAATATGATTCTTATATAGAGTAATGTGTCAGTTATGCCTTTATAGAATGTAAACAATATTCATTTACCTAAATATTTTTTTGATTGAACTTCAATATTATTGAATTTATTTGAAAAAACTTATTGCATTTTTTTATAGAATGAATAGAAGTTGGTTATACGAAACTGATCGAATTTCAGCTGATTTTCAAAATAATTTGAACAGATTTTTAGATTTTTCATTTGAAAAGTATTCAGATAGTGTTCGCATACACTTCCCATGTTCTAATTGTGTTAGAAGACCTTGGTTGAGTAGTGAAGTAGTTATCTTTCATATAACCAAATATGGTTTCCAAACGAACTATTATGTGTGGTATCACAATGAATAGAAAATGGAATCTCAAATTGTTGATGATCCAAATGATAGGACTGAATTATAGAGTTTGATGTATGATCGGTTTCCATTTATTCGGCATCATGAAAAGGAAAGGATGTCCATCAATCAAGATTTCAATACAATCACAACTGATGCATCCAATGAAAATGATGATATTGATAGGGTGAAAAAAGTGAATCATGTTACGACGACTCCAGTATATCAGCAATGTGGTAAAATGAAAAATTTGGAATTTTCAATCCTATTGTTTCATTGGAAAACTATGTATGGGATTTAAAATACTACAATCGATTAAATTCTTACCTTCTGGAAGGAAGTACTTCAAGTTGATGTATATATTCCCCTAAACCAATATATGGCATGGAAGTTTGTTGATGAACATGGATTCTAAAAAAAATCATGCTTGCCCGAATGATTGCAACTTATTTTTGGAGAAAACTGATAAAAGAAATGATTGTATCAAATGTAAAACCTCCTGATGGAAGCCAAAAGATGATGAAACACCATCTTGTGTGCCCCAAAATGTAATGCGGCACTTTTCATTGATCCCCAGATTACATAACCATTTCATGTCTGCTGAAATATCAGTAAAAATGTGATGGCATGACACTGAGAGGAAAAAGAATAATGAAGGGTTGGTTCACCTTGCAGATGGATTTTCATGGCATAGATTTGATGCCCGATATCCAAAAATTGCAGCTGGCATGCGTAATGTGGGACTAGTTCATTCATGTGATGGTTTTAATCCATTTCGGAAAATTCTTACTTCGCACAGCACATGGCCGATTTTCATACAAATTTATTTCCTTCCCCCATGGCTGTGTATGAAAACGCCATACACTTTCTTGAGTTTACTAATATCTGGCCCTTCTGATCCTAGAAATGATATAGATGTATACATGAAACTTTTAATAAAATATTTGAAACTTCTTTTGGATGTGGGTGTTCCCACATACGATTCATGTTCGGAAGAAATATTTCAGATAGATTCTGTGCTTATGTAGACGATTAATGATTTTCCTACTTATGCAATGATGTCTGGATGGAGCACAAAAGGAAATTTTTCATGTCCTGTTTGTTTGAAGAATACTTAGTCGAGAAGACTGAAATATCGTCGTAGTTTTAGTTTTATGGGACATCGAAGATTCTTTCCAATGAACCATCCATATAGAAACAATCATCGAATATTTGACAATACCATGGAGACTGACGATCCACCTCAGCATATGTCTGGAACTGATGTGCTTAATGAAATAAAGAATTCAATTATTCATTCAGGAATGGTGTAATGAAATATAGAAATAGGAAATATGTTTCCAATGATACCTGTAACAATTGGAAGAAGGAGAGTATATTATTTGAGGTGTCTTATTTGTCAACCAACTTGTTATGTCATTTCTTAGACATAATGCACATTGAAAATAATATATGTGATATATTAGTTTTGTTCCTTCTAAATGTCCAGGGGAAGAAAAAAAAAGTTGATTTACGATCTCGGCCTGACTTGGTAGATTGGGGGATCAGACCATAATTGCATCATGTATGTATGAGTGAAAATAAATTTAAAGTTCTATGTGCTTCTTATGTGATGACATCTACTGAAAAAAATCAATTTCGGGAAGTGATAGAGACTATTAATTTTCCTGATTGCTATTCAAGTAATATATCAAAATAGGTCAATAGAAAAGGGTTGATGCTGAAATCTTTGAGGACTCATTAATATCACATCCTTTTTCATGATTTTATTCCAATAGAAAGCCGCCATCTCTTGTCCAATAATGTAAGAGTCTACTTTATTCGGGTTTTCTATTTGTTTAGAGATCTTTGCGCTAATAATTTATCCAATCCATCTTGAAAAAACTGTTGGTAGAGTCACCATTAATGTTGTTTGAGTTAGAAAAAATATTCCCTCCATCATTTTTTACATGCATGTTGCATCTGATTGTCCATCATCCGACCAAAATAATTCATGGAGGACCCGTTGCTTTATGTTGGATGTATCCAACTGAAAGAAACATGTACACATTGAAATCATATATTCAGAACAAGAATTATCCCAAATGTTCTATTATGAATGGTTACTTGGCTCAAGAATGTATGGATTTCTGCTCAATGTATTTGTCTGATCGTAATTCAAGAATAAGCAGACCAATGTGAAATGAAGAAGAATAGTATGAGAAAATTGAACCCAGTTTTCCATTACATACTCCGACATGAGTAATTCCGGGATCATATACATTGACAACATTAAGCCTTAAAGTGTGATACATGGAAAATCACACAGTATTGTTCAAATGTGATTTGTTCGATGAGTATGTCAAGTAATTAAATTGCATATGCATCTCTTATCTTATATCGTGTAATTTTAAATATTTGTTAAACTATTTTTAATTTTATATACATGGAATATAATTAATTGATATATACAGTGAATCATTGTTTTTCATTGAGATGGAAAGAGACTTTTCATAAAGTGGTTTTTCTGCTTGATGAAATTGAAGGTAAAAAAATAATATTTAATTATGTTTAATATTTGTTTATATTTTAGGTATCGATTTTGCCTATAAAATCTATTTTTTACGAAAAAATATCTTTGGATTTTGGTCTTAATACCGTAGTTCGTGCTTGTAAATCACTTGTGATCCGTGGATACAAATTTATTATCACTGAAAGAGAAAGAAACATGAGATCGCAGCATGGTGGTTTTATGCTAACTGATGCAACAGACTGTTATGCTAGTTCATGGGATAGTAGAACTCATTCTGAAAGTGTATATTATTATGGAGTCGTGGAGAAAATAATAAGTTTGGATTATCACTCGCATGGTCGAGTCACGATGATGAAATGTCAATGGTTTGATACAATGACGTAGAAAGTCACCTTTATTGATGATTGTGTATTTTGAGTTAATGAAATGAATCACACTCTTGACACAGATGAGCCATATGTATTGACATCAATGGTGAAACATATTTTTTATTTCAAAGATCATTGTCATATTAAATTCAGTGTAATTGTTGAAGTAAATCTTAGACTTGTTTTATATGATGGTGATGATGAAGTTGACATTATCCATACTTCAATTGGATGAAATCCATTTAATACATATGATGACTCCAATATCACAATTGTTAGAGTTGATTGTGAACCCGAAGTTGTGGTGGGAAATATATAAGATCATATAATAATGTTCTCACCTACATGTTTCACCATCATCATTCAGAGTGTGTATCCTAGTACTTACCTTCAATGAAACATAAAAATTATGTTTCTTTATGTTTTTTTTATTAGAATGGTTTATCTATATATATTTTTGTGTTACACATTAGTTATCTGTTTCAAATTACTTCCATATTTGTTTTCATTGCAGGAAATGACACCCATTGAAGAGAGGTGGTGGGAAAAGATGAACTAAAATAATTGTCGCATGACACAGATGGGTGTTCCTCCACTTATCCGTGTTGTGAGTATTTTATTTCAAATATATATATTTCTATAACTTGTAATATCTTGTGTTTACATTTGTAATAAACTTTTATTCAGGATCCACCCCCTAGATGAGAGATATCTGATGAGGAGCCTAATATTTATCACAATAAAGAGGCTGGTGGTGGGAGGGGTGGTGTTAGAGTTAGATGATCATCTTTTAGTCCCAGTATTGAGTCTGGTGGTATGAGCGCTCGTGGTGCAAGAGTTAGATGATCCACTGGTTTTACCCAATTGGACTATTCCCCTACCAAAGACGTATCTTATATGCCCCATTTTCATCCTGGTGTGTCTTTAGAGACACACGGGATATTTCTGCCTATGATGTTTACACTACTAGTTGGATAGACGTTTGTTCCATAATCTATTTCTTCCGGTTCATTATCTCTGAGAAATTATATTCCACCTTCTTTTATTTTAGCTCTGAAAAAGTAAGTGGTTGAGGAGCATACACTGAGGGACACTCCACCTGTACAAGATATTCTTTCAGCTGCTTCACATCCAGTGACATCCATTGATCCGACTACCACATGTATATTTATAAAACTACTACAAATTTATGTACCAAAATTTATTTTTATTATAACTTGTACTGATATTTTTTTCTTTATTAAAAAATTAATCTACTAATGGGAGTCGGGGGATGGGGTGTACTTTCTTGCGTGCGGTATGGAACAACCAGACATAGTTGATGGTTGAATACAATGATGATGGATAGATGATTGATAAATCAGGGCAAGAATGTCGGGATTTTTTGGCGACGCTAGCCAAATACTCCAACATCATTCCGGTCAGCCCTTTCCCTTGGAGACATCTTCCACACGAAGTCATGGATAATGCGTGGGCACAAATATGGGTAAATATCTATTGGATTTAATGTAATATTTTTTTATTTATATGAATTAATCTATTGGGTTTCAGCTTCAGTTTAACATCCCTAATGGAGAAGGTGCACGACCCGCACATTTAAAGGAGCTAGGAGAGATTTGGAGAGCTTATAAAAATGAGATGTTTGTTGGATTGTGTGATAAAGTGAGCATGGAGTTGGAGACATTACCTATCATGGATGACTTCCCAATATAGAAATATCACCAAATGATTACCCATTGGGTGACTGCCAAATTTAAGGTATTAATCCCATTTGAGGTATTTAAATGACAGTTTTCATATTTTGAACTAATATTATCTTATTTATTATTAAAAAATATTTAGGAATCTTCTGAAAAAAAAAACAAAAAAACATTTGTTGAAAGCAATAACTCCACACTCTGGGGCACACTACTATGTTATATCATGAGAGGCAGCTGGTGCGATATAGTTGATTATATTTTTTCTTTTGGACTCACCCTTTTTATTGTTTCCTACATAAATTATGTGATTTATTGAATATTGAATATATGATTATACTTGCACATTATATTGTTTCAATGTCATTACATAAGTACTAATTGAATATTAAAGGACATATCCTTCGAGAAAATTTGTTTTTCTCAAGTAGAAGAAAAAAAGATGGAACAACCGTTAATGAACCGACACAAGAAAAGATTGTATGTTTTAATTTGTTTATTTCAAAGTTTAATATCTATTTTAAAATTTAATAATCTATTTATATTTTTAACAGGCTACATAATGTCCCTTGATGCCCAGGAGCCTAAAAATTTTAGGCCACACGATCATTTATATCAGGTTTTGGGAGATGAGCACCCTGGTCGAGTACACTGCCGACCTGGTAAGAATATAGACCCGACGAGGTATTTGTCCTCTCCAGGTATCCATTCGAGTACCACCAAGTTGTAACAGGTCAAGGATCATGCAAGACAGTCTGATAAAAGGGTCACAGAGTTGCAAGAAAATGTTCAAATGAGTAAGAAAGAATTTATGAAACTGATCAAAGAATTATCTTCATCATATCCACCAGAGGCCAGCACGTCTTGTCATACATATTATTTGTCGATAGGTGCATTATCCAATGCACCAGGTGGCAATTATAGTAGTGGAAGAGATTCCAATGTTCTTGGTGATGATGAAGATGATAAATAGGACAAGGATGAGGATGAGTATGAGGACAAGGGAGAGGATGGGGCCGAGGGTGAGTTTGGGGCCGAGGATGATCACGGGGACGATGACGAGGATGACGACGAGGACAAGGATGATGGCGAGGATGATGCTGATAATGACAGTGGTAAGGTGATGGTGATCAAGGTCATATTGATCCATTACATTTTTGAATTTTGAATAAATATTTATTTTTGAACCTGGTTTTTCACTCTGGTATGGATATTTTTGAATTCAGTATAACTCTTTATTTTTTGACCAACTATGGAAGCCTAATGATGTTATAATGATGTATGGGGCTTCTGGGGCTTGTTCGGAGCTCATAACCCCAGTCGGCGTAGGCAAACACTATGCCTCCCAGTTAGTAAAAAATTTAAGTCCATATCACAACATCTCTACCAAATATATAGGGATATATATTTTAAGAAATGTGCATGATTTTCCCTAACCATGCACGAGGGGATGAACATCATGCACAATGTCTATAGTTTCAGTATACTATATTTTCACTGTTGTTGCACGATTTGCCTAACTGGCATTCGAAAAACTGACCAAACACTTTTGGATTGTGTAGATACTTTATGAAAACAATCCATGAGTCATATGTGATGTGTAAAAGTCAACCCTGCCTGAATATGAGGCGTGGTGTGGCTGGTACCACTCAAAGTGTCTCGCTTTTATTTGAAATGGACACCATTTTAAGTAAAAAAACATGGAAGAGTGAAAACCATCCAAACATAACTGGATTGTGTTGATACTTTAGGAAAATGATCCATGGGTCATATATGATGTTTAAGACTTAACCCAGCATCAATCCGAAGGACGGTGTGGCCGGTACCACTAAAAGTGTCTCAAATTTATTTGAAATGGAAAACATTTTAAGTGATAGCAACAACTGGCATACGAAAAACAGACCAACAAGATTTAGATTTAGTTCATACATTAGGACAGGGATCTATTGGTCATTTATGATGTGTAAAAGTCAACCCTACCTCAATCAGAGGCATGGTGTGGCCGATACCACTGAAAGTGTCTCACCTTTATTTGAAATGATCAATATTTTAAATGAAAACAACAACTGATATATAGAAAACTGACCAAACGAATTAAGATTTTGTTGATATATTAGTACAATGATCCATTGGTTATTTGTGATATGTACGGGTCAACCACGCCTCAATCCGAGGCATGGTGTGGCCAGAATCACTCTAAGTGTCTCTGTTTTGTTTAAAATGGGCACTATTTTATTTAAAAACAACTGACATACAAAAAGCTGACCAAACACAATAGGATTGTGTTGATACTTTAGCATAACAATCCATGGGTAATTTATGACACGTACGAGTCAACTGAGCCTCAATCTCAGGCCCATTATGGCCGGTACTGTAACACCCCAAGATTTCATAGTACGTTATTTCTTCGAATTAATTCAATAACTTTCACTACATGCAACACCATGTTCGAGCGCATCACAAGATTTCCAAACTAGCCGTTCAAAAGCGGTTATAAATAATATTAACTGAATATTAAACTATATATAATCCTTATAATTTTACAATCAATATTATGAGTTTCATAGATATAATGTAAGAACAAATTCATTTTTTCAGATAAATGATCTTTTTTAAAAAAAATGCACTTTTACCGCCTGTTAATGGTGAACCCTTTTTAAATACAATATTTGAAACTTTTACATATTCTATTTGAAAAAATAAATGTCTTATTTAGAATCTGGACAGAATAATTTAGTTTCAATAAATTTTTTGTGTTTTCTGATAACTTTCATATTTGGGTGAATAGTGAAAAATACTATATTTTAACTGAAAACAACTTTTTTAATAAAATTAATTTATATTGTTAAATTATATATTTTAATGGTTTGGAAGTATAACCAGATTATATTTTAACCATTTAAACAATTGCTGGTAATTTTAAGTAATTTCACTTTGATATTGGACCTAAACAAGTGTCAATCTTTGGATAGATATTGTTTTTTAAAATACACCTTTGGTTTTGAAAACGGGAATTAAATTTAAATTATTAAATTCAACTTTTATTTTTTGAATTTGGTAAAATGGAATTCATTTTTGTATTCAGAGTATCGATGTTAGCATAGGTTGAATATTTTTTATTTTTCTGAAAACATTCAATTTTTGATGAATAGTTAAAAACGTTGAGTTATAGTTTAAAACTAAAATTTTATTTAAGAAATTATTTAGTTTATTTAAATTTATTTTACTTAAAAATAGATAACTAATACCTATATAAGTTCAATTTAATTAATTGGAGCAAATTATAATAATTTTAGATATATATAAATTTTATTGAACTTTTCACCATCTTTTACCCATCTCCTAGGAAATTTAAAAATTCACATAAAACATAATTTTACCACTTTTATGAGTGGAATTTCGAAAATCCTAGAGAAACAGTTAATATTAAGGATTAAAATGTGGTTCAATAAGATACAAATAATCTTTTTTGAATATTAACTTTTTATTTTTATTTACCACAGTTAAAAGTAAATAGGGTAATTAATGGTACAAATGATATTATTATTACCCTAAAAATGTACTAAATCTATTGGATAAGTATAATTTGACATAAAACATCATTTAAAATAAAATATGATCCTATTTGGTCCACTTGGATTAGATTAGGACATTCATTATAATTTTATTTAAAGAAGAGATAAAAGAGTTAAAATCAATGTTTAATAACTAAAACATTTTTAATATATAGATAAAAATAAGAAAAATTCGATTATAATTATTCATTAGTAAGATTAATATATTTCCTACATAATGGTATTTTATTTATAATTTTCAGATATTAAAATAATGTAAATTAATTATGATATAATGATGATGTAGTAATTTCCTAATTAATGAAATATTAAAATATTTGATATTATAAATATCCAAATAAATGTAATTTCAGACTTTTTATGATTTAAAATAATTTTATAAGTTAATATGACATATTACGGTTGGTTATATATATTTTTATTGAAGTAATAATTCTGTTATGAATTTAGAAAAAACAAAATACCAAATGGAGTCAAAAATGACATAAAAGAGTTTTTAAAACAAATATTATTTTATTAATTGATATTATATTTCTAAAAATATAAGGTCTCAAAAAATGACTTATTTAATGATTGGTGTATCATTAATTAACCAATTTGGGTTCGATTGGATGTATATAGTATGTTTATTAACCATATAATATAAAGAAGCATTGAGACATTGTAAATGTCAAACTATTTAAGTAAGAGTTAAATCTAAATATTAAGGTTAATAGTGTGACCCAAACCTGTTTAAAACCAATTTTTTGAGTGCGATTAGACCCATCCCCACCTTATCCTTTATATAATCCATTTTGGAGCCATTATAAACCTAAAATGGTTTTATTATAAATAATATTTCTATCTTTTCCGAAGGTTCCCCTCACCCATCATATAAATAGGTACTCCCCCTTATCTCTAATTTACACTTCCAAATACATTTTCTCGGCCCAAACCTGCCCAAATATCCTCTAAAATATCCTACCTTCATCCTAGAGTCCTTACATTGTACAGAAAGCCTTTTTATGGAGCCATTTTGATCAAATCAAAAGGAAGACCCCTGTGAAATGGTAATGATTACACCACCCTCTTTCAAGTTCTCTTATTCTTCCACATACACTTTCATTGTTGTTTCCTTTATAAAATAATAACTCCAGTATATTATATATACTGTGATGTTATTATAAATATGTCACAACTATATTCATTATTCTATTCATCTTATGAATGATAATTTCACCATGTGTGCGTACGTACGGCTTACCGTCTCCACGTCGTGGTTTAATTTGTTATTCAACAGTATATTATTTGGATGGATATAATGATGAGTAATATTTATATAAATAATAAAAATAAAATTATTATGGCTCTATAAAATTAATATAGCATCCAATTTCACATCTCTAAGGAAATGATATTGTCACTCGTGCGTACGTACGGATTACCGTCTCCACGACGCGACGACATTCATTTCCACGTTCACCATTCATCGATGATTATAAAAATATATTTTACTAATAAGTATGTAATATATGAAATAATAATTCCACTTGAGATATATATATATATATATATTTATATATCTTTATTTATGTACTTACATATATCTTATTCACTTACTTCTGTTCAATACGATATGAAAACAGAAATAGTGTTTATGCGTACGTACGACCTACCATCTCCATAAACAGTGTTTTACATTTCATATATATATCTATTATAAATATTAACATTCTAAATATATATGATATATGAATCAAGTATTGTATTCTGGATGTATTTAAATCATTACCTAAATGATACGGTCAAGAATAACAAGTCAAAATACGTACGATAAAGAATGTGATTAATACCCGGAATGTTAATTTAACATGAAAATCATTATTAAATGGGTAGTATAAAGTCATAAATTTTGGAAAACACTTCCATATAAAGGGCCTCAAAATGATTAATCTAAATTCTTTTACATAATGTTATAATAATGGAACAAATTGACTAAAGGTTGTTATTGATGACATTCCCAATTGAAATCCATTGAATAAGTCCTCAATATATCCTATGATATTTTAATTGATCTCTTATAATTACACTCTCTATAAGGATGGTAATATATACAAAAATTAAACTATTTATCTAGACCATATTTAAGGGATGTCTAGAATAATGAGGTAAACCCCAGATGCCAATTAGATATGATTGAGATTGGTATTCCATATAATCTTACCACATCGATAATGTATAACCGAGTAAAATGGTAAATATAAAATTTATCTAATGTAAATAACATGTGATGACTTCATAACGTGATTGATTGCAATCAATATTGAACTGTTCCTTCTAAATATTTTTAGGAGTCCAATGACGAAATCCATAACAATTTTTTACTATTCACATTCATGTATGGGTAATGGTTGTAATATCCTCTTAGACATTTCTCTCTTATTAATAAATTACTTTAAAATCCCACACTAAGAAACATACTATGAAATCTCTCTCTTCTTTTCATTCCATCAAAAATGTTATTTCATATCTCTATACATCATCATACGTATAAGATGAATAAAGAATAAATAACTATAAAATTACTCTAATATATCATTTTTCAAATCTAGAATGAATTGGAACCATACATAGTTTCCAAACCTTATCATTCCATCGTAATCATGGTTCATATCAGGAAGATTTCTCACATACATTTGTAGTTCCCCATTTCTTTTTGTACCTCTTCAATATACAAATGGATTGATTATTTCACACTCATTTTTTAAAGATTTTATCATTAACATACCTATATTATTTCCATATCCATCCTTTTAAAATCAAGAAATATAGAATCATTCATGATCCTAAGTATATAAAAGCTAGAATTATCCTATCAAATTTGTATCTCTTCCACCTTGTTTTCCCTTCCAGGGTGGTAATGAATCATGAATTTAGAGTCATTAATTAGCTAAAACCATAATATCTAGTTCGTATTAAAATATTTATATGTGAAAATATAATTTAAGTATTTATAAGGAGTATATATACAAAATCATTTTCATTACAGATGATGCATCGATATCTTTGATAAAAAAAATTATAAATGCTAACTCTATATCATTTTTGGATAATTTTTCTCATGAACCTTCATTTTCAAGAGGCCCAATTTGTCAACATATTTTTCTACATGAGAACACATCTTAGTACCATACTCTATGAATCACTATAAATTATTAATCCTTCTCCACTATAATGTATTATGACCAGATGTGCATGGACCAAACTTCTCTTAAGGTCCTTGGAATTATTTTTCCATTTATCCAAGAAAGGTAACATGGATTTTTTCCATTTTAACATGTTTATTCTATTCCAAAATGTTGAAAAATTATATAAAAATAACGGATAATATCCATAAAACTCATGAATACTATGGACCTTGTTCAGAGTGCTTGGTTTCATCTAACCTTTTATAGAATATTCCATTGAAGGACCCGTTGATATAACCTATCTTGATATTATTTGAGATAAGAATGATTCGTTCCAAAGGTAAAACTCATTCATAGTAAATTTTTCATTATTCTTACCATTCCATAGGGTCTTCAGGAAAACCCTCAAATAATCTGAATGCTCTTCCTACCACTTTGAATAAATAATGACTACTGTAAAATTATCAACATAATATCCATTGAATATATTCATTAAATGCATGGAGATAATTTTAAATTATTAAGAATAAATGGAATCACTTCATATTTATAATTTCTATACATTGTATATATTATCATCTTTTTAATATCCTCTTTCTTTAATCTGAATTGATGATATCCATAAAAATGTAAAAATTAGAATATTATTTTTCTCCAAATATATGATTAAAGAATTCATCAATATATAAAGGGGATACTTGTAATTGATTCTGATCTTGTTATTTTCTTGATAATCAAAGCATAATCACAGTTATCAAACATTGTAATTATAAAAATGAATTGGTGGAACCCAGGGTGACACAATTGGCTGAAGGCATATATTTCCCATATTTTCTTATATCTTCATCTTCAATTAATGAAAATAAATTAGGGATATTATATATTGATTATTTGAAATAGGTATAGAACCTTGTCCCTATTCTATGAAAATATCAACTTTATAGCTAAGTACATGACAAGAAAATATTCTAGGAAGACATCGATAAACTCCCACAATATATGAATAACATTAATGTTGATTTTCTCTCTAACCACCATAGATAAACAACCATTTTGAATAGGAATTAAGATCCATATAATGGATATAATTCCAATCCAACGTTCATATATACCATCACAATAAAATACAATCATAGGTTGATTATAAATATAATATATGACTTCCCATCCTCAATAATTAAGGTGAGATTTGTATAATGAAATATAGTCCAGGTTTAAGGTAACTTTATATTCAAAATGAATGAGATTAAATATTTTTTTTAATCAATTTTACAGAAATATCAATCAGATAAGATTCATATTAATGAGATGTGATCATAATACTTTTTAGGGATTTCAATACTAATTCAACATCTAATCATTGAGGATATGAATTAAAAATCCTGGATACATTACATGATATAATGAAATTAATATTACTAATCTAAAATAAGATACTTACATATTTTAGAATACATATAAACACCTCAAAGTATTCATTTAAATATCAATTCCCTACTAAACCAAATATGATTGTATTATCCATTAGGTGTCATTATTCTGAGTGGCCAATCATGTATACATGAAAATATTTCATATAATTTATAAAATAAAACACATTATTTTTATTTAAGGAAACTATTGTACGTACATATGTCATCTATTATTGTTACCAAAATATTTTAATTTTATCTTATTGTGGGAGTTTTCTTGAGGTTTCTCAGTAATGTTTTCTCATCCTATTTTTTTAATGACAACTAATCCTTCCTTTGATACAGACTATAGTGACTCATACATTTCATACCCAGATAAAATAGCCTTATTAAATAATATTAATTACATAACCTAATGATCCATACTTTAATAATATTGGTATTTCCCCATAAAAAACATAGGTGTAAACACAATAAGTTCATAACTATATCCTATTTAATTATCTATAACTATCACCCATATTAGATGAATCATACATAATACCATTCATCGCAATATTTGGATTCCAAAAATATAAATGATGATATTATATGATCATTAAGAGAAAAAAAGGTATATATCAATTATCTATGAAATATTACTGGATAATAAGGGTATATGAACATGAAAAACTCATTTGAAAACCATGCACATGTTAATAAAGACTATAATTCATGTTCATGGTATAAATCTTGGAACTTCATATGATATGAATAATTAAGGATTCAAGGACTATGAGCCCCGAGAGAATACAATTAGAATACGTCACATAATTTTGGCATATAAAAAATCATATAGAATAATTTCCATAGTATTCAAGAATCTTTTCTAAGACTACCATTGTGGATTGGGTTTACTCCCAAAACCATCCTTGTAGTCATCGTTCACTCCCATGACTATCATAGGTTACTAAGTACATTACTAAATAGGGTTGACATCCCATTTTAGTGTGGTTTATATCGTGATATATTTATCATTGTCCATTAAATATAGTGAAGATATAGGTCCAACCATGCCCAATTTTAAAATCACCACAATCCATTGTAATAGTGTAACCCCCATCTTTTGTTATACCATATCCACCATCCCTGGTTATAACATAACCACAAAAATTTTTTATAATGTAACCACAATCATTTAATAAAATCCATTCAAATGTAAACCACATGATTTTAAAACAATCAAAATATCATAACACATTAAAAGAAATGGTTTCAAAAATATTTCATTATACTATTACCTATAGAAATGAAATAGGTTTCATAATCATTCAATCACATCTTCATGGTATAACAAATGGAAAATGAATAGGATTCAAAAAAATATTGTAATCATAAAATGAAACATCCAAATAAAGAATAAAAATGGTTTTATTGGATTATATCCCCCATTAAATATTAATTAATATCAAAGGATATCATCTAATAATAAAACTAATTATAAAAACATCACAAGGAAAAATTCATGAGCAAAATATACTTTTCTCTTTAAAATAACACTTTTTAAAATATTAAAATATCCTAAATACTAATGAAATTATATTCATCAAAATTAAAGTATAAAATATTTAATATATGATTAAAAACCATGATTAGTAATGATGGAATGAAATTTAATTCTTGTTGTGTAAGATAAAACATAAAATTCTATTTACTTTTTTGTAAACAATTAAAAGTACATCATTCGTAAAACAATAACTCAATTCATTTTTAAAATGTGTTGAAAAAATAATAAATGGGTAAAAATTACTTTAAAAATAATAGTATAATATTAAAAAACAACTCCTATAATTATTTTGATACACTCATATTTTGAAGGAAAATATTTTTGGACCAATGATATAAATAAAGATATATTTATGGAATCATGTTAGTAAAATAAATGGAAACCTATATCTTGATAAATAGAAAGAGGAGAATAAAATTATTGATTTTATTGATATATACAATGTAATTTTTTATCCAATGAAACCTAATCAAAATAATATTGATAAAAATGTGTTTGTAACATAAACCCTTATCACATAAGTAACTTTTGAGACAATATCCTCATTAAATGAATAAGAATATGGGGATATGTAAATTATGTTATGTTTCCATTGAATAATAATAAAATAAATTCACTTTCAATAATAATATATTTTAAAATAATCATGTGGGAAATATAGCATGTGTTTAATTAAAAAAAATAGTGAAATTAAAATCACATATCGTGACATCCAATTGATTCAATGGCACTCTAAACTACTGCGTAATAAATTTCAGTTTTTAATAAATATATATAAGAATAATTTAGAAACCTATAATATCATATATAAATATATATATATCTAATATATTAATATTTAGAATCATTTATATAAGGATTGGATATAAAAATGAATTACACTATTCATTTAGAGGGTATTATGTATGTTTGCATGAACATAGTTTTCATATTATGATGGGGTATATGAAATAAAGATAAATAGAAAAATCACAATTGCAGAAAGAATATTTTATCATATATATCATATATGTTAAATAACAACATCATTATTAATGTATTCATATAATGGAAATATAAAAAATCACATCACTCTACATAGGTCGTAGTCTACTCATAAGCATATATTGTGTTATTTTTTTCCATCATTTTTATTGTTAAGATGGGTTATATTATATTATCATTAGAGAAGAACTATTATTCAATAAATATAATATATAATAATTTAAATCATCATAAATAACAATCCATAAAAGTAGGAAAGGTAAAATTAATTGTATCGTTACTTGGAGATGTTAATTCATATATATACATGAGCAATACATTAATACTCAATATGATGGAATGTGGGTAAAAAAAAGGTTTCAAAATAATAGATTAATTTAAATATATTCATGATATAAAATTCCTTATTTTATTTGTAATATAAAATATATACAGGTGGTAAAAGGTGACTAAAAATAATTTGAATGGTTAATAAAATTACAAATTCTTTGAAATGACATTCTTTTATCTCTATAAAAAGAATCTAGGGTTTTTCTTTGAGTAATATAAGAACCTCAATGATTTTTCTAGGTAAAAGGAGTATGTATCTTGTTGTATTTTGGTTGTGTTCAAAGGATCAATGTGATGTGAGTAGAGAAAGGAGGGTTTCCCAATTATAATTTAGTTGAGGGTCACTCTTGGTATTTATTAAATTATTAAACAATATAAATTTTATTTTGGTGAAACATTGTTCAAATGAAATATAAATTTAAAAACATTTATTTAAAACCATATATTTAACTCTTTCCCTTATTAGAATTTTATAAATTTTTTTATTTGTTTTTTGTAATTTAATTAATTATTATTTTCATCAGTAATCATTACTTCCAATTTAGAGACAATTAATTTAGTTTGATTAAAAGATATAAATATAAAGTTGGGTTTAAAATTTAATTATTTAATATAATAATATTATTACATATTAGTCTATTTATTTATTTGAACAATTTAACTCAATTTTATTTACTATTATCAATTTTAAATTCATCTTATATTTTTTAATTAATTAGTAATGTATCACATCGATGATACATAAGAATTTTAGGTCAATAAATATATAATAAAAATTTGAAATAAATTGTTATCATGAAAATAATTTCATTAATCTCAATATTTTTAGTTATATTTATATTTTACTGTTTATCCTATGTGTACAGACTAATGATATTTAATTATAATATAGTTAAATTTTTGAAGATTATTTACTTTAAATATTATAAAGCTCATTTACATAAATGTGTGTTAATAAAATAACTAAATTACAAGAATATTGTGATAAGTGTTGAATCCCATTTATTTTCATGATTTTTTAAGCCTTATCAAGTATTTCATACTATGATTTACACAGTATAACCTTAACAAAGGAGATGCATTTTTCAGTGGTCAATATACACATTGATTTCAAATAAAGGAGGGTTATTTTTTTAAATTTTAAAATCCTAATTAAAAATTTTAATTCTATTATCTAAAATTAAATACCCTTAATTGTAAAAAATTAAATTAAAAGTAATTACACAAGACATGGTGAAAACTACTTTTTATAAAATTACCTTTTTAATAATAAACCTTTTTTATTTTTATCACATGTATAGAAAAATATCGAATTAATAAATACTTTTTTAAATATAAATTATATATTTTTCATTAAAATAATTAACCCAATGTTATTTAATTATTTTATAAAGATAAAACGTTTTTGTGCGCTTAAAAGATATTTTCCAAAAAATTAAAAGTTTTAATTTTAAATGATTTTATTTTTATATGTAATACATTTGTATCCAGTGAATTTATTTTATACTTTTATAAAGAATAATTATTTAATAATTTAGTTATTATAATTCATTTCTATAAATTAAAAATCTATTTATTAACTATCACATAATATTTTGATAGTATATTGCAGTTTTTTTTAACATGATGCTCCATGTAAAACAGATTATCGACAAAATAATGTTGATATGAAAAAATATTCCTAAAATACCAAGGTGTCATAATAGAGTTTTATTATGTTAGTGGTGGGTTTTAGTTTATGTCCTTGATATCTAGGATTTATTTATATGCATTTGACCATCATGGGTAGCCCATACTAACATCGTTATCAGTGACCTCTTCACTTCTGTAGAGTGAAAGTGATATAGAATTGTAATCCAATGACTTTGGCCCTATGAGAGAGTGTTTTTGGGAGCACCCAATACCTAGTTGGGTTGTTGTTGAGTATAAATTTGTTTATAATCCTGGATGTTTCTGGGTTCCTACATATGTGGGAGAGGATTGGGTACAAGAATCTAATCCTTCTTGTTGGGTAATACATCCATGTATTACCAAAAGGTACCATGTATTAGAACAATAGTATTGGTGTTCAGGGATGAAAAAAGAGATAAAAATGTTTTGTTAGTTGGTGTTCTAGTGATTATAAAGTGATGCTAGGGCACCAGAAACATTATAGGGTGTTACAACCACTACCCATTCCTCTATGGAAATGGGATGGTGTTACTATTGATTTTTTTACAGGATTATTGAAATAAAATCTAAGATGTGATATAGTGCATGTTAACAAGGATTGGTTAATGAAGGTCATCCACTTCATGTCAAATTTGGAATTCCTTTTTAGTCTATGGACACTAACTACTTTATGTGTAATATATTATATGACAGTCATAAATTACACAAACTATCATATCCTAAAGGGATGCTCGTTCTACATTGCGGATCTAGTAGGGGTTGCAGAATCATCTTAGTTCAATGTTTCTTCTAACTACATCATTTCACCAACCACACAATAGTAAATTTAATCATACTATTCATGTGTTGGAGGACATTATTCAATCATGTTTCATTGATTTTCAGGTTGTTATGAGTGAAAACTGCCACTTTCTGAATTTTCTTATAGTAAAAATTTCTATTCTATGAATCAAATGGCCCTTTATAAGGCCTCATATAGAAGGCCATTCTTATAAACACTATACTAGTTACATGGGGGTGGTACTACTATTAATACATCATCTATTTTAGGATTTATTAGAGTAGGTACAAACAATCTATAAGTGTGTGGATATAGATCTGTCTGGGTAGATTTCTTGCACTTAATGTCACCACCGATCATTGTATTTTTAGATCAGAGATCTATTTTCCTGAATTTTTCAAATATATTGGTATTTTAAAGGATAATGAAACAAGGTAATATGAAACAATGTTTTACTGGACCTAAAGAGAAAATAGATAGTGTGGGGTTTTTATCCTATTAGTTGCATTTAACTTTAAGTTACCTGTTTAGGCATGACATCTAACATGTTTTACATCTTCATCATTATTATTTTATAGAGTCTAATTTTTTTCATCATGATGAGGTTGAGATTGATTATGAATTCTCTTTTGAAGAGTATCTTTTTAGTGTCATTAATCATATTATGAAGGGTCTATGAGAAATTACAGTTCCTCTAGTATGGGAGATTTGGATATGTGGATGTGTACCGGATTATACCTAGGAATGAGAGGCTAACGTACATGCTCTATTCCATAAATTATTCATTGAAGATGTTCAATCACTATGTAAAGGGAAACTTGGGGACTAGTTATTTAATTTATGGAGTTTGTAAGATCACCAAATTTCTTAGGTATGATTCTATTAGATTTTAGTTGGTTGGTTTGATAAATTGTGGATGTATTGTAGTGAGACTAAAAATAAAAGAAATTATATCTACATGAAAAATATACGACATAAATTTTTATTTTTTGTCATAAACTATCAATTTATGGAATAATATTCATTATTAAAACCCCTTAAAATAAGAAAACACATCAATAATTATGTATTTATGTCATAAATGTATCATTCACACAATTAAAATGGATGAATAGACCTTTTTGACACTACTTACTAAAATCTAATTTCAACATCTAATCGCTTAATTTCCCACACACACAAAAGTCCCACCCCTAGAGTATTCTACTCCTCCATCATTATAGGATTTGAGATAAATCCTCTGAACGGTGTTAGATTTAGGCTTCATTCATCACATTAGATATCCTACATTAATTTTATGACTTATATTACATCCATTCATTGTATTCTTATCTATATTGAATGATATTTCAATGAAATATAATATTTCATATTTTTTAAGAATTTTTTTTGATCAGTTTTCTCATGTTTATCCCACATTTGTGGACGATACTTGATGTTGGGTGTAATTTCAATGCATGGTAAATGTTCTTATATTTTTTCCTAATATTTTTTGATCTTATATTATATATCCATTATACTGTATGACAGACATTCTGGTTACTGCTCTTAAAATTGATGAATCCTTACATATCATATTTAAACCATTAACTAGTGATGATATGAAACAAAAAAATGGATGCAGGTCGACAACAACAAACCAAATCACCCCTTAGGTGGGTTCGAGTATATTCCATAATTACTTATGATTCCCTTATGATAGAAACACACTAATGTGTGGTTGGTTTGGGGTTCTCGAGGATAATTTTATAATTTTACTTAATGAAATGATGTATTTGAGTGATTATACACCATTTCCACTTATTATTAGTTATTATTATAATGGTTTTAATAATTAAATTAATATAAAAATTAAAGGGTGATAGAATAAATCCTTGAATCTAATTTCACATGGTGTGGTTACATCATGATTACCTTCTCCAATGTACATATAGATCCTTATTTTTATTTTTAATATATTGACATCACATTCATTATCATTCACATCTATTTTTATTTGAAATAATTTTCCATACTGTTAATTTGAATTAAAGGGGATTATGTTCCATGTGATTTATTTGTAATTATTAGTATTATTGTTCTGTATTAGTTATCTACAATTAATGGACATGATATTCAACAATAACTAAATGTAATTAATTGATTGATGTTCCATGTTTCCCATTTTTTAATCAAGGGACATGAAATTATATTATTATTATTCATAATAAATTGGCAGAACATCAATTATTATTTTAAAAATAACACCTGTTTAGAAACATTTCAGATTATTTTGAACCGGGTTGCATCGAAGAGATTCCCCAGGTGTAATAATAGGTGATAATTGTTTTTCTTGTTTACATATATGGTAATTTATCACCTACAAATTAACTCATTATATTTTCATCGATTGGGTAGTTATAAACACATTTGTTCATCACCTACTATGTTTATATAACACTCTGTTCATGATAAAATTTGGTAGCTGAGAATACATCATGAATGATGGTAGGGACAATGGTAATTTCCCAACAATGGATGATTTATTTTCAATACTAGGATTGATTATAAAAGAAGATGAGGACATTTTTCTCATTATTCAATTGGATATAGATTCTGGTGATTTTTAAATTTTATATATGTTGAACTCTTTATAAATATTGACCGTACCTCTTATATTTATTTTAATTTTGTACATCATCATTTCATCATATATTTTTTTATAACATATGATATTAATGGAGTATTTTTATATATCTAGATTATTTATTATGCTTATTTTTTTCATTATTATACTTTTTTTCAAATAATATTTATTTTAAAATTATTCTCCACTCAGGTAAAGAGGAAATAGTTACTTCCCCATAACACCATATAAAATTACTACTAGTCTGAACCCTTTAGAATATTTGCATGTTCCATTGAGGATATGTGGCCAATAAGGTTGTTTCTCTTATAAGTCAATCATCCTCATCATGTCACACCCTATGATGAAAAAATGATGTAGTTGATATCTATTTTACCCCATGTTATTTACTTGTTTTTAATATAGAGAAATAGTGTGTGCATCCTATATTGTCCCCCATCAGACAATATATCATTCTATGTATCATTTAAAACAATGATTTTTTTTCATCCTTCTGAATTCATGTTTTTAGATTCTCTGATGAATAATTTCTCTCAAAATCCCGATTTGATATTTTCATCCCATTGTATTGTGTACCCCATGGTTACCCCCATATTCTAATTTTCACACTTCTGTAACTGTGTGCTCAATACATAAATTGTATTCCATATTTTCACAATAATCCTCTACATAGCTTCATGGTATATCCAAATAATACACAAAATATGGATAATACCATCATTATATAACACAATTTAATTATTTTCATATGAATTAGGACTAGTTCTCCAATAATCATAATTTATCTCAAAAAAATCCGAAATTTTTTTCAAGTAATATTTATTACTCACAAGGATATAAGACAAATATTCCTTCATATTTTTACCTATATGAAAATCTAAATTAATAAATAAATGATCTCTAAGAACAGATCATATTTTCAATATAAATATTGACAGAACAATCATATATTATTCTTTCACATGTTAACCATGGAATTAGTGAATATTCCAATCATAAAACTCGTTATTCAACTCACACAAAATCTATAAATATTAGTTCCATTCTTGGGATCTCTAAAAATCCCACATATTCTTTGTAACTCCTCCAATATTTTAGGTTATTCTTCTAGTTTACATACATACAAACATTAAAAAAACACCAATAATGTGGGTCTCAACACAATCCAAATTATTTTTCTTCATTATAAATTTTATTTATCATTAAAATGATGATCAATAGATAAAATGTGGATATATAATCATCATAAATTTATAATGGATATAAATTCATGTCCATAATCTATTATTTTTTCATTACATTTATCAATTTCTAATGACCATGTTTATTAATGTTTGTTTAATTTGGGGAATCTTATTGATGTATCACTATGTATAAACTAGGTAATAACAACGACATATTAAAAATAATAAAATATTGGAATTCATAAATATCCATCATATTTTATGTGATTTGATAATTCATTTGTTTCTTTGTTATTTTAACTGTTGTGTAGATATATAAAAATAACAGATAAAAATTCAGCCACCTTATAAAATACAATTACGATTAACACATGTCAAAGAGTGATGTTTATATAAATGTTTTATATAATTAGTTATTATAAATGGACTCTATTTATTATATAATATTTTCTAAAGATAAGATAAATTATCTTTTGAGTATTTTATTGGAGTCTGGATGTGTGAATGCACTCGAATTTAATCATTAATAGATTCATTAAATAAAAACATAATAGAAATATCATTTTTATATTTATAGTTTTTAATTTATTAACTCAATTATTTTTCGAATTTCAAATACTATTTTTTGATGATAGTAGAGTTTTATATTATTAAAATGGGTTTTAATGTAAAAAATTAGAGGAAATAATTTTTAATAAAAAAAATAGAATTGATTTTTTTGTAATTATAATTCAGAAAATATTGAATGAATATGTTAAATTAGATATAATAATTTTAGATTATCCTAGTAAGATTATCAATAAGAAAATATATTATATATTGGATTAAAATAATTATTTTATGGAATGGGATTTTGGAATAAATGATTGGTGAAAAAAAATTCCCCTACATTGTGATTAATTTTTGGAATAAATAACTAGAACATATATTTTTTCACAATATTAATAGATTTGTTGATTTGGGAAACAAGAATAGAAGAGAAATCCATTGAGATATGGTTATCATTGTGATGAGAACTGATATCATTAGTTTGTTATGTCAAAACAAAAATAATGGTTTTTTTGGATAAAAATAATATTTTATTATCATTATTTGAAAAAATAATTTTCATAAAATGTAAAAAAAGACGAAAAAGTGAATATTCGATAAAATAGGGTTTAACCATATCAAATAAATGTTTTTTTATAATAAATGTATCATTTCATAATAATATTCCATAGTTGTGTAAAATAGGTTGTGGTCTAAAATATTTTGAAAATCATTTGGGGAAAGGGTTATCCATTACCAGGAATGATTTGGGTATGATGTTTTGGTATTATGATCTAGATTTTAAAAGCTGATGATGAGTATCATGTTAAAATAGTGATAGATAAGTAAACATGTATTGGTTGAAATTAATTTCTAGGTGGGTAAAAAAACACGATCCTTATATTCCTTATATATAAAATTAAAATTTTGAAATGTTTTTATTGTCCATTTATTTCATAGCTTCTAAATATTAGTTTTTTAGATATTTGAAGTCAAAGGGGAATGCTAGAGGAAGGAAGAAACAACATGAGTTAAAATATTATCTTTTAGATATATTGAGATGTGGGTCTATGATTTGTACTATGAATGTTTTGTAGATCTAATGGTTTTTCTATAGTCTTTTATGGTTCACCATGATGATTTATGATATTATATGGTTTATATTATTTCACCATGTTGTGTGAGGCATGTGTTTTCATGGTACTATTATTTAAAGGTGGGATTTGTTTACCAATGTGAAGCGGTATAATTTTTATGTGAAGTTTACCTTCCTATAATGGGATGTAGTTGGGTTAATATGGAGTGATATCATTACTTTTATCCCACCATATAATGGTAGAGGCATCGTTGTTAGGGTTATGAAATTTTACTCATTCTATGATTCAGTTGTACCATTAATGAAATGGTTGTCACATGTTGTATATGGCATTTATTTGATATAAAATTTTAATCTTGTCATACATAAAGCCTTAATAAGGTTTTACCCTTCATTATTCACCATATATACCTTGGTATTATCTTTCATAGCCTTTTTTCTATGAAGGTTTCCCCAATGTAATTCTTTTAGTACACCATGGCATGACTAGTGATTCATTTGGTTAATATTTTGTGATTTAGGAATATGTCATTTTAATTGGGAATTTTAGATGAATTTAATTATATTATTGATATCATTATGACCCTTGGTATTCATATTAGAATTTAGGTTCTCGGAATCGATGTTTTTTGGAGGCTACATGTTGTGGTTTTCAATATTGAGTTTCCAAATAAAATAGTGACCCCTATCAAACTATTATTCTATAATGGTTAACAATTTAATCTTTTTTTGGTAATTATATCTTATTTTCCTCACGTAGATCGATCCCTACGATATTAGTAGATAAACATATGATATTAGGATCAATTATTTTATGGGATTTTTTATGTATTTTCAAAGATCAAACTCAATGAGATGTAAGGTGAATTCAACTTCACATATTAATCATTCACATAATATCCTTTATTTACAAGAGAAAATTATAGAAATACTATTTCCAGGTAATTTTTTCTATATATTTCTTTATCATTGTCATATTATTGTGTATAGAAACTGTGGTTAATACATATGTATTGGGAGGTTTTTATTTAGTGATTTTAGATAATCTTGTGTAATGTAAGTCAATTATACTGTTCAGGTTAGAGAATCTTGAATTATCGATATTTATCAATATAAAACATAAGGAATTATAAAAAATATCCATTCATTAGGTGGATAGGAGATATTGACATAAATTATTTAACCAATTAGTGTAAATATATTTTATATGAAAATGATGATTTATATACGATTTATAAGATTATGTGTTATTTTTCATATATTATTAATTTTGTTGATATGATGACAATGTAATTTTTTCTTTTTACACAACTAATTTTTTTATTTATATTTATACATATGAATCAACACACATAATGTGTCAAAAAAATAATTTTTTTAATGAACTGGTTGTGTAGAAATCTACAATTAAATTATTATTTTTTTATAATGGAATTCTGTATTGGTAATAAATAATAACTAATAAAATTTTCTACAATGATAATTTATATTAATAATGGGTTAATTTTCATTTTAGATAAAATATTTATGTTTGAATTATATGAATTTATGTGTTAATATGGTGTTCTTTTCGATACATTAGTGACATATGGGCAATTGGGTGGTTATAATGATAATGAAATGGTTAGTTTGGTGGAATGGAAATGGTTTTGGGGATATTTTAGTGGAATTAGAAATGTTTTTTAGTGATTTTGATACATCGATGATTTCATTTATTTTATGGTAAAATTACTATTTTATAATGTCATAGAAAATGTCTTCAATTAATAACATGGTAATCATTGAGTGGTCAGAAATGATAACCGGTGGGTGGAATAATGGTAATTTAGTAGGGATAGATGGATTTAAGGTGAATTGTTATGTTTAATATAGACTTTTAAAATGCAAATTGAAATGGGAAATTCATATTGTTTTTGTAGTTTTTTCTATTGATTGATAGATCAAGTTAGGTTTTCTTTATGGACCAATTGTTTATTGATGTAATATTTGTGATGTTAGTCTTGAGATTTTTTTGTATATAATTGAGTATTCTAATAATATTTAGTTAACTAATACAATATTTATATTTTATTTTTATTTTTGACACAACATCCATTGAGAGAGGTATCTTGGATGATGGATATATATTAATATCAATTTTTATTGTACCCCCGACATCAATGTTGTAGAGGAAAAAATAGGTGTACATTATCACTTCATTCTTCCACAATCTATTATAAAATGGTTTATGATTTCATATTAAACAATTTATATATTTATATAGGTAATAATGTTTAGTTTTAATTGTATGAATATATAACCTATCAAACAATGTTATGGTATTGATAGGGATTCACATTGGGGAAATGCATGTTAGTAGGAGGGAACAAATATAACTATGCCTCCCAAGATCTTAAGTTAGTAGTTTTCTTGTTTTTATTGAAGCTTTTTTGACATTAAATAATTCTTGATCGCTTTATTGAAATCATAGCCCATGAAAAGTAGGGTTAACTACTTTTAATGGAGTTTTAATATATGTTTGAAACACCTTGACCTATTACACATGTTCTAAAACATAATACCACTTTACCTCATGATTGTATCCCATATATAAGGGGATGAATACTATAAGTGACGGGTTGAAACCTTATATACCGTAACTACACCCTAATTATCATATAATTATATCAATTGGAAAAAATGGTCTAACAAATAACCCTGGTAAACATATATAAACTGTTAAATGGAATATATGTCATATAATAAATAAATATCCCAATGAAGAATGCTTTTCCATAGTATAAAAATTATATAAAAAATAAATACATTGAGGGGTCCTCTGGGGTATATATCAATCTATTACTATCTCTAATCTTTGTTACACATCTACACACCAATGTTTCCTTTACCTTACCTAGGATTATAGTCATGAAATCCAGAAGCGTAATGAAATGAACAAGTTGGGTGTTCATACAAGAGTCAATAGGACACCACTAATGGATCTATGAACTTATTTTTTCAATTATAAAATTTTATTCCATAATAATAATAATAAATTTATAATATGAAAATTAATATACAATCCAAAACAGAGTGGTTATGCACTAATAAAGACACAAAAATCCATATACATTCCCACATTATATCCTTTCTATTATGATGATCATCAGTTGTTCGAAAATCAATCATAATACAATGCAAATTATGTCATAATGAAAATTTTAATCCCCAAGTAACCAACTATTAATTAAAATCAATATCCAAAATGATAATAGTTTAACTATTACTCTATATCCAAAAGTCATCAAGCCAATGGATTACTCAGAATGCACAAGGTGTTGAGTATCATCTTGTTTCCTCGGAATCCTCAAGGAATCAACTTACATTTATTATACATGGCTATCATGATCCACTACATTCACAGTACATCATTGTGAACACTATCCATTTAAGGGTAACTATAATACAAAAGTAACCATTCACATTAATCAAGCACCAATTCTTTAAAGGCAGGATGTTAGGAAAAAATAAATTATTTGATAATAATAAAAATGATGACATTAAGAGAAATATAATAGCTTCATATTGAACATTTGAATTGAAAAAAAAATTTAAAATCTAATCTATAAATTCTCATAGAAATTATATATTAAAGGCTCTCCTAGGATACACACACTCCCCCTTGTGGTCACATGTCAAAAAAATTATCAATTGTGCCAACACATAAATTATACCAATGAAAAAAGTGTAAAAATGAACTAAAAGGTGTCGATGTTCCGACCTCAGAAGTCAAGAACATCAACAATAAGGAAAAACAAACATGGTTTTTTAAATCCAGAGTAGGATCCTCAACTATCAAGATAAATTTGACTTTTCCTTATTATCATAGTTATCGACATGTTAGATCTCACGGTTCCCCATGGATTCATTGAACCAAAACTAGATATTTTATTTTGAAGAGAAAAAGAATGTAGCTTGTGATGTTAATTTATAACATATGTATAACTTCATAATTATCAATTCTAAACAGTTCATACTATAGATTTATTCTCAAAATAAGCATAATGACACCATATATGATAGTATAAATAGATTTAACAATTAGTCTATGATCATATGTGATCATTATTTATAATTAATTTATCATAAAAATATATAGTTACCCAATGTAATTTTTATATGTACCCTTTTATTATTTCATGTAATTATCATAATATAATTCCCTTTAAATTACCCTTTCATAATTTTTAAATCAATATTTTGATAATTTTCATTTATAATTAATATTTTAATGTATTTATCTGATGAATTTATTTAGTAATTACACTATGGTTATTTCACAAACAATTATCTTTTGTTAGTTTTTATAAATATTACATAATAAATAAATTTATTATTTTTTTACAATTATTTGTATATATCCATTTATAATTTATATAATTTTATTTTAATATTTTTTTTAAAAAGAATGTGTTTATAGTTTGGGGTAAATATCATTGGATAACTCTTCACATTTTTTTCATCATATAATTTTAAAATATTTCAACTTGAAAATTTTTATAAATTTTCCATATTTTTTAGATATTTTTAATTTTCAAATCCAGTTATTTCCCACCTTTGAGAAGATGTCAAAAATATGAAATTAAATAAAATTAAATTAAAAATTATCCTTTTTACTTCTTATACGAAATGAATCAATGTAGAAGGAGTAGGTTCGAAGTGCCTTGTCTTGGTAGAAGAAATGGAATATACCCTAAATAAGTCTTCAAAACGCACAAAATATTGTTCTAGTATCATCTAGAATAAATTAAATCAACCAATAATTAATTTGAAAATTTTTAAATATTTTATAAACCCAAACCTCTTATGCACCACCATTTTCAATAACCAAAAAACAATCTCAAATTCTATACTTTTTTTCGAACAAATATCAAATTCAGAGTATTTATTTTTTCCCTATTAAAGAATTTATATTTTTAATTTGTCCAGAATGTTTAATTGTAATGTTTTTTTGGATCTAACCAAACATGAAAATTGGGGAGGGGGTGGGGGTTGAGGTGTATCGAGTAAGATGATAAATTAAATTAATAATTAAAAATATTAAAATTAAAAGGAAAACAGAAAATGAAGGTACCATCATTTAAAATTTAATCCACCACCAAATCCACATAAAATATATATCTTGCCAAGGTAAAATCAGTTTTTTAGTTTTATTAGTGGTATCATATTTCCCATATGATGCATCATTTGTAGATATTCATTTTTTTCAGAAAATTCGAATGTATGTAAAATAATATATTTATCTTTAAGTGTCATCTAACTAAAAACTAGAAACAAATTGGTGTATCCTCTGACTAGGGCAAAACCATTAATCTAGATTTAAAAGAGATCCATGATTTTCTCATCTATGAAACAATTTCTATGATATTCCATTACTTAAAGAACTATTTGAACATGATATAATATATTTAATTATTTTATATATTAATAATTTTTCTCTATGAACCCCAATATCTTATACTTAATCTTGATCAATCTCTAAAAATATTTGTTATAATATTCCAAATTGTTAATAGGGATTTTATCCTTTTGTGAATCTATTTAAAAAAAAATCTTATTTAAATTTAATTTTATTTAATAATGAAAATTTACATGAAATTACTAATAATTCAAAAACCCAAAAAAATTATTTATCTTTTAATATTTGTTTATATAATAATTTCACTAGTAGTGGATAGATTTTTTCTAGACTATGACATTCAAATTTCATCCACCAAGGAGAAATGGAATTTAGTTATAGAGGTACTTAGTTAAAGTGAGGAATAAATTTGATAATCTGAATATTCATGAAGGTGAAAAAGTATCCTAAACTGACGACTCTAGGTAAGGAGGATGAAAGTGGTTTGTGATTGTAATATAAGATGTCCCATTAGTCAACATTCTTTTATATTATTGAGTAATCATAGTTTGAAGAGACTAAGGTGATGATTTCATACGATCATTTCATTTGTAGTGATGTTCCACAGATTTGAATAAATGATGATTTATAGTGGGTGTTTTATTGAGGGTGTTTTTAACCCATTACAAATTTGAGAGGTGGTTCTTAATGAGTTTTATAGGTCACCATTGGATATTCATCAAAATATATCAGTTACATTTCATTCCTTGAAGGTTATGTTCTAATGACTGGGGATAAAGTGGTTAGTAGTGGATTTGATGATCTGATACATGTTATACTAGTTGGTAAAAGAATTTTATTATGATCCTAAATTTTTTATACATCTTTTACATATCCTTGAGTTGTAATGATAGAAATTTTTGTTTTATTTTCTCCCAATTCCATCATGATATCAAGGATAATGTGTTTAGAATCTATAGCTCATGGATCTCGCGAGGATGTCAGCACACTTACTTGATATTAAGTAGCTAGCTTTTAAGGATGTATTGGATATGTGGTATGTTTTTAAGTTTTTAAATCACATTGGGTAACCATATAAAACAATATTATGTCAGGATCACCTTATTAACTCAGGATTATATGTATTATTACAACATTATTTTATATCTCAGATAATCCTTAACAATACATTTCATACAAAAATGAATGGACTTATTGAGAATACTATTAATATTATATAGTAGATTTTGTGAACATGGGTACTATATTGTAGAGGACCATGTTTTATTGTCCTATCATGGATGATATTTCTTATAATAATTTATACCACTTATCTATATGTACAGAACTATTCAATTATTTTTATAGTTTTCCATGTAGTTCTCTATTTTTTTAGAGAGTAGTTTGAGAGTCAAAAATAATTAGAGAGTATATTTTCTTTGAATAACAGAGAAGGTGTGTATGATTAAAATAGTAGAAAATGTTTGTGAAATATTTTCAAAAGTTTATTAGAGAAGTATATGTTATTATTTGGATATTGAATATCATTTATTCTTAATGGTTTCCCTCATTGTGGGATGTGTAATCTTAGATGAATAATAACCTTTAATATTACATTAGTTTTCATTTTAACATGTTATAGTTTATTATGGACATTAAATATATATTATCCCTTCCTCCATAGTTGGATTAGATCCAAAATTTCTTAAATGTGTCACATATCTATCAATTTATTCACGATAGATCAAATGTCGTTGAATTTGATGAGATGAATGCACAAAAAAATGGGACACTCTAGGACTGGATTGTTTAATTTAGGATCAACATGATATGGGTTTTGTAAGAACATGTTTCTAGTTGTGTGTGTATTATAAATACAAGGTGGATTCGAGTAGTGTGTATGGGAATTTGAGTCATAAATTCATTATTAATATCTTGAGTTTATTTAGGAATTCTTTTTTTGTTTATTTTTATATTTTTGAATCTATTATGAATTGATATATATTGTTCATCATAGTGATGATTTGCACAATGTTGATGGTCCAATTTTTGTTTATATGCATCTCTTAATGTTGTTATATTTTTTTGACTAGTGATTCTTTTATGTGTAGGTTCCAATTCATGAGGATTAAAACCATTTGAAATGTATTTTATGTAATATAGTAAGCTAACACAAACCATTAATTTTTTGTTTTCCAATACTTAAGGTGTTGAGTGATGGGTGGAGGAAGGTTCAATGATTTGGAGATAAAATTTCGTCTTGAGAGATGTGTTATGGAGCATCACATCATGCTTCATCATTAATATTTGGATGGAGGATTTGGTTTTCCAATAGTCCAGTGTGAAAATCCATGAAGATTTCCAATATATATTGGTTATTTTATTGTAGTTAATGGTTTTAACCATGAGATTTTGGATTCACACTTGTTGTGTGAATACTTTTTTGAAAATAAGGTCAACAGAATTCCATTATTTTGGTAAAGGAGAAAATAAAATCTAGAAGAATATCGAATAATATGTTCAATGTATGGGTAATTGTGAAGTATGAATTCATCCATTTACCTCCACTACACATGGTGTTCCTCCAAACTATGAATCACATGAGAATAGAAACTGCTAACCAAAAAGGTCAGAGCTGGAAGCACATGAAATTGAATAAAATTCATTTGTTGGATGGGGCTATAGGTTTATCCCCCTCAATCAACCCCTCAATATGGACTAAATTGTCCATGGGTGATGTGGTATGATCATCTCCCACAAAAGAAATAATGTTTTTGTTTGGGGTAGGATGGAACTCCTACATCCAAAAAGGACCCCCTGCTAACTATGTACTTCATGGGAATCTGTAGAAGTTCATCCATGGACTAAATTAGACCACTTTGGATGATCAATGATCCTAGAATCTTGTGTGTCTACTACTCTAAAAATAATACACCTAACGGAGACTTAAAAGACATAGATATGGGAGACAGTGGAAAATAGGAGAGAAGAATGATCCAAGAAATACTGAAGCATCACCAATCCTAGAGCCCCTTTGACGATCCCTATCAGGTATAATTTTACACATAGTAGTAAAGAGGATATAATAAAGCATATGGTAGACCCAAACCAAAAAAACCTCTTCAGATGTGATCCTACAAGTCATAAAATAGATACTTCTTGGAGGATAAACAATCTATATAGAAAAATGATATGCAAGTGCATCCCTGACCCGCCTTGTAAAACACTAGATGGATGGATCTATGATCCATAGAGAAATTTGCATCATGGGTTAAACCAAGTACCATATATAAACATTCTTATCATTCTGACATAGGGTATGGGTAGCACAACAATATGCAGATGATCTCCTCACCTGTGTAGAAACATGTTATTCTGAGGGAACCCCATCCCATTAAATAACCTAATATGGGGAATTGGTAATGCTTGGTTGTTCCAACCTCCATCTCTCATTTCTCCCATCCATTAGGATCATGTCCTCCACATAAACCAATCTATGAATGATTCTAACCGAATTAGGCTATGGTCCCATCCAATGCCACCTTAAATTTGTGATAAAATCATTGGGTGCACCAGCCTATTATTTTGAGTTACATACCCATTGTAAGAGGATATATGTTTGTAATATGTTTAGTGAGGTGGAACATTGGAATGATTATGGGTTTACAATTCCATGGTAACCTAGGATCTGACCAAGGGGTTCTCATGTGAACATCCTTCTTTTAGAGATTAAGCTGACACACTATAATTCCCTTCTACGAGGGCTGGTGTTGAACAATCATGAATTTTTCAAAAACTAATTTCATGGAACACCTACTTAGGTATGTACCTATACTTTATTTTTGTAGGTGTCATCATTCCCATTTTCACCTCAACCTAAGTGGTAGTTGGATGATTCAACCAGTGTGACTATCCATTTTAAAAAAATAAAAGAGTATTTTAGCTCATTGAATGTTCCTTCCATCACTCATTGGGGTTTCTTGCCACCCATCAGTTGGTGGGTTGGGTTGTGAGATCATTAGATATACTTCATCAACTTGTTTACCAAACTAAACATGGATAATGTCAGAATAGATATTAGTTGTGATCATTACATAAAATGGTTCCCCAAATTAAAAATGGGCCTTCAGTAAATATTTTATAACCACCATAAATGAAATGGTCCTTCTCTACAGATGTAATCCAAGAAATTAAATTTAATGGGACTTCCCTAAAGTTGTAATCACCAACTCCAAACCAATTATTCCTTCAATATATATTTAATCACAAACCATAAATCAAATTTCCCTTTCTCTATATATGTGATCCCCAACCATAAATCAAATAGTTCTTCCCTACAAATTTAATCCCTTAAGATAAAACAAATGGACCTTGTCTATTTATGTAATCGCCAACCATAAATCCAAAGGGAAGGTTACATACATAAGCCTACACTACAACTGACCATAATCCATAGATATAAGTCCCAAATGCAAATTTAAAATGGGCCTCTCATGCGGTAGAAGTCCTGAAATCATACTTCAATCATCAAAGGTCCATATTCCCTATGAAGAAAAACAAAATGGTAATCTTTCATGCATAATCCCCAATCCATAAAACTACAAAGTCATTGATCCCCAACTAACTAGGATACAATGAAAGATTCATTGATGTCAAAACCCATCTCCCAAATCTATCTTAATGTTATCTAATCCATATTCTTGGTATACTTATATCCACCCAAGATACCACATCTCTTTTGGGTGATTTGGGATCCCTCAGTGTAAGTACCACCTCAAATCATGACTAGCCACCTTCAACCTGAACATTGTCTATTCTTATCATTAAACTACATAGTTTGTTCCCTATTGCATGACCATAAAAGTTTTTGTGTCTATTTAAGGGAAACAAAACTATGTGAGTTGTAATACCTCTAACAGGGATATGTAGGAATCCTATTTTATGGGTTTGATCTCAACAACCAAACAACATCTACCCCCCCGGGATTAAAATAATCTATAGATCAACCCATCTTGCATCCTAAAACAAGCATCTTCCGAGTAAATGAAAAAAAAATTTCTTGATCTATCCACAAAGTATTAACAATTATGGTGATCTTTGAATATATACAGATCCCTCCATTGATTGACAACCACAAATTGATACATGTGATTATATACCCATATATAATCATAGTGGATCATTACCATATGTTAAAATATAATATAATCTCTTTTGTTTGAACCAAATATTATTTAACATCAATATAATATATGTTTTAGTCTTAAAATAGAAAATATTTCCACCCAAGAGGGTGCGATGAGCCCAAATTCACATCCTCTCAACCAATGCGAGTTCATAAGTTTAACTATCCCTGTTACCAGAAGAGTTTCTTTCATGGGAAATTAGGTTCATTAATCCTTGATATCGGGCCTTTGGGTGTTTTCACCTCCATAAAAAACCATTTGGATACCATTCTGAAATAGTTGACCTAATGTGAATAATTTTATAAAAATCAACCACCTATAATCAACCTTTGAAACAATCAACAATTTTGTGGGAAAAATTGTGAACAAGTTTTGAATCCTTAACCAATTTCGGGGTGTTACCTTGAATTAGGCCCCTTTAATATCTAATGTGAATGTGATCCATATAAAAACATTAATAATGAATGCATCCAAGATATAAAAATTATAAACAGTTTTTTAGTCTATAACTATGACATATTTTTGGGAACTCTTTAGAGCTTCCATAAATCCAATGATATCCAAGATGTTCTCTCAGACACACATATTAACCACTACTCTAGTCAATTTCTCCATGAAGTAGAGGACACCATCGTTCACCTAATGTATCCAATTCAGGGTATCAAATGCACTGGTTAGATAGTACCATATGATAGTACTCTCCCCAATCAAGAGGTAGGAAGGAAGTCCCTCTAATACATGATGCTGCATCAATTATCTAACCAATGATAGTCGACAGCCTAAAAAATGGGTGATCTATTATCCATATCCAATTATTTCAGAAGCATGTCCCCGGAATGAAACAATGAGCTTCTCCCATACCGTAGGGAGGATGGTGAAGATGTCACCAATTATTTCATCCATGAAACATATTGGTCCCCCCAATGGACCCATGTGAAAATTCATCATTGTTAACACCATGTGGCTCGATATCCTCCCTCTAAATAAGATATCAGGCTAAGGGTTCCAGCTAATGTCCCATGGACATGGACCCTTGAGTGGCCCACCAAGGACGAGGATTAGACATTCATGAATTGGTCATTACCTTTGTTCTGGCTGAATAATCTTATTATATAAATTTGATGGTACATTATTGGAAAACACAAATTTGTGCCCCATCTAATGTAGCCCACCCTAAAAATACTATGAAAAATTACGAGAAAATGGAAATTACATCTAATGCTCACTAAAAAAACCATGAAAGAAGGGTGGAAAATTATAGACAAATAAAAATCCAGTCCAACGAGCATGATTATAGTTAAATAAAAAATATGAAAATTAGATATGAGTTAGTGTAAATTCATTCTCATACATATCAATCACATCATTCAAATAAAACAAAAAATGAGTAGACACAAATCCCTACTCATGTATATGAATCCCACCAGTCAAATATAGTGGAAGCCAAGACATGAAGTGTAAAATCCTTGTGGATGCATACCAAGACCCTAGAAAAAATACACCCTCAAAAAATAATATGCAAATTCATAGTCATAAAAATGGCTCATATTGGTCAAATTTTGAGGGAAATTGTAGAAAACGGTCGGTAGGTCACAACTAAAAATCAAAGGTTCACCCATATATCTTCCCCACTTAGTATAGAATGCAATACTCACTGAAATAAAATAGGGGACTAGAGTAGAAACATATTCTTACTCAATCATCAAAATGGTGATATATTCTCATTCCATCCAAATAATTCTGCCAACCCATCATCAAAATAATGGATGATCAGATATCAGTTCCTAATAATATCCTCTAGACATTTCACGATGTAATCAAATCCATATAAATATCAGGGATTCAGGCCCACAATTGTGCCTCACCATGTGTGGTGACTCAACTACAAAATAAAGCGGTCACTATGGAGTATACATGCATCCCAGATCTCATCCCAGACAATCAAAGGAAGTATTAAATGTCAAATAGACAACCATCATAGGAGAAAATACCCATTCCAACTGGGGGACACAAGTCCACCGTTGTGGTCGCTCTAGGGAAGGCAAATATTCCTTCCATAACTCATGATGCTCTCCACCATATACTGGAATCACCACAAGATCAACTCGGATAGGTTATCGTATATGAATTTTTTTAACCAATGAAAAAGTCCCATGTAGCCTATAATAGAGTACCCAAAATCAAATCACTCAAATGGAAACTTGGAAATGAAGTACATGTTCATAACCCTAGTCTACTATAATATGGATTTCTTCATTCCCTCAGAAATATATTGTTGATGGCTCATGATCCTTCTAATCTATTTCAAAATAATTGAAGTGGTAGTAGTAGCATCAACGGACCTCCCTAAAATATTATTACTAGAAAATATAAAGGTCCTTCCTAGATCACATACCATGAAGTGTTACTTAATGTACAATAAAAGATCAATCAAGAATGCTTATTTCATGATGAGATTCATTGAATCCCTCCTCGTGGCCAGAAGTCATAATAACAAGAATGTTCTCCCTTTACTATCATCCATCCTGATGGTCCTTTATATTGTATATGTTTCAAATATTCTCCATGCTATCAGACATCTTGTTATATTGGAAGTCCTCTCAATAATTAAAACAACTATGAAGGTCCTCCTTATAGTTTCATCTCATGACAACAACTAGGTCCTCTTCTTACTATCATACACCCTATTAGTCCTCTCTATGGTATACACATTAACAATTATCCTACTAGTTAGACACCATGATAAGATGGTATTCAATGCCATAATAGCATAAAATACGAAGGTCCTTCCAATAGTGTCATCTCATGTAAACAAGAAGGTCCTCCTTTTGTTATCGTCCACCCGAAAGGTCCCCCCCAATGTATATGATCAAATAATTATCCCATTAGTCAAACATCAAGATATAATTTTAGTCCTCACCATAATATCATAATCTCTGATGGTCCTCCCACTAATGACATATCATGTCAACAAGAAAGTCCTCTTCTTTATTTTATCCCCAATTAGGATCCTCCGAAGGGTATATGTTACAAAAATTCTCCTATTAGTCGTACATGAACATATGATGCTAGTCCTCTCTATTATAGCATTAATTGTGAGGCTCCTACCCATAGTGACATAACATGTCAGCAAGGATGGCCTCCTCTTATTATCACATACCATGATGGTCTTCTAAAGAGTATACACTGCAACAATTCTCCCAATAGTTTTTCATCAAGATATTATGGTACTCCTAATCATAATAGTATCAAATGTGAAGGTCCTCCTCATAGTGACATATAATTTCAAAAATATGGTCCTACAACTTCCAATTCGATTTTTAGAAATCATGCATATACTATGGGAAATGGAAGGATGGGGTCAGACCCATTAGAGACCATATTAATGATTAAAGACAACCATCATCAACCATGATATGGCCTGGGAAAGTTATCCCAACCTCAAAGATCTATAAACTATTCCCTTACCATTGATACATCCAGGAAATATGCTGTATGAAATGAAATTATTAATAGATTCCCAAGATGGGATGATTAATCTACAAAGTCATCCATGGAAGAACAAAATGATTGGTTTCTTCTGAGAAGAAAATTTAATAGCGATGATGTATCCAATTTGTTTTTTCCCTCAAAAACATCCTTTTTCAATAGACCAATGGAATTTTTAAAAGAGTGCATACATAACATTAACCTCAATCTCTGGAAAACCCTCCATAACATAATATAAATGATGTTTCCCTATGATGGGTATATATTTCATGTAAAATTATTAGTATATTTTAGTCATCAAATTGGACATGAATCCATTCCATCTTTGTGATGACCAAATTTCGAGAGGTCAATAAAAGATCTCAAACTGATCTATCTCAATGATCTGCATAATTTCAATCATCTAATCACAGACGAACAATATTGTCTTCATATCTATGGGAGGGGGAACGTGGATCATTACATTTGACTCCACACACTATCCATATGAACCCACTAGATTTGGAATATGTTAATGTCATTATCCCAAGGAAGCTATCATGTAAAGCCCTTTTTTAGTAAACGTGGGACACACAATAAGAGATGGACCTGATTATGTTTCAAAGGCGTCAGGTACAAATACATAAATATATATAAAATATCCCAAAAAATGTAATCCAGAAAAAAATAACATGATTCCCACTAAAGGGATTCCAATCATCATGAACTATTAATGTCCTCTGAAGAAAATAGATTGGGTAATTACCGGACATAGTATCCAACTCACACATGAAAAAATATACCTAAAATATATAAAATAGTGACAATAGTATTCTTTATCATAATATGAGATCATCGACAACCCGTAGGGCTCTGGGAAATTTTAAAACAAAATTTCCCCATTAATACCAGACAATCTAGTATAAGGCAAGACATCACATGAATTTGAGAAAAATTATCCCACATGGTGGGGTCTTTTATCTCAACCACCAACCCATCAAACATTATTTATTTACTAGATATGGAGGATGAAAAGTTAGGAAGTCTCCCAATTTATCTCATCTCACAATCCATTTCCTTTGGAGGAAAAGTGTATGACTAAATAATATAAAGGTTCCCTATGAGTTACCCTTCACTAGAAGCCTGAATAAGATCATGGAAAGGATGGGAGATTTCAATAAAATCATGTAAATAATCAACTTATTTTCCAGGAGTTGGTAAAAAAATCAACAATGTGTTATGCATCTGTGAACATCATGGAAAAATGTACCATGGATGGAACTAGAAATGATGCTTGTATGGAAGAGAATGGATAGGATGGTTTTGCTTGGAATCCGATCCGAATTGAAAATTAAGCCGTTCTTACCCAGAACCATAGGGATACTCAAATTTTGGTATTCTACCAATCTATCCTCCACCACCACCTCCAAAAATACTTAACAAATTGAAGAAAAATTGAAAGGATTCACATGAACAACCACCTCCTCATAGATAAATCGAGTCTCTTTAAAATGAAGAAATATTCTATTGTCAGAAGGAAGAATTGAAGTAGATGAGATGAATCAAGGATTATCTACTTTGAGGTAGATATACCATTGAATTTACTCGCTACGAAAATCCATAATGTATATTTCTTACAGTTGTATCTTAGCCAAAAGGTTTCATACTGGAAAATGAGACAAGACCGAGACTTCTACCTAGTACAAAGCTAGGTCTATAAAACATCCAACACCTAATTGCAGATAGATATCAATATTTTCCTCCATTTAGGTGGCAACCAAAACAGGAATAGAAAAAATCCTAATAATATGAACCTGATCAAATATCCACTTCAAGTACATGCTAGAACAGCATGAAAAATCCTGCCCCCACCACATGTGTTAACGCTCGGGTTCAATAGGATACACATAAATGAATTAATAAAATCATAAATTTATTATCATCTTAATTGGAATCACTTCAAATAGTCTTGACCGAGTACAATCGTAGCGAAAACCATACCCGGACTAGGTGTGTGAAACCCCACCACCAATAAATTTCAGTAGTCATGTGTTACCGATATTCAATGGATGGAGGACCCAGAACAATGTTTGACACACTATGAATATTATTGTCATCCAATGATGTAACCCCATAGAAAAAACAAGTAGTGAAATATATATGAGTTTTACAAACACTATAAGGGTAATCTATTGTATTATACACTAGTTTTTTAGCTCGATCGGTAACATGATGGGAAGATCTCTCTCAACGGTTCCTTTTCTAGTTGAGCTCAATGCTACTAAAGTCAATAGTAAGTATACTAAATAATTAAAAACATATTTAGATAGAGCGATTCGTAGACTTCACCTATAGATGGAAAGGGAAGACCTATTCTTTGTAATAACCACTCCCTCAAAAAGATATTATTTCTATGAAAATCTTCATTCTCTTGGATAATCTACAAATTTCGCTCATCCTAGTGAAGTATATAAGAATGTTGCAAGACAACTCATCCATTTAACAAATAATGGAGGAGTCTATATAGCAGACTAAGATAATGTCCTAAGTGTGAACATCATTCCATTGAAAAAGATCATGAATAGATGAAGTAGAATTTGTGATTCTTAAGCCACCAACTGCACTTTCCCCTACTCCAAGGCCCACACCAAATTATGTTGGCACCCATGGATAGTATCATAAATAACCACCTTGAAAAGTTGAGAGGAGGGAACCTGGGATAAAAAATTCATGGAGAATACGAATACAATTTACTTATTCTGAGATGATCATGTCCCTTTATATATCAGTTTTTGATGCTTTTACCTGGGCACACATCGTCTATGGGGACGTGCAATTGTTTCACCACATTCTTTCATTATGTATTTAGGTGAAATTAATCAATTATTCATAGTTTTATCTCTTTGATAGAAATGGTATGATGGGATATTGGTCTCTCCTTCCATGGATTCCTTCTTGGAATTTGTCATATTATCCATATCTCTCTTAAATATTATGTTTTTGTTCGTAGAACACTTCCTAGTGTTATATATTTTCACACCAATTTCAAGTACACTTCTTCTTTTAAGAAATTTCAAGGGGTCGTATTAGGGCAAAACCTTCAGTTAGTATAGTAGTCAGGTTGGGGAATTTTTCATGTTTCTGGAGGCTAAAACACTGATACACTATGATTTTCCATTTTTAGAGGGCTTCTCGATGGCACAAAAGGATGAAGAAACCCATGTCTAATGCATGCAATTATATGAATGAGATATTTCTATGATGTTTTCCTTGACTTCCCGAGATTAAGATGTGATATTTCTCCTGTTTAACATCTAGTATAGATGGATTAGACTAATCAGAAAACTGATAAGAGTGGATCATATGGGTATATCCCTAAGAGGGAGCTCCTAAAATGTTTATCCAATGGATGGATCATAACACCAAATTTGGATGGACCCTAGATGGCATGTTCCCAAAAGGGAGAGTTTCACACTATGAAGAAATATTGATATTCCACTAAGGGTGCATCAGAGAAGGGGATGGGTACAAACAATGGAGATTCCAAGGTTAACAATTGGATAGGATTGAACCTTGAATATTCTTCCAAAATACCACATAATAATGGTAGAGAAAAAACCCCATGTAGTTAAAATTGGTGGGGCGACAAGTCACCGAATAAAGAGAATCATGATAATGGATCCATGGATGTGATCCAATGGAAGTGAAATGTCCAGATTAGGGAATGAAATTCTATGAAAACAAAATATTTAGGGAAATATATGGATGGGAAATAGGTGATGGCCTTGACATCAGGAGGCTTCCTACATACCTTTCTAAAAAATAGAAAATGTCTATGTCTATGTAGTTCTTGAATGAGGCATGGAATCAAGGTGTACAAAAATTGATGCATCATGGTAGCTTGTTGGGGCTTACCTGTGGTTAGTAGCCCATCGTAAGAGGCACACTCTTAGTTGGAAGAGTATAGATTGAGTGTGGGGCATATTCCTGGATAGATGTACAGAAACTATTATGACACCACTAAGGGGAAGAACAATGATGTGGGTCCCAATACATGAGACTCCAATGTTTATTAGTATTTGGTGTTGAAACTCATGGATTCTTATTTCGTACCCTATCCAAGGGATAGGGATCAAAACACACATAGATCAAATAAAACTATTTATTGTACTATGGTATGAATGAGGGTGTAGAGTATAATGCCATGTGGGATGATAGTGAACCAACATGAAGTGGATGGGACCAATAGATGTTGGTCTTGAGCCTCAAAGAGACTTCCTATATACCTTGCTTGTAAATTGATGAATGGGATCAATGTCCACATTTTTTGGTCAAGTTGGGCATGAGGCTTACACAATAAGGAAACCCAAATAGGATTTCATGGTCGATGCTTTCCCCATGCCCATGGGAGTCATGATCAGTGGGTGAAACAAGAGGCATAAATATACTTGACAATCCCTTCACAAAAGGTGAATTCATGAGAGATGATGTGTGGCATACACATGGCTCGTGGACCAAAGAGGAAATAAGATGGATTACTCTGATAGGGATGCTCCAGTAGTGGTCCATATGTATGAGATGGATATGAACACCGTACATAGAGAACCCATATCATGGTGTGATGGGGGTTATGAAAGGGTTGCACATGGTGCACACGGTGACAATGCACACCAGGAGAGGAAGAGTGAGAAGGAACTAGTGTCTAACCCTTTCATGGTCCTCTATTGGGAATGACACCAATACTATGATCATTGTTATTACATCCTGTGTTGAGGTCTTGGTATTTCATGGTAGATAAACATCATGTTGTTTCGATGATGGGGTTTTACTCATCACCCCTTTTACTTACATAGTCGGAATAATTTAAAACATTTTGAAGGGGAGGCACCATGAATCTCGTGTATTGGGGTTTTGGAGTGATAAATTGAGGGGTTCACATTATGTGGATATGAAAAGAAATTTCTTTTGTTAGAATGCTTATGCGAAGAAGCACAAGGAAGAATAATGAAACATGAAGCACCAATCAGGGAACTATAAAATCACATTGTACATTCTTGGAGGGCCACATTGAAGAGGGGTTCACTATGAAGAAGTCCTCACAAAAATGGGATTTACAAAGCTCTTGTGATTTGAAAAGTGAACGGGCTTCGCAAAGTGAAGGGGCTTTGCGAAGGAGGGAACATAATGAATTATAGTGACAAAGCCATGGTGTGGAGTCTGCATGTTATTTAAGGATGATATTACAACAATGACTTCTTCACAATGTTCCATGTACCCAAAGGGGTCTCCATCCTTCACGATGTGAAAAAGTCCTTGCAATGTCATCCCCACATGGATAATTGGTTAAACGGAACTATGGGAATGTGATTTCGGAAAGCTCAAGTACCTTAGATGATTCATTTTCTTAATGAATCGTGGATAAAAAGATTCTCCTCAATTGTAAAATTATAATGGTTAATGTTTTGGGTTTTTTCTTTAGAGCGAGGGGAGTCTGGTATTTATAGGCACAAGGGGGAATGAGGTGTTGAGGAATCTCCACAAAGCCGTTCGTGGCCCATTACTAGAGTTCAGTCCATCTTGTTTTTTGGAGTCACAAATAATCCCCTCACTTCATCCAAGGTGGTCACAGAGGCTCTCGTCTTCCATCAGGTTTCTCTGAGTGATGGTGAAGTCTATCACTTCTTCTGTCGTGGTCGCAGAGGCCCTTGTCCTCCATCAAGTTCCTCATACTCATGGAGGAGTCTGTCACTTCCTCTGCGGGGGATGCAGCGGCTCACTTCTTCCATCTAGTTTCTCATTCTGAGAGATGAGTCCATCACTTCCTCTGCAGTAGTCGTAGGGGTGGCATTGCATCTTTGTGGTGCTGGTGTATTTGGGGAGGTGTTTCATATCAAATACATTTTTTAGGAAACTTTTCTTGTTTCTTTACTGGTTTTTTTCAATGCTATGATTTTGGGACCAACAAATTCACACCCCCAACCCACTCAGAATGGGAGATGTGGAGAAAATGAAGGCCATATTATGAGGGTAGACCACAAAAAAGAGGCTGATCATGAAGCAGATTCAGGATGATGGTAGGCAGAGTCACGATTCTTGTAAGCGGAGCACAGGTTAAGAGCACTACGAAGATTCCATGGCCAAGATCATTGTGAATCCTGGTGGGTCATAGCCTATAGATTGAGTTCATATACCACTATTTTTTTTTGCATCTTTCCTTTTAATCTCAGGATTTAAGAACTAGATTCATGAATCTCCAGCACCCCATTAACTCTCTTTGCGAGTCTGTAGGCTCGGCAATCACTTTTTCCTCTCCACCACGTAATGTTTCCTTTGTCTCCACAATTATGTGATCTATGGTAATTGCTTTTTCTAATGCACTCTCTAAAGTATCTCTACAGTCATTATCTATGATTGGACTATGTGTTTGATCTATATGATCAAGAATGAAAAATTACCATATCTTTGGGATGGGATGGCCAACCAAGAAGATGTCCAAGTGGTCCTTGTGAATGTTTCTCAAAGGGAATAGATGTTAGAAAATATAGGGATAAAATAATATGTGTGAATCCATTCAAATACTATGTCCCTTGTGGTGTTAATATCAAAATGAAAAAATAAACCCCCCACCTCTAAAGAGACATCCATTATATGGATTTGGTCCGAGGCATGATATTCTAATCCCAAAATCAAGAAGGGATGAACCAACCTATTGGTTAAGGAGTACACCATGTCAACAGTACTGGTTCAGGGCTATCGAAAGCCATACATGGGAAGCCCATATGCCTCTAAAATATTACTACTTGTTCATCCATGCTAATGATGTTGATGGGAAGTCACTTTAGTCATATGTATCTCTCCCACAATACCATTCTATCCTCAAGGAAACTTTAGGGAACCTAAAGAAGGGGTGGACTGATAATTTGGACTTATGATAGGGCGGAAACATCACATATGACATAACCTGGGCCTAATGGGATTGTGAATCCTATGAGAAAATTGGAGTATAGCTGAAGAGTGTAGGCCAGAATGAAGCTCCATGGGCTTCCCAATTCCATATCTACCAGTAGAAACACTTGATTCCATAGTTTCTATTAAGGTGGATTTCATGGGCCAATGCATTCCATATTCATCATGGGTAGGGGTCCTCATAAACCTATGAGATATACAAAAAAATATCAGTTATTCCCATTATGGTGGAGATGTATGATGAGTTCCTCCCAATAGAGAACACATGTGGGGATTCGGATCGGACACTATGGCTGGAAATGGAACTGATGGAATTGGAGTTGAGCATTGTCAAATAGTTGGGGAGGTACATCCATTTCAAGTTGTGGTTTTGACCATTCATGAACTTACCACCAAATCATGTTGCTGAAGGGGAGGAGGCACGTTAGATGATTCCAGTAAGGCCTCCCACCTACCCCATGGGAGTTTACTGATGCAAAGAAATCATCTACTAGATAATTATGTAGTATAACCAGTGAATGTTATGGGAATACAATGTCAACACTTAGAATAAATTGATGGTTAAGATGGATGGATTTATCTTCACATATATTTGTGGCTATATGATGCCAGTCATGGACACAGTTATGGTAGTACGTTTTATAACATAGGTTATGGAGTCCACTCTAGCGATGGGGGAACACATCATCCATGGGATCCCAATGTAGGATAAGTTGTATAAGGTGTTATAGAACATCAATCAGGTTAATAAGACACAATGTGTTTGAATATCACCCCATTTTATGTATGGAAGGATAGCGAAACACAAGGGAATCTACAAATATCAAAAACCCATTTCTCCCCCTTGGAATAGTATTCTGACCAACCATCTCATATTCGGAGAGGTGATTCCCAGTCAGGCTGACACCACTGTTGTGATCTACATATACTGGAAGGTAGATGAATTTTATTTCCATTGATTTATTCTACCAAAATGGGTATTCATAGATTACGGACAGGGAACTGAGGATCATTGTTCCATTCTCCTAGCCTTTTGGGGTAGAGTTCTGGTGGCATGGTTTGATTATGATCCCATCTATGATCTATATACCATGCACCACTTTGCGAGGAATATCTTGTGCATTTAGAAATTGACCCTAAAAGTCTACCTATGGGTACTCCATGAGGATCATCCATCTGTGATGGGGTGGATGTGGCTCATGATTACAGGGAGGCAGAAAAAATGCATAATAAGCTTCCTCCACCCATATTAGTCTATATTCTACAGAAGGAATATGCCAAGAGATTGGAGGTAGCATAACTGGGAGGAATGTTGAAGAGATGAACCACCCTTGTTGACAAAATGGTTCTTCCTCATCCTCCTGGATGGGAACATAAAATTAAAATAACACGCAATGATGGTGGGGATACGGTAGTCATAAGTCAAACAAATCCAAGGCCTAGACCGAGTGGGAGGAAAACAGTAGAGGCAGACCCGATTGTCCCAGATTAGCAGAGTTAGAATGAAGGGAGGCCACCAAGGGTGTTCCATAGTATATACACTCAAGCTCCTAGGAAGCGGTTGTGCCATAATGAAAAGCATGAGGATATTTTTATTCAAGGATTGGAATACATGAGACATCAATAGACAATTTCTCAGTCCTTCCCTGATGTGGGAGCACCTCAACAATAATGGGATTGATATTTCAAGGATTGGCCATGCCAAGGACGGATTTATTGTGTCTCATTTAGAACGGGAGCAATGCATCATAGAGCTAGTGGAATTTGTGAATCCTTGAGTTACTCCACATCCAATGACAGACAAGGTGAAAGTACTACTTGATCAAATAGTCCCACCCCAACCATATTTTACTAATATGGAGGAGAGTTTCCTCTTAACTATAGAATCTGAGGGGATAACATGGGGAGAAGATGGTAATAGAAAGACCCCTTTGGTGGAAGGAGAGGTTGAGACCTCATATCTGGAAGAGTTTGTTGAGACTCCTGAGGTAAACTTCATATTGTTATACTCTGACAGTTTTTAGATCTTCCACAATTACTAAAATGACAATTTTCTTGTATCGGAGTACCATATCTACAAAACCAATTCTGGCATGATAGTGGAATTAAATTTTGTGTCTTTGATGGGGATGGTGGTAATCAAAAATTCTAGAATTGATGTGATAACTAGGGAGACCCTTCTAAAACCATTAGAACAACCATCTATATAAGGGGGTTCATGTCTTGGGGGTTTAAAGATAGCATCTCGGGGGGTAAGACCAAATATTCTTTCTCTGTAAGCCGCCGACATAGAATTTGGGTTGTTTTCCAATGAACCAGACCATCTGAATTTTTTTATTTCTGTCCGAACATTTATTCAAATGGTGTGGGCCATACGTGGAAGGACAGATCAGGCTCTTGGTAGTCCTCTTCCGAGGAGAATTCCTATTGACATGGAAATGGACGCGCAAGATAAATAGATCACAATAATAGAACTTGTGGGTGTGGTGAAGTGCAAGACGATCAATGGATATTGAGGAGGAATCTAGTGATAGAGACTAGCCACATGATATGGATCCCAACCTAATTGTTATTAAACAAGATGTATACCCTACTGAGGAATTCTTGGAGGCATTCTCTAGAATATGAACCTATTGACTCCGAAGTGTTAGATAAGACCACTTATAAGGAGGATGATATGTATATGTTGTGCCGCTAGTCATGGAAACTGATCATGCACTTCATCAAGAATACCCGCAAGAGAGAGGGTAAACCAGATGGGGAGAAATGATTTCCAGCTGCGCAAACTATGCACTAGAGGAGTGGATGCATGATTCCCTCATATGCTCATTTAAAATTAAATGGTGGAGAAAATATGGTAATATAACCATGGCCTCAACGCCAGCAGGTAGTGGAGGATGTTTTCAACACAGAGTGGCATCAAGAGGATGAGAAGTATATCTAATGATTGAGGGAATGAGTGAATGAACACTCTAATTTAGTAGATACACAATCATAACTCATATCATGATTGACAACACCGTTGGTTGAGGCTAAAGAGAGTATGAGGAAAGCATCCTATGAAATGGTTTACAACTGAGCCAATTAGGATTGGGAATGGATCTAAGCTGATGAACTATTCTCTTCATCCAATGAAATATAGATGGAGCATAAAAGGTGAAATCAAATCCATGATGGACATGCTAGAGAGTGGTATATCTAGGAAAATCCATTGTATATGTAAACCCATCTATCAGTGGGGTCAATCCACGAGGCTGTAATTCACATGAACTCAAAAAAATACCTTCTTTCTTTCATTTTTATTTTGGTTGAATTCATGATCCTTATTAAATTTTTTGGTTATTTCATCTCATTCATTACTATAAATTTACTAGTGATCAATCACTAAGGTCTTGGGGGTCATTCCTGGTGTGAGAAACTGGGGATGGCTACATAATTATTTACCATGTATATAATATCTCCAACCAATCATCATACATTTGGGTTCTGAATGACCACTCTAAGTATCTAGGAGGACCTAAGGGAGACTTATTTAGATAATTGAGTTAACAAAATAGTATACTTCCCATTCTCAACATGCTCTATCACACACGTGGAAAACCACATTGGGTGTTAGATTAAATGGGAATGGAAAATTTGAATTGTGATACCAAAAATTTGTAACACCATGAGGGTGGAATGATGATGAAGGATAACTATTGACTGAATTTGAAATACAATATCAGCATTGAGTTATCCTAAAATTAGAAAAAAAATGAGGGCTAACCAATGAACGAATTAGATAACGATCAACCATGAATATTCATTTGATGTCCTCTTAATTGTTGACCCATAAAGGTAGGTGATCCTAAGACTAAGCATACTAACCATTAGCGTTTTCAATCAAACATGAAAGGGAATGATGATCCGAGATAAGGGGAATAGAATGACTATCTATAGGATGATGGGTTGTTTGAATAATGTCCAACACTCTTGAAAATATGCCACAATGGTGAATGTTAATCAAGTGAGCATATCAATCTGAATCAAGATAAAAACATCTCCAAACATGACTTCATTGTTGAGGCCCATAATTCCATGTATTTTAATTTCATGTAAATAAGGATGATATATGCGTAGTTTTTTCATCATAAGGGGAGGAAGATATACAGAATTGTTTAACATCACATGACCAAGACATTGCACATTGTTTAAGGACATACTTCATGAACCAAGGTTAATATTTTAAAGTTATGTTACACAGACTTTGGATTCCTAATTTAGGATCATATAAATTGTAAATGTAATTAAGGTAGAATATCCAGAAGGGTTTATGAACATGGTGTTGGGACCGAGGCATGGTTCCTGGGCATCTCTTCATATCCTGCGAAGGAAGGATTCAAGCTGCACATAGTTCTTAATGATGGTTTATATGATGGCCAATACCAAAAATAATTATATCCCCTCAGGTTAATAATATTGTACCTATTATGTTGTATAATGTCATGAAAACTAGGACACTGAATGTCTTATTTTAAAATTCATTGAGTTTGGACCAAATAGTGGAATATTCCAAAAGAAAAAATATTTGATGTGGCGTCGTATAACAACCTGATTTGAATAGGGACAAAATAGTCAACACCACATTACAAATTTCTAAGAGAAGACAGACAATTAATATTCATGATGCCTGGACTAGGGGACTAGAGCTCCTAGTTTAAGGTCATAGAGTTTAGGGGAAAAGGATGTGAGATTATTCGATATAGGCACTATTATAAACCAAATACATAACCCCACATGGTCAATTATTGGTGTGGGAAACAAGGGAAGATAATATCTTTATATCGCGTGGAATCACACAGTAGGGGATGAATGTTTAGATCCAAATATGACATAATCACACAGGTTCATCCGCTCAACATGCAAAGGTTAATGGAGTGATAACCTTGAGGGTGTCGATGTTCTGAATGAACATGATGAGATGGAAAGGGATGTGAGTAATGAAACCAATATTCAGGGTATAATGGGGTTTACATAATGATGGAGGATAACGGTTGACCATATTTGAAGCACAGTATCCATATCGTGTGTCTTGTGATGGGAACAAACAAGTGAGGGTCGACCGCTGACCATATTCATGATGTGGTACATGTATCAAATTAGTGTTCAAGAACCTTCGGGACGTTGGCTAAGAATGGTAGGTGAACCATGGTGGCATGGGACTACGATACTTGGGGGTTAATTCAGTTTTGAAACACGATTAAGACCCAAATTAAGGGACACATGATGCATGGATATTGAATGAACAAATGTTCATGTAGGACCAAAAACTCTAGTTCCTCAACCACAATGCATCCTAGCTCACTAATTAGGCACATCAGAGGATAAGGGGCCTAGTTAATGCTAGAAACGTGGAAAGTCATGTGGGGAAAAGAATTAAAAATGGGTTAGTGAACATGGGGATGGATTGAAGGAGAAATATCGGGGAGTTACTACATATCCTGTGAGGGTAGGAATCAAACCCTATGTAGTTCTTGAAATGAATGAAATCTTAACGTCATGTGGAATGGTCGCATACAGGAGAACAAGGTTCTAAACAGAATGCACATCTGGTGATAAATCATTACCAATGTAAATGATGATAAGAGAAGTCCACACAACACTGTGCACAATCCCAAAGGGGAAAATCAAGACATGGGATAGGCGGAAGGAATAGTAGAACCTAAGGATGGTTCCAAGGACCACATTTCTGGGCCTTATTACATATCCTCTGTGGCTAGAAATCAAGAAAAACGTAGATCTGTAAATTCCATGTAGTTTAACATCATTCATTAAGGATGTATTTGAAGAGCGAGGTTCTAAAGAGAATGCACATGGTGTGATAAAGAATACTTGATTTGAATAAGTACATGATATTTCCACACCCCATCATGCACAATCCCATTTGAAAACTTATGGAATGTGGCTAGGAAAAGGAATTGAAGAACCTAAGGCTAGGACTAAGGAAATCATGTCTAGACGTTCCTACGTATCTTTCAAGGGAAAATATCAAACCAAATATAGTTCTAGAAATTCCATGATGTCCAACATCATGTGGTAAGGATGTAGAAGAAAGGGTGTCTCAAGGGGATTTGTGTGGAATAGAAAACAAAATAGCCTAACATGAATAAGGACAATGAGTCTATACCATGCCACACAATTCCCAAAGTGAACATGGACCAAGAGGATGGAAAGGTCAAGGGACCTATGGTTGGACCCAAATAGAAAGCATTTAGGCATTCTAGTGTATCCTATAAGGATGTCAATGAATCAATATGTAGTCTTTTAAATTCTAGGCATTTTAACTTCATACAGTAAGGATGTATAAGATCATAGTTTATTGTCGTAGATCTCAAACTGTAGATGATCAATTTAATTTAATGTTTGTGGGACATAAGGGTAGGAAAATGTGAATCACCACACCCAATATTTGGGACACAATGGGGATGGAGATAAATATATAGGATAACTATGGAACATGTTTCCAAAATATTATCCATATCATGTTACGCAAAATTGGAACAATGAATTTAGAATTATCCACTAACCATATTCGTAATGCATGACTTGTACCAAATAGTTCTTAAAGATCCATGGGGATGTTGGCCTATAATTGAAGGTAAAACAAGGTGGCATGATACGAGGCCCCTATGGGGTCCTTTAGGATGTGAAAGATGGTAAAGACCCAAATAAAGGGACACATGAAGCATGGATTTGGAATGCATGAATAATAATGTAGGACCCAAAACTCTCAACCCTAAAACACAGTTTATCTAAGTACACTAATGATGCACATCAGAGGTTGAGAGGACCAGTTACAGGTGGACAAATTAGAAAGGCATGTTGAGGGAAGGAGTAAAAATGGGATAGTGAACAATGGGCTGGACCCGATGTGAAATTCTAGGGCATTCCTCCACATCATGTGATGGTAGAAATCATGCCATACATAGTTCTTGAAATTCCATGCAGTTTAATATCAAGATTTATGGAAACATATGGATGGATGATTTAATAAAGGGAATATTCACGGCATGATAAAGCATACCCTAGGTGAATGAGAACAGGAGAAGTCTGCACCACACCGTTCGGAATCCCAATGGGGAACCTCAAGCCAAGGTGAATGGAGATTGAATAGAAGAACCTGAGGATAGACCCAAGTACAACATGTCAAATAATTCCTACATATACAATGAATTTAGGAATCAAGCTAAATGTAGTTATGGATATACCATGCTATTTAACCTCATGTGGTAAGGATGTATAAGAAGAATGAGGATCTAAATGGAATTCACATGGCATAATAAAGCATACCTGATGTGAATAATTACAAGGGAAGTCAACACCACACCATGGAAAATCCCAAGGGGGGACCTCATGCCAAGGGTTCAATAGAAGAAATAGAATATCTTGAGGCTGGAACCAAGGAAAACATGTCTTGGAATTCTAAAATATCTTGAGAGGGGAGGTATCAAGATAAACATTGTTCTAGAAGTTCCAAGCATATGAATGTCATACTGTAAGGATTAGTATGAAAGGTTTTTTGAAGGAGATGTTTATGGAGTGGGAAAAATAGGTTAATGTGACTAAGGAGATGGATTTTTTACCACACTACATAGTCCCAATATAGAATTTGGGCCAAGAGGCCAGAAAGGTTGAGGGTGCTAGGGATGGACCCAAATAAAAAGCCTCTAGGCATTCTGACATATCACATAAGGATGGTAGTCAAGCCATATGTAGTTTTAAAAATGACACATAGCTTAATTTCAAGTCTTAAGGACATTTAATATCATATCATAAAATCATAGATCATGGTCCATATATTCTAGGATTAATGTAGTGTGTGTGGGTAAGAAGGGCACAAAAGTGTGAGTCACCGCAACTGATATTTGGATACCTATGGTGATGAAAATAACGATAGAGGATAAATACTGACCATGTATTAAACATAGTATCATTATTATGTTACCTGAAATGGGAAAAAACAATTCAGCATTGACTGGTGAACATATTTGTAACATGGTACCTGTATCAAATTGTTCTTCAAGATCCTCTAGGATGTTGGCCTAAAAATGTTGGGTAACAAAGGTAGAATGAGACCAGGACACTAGGGGGTCCATTAGGAAGTGAAAGATGGTGAGGACCCAATTGAAAGGACATGAGAAGGCTGGTGGTACCCATGGAGTTTAACATCTTCTAGTAAGGAAGATAGTGATTTTAGTTTATGGTTATAGAGCTCTCACTGGGATGTAGGTTTACCGCTTGCAGTTTATTGTCCTGCAATAGGAAAGGTGTATTATTTTGTGGTCGTAGAGCATAGATCATTGGTAGTTTATCAAAATTATGTCCTAAAGGGACCACTCATGTAAAGTACTAATTTAAGAATTTGGAGTTTTTTGGTAGAGTGATACACTCACCATCCATGGTGACCAAGTAGTATGTAGTATCGGGGGCAACCTAGTGAATGATATAAGGTCCCTCCCATTTTGGATCAAAAATTGGTGGCTTTATGCCAGGTATAATTGGTGTCCATAGGTCCAGTACTGTGTCACCATGAATAACAGAATGGAGATGAACATTCTTATTGAAGGATCTGGCTAGATTGCATTGATGCCCCTTTAGATTGTGTAAGGCATGAAGCTTGTTCTCATCGAGGGCTTCCAGTTCATCCGGATGGACTTCTTCTACCTTTTTCATTGTCTAATGTTTGTAGACGGATATGTGGAGTGATGGTAGCTTAATCTAGATGGGAAGTATGACCTCTGTTCTCTACATTAGGGAATATGGAGTCCCATGGGTGGAATTACGAGTCGTTGTCTAGTAATCCCACAGAGCATTGAGGAGATCCCCATCCAACTCTTCTTGTTCCAACCAGCCATCTTTTGGAAGATATTAGACAATGTATTTTTGAACTCCCCAATATTCCCATTTTATTGTGAATGATTGTGAGAAATATTTTTACATTTGATATTGTACTTGAAGTGAAATTTCATCAGTTCTACTCCCCAGAATTTGGTGTCGTTATCGGCGAGCATGATGTGTGGCAATCTGAATTAGTGGATGATATTAGATCTCCAAAATTCAACTATGGGACATGAAATAACATCCTTGAGTGAAATTGTATATTCTTACATGGAAAATTAATTTTTAGTGGTCAGGATAAACCTCAAATAGTGAGCTATCACAGGTTGATACATCCCCATAACATCAAGACCCAATACCACAAAGGGACACGATTACCCGGTGGTATGGAGATGTTCTAGCAGTCTATTCACAAAATTGGAATGGATTTTGAAGCAATGTAACCTTTGGAAAAACATGAAACATACACGAAACATGGTGGGAAAAAATGCAACCATCCTTAGGATCTAATGGGAGAGTTTCATCCCTACATGATGAGATCCACATGAATTCGCCTGAAATTATTACATAACCTAGGGAATCTCATTTTCTTGAATGAAATGAAGGAGAAACCCATAAATCATGCATTTCTAAAGGATATGCTCCACACTAGGACTTATCTATGGGGTAAACTAGACTGTATGCCTAAGGATTCAATAATGTTCATCTCAGTATGTCATGAGATTATCATTATGGAGATACTCAATAAAAGTAGTTGTCCAAATAAGGATCATCACTACTATAAAAGAGGGAGCTGGTGGTCCTGATGTGGATGAAATGGTGGTGATATGGGTTACCTACTGGCTATCATCTTCATTTCATGTGATAGTAGAAATGATCCTTCGAGGCAACACATGGATAATAAAATAATCCTCATTAGGCTCTATAAGAGACGGGGAAAGGCTATCAAAGGAATCAACTCGACCATTCAATGATTGAGGGATGTGAGTAAATTCTAGAAGAGAAGGGAACTAGTCCATCAATAGGAAAGTGAACTCTATCAAGGGTATTCCTTCTGGATTTTTGATGACATAGTCACTGTTTATCAGTTGGATGACCATCTCAGAGTCCCCATTAACATGTACATGGAGAACATCAATCTCTCGAGCCTAATCGAGTCATGTGATGAGGTATTGATACTCAGAATCATTGTTGGTGAAGCCTTTTGACAATAATAACAGATAGGGAAGGAAATATTCTATAGTTATGATGAAGAATATACCAATTCCAACTCTTCTAAGTCTGTTAAAAATGAGTCTCCTTCCAGTTGGGCTCTGTGAGGCACCACCGATGTGAATTTTCCAGCACCGTACTGATTAATCCATATAGTGATTACCTCATCATCGAAATAATGATCTAGAGAATGATCTGTAGGGACTAAATAATAATTAAAGTAGTCTTTCAATTCCTATCTTTTGATAGATTTCTTGGGGGAAATTTTTTCAAATGTTGAAGGATCACTACCCACCAATCTAGACATCATATTAACATGGGGAGGTTCAGAATGTTCATTAAGGGTCCACACGAAGAACTAGCTATATCTCATAATGTTGTAAGTAATATCATAACTTTTTTTCTTTGAATACTTTCTCAATACATGTTTTCTATATAAAGGAATATATGTTCTCTGTATCAAGGTGTGTTCAGATGAGATAGTATAAATTTTTCTTTGTTCAATCATTATTTTCCGGGGTGATAAGGGCACTAAGGGATCATTCAAGGGAAATCATATAAAGGACCAGTGGATTTCTAGAAATTGGTGGAATTATAACAAGATGTTGTAATAGGTACTAAATTATCTCCTCAAAGAGGTCTGACACTCTTCATCCAACTGGTAATCGTTAGCTTTCATTATGAGATGGTGAAAGGGTTTACACTTTCTAGCTTTATTTTCAATGAATCTGTGTATGTCTGCTAAGTGGCCTTGAAAACCTCAGAGCTCCCAAATACTTCATGGAGGAGGAATCTGGATGAACGATCTCCAAAAAATAGTGCAAATTACTCAACCAGTGGTCGAGGTTGAAGTAAGGGAGAAGGCCATGATGGAATGGTCTTGCAACGACCTCTGCCGCACGGTCACTGATCTGGTGGAGAGAGAGAGTTAGGCTCATTTATGATTATTAGAGCCACTCTTGTACCCTCTGTTTCACTTACCCCTCTACCTTTTTTGTGAGGGAGAGACCCTAGCTTGTGGACGTCCTCCCTTTTTGTTCGAACAAAATACAGTCTCTGTCTATCACCTATTTCTGTGAAATTTTATTGTTACTAGAACAATTGTTGTGTAAATAACAATTCACTGAATTCTATAATTTTTTCCTCGACCATGGGGTCCAGCGAGCATAGTTTGACTATTGCTAGGGATTTGTAGAAAATACCTACAATAATTTTGTCTCCTATTTTAATACCCTAATTTTTCCTGGACTCATTTAGTGTGAACCCAGTGGGTATGGCCTAACTTTTTCTTTGGTCTCCCTTTTCGGGTTTTCGGCCTAATAGGCTTTGTGCCTCTTTTCATGGGCGGTTTAAATTACTACCGTCAGGACTACCATTAATAATGTTTTAGGTAGAACAGATTTGACCATGAATGGTGGGGAAATGGCCTCAATGAGGTTTGGTTGATTAAAATATTTCTCAATATCCTTTAAGCCTTGTGGAGGGGGCATGTTTAGATTTGAACGACACACCGGGCATGTGTCAAGGTATGGGAGCCGTATCGGCATGTAGAGGTGGGAGGAGCATCGCCTATGGAAATATTTCCTTTGTTAGACAGGCCAGGGGCAATCAATATATAGATCTGCTGAGGGCATGGTATTCTTAGTCGTGCAATGGTGTCCTTAAGTCAATGACTCTCCATTTCTTATGGCCATAGAACTTCATGAAAGTCCAGCTTATGGAAACCACCATGGGTGGCCTCGAGAATTATGAAAACCACCCGGGGTGTCTTGGAAAGGGTATGTGAAATCTAAAAGGTTTTGAGAACATCTGTATCAATCAGGAGTGTGGATGAAAGGTTCCTGTCCTACACATTTATCTAGAATAAAGGACAGTTGGGGTTGGCACAGTTTAAAGTCTTGCAGTTGGGACATCATCTGGAATGGAATGACATCTCCTGGTCCTCGGTAATCTTTTCAGGGAAGTTCCACTATATTCAGGCAGTGTTAGAAAAGATGTTGATAATCTGTAACTCATCGGGTTTCCGAATTCCGGGATAGACATGGGGGCTCGGAGGCTAAGATGCGTATGGAGCGAAGAATTTCCTAAAGAAATATTTCATTTGGTAGACGGTCTAGAGGTGATCAATATGCAGAGCCGCTGAGGGCATGGTATGCATAGTCATTAAAAGGTGTCCTTAGGTCAATGATTGTATTCCCCCGATAACTGAGAAACTTCAGGGACGTTGAGATTTGGGACCACCAGGGGTGGCTTATGAGAGTCCATCTGTTTCTGAGTATAGAGTATGGTTTATGATGAGAGGGTGCCTGGATACGGGGGAAACATGTAGACTAAACTTCACGAGAATGTGTGAAGTAATTCCTTCTCACACTGGTGTTAAACGGTGGCTTGTTCTGGTATGACCCGTGCACTGAAGGATAGAGAAAATCATTCGTTCTTTACTGAACCCGTGATGGGTTTGACCATGCAGTTTAACATCATGCGGTAAAGACGAAGAGCATTATTAAAGGATGATGTTCAATTTAACGTTATGCGGCGAGGATGAAGGGCATTTTTATTTATTTTTCCAATGTTGTGCAATTTAACATCGTGTAGCAAGGACGATTGACCGTGCAATTTTACGTCGGGCGGTGAGGACATGGAGAATTATTAAACCAGTAAAAATGCTTTTTGTTGGAGGCATTCCCCTGGATTTTTAATGCATGGTCTTTGCAGCCTAACGCCAAGTGTCCAAGACGTACTCCATGTCGTTTGATGTCATGCAGAAAGGACGTAGTTAAAAAGGCCACTCTTGATTAGAATGTAACTAGGCCCAAGTATCCTGGAAGGTCCAAGATGTGGAGTGGGGTTGATGGTGTAAATCATGGTTCTGGGGCTTCTTGGATCAGGAGAGATGTCATGGAGGCTTTGAGGATGGTAATTGTACAGAGCTAGGAAGAGTATCACCTGGGGAAATCATGCCTCTGGTAGACGGGATAAGGGCTATCAATATGCAGAGCCGCTGAGGGCATGGTATGCATAGTCATGCAAACGTGTCTCTGATTCGATGGATTTCCTCTTCTGATGGCCATGAATGGTTATGAAGATCCTCAATTATCCAGGCCATGAAGTCTATCATCAGGGAGTGAAATTTCTGAACATGTCGGTCACACTCGTCCTTGGTTGCTATTAAATCTTTGAGATCCCCCTGTGCTTATTTATTTTGCGCACGGGGGTGTACCTTTACTCCATGCAGTTTAACATCATGCGGTAAGAATGAGGTCCTCCTAGTTTAGCGGTCATAGAGATCGGACCATTGGGTGACTATTACTGTAGTCACTCGATGGATAACTGAGTCAACATGTTCTGATGTAATGAGAACAAGGTAGGGGAGGAAGGTTGTAAACTGCAAATTTGAGTTTTCCTAGATTAGGAGGTGTGGTGTGGGGGCTCTGAGGCCGGTTAGCATACGAAGCTTGGAAGAGTACCTCACAAGGAAATCATTCCTTTGATGTACGAGCCACGAGCTATCATTATGCAGATCCCCTGATGGAATGGTTTTCATAGTCATACAAAGGTGTCCCCGGGACGATAACGTTCCACTTCTGATGGCCATGAATGATTATGATAATCCGTGATTGCTCACAGTGCATAGTTCGGAACGTGGGGATAATGGTGTCTGAGTATACATGGAACATATTCACTGCAGTTGTCCGTTGAGTTAAAGTAGCCTAGTCATGGATTGATGTTCATTGATGTAGGTCGCTATGTGATCCACCGGCGGACACATTGGCCAGCCAGATAGAGATACCCTGTAAACACTTGGTTGCAAAAAGGGGAATGAACTTGTAAACCACTACTCCATAAATATTTGGATCAGGAGATGTGTTACGGGTGCTCTGAGGCTGATAGGTGTACAGAGCTTGGAAGAGTGTCGCCTGAGGAAATCTTGCCTTTGGTAGAATGGCCAGGGGCTATTAATATGCAGATCCGTTGAGGGCATGGTATGCATAGCAATGCAAAGGTGTCCACGGGTTGATGACTTTCCACTTTCGATGGCCATGAGTGGTTATGAAGATCCATAATTATCAGGGTCCTGGAGTCTGATGTATGGAGATGATGTATCCAAATGTGCCAGGAGTATCTCTATCTCGTATCGCAGTGTGTCTTGGGTGGGTTGCAATAAAGTCCGTGAAGTTTAACATCATGCGGTAAGGACGAAGTCCATGCAGTTTAACATTATGTGATAAGGATGACATATACACCTCGTGCAGGTCTGGTCTGTACACCGAGGAAGGGGGAATTTTTAACATTATTGTCTGTGTAGTTTAACGTCATGTGGAAAGGACGCATAAATACACCCCTTGCAGGTCTGGCCCATACATGGGGAAAATGAAGAATTTTTAAATTATTCTATCTGTGTAGTTTTACATCAAGCGGTAAGGATGAGAAGTACACCCCATGCTGGTATGGTCTGTACACGGGGGGAAAGGGCATTTTTATCTTTTATTCATGGGGATGGGCCAGGACGGGGAACCCTGGAGTCACTACGTACCCTACGAGATTAGGAATCAAGCCGCATGTAGTTCTCTGGAATAAGTACACCCCGTCCAGGGCTGGTCCATACACGGGGGAAGAGGACATTGTCTAACTTCTATTTTATTTCAATTTGAGGTGGCTAGGCCAGGACGGGGAACCCTTGCATCACTATGTATCATGCGAGGGCAGGAATCAAGCCATACATTGTTCTCTGAAAGTAGTGCTGCCCATGTAGGTCGGGTGTGTACATGGGGAGAGAGGGAATTATTAACTTCTAGTCCATTAAGTTTAATGTCGTGTGGTGAGGACAAGGGATACACCTCGTGCATGTCTGGTCTGTACACGGGGGGATGAAGGCATTTTGAAATTTTATTTGGGTGTGGTTGGGCCTGGATGGGGGATCCTGGCGTCGCTACGTATCCTGCGAGGGCTTGAATCAAGCCGTATGTAGTTCTCTGAAATCCATGCAGTTTAACATCATGTGGTAAGGATGAGGAATACACCACGTGTAGGTCTGGTCCATAATCGGTGGGAGAAGGAATATTTATCTTTTATTTTGGAGTGGATGTGCCAGGATTGGGGATCCTGGAATCACTACGTATCCTGCGAGGGCAGGAATCAAGCCGTACGTAGTTATCTGAAATCCGTTCAGTTTAATGTCATGTGGTGAGGACGAGGGGTATTATGAGATTTTGTGTAGTTTAACTTCATGCGGGAAGGAAAAACTTTGTGTAGTTTAACGTCATGTGGTGAGGACGGAATGCTCTTACTTTAAGGTCATAGTGTTTGGACCATTGGGTGCTTGGTAGTTTATCGTCATGTAGATCATACGAAGAATACACCTCGTGCAAGTCTGGTTCATCCACGAGGGGAGGGAGTATTCTTAACTCTTATTATCCATGCAGTTTAACGTCATGCGGTAAGGACGATAAATACACCTGGGCTCTATGTGAAATACTTTATTAGGAATCTCATATTTGTAGGAGCGGTTGTCAATTGTCCATCCATGGATATCAGGGTATATGATCCATTGGAGTAGACCATGTGTACAGCGTACGGTCCCTCCCACTTGGACTCCATCTTTGGAGGCTTCTTGTCGGGTAACATTAGGGCCCGGTGGACCAACACTAATTCTCCTTCCATGAAATTCCGAAGACAATCCATTTTGTTGAAGGCTCATGTGATCGGGTTCTGGTATACCTCTAGATGGTTCAAAGTGTAAAAATGCTTCTCGTTTAGCTGTTCCAATTCACCTAACCTCTTTTATGACTATTCATCATCGAATAATTGATCACAGATGGCAACACAAAGTGAGGGATGTTGGATTTCAATGGGTAGTACCGCCTCTTTGCTACACACCAACGAGTACGGGGTACCCCGAGTAGCGATGTGGATTGTGGTTCGATAAGCCCACAATGCCTGGAGGAGTTTATCCGGCCACGACTTCTTGTCTTTGTCCACTATTTCTGGAGAATGTTGCACAGGGTCTTGTTGAAAGCCTTTATCTATCTGTTGGTCGTTGCATGGTAGCGGTATGAGTGGTTAGCCTTGATACCATACTCGTGGTATAGTTTCTCCAATTCAGCAGAGCAGAAGTTGGTGCCATTGTCTGTCAGTATGGTATGAGGGGCACCAAATCTGGTGATGATATTGGTCCTCACAAAGCTGAAGATATTTATTGCCCTGAATTCCTTGAGGGGTATGGATTTTTCCCATTTGTAAAAGAACTCGGTTGTTGTGAGGATATACCATAGCTATCTGGCCGTGGAGGGAGGATACGGTCCCCCGACATCCATTCCCCAGACAGAAAATGGCCATGAGTACATGGTGTGATGATGTATCTCTGGGGGTTGGTGTATGAAGTTGGCATGAATCAGGAATGAGTGGAAATTCACAGTAAAAAGATCACAGTCTCGTGCCACTGTGGGCCAGTAGTACCCAATAATTTGAACTTGATGGGAAAGCTTGGTCCCCGGTTGATGTTCTCCACACGCTCCGGCATGCACTTCATTCATTACGGTAGTGGGTTCTTCTCCATCAATGCATCTGAGGATCACTCCATCGAGGCCTCATTTGTAGAGGACCTTTTGCTGACCCGCGCCTCCATATAAGACAAAGTTTATTTACTTTCTCTATAATTTCCCTCGGTCATCCCTGTTTGATGGATGTTCTCCCCATTGAAGGTAGTTTGGAATGGGGGTCATCCAGCCAGTGGCCGGAGAATATGGCTTGGGGACAGGACTGACTTCGTGGATTTCATCAGTCTTGGTCTGAACAGATGGTAATACCATTCGACGGTGAGAAATACTGATAACTATTTCATCCCGGCATGGGTCAACTAGGGCTGTGTCCACATTGGCTAATGCATCAACGTGAGTGTTCTGGGACTGGGGAATATTTTTCAATGTCGGTTCTGTGGAGAATTCCCCCATTAACCCTCAGACATAGTCAAATAGGGGAATCAGCTCCTCCTTTTTAATGGCATTGTCACCATTCACTTGCTTTATTACCAGTTCTGAGTCACCTATTACCTTAAGGTGATGTACTTGTGCCTGGAGTGCGAGTTCCAGGCCTACAATGAGATCTTGATATTCTGCTTCATTGTTCATACATCCCTCTGATAGGAGGATGGAATATCGAAAGACTGCCTTTTCTGCGGACACGAGTATTATTCCCAAACCCACTTTGTTGAATCTGGGATCCTTCATCCTCTTCCTGGTTTGGCTTTGGGATGCGCCATCGAAGTACATTACCCATGCTGGGAACTCCTCTTGAAATGAGAAGATGACTTCATTAGGTAGCTCAGCGTCTGGTGTAGTGGTCCCTATTGAAGGGTGCTCTGCCAGAATGGCTGCTAATGCCTGACCCTTGATGGCTTTCTGAGGCACAAACCAGATGTCAAACTCTTGCAGGATGACTTCCCAATGGGACAGGCATCTGGTTAGCATCGGGCGGTTGAGGATGTACTTGAGTGGGAAAATCTGTGAGATCAAATGGACCTCATGATGTTGCATATAATGTCGATTCTATTGAACCGCGAAGGCCAAGTCCAAACTAGTCTTCTTGATATTTGAGTATCGAGTCTCAGCATCAATCTTGGTTTGACTGAGGTAATAGAGACTGTTTTCACTGCCCGCATCATTCTTTTGTGTGAGTAAGGCTCTCAGTGATCGCTCTAAGGATGTCACATACAAGATGAGAGGTATTCCTTCAACCGGGGGCATGAGCATCAGTGGGCGTAAGAGGTACTTCTTCATGTTTTCAAATGCCTCTTGTCAGTCATCCGTCCATTGGTACCTGACACCCTTCTTCATTAACCTGGTGAATGACAAACATTTGCCTTACAGGTTGCCTATGAACCACCTAATATAGGCTAGGTGTCCTTGGAATCCCCTTAAATCAGTGATATTGCAGGGAGGTGGTAGTACAAGAATAGCCTTTGTCTTCTCAGGGTCGACTTCGATGCCACGATGGTGTACGACGAAGCCAAGGAATTTCCCTAAGGTAACCCCAAAGGTTCATTTCAAGGGGTTCATCTTCAGCCTATGCTTCCGGAGTTTGTTGATGACAGTCTCAAGTTTTGAAAGGTAATCTGAGCGCTATCTGGGCTTGACCCCCAGGCCATCCATGTAACATTCAACGAATTTCTTTTGGAACACTTTAAAGATCCGATGCATGGCACACTGATATATGACGCCAGTGTTCTTGAGACAAAAGGGAATGACCTTGTAATAGAATACCCCTTGAGGGGCCCTAAAAGTAGTGGATTCTTCATCCTCTCAGGCCATACAGATTTTATAATATACAGAATAGTCTTCCATGAAGGATAGAGCCTCATACCTGGCCGTTACATCGATTAGTAATTCAATGTTCAGTACCGGGAAGTCATCTTTCAGGCAATGCCGATTGAGATCTCTGAAGTCATTGCAGACGCAGGTTTTTCTGAACTTTTTATTGACATGGATGATGTTCGCCAACCAAATGGGGTACTGGACCTCCCGAATGAATCCTTCCTTAATGAGCTTATAGACATCAGCCACTATTTTTGTGGCATGTGAGGGATTTGTCCTTCTGGCAACCTATTTATAGACCCGGTGGTTTTCTGGAAGAACCAGATGATGCGTCGCCACTTCGGGATCGAGTCCCAAAATTTATGTTTAACCCAGGAAAAAACATCCCGATGTTTCCTGAGTAAAGATTTATATACCTCGTGCTCCTCGGGGGACATGACTGTACTAATGAGAGTAGGCCTCGGATCTTCCTCGGTACCCATGTTTATTTCCTGAGCTCGTCCACCATGGTGGAGATACCCTTCTCAAATGCAGGAGGTGAATCCAAAATATGTTCCCCCTGTTCTTCTCGAAAGTCCTCATCTTCTTGACTTGACAAAGGGAGATCTTCTTGTCTGAGCCTTAGAGGGTTTGAGGAAGATGCATCATGGGCATCCCTGCTTGAGTATTCGTCCCCAAATCGAGGGTTGGCCAACTTCCCGCATTCTCATGCTCGGCCATCGTGGATGATGTCATGAGGGCATCCTAATGCGTGTCCGTACTTGAACTCCTACCCTCAACATAGTTGACGGGCAGGACATAATATCTTCTAAGCTTCCTGAGGGGGTCATCGGGAACCATTTCTAGGCCATTTGGAGGGGGGATCCAGTCGAAACCATCGACCAAAGGCTTCTTTTTATTTTGCTCATAGATCCCGACATCAATGTAATTTGACTCAACGAGCTCGAAAGGGGCCTTTTCGTTGTGAAATCTTCCACATTTTCCATTCACGCAATACATGATACACTAGTGGTCGAATGAAGGAACTACCATGTGCTTTTGGAGCCATGACCTTCCCAGCAGGGCATTGAATGCTATGCTCTGCCGGACCACCAGGAATTCTGTGTAGGCTACAAGGTCACCAAAATGTGTCTTCAGCTTAATTAGTCTCATTGGTTTCTGCTCAGCCTTTTCATAACCCAAAAGAGTTGTGGCCGAGGGAATTAGGTCATCCTCACCGTAGCCAAACTTACAGAGTGTCCATAGGGGAAGGGGGTTAACTCCAGATCCATTGTCTATAAAGACTTTCTGGATCTCAATACCATTCAGTGTGCCAGACACATATAGTGGTTTGATGTGTCCTTGCATGATGGAATCTTCATCTTGTTCGGTGAAGGAAATCAGCACATAACATTCAGCCAGGTCAGTCTCCATTCGGTAAATTTCGGCGGCAGCTACCTCGGCTTGAAACTCATGGGTTCTGATCAAAGCTTCTATAAGCACCTCCTGAGGTCTTCTGATAGACTTAGGGCATCGAGGATTGATAGCTTGGATAGTACCGATGCCAGCTACTTAAGGATATCGTATTTATGACCCACCGGTCGATTCTTCTCCATTGGTGGGAGAGTCTTAGTGGGTGTTTTAAGAGCTGGAGCATTTGACGAGGAGGGATCGTCCGTGGGGTCAGATATTGATGGTGTTCCCGCATTTGGAGGACTTGGACCAACCATACTGTTTGTGCTCACTAGGTGGCCAGACACTTGTTCCTCCACTGGTGGGTATTGCAGAACAAGAGGGCTAGAGTGGCTGGTTGTGGAGGTGTAGGGGCATTCGTTATCTAGCTGAGTCCATTGAAGGGCGCTCCCACGGGTTTCAATGATACTAACAGTTTGGGTCGGGGTCCAACCGTAGGGTTGGTTTCGGCCACGTCTGCACCTCCCATGGTATCCCCTACCTCTGTGATTCCTCCTCCCAGCTCCTCGTACAGGTAACTCGGGTTCGTAACCATACCATTCATTAGGGAATGATTCCATAAGATGGATGACGTTGATATAACCAAATATTGGCTCTTCATCCTATGACATGTCAACCTGTTCGGTTGTCCCTGATGGTGCCGTTTGGTGGGTCGGTGCCCGTGGCGCCAAATTTGAGGGAATATAATCAGCCATGGTCGGGACTAAATTTGGCCCCGTCGTGGAATTCTCCTCTTGAGATTGTTTCCTCCTCCTTCGATTACATCGAGATGACCAGATCGTGGAGGTTTGTGGGGTCGATACTGTCGGCTCTACGACTTCATAGGATGTTTTTGGCAACACTGACTGCAGTAGTTGAGCTCGGAGAATGCCCTTGGCTCAGTTGATAGTCTTCTGAGTCATCCAGTTGTCAAATTTATGCCCCTACTTTCTGGTGACTTTCTGCCACCCCTCCTCTTTGTCGGAGTCGGAGGTAGAGATACATGCCACATGTGCAGGTGGTGGTCCCAACTCGACCTGTATGGAGTCTACCATACCCTGCAGGAGGTCTTTGAAGACGAAACATTCTCAGATACTGTTTTCCAACATCCGATGGTCGGGGCTGTAATCTGGCATGTCATCATGGCCAACCACTTCAGGTTTCATTGGCTCCGGAAGGCGGAGCAAGTTACAGTTCATGGCGGCAATGATGTTGCCGCAGACTTTATCGTCCCGGAATGAGTATAATATTTGTCTTCATTCCTCAAACTGGTTTCTCTTTGGTCCTTGCTGATCATCCCATTTAGGCGGAGGTGGCCGCTGATATGCATGAGGCCCTTGACAATCTGGTGGGGGCCTGAGTGGTGGAGCGGGCACATGGGCCAGCTTGAGTGTGACAACAGACGCATCACCTCTAGGGGCTGTTTTCACAGGATCCTGTGAGGCTATTCGGGACTTCTAATTAGTCTGTTGCAGGGAGTCCTCAATTCTCTGGGAAATGAACATGAAATGGCGGAAGCCAGTGGTTCACTCCACTGGTATGAGTGGTTTTCGCAGCTCATCTTGAAGATTATCGATGCATATGGATAGCATATCATCTTGAGGCATTGGAATGTTCAGGGAATAGGTCAGACCTTTCTATCTAGTGATGAAATATGAGACCCTCTTGTTCTCCCTATTCATGAAGTTCATGAGATCGATGACCGTTATTTTAGGCAAATTTGAGCTGAACTGGGAAAGGAACCGCTGCTGAAGGAATTATCAGATCTTTATTGACTGGGCTAGCAGACTCGTATACTAGATGAAGGCATATCCTGGAAAGGTCCTTACAATTCATTTGAGTTTCAATGCTTCTTGTTGCTCTGAAGTCCCCATAATAGGGTCGCAATAGGATGCGTAGTGAATCAAATGATATTCTGGATCACCTGATCCATTGATAATAGGGAATACAGGGCTCCCAAAATTGGGTGGTGGTAGTTTGTTTCCCACCCAATCTGGGTAGGGTTTCCGCTCTGGCTGTATCAGAGCGCATCAACCTTCCATCGCTTCCAATTGAGCTGTTCGTGCCTCGATGGTGTTGGTGAGACCGTAGTTTACATACTGCTAGGCCCGGTCCTAGGCAGGCATAGCCCGAGTCATTGTCTAACGATCCGTACTAGTCGGTACCAGGGGTGTGTGTGCCATTTTTTGCACCTTTGGAGGGTTCAGGCGTACTCTCTCTTGTTGCATCCTGAGGGGAGGGAAGTCTTTCTATTCATATGAATCTACGTTTAGGTAGTTGGTTGGGCTGGGTGCCACATTGTATGGGAGCTTTGAACGTATTTCATGTGTCAGGGAAAACCTTAGTCTTTGAGGTGTACTTGTTGGGAGTGCATGATGTGGATCCTCCGGGGAAGCACTATCAATAAGGTGGTTCCTATGGAGTAGCTTGGCATTAAGCCGCCTCAATTATTTCATCTCATCTTCCTTTTGAGTGAATCTCCCTTCGAGTGTGATTGGATCATCTTTCCCGAGAGAATGAGGTGGGTTAAGGGTAACAAGTCATTTATTACTATCCTTGTTGGAAGCTCGCAGCGTAAGAGGAGGAGTGTTGGCTAGAAGGCCGGCCATATTTAGGGCATCCCTTTGGTTCTGGGTGTGCACACCGGGTGGTTCGTTTTGAGTCACAGCCTGACCGGAACTATCATCTCCTGATCCCTCCTGATTTGTAGTATCTCTGGTGTCACCTGTGGGGTCAACCTCTATGACGTTGATAGATGCACATCACGGGGCGGAGAAGTTTTCATCTTAAAAATGGGAAAAGGATCTCCCACGTCTTTTGATGGCCTTCCCTTTCATGACCTGGGATTGCCTTCAAACTTCTTGATAAAGGGTGACGCGGAGGGTTCTTTGATGCAACCATACAGTGCGCCTTCCTCTCGGAGGGGATGATGATTCAAATAATGAGATAGGATGGGAACATCCTCTTCTAATTTTCCTACCTAGACGAGAGAATACTAACTCTCTTGGGGGAGGTTGTTGTTGAGGGGGTAATAATGCCCCCATGCCTGAGGGATGGGGTTGGCTCTGTTCCTTGGAAATTGAGTCTCTTCCCGGTTTTATTGGTCTTACGGGGGCATTTGTTTTTAAAAATGCTTCCAGCCCTATAAGCAGGGGTTTACCCTGGATTACGGAAGTGGCTGCGGCTATCGCTACCTACCGAATCTTGCATGCCCCCATTCGGGGGTGAACTGGGTTTAGTGCCGACTACTTCTGTGAATCAATCTCTTCTGGGGAGGCAGGAAAAGATGGCTAATTGGCCTCTCTTAGGTGAGAGGAATGTTTTATTCTCTCGGTGGTCTGATTCTGGATTTCTTGAATGGATCAATCCCATCGGGCCTGACGCTTCTGAGACATACTCAAGGCCTGACTCTGTTGGATGTGATGCCTTTCCTGAATACAGAGACCACTTGATTGGCGTCTTGACGTGATAGCATTGCAAGAAACCATGTCGAAAGGGTTCTTCTAGTCAGGGATCAGAGTGAAATGCAGAGCTCCATGTTCTCTCCATCCCCTGATATGGACTCCCGTCGGAGTGTCACTGATGAGGTGGCGTAGCTGGTGCAGCACGCGGAGGCAAGCTATCTCCATGTTTCCTTTACGCCTCTCGGGTCACTGTTTCATTGATGAAGGAAGATCTTCATGGTCGATATGACACAAGGGGCCCCCTATTGTCTTGAAGTGGTCTATATACCCATCGTAGGGCAGTAATCTTGATTTCAGTCGATGGATGGTTGTCCACATATAATTGCAGATGTCGTGCACACATTCTTCCGACAACTCTCTAGGTATGTCGAACTGAGAGGTGGTCGTAGGCCAAAACATAACTGGTATAACATCCATGGCCAGTCTTTTCCTCAGGTGCAATATATCGGCATACTCCTCCGCTAGTGATTCCTCTACCTGGTCAGCCCAACTGAGATGCTCACTGTCAGCGTAGTCAGAGGTAGTGGGATCGGTAGGTGCTGAATCATTATGTGGGAGATTCAGAGGTCGTTCAGAGGATGAACACGACCCTGGTCCGTCTCATGATTGTAGAAGGATGTCTTCAGCAACTAACTGGGAATCTGACATGCTTGATCACGTCCCTTTGAGTTCCTCGGCATACGAGGGCTTTTCGATGCTTTATTTGGCAGGAGGAGGACCTTCCCATAGATATTATATTTCATGGCGGGGAGGACCTCCGCAATGGTGGTCGTAATGGTGAGGACTACCATTACTACTTGATACATCACTTTATAGAGGAATTTTTTAGTGCACGCCCTGGGGATGACCTCCAAGGTGTGGTGCAGCAAGGGGAGGACCTTCTAGCTGCTATCATCGTTACGGGGAGGAACTTCGCAATAAATTCCATCATGGTGAGGATTACAATCATGGCTTGACATTCGATGTGCATCCTGGGGAGGACCTTCAGGGAACACTTCCACAAGGGGAGTACCTTCTTATTTCTTGGGGCCAATGTGAGGAGGACTTTGTAATGGCAGTCGTGGTGGTGAGGACTACCATCACAGCTGCGGAAATGGTGAGGACAACTATTCCTACTGTCGTAGGGAGAATAGTTGCGTGATACATCCTGGGGAGGGCCTCAAGAATGTACCGCAATGAGGGGAGGGCCTTCTCGTTGCTTGGCGTCTACGGGGAGGACCTCTATTATCAGGGTTGCAGGGACTACCACCATGATCTAATGCTCGGATGCGAGGAGTGTCTTTGTAGCATAACCCCTAGGGAGGACCTTCAAGGAAAGCTACGACAAGGGGAGGACGTTCTTGTCGTGATTAGACGTCACTTTGGGGAGGGCCTCCGCAGTTGCGACTATGATAGCGAGTACTACTATCCTAATCTTTGGTCCCAATGAATGGAGAGTGATTGCAGTGTATACCCCGGGGAGGACCTTCAGGGTGGACCACAACAAGTGGAGGACCTTCTTGTTACCCGATCTTCTGGTCATGTGGAGGGCTTCCGTGACTCGCATCAAAAGAGGAGCTCTTCTGATCGATCGTTATATGCCCGCGGGGGAAGCCCCCACGGGTGCTCTGGGGAGGGCCTTTAGAGCTGGTGGTAGCAACATTGCGGGGAGGACCTTCGAAACTACTATGGACACTACCATAATATGGTAGTGGGTGGGCAGGGTTCTAAGCCTGCAATGTGTGCTTAGTAGTGTTGGGAACCCCAGCTTCCAGTAGAGCGGAGTCATGAACTCCATCTTTATTTTCAAGCAGCCTTCGATTCGTTTGGGGAACTTTATTGTGGGTAGCCAGGACTCTCTCCGGTTGATAATAGCATTCACCATTTCATCCCTATCTAATTGGGTCCAGTGATGTAGCCGGGATACGCCGACGAACATATTGACTTTTAGCAGGGATATATGCCTCCTCTGGAGCATCCACCGTGATGGACGGGTGTCCCCTAGTTGAAATGAGTGAAGCTGCTTAATGGGGATGCCCTTGCATCTCAGAATATGGCCGGTGACCCTCCTGGGAAGTAGCAGAGAAGATGATCTGTTCCAAGGCGGCTATCTCATCTCTTAGATGAGTTGCCTCAATTGGGAAGACGATATCATGGGACTGAGTCCTTGCTATTTCCGCTGATGCAATTACATTCTGGTAAGTCTGCAAGATATGATATGGGATCGATACCTACTCCTCAATCATTTCCATGATATGTAGGGAGAAATCTTTGGTGAGAACGGGTATGAAGGCACATTCTGGTATCGGAGTAGTAATATCCTGCTCCGGTCCTCCGGTGGTTAGTGGGTATTGACAATTCTCTAGTGTTGGGGCAGGTAAACGAATATTCCCCTGTACCGGGATACGCAGGTTTGTCTCTCCATTTGCCACCACTTCGGGATGGAAGAATTTACTTGCATCCGCAGGGAGCTGGCCCTGCATATATTTGTTTCCTATCGTATCAAGTCAGTGGCCTTTGTTGGTGGGGAGATGTGCCCACCAATGATTTACCGCCACATCTGGGTGGTGGGCATTGTTGATCGCCCCCATATCTGGATGGAGGGAGTCGAAAGAAACTGCTAGGAGCTGGTCTTACCGGAGACAGGTTGCCTCCAGATCAGGTTGGTGGGGTTCACGACCTTAGGCAGGGAGAGGTACCAGCCTGGTAAGTGTCGTCCTGTGTGAGAGATGAGCTTGATGGAGCTCGGCGCGGATGCGCATCGGCTTGTATAATGCCGCCATGTCTGGATGGCGGGCTCGAGAGGAGAGAAATGGTGCAGGTTCCTGTTCGTGGTACATCTCCCTGGCTGGGCAGTGGAGCTCCTCTTTAGAGACCAGGTTGATGACTGGTCCCTGATTGTACGTCTGCCGCCCTCGTCAGGCGGTCCGAGGGGCCGGAGCTCCGGGAGCGTGGGCCTAAATCATCGAGGAGACATCCTCCTCAGCGCGAGGATGTTGGGTTGCGGCATGACCACGATGATGCATTCCTGCAGGGGCCATGGAGTGGAACCCCCGTTCAGTGGGGATGAATTCCTCAACGTTAACATCATCTGCGTCCCTATGATCAGGGAGGTATGCATTGTCCCGTTGTAGGGATAGACTCCAGAAACGGTTGGAGATAGCAACATGGGCTCTCTGGATCTAACTTTTTGGCCACTGCTGGGTAGGCGACCGGCGAGTTCTGGAGGATTGGAGGGCGTGCATGGCCGCCTCTACCATTGGGAGAGTACCGTTCACGTGGTACTATCAGACCAGTGCGTATGAGACCCGACGTTGATGACGCTGGGTGGGTGACGGGGTCCTTTATAGGTGAGGATGTTGGGTCATTTCATTTTTGGAAGCATGCGCTTGTGAGTTCCTTCAGGATGCCATTAGATCGATGGGAGTTCTGTGGGTAGTACCTGCAAAACATTTTAACAAATACGAACATCAAACCCGTCAAAGCAGTATCTCATGATCCCATGAGTATTTAATGACCTTTCTTGGCCCTCCTTGTGAGTAAAAGGGGGAACATAGTGGAATTAGGTTAAATCCGTCATGCTTGGTTAAAGATTCACGTCGGGTTCACCATTTTTGTTTCGGGTTTCGGTCGCGAAATGCCCAACGGTTCCGTATCCGATGACGCATGGACCTTCATTCCAAATGCAGGCATTCGCCGGATGGTCTGACCTGTGATGCTTAGGAACTCACATTGGTCGAGAGGATGGAAATTCGGGCTCATCACACCCTTTGGGGGGAATTATTGACTATTATGGGAATCTCTTATAGATTTAAGACGTACTCATATGTTCTCTAATCTTTGGTTTGTACCCAAACATATTATCCATGGATTCAACCCTGGTGGGCAATTTTTCAACTGGACACAGGGGGTTCGGAATCATTTAGGCATGAGGTTTACCATCCCTCATTGGATTAATGACCCCATTGAGTCGGAACTCATTGAGGCGGCACTAAGAGTGTCGCGATGAACCGATGTGAAGATATTCTGATCGATCGGTTGTTAGGCTTGAACCTCATGGAGGCATCCTACGTGCCCTTCCAAGGGGAGAGGGATCAATGTCCACATAGTTCGAAAGGGGAGCATAGGAGAACAGATGTGATGGTTGACCCGGGGGTCCATTGGTGATCGGGCTTGATCCTCATGGAGGATTCCTAAGTATCCCTGTGGTAGGGAATCAAAGTCCGCGTAGTTCACATTGGCTTTGGACGTATGCTCTAAGGCAGACCAAAATGTGGGATTGGGGCTTACACTCTAAGAAGTCCCATGGAGATGGATTGGGGATTACACTCTGAGAAGGCCCATGGAGATGGATTGGAGCTTACACTCTGAGGAGGCCCATAAGAGGATTTCATGGTCTGTGCTTACTCTAAGCCCACTTGAGTCATGCTCGGTGTGAGAAACAAGAGGCATCAGGGACTAGAGGATCATGTCGTGAAAGGTGCTTCCATGAGAAGTGGAGTGGGGCTTATGCATGAGGGCGGCCCATTAAGTCAGGGCATACTCCGGGTTTGACACCCATGGAGACAATGCGTAGAGGGAGAGGGAAAGGGGGTTCTCCCGTGACCGTCTCCTATCTTGAAATTCCTGAGGGCTTCCTTATGATGGGTATTTTACTACCACCGAGGAGCCCTTAATAAGTAGAGGGGAAGAAAGGGGACTCCTGAGCTCAGACTCTACATTACCGTGGGAATCTGATCCCATGAATGACTAGGGAATCTTCTCAAGGGTTAGATCCACCCCTTCGCCTCTTCTTACCGTGGGTATGTGAACACAAAACGGCACGTTGATGCATCTAAGGGTTAAACCACACAGATCCCATTGCTCTGATTGAGGCCTCGACTTGGGGCCGATGAGTAGGCCAGTGAAGGAGTCACGGAGGATCAGGATAGATCGTGAGGATCTTATGTGGCTCGGGGAATGGGAACACCGAAGGATTCGGTGGACCACACATGGGTATGGGTTGTAGCGCCCTTCGCGTTGGGAAGTGATACGTGGATGGAGAGGCCATCCGCGAATCAGGGTGGTCCACGTACTAAGAGGCTCCCTGTGAACCAGGGTGGTCTGCGGACTAAGAGGTTGTCTGCGAACAAGGAGGGTCCGTGGACTGATTGGCCGTCTGCGAACCAGGAGGGTCCGCGGACTAATTGGCATCCTGTGAACCAAGAGGGTTCGTAGCTGCGGGTTGGGCATGCATACGAGGTTGGTATGCGGAGGGTTCCACGCGAGCAGTGGCAGCTAAGGGCGGTGCTGATCAGGGGTTCGTCAGTCGAGGCTTCACCCTCGTAGGGGGGTGCTACGCGGTGCAACGAATCAGTAAAGAGGCATAAACTTCATGGTCTGCGGTGAGTGCATCCACAGAGGGGCCACGGTTCTCAGTCTTCTCTTTTTAGGTTATTTTGAGTTCGCAGTTCACTAAATTATTAGGCATTTTCAGTTCCTTATTAGTTCGTACCTAGGTTCTTACCTGCTCTGATTCGCGAACTAGAACATTCAAAATCCTAAGGCTTCCTTCGAAATCCTTCCTCCCGAATCCAAATTATCCCCTCTCCGTCACCTTCCTCTGAATCCGAATCGAATCCCCAATCCTTCCCCCATCGGTCTCCTTTTATAGAGTGGGGAATGAGATGTATCTGCGGTCATGGGGAACCTTTTGTGGAGGCCCATGACCGAATACCCAGTTTACGACTGACTTGGTCAATCCATATTTTGTGGTGGGCATTGAGCGCTTCTCCCCCCCACGAACCAAATGAGGGGAGTGCCTCACAGCTGCGGAGGGTTCCGCCTCCATTTCTCAAAATACAGCGGAGGCGGTTCGGGCCGGCTGACATAGCTCGCAGTTGGGGCGGTTTATGTCAGTGAACTGGATTGGTGCCTAGCCTGCTTCATGCCCGCAGAGGATCTCTGCCTCCATTCCGCAAAAGTAGACCGTCCGTGGAGGGGGGAATGCATTGCATAACAGGTGGTGCGTCGTTAACATTAGACCGGTCCGTGGATTGGTTCCTCATTCGCCATCCTTGAGTATTGGCCACTTGTTCCCAATTCATTTGAGGGGAAATTGGGCAGAATCTCCCTTGAGTTAAAGGGGATCACCATTCTCCTTCTTGGATTTTTTAGGACCCTACTGAGGTATGTTCAATGAATTTATAATTCAATGTGGTTTTGATTAGGATAAAGATATCATGGATATAAAATAAAAAAGTGTTTGATCATTCAATATTTGAATGAAGTTAATTGGGTGGATTTGAATTATGCAATATAGAAACAAATATTCATTAAGGAATATAAACTTTTATCTATAAAATTGTTCACCCAACTGATATAAAAGAATTAATAAAAAATAATATTTTCGAAGTATTGGGGTTTTCAATGGTGATATGTTTTTGTAAAAAATGAAATTTGTATATTAAAAACATTATACAATTCTCTCTGAATTATATAATTTCATATATAAATGAATTAATAATAATATAGAGAAATTGTTTCTCATGTAGGTAAATACTGGATCAAATGAGACGATAGATGATATTTATAGAAAACCCTATGGCCCATAATTATTGATAAGTATTTGATGGATATTGGGGATAATAAATTCAAAAGCTTATGTATTTTTTGTATTCTCTAATATAACAAAGTGTTTTAAATTCTAATAAATTTTTATTGTGATTTTCGATGCATAAAATTTTATATTATCATCTAAATTTAATAAAATGAGAAATAAAATTTATGTAAGTTAAATCTTTAATTATTAATTCCATTAACCTTCTTGTTATTATATGGTAAAATTTTTTAAAGAGCACAATAACATTTCATGTAGAGTATATGTAACTAGTGTAATCCATTGTTTTTTCAATGAATTGTTTATTTGGAATCTAAAAGTTGTACTCATGTAATTCTAGAGTATATGGGGAAAATATTTCATATACATTAGAAAATTTCTAGTCAAACATGTTTCCAACATCATTTATCATCGTCTATATAATTTTATTTTAATTTTAGCTAGAGATTTCCACATTTATAGTTGAGGGGGAACTCCAAAACAACCTCCATAGCAATAATCAATTACATCATACCAATATAAAAAATGAGTGAAAAATGGTACTATTACCCTTCCATCACATTCAAAATGAAGATAATAAAAAACACCACTCATCCTCATTACCATGGGTCACGTGCCACCTCAAGTTGCACACTCATCACACCAGTAAAAATCAAATCATCTACAACCCATCATTAGAGATGAAACAAAAGATGATTGATGACATCATTGAACAATTCCAAAAAACATTATGAAATGATATGTCATCATCGATGTGGGAAAAACACACAATAGAGCTCCCAATCCATCACAAATCACCAACAACAATAATCAACAATCAGAACTGGAGCTGAATGCAAAGTCTTGGTAGAAACAAGATTCCCCAAACTAGGGCCATTGTGAACATTTTATTCCACATTCCACCACCTCAAACACTAGCCATTGCCTGACCAGCATAATCTGAAAGCCTCAACAATAACCATCACACAAGGATGACTTGGATTAGTGACAAATAATAGAAAGAAAGAGTGGTGTTTGGATAGGTAATTCCTTAACAGGGAGTGAAGACCGTCGACTTTACCATGAACAACATTCTTTTAAATGACCAACAAGAGGATAGAGATCATCAGGACGAAACAATAGAGACATATATGTAGTAATGAGGAACCACCGAGAAAGGCCACTAACTAATAGAAAATTTTGATGATGAGAATGGAACACCATACCACCACTCGACAATTCAACTAATCTAGAAACCATATTAGTGGACAACCCCATCCAAAACGATCCTTCAATACTGAACAAACCCACAATCACATTCCAAAAGAACCAAAAACACCATCATACTGACCCAATGAGCACTAAATCACAATGGGATGGGTACTAAGAGAATATAAAGTAAAATTATCACATGAGGAAGATACATTAGGTAATCTACACCAAAAACCCAAGAAATAAGAGCATATTTGTGACAAAACAAGACAGGGTTTCATAAAAAATGATTTTGGTGATAAGAGAGGTGAGGGTAGTCATATCTTCTCCCAAATTTCTACGGAACATCCAATAAATAGAGAGAAAATTCATATTGACACAATAATAGTTATGAGATTCAAAATAGGAAAATAATTCTCACCTTAGAAGAGGGTGAAGGAAAAATGAGAAGGATATGACCTAGGAATCCATAGATACTGCAATAAATGGGTCATCAAGGGCTATAAAATATGTGAAAGACAATTAATGTGACATGGATGAAACCCTATATGCTGAGAGTGTGAGATCCATCCAAAAATGTATCCCTAACCATACATCAGGTCTCATGCATGTAAACATAATATTGATGTAAAATATATATGTTTTTTGAAATAATAGATTATTTTCTTAATTATATCAATGATATATATAAACAATCAATTGGCATATTTTTTTAAAAATTGATAATATTTTTTGAATAATAATAATGTAATAATTATATATATATATAAATAAATTATTGTCTTTCATTAATTATGAAATCATGAAATAATATATCTGATCTATATGACTATGTTTGAATATAATATGAATGAACTCATTTTTAATATGTTTAGAATTAAATAACATTAGAATGTAATCCTATATTAAATAATGTCATGGATTATTGCATTTTTATTGTAGGGTTTTAGGATAGGCATACCATGAATATGTTTTATTTACCTATATAAAAATCATTACTAATATTAGTCATACCATGGTCTCTATAAACATGCCATGGTTGATCAAATCATTCTGTGGTCCATAAAATTTCGGAGAGTGGCCATTGGAATATCTCTTGATGATAAAAATTGAAAGAGGATTTACTCAACTATGGTATGACGTGGTAGAAAAAAAATAATCATATGAAACTAGATAGAACGTCGAGATTGGAGACATTAGGATATCATTTTATGGAATTTCAAATATTTCAAAATAAGAAATGTTTTACACCATGTTATGTTTTGGTGAATCATATCATAGTTTTATGTTTTTAAAAAAATAATAAGTGTAGATACATTGATCCTTAAAAAATATTATTGTATGTTATATCATGCAGCATGAGAGTTGATTAATATGAATATCAAAATATAAAAATTATATAATATAAATAGAAATTGAGATTTTATATCATGACTTTTGGAGTAATTTATTTAATGGAACAAACATTATTGATAAATATGTTCATCTAAATGGTCTGGAATATGACTATAAAGGTTGAATATTTATAAACCACATATTTTTGGAATGTTGTGACATATATATATGATACATTACTATAATCTTATGGATACTTTTGATTTCCCTTTAAGGGGTATGACACAAGGAACATGACAACGTTGATTATTAATAGAAATAAATTCCCATCCATATATGTGTGGTATAGGATTTTATAAGATTATATTATTAATTAATTATAAGAGATGAATGATGGATATAGATTGGAGAACACACTTAAAAATATAATCCTTTTTTGTCATAGAAAAATAAAATAAATTATAATTTATTTAAGATATAAATATTTCAAAGGATTAGATTTTCATTAATGTTGACATAGATTTAATGAGAAAAAAATATGTATGGTTTTTAGTTTTTTATAGATTGATTATTTTACTAATAATTTCTATATTAAAATATATCTCATTATACTACTCATAAATCTTGTTATAGATATTTGAAAAGTTTTATAGGTCAATGGTATTGGTAGTAAAATGAGACTAAATATTATAATGATAAATATTTTGTTAGTGTAATTTTTTATTGTAAATTCTAAAATTTGGAAATCCATTCTCCAGGGATTTTCTCTGCAAATAGAGTTTTATTAAGAGAGTTTTCATAATGTTCAAGGGATAGAGAATAGTTTCTTATTTTTAATGGTCAATTAACTATTGTAGTAGGTGTGGTTCTGTCCAGTTTGAACCCTCCTTATAGGATAGGTTATGGGGATTACAATTCTAGAATTTGGTGTTGAGATATTGGATTCAATATTGGTTTTTTGGCATCCGAGTACACCATATTGAGTGAAAAGGCATGTGTTTATATTTTTATTAATTTTTCTAAAGATTACACATTTGAGGAATGAGGATGTGGAAAATTTATTGAGAGGACATTTTGAGAATTTATAATTGTCTTGGTGATTAGTGAGTTCCATAATAAAAAATATGATGTGTAGAGCTTATAACACAATGCTGATAGTAGTAATGGGAGTAAAATGAAATATCATTCTAAAACAAACATTGGTTGAGGTAAAAATGGATTGATGCTAATTATAATGTTGAATTATCCACTTGATTCCAAAACCTTGAAATATTAATTATGAATTAACCATAGGGACAATGGTTGTTTGGGCGGTTTAACACACTACAGTGAATGATTTCGGTCATCCTCAATAAATTGACAGTCTATAGCCCCATGGATTATATTTTAACTCCCTCTCTTGAACCCTAGATAATACTTTTTTCACTCATCATCTTCTACCCATGCATTGAATATTCTTAACCCCACAGTTTATTAATTGTCTTGTTTTTATTTGGTATGGTTTTTCATTTTTATTGGAATTATATTTTGATGTTCTTTTCAATAATGGCCATATTATTTAAATTTTAAAAAAGGTAAATCTAAATGATGATAAATTATTTAGAGAAAGAAATAGCAGATTGATTACATTAATAATGTATTTTATTAAATATGGGGATAATGTTTTCCATAATGATTATTTTTATTCATAGTTATGGTTATATATTTCAATTAGGATTCCCATTTTGTATAATCTATTTTTAATGAAATAGTTATTTCATGATACATATCAAGTTATATTTTTTATCGAATAATTATTTTTGGGGTGAATGAACATATTTCATTATTATTAGAGGTTTATGATCCTTGTTGTAGTTCCTTATTGATTTTCATATATGTGGAAAATAATTTTGAGTGGAATGCATGATCTAGTCATTTAGATATTTGATTTATATGAAATATATTTGTACGGATAAATTTATTTATGATTGGATCCATGTGAGGGATGGAGTAATGATTAATTAAAATTATGGAAGATTGAAATTTATATTGTTCACAATTGGTGTGGGAAAACAAACGACCATGATGTGTTCGGGGTGGGGATTTCATGTAAATATATTAAATAATTCTTAATTATTTATTGGTGAAAATAAATTGGAATGTTATTTATATGTTCAATTTTATATTTCATGTCATTGTTTGATATTTTTCACAGTGATTTCGTTTTTGATGTGGTACATAGATAATATGTACAAAATAATAGAAATAATAAATGAACATGGTAGGTTTATGGTTTTAACATATGATGGTGAAATAATTTAGATTATATGTAAGTAATTTATAGTGTATTTGAAATTTATATTAGAAGAGTAAAATATAAATAATATAAATGAAATTTTAATATCTAATTAATCAATTAAATAAATTTAATCTTGATATTTACGTTTGTTTTATATATTGACCGTTTGAGGGGATTCTAAAAGTATAGTACAATGATAGAAGACGATAATTATGAGGATTGTCAGTTTTCCGTAGTGAGGATTGTGTATGATATTACTTACAATATAGGATTTATTAATCTACCCATCCAAATGAGTTGGGAAATAGACACTCAATCATTTTTTAAGGTGTTCTCTATAAAATCTCAGACGATGAGTGAATTGAATGAAATCATATCACTCTACTACACTATGCTTTTATATATATGTGAGTAGGATTACCCTGATCCCTAATGTATTGTGTTGTTGAGTTTCTTCCAAATGAGGTTGTGATGGCTAGTGATTTCCATTAAAAATACGTTCTAATAATAACAAGATGTGGTATATCAAATAATTGCTTCTAGATTTGGTGGATTAATATTCCCATGTGTGTGAAATCATTGTACGTTATAGCTTAAGATATAATTCATACACATTGTATGTAGAGTCCTCCAAGAATATAGCCGGTCACTCTTAGGATAAGATTATGATAATATATTGGGTTCTATAGGATGTAGAAATTTCTAGGAATCTATTTTATATAGTGTAGGATTACAGGTTTGGGTATTAGCAAAAGGCATATATTTTGAGTTATGATAGAGAAAAAATATATCATAAGTGGAAGAATAGTAATTTTGTACACACACACACATATATATATAATATTTTAAAAAAATAATAATTTGTAATTATTATTTTTTTGACTATGATTTGGTGGGGATGGAAAACCATTATTAATTTTTATGGGTACATGCTATTTTTTTCACTTTTATAAATTTTTATACGTTATATTAATATACAATTAGTTTTTATGGAGGATCATAAAGAGTATACATGTTACAGTAAAAAAAAACATATAAAAAATATATTTATATAGTTAATTGATAAGTTTGGGGCAAGGATGAGTGTTACTTTCATAGATGATTTTTTTGATGATGTCAATGGATATTGTCTCAGGAGTCAATATATAAATTAGATTATCGTGTATTAATTTTAACTTTTATTTTATATATCAAATAATATGTGTTGGGGTTTTTAATTATTTTTATGCATGGTGTTGGTTTTTGGTTCATCTAAATTTATGTATTATTCGTAAAACATATAGAGGGTAATTCCTACTATCATTGTAATTGATATACTATTAAAGATATTCTCAAACACATGGTCTATTGTAGGTGATATTCAGTAGTCATTATCTCCCTTATTCTATATTCATCCATGGAGTGGATCCTTTGGAGTGTTGGGGTCATGAAAGTGTTTTATCATTAGTGATGTTTGAAAGGTAGGATAGAATTTGGAGTTATTAAATTCTAAGGATCTGTGGGATGGTAGAGAAAAATTTGAATAGATCATAGAGAGTGTAGAAAACAAGGATATAAGATATGGGAAGAAATTATTTCCATCATTAATGATATTGAAGTATTATTATGTTATATAAACATAAATATGATGATGGTGTTGTTTATTTGGAAAAGACCTAGTAAATGATCAAGCATTATGATTTTATGGAGATGTTTCTGAACCCGTTAGATAATAGAAAGTATATTGAATGTAATTAATAAATTAATAACATTCCTATAAAATGTATTTAAGAGTGGGTTTGGTGGTTATATATTTTTTTTATTTGATATAATTTTTACCAATTATTCACCCCATTAGGTTTGCGAAGAAAAAGATAAATAGGATGTTCTAGTGGATCACTATAGAGTTGAGGTGGATAATGATGAAACATGGGGGTGGAAAATATATGTTTTTTAGCAGTAGATTTTGTATATTTATGAAGGATATATTTTGGATACATAGATAGTGGATATCTATTGGGTGGTTGAGACATTATTTTGATTATTTTTGTTAAGAAGGACCATCTGACAACATTAATTATGGTGATTTTTCAGGGGTTAGCTCAATAGTAGTGTATATAATTCAATGTTGTCCATGTGGAGTCTAATTGTTGGTGGGAAATTTTTAGGGATATGTTACATGATGAGTTTCCATATTTGACCATAGATATGGATTGTTTTTAGGAGATACATACAAAACGATATTGGAGTTACAGTGTTTGAGATTTTATCATCCACTACACGAGCCTTTTATATTTCTCACATAACCATCTACAGGATGATGTGTATATTGTGACAAATTTATTGGATGTGGTTTTATAAGATAACATTTACATGGTTATTCCATTTATGAGGGATTCATATACTATGATACTAGAAAATAACGTGGTCATTGAATGGATACTTACTAAGACCTGATGGTAAATATAAAGGAGTCATGATGACGATTCACTAAGAAGAGTTTCAATCATGAGGTTTCAGTTTTAATTCCAAAAAATAAGTTTCAATTAGTAGGGTGAAGGATTAAACCCATTATCAGTCATTTAAATATGAATAAAAATACCATACACCTTTCAGTAGGTCAGGTGTGATTTTTTAGACCAATTTTGGAAGTATCTATAAGAAGGGTGATTGTATAACCTTCCTCAGTAGTCATAGATTGGATCCTAGACAGATCCATATCATAACCATTGAGTTTTTTTTCATTTGAGGTAGAAAATGTAGTATGTAATACCTAATAATGATCTATAGAGAGGGAATATGGTATAATGAGTATATCCCCCCATCACATCTATCATTAACATGGATTGTAAGAAGTTTGAAGGTTTTCTCAATCAGGGTAGGATAGGGTGTGAATCATTACATGATTTTATCCAATAATTATTACATAAATTGAGAGAAAATTATGATGTAATAAGAGGTGCTATACAAATACTTCCAACTATGTTTTACACATTTTTTTTGTTTAGGATGTACACACTCTTTTTTCCTCCCACTCAATACCCTTATTTGGGACATGTGGTTGAGTGGAATCTAGTGACATTGGAATTGAAAATGTATGTTAATGCATGATATATCACATACGATATGTGAAATGAATAATAATTTTTATTGGGATGAACCACTCTTGGGGAAATTTCACATGTTTTTATATATATCTATATGGCTTCATCTATGGAAAGGTTTTGTTTTATTAAATCATGTTTTTTGTTGATTAGTTTTGTTTTCCAATCATATTGTATGACACTAATGGAGGCCCTGAAATAATTATTTGTGAGAGAACCCCTATAATGGGATATTTGTGGTTATATACAAATATATATTATTGTTCATTATGATACTCTGTTCTTTAGATGATCATTCAATGGTGTTTTCATGGGTTGTTGAATATTACCCTGATGTTTATATCAAGAAGGCTGTAATGTTACTCCATCGATAAGAGATAAATTTTTTATAGTGATAATAATGTTTTGTCATTGAAATAAATGTATCCTTGTATGATTATATATTATTAATTTCAAGAAATTTGGATTAATATTCATGGTCTTGTGTTGAGAAGATTCATTCGGCCTAGTATGTTTCCTTAGGCAAATTTTGTTTAATTTTACTACTAGGGAAAGAGTTGTGTATGGTTGGTCATCAATTACAATTTTATGAATAATGTTATAGTGAAAAAAATATATCCCCTCTAGATTATTTCCATCGTATTCTTCTGTTTTTAGAGAGTATGTTGGTTCTTAATGTAACAACATAATATTTTAAAAGATGTACATTATATACATTTTCATGTTCGACATGGAACCCCATGTTTAAATGAATTGTGAGATATATGACTCTAATAATATTGAATTAAATTAGAGGGTGAATATTATTACCTAATTTCTATAATATATATTAAATTTTTACTCAACAAAAATTTATTGAAAAATTCATATAAAAGAATCAACAAATTTTTAATAAATTAATTTTCGTTAAAAATGATTTTTATTGCATTCTATAAAAAATTAATTGAATTAATTTTTATAGAATATAAAAAATAAATTATAAAATAGATTATTTTTTTGGAATCCTCATAAAAAAATGAATTAGGTTAATATTTAGGTTATTTTTTGGAACATATTGACTTTTTATTGAATACAGAAAATTATAGAGTGTGAAAAAATTAATTTATTTTCAATAAATTATGAAATATAACATTCCAATTGTTCATTTAATTTTATTTCAAATTTAAAAAATATTCTTTAGTTATATTAAATATAATTAATAAATTTTAAATCCAATTTATTTTTCCATTTAGTATATGTTTTTTTGTCCAAATACGCAATTTTATGAACTTTTTTTAAAGTGCATATTACCTTTAAATTTTAATTAATTAAAATAACACTTAATGTGTAATTAATTGAACTAAATTTAGAAATTATATATATATATATATGAAAATCATAATTTAAATTAATAATATTATAATCACTTGACCTAGTGTGTATATAAATTCTTATTGTTGTTGAAAAATATATTTCTTGAAAATTTTCTTTTCATCGGATTTCTGGGATTAATTTTAAAATTAAATTATAAAAATTAAATGAATTGAATTTGGTAAAAAATATTACAATTTTGAGTAAGAATTATTTAAATTATATATTATTCTAAAATTGAATTGTTTTATTAATGAATACATAAAATAATAAAAAATTTACCTGGGTTTTAGTGAAAACAGGTTTACCATAGGTCTAAACTAAGAATATAAGTGATAAAATGAACTAAAAACATGTGTAAAATACAATTATGTTAATAATTTATACTTATATCATCAATGGTTCATTTTGGAGGCTTTCAGATTCTGAAAATCAAGTTAATATCTTTTTATTTTCAATTTTTTTTAGTATTCCACTCACCCCACCTATAAATATTCCTCCAACTATCCTATTCAATTTACATATTAATATAATTTTTTATAATCCAATACCTAAAAAATACCCTCAATTATTCCATCCATATCACCTATATCTCCTGGTTTTATCATAAATCAAACCTATGATAGATTTTACTAATAACCTAAGGATGTTATCTCAGAAGAAGAGACATGCATCACCAATTCATCTTATTTTTATCTTCCTCCTCATTAAAATTTTATTCATTTATTCTTATATAATAAAACTAGTATCTCTTATATAAATAGATATTATTATGTATTTGTTATAATCTAAATCCACCTCCACTAGTATAAAATCGGGAAAAACATTCATTCATGTGTACGATGGACTACCGCCTGCTGATCTGAGGTAATTCATTGGACATTATCATCATATCCCAGGTATTGTAATAATATTGGATTTAATGTACATATATTATATCTAAAACATTACTAAATTGTTTTAAATATGATATCAGTTATACCTTATTATGTTTCATTCCTCAGGGATATAATAATATTTCATTTGTAAATGGAAGACAACCTCATCACTTAGCTATGTGATTTGGTTGTCAATAAAACTATTCATGGAGGGAAATAATTTAATTACCAATGAATATATGTTATATATATGAATAATCTATTTTATTAATGAAAATTTTAGATTTCTGAAAATATCATATATCATTTAATTTTTCTCATTTCCATTCACTGAGAAAGTACGACATCGTTCATGTCTACGTGTCGACTAATGCCTTAATGGTGTAACACCACATCACATGGAAGATATATATTAAGGTATTAAAATAAATGAAATGATAATTCGGATATTTGTATTATTATATTATGATAAATAAAACATACCTTCGTTACATAATGACTATTGAAGAATGTGAATCTTACTCATTCATATGTACGACATACTGTGGCCATTATTATGTCATATTCAATTTTCCATAACCATTATTTTTTAATGATTATAGAAGTATTATTGATTTTTCAATATCATAATTATTTCATTACTATAATTTTTGAGGTGATGGATCACTAACCCAATTATCCTTGGACAACTCTCTTAATCCATTTTCAAATAATGAGTCGAACATCCTCAAAACACGCGATGTGAACTTACCTTATTAAGTATTTCAATGTGTCAGTAAAATGAATAATATAAATGATTTATGTATATGTTGTTAATCCAAAAAATTTTTCTTATAAAACAGGATAATTGATTAATTCATAATGTATTATAGTTAAAGGACATACATGGAATGTCAATACTTATGGTATTGGGACATCATCTCAATTTTCATTTACTGAGGAATATTTTAATGTTTTTTAAAATAATATAAATTATAACATGGATTTAATACCAATATTTGTTGTAATAAAGTGATTACTTTGTAAATAATTGTATTTTATGTTTTAATTCTAATTATTTCATTTGGTGGTATTTGAATTGAATGTTACCCTATGATATAGAATTTCATAACTCAATTTATTTTCATTAAGTAATGTTACTACTTTTGTTATGTTGATATTCCATGATTATGTAAGTAATTTTTGTATCATAAGTTTTATTTAAAAAAATTATACGGATTTATATTTTATTTACATAACTTATTCATTGATTAATTACAACTTCAACATTATGATCATTGTAAGGGTTTCTCGTTTAAAATTGTCTTCTTTTTAATACTTGTTATATTATTCAACTTTATTATTTTATATGTTTCATTTTCATCCCTTATTTATATTTTATATCATTAATATAATTAGTTACACTATATTAAAATTTCATTTTATGTAATTCATTCATCGAGATATCGAATGAAAATTTACCAATGTGGAAATGGTTCAATGTCAAAATATTCATTTTAATTGGGGTAATTAGTGCTTGAATGTCCATTGAATAGAATTGTTTAATAATTTTATAATAAACACATTAAATTTTATTCTCATATATTTGTTAATAAATTTATCATGTAACAACACAATATTCCCCCCTTTGGTAATTTATTTTTTTGGAAAATAATATTATGAAAATCCAAAAATATTTCACAATTATTTTTAAAATCAATTTTCATCCAAATCAATTTTTTTTTCAAAAATGAATCAATTTTTTTCAAAACGATTATTTTATTAATAAAATAAATATTAACATGTGTTTTACTATTGAATAGTATTTTTAAAGGATTGTCCCTATAATTTTAGAAAAAATTACATCATGGATTTTACCAAAAATTTGATGGGAAACATTTTTTAAAATACTAATCATCAACTAAATTTTCCACCATCATGTCCTCTCAATGAAAATTATTTCATTAAGTTTTTATAATTTTTCCTGTTTTAAATAATTTCATTTTTCAAAATGGAAATTATATTTTACCAATGAAATGTTACAAATGATCATCCAAATTATTTTCCATCTAACATGACAACCATTAATGATAATCAATATGAAAATGTTTTTTTACTAAATAATATGTAAATGAAATTTTATTGGTATTTTCATTAATAAATTTGAACAACCTATGATGTTACATATTCTACAATGGGATATATTTTTGTTTTGACATCCTCATTCTTTTTTAGGATGAATTATGAATGTTTGAATTGATTTTCATGGAACACATTTCATTTCTATGGGTTAATTATATTTTGAAAATAATAATGGATTTTCTATCAGTTTTATTATGAGATGAAGGATATCGTATTTTTTTAATATGTTACAGTTATTATACATTGTTTTTTATGGGGTGTTCTGTTATGAACCATTGATTAGTGGTCATATTATAAACCATTTTGGTATTGTTAAATTATAATCCAAATATACATTGTTGTTTATAAACTAACGAATGATTGTTCTATTATAGCCCCCCCCCCCAGTTCATTATTTTCTCTTGACATAGATGTCGAACATATTCACTATTTCATTTTTATGAGTGATATGAAGATGATGTTTTGGGATACCAAAACTATTTCTTTATTGTTTTTATTTGTTATAATGATTGATTTGATGAATTTTGAAGTAATATAGATCATCATAAATGGTTCTTATGAATCCTGTATTTTAATAAGATTTATTCCATGTTATAGGATTGATGATATTGGTATTGATGAATATGAATATTCTTATGTTATCCTCCCGAACATTTATTATTTAATAAAAAACATAATCACATATTAAGGAAATTTCAAACATTAAATTGTCAATTATCTTGGTTGCCCTTATTGGTCAGTTCAGATCATCCTTATTATGTTTCCCTTTAGCCAGGTTATGATGGATGACAATAAATGTTTTGTGTCTAAAATTATTTCTAATGTGAATGATTTTATAAGAGGTATTTAAGAAATAATTATGAATTTTTAAATAATCATATAGGGGGAGATTATTTTAATATTTATGAATCAGTTTATTATGAATTCATGTTGTTAAGAATTTTTATGACCTCAAAACTATTAGTCAAGATTTAGTGGTTACATAATTACATTGGAATAAGAAAAATGGGACTTAATCCTCATGGAATAAATAGTTTATTATTATAGGTAAACTAGACACAAAATTGAAATTAAAATTACAATTTAAGATAGAAAATATAAAATGTTTTTTCTTTTAGAATTTAGTATTTCAAATTAGCACATTCTTACATATCAACTAGAAAATAAATCACTTTATCCTGGGAATATAAATAATCAAAAACGGTGAGATAAAATTCACAATAATTTAAAAGTACAATATAATCAATCATTAATAAATAATGAAATATCAATATCATATGGAAAATAACTAAAACACATTCAATATGAACAACAACATTATTACTATATGGAATGAATAAATGATTGTCATATAAGTCCATATATATTATCACATGATCTTGAAACTTAACCTTCTAATATTATAATTAATGGAATAATAAAATAGACATAAATTAATATTCTCTTAATAAGTAAATATATAATTTCGACAATAAAAACATATTATCAATACCTTTGACAATACATATAAAAACTATAGGTAAAACCCAAAGTAATTTTGAAGACTAATATTTATCAAAATACCAACTTATGCATTGAGGGGCTATTTAATATTAGGCCTAACATAAAACAAAATTAGTCCAATGAATTATAGAAAATAATTTTAGGGAAAATAATCAAAATAAACATTCCTATAAAGACAAATTATATAATAAATTTTTTTACATACCCCCAGTCAATAAACATAACCATAAGATATCTAGAGTAATATTGTGAGTAGTAATAAATTTGTGGATCCTTGTTCAAATGGGTCATATACCATAAAAATAAGTAATAATTATATAATTGATAACAAATATCCATATTGTATCATATGTACCATAAATGTTTGTTGTTATTGAAGAATTTATATACAATACAAATGACATTATTCGTTTTTGAGGAAAATAAAATTTTCACATTAAAATATTTTTTTAAAAAATAAAAAAATGAATTGAAAATAGGTTTCCTGTATAATATACTTTGAATAGTATAATATAATATTAAAAACATTTATATTTCATAATCATGGAAAATTATGTACATTTCATACATGGTTAAAAAAGTTTCCACTTTTAGTTTTTGTAAAAGCCCAATGGGTCTTGTTTGAAAATGACACATGCATTCTATTAGAAAATTTTAAAAAAATTAGGCAAAGATAAAAATTGTTTTGATAAATAATATGGAATCTATTAAAAAAATATTATCTTTTATGAAACATTTAAATGTATGAAAAGGTATTTTCGACCAAAGACAAAAATAATGACCGATTTTCTAAAATAAAAGTTTCCATCATTTTAACCACCAATGAGAGGAAGATGATAATATTACCTAATAATTTCATGAATAACTATTTTAGATGAATAGGTGATAAATATAAATTATATATTATTATGTAAATTGATACATAATCAAAAACCCAAATACTATTGAGATTTGGAGAGAACCAATACCACATTGGTGAAATTTGATTAATTTCCCCAATGAATGAAATATATTCAATTTAAAAATTACATAACATTAATAGTAATATATTGACGACTTAACATATCAAAGGAGTATTATAAAAAAATTAAGTCTTGAATATGGAATATGTATTACAAAAGTAAAATTAAGATGTTGAACGAATACCTTAGGCTCAACTTTATTTATGTGTTTGTGAACCTACAATATAATACATTTATCATTATTATAAATATCATAATAAACCATAATCATATATCTCATACCATATATTATTTTCCTATATTATTTTATCACTACTTTATAAACAATTATTAGTTAATATCATTGTTTAAGGTGATAATTACTTCGCTTTTCATGAATGTTATGTTTTGGTAATTTCAATACTCTTACTTTGATCATGGTTACATCATACCCACAATTTTTAACAAGATATTAAACTCATATATATATATAGTAATCTATAAAACATAGAGATATACAATGTATGACATTATTCATAGAGACAGTAAGTTGTATGTACGTATGAATGTTGTTTCCATTTTTGTAGATAGATTGAATAAAAGGAAGGTAAATAACATGTCACCATAAATAGAGTCATTTATGTTCAGTTTTATCAAAAATAATATGTATATTTATTTTCATTACCATCCAACAATGTCTTTATTGAAAAATGGTATCATGTCTTCTCTAGGTGGTAGTACACCAAACACATGAGCGGTGTTATTATATTTCTCATGGAATGTAATGTAATAAGTTATTTGAAATATCAAAATTATTGATTTTTAAAATATATTAAAAATATCATATATATTAATTTAATATATTCATATTTCCATCCTTGTAAAATTTAATTTTGAAAAAAATCACATCAGTTTGTGAGGTGGTAGTCTGCCATACGCACAAGAGAAATTAATATTTTTCAACTAGTTTGTTCTTAATATGTAATATTAGATACTATAATTATATAATTATATTAATATAAAAATATAATGTACATATATTTAATCCTTAATTATATATATCTGTTAGAGTTGGTGATTGAACATAAATTACATCAGTTCGCATGGAGGTAGTCTGTCATACACCCAATCAACAGTTTCATTTCCCATTTGATGGAAGATGAAAAGGATATATGTTATTAAATTTATATTATAAAATAGATTTATATAGGATTTGTTTTGTTATATTTACATATTTTATTAATATTTTAAAGATTTGGAGGAATAAATAAAATGAAAAATTATTGTTAAATACTATAACACTTCATCGGAGAGCCTCTTTGGGTTTATACTTAAATAATTATTAGAATGGCTTCCTAATAAAATGGAATCATATATGATCTTGGAGGGATTTATGGAACACAATTGGACTGAGATTGGATGATCCAAGGTCTTTTCTAGTGTTATGTGTAGCAAAGAGGATGTGACCTTTTATAAGTGGTGGGGACGACACACATGGGATTTTTAAAAAGAAAAAGTGATACCCATGTTTTCTTCATGAAAAAATATTCCAAATGGGTAATTATAAAACCATTTAATATATAATATCCATATATTTCTATAAAATATGAGGCATGAATTGTTTTGTCATTTTAACCATAATATTAATGGTTTAACTCTTTTGTTAACATGTTCACACTTTAACAACTGTAAATAATTTTTCTTATTTAGATATTAGATATGATAAAAACCATTGTTGAAAATATTATGAAAAATAAATTATACTAAAAAAAATTTAATTCATTTTTTCAAATACAATTCATTGATGTTGCAGTTTTCTATATAATTGTAAAATAGTAAACACATCGAAAAAAGTGTTTTTACAATGAAAATCATTCAAATGATTAAAAAATTTTATTATTAGAATTAAATATTGAAGTGATTAATATTAACACAATTAGTCAAATTAGTAGTATAATGGAATATGTTTTACAAAAATTCAATTTGAAAATATATTTTAAGAAATTATATGGTATAAAATAAGATCCATTTTTCATTTAAAATCAGTATTTTTCACTATTAATCTTAGAAATTAATATATTTAGAAAAATCATAAAAATCAACCCAGAATAATTTTTTTACATTCAAATTTAAAAAATGAACATAATTTGGATAAATAAAATTTTTAAATATCATAAATCATAATACTAGAATATTTTCATAATGATCGACTAAACCTATTTACATGAAAATATAAATTTTTCAAAAAAAACTATTTTCCTTAAAAATGATAAATATATACACCTTAATTTTATTTATACATGTATAAATAAAAAGATTTTAATAAAACGATTTTCATAAAAGATTTTGTTTTATTTGTAGTCACAAATTAAAAATCCTGGTCATAATGGTCTTAATATATAGTTTCACATTTGATATTAACTGATGTTGCATGCATCACAAAATTTCAGTGGGATTGAATTTATTTAAAAATGAAAATATCATTATTTATTGAGGTTTTAAATGAAATTATAAAATTGTTTTTTAATTTCATATATTCTATTTAACATGATTTCCATCTTTAATATCTTACAAAATCACATTATTCTACCTTAACTAAATTGCATTCTTCTCATTCAATCATGATCATGTTAATTAAGTGTTTTGAAATTTCAATTGCATTTTTTGAAATTCCACATATTAAAGAAGGCTAATAAAAATTATTCTAAATAATAAAGAAATAGAGGTATAAAATTCATCTATAAGAACACATAAGTATACTTATAAATATGAAAAATATTGGTTAGATGATAGAATATGGACATCGAAGAAAAGAACAAATAATTATTGAGAGATATTGAGATCACTGATCCTAAGAAAGTGAATGATCAGGAGAATTCCAATGGCCCCGAAACATTAAATCTATGTTGAGTTAAAATACCATTGTTTCATTAGATACTATTTTATTAGGGTAACATTTTTATTTTTTGATATATTTAATATAATTGATGGATTCTTTCACTATTAAGATGTATACCACTGTAAAATATTCATAAAAATCATCCTTTTATTTTTCGTTGATCAATTTACAATTCATTTATTAATTAACGAAATTAATATAAATGAAGTATTTTTTATTAATGAATCCATAAAATAATATTTCAGTATATTATATGATCCATAAAAGAGTAATAATTTATTCATCTAATTTTTAGAAGAACAAAAAATGCTATCTCATGTCATCTAATATAATAAATTAATATCTAATGACATAATAGTATCACAAAAAATTAAAAATAATCCATTTCATATATTATTATCCTTGTGAATCATCTAAAATAGGTTTAACTAAATTCAATGTTCAATAATTTATAAGGAAGGTTTCTAAATAAACATTATATTCCCCAAACTATATAATGTTGTTCTTAATGTCACATTCCAAAAATCTGTACACAATGACCACTATAAAACCACAAACAAAACACTATATCCTTAAAAAAATTATTTTCTCTTGCTTACTCCTTAAGGAAAAACATTTTGTAAACTCTACCAATGTTAATGTAATCCAATTTTTCATCAATTCATTAATCAATTCCGTTGTCATAAATTCATTCTAATTTAATTTATCAAGATCATCCAACACCTTATCCAAAATAAACACCATTGTATTAATATAATTAATATATAATGGGTTAAAATTAACTTAATAATACTTGTTTTTTAAAAAAAATATTGTGTTTCCCAAAAATCACACTTACAGGCCAAGGTTGCAGTTTTACATATTATTTCACATATTCAATGATAAAATCAGAAATAAAATCGTTATAAATTTTCATGATTAAAATTACATAACTCTTGAATTAGAATAAACAAAGACTTAAATAATTCAGCATCATTCAAAAACCACTAACTACACTTGATCATGTTATTCTATAATAACTCTTCCCTTTTATATATCATTGGTAGTCTCTTCATCATTAGTCGTATAACCATTACTCATACAAACATGTTGATTATAATTAAATTATTTTCCTCTTAGACATAAATTTTCATAATGTCCATTAACTCAACATCTAATAGACTCAATTATCTATGATACCTAGGGATACAGTAATTATCATCAATTTCAGTAACCAAACTTTTCAATTTTATTCATAAACTACCAACTTCATGTTCTTCTTTTCCACACACAAAACATATTCATGTATCTCAAAGACATTAACTTTAATGTTTCTTCAAATATTAATTGGATATAGAAAACATATTATTCATTACTTATTGGTCTATAACACCCAAGATCTTAGTGAACCCCATCCTTAAATTTTTTTGAGTCCAATAGTTGGTTAAGGAGAATGTTTTTATTAATATATCATGATAACTTTTTTGGAATAATGAAAACATACTTCATTATATTCATATTAATATTTAGTTGACCATAAAGATATTTTATAATTAATTTATTACTAACTAAGTTCCTTATAGTTCGTCCCATTGACTAAAACAAAAAATCATTATGTAGGAAGCAATAATCATAGTGGGAAACCACATAATCATAAAAAAATCATTCTAGGACATAAAAATAATGACAGCTTCTATTAATTATAATACACCATCGATTTCATTCTAGTTAATTCATAGTAATTATAAATTAAAATAATTCATAACTGAAGATAATGAAAATGTTATTTGAGTAATCAAAATCTCCCAGGAGTTTCAAACCATGTGCACAGAAAGCCCACTATCATGTACCAGGTAATTCTTGTGTAAAGCATGAAATTAATTTTTTATGTTATTTCCCCTATGTATTTCTCCCCTAGAACTACATCCAACTATAATATTTATGTAAGGATTTATTTCAAAGGAAACGACATATTCTCTAAATTAACAAATCATTAGAATGTTATTCATATACTTACACTCATCTTTAATGTAATTTATAGAGTATTATTATGTATTATATGATATCTAAATTCAAATACCGTACCTTTCATGTAACCTCCCTCTGATAACATCTATAATGATCTTGAACCATCTTTCCCAATGTTGTTAGTAACATTATTACATTAGAATAAAGAATAAGGAATAAACTACTATTGTAGTGAATATTTTATTAGTCCAGGTATACTAGATAAATAATTAAAAATTTCATTACAAAAAATAATAGAAAATTATTCATGTGTCTTATTTGTGAATGTAATATTTATCCTTAGTATAAAAATTCATATCAGTTACAAAGAACCTCCAGGTATATTGAGGAAAATAAACCATAAGAATTCGGTTGGCTTAGATAATCAGTTAGGGTAATCATATACTGAAAGCTATCAAAAATCAATTATCCATAGTGAATTTAGGAATGTAAATAACTAAAACACGTGCCATATAAATGAACACTTTATCATAATATGGTTGGAATAAATGTTGGTGAAAAAACCAAATAAACAATCACATGATCCTGATTCTTATCTATGTTTATTTAAGGTATTTAAATAATGAAATGGGTTTTAATAACTAATCTAATAAGAATAAAATGAATAATATTAGACATCACAAACAATATATAAAAACATTTCATAAAATATTTTAATATAATGTGAATAAACCCATTAAATTTGGCCAACTGATGATGTTTCTTTCACAAGTGATCCTTCCACATATTCGGTTAATATTGTTTGTATTATAGAATGTTACATGATAGATATATTCAATTGTTATTTTCAGACCATATTTCTCTTAATTTAGTATTTTTACTGTATATGACAATTATTTGAGATTGGGATGATGTAAGGTCTATGATTTATAAATCCATTCTATTCATTCTTTCATTAGGATTGGAGATATCATGATAGAGTTAAGAGGATATGTAGTGATTATACAAATTTTTATGACGTTTAAGGGTCACCAAGTCATACTCATAGGCATGGTTCTGTATTTTTTAAGATTTATTTGAAGTCTGGTTTTGGGTTAGTCCATTCTATCCTTATGTGTTTAAAGATTTGTCATGTTTTCGGATTTTTAGTACCAGAGTACACCAATGGGAGTTAAAGAAATTATCTAGGGTTTTATATATTTTTTTCATGAGGTTTCACACATGAAAAATGAGGGTAATTAAAGAATATTGAGAAGTTTTTTTGTGGAAGTTAATATGGGAGTGTCATTTCATGAATCCCACAATCATAAACTACTAGTGTGGACCTTATTAGTCGACACTATTCGGTGCTTTGAGTGTAAAAAGAAAAACTTTTCAACACCAATCTGTGATGGGGGACATACTGGTTGTCATATTAGCAAGATGAGAGATCAAAATGAAACTGATTTGGGTGATTCCAACCCCTTAAAAATTGTATTAGACTTGTATTATAGAAACCACGTGAGTTTTGGGAGTTAACCATGTTGTATTAAAATCTACAAAGAATCCTTTATTTATATAGTTCCCAATCATCCGTGTTTTTAATTTTTTTCTATTACTCTAGAATTTTACCCAACTCATTTATCTCTTATTTCCATAACACTATTAAATTAAGAGCATAATCACATTTTATTTCCTAATTAGACTCTCAAATCAAGTTATACTCCACTACCATTTCCAGTTATTATTTCCCCACTTTTCAACTCCATCTAAGATTCCATTTTCATAGGATTCCAAAATTTATATTTGACGTTTCATGACAGTGTTAATGGTATTTTTATTTATAGGGTTATGGTGGTGTTTTATTGAGTTTTGTTGTGTAATTTACTTTAGTGGTGATTGTTTCTTGATTTTATATTCCTTATCATGGAATGATGATCTTCAAATCAGGGTTTCAAATATAATAGTTATCATTTCTGTTATATTAATAGTTGAATTATTCATGATTTATATTTTTTTTATAAATGGTAATTTTTTCGTTAATTATATAATAATATAGATAAGGAAATATCATGTTTATCAATAATTTAATAATTCAGAAAATTTTCAAATAATAATAAATACTGAATGATATTTTAATCTATTAACTGAAATAAAACTATTTCCCTTGAATTATTTTGTTGTAATTAATTAAAAAAATTATTAGAGTTTGAAACACATGTCAAAGAATTAAGAGTTAAGAATCATATATATATATATAATGTAATTTTATAAAATTTTAATTTTCACATGGTTATTATAATTGATATTTCATGTGATAAACTAAATGAATAGTATTGGCGTAATCATATTACCTAGTGTTTTTGAAATATTCCTCCAAAAATTGATTATTTAGTATTGTGATCAAAATATTTTGTACTACCTGTTAATGTTATTTTTTGTCATGGTTACATTAATGAAACAATAAAAACCTACATCTGATTGAAGATAAAAATAAATAGAAGAGGAACTGGAACTATGATTAAATTCCTCTACGATTATATTATGTAATTTCTCAGACATCCCTGGTCAAATATTTTGTGAAAATACTATTCATAAAGTGTTCTATGAGGTCAATGTGACTTATTTCAACACCTTCTATAAAGTTCCATATTTCCAATGGTGACTCTCACCAATTCTCGTGATGGTTAGTTGTGATGATGACTCATGATAGTGACTCATGTCAGTGAATCACAATAGTGAATAAGAATTGTGACATCAAATGATAACTTGTGAGGGTGACTCATAATGGTGACTCACACGAGTGTCTCGTGATAGTGACTCATGATGGTCAATCATGACGGTGACCCACGATGGTGACTCGTGATGGTTACTCATAATGGTAATTTGTGATTTTGACTTTTAATACTAACTTGACATGTTGACTTCTAAGGATTACTCTGGATAGTTACTATCTACAGTGACTTTCACTAGTGACTCACAAAGGAGACTCGGCTAACGGTGTCCCATTCAAACAATTCTCTTTTTTTTTCAATTATCCAAGTTTTTTAGTTTTTCCATTTTGATAAAATTATTTGACGTAAAATGAGTATAATATCATATTTAAGTTTTTTTGGAACCATTTCAAGGGATATGTCTTATATCATTAAATTCCTAAGAGTCTGGAGGATTTTAATTAGTCGTAGCAAGTAATCTTGATGGGAAACGTCTTTCATGGAATGTTTAAGATGTTTCTAATCCATGACCCTATTTTAGACCTTCCAAGGTCTGAAACACATTTCTCTTAGTTAATGACTTCTTCTTATATCAGGGAACAAGACACCCATATGTATCATCCCTATTAGATTCTTGTGTCTAGGCTGGGTCATATCATTCATGTTTCCCCTGGAGGCTTCTCCTAAGGCACGTTCCCCCTATTTTCACAATTATAATGTGTTTATCGTCTCTCCATCCATGTATATTTACTTCATCCCTCTTAATTGTGTATCATGCAGGGTGGGATTTGTGATGATTCCCACGTGAATATAGTTGAATCCAAATTAAATAAATATAATTGAATCAGTTTAAGATCAATATGAAAGGGGTGGAGAAATTTGATGCATTATATTCTTGTTATTTTTTTCTTTTGTTGATGTGAATTATATGTGATAAACACAACACTACAAATCATATCCATTGGTGGTCGTTGTATTCACTCTAATTTTTTTTTGATATTTTTTAAACACTTGTATATTTAAATTTTAAAATCTTGTACCCTTCGATAATAAACGAATCCACCATGATTACCTAGTTCTTTTGAATCCCATGAATTAACAAGTGAAATTTATTATGGGATGACTCAATCAATATGGATTTCTATTATGGATTAGTATGTGGGTTGATGTTTTGGCAGCGATAGTGTGGTTGTGTGTGCAGGGGATATGGAATGTTAATTGACCATGCTATGATGTGTGTATACACTCTATTTTATGTTGTGGGTTGGTTTGGGAGGTATGGTGGTTAAACATGTAGATGATAAATCAACCATGCCATGTAATGGAATCTTGGGTTGATAGATTGTTTAATTTTGGAATGGATGATATGTTTTGTGCAGCGGGGATGCTATCGGGTTGTGCAGTGATGTTTTTTATTCATAATATATTTTGTGTTTGGTAGATTCCTAGAGAGTAATGGAATATATGAATAATTATTCAGTTAATAATGTTTGGATCTGTACTAATTTCGTTTTGTTAATGGGATAAATAAATGAGTTGTGAATAAAAAAATGTATTGATTTAACGACATCTATTGGAAATTGGGAGGATGTTGTGTCTTGTTTTGTAGGAATTGCATTATAGGTATAAGTGATGTTTGAAGTATTGTGTGCTTGTTGTCTAATTGAAACCCATAGGTTGGGAATGAGTGTTTGTTATTATATCTATATATACATTTATTTACGTTTTTATTTATATATGTACCCACCCTAGTAACCCCCATCATGATGGGGGGACAATGACTTTCCCAAACATCCTGGTGAGAGGATGGATGACTAGCCACCCGCTTTTCCCTACTACTTATTCAAGGTTGTGGTAGCCCACGATTCATCAGGCAGATTGTGGTCTATGGGGACTAGGATTGTGCGGGCATGTTTTGTTTTCCCATGTTTCTTTAGGGTGAGATGTGTGGTGCTTTCCCAGGTTTTATTGGGATGAGTTGTGTTTTGATTACCTAGGTGTTTTCAGGATGAGATGTGTTATATGTCCTAGGTGTATTTGGTTGGAAAAAGATGTGGTATGGGGACTAGGTGTCTGTTTTTGATATGCAATGTGGATCATGGCCCCAAATATGGGAAACAGTGTGGTTGTGAGGCCAAGGTGTGTGTGGGTGGGTTGTGATGTGGTGCATTTATAAGATATGAGATCTCAATGATGTTTTTTATTATAAAAAGAGGAAAAATAGTGGGATGTGTTGTGGGTTATCGTATCATATATGTGCTTACTAAATTACTTTAATTGACATAATTTATATGATGAACATGCCTTGGTGAGGTGGGGAAGGTTAGTATACACTGTTATGTGTTGTTGGTTCTACAATATTCATATGAAAGCATTAGTATGCTTCTCTCACTTGTTCATAAGAGACATTGGGTTTCCCAAATGAGTTTACATGTATTCTCCCTCTTTGTATAAAAACTGATGTATGGTTTCTAGGGGAATTACTTGGACTGTGTTTGAACTTACTAGCTCACACATGGAGAGTTATTATGTCACAACTTCATATTACTTTGAGTACTTACTTTGGTGTTTTTATTATATTTTTAGTTCTTTTATATTAAACATTCATGTGGGATGGATTTGGGATATCTTATATATATATTTATCGATGTGTTTAACATGGAGTTATTTTGGGATAAATCATCTTATATCTCAATAATTTTTTTCCTACAATGGAAATGCCTCCCATTATGGGAGATTGTATACCCTTGGTGTTGGTCGCCACCCTAGGGCAAATTGGAGGTGGCACATTGGGGTCACTATCTCCCTTTCATCATTTATGGCCTATGAGGGGTATGTTTAGAGGGTGGGGGTCACAATAGAATAGTGTCAAAGGTGATGATTGAGAGATATGGAGAAGTTTTTAGTTAGGATAAGTGAGGATTTCGTGGGTTGTTTGGGAAATAGTGTATGATGATATTGGTGCCTAACATAGAATAGGGGAAGATATAAATGACAAGATATTGTATCCACACCAACCTCCCCCTAGATTCAATTCAAGGACTCTGAGCCGACCAAAAGACTATGTGAGTCAAAACTGTTTGCATGGTACATAGCTAGAAAAGTTTCATGCATCATAATTACTTCTGTTATTATGTATATTGGGATATTTTTGTAATGATAAAATTTGAATAATGAAAATAATGAATCAAAATGAATCTTAAATTTAATTCCATACTAATCAGCATTAGGAATTTCATTTTAACCTTTCACATATGGAACCCAATCATCATCAATGTGTGGATCGGGTGGTTGAGGTTAAATAGGATAATCTGGTTGATCATTGGAGGTTTGATCCAGTGGAGTATTATGAACAATTATAAATAATGTTAAATGCTTTCTAGTGATAGCCCTTGGGAAAGAATGAAGGAATTGTTTTCTAACATGGAGACAGAGAGCTAGCTTGAGGAACCTAAGATCAACTTTTGTTTGATCTGTGCATTGATGAAGTACTGGGATACCTTGGTGGGTAAACAGTTGTGGGGATCTTCATATCAGTGGTTGATGATTTTTCTAGGGGAGAGGATGAAGGTAGATGTTTTCTTGATTGAATTTCTAAAGGAGTTATTAGAGGAGTTCATTTCACCAACTATGAATGCTCAAAAGAAGTAGTAGATACTCTCTCTCTTGTATGGGAGTATGTCAGTGTAGTAACATGGGATCAAGGTCAAGGATCTACTTCACATCACCATAGATCATTTTCTGATTGAGCAGTGTCATGAAATATTTCATGAGGAGGCCCTCCACAATTTTATACAGTATGTTGTTACTCCTTTAAAATTTCCAATGTATATATATCTTTAGATGAATGTAGAGGTGATTTAACTTATGAAATAATGATGAGGTATTCTATGAGGAGGGAGATAATATAGTTCTTTGAGGGGAAGGGTATTTAGTTTCAGGTTCTAGGAACAAAGAACTTCGTTGTTTTGACCACCAGGGAGTTGACCGCATCAATTTCCCATTTGAACGTCTGGTGCTAGTGGTTCCCATGCCCTTTCTATAGGTGTGGGGACAAGGTGTCTCTTATATGTGGTTTGTAACCATAATTGGATTCAATGGCTAGTGTCTTCTTGAGATCAATTTTTTAGAGTTGGAAAGGTTCAATGCAAGCCTCAACAATAGTTTCTAGTCCAGAAATTTCAATAGAAATAATATTAGGATTTTTCTCCATTAAAAGGAGATGGAATAGGTATAGGATATACTTGGGGTGTTCTTTTGGGACCTCAAAACTTGAATGGTCTTGGATGTGGTCATATTCATAGGGTTGGAGGTGTAGGGTGTGGCCATTTTCATGTAGTTGAGGAAAAAGTTCGTTCAAGACCAAAGATCATTAGAGGTACAATCAAATTGCGTTTTTACCCATTTATGGTGATTTTTTTAATTATGGACATTCATACTCCTTCATTTAATCTACTATAGACCATGATCATGGAATATACATACAGACTCTTCCCATGCCCCTAGTGTTGATTACACAAGTCCATGTCTAGACTAACTTGTTTGATTTGATCTAGGATGAAGACAGAGGACAGGTCCACATCAGTACCATGGGGATGTCTTCTTACTATTGTTGCGACCATTAAAAGTCATTATCAAAATGGACCAGTTATATTCCATTCATTTTGATATTGAAATCATATTAAGGAGAGTTGTGTTTTTATTTGTTGATGGTCAGTGTGTGGATTTCATTATGGAGTAAGGTTATCAGGTTGGAAGTCAGTGTGTAGACCCTCTTCAATCTTAATTAGCTAATATATTAGTTGTATTGGTGGCAACTGAGATGGTGGAAGTCTATAGGGTTTTTTGAGAGATCCAAGATGTATTCCTGGAGTAGGAAGTGATTCTACCCCCTTGATATGATGTTGTGTTTAAGATAGACATGTAGCCTAGTGCTTCTTTGATTTTGATGGATCCTTATGGTTTGAAACCTTATGAGTTGCAGGAGTTGAGTATTAAGATTTATTATCAGATTCAGAAAGGTTTTATCCAACCCAGGGTGTTGTCATGGGGTTCTATAGTCTTGTTTGTGAAGAAGGTGGATGGTGTTATTAGGTAGTGGATAAACTACCAGAGGTTTAATTAGGATTAATTCAAGAAACGTAACCTTCTTCTAAGGTTAGATGTTATTTTCATCCATCTGAGAAGGCCAAATTTGTTTTATATGATCGATATGTGTTTTATATATCATCAGTTGAACATGAAGAAGTGAGATATTTTGAATACTATTTTATGATGCAGGTAAGGGAACATTGAGTTTTTTGGTCATGCCCTTTGGGGGTATGAACACAGAAGTTTTGCTCATGGGACTAATGAATTTTATGGTCCATGAGTTATGGGATTGGTTCATCACAATGTTTATCAATGACATAGTGGTCTAATAAAATTCAGCGGAGGATCATGCCAAGAATCTCAGAACCGTCCTCCTGGTTCTTCTAAGCCACCAACACAACGAAAAGTTGTCCAAATGATAGTTTGATCAAGAATGGTAAATTTCCTTGGACATGTGTTGTCTTAGCTAGGTGAAGCCTTTGACTCGTAGAAGGTATTATCTATTTTTTCCCTAGGAAGAACGAAAGATTATGGTATCAGTTTTCACTTTTTATGGCCTTTTATGATATTATCATAGGTTTCTACCAAATTTCACTTGAGTTTTATCCCAGTTGATAACTCTGACTAGAATGGACCAAGATTTTGTCTGTGCTCATCAGTTCCATGCATTTATCATAAGAATGCAGAAGAATATGGTTATATCCCTAGTGCCCTGGTTTCCTAGGTAATGGGTGATGTTTAAAGTTTTCTATTGTTCATATTTTCTAGAATTGGGATGCGTATTAATGATATAATGAGCATTAATGTCTTATAGGTGTGGGAATTTAAACCCCCATGAATGTAACTATGCATCCCATGACTTGGAGGTCCTTGCTGTCATGTTTGTGATAATGTTGTGGAAAAATTACGTCATTGGGATGAAATTTGTTGTCTTCATAGTCCACATGTGTTTAACTTATATATTCTCTGAATGTGATCTGAATCTATGGCAGTGGAGGTTGATGGTGTTTCTTTAGGACTTCAATATTGAGATTACCAACACCTTAGGAAAGGTTATTATCAAGGATAATATGATGAGTTTAATTTAATGGAAGGAACTTTTTTTTAGAAATCTCCAAATTCTTAGAATGCGATGGAGGATATGTAATCCTTTCACTTAAATGCACGAATTGAATGTGGAAGATGTTTTTTGTTCTAGATGATAGTTAAGTCTTCTATAAGGCAGCTAGTGGAGTAATCTTAGTGTGGATAATCAGAGGCATATGTGTTTTGTGATCATATAGAATGTGGTGATGTTTCGAAGGGATGGTCTGAGGATGGTAAGAATCAGATGTTGTTCCATGGGAGGTTCTTTGTTCTTGAAGTAATGTTTGGGGAGTATATAGTGAGTTTTTAAACTCATCTTTAGTTGTACACATAATGATTTATAAAATGAATCATGGCTTCAAGATGTAGTTTGGGTGGTATGGTATGAAATTAAGTGCAGAAGCGTAGGTGGAAAGATGCTTGGTCTATCCATAAGTAATGTCTAAGAACCATGTTCTCGATGGTTTTTTGCAGCCCTTGGATCTCCATCAGTGGATGTGTGATAACATCATGATGGATTTAATCATATGGTTACCTAGGGATGAGGGATTTTAAAATATTATCTGAGTAGTACTGAATCAAATGATGAAATTGGATAAATTAGTAGTGATCAATGAGTCGGTCATAATGGATGCTTTATCCAAGAATAATGTGGTTGAAGTCGTTCCATTTTAGGGAGTTCTGAGATACATTGTCTCATATAGGTATGTGTGGATACCTCATGTGTATGGAGAGGATTACAACATTATTTTGGAAAATAGTTATGCCTCAACACAACATTTTATCCTCAAATAGATGAGAAGACAGAGTGGACTAACCAACTGTTTGAGAATATGTTACTGTCATGCACCTTAGACATTAGAAGTTCTTCGGTGAAAAACATACCCTTGGTCGAGTTCACTTATAAGAATAGATATCGCTCTTCCATTGGCATAGATCCATTTGAGTCATTGTATGGGATACCATTTCATTCTCCATTATTATAGATGGAGGTTGGGGATATAGTTATTCTGGGTTCGTAGTTATTACATAGAATGTCAGAGAAGGTTCAGCCCATCCATTAGAGGATGAAAGTGACACTAGACTGGAGGAAACCATATTTTTATTGTAGGAGGAGGCCCTTGGAGTTTGAGTTCGTGGACCATTTGTTCATGATGGTTTCCCCTGCACGTGAGAAACATAGGTTTGGATGATGGAGCAATATTTATACCATTTTTTGGACCCCTATATGTGTTGGGATGTGTTTGTAAACTAGCATACCAATTGCAATTTACACTGTAGTTAGATAGGATCCATGACATCTTCCAACTTCGTCAGTATCTTCATGATGACTTCCAAGTACATGAATGGGGATAGATGGATATTGAGGAAGATTTGACATATGTAGAAACATCAATAGTGATCCAAGATAGTCTATTGAATGTGCTACGTGGACCGAAAATTACTTTGGTTAGTTTTTTGTGGAGGAATGTGGGAATAGAATAGAGTACATGGGAGTGATAATCCTAGATGTGTGCCCAGTACCTGAATTTGTTTTGTGTTTTTTATAGTTAAATTTTTCTTTGAAATGTAATGTTTGAACCTTGTTTTAATGATATGAGTTACTTTTCCTTGGGTTGAGATGTGTTTGGTGAAATATATGATAAAGTACTGACATGTTAAAATGGAATGACTAGAATCATAACACAGATTCGTTAAAAAGGTTGATATTGTACTTGTTTTGGTGAGTATGTTCCACCTAGAGTGGACATAGTATTCACATAGAGGAAGAGTGTCACAAATTCGTGTGTTTGAGATGACGTGGTCAGTGTCCTTTTGGGGTGTTTCTTATGATCATTAATATTAGCATGTTTAACTAGTTTTAGTTCTTCAATATTTATGAGAGTCTTGAGAGGTATCTCACATGGTTGGTGTTCAGACCACTCTTCTCATTTCATCTTATTTGGTTTTGAATTATCAAGTACAAGATTAGTTTGAGAGGTATCTGATGTAATGTATTGGACCTCCATAGTTTATTACTTTGTTAAAATATAGTGTTTTATTTTTTATGGGAGGTCAAGGTGACTTATTTCAACACTGTAAAAATTTCAATCTATCCAATGGTGATTCACATCGGTGAATCACAACAGGGAATCATGTTGGTGACTCATGATGGTGTCTTGAGATGTTGACTTGTGATGGTGAATCACAATGGTGACTCATGATAGTGACTAGTGGTGGTAACTAATGATGGTGAATCATTAGAGTGACTGCCAATTGTAACTCGTGACGGTGACTCGCAACGGTGACTCACAATGCTAACTCTCACCGATTGCATAGGATGGTGACATGTGACAGTGAATCATGAAGGTGAATCATGAAGGTTACACATGGTAGGGAATTAAAATGGTGAACTACACTAGTGACTCTTGACAATGACTCAAAATAGTGACTTTCATCGGGAAATCCCATTAGTGACTCATCTAATGGTAACTCATTCCATCATTTTGCATCTTTTTCAATTTTTCCAATTTTCTAGTTTTATCCATTGAAGGCATTCATTGAAAAAAAATGATTATAATTCTATATTTATTTGGGTTTGGATCTTATTTAATGGTTATGAGTCGTTCAATTAAATTCCTACAAGTCTGTGGGATTTTAATTAGTCAAATGGAATAATCATGATGTAAAGACCTGGAAATTTCAAGGAAAATTTTTTCTTAATTTTCTATGGAATTTTACAAGAACGCAGTTTCTGAGGGAACTTGATTCCGAAGCCCGGTGTGCCCGGAATCATTTTCCGAAGTTTGGCTCGGGTACGTTCAGTGAACGAATGAGCGGGTTTTTCTAACATTTGAACCAGTTCCCGGAATCGATTTCTGAGGGCACCGATGAACTCGCAGCACCGATATTCGCATAAGGAGGCCTTTTCCGAGGTTGCGTTTTATTATGGTTGAGAGTTAGTTTTGGGGGATTTTATAGGAAGTTAACTAAATTGTGGAAACACAATTTGTTTAAACCATGTTGGTTATAGCCTCCCAAAGGGAGTTAGAGGTGGTACCCACATCCACTTATCCTTCCTTGAGAGGATTAAGTGTGGTGGGGCCCACACGAACCCTAACTCCTCAACTCCCCTTTAAACTCCCAATAACTCCACTCAATTTAATTTTGACAACTTGAGTTTTAATTGAGATGAGTTATTGTTTTTCAAACTTTCAAAATTCGAAGTTGTTTAGTTGTGTAAATAAAATAAGCCTTAGGCTTATTTTATTTTGGTTAGTTTTCTCTTGTCACCTTGAGAGGATTTGGGAAAGCTTTCTTCTTCTTCAACCACGATGAAGAACACGAAGAACACTTAGGCTTCGACAAAGAACGTCGTCACAATAAGAAGAGAAAGAAGTGATGTCTCTTCTCTTCTTCGCAGCCGGTGTGTTTCCGAAGAACGAAAACGTCGCTTCTATAAATCTTCTTTCGATGTCAACGAAAGGAGACGCCGCTTCCTCTTTGGGCTTTCTCCGACAGCTTACGAGATTCTCTAGTGACGCCCGACCTCCGCGACGCTCGTCTTCCGCGGGTCATTGACGAACACCGCTCTTGAAGCCGAGGTAGGGGTTTTATTTATTTAATTGTTCATGAATACCAACTTGGTGATGATCGTGGATTAAAACTCTTTTTGTTATCGAATAACGCGAGGGGTTCGGACCGCACAAACACGGTCGACCCTCCTCTTTTTCTTTGTGATGGTTTCTTGAGGTTGGTACGAGAAAACGTGTTGTCATCGCACCACGCGGTATTTTTGCAGAAGATACGCGCGGCGCCGTCGCGCTGCGCCGTGGAAAGAAATTTCAAGAACGCGATGCCTTCGTGCCGCGTCAAAGGAAATCAAAGGTGCCGCGGCCGGAGCGGGGCCGCGTCGGAGGGGTGTGGTGCCGTCGCACCGCACCGGACGGAAAAGGTCGCGGCCGGTTCCGTGCCGCGGCGTAACAAGGTGACCGGCGGCCAGCCGAACCGCCAGTGTTGGAAGCCAGAAGGGGACCGGCCATTGCCTGTCCCATTGAGAGGGAGCTGGCCGGCCAAGTCGGGCCAGTCGGAAAGGAGGAAATCGGGGGAATTAAATTCCCCCGGCCAGCATAAATGGCCCCCCATAATGAGGGGGGTCACGGATTCACAAATGGGGGAAGGCAACCCCCGTTTTTCAACCAGCTCGGCAGAAGGCCGAGCTGGCAGCGCGCCCAGCGCGCTGCCTTGAGCCACACCGGCGCGCCTGGCCGGGCCGACCCTGTCTGGGGCGGGTCGACCCGGTTCGGGCCAACCGGGGGGTTTGGGCCGGGTCGGCCCGGGCCCGAAACCCCCGATACCGAACTGTTTGGGTTTAAATTCCCATAACTCGGGCTACGAACCTCCAAACGATGCACCGTCAGTGGCGATGCGATCCTTGGATCAAGAAGGTCGTTTCGGTATATCGCACTCAAGGTTTTGGAGAACATTGGGTTTGGCCGGGTTGGTTCGTACACGAAACCAACCGGGCCCTCGGAGCGGAAACGCTCGTAACTCGAGTTCCGGACGTCCGAATGATGTGCCTTCGACTTTGTTGATTTCCTCTAAGTGAGACGGATCTTTTGGCTTACACCGCTCGAGGTTTGGATACCATCGGAGTGTGGTCGGGTTGGTTCTCTCACGAAACCAACCGGGCCCCTGGAACGAAAAAGCCATTAACTCACAGATCGGGCGTCCGATTGACGCACCGTCTATCTCGTTTTTTTCCTCGTGTTGAGACGGAACATTTGGCATGCTTCGCCTGAGTTTTGGATGCAGTTGAGATACAGTTGGGTTGGATTGTACCCTAAATCCAACCGGGCCCCTGGAACGGAAAAGCTGATATCTTTCTGACTGGACATCCGTTTGACGAACCGTCAGCGGCGTTGTTGATCACGTTGTGAAACGGTCTCTATGAGTATACCCTATGAGACTTCAGGTTACAGTTGAGATACGGCCGGTTTGGTTCGCACACGAAACCAACCGGGCCCCTGGGACGAAAATTCTAGCAACTCACAGACCGGGCGTCCGATTGATGCGCCGTCTGTTTAGTTGAGACCCCTATGACGAGGCGGTCCTTTGAGATACTTCTTCGTGGGACTTTGAGATACTTGGAGTATCGACTTGTATCTCGTGGAGCGGACCCTCCTAGAGACAAGCGTATGGAGTACGGAGACCGTATAGCCGGCAGAGACCTGAAGACTGCTTGTCTGATTCGTTTCTGAGTGACCTATGTAGCCTAGTGGGGAGCACTACTTTGTGAGGTGGCAGACCCACAGCGGAGGAGCACTACTATGTGAGGTGGAAGATCCACGGTACTCGACAGGAGGAGTACCTCGGTAGGCTATGAGGGGGGTGCACTACTGTGTTGGGTGGCAGACCCCGGCGGGAAGCACTACTGTGTGAGGGGGCAGGCCCGCGGTACTCGACAGGAGGAGTACCTCAGCAGTCTTAGGTTAGTGAGCAGTACCTCGGAGTCATGACTGGACCACTGTACACTCCAGAGATGGATCTCATCAGCAGTTACGATTTCGATATTGAAAATCCTGGTTTGAGCTGAGACTTTTGACCTTTGTGTTTACCTCATGATTGAGATGGGTTACTTGATAACTTAGGTATATGTATGGTCATATATCTAAGTAGAGGTTATCTATTGAGATCTTATTGTGGTTATCCTTGTTGGTTTAGTGATACCTTGAGGGTCTCGGGGTCCCTACTGAGTATCATTATACTCACCCCAGCACGGGCTATGCCCGCACCTCGTTGTGTTGGTTGCAGACGACGGGCAGTGCTGATGGAGGCCGAGTGTTCGAGGACTGGTCGGTACCCGGTGGTGGACTATACGACGAGTCAGTACCCGGAGGTGTACTACACGACGTGACGACTCACAGAGGAGGTTGACGGACGAGAGCGTGGAGGAGGCTATCTGTACCTACCCTTCAGGTAGGATCCGAGGAGGACGACCCAAGAGCTGCTTCCTTCTTCCAGCTGTTTGTCTTTTTGCTGTTGTACCTTGTTCATTGTAGTCGTACATTCTTTTGGGTTTGTATTCTGGCCCATTTACTTTTCATCTTTTCTTTTGTACATAGTGTTTTGCTTCCTCTTGTACTCTGTGGTGCTTGTTTTCTTTTATAAAGGAAATGCCTTCCCAGTTATCGGGATTTTACGCCTTTGGTGCTAGTCGCCAACCCCTGGCCTATGGAAGGCGGGCTTGGGGTAGTCATGGCACGGGCCCCGAGGACGGGTCGTGACACATGACTAGATCCATCTTTAATTGAAAATTTAATATGTATATAAACTATGATCATGTTTTATAACTTTCAAGGACCAAAAAATCTTTCTACTTGTTATTTCATTCTTTTTATCTATTTTTATGATGTTTCTATATCTGATCTACCCATTAATGTTGGATGTCCAGGATCTGCCTTTTGGATTGTGTTTTCCCTTGAGGCTTTTCCTGATGCATGGAACCCCCTATTTTGGTGAAATAATAAAGTACATATTATGTCTTCTCCCATGTATGTTTCCTTCACCCCTTCTAATTGTGTAGCATGCAGGGTGGGTGTATTAATGTTTCCCATGTGAAGATAGTTGAATCTATATTATGTAATGATAATCGAATCAGTTAAACATCAATTTTCATGGGGAGCGGAAAAGTGATGCATGATCTACATGATATTATTTTTTCTTTGTTATTTTGAATTATATGGGCTAAATTCCCCCAGTGAAAATAAAGTCCATTGGTGTCCCTAGGTTTCACACTAAACAATTTGCACATTGGTTTATTTTTTTTAACAGTTGTATTTTAAAATTTTTAAATCATGTACACCTTGCTAATAAACAGATTCCCCAGGATTACCAATTTTCTGTGAAAACCCCTTAATTAACATGTGGAATTAAATATTGGATGCCACATTAAATATATATTTGTCTTATCATTTTCTATTTTGGGTGATGTGATGTGCGGGGTTGTGTGGTTGTGTGTGTGGGATGATGGGATAGTGGTCATGTTGTGATGTGTGGGTACACTATAGTTTGTGATGTTGTTTGTTTATGGTAGTGTGGTGGATTAAATAGTAGAAGATACATCAATATGAACATGTTATGGAATACCAGTTTTGTAGATTGTTTGATTGTGGAAAGGTTGGGTAGTGTAGAACAACAACGTTGCGATTGGGTTGTGCGGTGATGTGTTGTTCTATTTCTTGTTATGTGTTATGTGTGGTGTTTTACTGTATAGTAATGGAATAGACGAATAAATAATTGGTAATTATGATTGGAAATATCTTGGTTTTGTTTCGATAACAAAATGAATAAATGATTTCTAAATAAATAATGGTAATGGTTTAACAAAATTGGTGGGAATTGGGGAGAATTTGTGTCTTATTATGTGGAAATTTCATTAGCGATAACATCAAAGTTAGAAGAATTGTGAGTTGGATGTTTGTTTGAGAACCCATAGATAGGGTAGGAGTGTTGAGTAATATATATATATATATAAATTTATTTTATTTGTGATTTATATATTCACCCCACACTATATGATCACTATGTGAAGAACACGCACATCGTCATCAGGGAGGGTGTTGATCCCAAACATCCTTGTGTGAGTATGGATGGATGGACACACGATCATCCCTAATAAATCATCCAGGTTGTGATGGCCCAAGATTCTTCAAGAAGGTTGTGGTTTGTAGGGACTAGGTTTGTGTAGGTGATTTTTATTTTCCCATGTGTCTTCAGCATGAGATGTGTTTTGTTTTCCTAGATGTATTCATGATGAGATTTATTGTGGTTTCTCAAGTGTTTTCGGGATTTGACATGGTATGTGGCCTTGGTGAATATAGGTGGGATGTGATGAAGTAGGGGTCCCATGTTTCTACTAGCGACATGTGATGTGCCTCGTGGCCTCGCTGTTTGAAAAACGAGTGTTTGTGTGGACCAAGTATGTATAGGTGGGTTGTGATGTGGTGTGTTCAAAAGAGGTGGTAGCATTTGGATGTTTTCCTTTAGGAAAGAGTGACTAAACTGGTGGGAAGTGTTGGAGGTATTCTATCATTGATGTTCTTACTATATTACTTTACCTGGCATGAATTACTTGTTTAATATTCCTTGGTGAGGTGGGGATGGTTTGTATACTTTGTTTGGAGTTGTTGGTTCTTCTATTTTCTCATAGTAACCATAGTACGCTTCTCTCACATGATCCCAAGAGACATTGGTTTTTCCTACCAATTATAATTTTATGCTCATCCTATATATATAAACTACATTCAGGTTTCCAATAGGATAATATAGACCATGTTAGATGTTACAAGAATATAATTTTGGACAAATGATGTGTAATTTATAAGTATTACATTGGGTACTTATTTAAGAGTTTTTATTGCATTTATAACATTTTTATTCTAAACATCTATGTGGTATTAATTTGGTATTCTATTTATATATATATGTCATGGAGTTTTCTTTATCGATGATATTTTCTCCCAATATTGTTTTTCCAAAAAGGAAAATGCCTCCCATTTTGTTAGATTGTATACCCTTGGTGTTGGTCATCACCCGAGGGCCTACTAAAGGCGGTACTTCTAGTTCATTATCTCCCTTTCATAATTTCAATCCTAAAATGGGTTTCTTTGGAGGGAGCGGATCGTGATATATTGAATATGGTAATAATTCATAGAATCATCTCTAAATTAATTCTAATCTATGTTTATATATTCAATTTAGAAAACTTTTTTTGGATAACCTATGTCTAAGGAATCATTTAATTTACTAAATAATTAAAATGGGTTTTCAATAAGAAATAAATTCAATGGGATGATTAAGAGTGGTCATTTATACGGTATGATTAAATGTATCAATTTCATAGCTCTAGTTACTTCTCCTGTATCGATAATAATATTTTCTAGATGTATGTGTCATCCGGGGATTTATATCCTTTATTTTATTTATAACTGGTTTTTATTGAAAAAATTGATGACTAAGTGGTTGAGAGGCTGATCTACAGTGAGAGTTTTGGCAGATGACCCGGGGACCCATTTGATTCTATATGAAATGATTTTAGACAAATAGAATTTATGGATCGTTAACATTGGGAAATTTATTTAAATATATTTAATTTTTCTAGATATTTTATTGATAAAAAATGGAAGGTTTTTATTTATATGATCTATTTTCACCCTCTTGACATTGTTTTTTATTTTTTGCAATGTGAGTGAATTTTTGATGTGGTCGATTTTTATAATCCCTAGTGTGTGATGATAATTATGAAATTATAGTTAAACAAATAATTAAATGTTATTGGATCATGGTGTTCATTGATGATGATGAAATCTTTGAGATTATATGTAAAGGATTAATTATGTAGTGATCACTTTTATAGGAAGATAAAAATATTAATCCTCAAAATGAAAATGGATTTAAATTAGAAATAAAAAATTAATTAATAAAATAATTATTATAATTATTTATGTATTCTTGTTTGATAACTAAATCATAGAAGTGATATATGAAGTCCCAACATGATGATAGGGATAGATGATTATGTTGAAGGGTAGTTTCTTTTACAAGGGGTTTTCTATGATATTAATTATTTTATTTTATTTCATATAATTCTTATCCATGATGATATGGTAACCAGTATCCAAATATTTTAGGGGTTCTTTCTACGACATCTTATATAATAATGGAATTGATGGACTATGTCCCCTACCCCATATCTCCCTCTAGATGTAAAATATTTTGTGTATATTGGGGTATAATGGTGTGATTTATATGGTATATTACAACCATGTTAATGATGGTTAAATTTTTAATATTCATTTATTTTATGGTTTTAAAATTTTTATGAATATAATATAATTGTATATAGACATTATGATTTGGTATTCCAATAGTTTTTCATGTGTGGGATGTAAAGGATTGAATTATTATAAACATACACATACTATGGTTTTGTGCTGTTGATGGTAGATGGAAACGATGTTACTCTAGATGATGTGGTGACTCTTGGATGGATGAGTCCTTGGGTTTTGTGATGGGTTTTGAAATTAAAATATCATCTAAAAATCTTCTATTTGGATTCCTAGATGATGTATATTGTTCAACCTTATCCTTAATGTGGTTATCATGAAAAAAAAATAATTTTTAGACTTTTGTGAAGATATGAGAAGTGGATCGATTCATGGTTACTTCCTAGATTACATTTAGTACTTTCAAGTTTACCTTTATGTTAATATATGAAATTAAATTTATTGGGATTTAATATTTTATTTATTATTATTTATGTTTGTTGGTTCCTAAATCCATATAACTTATTCCTTAATCTTGTAGAGGGCAACGATTCCCATGTGTGTGATCGATATACCATTTCTACAAGATACATACTCATTTCGTATTTGAGGAAGGATTTGTATATAATTATCTATCATTCATCATTTCTAGCCCATGAGTGATAACCATAGATGGATTGGGGTCATCAGTACTACAATATCACATTTTAGTCTTTATAATAATAGGATGTAACTCATTTCATGAAAAAAAATTAAAATACAAATTTATGGGTTACTTGTTTTTTATTATACATTTGTTATATTTGTAAGACGTACCAAGAGAAATAACCATTTATCAATTCATTAGAAGAATATATAATTGAAGGATTCATGTGATAGGAATTTATACCATGTTTTACTTCATTCTTACTGTATTTGGGACCTTGTTTGTTACACCATGTTTACATTATCATTAAATTAATTAATTTTAAGTGGATTTAGTTGGTTTTCGTTAAGGGAATAGATAATATACATATTGATAGTTGAAATTAAAATATAATGATATTGTATTTTTAAAAACCAAAGTTAGCGAGACATATCATTGTGGAAATTTGAAATTATGAATTATTTTTCTTTGGGTTATGGTTATCTAGGAAAGGATGATTAAAAAATTATTTTATAGTTAGTGAATTGATAATTCTTTCCATGTTGGTATCATCTAGAATATATATTGATTTTATACATCAATTTATATAAATTATTTACCTAAATAATTTTATAGTTGATGAAATATATTTATTTTAAACATATTTTATTCCTAATAAGGCATGGTTATAACATGTTTCATAAACTCCAATATTTTGTCGTAAATAATGATGATTTTGTGATACATATATATTTATGGAACTATTAATACACATTGAATATATATTTTAAAATTATTCCATCTTAATTCATAGAATCAGAGAGGTTTCAATATGATGTTCAAATAATTTTTTAGTAATGATTGAGAATTACATCAAAAAAATATATTTTTAACACCCTAATATATACATTATTAGGGAAATTAGATTTCCCATACATTGGGTTGTTTCCATTTATTGATATGTGACCTGATTTATTTTTACATAATCAATAAGTGATCAAAATTGGATGAGAATGTTTTATTTCCTAATAATAACATATTCTAATTTTAACTCCTAATAGATTTAGATAGTATGTAATCTATGTGTGTTTGTGTGTTTGTATTTGTTTTATTTGATGATTTATATGTATATATATATTTATGTTCACATAAAATTTAAAAAACTAGTTTTTGAATGAACACTTGTTACCACTCTTTGGAATAATTTTTTTATTTTATGGGGTTGGAGTAAATAGGTATTTTTGAATATGGAGGGTAACATTTAAAATTATTTCTCAATGATATTCATGGGGCTTGATTTTTCTTTTCTTACAACAAATTTCATAATTATGTGAGAATTTTAATCATTATAATTATTGTATTATTATTTTGAATCCCTTTGGAGGGCTTATGAATCATTATCATTTGGATTTTGTTGAGATGTTCATGATTCAATAATTTTTTTATTTTTCAATGATCAAAACTCATTTTATATGCCACATTATTACTAAATTCCATGGCTAATGTTGTGATTTTTGAAACTCACGTCATAAGGGTGAATCTTGTTTCCTCATTTATTATGTATCATTGGGAACTCTATATATGATTGATGATTTTAGTTTTATTACACCTTTTGGATTTATTGCATTATAAGTGAACATAAATGAATGGCATAATTGTATTTTAAAATTACATTTTTCTTAGGTAATATTACCCATGTATATGAGAAAATGGATAAACCTTAATCCATTTCACAAGGTGGTAATGTTTTATCCATTTGATCATAATGATTAACTTCACCCACCCGTATATGTATGAAATATTAGTTATCATCTTTATAGAGATGTAATATATTTAAGATTATATTTATCAATGATATTGATCATATAATTGGTGATGCAGAAAATTTATAGATTTCTTGAGTGATATTTATGAGCTTTGAGTTTCATTATAGAGAACATTGGCCAAAAATCAATATTTTTAAATTTAATTATTATTCATTTTTATAGTATTGGGGAAATATTTTACTTGATTTTTAGCTATAGGTTATAGAATTGAATTTCGATATAATATTTGAATAATGGGTGGAGGAGAAAATGAAGTTAGAATTTATATATATTTTATTTTAATAATGATAATATTATTATTAATTTTTATGTTATACTCCTATTATACATAGTTGATTCCATATAAGAGATAATGGTATCTTTTATATATAATTCCTAGTTTGTCTCATGCAAAAAACGCGTCATTGAAATTTTCTACTAGGATTAGAATGATATGATTAAATTTTTAACAGGTTGAAATATTTAACAATTATTAATTTTAAAAAATATTTTATATTAATTAAACAATAATAAGAATTTTTACGAACATGAAGTGAATTTATGTCCAATTAAATAGAGCGACATCATAGCGTAGGATGTTAAAAAATCCACACTATTAATGAATTTAATTTTTACCTCAAAATCAATTAAATGTGGTCAGGAGTTTATGTGCCCCATATATTATCATGATATAAATGAATTATAGTACAATAATCATATGAAAAGATTCCATTATTTTGCAAATGAAAAATATTCATATCACTATATAATTAAATTAGTCTAAAATATTTGTCATTAAGGAAATGATTACAAATCAAAGAAATAATTATATTGTATTTTTTTATATGCATACACATGGTCTATTGAGTATATAAAGAGGTCAAATTTAAAAGAAAGACATGATTTAAAAATATATAAAAAAATTGAGAAAATTCAGTATGACTATGATGGGAGAAATCATATAATTTCATTATCCAAAATTAAAGCATAATCAACAGCTATAAAATTGAGATTGTATCCTAAAACCCTTACCACCTTGATAAATTTAATTTCATAACACCCATGATAGAGAAAATTTATAAATAATATTTAAATACCATTATCAAAATAATATTAATTAGAAAATTTAATAGGGGGTTAATATATATAACATGTTGTAGCAGGTTGGTGAATAACACAACATATGTCACAAGGATGAGAAATTGATAAAGTAAACACATACCACTTTGGTAATGATATAATAAAAACACAATGAGCAAGATAATTTAAATTTTTTTACATTAAACACCATGATTTAAAAAAAACTCCATGATATTACATGTTAAACGATATGTATATATGTTACATAAACATAAACAGCTACATAACATCAAATATATCTCAATGAAAAAAAATTTGAAATGAAGATCGCTCACAAAATTGGAAATATATGAATAAAAAAATCATGAATGAGATAACTATATATGGACATTCAATTACCCATAATTGTTATGAGGATAATCATAAAAATAATTTCTTGGTAATTATATACCCCTTATAATGTAATTAAGAGGTGAGTAAGGAATTCCACTCATTATAATTAAAATGATATGAGTAGCCCTCACATTATGTATCACATCAATTTAAAAATTTCAATCGTCCAATATATAAAATATTTATTTTTTATAATTATATAACATAATAATATTAATACTTCTAAAATAATATATTATGATCCTCTAACATTTCAACACCCTTTTTTTACAATTCTCTGTTAATGTCTTCTTTTTTGTTGTTAAATATATCATTTATCATATATTTTTTGATTTGGTAGTTAAATTATATGTAAATTGATCATGGTTCCACCATATATTGAATCATAATCATTTCATAATTAAAATATTAATTATTATATAAATTGTTAAAATCATTCATATAATGTGGTGATGAAAGTGATTGACCTCACATCAGTGAGATGGTAATATGTACATATATGACTAATGTTTCTATATATCGATGGTTGGAAAATGGGATGGTTAGATGATAATGAAATGTTATATAATAATTATAATATCATAAATATCATCTATATTTATATATATGTCCATAATATCATCAATACTATGTAAAATCTAAAAATGAATCACATCACTTCGTGGGGGTGGTAGTCTACAAGTACGCACAAGAGATGATATTAGTTCTCAATGTATTTGATGGTATAAAGGTAGATATGATATTATAGTAATTTTAAGAAATTATAACATAGACATTATATGATTGAATATTAAATTCATCTTAATAAAAAACCAAACAAAATTAGATGAAATTTAATCTTATCGATACAAGGAGGTTGTATTCCACATGTATATTGAAACAATATTTTCATGTGTAGTTTGATGGAAATGATGTAGGGAGTATTTTTTATAACATAATAATAAAATTTTATTCTAATTTATTCGTCTTGTTTCTATGTATACATATATTTTAGAGGGTATAGAAAAAGAAAAAAAACTTCATAGTTTAGTTTTCATTTGTACATATTCATTGAGTGAACTCCATTAGATTACAACTTAGTCGATGAATTATTGATCTTGGGAGAAGACTAGAAGATATAGGATGAATGGTAATAATATAGTATTTATTATGAATAAGTATTTTTAGATATATAATTCTCAAATTATGTGAATAGGGGAGGAAAATAGTTTCACTTTTATAAGTGAGGGGGAAATGTAATTTCCTAAAATATATCAATGATAATAGGTCCTATTGTGAAATTCCTCCAAATGATTATAAATATGATGATATTATAATATAAGGTTTAAAAATACTCAGAAAAAAAACTATACATGTTTCTACGTCCATATTACCCTCATTCTATATTTTAACCACTGAAAAGCCTATTTTAACCCTTGTTATGGTAGAAAAATTTTATAGTTTTTACTGCTCATTGTATAACAAACTATTAAAATATTTCAGGTAATTCCATAATATGTACATGTTTTCCAATTTAAATGGGTGAATCATGGGACTCCCAATTATAGAGATAATGTGGAAGGGAAAAGGACATAACGTTTAGCTATGTATGTAATTTTTTAATAAATAGAGTCCAAGTAATAAAAGAAATGTATAAATGGGGTTATCCTTATTTTTGGAGAATGTATAAAGAGGTTATAAGTTTTTTGTTGAAAACATCATTTTTCATTATCATCTTGGTGGTTGAATACCTTGTAATGTGATTACACTAATTTTTATATTCATAAAGAATAATTAATGACATTGGTGCACAGTATGAAAGAAGTACATGTTGTATTGATGTCACACACCATGTAATTTTTAATGAATTTTTTTAATAAATAAGAGATGTTTTATTCGATATATGTATTATTCATTGATTACATGACGTGTATAGGGATTACACATCATTTAATCACCCTGGTTTGGTATTTAAGTGAGTTTTATGACTAGTTTATATTTCATTTTTATATAAGATATTTTTATCTCAACCCAGAGATCTTCCTAGGATATTTTTGGATCTTTTTATCCTTATGGTTCTATTCATTCTATTTTTTATCATCATCTTTGTCCAAATTATATCTCAGTATGAGTAATACATTCCACTTATTAGTTTCCATTGAGTGTGGTAGCACCATTGCATAGCGTAATTAGATCTATTTTTCTATGATGATGGTTCTCATTGATTATTTCTAGACATATATTGTGATGTTATTCTAGGGCCAAAACATTATTGTATGCAGTGTGGTGGGTTCATTTTTATAAGGTATTTCATATATATCCAATATTATAATTATTTTTTCTAAGTTGAACCCATTATAAAATGTGTATATTTATTCAAGGGCCTCCATTTTCATAGATGTGTTCTAATGTGTTGGTGGTTCCATTTACGGGCATGTGAAACGACGAGTTTTGAGGAACTTGGTTTCATCTATATCATGTTTTGGTGAACTACATTTCTCATGTTTTCATAAACTTCATTATAAATTAATTTCAATGATTGGATGATTTCATTTGTGTGTGTAGAATTGTGTATTTGATTAAATATGGTCATCCCATATTATTTTTTAAATGAATATATTTTTCAAAGCATTGTGAAATTTTATTCATAAATGGATAACAAAGAATGGGTTTTCATAAATTATTTGAAGAAATGGTTTGAAAAAAAGTATAATGGAATATTTTGGAACTTGAGTGGATGGTCTAGTAATAGGTCTTTTTTGTTTTGGGTGGGGGGGTGTTCCCTTATGGGGTGTCTCTCTTCTCACCAGACCTATTGTTCAAAGTAAATTTTATACTTAGTGGGGGTTCACATTTTTTGGGGTTCCTATATGATCTAGAATTGGATTATATATCAAAAGGTTTTATTCGTGTGAGATTTTCAATATTAGGTATGAGTTACCTAAGTATACATGGAATGTGTGATCCTTGGTGTGTTGTTACCTATGCTTTTGTCTGAATTGGGATATTTTGGCTCCAATTTAGTATTATACTACTATGGGGTGGATATGATTTCAGATACATGATTTGGAATGATTTTATATATCCACATTGATATATTTACTAGCAATGGTTTGAATGTTTTACCTTCATTTCATTAAATGAGGGAAACATGGAAAATCAATTTTTTTTCCTTGATTTTTTCATTAAACTATTAGTTATTATATCATTATCTGTTTCATTAATGTATATAATTCTAGGATTATTGAAAAAATACATGTATTGGAACACTTGTGTGGGACCCTATTGATCATGTCAGATCATTCCCTTTGGACCTGTTCGGTGGTTTATAGACCTATTATGTCTTTTGATATAGGGAATGAAAATTGAGTAAAGATATGTGTTGGGGTTATCAATAATCTTGGTCTTGTTCCTCAATTATGAAATGGTTGGTGTTTTTCCATGTTATCACATAATTTCTATTATAGTACATTTTTTATCTTTATCATCCTTTGTATTTAGACTTGTATCATGGATATTTATTTCTACCACTTTAGTTTATTCACATCTATTATTCATTACCTCTTATGAAATATATATTCATGTTTTCTCCCTTTGATTATACCTATATATGTATATATTTCATGTTTTTTACTTCACAAATGCTGAAATTTTTTCCTTTATCTTTGGTTTATCCCAAGATTCTAGATTCTAGTTAATGGGTTTCAACACCCCCCTCCGAGTATTTGGATATTTGGATCGTGTAATAGTATGAGAGGTTATTCACCTCAGTTTTGTCATATTTTGGTATCAATCATGGTTTTCCTAAATATTCCTTATCTTGGTACATTTCGTGGACTTAATATTGGATTTTTGATACCTTTTATATAGGTTTCAGTTAGTTCTGGGCCAGCTCATTACATGATAAGTGTCATGTTTCCCAGGAATGTTCGGGTTTGTATACCAAGTTGGAGTGCCTAACCATAATCTCATTTTTCTTATTATAGGTTTTTTTGTATAATATTATTCTATAGTTTCTTCTTTCATGTGATACATTATTCCACCAAGACAGATTCTTTAGGATCCACTGGGGGAAAACTGATTCTCCTCAAGATAATCCTACTATGGATCATAAATTTATTGAGGATATCACGCAGGAAGTTCAAACCTTTTATTATAATGTAACCAAATTCTATAATATAGTATTTTAGTTTTAACTAAGTGTTATAGGAGATCGAGACCGATCATCAGAGTTCTTTTGTGATAAGCCACAATCCATTAAGAGTATGAATAAGCATCAAGATGCAGAGTATTGGCATAAAAATATTGATCAAATCTTCAAATAATTAGACACACCTGTGTGTTCCAGGGTGAATTAAATAAAATTCATACATTAGTGTCCAAACAAGTGATGGTTTGATTCCATTGTATAGGCTCATAGGCACATGAGCATTGCCAATAAGGGGTTCAAGGATATCTTTTTCTACATTTTTTTTCCAATGTCACAAATGATGGAATAATCAATAGGGTTCCATTATTTATAGTAGTGAGAGTGCTCAGTGTTGGTGTACACCAATCATCTTTCTATGTTGATATTCTTCTCTCTATATGTGGTAATGATTGTCCATTTGAAACATTGAATGTACCTACATGGTTTTCTATTACATATCATATCTTTGGTATTTATCTTAAATATTCGACCTATTTAGAGACAATGGACATCTCAATAATGGAATGTATTAATATCGATGTAAATTTTGGATACTATTCCCCTTATCATTAAAATAATGGAGCCTTTATTGGCACTCCACGAAGAAAGAGGAATAGGAAGTATTATTGCATGAGTGGTGGTGGATCTTAGTCGAATGCCCATTATACAGCTTCAGTTGCATCTAGTGGTGTGCCTCTAAATTTCTATAAATGTTGAAAGGTTAGACACACACATTTTTTTGGTCAGTAACATAAAAATATATCCTAAAATTATAGGAATAATGGTCATTTTCTTTATTTATATTAGGCTATTTCTAGTTCTCAATATAGTCTACGATCATTTTCTCAAAAGGATACTATAGTGTAGTCATATTCCTCAAAGTCTATGGGAATTTATCTAGAAGCATTAGACATGAAACATGTTCTTGAAGTATATGTGTTTCAATATAAGTTATATGTGGGTCCAACAAAAATAAGAAATACCATATTTTTTGCATCATTGGTAGAAATTTATTTAATTGATATTGGTGCATCCCACTTATTTCTATGTAGACATTTTTTTGTAATGATTTATCATACAACAGTTCACATTTCCATTTTTATATAGTTAGATATTCTTATTATATTATGATAGTAAAGGGGATTGGTTACCTTCTTATTCAATATCGATAGTTGATGCAGAATTAGTCTAGGTTTTTCTCATTGTCAATTTGGATATATTTAAATACATCATTTCATTGGAATGTCTGGTTGGTCATTATGTTAAAAATGATTGTTATCATTGGAAGGTCTCATTTAACGTAGCCTATAGTAGCTTTTGGATGTTTAGGTAGAGTGGGATACAATTTTTGGTTGTGTAAGACCTTCTGGTCCAGTGGTCATGATTTCTTTATTGTATAGTTGATTTTAATGAAATAACCCATTTTTATAGTCCTCATACTACTTTGTGGTTTTTTCATAATTTTTTCTGAAATGATTTTTTTCATTCTTCTTCTAGTTGGGTAGTTTTAGAATATAATTGATCTGGATCTTAGTACAAAACCAAATTTTTTACCTTCTTATCTCATGACACTAGCGAAGATGAAAGGGTTCAATATTTAATTGAATGGTATGATGGAGAAGAGATTTGTTCACCCTGTTATTTATACATAGGTAGAACCAGTTCCCATTTCTATAAAGGGAGATGAATTACCCCAATTATCTATGTATTATTAGATGTTAAACCATGTAATAGATAATAATATGTATTTTTCCTCAAATTTATGATTTTCTTGATTAGTTAAAGGGTGAAAGGTTTTTTTCCAAAATTTTCATCACCTGGGTTATATTTGGCTTACACTTCATAATTCTGATACACTAAATATGGATATCATGAGTAAGTATTGATATTATGATTATATAGAGATTCCATTTGTTCTGAATAAATCTTTTGTGGGTTTTATTGCACTAATGAATCAAATATTCAATGAGTATCTCAATAATCTTGTTGTTGTGTTTGTGGATGATATTTTGGTTTAATACAGATAAATGAATCATCATGAGAAACATTGTGATTTGATTCTATAAATCAATAGGATTCGACATGTATATGGAATTATTTAATAATGCAATTTTTATATTCAAGAAGTAATATTCATAAGGAATGTGTTTTTTGATCACATATTATTATTTGATCATGAGAAGATAAAGGACCTGATGTCTTCGTAAGATTCATTGAATTATTTCATGATTGGACCATCCTTCGCCTTTCTAAATATTATCAATAGTTTATCAAGGATTTATCAAATTTTGTGTCACCATTGACTTCTCTCACTAGTAACTAATTATAACTCTTATGGGATTCGAAGTGGAAGTATTTTTTAAATGAGTTGAAATAAAATCTGATATTGAATTATATTTTTATCTTACATTATCAGGGTAAGGGTTATATAGTTTTATATAATTCTTATGGTTTTCTTTTGGGTTTTGTGACCTTATATGATGATCAGGTGGTAGTTTACAGATTTAGTCAGATTCTAACATTTTTGAATAATTACCCCTTCATTATTTAGATCTTTCAATATAAATGAATGATCTAAAATGATGGTGTTAATTTATTTTTTGGTAGATATTCAAATTCATTTCTGATCATAAAAGTTTGAGATATATCTATTATAAAAAATGAATTAAATTTTAGATTGAGGTGATGGGTGAATCACCATAATAAGTGCCACATTGATATCACATAGACCAAAATTAATTAGAATGTCAATTTTGATGATCTTAATTTGATAATGAGAACATAGGTTGTTCAATAATTGAATGAATAGTGTAACCTTAGAGGGATTTTCCTAGAATCATCTAGATGTTCAGGAGGATGTTTTAGTTATGGTTCTGTAAAATGTTTTCTTATAAACATCTCTCATGGAGATTATTCTGCATGGTTAATAGTTGGATGTAGAGTTCAGAAGAATTAAAAAAAACCTATTTGGTTCGGTGGACATTTGTGGTTGTATGCTGGGTCTTTATGTTATAATATGTTTTGTAGAGTATCCTGTCATATCAGCATAATCGAGTGTGTTTGTTTTTTTTATTCATAGTACATCATGTTGCATTAATATGGGAAGTGTGAAGATGTATTTTAACATGAGAAAAAAAAATTGGTGATTGGACATTAATAATTAAATTACTTAATATGTTTCATGATGTTACACCTACCAATAGTAAAAAGACACCAAATTTCAAACCATCTAGTTTTATTCAACCTCCTCAATTTTTGTTTTTAAATTCTGAAAGTTAATTGTTAAATTTATTGTTAGATTTTGATGAGATCCCAGAGGAAGGAATGTCATCTTGGCGGTGATTAATCCGTTGAAAAATTCATATCATTTCATTCCAGTTATGAATATAAATAAATGTGAAGATCTGTATAAGCTATATGTTCAAGGTAATTTAATTTTACATGGGATTTATTATTGAATTATTTTATATGAGAGTCCTTATTTTGATTTTTGGTGTAGGAGGGTTCACCAAAATATTATTGGGATCCATTTTTTATTTAGAAAATATTACAATCTACAGACAGGTGGTCAGATATAGAATGGCATTCTGATCCTAGAGTATATTATCTAATATAGTGTCCTTAGATTTTGTTGGGTATTTGGATATCCAAAAGGGAATGGTTTATTTTTCTTATAAAAACATTTTTCCATTATCAATCACAATGGATACATACAAGGATTTGTATGGTCTCAAGCATAAGTCATGGTTTTTTGGGATGTGTTGTGTGATGCTTCTTTGGTGGGGCCAAATTTGGTTCCGGATACTTATATTAGTATTTATTATATACATTGAAATATTTTTATCAGTAAATTTGAAAAAAAATTATCTTACTGATCAATAATGTTTTTGTTTTTGTTTTTAAAGTGACTAAGATTAATTGATATCCTCTCCAATGATATGTCGCCATCATCTTGAAAAATAGGAATAGTTGGATCGATGATATGTTAGAATATTTGAGGTCACTGAGTGTATTTAAAATATTCCTTATTGGTTTTAATTTTATGATCCTTTGATATGAATTCATAATGTTTTCTAAATATTTTATCTCCACAAATACCATTATGATCTATCTCATGCTCTGAGATGGGAATAGATTGAGTTAGAGAAAAATGTTTCTATTGTGGAGAATTCACCAAAGATCATTTAATATAATGTGAATGTATTTAATGTAAAGTTGATTTAGTTTGTTTTAGTGTTATGGACATATAGAACATATACCCAAGTGTCTTAGGAGTTCGAAAAATTGATTAGGGAGTAAGATCTTTACCTTTATTCCCAACTTTATTCTTCCACATGCCTTCTTAGGGACATGCAGTCTTTTGTGGAGAGTTTTTAACAATTGTTTAGTATATTGTATGTAATAAATTTTGATTAACATTTATTAATATTTATTTGGGTGCCTCATGGGTCTCTTGGGGATGTAGATCATGTTTTGGAAAAAATGTACTGATTTTCATTGATGCATATTTTTTTATTTTAGTAGATTCTCGGTATAATTGTATAATTTCATAACAGAGTTCTCCTCAAGTTCTTTGAATTCTAGAGTGGGTTTGGAGTTATATACTGTGTAATGTTTTTATCAATTTATACTATGTGATTACACACCTTTTAAGGTAATTCAAAATATGGTATTATTCATTGGGTATAATTTGTGAACATAGTGAATTGTGTGAAATGATAATATGCCATGTAAAGTTTACGGTCAATATAATACTAAATAATTATCTTTTTTAAAAAATATGGTGGGTTTTTATATGTGTATGGACCCCATGGATTACCTGAAATTTAATGGTATAACTCATATTTTAATCCTCGCATGTTTTGATGTTAGGTTTCTGAACAGATGATTTCAATTTAATTTATCTACAGGGTCTTTTTCTCCTATCCCTTTTCATTTAAATGGAAATTTTTGGAACCTCTACTTTTTTTGGATCGATTTGTTTTGAATTTGATTATTATTGTTTAGCATAGTATCTCTATTAATGAGTAATCATTTATGATTATTCATTGGATTTGATCTTGTTAGTGCCTTTTCATTGAGTTATAAAATACATTGATCTATGATGATGGATGTTCTTGATTCCTTATATATTTTTCATCTGATATCATTATGTGGGATGAACCATTTTTTGTTATTGTGTGGTAGGTGTGAATTCTATTATTTATTTAAGATAAATCCTCCTAACTAGACCATCCTGGTAAATTGTGTCAATTTTATGTTGTTAATATTTATTATAGGTCCTCCACTATCACAGTCTAATTATTTTGTGTTAGTGGACCATTATATAGGAATGTACGACCTTGAGTTTTTTGGTAGAAGGATCCATCTCTACCCAGGGTTGGTGAACTAAATTACTCTAGTTTTTGGGAAAATATTTTATAAAAGAAAATTCCTAATTTTTTTTGTGTCTTTGAAGTGCATTTTTGATAATATATGGGTTCCATCATGTTTTTTAGAAACGAAAAGAATTTTTAAAGGATTTTGAATTTATTTAATAATTTTTTGAAACATTATAATGATTAAAAATTAATAATAAAATGGATTGGGAATAATATAACATTAGAATCATGGGGTATAGTGGCAGAAGGTTTAGTAATTGGCCTCATCCACTATCAGGGGCTCCTCTTAGGGGGGGTTCCTCTACTACATATGCCTATTGTTCTATATAAATGCTATACCTATTGGATTTTTCGCATTCTAGAGTTTAAATTTTCACTCTAGACTCATTACTTATGTCTAGTGTCTTGATGTGAACATGATTTTCAATGATAAGTATTATTGTTTTAGATATAGTTACATAGTGTGATCCATGGAGCAAATTTGCCTATTTTTGGACGATTTGGGATATTTTGACATGTATAATTTTTATTGCAACGTTAGGGTTTTGATATGATATGTGATCCAATATTTGTTTGGTTTTTTATCTTAATTGATTTATTAATATGAAATACTTTGAATCTATTTTACTTTCATTATTTGTAATTGAGGTAAAACGGGTAAATTAATTTTTTTTAATGCTTTTGATATGGAACTATTAAAATGTATATCATTCTTAATTTATTTAAAGTTGAAAAATCAAGGAGAATTGTAAATATACCTGATAAGGAAGAACTGGGTGGGACACTACTGAGCCTATTAGATCACACATTGTATACCCATTCATCGTTGAGTAGATATTAGTAACTCATTCAATGCAAGGGAAAGAAATGTGACAAGGTGAGGTGGGGAGGTTTTTATTCATCTAGTTTTGGGTAGGTGGATGGTGATATAGTGGGAGTTTTCCATGATATCTCATGGAGACTGTAGAATTACCTATTATTATTTATTATCCTTTAAAATTTAATTTTTTTCATAGATATTTTATTGCTACCATTTATGTTATGACTCTTTCATTGTTCTCTATCTGTTATGACATATATATTCCACTTTTATTCCATAATTTCTTGATATGTATATATATTGGTATGTATATATATGTAAAATTATTTGTTTCATTCTAGTAAAAATAATTCCCTTTGTTTTTTATTTATTATTTGATGTGTGACACTAACATATGAGGATTCAAAATAACCATCAATAATTTTTAAATTCGATTTGGAAACATGTTTGAGAGGGTAGTTGGGTTGGATTTTTCATGAAATGTGTAAATTTTAAATGATCTTATTAGATTATGATATCTATTAGGATTTATAATGTAAAATCCATTTTACAATATAAAATTTGATAATTGATAGAATTTAATTTTTAATAAGAATTCAAAATGAAACAAAAACACATTTTTAGAAAAACTTATTTTTAAGCATTAAAATATATTTTCTTCAATTAATTTCCTTAAAATAACCCTAAAAAAATTTTAAAATATTTTAAGAAATATATAATCTATAAATTTAATTAAACTAATTAATTAAATGATCATTGTTTAAATTATTATGATAAAAATATAGTGTGTGAAGAAAAATAGTTTTTCAAATATTTTTTTAAGAACAAAAATAAATATATGATCTAATAAAACAAAATTTTTATTTTGATAAAATTAATTATATTTTTCCTAATTAAAGGTTAATTATTTGACTTTATGAACAAAATCAAAGCATACTGGGACTTCTACAGGATGGAAAAGTAATAATTTAAAAAAATAACTGTTTTTTCTTATTCATAAAAAAATAAATCTTTTTAGAATAAATACCCAATATTTACGGAAAACTAATATTGACCGTATAATTAAAACAATTATATTCATTATCTCAAAAGGAATTTCTAAAAATAGAAAAATATAATATAACATTCATGTTGAAATTGAAATAAAAATCAAGTTTGAGTAAATCATAATTTTCTTGAATTAATTGATGCTTCTAAAAACTAATTACATATTTATCATAAATTAATAAGTATATTTGAATTGTTTAAAATATTTATATATATTTTTTATAATTTGGATATTAATATTCTTACTGCTTATTTAACAGTGAGGTTATATCGGTCGCATTTAAATATTATTATTTTTTACTGCATATCATAGTTTGTTAAATGATTAGTGTTGTGTGTCATTAAAATGTTTAATGAATAATATTATTTTAAAATAAATTTATATGAAATTAAATCATCCTATTTTTTAAAAAAAGTGGGTCATAAAATCTTTAATCATGATAATCAAAGGCTCAATATTTTATAATATCGTTATTAAAAACCCACATCATAAAAAGGAATAATAAAACCTCCATTGAAATGATTAGTCGGAATAATAAAAGATTCATTAAAAACTAGTAATAATGTTCAAAGAATAGGATAAAATTTGTGAGAACTGAAAATATGGAAATGTAGGGGAAATGTAATGTATAGATATTAATAGTGAGTGATATAGATCATGTCTATTAGAATGTAAATGGCCAAAAACAACCAACCATTGATGGATGAAAATGGCTATCAATTCATCAAAAATGCATTGAAAATGAAATTATTTTATGTTTCAGGGTCCTTTTCCTAGATTTGAGGAAATATATTGTTACAAAAATAGATAGCATGGGAAAAAAAATACATACTTGATATCATAACATTATATAAACATAATTTCACCATTTTTAGAACTTTAATAATATCACTTCCATAATGAAATGATTATTCATTATAAATTTTTAATGTCTGGAGAAATAAAAATAACTTCTAAAATATAATATGATTCAATAATGAAAGAAAATTCATTATTTATATCTATATGTACGTAAAAAATCCTAAACTTGTTATAAAAATACATCAAATATGGATAACTTTTTATATGTGGAAATACTATATTTATCATTAAAAACATTATAATAAAACCTAATGATCAACAATATTTTTACCATAAATAATTATCCTTACCCCTCCTCCAATATATGTATGAAAAAATGATAAAGACAAAAAATATTAAATAGTTGATCATGTTTTAGTTTTGAACAAAAAAATTAATATATATCCACAAAAACCCTAATTTATCTCTTAATGCTATATACAAAATATGTGAATACATTAATAATGTATTATCTTAAAACAGTCTAATAACCTATATAGCCATTAATCCTCAAAAAACATGTTTGATTTCAAAAATAACCTCTATCACTATTACTCTAATACATTCATATATTTCCCATATATTTCATAAATCCAAAACTCAATTAAACATCATCAAGGATAATATTAATCACTTTCCCCTCAATTCACAAATTAATTTCTACATCACCAATATTACCCATTTCACATTTTCAATATAAATTACCTTATTATACCAAATAAACATTATTTATCCATATTAATCACATATCAAGGTTAATCTTTCCATCACTCATGTTTAATCAATAATATATCACCCTAGTACTAAATAACCTTTCAAGGTTATTATTATGATTTAGTATATGATTTTAAATCCTTATTGAAAAAATTATGTAAAATAATCATGAGATGATTCATAGTCTGTAGAAAGTTTAGAATGCACTATAATATCATTGGTAAAACAATTCTATAACATAATTGTTGAATCCCATTTAATAAATACTTCAATCATTCTACATTCTTCATAAAACATTAAGAAATATTCATCATCTTATTCATTTATACATCCTTCCAACATTATAAAATATTAATCTTGGATTAACATCATTTAACCTTAATAAAATCATTATTCTGACATTAAAAAAATAAATTATCATAAAATTATTTTTATCATTTATGTTGCATTCATAGAATCTTCATCATAAATAGTAAAACCTATACACATACAACCTTGGTGATATTATTCTCGTGAATTTCCTTTTGGAAAATATTTTACATGAATACCATATATTCCACATTTATACCATTAAACCATAGATGATACATTATTGAAACAATTATTCCAATAAATTTTTTAAACAAGAATGTTTATTCTTTTCTAGGAAATAAAATTCCATATATCATTATTTTACACACCAAAAAACTATTGATATTTCTTTGAGACATTTACCCTAGAGAATCATCCATCATTCCCATAATATAGGAAGATTATTTTTTTTCATTATAATCATTATGAAATCCATTATTCTGGTATTAATTCCATTCATAAAATCATCAATGTTTATAACATGAAAACTTCTACATAGATCGTTTGGAATAATCACATCATTTATCATTCTATCTCATATTTTATTTGTATTATCATTGCTAATATCACTACATCATCGATATAATTTAGAATTAACATGATTCATTTTTATACCAATCATTGTAATAAACCATATAGAATATTTTGAGATACAATAATCATAGTGGTAAATCATATAATCATAAAAAAATTATATAATATATAAATATTGATTGATTAATTTAATTCAATATCACCAAAGGTTTAACCTAGGCCATCTATTTTCATTATCTACAAAATCCTAAATAATGGATACTAATGAAAATATAAATTAACTGAATAATATTCTCTAGGAATGTATAGAAAATTGATCTTTTTTAGGCCCACTAAACGTGCATTATTTTAAATCATGTTAATATCTAATCATCGCAATTCATATTTTTTATCCCTAGGTCCTTTAGTTCCATTGTTTTGTTAACATAACAACACCTATGAAGAGATATATTTTTTAGTAAACACGAAATCCATTATTTCCACAACCTATAATGTTTTTTAATACATATTCATACCATAAAATTTATAAATAATTTTTTCTCATTGTAGTTTCTAATGGTATCTAATAATTGATATGATTCCAGCTATACTAACCCATATAATCATCATCAGGTACATTTTTATTGAAGGAAGAAGGGAGAAAAAAAGAATAAGAAACATGACTGAAAATCAGGGCTTAAGGAGGCCTGAAAGAATGTCGGATGAAGGAATGCCCTTGAAATAAAGACACACCCTCAGGTTTAAGGAAAGAAATGTTCGGAGAAATGTTCGCTTCAAGAGCTTGTATGTCTTGGGAGGTGAGACGATCCTCCTCTTGGATTATTGTTACATTTCTATAGTGAGCCTTAATGTCTATAACAACAACCCCCTCTAATCTCGGACATCCCCTCCTCCTCTAGAAATTCCCTCTTGGAATGAACCATTAATATTCAACAGGAATCCATTCTTGGGGGGCATCCACCACACCCGCGATCTGTGTAGCATGGTGCATGAAGAATTGTTCAGTGTATTTCAAAAAAAATTATACATAAACAATTGGTACATAAATGGTAATAAACATAATAATCATATAGGACATAACATATATAAAACCTTTCATCATATCGTGGGGAAACAAAAAAAGGATCTAATATTCTATATAATGGCGAAAATATGATACATGTAATTTCTCATATTCTCCATGTATTATTTTTAAAAACTTTGTTAATTTATTACATGACAAGGTTTAGAGACAGTGTGCGATTCCAATACCCGGGGTGACTGAAATAAACTTTTAAAATAATTTAATCATTCAAATTATGCACACGAGTGGTTTTCCTAAAAAAGATGAATAACCATTAAATGTGTGCCCAAAACAGAAATAAGAGGGCACCGTTGTGTTCATAAAAATTACATTATCTTAGATCAGGCCTAAATATTGACTGGCATAGTTCAATGGTAAAAGTTAGTTTTGGGTCATTTTAAAGGGAATGAAATAAATTAATAATTTATTTCATTTTAAATTATTCCGTAAAAAAAATATATAATCCTCCCCTATTAATACTTGCTTATAGAAAATTTGTAGGTTTAGCTGCATAACCTTGAGAATTGACGTTTTCTATTTGAGATTTGGAGGAGAACCCATTGGCAGACGATGACGAAGAGATTGATCGACGCGACTCGTATTCTAAGAAACTCACCAACGAATGTGACACAGAAATATATCATCAAATGAATCTAGTTAGGGGTTTTCTTTATTTCAATTTTTTCATAGTTCTTCAATTAAATGATAAATGTAGATCAACACACAAACATATAGATCTGCAGATCTTGTGTTCTTGTAGGGGGTTATTATTCCCATTTATTTAAGGGATTATGATTCTTGGTGTTGATTCATGTTTATTTTGAATTGATATTTTTTATTAGCTCTGTTTTTTAGGTACACAAGGTGGAGTTCCCTAAGAGGGGGGTTAATCAGGGTATGACTAATTTAAAATTAAATCCCGTTATAATCTTGTTTCGCTATTAATAAAAACACACGTTTCTCTCATTTCCATTGCACAATGTAATCAGAAATTAAAGCATGCACATGACACAACAATTTTTACTTGGTTAACTGCTAAGGGCTATGTCAATGGAGCGTAAGCCGACAGGTTTTCGGTCGTACCAAATTCCACTAAAATTCACCAGCTGTGGATTACAAGGTTCGTGCACTGTAACACCTCGAGATTTTATGAAAAATATTCTTTTTAATTTCGTTGATGTCTTCTGTTATATGGTACACCAAAAGGAGCTTGCACTACACACATACCTGACTTGGCATGCATTACACGCAATCACAACCTTCCACGATAGCATGTGTTGTACGCAATACTGAGTTTCACTAAACAACGATATGTTATATAAACTAGCTGTTATGGATAGTATTACCCTTTTTTAAAATTTTATAAATTTCATCTTTCGAAATGGACTCCATTTTTGGATTAGTAATATTGAAATTAGCCTAGGGTGAATTTTTGGTATTTTTCTGAAAACATTCAATTTTTAATGAATAGTGAAAACACAAGGATACTATTTTAAAACCGGATTTTTATTTAAAGAATTATATTTTTTATTTAAATTTATTTTAGGAAAAAATTGATACATAATACCCTTATAAGTTCAATGTAATTCATTGGATTCATTTTATAATAATTTTAGATATATAAAAATTTTATTGAACTTTTCACCGTTTTTACCACCTCCTAGGTGAATTTGAAACTTTATATAAATCTTAATTTTACCGCATCTGTGAGTGGAATTTAGAAAATCCAAGAGACATGGTTAATATCAAGGAGTATAATGTGGTCTAATAAGATAAAAATAATTTTGGGTGAATAGTAACTTTTTACTTTTATTTACCACTGTTAAAAGTAAATAGGGTAATTAAAGGTAAAAATGATATTATTATTACCCTAACACATGTCCTAATACTATTGGATAACTGTAATTCGACCAAAAACAAACTTAGGAATAAAATTTTACCCTTTATGTCTACTTTTATTAGATTAGGACATTTATTATTATTTTATTTAAAGAAGAGTTAAAATGGTTAAAATCAATGTTTAATAACTAACATATTTTTAATATAGGGTTATACATAAGATAAATTAGACTATAAATATTAATTAGAAAGATAAAAATATTTAATACATAATTATATTTTATTTATAATTTTTAGACATTAAATATTTTAATTTATTAATGACACAATGATGATGCAATTATTACCTTATTAATTAAATATTAACATATTGATGTTATAAATTCCCAAATAAATGTAATTTGAGACTTTTAATGAATTAAACTAGTTTAATACGTTAATATGACATGTTAGTATTGATTTAATTAACATTGATAGAACTAATCATACTGTTATGATTTTCACAAAAATCAAGTACCAAATAGTGTCAAAATTGATATAAAATAGTTTTTAAAACAAATATTATATTATTAATTGTTATTCTATTCCTAAAAATGTATAGTTTGGAAAAATGAATTAGATAAGGTTATATATATTAATAATTAACCACTTGGTGTTCTTTTGTCTTGTTATAGTATGTTTATTAACCATATAGAGTAAGAAAACAAAAATACATGGTAAAAGTTAAATTATTTAACTTAGAGTTAAATTTAAATGATAAGGTTAAAATAGTAACATAAACTTGTATAAAACCTATTCTTTGAGAGGATTTCGACCCATCCCCACCTTATCTTCAAAATAAATCAATTTGGGCTATTAAAACCCATATATGACTTTTTTATAAAATAATATTTTATGTTTTTCCTAAGGTGCCCCTCTCCTCCCTTATAAAGAGGGCACCCCTTCCCTCTTCTCTTCACAACCTTTTGAGCCTTGAATCTCAGCCAACCCCGGAAATTTCCTTTCCTAAACCTCTATAGTTATATTATAGAGGTTCTGGTGTTCTCAAAAGACCAACTCTAGTGCTCTAAGAAGAAGTTTAAAAGAGGTGCGTCGAAGAAGTGGTAATCTCTTCTACCGATTCTTTCATGTTTTATTTATTCTTCATCTTCTTCATCTTTAGTTGTGTCATTATAAAGTAATAACATAAGTATCACAAATATATTGATATGTTATTATAAATATGAAACAAACCCATTTCACCTTCTATCCATCCTTCGGAAAATGAAATCCCCACGCGTGCGTACGTACGGAATACCGTCTCCATGTCGTGGTGTAATCTATTTTTCCACCACCACCTTACATGGATTAGTATAATTATGTAAGTAATAACTATATATTTTTATTATAACATCATACTAATTCTGTGATATTATATCATCCACTCTTATTCAATTCAATAAATATGGGAATGATATCATCACTCATGCGTATGTACAGATTACCGTCTCCACGACGCGATGAGATTAATTTTCCATGTTTACAATTCAAGAATGATTATAAAGTATATATAATAGGTAATCACAAAATATATGACATAATAATAATACTGGATTTATGTATATATATATGTATGTCATCTAATTAATTCCATTCATTTCAATAAGGAAACGAAAAACATTGTTCATGCGTACGTACGGCCTACCGTCTCCATGAACGATGCATTTATTTCTATTTATGAATCTATTATATATATGTATATTGTGAATATATATTATATATAAAACATGTTTTATATTTTGGAATTAAGTAATCATGTTATAAGTAACCATATTAATAATTACAAGTCAATACACGGACGATAAATGAAATGATTTTGCCCAAAACGCTGGTTTAACATGGAATGGACAAATGAATGGATAATATAAAGTCGTAAGTGAATCATATATGATATCATAAATATTATTATGGTTCTATTACATGTTAAAAATATTCTTAAACCCACTATAGAGGAGTCTCAGACACATATGGAAGAAATTGGACATAAGGTAAGGGATAACAATTCCAATATCGTTCTTATCAGAGATTGTTTATTCGTAAGTATTTCCTCGGGTTATTATAATCATCCATTCCCATGTTTCTAAATATGTTTTCATGTATGTTTAAAGTCCTTTTTACCCATTTTTAAATTTTACAACATGTTATGAAAGAAATCTTACTTTTGTTTACCACATGAGGAACTTTTTATCTTTTCTAACAAAAGTACGAGGAGAATGTTATTTTTATCTTATATTTATTGAACGGATTTTTACGGTTTCATAATGCCTCATCTTAACGAATCTTACTCTATAATATTGCATGATTATTTTCAACAAAACCCTTTTCCTTTAAAATTTCATGTCATTTTTTGATAAGAAAAATATTTTGAAAAAGAAATGGATGTTTTCCTCAAGAATTAATTTCAAGTGTTTTATCAAAACTATTTTCCATCTAAAATGACATTATTTAATATGTTTATGTTTCAAGTATAATGTCTCCACTATTTACATGGTTTTATTTTTTTATGATAAAATTATATCCATTTTTTGTACATGGATTATGTTATGATGGCATGATTTTTAAGAATCCCATTCTATTACATGGTTTATGCTATGATTTATGGTTTATGATTTTGTCTCACATTAAAGAATTATTTAATTATGAGATGGGTGGGACCTATAACTCCATACAATACATTGTGTAAAGATTTATATGTCATGAGATAGACATGGATGGAATGACAAGTTAATCTGGTTCAGTAATACAGGACTGGAACGAGGAGCGAACTCGGTTCAGTAATGGACTTTGTCCACTAAGATGGTCTTGGAAGCAATGCCTTGGATACTACGGAAATCATATCATGTGCCTAACGGTTTTCCACAATTAAATGTTTTCTTCCCCTGCTATATTATCAGGATTGATGTTCCATTATGATATATGCATTACGTACTTCCAAGATTTATGTCTTTGCTCAATATTTTGATGTTTAGATTTTATGTTCACATTTTTGCATTCAAATGATTATGGATTGTTTAATTTTCTCAATGTTTACCCTTACTGAGCATTTGAGATCACCTTTTTTACGTTTCTTTTCCCCAGGATATAAGGAAAGTTCTTTGGTATGAAAACAAAAGGGGAATATCTTAATGGGAGATGTTGAAGTTCTTTCTCTGAGATTAGAAGATTTTATTTTGAGTTTCCAATGACACTAAACGAATACATTCCTTTGATGTTTGATTTTGTTATGTATTAGATATTCCGCAAAAACAATTTAATATTTATGTTCATCAAGATTTGGGTCTCTACAGTTGGTATCAGAGGAAAGGTTTAGTTAACATTTGGAAACTAGGATGCGAAAACATTAGTGAGATCCCTAGAGATATTTATAAGGAATGTCTATGGATATCCATAAGGTTAAGTATACGTATAGGTTATAGTCCAAGAATTATGGTAAAAATCATAGAATTAAACCTAACATTTTATATATTGAAGGTAATTCCCCTTTATTATGTTGTTTTCCCTAGCATGATTTTTTCCTCTCACACCATTATTTTTGGGGTTTAGAAGATGGCTGGAACCCGAAGGAACCATGTTGATCAATGTAATGGAAAATGCAATGATTTCACTCCTGAAAAAACTAATGTTATGGGAGTTGGAGTGAAAAATCTTATTTCTATACTTACACAAGCTATGAATCATTATGGACATCCAAATGAGAAGAGAAGGGAACAATATTCTATTGAGTCCTTCATGAGGAAACATCCACCTTCTTTCAGTGGGTCTTCTGATCCACGTGTTTCTGAAAAAAGGATCAGTACCATTGAAAAGATATTTTCCATACTTCACTATTTGAAACATGAAAATTTAATTCTGGCTATTTACCATTTTGAAGGTGAAACAAATAAATGCTGAACTCTAATTAAGAATATGAGGCCCCGAGATGAAATTGAATCCTTGGAATGGGATGAGTTCAAGAACTTATTTTTCAATAAGTACTTCCCTCGTATTCTTCAAACAAAGATGGAAAAATATATCCTTGAGCTTAAGCAAAAGGATGATGAATCTCTTGGTATATACGATGATAATTTTACAAGTCTTTCAAGCTATGCATCTGGCTTTATCATACAAACTGAAAGAAATGCTTATCGATTTTTCGGTCGCTTAAAACCAAGTCTTCAAAGGGAATTAGCTATAAGAGACTTGAGTAGCTATGATGAAATTATCTGTTGTGCTATCATGGTAGAAATGGAAGTTGGTGTTACATATCCATCTCATTTTCTTGACAAGAAACAAAAGATGGAGTTCAAGGAGAAATATCAGAATAATGTTGAAAAGAAGATGAATGTTTCTTTATGCTCAATGTGTGGAAATAAGACTGGTGGAGATTGTCTTAAATGGACTAGAAAATGTTTTAAGTGTGGAAAATAAGGCCATCGAGAAGCTGAGTGTCAAAGTAATGGAAAAAAGGTTGCTAATGATGTGAATAAAGAAAAAACTGCAGAGAACGCACCACCAACACTTCATTTCTTCAAGTGAAAGGAAATGGGGCATTATACTAACCAATTCCCTAATCCAAGGGTTAATGATGATCGACGTGATAATCCTATTAAGGAAAAGGTCAAATGGAAGTCACATGAAATCACTATTGGTGATGTTGAGTATGAAAACGATGTAGTTAAATGATTATGTGTTTATGTAACAAGATTCCAAAATAATGTTGTGGAATATAATTTATATTACTGTGGAATATTGGAATATCTATGAATTGGTTTATTATGGTTTTCAATAATAATATGGTACTAGTAAACAAGAAAATTAATTCAAATCATTTGGAAAGCAGATGATATGATAAGGAGAAAAATAAATGGTTAATAATATTCATGAGCTCATAATTTATATAAGGAGTAAGTGATATTATGGTTTGAGTATATAGAATTTTTTGGGATTTTGGTATGTGGAATGAGTTAACTTTTGACAACATTATTTTTTTCACTAAGGTTCAATGGGTAGTCAATTTTCAAGAGAATACATGATTAAGGTATTAACATGTTTGTAATTTTACCAACAAGATATATCGTATGATATAAGGAGGATAAATTATGGTATTCACATGCTCGACAGATGGCATTTCTTGTAATTTTTTTCTTTATACTATGAGCGTAGACAGAAGTATTTTGGATAAGCCTAAAGATTGGAATGGATTATGTTGGACATAAGTCAGTATTGTTTAAGGCTATAACTTTTTCGATATTATTTATGGAATGTAATATTATTGTAGTTTTAGAAAAAGGGCAACATGTAGGATGGGAGATAACATATCCCGTCTGTCAAGGTTGTGGGAATCGAACCCACAACCAAAGTGTGAAAGGCCTTTATCGCCTACCACTGGCCTACAGGAAGTCCCTGGTTAGTTGAAACTATTTTTATTATATTATGAATTATGATATATGAAGTATAATTCCATTTTAGGAACCATATATGATTAATATCACTATAGATTGACTTATGTATTTTTGATAACTTTTTCTAACCTTTTGTTTAAGACAGATGGAATGACTCGTCATTCAATCACATGATCTGCTAACATTTTACGAATGACAAATTCAACTTCATTTCTTTAAGATATGAAGTTGAAATTTTCCATGTAATGACCAACGGTGAGATTGTACCAAAATCAAGATAGTATTTCTTATAATTTCAATTTCTTCAACTTTAGGGAAATGATCCTGAAAACAAAAAATGTTATCCCAGTGCCCTTATATATGATGAATTAGATGGTACCTTAGATCCTCAAAAATTTATGGCTTTGGTATTGTTGGATTTTTCATAGCCATGTCCTCTACCACTCTTCATAAGAAGTTGATGGTTATATTTCTTTTCCATATCCATATTTTCACCTATGTTGTCATATGTGGAAACCCAGTGTTGAGTTACTTTGGGTGACATTTATGATTCTAACTTCCCTTTATTAAATGATGTTTTACTATTAATTTTTACAATTTGGGTTTCTATGAAAGAAACTTTAATTAGTAAACCATTTATAACCCCGACAAATTTTGAGGGTGAAATTCATTTTAAAAGAGGTATAATGTAACACCCTGAGATTTTATGATTTTTTTTAAATTTCATTGATGTCTTATGTTGTACACTACACCAAAAGGAGCCTTCACTGCACACATCCCTGACCTGGCTTCCATGACACGTAATCGTGACCTTCCATGAAATCGTGTGTTGTACGCAATACCGAGTTTCACTAAACAACAATATATTATATAAACTAGCTGTTAAGAATAGTAATACCCACTTTTTAAAATTTTATAAATTTTATCTTCTGAAATGGACTCCACTTTTGGATTTGGAATATCGAATTTAGCCTAGGGTGAATTTTTGGTATTTTTCTGAAAATATAAAATTTTTGATGAATAGTTAAAACATTGGGTTACTATTTAAGAACCGGCTTTTTATTTAAATAATTATTTATTGTATTTAAATTTATTTTATTTAAAAATTGATAAATAATACCTATATATGTTCAATATAATTCATTGGAGTCATTTTATAATAATTTTAGATATATAAAAATTTTATTGAACTTTTCACCGTCTTTTACCCACCTCTTATGAGAATTTGAAAATTTACATAAAACATAATATTACCGCCTCTTTGAGTGGAATTTAAAAAATCCAAGAGACACAGTTAATATCAATGATTAAAATGTGGTTAAATAAGATAAATTTTTTGGTGAATAGTAACTTTTTTCTTTTATTTACAACGGCTAAAATTAAATAGGGTAATTAAGGGAAAAATGATATTATTATTACCCTAACACGTGTCCTAATTCTATTAGATAAGTGTAATTCGAAAAAAATCAACCTCAGGAATAAAATATTACCCTTTAGGTCCACTTGGATTAGATTAGGACATTTATTATTATTTTATTTAAAGAAGAGTTAAAATGGTTAAAATCAATGTTTAATAACTAAATCATTTTTAATATAGGGTTATTAATTAAATAAATTCGACTATAAATATTCATTAGAAAGATAAAAATATTTCCTACATAATGATATTCTATTTATAATTTTTATACATTAAATACTTTAATTTATTTATGACACAATGATGATGGAGTAATTACCTTATTAATGAAATATTAACATAATTGATATTATAAAAACCCAAATAAATGTAATTTGATACATTTTATGAATTGAAATAATTTTCTAGGTTAATATTACATGTTAGTTTTTATTTAATTAACTTTTTTTGAAATAATCACGCTGTTAGGATTTTCACAAAAATGAAGTTCCAACTACTGTCAAAATTGATATAAAATAGTTTTTAAAACAAATATTATATTATTAATTGTTATTCTATTTCTAAAAATATATGGTTCGGCCAAATGACTTATATAAACTTATATATCTTAATAATTAACCACTTGGGGTTGTTTTGGCTTATTATTTTATGTTTATTAACCATATAGTGTAAGAAAACAAAAAGACACGGTAAAAGTTAAATGACTTAACTTAGAGTTAAATCTAAAAGATAAGGTTAAAATAGTAACCTAAAATTTTCTAAAACCTATTGGTTGAGATGATTTAGACCCATCTCTATCTTATCTTAGAAATAAATCAGTTACGAGATATTAAAAACTAAATACGACTTTATTTTAAAATAATATTTTATGTTTTTCTTAAGGTGCTCCGCTCCTCCATTATAAAAAGGGCACCCCTTCCCTCTTCTCTTCACACCCTTTTGAGCCTTGAAGATTGGTCAACCCCTGCTAATTCCTCTTCTCAACCTATCTAGTTATATTATATATGTTCTGGTCTTCTCAAAAGACCAACTCTAGTGCCCTAAGAAGTTGTTTAAAATTGTTGCATCAAAGAAGAGGTAATCTCTTTTACCGGTTCTTTCAAGTTTTCTTTCTTCTTCAACTTCTTTTGATTACGTTGTTTCATTATAAAATAATAACATCAGTTTTAGTAATATAATGATATGTTATTATAAATTTTAAACAACCCCATTTCACCTTCTATCCATCCTATGAAAAATGAAATCACTGTGCACGCGTACGTACGGAATACCGTCACCACTATATGGTGTAATCTGTTTTTCCACCACCACCTTACATGGATGGGTATAATGGTGTAAATAATAACTATATATAGTAATTATAACATCATACTGATTTTGTGATATTATATCATCCACTCCAAGTCAATTCAATAAATATGGAAATGATATCATCGCTCGTGCGTATGTATAGATTACCGTCTCCATGACACGATGAGGTTCATTTTCCATGTTAACAATTCAAGAATGATTATAAAGTATATATAATACGTAATCATGAAATATATGACATAATAATTCTACTGGATTTATGTATATATATATGTAAGTCATCTACTTAATTCCATTCAATTCAATAAGGAAATGAAAAACAACGTTCATGCGTACGTACGGGCTACCGTCTCCATGAACTGTGTATTTCTTTCCATTTATCGATCTATTATATATGTTCATATTATGAATATATATTATATATAAATCATGTTTTATTTTCTGGAATTAAGTAATCATGATCTAAGTAATCATATTAATAATTATAAGTCAAAACACGGACGATAAAGGAAACAATTTTACCCAAAACACTGCTTTAACATGGAATTGACAAATGAACAGATAATATAAAGTTGTAAGTGAATCATATATGATATCATAAATATTATTATGGTTATTTTACAAGTTAATAATATTCTTAAACCCACTATACAGGAGTCTCAGACACACACAGATGAAATTGGACATAAGGTAAGGGATAACTATTACAATCTCATTCTTATCCGAGATTGTTTATTCGTATGTATTTACTGGGGTTATTGTTATATTCCATGCCCATATTTTATAAATAAAATTCATGTATGTTTAATGTAATTTTTACCCATTTTTAAATTTTACCACATGTTATGAAAGAAATATTTCTTTTGTTTACCACACGAGAAACTTTTTATCTTTTCCAACAAAAGTACAAGGTGAATGTAATGAAAGAAATCTTACTTTTGCATGATTATTTTCAACAAAAACCTTTTCTTTTAAAATTTCATGTCATTTTGTGAAAAGAAAATGATTTTGAAAAAAGGGATATTTTCCTCAAGAATTCATTTCAAGTGTTTTATCAATACTATTTTCCATCTGAAATGACATTGTTTAATATGTTTATGTTTCAAGTAAAATGTCTCCATTATTTACATGGTTTGATTTTTCTTATAATGAAATTATATCAATTTTTTGTATATGGATTATGTTATGATGTCATGATGTTTAAGAATCCCATTATATTACATGGGATATGCTATGATGTAGGATTTATGATTTTGTGGCACAAGAAAGAATGATTTCATTATGAGATGGGTGGGACCTATATCTCACTCTAGTGCATTGGGTAAAGATTTATATCTAATCTGATAGACATGGATGGAAGGGAATGTTAATCCGGTTCAGTAATATAGGACTGTAACAAGGAGAGAACTCGGTTCAGTAATGGGCTTTATCCACTAAGATGGTCTTGGCAGCAATTCCTTGGCTACTATGGAAATCATATCATGTGCTTAATGGTTTTCTATGATTACATGTTTTCTTCCCAGACTATTTTATCAATATTGATGTTCCATTATGATATATTCCTTATGTATTTCCAAGATTTATGTATTTTGCTCATTATTTTGATCTTTAGATTTTATGTTCAAGTTTTTACATTCAAATGTTTATGGATTGATTTATGTTCTCTATGTTTACCCTTACTGAGCATTTGAGCTCACCCTTTTTATGTTTTCTTTTCCCCAGGATATAACAAAAGGTATTAGGTAAGAAAACAAATGGGAATGTTCTTAATGGGAGAAATTGAAGATCTTTCACCATGATTAGAATATTATTTTTCCGAGTTTCCAAAGACACTAAACTATTATGGTCCTTGTGTGTTTGTTTTTTTATGTATTAAGTATTCCACAAAAGTAATGTAATATCCATGTACGTCAAGCTTTGGGTATCTACAGGCACAGTCACCCTATCCCAAGATCACTAACTTTACAATGTTTAGGGTCAACTCACTGCTTTCCCAAGGGTAACTCCCTATTCCTCTCTCTCTAGCTCACTCCCTATTTCTATCTCTCTAGCTCACTGCCGGTGGAGAGGATCAATTTCATCCTATTCCTTTGCTCACTGCTCCAGAAAGAATCCACTCACGATTTATAGACTTGTAGGTCTCTTCATTATCTCTAATGAATACGTCCTCTGTTTTATGTGGATTCTCTGTTGATGTCCAACTTTCACCTATAGATGTATTTATCTTTACACCGAAGGTACAGGGAAAATTTCCATCTTCCACGCAGCCCGAAAACACTGCCGAGGAATCAACCTTACTTTGTGCGCAAGTCTAATCTAGCGCGCAAGTATCGACATGAAAGTCCCGACTGGAACACAAATCCACCTTAGACACTTGCGCGACACAAGCTTCTGCAACTCCAAACTTGTGTGACTCACTTCCCTTTTCGCCTAAACCAATGTTGGCACGCAACTAACAATAACCACGCTTCATCAAATCAGGCATGCAAGTCCCAATTGCACGACCCACCACCACTTGTGCGACCACCACACCTACATGACGGGATCTCGTATTTTTCATAGTGTTGAACTTCAATGAAAATGAGGAGGGGTGGTCTAGTATTTATTGTCATTTTGAACACCATTTGCGACGACACACACGTCTCCCTTCAGCGTGCAGGTCTCAGCACGCAGGTCTCTACCCCTGCAAGTAACTTGTGCGATCCACTTCCAAACTTGCGTGAACCTCATTCCATTTCCATATTTTGAAGTTATGTTCTTCAAACCAACAAGCACGCAAGTTTCCAATCCTTTTAGGCACCGATGCGCAAGTCGTTTCTCTTGGTGCACAGGTCACATGCGCGACCAACTCAATACTTGCATGAGCTTATCCCTTTTCCATAACTTTATGATCTGATTTTGAAATACATATGGCCCGCATGTTTTGAAGCTTCATGTACACGGTGAACAATTCCCTTTACCAAAAAACAACTTTTCTTAATTGGTCGATTTTCAGGCCCAAAAATTTGGCAAACACTAGAAAATGACGCCACCTTGTATCTGTTTATTTTATACTGCCTCTAGACCATCCATTCCTTTGTCGAAGTTGTTGAATCAAACATTTATCATTAACCACAGCTCTTGAACTCGACATGCCACCATGAAATCTCCTTTGTTAACAAATTTGTATGTCATTGTTTGCTTTGTGAACAATCACAACATAGTTTTCCACTTTGTCAACAAACACAATCACCTAAAAAATGCTTCAATGAAACCTTGAGGGATTTTTCCCAACAATGTTTAATCCTATTAATGAGAATTGATCAACACCATGACAAATGGTGGAGGACATTCATTACTAAATTTGTATAATTAATTCTTCCTTCTGTGCCTCACAATTTTTGAGTTCTTCATTGGGTGATGAACAATTGATCATTGGGAATATGTTTCAAAACACAAGGATCCCAAAATAGAGATCATACATCATGAAAACCTAGAAGAGGTGTGAGAGTTTTGGCGGATGTTGAATCAACATAGATCGAGATAGACCGTTCATCATGCATTTTTTCCCACGTGTGTCGATTGTGACTTCCTTTCGGTGGTGATCAGATGCCTAAAACCAACATAAATTTCCATGGGATGTTGTGAAGACCTGAAAACTAGAGTATCACACTGATCGAATGACTGGATCAATGATTGGAGGAGCACCTAAGGCACGATGATGAAGAATAACGTTTTTGGAAAACTATAATGCACATGACATGTATCCCAAAGAACACGGCATGTGGAGCAGACCTAGTGGTGGATAGGGTTTCGTGAATTTGTAAGCGTAGACACGAAGTGTGACAATTTTCACATGGTGTGGGGGCCCTTACACGGACTCAGCATGTGTCATATGAGGTACATGTACATGGGGTGGAGTACATGCTATGTACTCAACGACAGGACAAATCATGGCTCAATATGTGGACCACCCTGGTACCGATACACGGTTTGGGACACACGTTTTGAATCTATGTATAGTCACATGGCTATTATACAAATAGTCTTCCTCATATAATGGAACAAAAAGTTTCACACTCTTACACAACATGTATACCTCTTTTTACATGACATGCCATCAACACATGCCATTGTACACGGGCAGTACCTGAGGTCATAGAACACAATGTATTATCTTTCTTAATGCCATGTACCTTTTTGTAATTGGCCTGATCTTCTGGAACTACATTCCTTGGAATAGTTCAATTTTGGTTGCTGTCTATTTTTCTCATTCTCATGAAGTCCATGTATAATTTCCAACTAGTGAATTTTGATTAATTCTATCTAGATAGTGTCAAAATCCTTCTGAGAGTCCTAAGTGTGATCCACTACACCTTCATGACCCTAGATAGAGACAGGTATCGGCATGACCAATCCTACAAGATGCTGATTCTCTACATAGTAGGTAAAACCGAATGATTCATGGTATATCCCTAGGCCCCGATAGTGATCCTCATCTGGGTATGATTATCTTTTCCACTGAAGAGTTTGTTCTCCCAAAATGAGTGTATATGTTCTCTCGTTAGATAAATCAGTGTAGATATCTATCTCATGACACTTCATGATGAAATTAATTCTTAGACAGACCTTGTTGGAGCCATAAGACTCATGGAGTGAGTTCTCCTAGATGAGTGCTTTGTGAAATCTTTGGACTAGATCCCTAGTGTGGGTATGCAATCATTGTGACTTACCTCTAGACAACGAGTCCTGAATTTTGAGTATATTTGGATGTGTTTCTCTAGTTATACGTTTTGTGGACATATATTGTCTATATAATACTTTACCTTTACTAATGTATTTATTTGTTTTTTCGGGGTCCTCTACTGAGTATTGTTTTCCTCACCCTTTCATGGGCTTTGCCCGCACATTTCATGGCTAGTATAGACAAGCGGCCTTTTGTTGGATTCCAATGTAGGCCATGACCGGACCACGAATTATAAGTTTTCATCAGACATATGAGTTCTTACAGCTACGAGAAGCAGTCCTAGTACGTAAAATTTTTCTTACAGGTTGGACTTTGTATTTTTGCAGAATCTTTCTTCTGGTCGGCCTGTATTGTAGACCATCATAATATCTGCACTTTACATACCCCTTTTCTCTATTGTTTGGAATTTGTTTTCTGAATAAATTTTGTTCTAGTGTGGTTTTTAAGTTTTATAATTTTTGGGCATGGGGATGTGTGCATGTGTATAGGTAATTAATCAATGCCTCCCATGTTAGTGATTTTCCTACTCAGTGCTAGTCACCACACCTAGTCTATTAGAGGCAGGCTTGGGGAGTCGTCACATGGGAACCACTGGGATGGGTCGTGAAAGAGTGGTATAAGAGGTGGTTAATTCTTCCATAGGACCATGATTCAATGAGATTGGTTTTGGGAAACAATGTAATGTGTTTCAAGCTCAGATTTCAGGAAAGGGTCCCCAGTTATGTGCTGGTGGCTGACATATCCATACATCTGAATTCTGTTAACCTGCAATTTGACTCTGTACATGAAAACACTAGTTGTAGGGAAATAAGAGAACGGTACATGCACTATATAGGAATGGGCTGTGTTTTACGTGTTCATTGTCCAGCTATACTGACATACACTTTGACCATGGTACATATTGTTTCTTTATAGGATGAATTCAGGATTCATACTTGCAAGGATTCAGCAGCTAGATAAAAAGGATAACCCCTCCGTGATGAGGAACCAATTCAGGGACCAATTCCCTAGGAGTTATGTCCAGGAGGTGAACCTTCTATACCCCCACCAGTGGAGAAACTTGTGGTACCTGCTGTACCGACAGACAAAGAGAGTAGACTAATTCTGCTCCACTAGTTTCAAAAAAATATACCGCTCAAGTTTCAAGGTGATCCTGACCCTCAGGCAGTCAAGGAATAGCTTGAGGTGATGACCAGAGTTTCTCATCTAGTGGGAAAACTAGTAGAACATATAGTGGTGTTAAGATAAAGTGTTATTTAGGGTTAGCAGGACAATGGGGGAGTTTGACCACATAGACTTATTAAGAAGATAATCTTTCATGGATGGTGTTCGAGAAACTCTTTTGGGAGGAGTTTTCTTTGGTTATGCTGAGAGCAGTTTGTATCCTAGAGCTTCTTTAGCTCCAACAGGGTAGTTTGACGATGGTTGACTATTCATTGAGGTTTACAAACCTCTCAAGGTACATGATGGACATAGTTATGGATCATTACATCAATGACCAGACCTATGAGTGAGGTATATAATGGGGCATCCAATCTAGTGTAGGGCCTCTATGAATTTCGACTTATATAAGAGTGCTCGATAAGACATTGGTGGTTGAGAGCTTCTTGGATGAGTAGATATAGCCAGTTGAGATCAGCCATAGTAAGACACGTGAAGAGACCATAGAACTAGGGAGTAAACATCAGGAATAGGGATCACAACCTGGGAGACATCACAAGAGGACCCAAGAAAGGGGATTTTTGGTCCATGGATCTAAGGCTCAATCCAGCCAGCCTAGGGAGATGTGATTCTTATCAAGAAATGGAATATAACATATTTCTAGAGACTACCAAACCCATAAAGCTACTGATAGAGATTCCATTGATGGGAAACTGAGGTAGAGGCAGATGGTGGATAAGACAGAACCTCAGGGCAGTAGATGTGGTAGGGGAGTAGAGAGAGCTTGAAGAAGTGGAAGACACTTTGACCTACTTCCTCCACTACACCAAGTAGGTCCGCACTATGCTCAGTGAGCTAGGGTATAGGAGTAGGGACAGGTACATGTGGCTGAGGAATATAGATTAGGGACTCCAGGGAAGAATCAATGTATGATCTATGTCTTTTATACCATATTTATTGTAATTATAGGCAAAGGACCCTATCATTCCATCATCTACCTTGCCTTTTTTGAAAACTTGAGATTTTAATTGGGCCAATGACTTGACCATTATGATTGGAGTCACCATTGGGAGGAGACTTTATGATCACACATCTTATCCAAAAGTTTTATCCTACCCTTGGAGGTGACTGTTCCAGTTGGAACATCTTGTTGAATGCATAGAGTACATGTGATGTCATTATTAGTATGGATTGGTTATCATCAGTCCATGCACAAATTGGATACTTTAGGTGAAGAGTGTGGTGCTTCTGTGGTGATGGAATGGGGTTTTACTTTGTTAGTGAAATGGAAACCCAAACAACATAGAATGAGCTCATGAATAAGAGGGTGAAGTCGATCACTCTGGAGTTGGCTAGACAAACCCTCAAAGTAGAAAATGTTGCGACATTCCAATTCCCAACAGTAGTGGGTGAGTATGAGGACGTCTATCAGGAAGATGTTCCAGGATTACCACCCCAACGAGATATTTATTTCATCATCGACATAATCCTTGGGATGACATCGATATCCTCATCGGTGTATTATATGGATCCCATAGATCATCATGAGATGAGGTTATAGTTGGAATAGTTGCAGAGGAAAGGATTCTTATGAACCAGTGTATACCCTTGGGAAGCCCCCAATTTGTTTTCAATAAAGGTATATTGATTTTTGAGGATGTGTTTGGATTACCAGCACCTCAATCTGGTAATAGTGACGAAAATGTATCCACTTCGAAGGATCGATGAACTCTTCGATCAGCTAAGAGTGTCACAATCATTCTTGAAGGTTACCCTTTTATTGGGTTACCACCTATTACGAGTACAGGATGAGGATATACTGAAGATGGATTTTAGATGCTCCTACGATTACTATGAGTACATGGTGATGCCTTTCGGCATGAAGAAGGCCCCCGCAGTGTTCTTGGGACATATGTACCAGATCTTCTAGTCTTACATAGACCAGTTTGTATTGTTCTTCATTGACGACATCCTTCTGTACTCAGCGTCAGAGGAGGAGAATCCAAGACACATACAGATTTTTTTAAACATACTCTGAGAGAATTGGCTTGATGGGAAGCTCTTCGGTTTCTAGTACATGACATAGAAGTTACACCTTCTGGGAAATGTTACTTCATAAAATGGAGTAGTAGTGGACTCAACCAAGGTCGATGTAGTTTTATTGAGGGAGCCACCCCAGAGTGTGACAGAGGTGCGAAGCTTCCATAGGATTGAGGGATTCTACTGTATAATTATTCCTGATTTATCATAGATATCATCACCGATGATAGCCTTGACCAAAAACTTTAAGCGTTTTATATGGAAAGTTATGTGCCACCAGGCTTTCCATTAGTTAAGGAAACGGCTGAAAACCACACCAATCGTAATATTGAATGAAGAGGGTGTCATGTAAGTAGATTTCTAAAACACATCAGGGATCAGTAATGTTTGTGTCTTGATGGAGAGGCAGATAGTGATTTCTTATGGTTTGTGCCAGCTAAGGAAGCATGAGAAGAACTAAACAACCCATGATCCTGAGTTTGTAGTGGTAGTATTTGCATTGAAGATATGGTGACACTACCATATGGGAGAATATTTTTTCATCTACTCTGACCACATTATCCTCATGTATATCGTCTCATTTAATGTTTTGAACATAATGAAGAGGAGATGGATATATTTACTCTTGGATTATGACATCAAAATCATTTATACTCTTAGGAAGAGGAACGTTGTCGATGATTCCATCAGTAGAAGATTGAAATCACAATTGGTGAGTGAGTAATTAGAGTAATTGGACTCGCTATAGTTATCCATCATGGATGGAGATGATTCATTTTATCATATGTAAATTTTTGCCTCCCCGCCACTATTGCAGTGAGTTAGGGAGGAATAGCTAAGGGATGTAGATTGGAAGACTATATATTCTCATTTATTTATAGGACATGATCCGGATGGATATTCACATGTTTGGGAGCACACTATCCTTTTAAATGTAAGCACATTTGTACCAGTGGTATTGTGGGTGGAGTTTATGAGGGAGTTCCATACACCCACCTTGGCGTAACACCATGAAGTGTGAAAATGTACCAGGACCTCTGACGTCAGTTCTGGTGGACATGGATGAAGAAGGAAATAGCATAGTTTGTTTATAAATGCCTTACATGCCAGCAGGTGAAGGCTAACCACCAGGTTTCAATACGGCTATCTCACCCCTGGATGAGGAATTGTGGATGTGGGATGGAATATTCATTGAATTCGTGACGCGATTACCACGAATGTCCAAGGAACCTGATTCCATTTGGTAGATAATTGATTGACTCACCATGTATGACCTCTTCCAGGCTATTTTGGAGAGGAGTTCCGTAGAGATATTGGGATGCCTCTATGTGGTGGATATAATTCACCTTCACGACATCCCTTCAACAGATGTCTCAGATCGTGATGCTTGTTTCACATTTCGGTTGTGGAAGGGATTAGAGGTGGCTTTTGGGACTTAGCTATTCATGAGGACAACATTCCATCCTCAGAAAGATAATTCAACTGAAAGAACCATTCTAGTTCTGTAGGATATGTTATAGGCATGTATCATACATTTTGATCATAGTTAGGAGGACCTCCTACCACTAATGGATTTTTAATTCAACAAGAACTACCCATCTACCATCGGTATGGAACCATTTGAGGCTTTATATGGGTTGCCCATTTATTCACCTTTATGTTAAGATAATCCTAGAGAGTCAACCCTCATGGGTCCTGAATTAGTGCAATCTACCACGATGAATGTGTAGATCATCTAGGAGTATATGAAGACTGTACCAAGCCCATTTAAGTCTTATGCTGATAGAAGACAAAGACCTCTGTTGTTTGAGGAGGGTGACCATGTCTTCCTTTGGGTATCACCTCGATGAGGGTTGTAGATATTTGGTCATGGAATCATGTTGTATTCAATGTTCACCAATCCTTTTACAATACTAAGTAGAATTTGTGTGGTGTCATATCTCTTAGATCTACCACCATAGTTGCACCGAGTACATGAGGTCTTCAACTAGTCACAACTAAGAAGATACTTTCAGGACCCATCTCATGCCATCGACTGGGGCGAACTGTATATCATGGAAGGAATAACCATCACAGAGTACCCAGTGGAGATAGAGCATCGACCAGAGACAATAATTTATGGGAAAGTGATTCCCATAGTACATTTTTGGATGTAGACCATGATTCTCTAAGAGAGCGCATGGAAGCAGGAGGCTCAGATTCATGTGCAGTACCCACATCTGTTTGAGTAGGATTTTATTTTGGATTTTTTGGGATGAAAAAGTCATATGGTGGGGGTAATGTAATATCTTGCATTATCCATGTATTATTTTTGAATATTTTTTTGAATTATTAAGAGATCATGTTTTTTGATGATGTGTGATTCTGAGACCCGGGGTGTTCAAAATAAATGTGTGAAATAATTTAACCTTTTATGTATCTCACATGAGTGGTTATCATGAAAAGTTTAGAAAAATAAAACGGGTTTCCCAGATCTAAAATTTTATGGCATCGTTACATTTAGAAAAATGAATTTTCCTTAGGTGGGGCCTAACATCGTCTGATGCAGGTCAAATGAAAAATTTAGTTTGAGACAATTTAAAGGAAATGAAATAAATTAACATTTTTTATTTTAAATGATTCCTTAATGCACCGAAATAATCCTTCCCTATTAATAACTGCTTATGGAAAATTTTTTGGGTTTCCTCATAACCTTATGAATTGACATTTTCCATTAGATCTTTAGAGAAGAACCTATTGACGGAAAAAGACAGAGTGATCGATCGCCACATCTCTGATTCGACAAACCTCACCCACAAATGCGAAGTGGATCCCATTTTTCAATTGAATTGAAATATGGGTTTTCTATTTTTTGATTGTTTTTCCCAAATTATTCAATCAAACAAAAAGTGTGGATCATCAACAAACAGGTTGATCCGAGGAACGTGCATTCGTACAGGAGGGATGTTATTTCCATTTATTTCGGGGATTTTGATTTTGGTAGTTGATTAATGATGATATTGAATTGATGTTTTTTGATTCATCCTATTAAATAATACTAATGGTAGAGGAACAATTTCGTGAATAACAATGGTGAAGGTTTGTTCCTAATTTTCTTTAATTCTTCCCTCTTTTCTCTTTGTTCTTCGATTTTTCCATGGGGGGATGAACAATGTGTCGTTCTGAATCTGTTTCACAATGGAACGATCCGAAACTAGATATCAAATATCCTGACGACATAAAAGAGGTGTGACTGCGATGGAAGGTGGAGAATTGACTAAAGACGAGATAGACCACTCTTCTAGTGTTCTACATGTGGGTGTAACAAGACTTGTTTTTTGGGCCGATCACATGCCCAAAATTATCGGAAATAACTATTGGATGTCAGGACAACTTCAACCCTAGAGTATCGTGATGATAAGATAGTCAGATCAATGATCAGAGGAGCACCCGAGGTGAGGTGATGAAGAAAACCGTTTCTATAAAATCATGATACACATGGATGGGACCCTGATGAACACTGCGTGTCGTTCTGGCTCAGTGACAGCTAGGGTTTCACGATGCTGGAAGCATATACATGATGTGTGAACATTTTCAAATGGGTTTTTCACTTATGAGTAGTCGAGATGTATCTAGAGAGATACACGTACCTGAGGAACAATACACAGTACGTAATCCACTACAAAACAAGCCCCGGCCAGATACACAGATCAACTAGTGTACCTATACACTGTCTAGGACACACGGGTTAAAGACATGTATGGGAAAATGGACCACAGACATGGAGTCTTCCCCAGATAATGGAAAATGTTTTGACACACTCTTACAATCCATGTCTACCTCCTTCTACATGACATGCATGTGAGACGACAATTGTACATAGACAGTTACAAGGGTCATAGGACATGCCATGTGATCTTTCTATATGCAATGTACCTTTCTGTAATTGGATTAATCTTCTTGTGAATTGTTCCTTGGAAAAGTTCCATTTGGGTTAGTGCCCCTTTTTCTCATTCTCCTAAATGTTAGGTATTGTTTCCAACCATAGGAGAAAAATCCCTTCAGTATGACTTTTTAGATAGAGTAAGAATCCCTCTGAGAGTTCCGGAGTGAGAATCACGACCCATTATTAAGCCTTGGTAGAGTCTATTATCGACATAAAAAATCCTATAGGACACTGATCCTCTACTTAGTAGGTGAATCCAATGAGTCATGGTATACAACATGGAAGCGGTAGTGATCCTCATATGTGAATCACGATCACTTCCACTCGAGAGTGTGTTCTCCCAGATTGAGTGTATATGTTCACTCTTTAGATCTATTTGTGTGGCTATCTCACCCATGATACTTCTTGATGAATTTAGTTCTCAGACAGATATCATCAGATTTATCATACTCATGTAGTGACTTCTCCCAGTCTCTTGCTCCATAAAAACATCAAACTGGATCCCTTGCATGGGAATGTTGTCACCGTGACTTACCTCAAGATTGTGGGTTTGGTGTTTCTAGTATATTTGAATTTGTTTCTATTGTTATATGTTTTATGTACATATACAATGTAGAGATGAAATTTTCTTTACTTTTTTATTATTGTGTTGTTATTGGGGTCCTCTACTGAGTATGGTTTTACTCACCCCTATAAAGGATTTTCTCACATGTGTTGTGTTTTATGCAGATGAGCAGCCATTTTTTGGAGTCCAGGACAGACCAGGACTAGAACAATATTTTGCGAATTTCCTTTAGGATGACGCGTTCCTATGGATACTAGCATTAGTACCAATACCTATATTGTTGCTTATAGGTTGGAATGTGTAGTTTGCAGACTCTTTCATCTCGTGGGATCGTATTCTCCCCCAGTTTACATTCAACACCTTACTTTCTATTGTACTCTGTTGATTGGGTTAGGTGTATGCATTCATTTTATTGCTTTGTGGTTTTTTACTTTTAAGAATATGTGTGCATGGAGATGTGTTCCTGTGTACAGGTACATAGGAAATGCCTCCAATGTTAGTGATATGTATACACGATGCTAGTCACTAGCCCATGGCCTATTGGAGTTAATATTGGGGAGTTGCAACATGGGTCCCACGGGGATGGGTCATGACATTATATAAATCATTGATAATAATTGGTCATAATATAAGGAAAAAATATCAAAAACTGATAAAAACATAAAGTAATCATACCCAATCAATCAATTGTCTTCACAAATGAATCTCAATGTATAGTTTTTTCAATCAAAATTCAAAAAACATAAGAGTGAGGAATCATTAAGAATTATCCATGATACATGATGACATATAATTAGCATATGAAATATTTTATTTTAATCAGAAAAAATAATTGTAAATAACTTCTCTAGTAGATTTTCACTCCCAAGACTCTCACCGTTGAAAAAGTCCTACGATAAAAATTCTTGAATAGTCTTATAAAACAATCTCTATAGAGTAACATCAATATAATTAACTCTATTATATCTGATTATTTTATTGGATCCATCATGTCCGAGAAGTTTCTAAACTCTATAATCAATACCCAATTCATTAGACGTATATAATCAAACAACACATACTTGTTTATAACATAATCACACATCAGTAGTTTATTACCTATCAACTCATTTATGGTTAATAATATAACCACCCATCAAACCATAATAATACATTCATATTTATGTTATATGATGATTAAAATATTTTTCATTACATCATAGAGAAACCCCTTCAATATGAAATGGGTTTCATCATTATTTCATCATCATAATCATAATACAACCAAATAGTGAATAACGATGGTATCATTGTGACATATACCCTATAAATACTAAAGATATTAATATATGTGGTTACATATTAAAATACCTTCAAAATATTACAAAAACATTTATTGATGAACATATCTTTTTCATTTTCAAATAAATTATTTAAAATATACAATTTTAAATTATATTATAGAAAGTATTCATTAAAAATAACAATATAAACTATTTAATGGAGGATCAATGTAAAGAGAAGACATGATGAAGGGTGATTGACTCATGCAGTGTAGACAACAAATGATTCCATTCGCATTTTTGATAAAAAAGTAAAAAGTAACTCATTTGAAAATTAACATGGTGATACCTTTAAATATTTCAAATTGAAATTAAAACACATTAAAAATAAAATTTTAAAATATTTAAACTGTAGAAACCACATTTATGAAGAAGTTTATATGAATATATGGATATGAAATTAAATATTCTTGAATCAATAGAGAAATAATGATTATTTTCCACAAAAACATACATTCATTCTACTGATCACATAATGAGTGAAACCTATATGAATTTTTTATACAAATAAATAAATAAATGATAAAATTGAAATATTATTTTTGACATACGGATCATATAATTTTATCATTGAAAATTTACTAACAAGAAATTATGGTAAAAATGTGACTGCATCAAAATACCTTTACCCCTTTTGAAAACATTTGATTCATAAAACTATTGAAATAAATAACACCCATAGAAGAATTAATTAACCCAAAAATAAGGATATTCGTGATAAAATACGATATTTATTTAGTATATACACCTCATAAGATAAAGTTGGTGTAGAAAATGACATGTGTTCTAATGAAAAAAATTGGACAATAAACATTTACCACCCTCGAATCATTTGAATGAAGTACCCTTGAATGGAATATCTTGAATTTTAATTATTGATAAATTAAACATATAATTATATTTTATATAGAATATAAAAGGATTGGTATTAAGACACATTCAACATAAATACGTGTGTAACATGAAATGTATCTCAATGAAAACAAATTCTGATGAACAACCCTTACAACATTGGTAATCTCTCAATCAAAACATGGTGAAGGTTATAAGGTCATATTGAATTTTTTTCCACATATTTTTTGGAATATAATAATTAATTATATTCATTAATATTATATACACCATATAAAGGAAACAGGTGATGAAAAAGACATGGGTCCCATAGAAAATAATGTGATATGAGAAACTATTTTCTTTTTGTATGACTTAAATTATAAGTTCTATAAAATATTAAATAAAAAATATAAATTTATTTTAAATATATAAAATAATTGTATTCATAATTTTGATATCATATATGTTCGACATATATAATTTCTACAAACTTTTGTTAGTAAATCTATATTAAGGCCACATTTTGGGTGGTAACTGCTCTATTTATCCTATATCCACTCTTTCAGATGTTTTATAACTTGTACTTTTATCCTGGTTCCATCATCTATAGATTCAAAATAACTTCATTTTATCATATTATCAAATTTATGTGAATTTGTAACAAGGAATTTAAATTGGTGATGAAAAATTAATTCCTTCACTTTATGAAGAAGATAATTCATATGTAAACACATGTGATGTTTCCACTTTTCTATGGTTGGAACAATGGAAGATAAAATTATAATTAATCTTTCATAGTCATTATTATATAATTATATCATATAAATTCGTTAATAAAATCTTTATTACAATAAATGTTATAAAAAACTATAAATGAATCACATCACTTCATGGATGTGGTAGTATACTCGTACGCACAAGTGACATTATCATTTTAAAGTTCATCATATTGTATAACTGATGATAAGATATTATTCTTATAGAAGAAAAATTTTATCATAAATATCTTATATGAATAATAAATCAATAATAATAACCAACCATTTTATATAGTTATGGAAAATGAATCATATCACTACATGAAGGTGATAGTCGACCAGTACACATGAGTGATATATTCACTTCCAAATTGTTGGAATAGAGGTTTGAAATTATTATCACATTATCATAATATCATACTGGTATATTTATGTAATTTTATTTATAATTTTTTTAAAGATACAATAGCATCCTAGGTGGTGGAAGAAGAAATAAAATTGAAGTATATTAGTTAATATTTATATCTCTTCTTTTAGATACATATTTGAGTATACATAATATGCCATTAAAAGAATGGTTTTAACATATGAAACAAATAACATAGATTAAGTTAAGGGTTTGGTGATGTAATTTAGGTAGGTAATTTTTGATATAGAAGGATAAAAATGTGTTAATTAAGGATGACAAGTTGTTCACTTTTCAAATTTGAGGGGAGGGGAACATAAGGAATTCAATTAACGGTCTAGAGGAAATGAGGTAATTTTCAAGGGAAATTAACTAAAATATGAAAGGAATCGATCTTATATTACATTAAGAGTAAATATAATAAAAAAATATTTGAATTAGTAAATTTTGGTTTGAAATTATACCATTATATCTATGTTTAACACTTGATAAGCTCGTTTTAACCTTGATGGTGGAAACAAAATTTCTATGTTTTACTATTCATCCTGAGAATAAAATATGTTGTAACTTTTATATTACATGAATTATGATGATTACCCATATGGAATCAATTTTTCACATTCAATATCAATTATTGGTAGAATAAAATTTTTATTAATATTTCAAAATACAATGATTACCAATCTTTTGAAAAAAAATATAATGATAAAACAAAATTAATATCAATGGAATTACTCATAAGAATATTTAATAAATAATATTATATATTATTGTATATATAATAAATAAATTTAAATAAAACCATTAAATAATTTATTTTAATTTATTTTTCTAAGATAAAAACACATTGCATGCATAAAAGAGTTTTTTAGGAAAAAATGTTTTTTTAATCCAAAAAATTAACTTCTTCAAAATTGAAACAAAATATTGATTCAAACGTAAAAAATTATATAATTTATAATTATTTTTTAATTATTTTACAGTAAGCAAAAAATCAATATATAATTGTAATTATAATTGAATAAAAATGTATATTTTTAAAACAAAATTTCAAATTTCAATAGTCAATTTGAAGTGAATAATTTTTAAAAATATATTAAAAATTAAAAATGAAATAATATTAAAAAATAGAATCAGAAAATTGTATTAATTTCATAAAATTGAATTTATTAAAATGCTAAAAAATAATTATAATCCATAATCAAATTTCAATAAAAATCATTTTTATGAAAATATATTTTTGATGAAAAAACGGTGTTACTAAATATTGAGTAAGTATTTTTTATGAATTAATAAAAAATGTTTCATTATTTCTAACCTTTACAAAGACTTTTCATATTTTATAATTACTATTCATATTGCATATTTAACAGTAAGGTAATAATTGTCACATTTAAACAATAATATTTCCATAGTTTATCCTAGCATATTTGAAGACAGGTATTGTGAGTCATGAAAGCTATCATGAGTAGTCTTAAATTAAGGTAAATTTTCATTTGGGTACATAAGAGAGGCCATATAGAGTTTTAAGAAATGATCTGTACAACCATGATTTATTGAATAACCTATTTTTAACATTCAATGTACTCTATATGTACGAATGTATTAAGACAAGTCTTTTATACTTTACATGACGATAAATGTTTAATATTTTTCACAATAATAAATTGAAAACCATAAATATCTATCTGTTTAGTTCAATACTCTTATTCTATATTGGTTTCATCCTAGTTTATATGTACAGATAGTAATTTATACACTATATTAACCTATATTGTGATAATGAAAATAATTTTTATTAAATAACTTATTAAAATCCTATTAAAGACATGTTCAGTCAATTTTATATAAATTTAAATTGTTAATATTTTTCCCAATTTGTTTAATTATAAAATTAACTGATAAATTAAATCTATTATTTATGTTTTGGGGCATTAAAATATAAAAAATATATTTTGTTTCCAAGGTAGTGTTCTTAACATGAAATTTTATCGTGAACTGCATCCATGGATAGAATAATGATTAAGGGCTCTACCTTATTAATTACATCATATTGAGTGGTATATGAATTAAAAAAGAATTCAACTCAACACTTATACTTTTATTATCTATAAATATCGATATGAATGAAAATTTTGTCATGTTAATTTCTACCTAAACACCTATATAGTGTCCTTAGAATCTAGGAATGTCGAAACATGAAATATTATACCCATAATGGTAATTATTTCTATTTACATTTGTATTCATCAAACCACACTGTAGGTTTGAAAACAAATATTAATATAAAATATTTATCATTCATATTATATTAATTAATTCAACTCATCACAAATAAAGAGTGATTTGAAACTTAAATATATATATAATCCTACAATTAATATGTGAGATATTTAGATTAAAATCATATTTTTCAAGTAATATTTTTTTATCATATTTACCAAAAATAAGTAAAACATAAATAGATTCATATTATTTAATAAAATATTAGAACTCTCAAAACATTTTTTATTAATATACTTCAGTAATTGAAGAGAATAATGTTGTATTTGAATTAAATAGACACAAATTATAAAAAAATTCGTTTTTTCGTAACTGAAACAGTAATAAAAGAAAAAGTACATTTTTTTTTCATATAAATGAATAAAAATATGAAAAATCATCGATGAACCTTATATGATATAAATTTTAGGGAGACATTATAATTGAACAAAAGTGTGAACCTTAGTAAATTAAATGTTTTCATATAAGGATAATATCAATGAATATTTCCATATGAAATATTTAATAGATCATGGTATAATAATAATATATGTTATTTGATATGAATGATGCATATTTTATTATTATGGTATACATGTTTCCAGTGAAAACCACAAGAACATAAAATCTAATTGTTATGTACTAAACTAAGATAATAGAATGGGTAGGGTTACTCAGTTGTACAATTAATATTATATCATCTTATATGAATATTTAATAAATGAATTAGAGTGAAAGATGTATAACTCAATGACCATTATAATATATATTTTTTATTTTGACTATGATGCACTTAATAATATTTAAATACAATACTATTTTTATATATAGTTTTTAAAACATGTTACAAATCATCAGGCAGAACCCTTGATTAATAGAAATCAATTTTACTATAAATAATATTATATTAAAGAATGATATGAATAAAAATGGAATAATCATAATTCAAAGGAAAAATAACATGTAAATGAAAAAAGATACATATTATAAGTATACTATATGAAATATTATTTTTTAAAAGGATCATTTATTGAGTTATCCTTGTAATATCTAATGTAGTCAATAAAAAAGGGAAATTTACGATTTATAACTAATAATATATAGGTTTTATAGGATCCAATCCATCACTAATGGATCATATATTTCTAAAATGAAGTGTATTTTGGGATTTGTTTATAGTTTTTGAAATAATTATACCCAAAATAACAATTGGAGAGGGCTTGAAATTTAATATTCTGAATAACCATAAAAAATAGTTATAATAAAAAAACATTTTCCTTACATAATAAATAATATGGATGAAAAATATGTAAATAGAAATATAATGAAAAATTCAATATAATGGAAACATTAGAAAGGAAATCCACCCCCCCTCCTCTATTGGAACACATCCTTAGCCAATAATGAAAAGATATAGTGATCCACAATGCGCACAACCAAAATTCCTCAACATGTGAACTAACACTGATGGTATAAAATATACAATGGGACGCATTGTACTCAATAATTTCATGAAATTAATATTAAAAAATTATAATAAACTATTATATAAATTTAAAATAAGGACCATCTAACAAATATATTTCTATCAGTACCATTAAAAGTCTCTAGAATGAAATACAAATTGAAAACCTAAGGTAGTGACTCTATGTTAGTTACAATAACCACACTAGTATTGCCGATATAGGAATCTGAGAAAATCTAGGAACCCTATAATTCAATTTATATATTTTGGGTGACTGTAACATTTATTTAGATAATTATTATAACCAAAGCCTCACATGAAAATTTCAATGGATAATACATAACTACCCGTGAATAAATAGTAGAACTATCATGCACCTAAGTATGGTATATAGTTATCGCAACCTTTCCAAGGGACACTCATCAAATAAAAAGTCAAATTAATTAAATTATTTCAAAAGAATATATATTAAGGTGACCTATATCAAATTCCCTCGTTACAATACTTTCATATTACCGAATTTTAAGCATCATGTTCTCCCATATCACCCATAACTACCCGTCACATATACATATTAATTGCATGTGGTTTGGACTATGTACCTACATATCCCAGTCTCTCACAGGGTCTACCATCATTTTATATTAGTCCATATATATATATATATATATATATCACATAAAGGAGAAACATAATCATCTATATATTAACATATCCAATGAAAACCACATAATTATGGATGTGGGGTATCAAGAAAATGATGTACATTAATATTATTCTCTACTCCTACTATGTATAACCCACCCCACTTAGAAATCACTTTTATTACTATGTATCACCTGTAAAAATTCCATAGTCAGATAGTGTGAGAAAAAAGTAAATATTTTCACCATACACTACTATCGGATAATGAACGGGTTATATGGTAATCATTCATCCGTTCCCTTACTATCCGAACATGAATGTTTAGTAAAACACTACCCCAAAATATTTGGGAGTTGATATTCAGTAATTGACAAGTGTGGGGAACATATAGAAGAAGCATAAAAAATAAATGATATATTATGTCTCGCACATATTCATACATAAGGTTATACATTGAATTACACTATGATATCCAAAATTAATACAACCTCACCTCAAAACACCTTCCACCAACAACTACCTCTACTAAATATAGCATATCACAACATATAGCCACACAAAACCCTTGAATCCTCATTCATTGAACATGTTAACGATTTTATATATATACCAATTCATCACCAACTCATTCTTAATAAATAATACATCCCTTATTTAATGATAAACCACATATTTATTAGTATTTTTTTTCATTCCCCTACCATTTAATACCATACCACATCATTTAAATTTTATTGTTACAAGTAACATCCAATAATTAAGATGAAATTATAAAAAAGATACACACAAATGAGATACAACAAAAAAATATCCACAATATTATTTCTTAAAAACACATTTTCATCGTCCATACATAAAAATATATTAATCAACCAAACATTAACAACCATCTCTTAACATATCCCATGACAAAACCACTTCATCCCGACTACCATTGCTAATTTTTTTATCATTTTTGTGATCATCATACTCACTAATTCCAAAAAATATCCACACTAACATAGGGATGAAAACAAAACACATCAACACACAAAGAAATTGATTTTAACTCACACAAATATCAAAAATAAATTTTTAATATTATATTTTATGACATTATTTCATCTATTTCATAAGAGATTCCAAAAATATCATGATTTACTCATAAATGGTTCATTGAAAAATATAGTTTATCAATATATTATGAATATATGTTAAATAAATAAGTTATTATAGGGGTTCACAATCTACAATTTCCCCAAACATAATATCTTAAAAAATTATACGAAAAAATGAAATTACAAAAGGAAAAAAAATTACATCATGTGAACTCATCCCATTAGCATTTAATCTAATTTATTTAGGTTTATTCCCATTTTTAAGTAAATATTTTCTATCCAACTATAGAGGGAAAATTATTTCTAATTTCATATATTCTATGAATGAGGACATAACTCAAATTTATTATCTCAATTGAATCCTTCCAATTCATTGTGAATTATAACATTAATGAAAAAATACAAACGAGACCAGAACCACACCATGATTGGTCAATAGATTAAAAAATTATTATTAATCACATGAAAAAAATCCAATTGATCCAACCATATCTCTTAGTTTTGAAATTTTATGAATGAAAAATGTAATATATGGAAATAAATAGGTCTAAGGGAATCACTAAAGATTCATAGAAATAAATCACCCAAGTATGCGATATAAAGTTTATCATTATGGGTGGGAAGATCTTCTTAATTCCCATGAGTAATTCAAAAAAAATTGGGGACAGAAATAATGATATATAATGTTGATGGGAACTTGATTGATTTTTAAGTCCTTTAAAAACATCATTAATATCGTGATATAATCCGTTAAATCCTGAATATATTGAGAAAATCAAAATTCATGGCATGGAAAGATACATCATATCATGAAAGTATATTTCTAAAACCCCACTGAAATTCATATAATATGATCCTAAAAAATATGGGAAGCATTGACACCGTGAAAATTACCCTTCATGTAGTGAACCATCTTAACAAATCACCTTAAATATTCAATCCTCAAAAAATAATTACATTAACTAACCTATATTCTATGAGCCACAACTTGAAAAATCACCAAAAATATTATCTTCAAACTCTCAGAAAATAAAATATCATATGAATTCATAGATGATAAATCATCTTGGAATCACCCTTCCTTCCACAATCCCACTCCAGACGCCCCCATAACCTAAATCAACACATAATAAGGCAACTAATGGTTTAGGAAATTAGATTATATAACTCTTAAATGAATACCATCCTCTAAAATCAAAATAAATTATGAATTAAAAGTAAAACGGGAATGTCCAATCAAATAGAATTCATGGTGCCACTATGAAATTATACCGTAGTAAAAACATTACAAATTCATTGGGAGAAATAGGGGTTGAATTCATTGACACTAGCATTAAAAACCACACACATAGTAATTATTACTCTGAAAATAAATTACTATATAATCTATATAAAAATTAAAAGTTGAATAATAAAGTTTCCTAAAATAATAACTACAAAATACAACATCATCAAATATTATTAGATTAAAAAACATGAGATAGTGAGAATGAATCGATGTCTCACAATAACAAGTAATCTCTTCCCACCCACCATGCCTCTATAGAACACGGTCCAATGAAATAAGTCACCCAAACTACATCACCTTATCTTGATGATCCAATATCTAAACTGGTGTCTCGATAAATTTTATGTAACCCTCGATTTCAAATCTTCCCAAAAAAGTCCATGGAAGAAATTTAAAACAATACGAAAAATGTTGGTAATGTGGATGAAATTATGGATCATACTCTATTGTGGTGGAATCAAAAACCAATATAACCACTGACTAATCGACTCCAATAAAATGAATGTCTATAAAAATTTGGGAGAAATATTTTTTAGTATACCAAACATATACTACTACAACTGAACACATGATCTTCAGTCTTGAAATATAGATGACTTTATCTATAATTGGAAATTTCCTTCTGGTGGTACTAAACCACCATTATCCCCTACAATCAATTTAAAAATTGTATATCTTTTAATAAACTATCTATAGAAAATGGAGTGATGACTCCAAAACCACATCCCATCTCAAAAAATATAAACATGTTCGTTTATACTATTCTTCAAATGAAGACATATTGATGGAATAATTGAAACTATTCTTCATGGTAATCCTAACCAGTGATAGTTGCATCACCCATTATACATTGAAATCCATGATTCAATCCCACCATATATCCAAAAAAATCAGACAACATATTCCCTACGTCTATCAATTTTTGGATTAAGAATAGTGATAAGGTATATCGCAAAATCAAAATAATTTTTTAATCATATCCATAATATTGAGGATTACTAAGGGTACTATTCAGAGATGATGGTCCTCATGACCCCATAGAGCCGAATCACATCATCCATGTTCCCATTTTCTAGAATAACAATGTCACATATGATAAAATTCTATAGAAAATGGGCATAAATTGTCACTTATTCTATAAACACCAAAATGAAATCACATCCTCCCTCATCCTGAGGAAATGAACTAACAAATTGGAACAAAAAAAACTCACTTCCACTCAAGGGACATCCAAGTGTTGCATTAAACTTATAATTCCCCACCCTAGTTACCCAGAGTCAGTTCATTATTATATAACATTGTCATGCTCATAAGAGATCAAGTCTTGAATGGCTGACTAGTTTAGTAGCCTTGAAGTAATAGATTCATACATAAGTTTTACATTAGATCATGAAATTTTAAAAAAACAACATTGTGTCCCCTTTGATCAAACTCATATCACATAGCCCACCCTTGTAGGTCAATCATAATATAATTCTTCACATCCTGGGAAAAAGGAATCATACGATTGAGTGAGATCTGATGCTCAGTAAGGATAACAATATTGTGTAAACATTCATAAATAAGCATAATCATTTAAGGAAATGTATAATTCTAAATAACAGTCCTTTTAAACATAAACATCAGTATAATATGGAAAATATAAATCAAATAATTTCATTTACATATTAACATGGACAAATATACTAGTTGAATAATCACATTTAATATCAATAGCTAATTTCATAATGATGGAATGCATAATGCCGGACATGAAAACAATATAGTCAAGGCCTCGTGCCAAGACTACAAATAAGAATTTTTGAAGGACTTATTCCAAGACACAAGATTGTCTATGTAGACCCACCGATGCATCGTGGAGATATATAGGGAGCCAACATTCACTTAATATCTCCAATGCATTCCTCATAAAAAAAGGTTGACACATAATCTAAACATGTGTATTAAAACAAGCATACGAAATGTCAATATTTAAAAAAAACCATGAATGGTATAAAAATATCACATCAATATTCAAACATAAATCATTCAAAACAATATAAAATATTTTATTATAATAGATCAACATCAATCCATAATAGTGGAGGATATTTACATAGATGATAATAATCAGTAAAACTATTTGACAGAAATATCACCTTTTTATTGAAAACATTTAAAAAATCACTATTTATCAAGAAGCTTATAAAAATTGATTTTTGAACCAAAGTGTTCCACAACACATTGAACCATATAAATGGAATTTTAATTTTAAAAAATTATTGTCCATATAATAAATAATTAACCCTATTATTAAAGAATAGACATTAATAAGAACGATCTAGAAGAATAAATCATTAAAACATTTAAAATGATATTATAGTTAGAGTTCATATCCAAATGAGAGACGCTTTAATAAAAATAATTGAAGTAATTGAAAATTAATAATATCATGAGAATAAATTAATTCATGAGATACTATGTCAATGTACAGTATGTACACCTTGTAAAAATGAATTGGTGCATAACAACAATGAATTGTCAATGGAATATAAATTGAGATGAAATTCCTTATAAAGATGATTTCCTTAGCTTAAGGATAAATCTTTGACATAATTATGTGTGAAAAATATAAATAAACTAAATATGATTGGATATTCATGGTAAAGAAATCATTGGACATTCACTAATATTCTTGTAAAAAACATCTACAATTACTTTGATGTTTAACTCAATGAATGGAAATTGAGTTTAGATTACATTTTTTAAAGATCATATCGATGACATGATAATTTATAAATGGAGTTATTATGTGTATAAAAATTACATCAACATAGAGGGGAGTGGAAATTACTACATAAATAAATATGTTGTGATTCCACACATAATCTGGGAGTAAAAAATCATTAAATTGTATGTAAAACCCAATGAGTGGAAATCAAAATTAGAAAGTCACTTACCGATTTGGTAACATATGAAAATTACCCCCCATGAAATAAGTATAATAAAATAAAGATGTATATTCAGATAAATTAAATTATATTACAAAATAAAAACAATCATGGGTAGTAAATACACCTCACAGAGGAAATAGTGGCAATATAGCCTGAATCTTATCGGAATAAGAAGTGAGACGAATCCCCTTAGCTTTTACTTTTCCTTAGTCGAGGTTAAGTTAACAAATTATATAATAGTTAAATAAGTTTTATTATATTATACAAAAACAAAAAACATAAATATGATATCATTAATTATCATCTAATATTGATTTGTTAAAAATATTTCAGAAGTATCATTGTTTCTGGTGTAAAGGGAATTGTTTTCTTTTATATTTTTTGTTATGTATATTATATTTGTTATCGATAAGATGTATTTGATTAATATAAAGAATGATATTATGTTCTTAAACATTATTTTAAATCATAAAATGAAATCATTCTTGAATGGTTACGATGAGATATGAATCCAATCACATTCGTGGAGACGGTAATCCGTCTATACGCATGAGAGACAATATCATTCTATTGATGGAGAAATTGTATTTAATTGGATGGAATTAATATATACAGAATAATTAAACATGTTATATTAATTATTTACAACAATTATAATTATTATTATACCCATCCAAATAATTAAGTATTGAATAACAAACTACAGGACGACGTGGAGACGGTAAGCCGAACGTATGCACGTATGGTGACTTTGTCAGTCATAGGATAGATAGAATAATGGACACAGTTGTACAATATTTATAATAAAATAACAGTATGTATATTATTATAAATTTATTATTTTGGTATGGAAACCAAAATGAAAGAGGATGTGGAATAAGAATAGAACATTGAAAGAGGTGGTGAAATTATTACCACTTCATCAGGTGCATCATTTTAACTTGATCAAAAGAGATCCATAGGTTGGATTTCTGAAAAAATTAAGGCATCTAGAATGAAGTGAGGGTATTTTGGTGTATATATAAGTAGGTTTTGGAAAATCCAAGTGGCATTGGATGTGTGAATTTGAGAGAAGACGAAGTACCCAATTATAAAGAAAGTGAGGGTCACTTTAGGAAAGACATGAATTATAATTTTATTATTAAATAGTTTTCGGTTTTTAATGGCTCAAAATAGATTTATTTCCGGGTTAATATATTAATGGGTAGAAATATGCTCAACCAATAGGTTTTAAAAATGTTTAGGTGACCATATTAAAATTATCCTTTAGATTTAATTTTTAGTTAAATAGTTTAATTTTGTCATGTCTTCTAGTATTTATAAATTACAATGATAATAAACATACTATAAAATTCCAAGATAATCACATGTAATTCATTAATGAAATATATATAATTATATAAGTCCTTTGGAAAAATCATAAATTTTTATGAATATTATATCATTTAATAAAAAAGTACTTTTTAAAATACTCATTTATGTCAATTTTGATTCTATTTAGTATTCATTTTTTGTGAAGGTCAAAAAACATGATTACTTCAATCAAAATACATTGAATCAACAATAGAATTTACGATTAACATAAAAATGAATCAAATTATCCAATTTACATTTATTTTAAAATTTATAACATCATTTATTTTAGTCATTCCTTAATAATGTAATTACTGCATCATCATTGTGTCATAAATAAAATTAATTAATTAATGTATAAAAATTATAAATAAAATACCATTATGTAGTTAATATATTTATATTTATAATGAATATTTATAGTCGAATTTTTTTTCATTTAATCCTTATATTTAAAAAATTAGTTATTAAACATTGAAATAAGCACTTTTAACTCCTCTTGAAATGAAATATAATAAATGTCCTAATCTAATCCATGTGGATCAAAAAGTATCTTATTTTTTTATAAAAATTATCTTATTTAAATACACTTATCAAATATATTTTAGAAATGTGTTAGGGTAATTATAATATCATTTTGACCATTAATTAACCTATTTACTTTTAACTATGGTTAATAAAATTCAAAAGTTACTATTCACCAAACATTATTTTCATCATATTGAACCAAATTTTACTTACTGATGTCATCATTATTTCTCATATTTTGGAAATTCAATTCATAGAACTGGTAAAATTATGGTTTATGCAAATTTGCAAGTATTCCTAGAAGGTGGGTAACAGAAAGTAAAATGTTCAATAAAATTTTATAAATCTAATTTTATTATAAAACGACACAAATGAATTTTATTTGACTAATATAGGAATTATTTATCTATTTTTACTATAAAATTAATTTGAACATATTTATTTAAATAAAAATTCAAGTTCAATCAAGAACTCGGTGTTTTTCACTATTCATAAAAAAGTGAATGTTTTTAGAAAAATACCAAAAAATAAGAAAAATATAATTTTGATATTCTAATTTAAAAAATATTTCTATTTTTAAAACGCCAAAACATAGAAGTGGAATTAATTAATTTTAAAAAATATTCTCGTTGTCAAAAATAGAAGGCAGGTTTTTGAGAAGTTAATACTATCAAATGACAGATTTGTGTTTATGTCCAATTTAAATGTAAAATTAATCCCAATGACCTACATTAGATTAAATGATAAAAATATAATCTAATTATACTTCAAAAAAATATGATTTTTAATTTAGCATTACAAATTATTTTGATTAAAAATGATGTTTCCAATTGAAATATAGTATTTTTCACTCTTTATCAGAATATGAAAGTTATCAAAAATGGACCGAAACATTATCCAAACTAAATTTTTATATACCTATACAAAAGAAGATGTTTATTTTGTCCAATTTAATATATAAAAGTATATAATATTTGATTGAAAAGGGGTTCCCCATTAAAAGGTGGTAAAATTTCATATTTTGAAAAACAAATCTTTAATCTAAAAAATTGAATTTGATCTTATATTATGTCTAAGAAAACAATAATATTGATTTTAAAACTATAAGGAGTTTATAAAATTCAAAATGAAGTTAATATTATTCATTACTGCTTTTTTAACAGCTAGTTTAGTAAGTTGTGGTGCCCTTGAACTTGGTGTTTCATGTAGCGCAAGATATTGAATTATTTTAAAGAAAATTGCTTACTTAGAAATCGTAGTGTGTAACATTATTCACCGATTTTGGAAATTGTGTCCTCAAAAATTTAAAATTGGGCTTGGAAACTTCATTGAATATCCCTAATTGGATAAAAAATTCAATAAAACTATCACTTTAAATGGAAGAAAGAGAAGTATAAAGGTCACCCGAGATAAACCATACTAAGATTACATGTAAGAAAACATGGATATGGAAATTAAAATAAGTTTTAAGATCTGATGGAGATAGATAGAAAACATGATCAGCATAATGGTAACAATAATAAAACCACAAACATGTGATGGGTTAAACAGTCATTAGTTTTTAGTAGGAAAAGTAAACAGTCAATGTTTTTTGTTTTAAGTTCCTTTTCATAAAGTTGAAGAATTTATTTATGAGATTGACTAAAAACATAAAGAGATATAATTACTTTTCAAGTAGAGTTTCATCCATTAATTAATTTCCACCACTAACTCATCTTTTATCCAAATGAAGAATTTTCAAGATGACTTGTTCACACCTGAAGAGCTAGAATAAAATTCTAGAGAATCATATAATGAACAATGGATGAACTATATATTTCCATAGTATTTAGAGATTAAAAAAACCAAAATGGTTATTACATGATCAGATGATCCCAAAATGGATACTCCTTTATATAAAGAAATATTAATCTTAATTTCCAAAATTAAACAATCAATACACAAAGATCGATAAAGTCCATTCAATAAACAATTGTCCTTAATATAATTCAATATAATCCAAACTAAGATTTATACTCAATGATCATAAAAACTTAATCACATAGTCATTTATAGTAAATAATAACATTTATCTCCATATAACATCAACAAATCTCAAAGTCTCATACTGAAGTACAAATAACAAAATTACATATTATCTATGATGGGTTAATAATTTCCTTTAATAACATGAATATATATAAAAAATTACATTGTTACAAAATAAAAATCCACCATTACTCCTAAAATGAAATAGCACGATATTCTATTTCTTGTAGGCATATTGTGTTCCCAACGAAGCGAATGTGTTCCGAAATAACATTTAACACTTAATCACGAAATCATTTTCCTATAATAAGGATATCCATTTGAAAAACCTAATATCCAATATCAACTTATTATTGATAAATAAAATAATTTAACTAAAAAGGACCCTGGAATGTCATGTAGTCCAGCGCTAGGTGATACATCCCAATCACATTTTGGTTGTGGGTTCGATTCTCACAGCTCTGTCCAATGCGACGAGTCGTCAAATGTTCTACGGGGTGTCCTTTTTCAAAAAAATATATTTTATAACAATCTCAAAATGAGATAAATTTCTCAAAATAACCATAAAATAATTTGAACATGAATTTGATATCATAAAATGCATTTTCATCCCAAAAATTAATAACCTTTAATTGCGTCAAATTCAATGAACATATAAACCAAAATGGTTCTTTATAACTATATCCACAAAAGAAAAGATAATTCTTTTGGAAATAGAATATTTTTGTAACAAACTGTAGGGTTACACATACATGAGATAATTCTGCCAAAGTAATCCAATAAAAACGAGAATTAATACTTTTAAACATTTCCCCATCCATTTATTTCCATATAGGTTCTTCCATGTCCTAGTGGATATCTTATATAATAGGGAATTGAATCGGGTAATGCAAATGTCCCCAATATTTTCGGCAAATGACTGTAAATGGAATCTTAGGAACTTTTTTAATTATTTCCATAGTAATATTTATTTTCCCTTTGTAATTATTTACATTATGTCCTTATTTTCCATAGAAAAATCATTTCGTGGTTCAATTGAGACATTATCCTCTGTGTCTCCATCAACTTTTCCTACATGATTAAAATTGAACTTCCTTTTCCAGACGGTCTCCTATGCTATAGATCATATCATTATCCAGCTTTTCCTTTTTTTTGAGTTTGGGAGTAGGTTATTGTATATGTTGTTGATCAAATTATCGGAAACCTGCTTCTTCATGAACACGTTATCTTTTACGGAAATGAATACTCTATTTAGTTGATCATTTTTAACATCATGTTCCATGGTATTATGAATTCCTTGGAATATATCCATTGACTAAAACTAGAAAAAATAGTGTGAATAACAACAGCCATAAAATAATTTAATGAATATAATGCCACATTATTTTCAATCTAAAAATCCTTAAGATTAACCAAGGATATTTAGATTCATATTATATTAAGATCCTTCAAATAGGTTTGTAATGAAAATGTGAATAATTGAAAGCATATCCCCATGAGTATAGTAACCAAGAGTGCCGCAAGGCCCATAGTGGTGCACTAATTCCCATTCGAGTCAAGCTCAAAGTGGTATTTTTGAGTTTTACACCCAAATAAATATGTTCCAGAGATGGCTCTACCTACATGTATCCATTCAGGGATTTATTTCATGGAACAATCACAAAATCTAAAAATTACCCAAATTCTAGGAAGTTTTTCTATAATAATCATAAAAGTATATCTTAGGGTAATGTTCTCTAATCAGAGTTTTCAAAATCTTGTTTGCATGGTTTGTAAAACAATTCCTCTGATACCAACTATAACGCCTCGACCTTAGTTACCCAGAGTCGGTGTATTATTATATAACATTGTCATGATCACAAGAGGTCATGTCTCGAAATAATTATTAGATTAATAGACTTGGATGTACTAGATACATGCATAAGTTTTACATTATATCATGAAATAGAAAAACTACAACATTTGTTCCCATTTGAACACACTAATATACAATAGCCTATCCCTGTAGGTAAATCATAGCATACATCTTCACATCCTAGGAAAAAGAAAAAATATGAAAGGGGTGAGCTATGATACTCAGTAAATATAATAATATAATTGAAACTTTCATAAATAATCATAAACAATTAAGGCAATGTGTAAATCTAAAACACAATACCTTTAAAAATAAACATCAGTATAATATAGAAAATATAAATCAAATAATTTCATTTATATATTCACATTAATATTCTACTAGTAGAATAATCACATGTATTATCAATACATAATTTCATAATGATGGAATGCATATTTCCTTTCATCATTACCACATAGTAAAGGCCCCGTTCCATGAATAAAAATAATATTTTTTCATGGACTTGGGCCAAGACCCAAGTTTGTCCCATGAGACCTACCAATTCATCGAGGAGCTATAGCGGGCTCCAACCATCACTTACTATGTCTAATTCATTCCTTATATGAAAAGGTTGAAATGTAATCTAACCATCCGTATTAAAAAAACATACAAAAGGTCAATATTTTAATCACAAACTATGAAAGGTATGAAAATTGCACATCCACAATCAAACAACACTCATTCACTACTAAAAAAATGGGCATTGGATTTACCACCTTTTATCAGCCCTAAGGAAAAAGCATTGATAAAGGTAATTCTTTATCAACACTAATTAAATATGCTGATAAAGGATCCCTTTATCAATAGAACTGAAAAATTAATTACCTTTAGTAGTGCTAAAATTGTAGCACTGATAAATGGTGACTTTATACGCACTTTTGTAGCATTGATAAAGGGATTCTTTATCAGCATTAGAAAACTGCTGAAAAAGTTGTCCTTTATCAGTGATATAATTTTTTACACTGATAAAGTGCACCATTTATCAGAGATAAAAAGCACTGACAAAACCATGGTCCCATTTTCATAAATGGGGTGAATAGTGACACTTATTTATCACGCCCTAAAGCTCTTGTGGGACTATACCACTACGACAAATCCCCTCCCCCCGATCATCTCATTGATGGATCTCTACTGCCCCTAGAACTACTCTGCCAGTAACCCTACTCTGGTGCTCTTCCCTTTGCCGGACCTCCGCCGCCGCTAGCCATACTCCACTGATAGCCCTACTCCGCCATGATCCTTACTCCTTATCCTCCCCCTCAAACCTCTTTCGTGGATCCTCCTCATTGGGAACCCTACTTCTGCTCCTCCCCATAGGACCCTACTCCCCGAGAACCCTAATTCAAGGGTTTGGGATTCCTTTCAACAAGCTTATATTCTCGGCTTCCCATCATTGATAATTGTTGATATCTCCGCAAATCCTCGTCTATTTCCTTTTTTCTTATTCTAAAATTCTAAATGGTGGTTTAATTCGGTATGTTTTGGGTTCTGTTGTGTGTATGGGATACATTTTGTGGTCACATTTGTTGAAAAATCAATAAAGAGAATAAATTTTTACCACGTGAATTTTTTATTACTTATAGGGTTTTGTTATGTTATTTTCAAGATTATGATTATTCTAAACACACTATTGTAAATGTGATTAGTGAGAAAGAGAAAATAGGTTGTTAGATCTCTCTATGGATTTAAGAATGGTGGCATGGGGTGACGTGGTTGTAGGGTTATTGGATGGTCTGATGGTGATGATTTCATAGTAATATAATATTTTGTAACAGACTATGGATTGGTTTTTATGTTTATATGTATTGGGGAATATATGATTCTTTTATTGTGGAAGTGTATCCATTGGTGTTGGTATGTAATTTAATTTTTTGGATTAAATTTATTAATTCTGATGCTTATACAAGTTAAAAAATTATCATGGCAAAGTGTGCCAAATGTAGGAATAGACATGGGATTGAGTGTTGTCAAATTTCAATTTTAGTAGGTGTTGAAGTTTATTTACTTAATATTTGGGTCTTAAGGTTAATAATTGGCTAGAACCAGTTAAGGATAGTTTTGAATTGGAAAATATTCATGCTCTGTTATGGGTTTCCTTAGTTGTGGGATTACTATTAAGGGTGGCTTGAGAATGATTGAAGGAAAATCATGTTCAATCAAAAGAGGACATAGGAAGGATTTTATTCCATAGATATACAAGTGTGAGTATAAACATAATATCATGGAATTCAATTAGGTTTGATACTTTGTGCTTTCCCCTGGGATTCACATCTATTCATTGATGGTCTATTTTTTATAACACATAGTTGATGAATAAATCAAATCCTGTAAATTTGAGTCACCGTTGAGGTTAGAGATTTTATGGAATGAAGTGAGTTTCTTCTTGAGGTTTTCGTTGTTGATGAGGTATTGTGATGATGTTATTAGGAATGGTTTTCTTCGAGTTTCTTAGAAGGCTACAGATGGTACCTTGAGTTGTGGTCCTAATGTAATGAGGAATATGGGAGTGATGAGATTTTCCTGATTTAGGTTGGGATTATGAGTTAGGGTTGAGTATCTCAAGGTGTACCATAACTGTGTAGTTGATCTATTTCAATAGTGATGTAGTGGGGTATCAGTAGTATGAGTTACCCAAGACTCATGGGGTTTCTTGGGTATAGTAAGGTGTAGTTTCATTTTTTTGGATGGTCATGTTTTAGTTGATAAAATTTTGGGATGCGGTGATTTTGGTTTGAGAGTCTACGCATGATTATGTCTTGAGTTATTTACCGCATACTTTTATTAACCAATAACCTCATTCAATTGATAGTAAAATATTCAGTTGAATTATTTTAAATAGAATTATTTATCTCTCTTTACCTTCAAATTCCTGTGAAAATATGAATTTTATTTAGTTGGTTAGTGTGTTTGTCCAAATTTAATGATTCATAAGAAAAAAAAGAACACATATTTCAATTTTATCTAAATTGATGAGAATTGTTTTAATCTAAAGGTCATGCTTTTAGAAATTAATTTATTTGTAAAATTAATTTCACAAATTTTTTCAATATTTCGAAATGTATTAATAGTTCTTGAGAAGAGGTTATAGTTTTTGGTAGGTATGGTCTATGTGGTCCTTATCCCCTATGTGTGAGTTTTTTTTTACTCTTATGGATTTTTGTTTATGCCTTTGTATAGGAATTTTATTTTTTATAGAATGGATGTGTGACCTGTTAGTGTATATTAGTTACAAGTTTGGGGAAGGTGAGGGAGAGTTATTGCATGTCTTTTAAATGTTTGTGATAGAATTTAAGTTCACAAACCTATATTTTCTATTTTATATAACAATTTTGGTAACAAAACCTATGACATTGCATAGTAATTTTGGTTAAACCTAGGTTATTTGTCTCCCCTATGATCCCCTTTGTGTTTGGAAATGTGTCTACTATATTAGTTGTCTCATCAAAATTATACCCTTGTTTTAATGTTATTTGAGTTTGGTCACTAGTTTTGGGCTATTTAATGTGATTATTTTATTATAAATGAGGTCTCTAGAAGGGGTGGTTAAAAGTATGTTTAATGTTTTGTTGCAAAGGTCATGGGTGGTAGATCTATTGTTAAGGGGGATGGAAGGTTTGTTGATTCTGATGGATGGACTATCTTGGTTCTGTTTATTTCAAAATATTCATTGGAAATGGTAAAGATCTATTAATCTTTATTTTTATAAGGAAGTGGTTATCTTCTAATATATTTGGAAGTCTTATTTTCTATATTTGAATAATTGATAATAATATTTGAGATTCAAATAGGATGTTTATGAATAAATATTGGATGGATGAAAATCATTTGACAACAGTGTGTGAGAATAGAGTGAAAGAGTTTATAGAGTTTGCAAAGGATCATGAACCATATCCTTCTCAAATCCTTTTTAGTGTTTACGTTGTTATTATTCTAGAGTAATTACTCTAGAGGAGTTTAAAGAACATTTGATATGTCATAGAATAGATCAGAGATAGAAATGATGGAGTAAACATAGAGAAAAAGGGAATATATCTATTGGTTGGGAAAAAACTACGTTTTATGGATCATCAGATATGATTACAAATATAGATAATGAGGAAGAACATTTGGAGGATGTGATTATAGATGTGAACGATGATGATGATTGTATTGAGGAAATGACAATGAAAGTGGATGATGAACTCCATGATTTCCCAAAATTGTTTACGAAGTTAATGATTTGTGCAAAGATTCCATTTTATAATGGTTGTACTAAATATATTTCAATTTAAGGTGTACTGAAGTTGCATAAATTAAATACAGGCGAAAGATGGAGTGATATTAGTTTTACGGAACTACTTTCACTCTTTAATGACATGCTCCCAAAATACAACGAGCTCCCAATACGGACATATGATGCTCGAAAAATGTTAGGCTCGAGGGGTATGATATTTGAAAGAATACAAGCATGCCTAAAATACTTTATATTGTTTCTCAAAGAGAATAAATCACTTATAGTTTTCCCAAAGTGTGTTGTATCCTGATACAAGAAAGATGAATCCAGTCCAACAAATGTTTTATGGTACATTCTAATCGTTCATTGGTTTAGGAATCTATATGGATGTGATGAAACTACAAGACAATTGTCGTGGCATGCAGATAAAAGAAATAAAGATGGTAAATTAAGTCACCCAGCTGACTCTCCACAATGAAAGAGAATTGATCAGGAGTATCCCGAAATTGGAAATGAGTCGAGAATCATTCGTCTTGCATTATCTACAGATGGACTGAATCCTTTTGGATTTCAACCCCTTAGTCATAGTACATGGATTGTTATGTTGGTAAATTATAACTTGTGACCCTGGTTATGCATGAAATAAAAATTCATAATGTTATCTATTTTTATATCAGGATCAAACCAACCAGGAAACGATATTGATGTTTATTTGGATCCTTTGATCAAGTATTTGTAGTTACTATTGGATTTAGGTTTTATGTTGTATACTTCTTATAAAAGTGAATACATCATGTTGAGAGTGATGTTTTAGGAGATGATAAATGATTTCCAGGATTATGGAAATTTTATAGGATATAATATTAATAGAACTCAATGATGTCCCATGTGTGAAGAAGATATAGAATCATTTAGGTGGAATCATTCAACAAAATCTGTGTTTCAAGGACATTATAGATTTCTACCTCATCAGCATAAGTACAAATCTTGGATGACATCATTAAATGGATGTTCAGAACAAATCCAACACCATCACCACTAACAGGTGACCAGCTGGTTGAGAAAGTAAAAGATGTGAAAACTTTTTTTGGTAAACCATTTTCAAAAAACATTACAAAAATCTATTGGAAAAAGAGATTTCATATTGAATTACCATACTAGAATTTAATTTTGGTTATAAATTTTCATGATTTAATGCATGTGGATAAAATGTAAGTGACAGTGTTATCAAAATGTTGTTAAATGCCCCGGGAAAAACCAAAGATGGAATTAAGGCAACATTGGGCATGGTTGACATGGGAATGCGAGAATAGTTGGCCACCGTGAATGGTGAAAGTCAAAAGATTCTTCCTCTAGCGACTTACACTCTTTCTAGGGAAGAGATATATCAGTTTTCCACCTTCTTCAATGATGTACTTGCTCCAGAGGGGTATTAAAAAAATATCAATTACGTTGGGTCAATGAATTATTTGACGTAAAAAGGTTTGAAATCACAAGACTGACATGTTTTGATGGAATATTTAATTCCTATAGCTTTATGTTGCATTTTTTCCAAGATTGTTTGTTACACGTTAAAAAAACTTCATTTATTTTTCAATGCTATATACAGTAATGTTTTAGAACTAGGGAAATTTCCAGCGATGTAAATAAAAAATTTAATCATATTATGTGAATTAGAAATGTTCTTCTCGACAACATTCTTTGATATTACAGTTCATTTGATTTTTAACTTGGGGGGAGAGATTAAACATTGATGTCGTGTGCATTATATGTAGATGTACCCTGTTGAACATTATATAATGATTTGGAAAGGGTATTTCAAAAATAGAAATCGGCTGGAGGGTTGTATTATTGAGCGATATATTGTTGAGAAAGGCATTCAATTTTGTACTGAATACATATGTAATGTGGAAATAAGTGGTCTTCCAAAATCACATCACACTAGAGGCAATGAGGGTGAGGGAATTTATGGAAGAGTTGTTATGATAGTCAATATTACAGATCTGGAGTAGGCCCACATTTTTTCATAATAGTTTTATGGTTACTCCATATATTAAAATTGTCAATAAATTATTTGGCAGTTGATTACATTAAGGGATGAAAAATGCATATAAAATACACATAATAACAAATTTATAGTATGGTTTCAGAAAAAATATTTTTTATTTAGCTAGCTAAAAATCCAAATTCAATATTAGAATGACTTCGATGGATAGCTTCCAGACCAAGTGTGTATGTATTATCATACAATGGTTAGGTAATTGAGGGTTATACATTATATAGAAATGAACATGATGATGAACGTACCGTGAAAAATAGAGGAGTTACACATGTGGCTTAAGCGATGCATGTTTATGGTAGTAAGGACATAAATCTAATTTATGCGAATAGGTTATATTTTGGAATTATATAAAAAATATGGGTGTTGGATTATATGACATTAAAATTTATGATTTTTCAATGAAAATGGGTTGATAACCACAGTGGTGTTAAAATAGATGAATTGGGATTTATGAATGTTTATTTTAGTAATGAAGGGTACAATGATGAACAGTTTATAATTACAACCCATACGGTACATGTATTTTAGGTTTCAGATCTGGAAAACCGAAAGTGGTCGATTATTCTATTGTCATCCAAAATTGTTGAGGGGTTCAGTGAAAATTCAATTGAGGATGATCCATTTAGTGGTACTTCACAGTCATTTCTTATCAGTCCTAATGTAGATGATATTTTGTATGTTACAGGAGACCACAGTGAAGGGATTTGGATAATCAATAGAGGTTTCAAATAACTTCATCCTTAAAAAAAGAGTTCAATAAACATGTTATATTTTGTTTCTAATATAGATCTTATTATCTGATGTTATTAAATTATCATTACTTAATTTATGTAATATAAATTAACTGTTCAACCAATTTTGAAGATAATCAATTATTCATGTTCTTGTGCTCCTAACCTTGAGTCGGATCAAGTCTCTCAAGTTGATGATGCTACAACTGTGGATACTACTCACAGTGCAGAGCAACAAGTTTCTGAACCTGGTTTTGCTCCTAGTGTTGAGGTCAAAAAACCATCAACACATGTCCCTGTTGGCATTTCATATGAACAAATTAGGATGTTTATATTGATGAAATGGTCGGGGATGAATTACTGACGGTGCCGAAAACACAGGTGCATCGTAGTTTGATGTTGTTAGCCAAAGTTCTTAAGGAGAAAAGAAAAAGGCATCAAATTTGATATAGGATGGAATGCATGTGGCCAACATGTGAATCCCAACAAGGAGATGTTTTGTAGTTACATTGGAATTGTCACTTGACAACGCGTGCTGATTGACATAGATTCATGGCACCATGTTGACTCCAAGCTGGCGGTTGTGATCTGGGAAGAAATTACGGTAACATTAAGATATTATTATTTAATTTAAATGAAAATTAAATATTGAAACAATGTCTTACCCTTCTCAATCCATTGCAGAGTACAGTTAATGTTGATGATTCACACAAGAATTATGTACTAAGGCTTCTAGGAAGGATTCATCGAGGTTTTCACACTCTTTTAACAAAATTTCACCTGAAATATTATGAAGGTAAAATAAAACAACACCTTACCCTTATCTATGGTCACTTGATATCCCAAGAATCATGGGATGAATTTTTTGTCCGTTGTAGGGGTGAGAATATTTAGGCATGTTGTGGATGATAATATGTTGTTTTAGGATATGTGAATTCATCTCATTGGTTGTCTATATTTAATTTTTGAAATACAAACTCAATACTGTAAATAATGAATGTAACGTCCTGGCCCGGCTTACAATCAAACCGGTGGTCAGGCCAGTAGGTCACATGGCCTCAAGCATGTCTCCCCGTATGCCAGAGGCTGCCGACTAGCAGTGAAGTTCTCGAAAGGTGATAATGGGGAGACTATACCCTCATATCAAAGTAACAAAGTGGTATTATTAGAGTAAATAATATTCAATAGCAGAAGCAGAAAACAATTAAAAGGAAGAAGAAAAAGACAACTAATAACCATGTTATAAAATCCAAAAAACACCATTGTAAAATGCATGCATGTACATATGATGATGCAGTTATGAAAGCCGAAAATAAATGAAACATGCTTTAAAAACAATACAAAAATAAACGGCAGTAATGCCCGATGGTGAACCCCTGAGCATCCCAGGTTCCTGCTTGGTCCTTTGCTCCTAACACCTCTGGTATGAACAACACATCACACATCCTAGGTCCTGTATGGAATAAGGTATACTCGGGTACCCCAGTGTAATGGAGGCCTAAGTAGGGTGGGAGATATAAATCTCAATAGGTCGGAACCACCAGTGTCAAACCCAATCCATACAGTGTATAATAATTAAAAAGTGAGGAGGTATAGAGAAATATGTAGGTAGAATTACATAAGTAAATAACATATGTCCAGATTCCCACAGGACACCTGACGGTTATACCTGCTTTGGATCATTGCCGGAAATGTAACCTGATCATGTCACCAAATATATATATATAAACATTTAGATCATAGTTGGAGTGGGGAAAGAATTCCTCCCACACATTAATAAGATTAGTGTGCATGAGGTAAGAATGGAACTCGTCCCTAATGGTCAACGGGAAAGGGGTAAGAATCCCTCACTTCCATACACGAATAGAGAATAGAGGGAATGAGGTAAGAATTCCTCTCGTACCTATAGGTCATCTGGAAACGTTTAAGAAAGCCTCCCTACTATAAGTTGAGATTAACGGGAATGAGGTAAGAATGCATCTCGTCCATATAAGTCAACTGACAAGGGTTAAGAATGCATCCTTTCCATCAATTGAGATTAGTAGGCATGAGGTAAGAATGCCTCTTGTCCATATAGGTCAACTGGAAATGGGTAAGAATTCCTCCCTTCCATACACGTATTGGGATCGCATATGGCATGGGGTAGACATGCCTCCCACCCATACACAGAATAAGCTGGGATGGGTTATGCATTCCTCCCATCCATAATCCTACATAGTTGATGGCATGGGGTAGGAATGCCTCCCATCCATAATCGTAAACATTCCTTATCAGCATTATGTTACAATTCATTAGGTAGTACCTCTTGTGTATTTCAAGTAATCATTTATTTTGTGGCATCAGCAAGTGTGCATTCACAATACAAACATGTCTATAGTATACTGCTTATAGAAATACCTCAAAAGAATTCAAAGAATAATACCACATACACATAAGTGAAAACACTCACGTTTATAATTAAGGAAACCCATATTAGGTATCTAAATAAATATATTAACATATTCATTTTACTAACATAAGTTGTGCTCGTTACGTTATCCCAAGGCGTGGTCGTACCACCCTAGTCTATTCCTTCCAAGTTTTTCTAGCCCATCAAAAATGATACGTTTATCATTCTTTAACCCTTTGATACCTTATAGAGGTAACAAGTCATTTAGTGTTATTTCATCCCACTATGATTATCATCACCCTCAATTTTCCTAAAAAAGGAAAATTGACCCAAACACAAGTATCACATCCATTTTATTCCCCTTATCTCAACAAAGAAAGTTCACATTCAAAACATCAAAGAGGAACCACAAAAATCTAGTAGGAAAACATAAAAATTCTATCACTACTTTTTATCTCGATGATAGTGCACATCTTATTGAGGGGTTTTATTATTAAATCGTTAGTTTAGTGACCAAGAAACATCTTTTATCTTATTCCTGCAATTCACACGATTTTCATAGAAGCAATTTATCAGAACAAATCCTGCATAATTAAAATGATAAGGCAATGCGATATTAAACTCACTATTACATTACTTAAATTAAAAGTAAAGGAGAGAGAACCTAACTCTATGTGGATCCATCCGTCCACTCTGGGTCTTGGCGCTTTCTAACTAAGAGATGTTGCTGCTCCCCACTAGGTATACACACTCAAACCAAAGACGGCAACCAAAACCATCTGTTTCCACCTCACCATCGGCGGCATATGTCCAAACTCGAACCCAAGGGTCCCGGGAATACCTTGAAACAACCGTAGATCGATGGAAAAATAGAAATCAAGAAACCACAAATACATAGGGTTCGACCAGATCCCACAGGTCGACGGATAGGACGAAATTCGGCCAAAAAACAAGAGGAGAGGAGGGAGAGAACCTTACCTCAGAGATTCAAAGAAGGAACTGGAGGAAATTGATGGAAGAAAATGAAAGAAGAGGAGGCCAGGGTGGAGCGTTGCGCGTGGCTAGGGGAGCCCCTCCCTTTGTGTCGTGAGGGTTGAGTGAGGGTGAGGAAGTGTTTTTTAGTTTAGGTTTTTATTTATTTTATATTCTTTTCTTTTAATTTTATGCAAAATTATTAAATAGACCGGCCCACATGATTTTATCAGCATGGTTTTCCAAACCGTGCAACACCCTCTATCAAAGAGAGATCCCTCGCATGGGCTAGGCACACAGTTTAGGAAAACGTGAATAGCCTGTGCGCAAGGCATTGCCCCCTTAAATAAGTCTGCACGGTTTTCCTGCAATGGGCCGCATGGTTTGGTCAAACAGTACATCTCCCATGTGCCTTCCTCTGCCTTTGAAAATCCATCCCCTCTACCTCAGGACCGAAGCTCTTGAGACCTGTTGAGACACTAGGGAAACATCACATGCCATCACGAAAGCCCAAAACATAAACAACAAAGTGTTCCAACTCTCAGAATTCTATTCCGAATCTCATTCTTGAAAATGAACCATTCAGTAATCGAAAAAGTTAAAAATTTCTTTGGTATTTAGTCTGGTTGAAAATGCGGGTTATTAAAACCTTCCGACCATAGAACTTATCGACCCAGAGAAGCCTTCGGGAACAATGTACACATCACCCATCCATCAAGGGTCATGAAGATTCGTTCAAACGATCACATTGTGTTCCTAAACATCAAAAACACCTTAATCATCCATTGAACCCAATAGAGCTTGAGTCACTTTAATCTTGAGCCAATGCTCGTTTCCTAACCAAAACACCGAGACGACTCCTTCTTGAGCCCATCTACCCTAGGTCATGAACCCGTTGTCGTCTCTCCAAGCATCTGGCCATAGGTACTTCCCACCTTAGTTTTTTATCATTAATAAACCAAATCCAAACTAAGGTTCAGAGAAACGTTGAAATTTACATTCAAAGCATGCCCCAAGCATTCCCACGATACCCCTAGCGTGATTTAAAACAGATCAAAAGGTCAATTCCCCATCGACCTCAAGGATCAAGTTGAGCTGGTTATTAATATTAGGCACCAGTCGACACAAACCGCACTCGCCTCTACCTGATGACATTCCGGATAATAGTATGTCACCGACCACAGACATTAAACAAGAACCCCGAGTCAAGCCATCTCTGGCTAACTATTTACAAGAATGATCGGCCAAAACGGCCGACATATTTGAAATAGAACCACAATGACTTTCTCCAAGGCACCTTATGTTTAGCAGAAACATGTTCACCGATGCCTACACCCGACTTTGGATGACATTTCCAAGATCAAACTATAAATTAATACACGCTTCCCGCATGAAATGCCGAAAGAGAACTATCTGATCAAGCCCAAAGACTTTAAAGCATTAGGGCAGATAAGACTAACGCTATCAAAGAGAATGTAGAACGAGGACAAGATAGGGGACATGCTCGTCGTGAAGTAGAATACACTAAGTGGATTGAAGGAATTACAGTTAATCATACTAGACTACTAGAAGGAAGAATTGTTGAACCTCAAGTGGTTAACTTCAAAGAAAGAACTCGACTTTACATGCCGGTACATCCACACGTTATAAACTGGAATGCCCAATAGACATTCAAACACAATCAACCCATTTCAAAAGGCACTCCTAGAAGCATCCATTCCATGTGAAAGGACACATTTACAAGATTCGATGCGACGAACTCCCAACCTTAGGACTGTCCTAATCATCGAAGGGAAATGAGATAAACTATCCGAGCACAAGCACACTAGTATACAAACACCGCAAACAATCGTGTGACCCTCCTCCGCCACAATCACATCACCAAACAAATGAAGAAGATCCAAAACAAGGAAACCATCATGTCAAAACAAAAGAGTCATTCGGAATCCATCCAGAACATTGGCACGAAACAATTCTTTAATGTCAGAACACTTTACTGACGAGATGACTCAAAGCCGTAATGAAAGTCAAAACCCAACGTCCAACCATCCGACCAAAGGTGTCAATAGAAAAACAAGAGTCTAACAAGGGAAAATGGAACCCGAAAAACACCTCACTTTAGAAAACCCACATTATAAGAATGGCATTAAAACGCTAAGGGTGCTACCAACCACGACTAGCCCTTTACGAAGAGAAAACATCGACCCTAACACTCAGTCACGCGAAATAATGTCTCTAGGCTCAAAAGCCAATCATCAAGACACAGCTAAAGAAAATAACTCATACAGAAACACCAATGGTCCCATTCCAAGGAAACCTGAGGAGAATCACAAAACTATTCCTTACACTAGGGTTTTAGCGCACCACCATGGGTTCCATTACCAAGCCCTTAACACTTTACCCCATTTAAACTCTAACCATTTAAAACTTCAACCACACTTCAAGCAAACAATCATGTTTCACAAAAACTTCCTTTTAAAAACATCAAACATTCAACCATGTACCGTATTAATCAATAAAATGAGGAAAAAGACACCATTTAAACAAAAGGGTGACCTATGAGGGTCCCATTTTGTCCAACTCCGGTTCTTCAAAAAGCAACCCCAAAGAAGTTACTCAATTTTCAAACTTTTAAACACCCATACTAGGTCATATCATACAACACTTTCCAACTGAACTACTCAGGTCCAGTTGCAGTTACACATTCACTAATTCATTTCAAATTAAAACCAAAAAATTATTACATTTAAAACCATTTCAAGACACCACATGGCCATTTCATTTAACATGGGTTGGCATTTCCTAATTCAAGAAGCGGAGATACACTAAATGGATTGATAATTGACACCACTTTTTTTCAAAACCAGATTCCAAACCAGAACATAACATGCTCACATTCAATGGACCAATTATATAGGTCTCCATCTACCAACCTATAAAGTTCCCATAAACATTATAAATTGGCATGTTTCTCCCCTTTTTAATCAAAACCAATTTACTTTAGCATATTAATCTTAGCATCATTTTACTGTGGTTCGAATACACAGGTTACATTTTCCCAATTATAAGGTGCCCATACACCTTAAAACTGAAAACTAGCTCCCTTCATAATATCAAACAATAGATTCAACACATGCCATCAATTACATATATAAAACAGAGCATGTCACTACAAGCAGCTAACACCGAGGCATGTTATAACAAAGAAGTAAGACAGACAGCATGGAATATTATCACTGAAACATGCTATCTAAATAGGTCTAATAATAAATATCTAAACACATTACTAAACTAAGAATGTAATAACAATCAAATCATAGAATCATTTTAGCAGGCAGTTACTAAGGCAACTACATGGCATGTCACTATGCATGGCATGTTAATTCTCTATGTGCCAAAGATGATGCATGCATTGAAACTTTCTTTCCATATCAGGCCAAGGGTAATATTAAATGAATTTCATAAACCATAAGCAGTAGAAAATACAATAGTCACTCAAGGTGAAATCATATCAACTTAAATAACAAACAACATGAACAACAATTCCCACCCCTAGCGACTTGGTCATTTCTTGTATGTGGGGTGATCAGTCCCAAGTACTGTTATTAACCAAGCACCGACACTATCCAAATCTCTTAACTTCTAACCCAAAACAGTACGGAAAAAGAAAAGAGATAGCCTTTGATACAACTATTTAATGTCCCGTCTCAACTTACCATTGAACCGGTGGCCGGGCCGGTAGGTCACATGGCCTCAAGCGCGTCTCCCCATACGCCAGAGGCTCCTGACTAGCAACAAGGGTCTCAGGAGGTGATTGTGGGGAGACTATACCCTTATATCAGAGTAACCAAATGGTATTATCAGATTAAAAAATATTCAATAGCAGAAACAGTATAATATTGAAAGGCAGAAGAAAAACATAGGTATTAACCATTTTATAAATGGTGGAAAACGCCAGTTTACAATGTATGCATGTACATATGAATATATAGTTATGAAAGCAGGAAATCAATAGAGCATTCTTTATAATCAATAGAAAAAGAAAAGACCAGAAAGCCCGATTGAGATCCCATGAGGATCCCAAGTTCCCACTTGGTCCATTTCTCCTAACACATCAGGTATGAACATCACAACAAACAACCTAGGTCCTGCAAGCAAGAAGGTCTACTCGGGTATCCCAGTGCAATGGCGGCCCGAGTAGGGTATTAGATACAAATCCCAGTTGGTCGGCACCACCGGTGTCAAACCCAATCTAGACAGTGTATAATAATTAAACAGTGAGCATATGTGGAGAAATAAGTAAGCAGAATTACATAATTAAATAACATCTGTCCAGGTTCCCAAGGGACACCTGATGGTTATACCAGCTTCAACTCGTTTCTGGTAAAGTAACCTGATCATGTCACCAAATATATATATATATATATAATCATTTAGATCATAGTTGGTGTGGGGGATGAATTCATCAAACCCATTAATAAGATTAGCGGGCACGAGGTAAGAATGCCTCTCATCCCTAAAGGTCAACTAGAAAGGGGTATAAACGCCTCATTTCCATACACGTTTAGAGAATAGCGGGCATGAGGTAAGAATGACTCTTGTCCCTATAGGTCAAATAGCAAGGGGTAAGAATGCCTCCCTTTCCTAAACCCAGATTAGCAGGCACGAGGAAAGAATGCCTCTTATACCTATAAGTCAACTGGAAAATTGTAAGAATACCTCCCTTCCATCAATTGAGATAAGCGGGCACTAGGTAATAATACCTCTCGTCCCTATATGTTAACTGGCAAGGGGTAAGAATGCCTCCCTTCTATACACGTATATGGATCGCATCTAGCGTGGGGTAGACATGCCTCCTACCTATACTTAGAATAAGATGGCATGGGGTATTCATGCCTCCCATCCATAATCATACATAGTTGATGGCATGGGGTATGAAAACCTCTCATCCATAATCGTACCCATTCATTATCAGCATTATATTACAATGCATAAGGCAATACCTCTTATGCATTTCAAGTAATAATTCATTATGTGTAATCAGCATGTGCGTATTCACAATACAAACATGTCTATAGTATACTGCTCATGGAATTACCTCATAAGAATTCAAAGAATCATACCACATACACATAATCGAACACACTCACGTTCATTCAAAGGGCAACCCATTTTAAGTATCAAAATCAAGATATTCACATATTCATTTTATTAACATAAGTCGTGATCATTACATTTTCCCAAGGCGTGGTCATACCACCCTAGTATGTTCCTTATTAGTTTCAGCAGTCCATATTAAAGGATACATTTATCATTCATTAACCCTTTTATAACTTCTAGAGCAAACAAGCCATTTACTCTTATGTCATTCCCCAATGGTTATCATCATACTCAATTTTCCTAAACAAGGAAAATTGACAGAAAAAAAGTATCACATCCATTTCATTCCCTTTCTCTCAGCAAACAAGGTTCACATAAAAAACACCATAGAGGCACCACAATAATCCTCCAGGAAAACATAAAATGTCTATCACTAATTTTTATATTGAATACAATGCACCCCTGATTGAGGGGTTTTATTATTTAATAGTTAGTTTAGTGACCAAGAAACCTATTTTATCTTATTCTAGAAATTCCCATTATTTTCACAGATGAATTTAATCGGAACTAAACATGTATAATTAAAATTCTAAGGCAGTGTAATATTAAACTCAATATTACTTTACTTAAATTAAATGGCAAGGAGAGGGACCCTACCTCCATGTGGATCCATTCGTCTAATATGGCTCATGGCACTTTCTAACTAAGAGCCGCTTCTTCTCCCCCACTGGGCATACACACTCAAACCAAATACAGAAACCAAAACCATTCGTATCCACCTAGTCTTCGTTGGCGGATTCCCATACTTGAACCCAAGGGTCCTGATAAAAACATGAAAAAACCCTAGAATGAAGGAAAAATAGAAATCAAGAAGCCCCCAATATCTAGGGTTCGGCGGAATCCCACGGGTCAACGGATGTGATGAAATCTGGCCAGAAAACAAGAGGATATGAGGGAGAGAACCTTACCTAAGAGATTCGAAGAATGAACCGAAGGAAATCGGGGGGAGAAAACCAAAGAAGACGAGGTCGGGGGTGGAGCATCGCACAAGGGTCAGGGGATCCCCTCTCTGTGTGATTTTCGTGTTGATTGAGGGTGAGGGAGAGTGTTTTAGATTAGGTTTTTATTTATTTTATTTTCTTTAGTTTTAATTTTAATCAAAATCATTATACAAACTAGCCCACACAGTTTGATCCGCACAGTTTTCAAATCTATGCGAAAACTGTATGGAACCCTCTGTCTAAGAGTGATCTATCACAAGGGCTGGGCGCACGGTTTAGGAAACTGTGCGCAGCCCGTGAGAAAGCCACTACCCCCTTAAATAAGGCCGCACAGTTTTCCTACAATGGGCCACACTGTTTGGTAAAACTTTGTGCAGCCCGTGCCCCTTCCACTGCCTTTTAATAACCAACCCTTCACTCTCAGGACCAAATCTCCCGAGACCTGTCGAGAGACTGGGGAAACATCAAGGGCCTTTACCCAAGCCCAAAACCAAAACAACAAAGCGTTAATACTCTCAGAATTCTATTCTGAAGCTCGGTCTTAAAAATGACCTATTCAGTAATTGAAAATGTTAAAATTCCTTCTGCTTTTAGTCCGGTTCAAAATGCATGTCATTACAAGGAACGTACATCAAAACCAACATACCCCTATTGTAAATCAAGGATTGGGTACACTTCACTAGAATTGAAAATGGTATGTATTTTAAATTTATAGTAATGTTGTTATGTGCCAAGAAACAACATCATAAATATCTGTCTATATTTATATTTAGATTGATGTGTCTGAAGCCAACGACACTTCCATCCCATGTCATGTGCTATGAATGGAGGCACGAGTGAATAAATAATGGAAGATAGTAGATGAAAACACACAAGAAGTGTGGGAAATACATGTATGTATGACATAATAAAAAGTTTTGTTTTAAATTTCTATTAACTAATAATAATTAATTATTTTCTATTATGTGACAGTCATAGGAATAAGCTACTCCTATAGTGGATGCAGGCCTATTATCAATGGCTTTGAAGCATCCAGAACAATATGGTTGTGTCAATGGTTTAGGGTTTTGGGTGACACCACAAGTATATTTTGAGAGAAAAACAAACAGATGATTGAAATAACGAAATGAAACAAATGAGGAAGAGACTAGAAACCCTTGAAGAATGATTTCAATGGTAGGGAGAGTTGCTAGAATCTTTTATGGGTGGGAAGGAAGGAGAAGACACAACTAATGAACAACTTGTGCGTGAAGATCCCACCCCATCCCCACTAGATTTGAGGTGATCCATTCCCCTCAAAAAGCAGTCTAAGCTATGGTAATCAATATTCAAATAATTGTTACCATGAAATGTGAATCAAAAAAACACTGAAACTTTTCCGGTACTGATCTTCTACATGGTGATAATGACTGTGATTTTTATTTGTCAACACCCACCTATCACCTTGTCACAAGGGCTACGATGTTCAACATCTGAGGGGACAAGCTACATAATAAACCCCTTTTGACATATCATATGAATGTGGCGTTTACTATTTCTCATCAGCCAAATTCTAAGATACATATTCCACATGATGACGTTGATATTCATATGGTCGGAAAGGCTATTGGGACATTCATGTCATGGTTGTAAAAACTTTTAAGATTACATGTGGAATAAAAGTTTTTATTTCCATTTTTTAAACCTAATCCATTAACCATTAATGAAAAATGGTCTTAACCAATTAATGTTTTTATAGACAGATAAATAGAAGTGGGTGATAAGAAATGTGACCTCAAAATAATATAAAGGATCGACTATCCAATCCAAAATATCTTCTAAAACCACAATAACACTACTTATTCACAGTCCACATTTACTAGCATTGAAGACTCATGTGGATACAAAGCTAAAAAGTTGTAGTAGTCATATATTTGTTTTGTAAAGGAATATATAAGGATAGAAAATTCAAGATTTCATTACTGCTAAAAATCAATATGAGATCCTTGAATACGATTGGCTAACCATCACTATTGTAAATTTCTATATTAAGAATGTTTTCATGAATTGATTTTCTAAAAGATGATATATTGCTCTAATTATTACTAAATGCATTTTATACTATTAATAGGTGTATATATGAAAGATGGTTGAAGGGATTTTCCCATGAGCCAAAATTTAGACTCGTTAGTCCCCATACCACATGATCACAACTAATGAAATTATAGCCATAAAAAGGGGTGAAATAGTGAAATTATTGCAAAATAAATTTGAACGAATGATTAAACATAACAAACTCTTCCTAATAAAACCCATGATGGGGTAAAACATTATGATTAAAGAATATAAATTATATTTTAACTTCATTCATTACATATTCCTTTTTGGGTTTTTAGGCAATATTGGCTGTTAATTGCGGTGAACTTGGATAATCCAAAGATTTATATTCTGGAATCAATGAAAAGATATCCAACAAACTGACCATACATGATGATGTTTTTTAATATGTAAGACACTACATCCTACGTTTTAGGTATAAACATCGTGTTATATTATTTATATTATATTTTAGTGAGGATTCTGTTATGATTGGGCGGTGTATCAGTATCGTATAAAAATGGAATGAGGATACGGGCAAAGCATAAGGAGAAGAGAAAGTAGTACGTCTAGACAAGTATCCGGGTGTATATAATAAAATCTCACTATCCAAACACATATCAAAACAAGTTACTCATTCTCCTAATGATCAAAGTTTCCGCAGTGTCCAAAACGAAAAAAAAAGATAATTATTGAGGTTATTATGTTTGTAAATTTAATACTAAGATCATTTTGCATCAACAAACTACCATCCCTAATGAGGTATATTAAAAAACAACTACTATTAAATTTAAATTTTTTATTAATTATTTATTTATGTATTTTATAGTACTAATATGACTGTAAAAAAACCTCACATTCACATGATGATAAATATTTGTTCAGAAAAAAGTGGGCCACATACTTGATGGAATATTGTACACAAATATCATGATGATCCGACTTGGGGACCTGTACAATTGACGGACATTGTTGAGAGTGGTTAAAGAGATCAAAATATGAAACATTGTTGTATATAATTGATAGTAAGAAAATTTTAAATGTTAGTAAATAAAAAATCCTTTCTCAAATGAGTTGTTTTTATATTTTAGAAGATGAAATGCACTGGCAACATGCAATAATGATGAACCATTTTTCTTAGGGCTTTGGATAAGAAAAACAAGTAAAATCACTGAAATACCTTCAAATCATGCATGACGACTAATATAGAAAGAAAAGATGAGTAAACGTCTCCACACTAAATTTATTATAGTATGAGAATAGAGATTCCATATAGATTCCCTTGCATTGAACATTCTCATTAGTAGAAATTGTATGTTTTCTGATTATCCATAATAAGAAAATAAACATTGTTTTAACCTCCTTCTTCCCAAGGTTCACCCCCCAAACATCAATTTTTTCAATTTATCACAATGTTCCATAGGTCATGTCTGATGTGTACGAGTCATCCTCACCTCAAATCAAGGCACAGTGTGGCCTATATCAATCAATGTGTCTCTCTTTTGTTTAAAATAGATAGAATTTTATGTGAAAACAATAACTTGCATAAGGAAAACCAAACAAAAGCATTCATATTGTGTTGATACTTTAATAGAATGATGCATTAGTCATTTTTTATGGGTAAGAGTCAACCCTACCTCAATAATAGGTATAGTGTGGCATATATCACTCAAAGTGTCCTCTTTTGTTTAAAATGGATAGAATTTTAATGTGAAAACATCAACTGAAGTATGGAAAACTAATCAAACGTGTTTAGATTGTGTTGATACTTTAGGTCCATAATCCGTGGGGCATTTTTGACTTATAAGAGTCAACCATGCCTCAATTCGAGGGACAATGTGACCAGTGTCACTCAAATTGTCTCTATTTTTTTTAAATGGAATGAAATTTAAGTGAAAAAAAAAATTGACAGACGAAATACTGAACAAATGCATTCGGATTAAGCGGATATGTTTGGAGAATGATACATGGGTCGTTTTTGATATGTAAAAGTCTACCCCACCTCAATCCAAGGAATGGGGTGATCGTTATCACTCAAAATGTCTTTTTTTAAATGGACATAATTTTAAGTGAAAACAACAACCTACAAACAGATGACTAACCAAATGCTTTCGGATAGTGTTGATACTTTAGAAAAAAGATCCATGGGTCATGTGTGACATGTTCAAGTCAACTACACCTCAATTCAAGTCATTTTTTGGATGTTATCACTTAATGTGTCTCTCTTTTGATTACAATTGATCGAATTTTAAGTGAAAATAACAATTAACATACAAAAAACCATCCAAACACATTTTTATTATGTAGAAACATTAGGAAAATGATACATGGGTCATTTTTTATTTATAAAAGTAAAACCTGCCTCCATATGAATCATGGTGTGACCGGTATCACTCAAAGTGTCTCTCTTTTGTTTAAAATTGACAAAAATTTAAGTGAAAACAACAACTGGCAAATAGAAATTTGACCGAACACATTCAGATTAAGTTGATAAATTATGATAATGATTCATGGGTCATTTTTTATGTGTTCTAGTCAACCATGCCTCATTTCAAGGAATGGTGTTGCCGATATCAGTAATAGTCTCTCTCTTTTGTTTAAATTCAACAGAATTTTATATGAAAACAAAAACTGCCATATGAAAAACAAAGCAAACGAATTCAGATTGTATTGATACTTTGTACCGAAAATCCCTGGGTCATTTTTGAAAAGTATGAGCCATCCCCGCCTCAATCTGAGGCATGGTGTGACTGGTATCCCTCAAAGTATCTCTATTTTGTTTAAAATAAACAAGATTTTTAGTGAAAACAACAACTGACATACATAAAATTGACCAAAAACATTCTTATTGTGTTGATACCTTAGGAGAAAGATTTATATTTAATTTTTACTTATATGAGTTTATTCCACCTCAATTCGAGGCACAGTGTGAACGGTATCACTCAAAGAGTCTATCTTTTGTTTAAAATGGACAGAATTTTAAGTGATAACAACAACTGACATATGGAAAACTATCCAAACTTATTTTCATTATGTTGAAAAATCAGGATAATGATCAACGGTTCATTTGGGACATGTATGAGTGATCCTCTCTTCAATTTGAGTCATGGTGTGGCCGAAATCACTCAAAGTGTCTCTTTTTGTTTAAAATGGATAGAATTTTAAGTGAAAGGAAAAACTGAAATTCAGAAAACCAACCAAACGTGTTAATACTATGTTGATACATTAGAAAAATTATCCAAGGGTAATTTTTGATTTTTGCGCATTATCCCCGCCTCAATTCAAGGAAAGGTGTGGCCGGCATCACTCTAAGTGTCTCTCTATTATTTAAAATGGACCAAATATTAAGTGAAAACAAAAAAATGACAAAAGAAAAACTGCCAAAAACATTAATAATGTGTTCATACTTTATGAAAATGATACATGAATAATTTTTAATGTTTATTAGTCAACCCCATCTCAATTTGAGCCATGGTGTGACCGGTATCACTCAAAATGTATCTCTTTTTTTTAAAATGGACATAATTTTAAGTGAAAACAACAACTGACACCCATAAATCCAACCAAATGCATTTGGATTGTGTTGATAATTTAGGAGATCAATAAATGGGTTATTTTTGATGTTTAAGAGTCAACCACTCTTCAAAACATGGAACATTGTCGCTAGTATCACTCAATATCTCTCTCTTTTATTTAAAATGAACACAATTTTAAGTGAAAACAAAAACTGACATATGGAAAACCGACGTAATGAATTTGGATTGTGTTGACACATTTCGAAAATGATAAATGGGTCATTTTATTGTGTAAGTGTCAAAATAGAATCAATTTGTGGCATGGTACGACCGATATCATTCAAAGTGTCTCTCTTTTGTTTAAAATGGACAGAACATTAAGTGAAAACAACGGACATACAGAAAACTGACCAAACACAGTCGGATTGTGTTGATAATTTAGTACAATGATCCATGGGTCATGTTTCATGTGTAAGAGTCATCCACGCCTCAAATAAAGGGACAGTGTGGCTGGTATCGCTGAATGTGCCACTATTTTGCTAAAAATGGACATAATTTTAAGTGAAAACTAAAACTAACGTACAAAAAACGGACTAAACACATTTTGATTGTTTTTATACTTTAGTTAAATGATAAATTGGTCATTTGTGACATGTAAAAGTCAAACATACCTCAACACGAGGAACAAGGTGTCCAATATCACACAAATTATCTCTCTTTTGTTTAAAATGGACTAAATTTTAATTTAAAACAACCACTAACATACAGAAAAAATGACCCAACACATTTGTAATGTTTTGATAAATTATGAGATCATTCTGTGGGTCATTTTGGATGTGTAAGAGTCGTGTTTTCCTTAATCTGTGTCACAATGTGATAGGTATCACTCAAAGTGACTCTCTTTTGTTTAAAATGGAAAGAATTTTAAGTGGAAACAACAACTGACATACAAAAAACTGAACAAATGGATTCAGATATTGTTGATATGTTAATAAAATGATCCATTGGTCATGTGTGATGATTACGAGTCAACCCTACCTCCATTATAAGAATGATGTTTCTGGTATCACTCAAAGTGTCTCTCTTTTGTTTAAAAAAGGAGATAATTTTAAGTGAAAACAGTAACTTACGTACGTAAAACTAACCAAACGCATTCAAATTGTGTTTATACTACAGTACATGATCCATGGGTCATGTGTGATTCATACGAGTCTACCCCGCATCAATCCTCGACACATTGTCGATTGTATCACTCAAAGTTTCTCGATTTTGTTTAAAATGGACATAATTTTTAGTGAAAACAAAAACTGACGTACAGAAAGCTAGCAAAACACATTCATATTGTGTTTATACATATCGATAAGGATCCATGAGTAATTTGGGATGTGTATGATCCAACCCCACCTCAATATGAGACACAGTGTGACCGGTGTCACTCAATGTGTCTCTTTTTTATTTAAAATAGACAGAATTTTAAGTGAAAACAACAACTAACATACGGAAAACTAATCAACTGCATTTGGATTGTTTTCATACCATAGGAGAACGATCCATGGGTAATTTTTGACAATTATGAGTAAACCCTTCCTTAATCCGAAGAACGGTGTGGCCGGTAACACTAAAAGTGTCTCTCTTTTATTTAAAATGGACCTAATTTTAAATGAAAGAAACAAATGACATATGAAAATCTGATCAAATACATTTGGATGGTGTTGATACGTTAGTACAATAATACATGGATCACTTGTGACGTTTATGAGCCAACCCCACCTCAATATGAGGCACAGTGTGACTGGTATCTCTCAAAGTGTCTCTCTTTTGATTAAAATTGACATAATTTTAAGTGAAAACAACAACTGACGTACAGACCGCAAACCAAACGAATTCAGATTGTGCTTATACTTCAGGATAACTAAACATGGGTCATTTTGGATGATTACAAGTAATCCCCGCCTCAATCCAATGCATAGTGTGGCTAGTATCTATCAAAGTGTCTCTCTTTTTGTGTAAAATGGACGGAATTTTATATGAAACCAACAACTGACGTAAGGAAAACCAACCAAACACATTCAGATGGTTTTGATACTTCTGTGCAAAGATCCATTGGTCATTTTTGACATGTAGGAGTCAACCATGCATCAATCTGAGGCATGGTGTGACCTGTATCACTCAATGTGTATCTATTTTCTTTAAAATGGATAGAATTTAAAGTGAAAACAACATCTGACATACAGAAAACCATCCAAATGAATTTGTATTGAATTGATACGTTAATTCAACGATCCATGAGTCATGTTTGATATGTACGAGTCAACCCCACCTCAATAAGTGGCACAATGTGTCCGGTATCACTCAAAGTGACTCTCTTTTGTTGAAAATTGACATAATTTTAAGTGAACACAACAACTAGCATATGATAAAAATGACCAAATGCATTTGGATTGTGTTGATACATTATTAGAACGATCCATGGTAATTTTTTGTGTGTAAGAGTCCTGTTCCCCTCAATCCAAGGAACAATGTGAACAATATCACTCAAAGTGGCTATTTTTGTTAATAATAGACAAAATTTTATGTGAAAACATCATATGACATACATAAAAGTGGCCAAAATAATTTGAATAGTGTTGATACGTTAACAAATGATCCATTGGTCATGTGGGACGTGTACGAGTAAACCGTTCTGCAATTATGGGCATAGTGTTTCTGGTATCACTCAAAGTGTCTCTATTTTGTGTAAAAAGGAGAGAATTTTAAGTGAAAACAACAACCTACGTTCAAAAAACATACCAAACACATTCAGATAGTGTTAATACATTAATTCATGATCCATGGGTCATGTGTGACATGTAAGAGTCTACCCTGCCGGAATCTGTGGCATGGTGTGGATGGTATCACTCAAAGTGTCTCAATTTTATTTAAAATGGGAATATTTTTTAGTGAAAACAACAACTAACGTACGGAAAGTTAAACAAACACATTCATATTGTGTTGATACATAAGGATAACCATACATGGGACCTTTATGATGTGTAGATCCAACCCTGCCTCTATATGAGCCACAATGTGACCAGTAACAATCAAAGAGTATCTTTTTATTAAAATGGATAGAATTATAAGTGAAAACAACAACTGACATATAGAAAACCGACCAAACGCATTTGGATTGGGTTGATACATTAGAAGAACTATACATGGGTCATTATTGTCGTGTAAAAGTAAACCCCACCTCAATATTAGAAATTTTATGGCTTTTATCACTAAAAGTGCCTCTCTTTTGTTTAAAATGGACATAATTTTAACTGAAAACAACAACTGACGTACGAAAAATCAACCAAATGCATTTGGATGGTGTTGATACATTATAAAAATTTTCCATGGCTCATTTATAATGTGTATGAGTCAAACCCACCTCAATATAAGGCACAGTGTGACCGGTATCCCTCAAAGTGTCTCTGTTTTTTTTTTAAAATGGACAAAACTTTTAGTAGAAACAACAATTGACGTACGGAAAGCAGACAAAACGAATTAGGATTATGTTTATACTTTAGGAGAACGATCAATGGGTCATTATGGACATGTATGAGCCAACAACCCCCCCCCCCCCTCTCCCCATCAATCTGAGGCATGATGTGGCTGTATCAGTCAAAGTGTCTCTCTTTTGTTAAATAATGAAAGAATTTTAAGTGAATACAACAACTGATGTACGGAAGACCCACCAAACGCAATTGGATTATGTTAATACTTTGATAAAATAATAAATGGGTCATTTTGGATGTGTATGAGTTAACCCTGCTTCAATCTGAGGCACGGAGTGACTAGTATCACTCAATGTGTCTCTCTTTTGTTTAAAATGGATAGAATTTTAAGTGAAAACCACAACTAACATACGGAAGACTGACCAAACGCCTTTGGATTGTCTTCACACATTTATAAAATGATCCATGGGTCATCTGTGATGTGAAAGAGTCAACCCCACCACAATCTGGGGCACCATGTGGTTGGTATCACCCATAGTGTCTCTCTTTTGTTTAAAAGTTGCATAATTTTAAGTAAAAATAACAACTGATGTATGGACAACTGACCAAACGCATTCAGATTGTGTTGATACTTTAGTCCAATGATCCATGGGTCATTTTGGGCATGTATGATTCAACCACGAGTCAATCCAAGGCACGGTGTGACTGGTATAACTCAAAGTATCTCTTTTGTTTAAAATTTACAGTTTTTTAACTGAAAACAACAACTGGCATACAGAAAACAATCCAAAAGTTAGTAACTATGAAATTATACAGTTAAAAAAGTCTCATAGAGTCCTAATTAATCCAAATACAATAAAACTCCATTAATAATTCATCACACACACTAAAGATAAACCATTAACCTAAGAGTTCATGGTGAGGGATGAAAACAAAGTCGAAAGGGAGATGTAGAAGAACGAAAGGGAATGAAAAATGAATAGAGGATTTAAATTGGATAAATTTTCTGGATATAGGGATCTTATATTATGTTTCAAGAAGGGGATAGGAGGAAATATGTTGAACTCCCTTAAATTATTTCATATCATCGGCAACTTTCATGGTCTGGTGGGGCAGTTTTCCAAACTGTTCACCAACTTTTTGGGAGCCATTGGATAAGAAACCCTCTTCTACATAGTTTGGACAAACAGTTAACTAATCATGTTCAAATAATTCAAAAGTACATAGTTAAATTATATATGCATAACATAAGGTTTTTTCTAATTGTGAAAAATCCATGTTCTAACAACTCCCTCAAAAAGGTATGTGGCATGGTTTTTACTTGGAGTCATACAACACATCATTTTCCTATGTATGTAAAATAGTAAATGTTATAAATGAATTGAAAAAATCTCCATGAATGTGTATCCACATGGGTTCTTCTACATTGTGTCCCCCAATAAAATCACAACATGACTACTAATCAATAGTCTAGGAAGGAAAACGTATAAGAATATAACTCTTGTAACACCCCTGAATGATAAAGGGTTAAATAAATAAATGATATGACTCATGTCAACAAGGTGCACCTTACTTTTCAAGAGACTACCTAATTAAAACTCCATAGTTAAGTGTTCTTGTCCTGAAGTAGTGATCAGGATTGTTGACCTTCAGGGAAGATACCCAGGGTGTGTGAGAGTTAGGACAAAGCACACTGGAAAGGACATGTATTGGACTGTGGGGAAAATCATTAGTTAGATGATCTTTTAAGCCATCTAGGTCGGCCCCTGGATGGTGACCATGTGTCTGTGGGGAAACTGGTGGTACCTGGTGGGTTAGGACCTGACGTCCATGTTATGGAGGGGTGGATGTGTTGTCACCGGGACCCGGTTGTCACATTTGGTATCATAGGTGATACATAGCCATAAGTGTAGTGCACAACTTGGGTTGAGATGTAGGGCCCACAATTAGGACATTGTGCTCTAATGGGGGGTGATTGTAACACCCCCTAATGATAAAGGGATAAATAGATAAATTATATGACTCTTTTCAAAAAGGTTCACCTTCATTAAATGGTTTAAAAAGAAGACAACACAACATAAGATAAAGGCATCAACCACAAGAACACATTTCTTTATGTGTCCCAAGAATCACCCAAATCCATCTACCATGAGGCATCTACAAAGGAATTTCACTAAGTCCTAAGGCAACATTTACAAAAAGTAACTCAAAATCTATAAACAAATTTCCTTATCCAACCATGACATGAATCCTAACCTAAAGAAATATAAAGAATAACTCACATGCATGCCTTAATCAAATTTTTCATAAGGTTCTGACATTGAACACTATCTATATATTTTATCTGAGGCAATGTAAGATATAATTTTTAGGAGATAGTATTTAATGGAACCTTTTGATAATCATAATTAATAATTAGTACATCATATTATGTATTTGTTTTTCCCTTCGTTTGATCCCAAATTGACTACCACTTCTTATTTTATCTGTGTGAACTGCTTGTTTGATATGTTGATTTTTTGTAGTTCTGGTTTGGGTGTGCTACATCAGAATTTTTTGTTATAGCATAAAGGGCATTTATCTGTGCTAAAAATGTGTTGATAAAGGGAGCATTTATTAGTTATAAATAAGCACTAATAAAGCAGACACCCCTTTATCATCACTGAGCTATACAACGATTTTTAGCACAGTTAAAGCTCATTTAGAGCGCCGATAAAGCAAATTTCTTATAGTAGCGATTCAATAAAATATGGAAGATTGTATTATAATAAGTCAACATTAATAAATAATAATAAAGGATATTGACCTAGATGAAAATAATCAGTAAAACTATTTGAGGGAAAGATCCCCTTTCCATGAAAACAATAAATAGTGTAAATATTTGTCAAGAATCCGAAAAATAATAATTTTTGAATCACGCCATCCAATTCCACTTTCAAAAATACAAAAAAAAATTAAAATCTTCTTGTACATATAAATAAAAAATTATCACCATTATTAAATCATTGACATTAATGAGAATGATCTAGAAGAATAAACAATTAAAACATTTAAAATGATATTTTATTTAGAGTTCCTAACCAAAAGAGAGGTTCTTGAATTCAAATAATTGAAGATATAAAAACATAATAATTTCAATATAATTAATGGATTCATGATATACTATGTAAAATTATTGTATGTACACCAAATAAAAGTTAATTGGTGTATAACAACAAAGAATTCTCAATGGAATATTTATTTAGATGAAATACCTTATAAATACCATATCCATTGTTTAAGGATAAATAAATGACATAATTATGTGTGACAAAAATAAATACACTAAATATTATTGGATATTCCCTGTAAATTAATTAATGAAAATTCACACATATACTGGTAAATAATAACACTAATGACATGGATGTTTATCTCAGTGAATGGAAATTGATTTAAGATTACACTTATCAAGTTCATATCGATGAATTTCGAAATTATCAATGGATTGATTATGTGTATCAAAAGTATATCCACACAAAGGGTATAGGAAATTACTAAATTAATAAATATTTATTAATTTCAAACATAATAATAGAGTAAAATAATCAATTATGTTTGTTTAAACCCCAATTAGTGTAAATCAAAATTTGAAATTCCGATACTGATTTGGTATCTTACAAAACATACACCACATGAAAGACCCTTCACAGAAGGAAGATATAAACACCCATAAATTAAATTATATTAAAAAAATAATATAATCATGGGAAACACATAGAATGCATAATTTAAATAGGGGAATTATAGAAACAATCTCATGGGAATAATATGTGTGATGAAAACCCCTTACCTTGTTATTTTCCATAGATGAAAGTAATTTAAAATCATGTTTAATATTTACATAATTTTTATTAAATTTTTCCATAACCACATACATACCAGAGAAGTCTAGGATCCAATCAAAATCCGTCCAAAGAAAAAATTAGTAAACAAAATAAAATCGAGTTAGACCCATAACCACGTACATAAATTTGATATCATATATGATCTTATAATATTTCTTTGTAAAATATATTTTAGTTGTATCATAGTGTCGGGTGTTAATAGATTCGTTATCCTTTATATGTTTTTTTATGTAAGTCATGTTTGTTATCGATAGAATGTATTTTATTAATAACGTGAATGATATTAAGTTCATAAAAATTATTTTAAAAAATAAAATAAAAATAATTCTGGAATGTTTATGATGGGAGATGAAGCTCATCGCGTTTGTGGAGATGGTAATATGTTCTTATGCATAAGCAGCAATATCATTTTATTGATGGTGAAATCGTAAGTAATCAGATAGTATATCATATATACAGAATCATTAACATTTTATATTTATTATTTACATCAACTATACTCATTATTATACCCATCCAAATAATGATTGTTGAATAACAAACTACACCATGATGTGGATACGGTAAGTTGTACGTACTCACATAGGGTGGATTTTTCATTCATAGGATGAATATAATCATAAATATGGATTTACAATATTTATAATAAAATTATAGTATGTATATGTTATTAGAGTTATTATTTTGGTATAGAAACAACAATCAAAGAGAATGCAGATAAAGAAAAAACATTGAAAAGGTGGTGAAATTATTACCTCTACTTCGAGTGATTCCTTTTGATTTGATCAAAAGGACTCCTTAGGTTGGAATTATGTTAAAATTAAGCACACTAGGACTAATTAAGGGTATTTGGGATGATATTTTTTCAGTGTTTGACCGATATAAATGTAATTGGCTGTGTGAATTTGAGAGAAGGGGATGTACCCGTTTATTAGAGAGGTGAGGGCCACTTTTGGAAAATCTTGAAATATTATTTTATTATAAAACCATTTATTTTTACTAATGCCTTCAAACAGATTTATTTAGAGGATAAGGTGGGAATGGGTAGAAATAATATCAACCAATAGGTTTTATCCATGTTTAGGGAAACATATTAATGTTATATTTTAGATTTAATTATTAGTAAAATAGTTAAACTTTTTCCATATCTTCTTGAATTTTTACGCTACATGGTTAATAAAAATTTTATTATATACCAAGAGAACCTCAAGTGTTTCATTAATGGAATATATATCTTTATATAAGTCTTTTGTTTGATCTTTTTTTTATAATATTATATTATTTAATAATATAGTATTTGTTTTAGAAACTAATTTATGAAAATTTTGACTCTATTTAGTATTTGGTTTTTTTAAAAGTCAACAATACATTATTAATTCAAACGTAATAAATTAAATCGACCCTAAGATGTAATATTTACCTATATAATTAGTGTAATTCATTAATAGTTTCAATTTACATTTAGTTTAATATTTATTATGTCAATTATTTTATTCATTCATTAATAATGTAATTACTGCATCATCATTGTGTCATAAATAAATTTAATTATTTACTGTATAAATATTATAAATAAAATAAAATTATGTATTAAATATTTTTATATTTATATTTAATATTTATAGATTAAATTATCTTATGTGTAACCCAATATTGAAAATGTTTTGGTTATTAAAGATTGAATTTAACACTTTTAACTCTTCTTTAAATAAAATATAATAAATGTATTAATCTAATCCAAGTGGATAAAAAAGGATCATATTTTTTAATAATGTTGTTTTTGGTTTAATTACACTCATCCAATATAATTATGACATGTGTTAGGATAATTATAATATCATTTTTACCTTTAACAGTCCAATTTTCTTTTAACCATGTTAATTAAAATTTAAAAGTAATTATTCCCCAAAAATATTTTTCATCCTCTTGAACCAAATTTCACTTACTAATATAAATCATGTCTCCCAAATTTGTAAAATTCAATTCACATAAGTTGTAAAATTATGTTATATGAAAATTTAAAAATATGCCTAGAAGATGGGTGAAAGATGGTAAAAAGTTCAATAAATTTTTTTAATAAATTAATATTATAAAATTAATTCAATGAATTAAAGTAGAATAATATTGGAATTATGTATCTATTTTTACTTTGAAAAAAAATTCAAATATAATTTGAAATAAAATTTTTTTTCTAAACAATAACGCAGTGCTTTTCACTATTCATCAAAAATTGAATGTTTTTAGAAGAATACCAAAACTCACACAAAGATAATTTAGATAGTCAAAATTCAAAAAATATTTCTATTTTACTGAATTAATATCATATAATTTGTATTAATAACTTAATAAAAAAATATTCCTGTTGTCAAAACCAAAAGGCGGGTTTTTAAGATGTAAAAACTCTCAAAAGATTGATATGTGGTTATAACCAATTTAAATGTAAAATTACTTTCCATGACCAACATAGTATTAAATAATAAAAATAAAATCTATTTATAAATCAAAACCATTCAAATGGATAATTTATCACTATAAATTAATTTGATTAAAAATGATTTATCCTATTAATGTATAGTATTTTTTACAATTCAGCAAAATATGAAAGTTATCGTAAAAGCACTAATAATTTATCCAAAATAAATTTTTAAGTACCACATCTAATGAAGAAGTTTTTTTTGTCAAATTGAATATATAAAAGTTTCAATTATTGTATTTAAAAAGGGTTCCCCATAAAAAGGTGGTAAAATTTCATTTTCTGAAAAATACTTCTTTTATATGAAAACTTGAATTTGTTCTCATATTATGTGTAAGACATGCTTAATATGGAAGTTAATATTATATGGAGTATATAAAATTAAAAATTCAGTTAATATTACTCATACCCGCTTTCTGAACAGCTAGTCTGGGAAGTCGTGGTGCGCTACAACTCAGTGTTATGTGTAGTAGAAGTTACTGAATTACATTAATGAAAATAACTTACTATGAAATATTGTGGTCTTAAAAACCATCCATGGATATTGTTCTCTTATTACACCAAATGAAAGTACAAAAAAAATACAACTACCATCAACGTAACCACCTCATCCAAGGAACAAATTATTGAATTGAAATTAGTATATCATTTAAATTACTTGGTGTACCACTAAAATAATGAAATGAAACTCATGAAGTAATCCCTCAAACCTGGCCAAATGAACATACATCCACCACTAATAGAATAATAGATCTTACCCTTCGTCTAATCTTCTATTTTGAATATCATGATGAAAAAGGCGGTATATATTCACCTATACTATTGAGTCATTCCATAAAGACTTCCCTTCCAATTATATAAACAAAGATTCTGCATATCCTCATAGATTCCTATTTAATGAATTAGGAACAACATTACCCTTTATAATAGCTTAATAAATATATAATCAATAATCCAGAATAATCATAATCCATGCCCACTGATTATGATTCAAATTCTATAAAAAGAAAACACTCCTTACACTATTATGTTATTCAAGATGAAAAAATTAATTTTGATGAGGTAAAATCCCTATAACTTCAAGGGAAGCAATATTTTCTCATTTAATAGTCATTGTTTGTATAATACTTATCATGGGGATGATTGTTTCTTGAACAGAAATAGGTCACTTCACATTGAGGGATCAAGATTCATCCCATTATTAGGCCGGAAGATTCAAAAAATAACATCAATTTCACCCATTAAAAGGAAAAAAGATGAATTGGAGCACTGTTCAACCTCTCATTTATGTATTTGGAGGCAAAAAAAATTAATTAATACATAGATAAGAAAATATGTTGTCGTTAAAAAATGTTATCAAGGATATAATTCAATAAAATTTGGACACAAAAAACCAATAATATCCCTCATGGAAATTATATTTTGGATCCATTCTCATGGTCTTGGGTTCTTACTATTAATCATACTCCACAATATTTTATGGATGGTGGATGATTCATTATATTAACACCACAAATCTAAAGAAATGATCCTCTAGAATCTAAAATATGAACATAGAAAGATTCTACAGAGTTTATGGTGTCAATGAATATATTGGATATCTCTAGGGTGTTTGGAATTCTTCTCATTTTACTTTGACTATATGAGAATGTAGAGGATGGACACAACTATGAACTGATCATGAAACTCAAAGAACATAGAGTTCATATTCTATATTAATACATTTATTATGTTCAATACACTAAATAATTTCACTAATAACTAGATGTTCCCATACATATAGTAACAACTTGTAACGGGACCTTATGTGTCATGATTTTAGATAATATATACCTTATACAACAACAGTTATGATTATTATATATTAGGGGTTGTGATAAATCCCATTTACATTGATAAAATATGTGATGGAATCAATAAGTAAGACCATAACCTATGAATCCATTCTATTCGAAATTATATGGGAGATGTAATCAGTAGTATTTTGTGTTGACCAATCCAAAAAAGGGATTATATAACTAATTCATGAGTGAAACCACTTATGGGGGAGGTTCAAGATTATCGAGATCATGACCCAAACCATGTTTACAGATCAAAATGATGAATGTAGGGCCATTACATTGATAACCCTTTGGTTTATGGTAGTGTAATTAGTTGTTATATTCAAGACCATAAAAATATGTTGTTTATTATTTTTATTAAAACAATGGTTATATTATCCATTTTTATTAATAATTTATAAATGATTAAAAATTATTATTGATTAATATTATATTTATGTGTGATGAAATAGAAAAATTATATTTAGGAAATATATAGTTTATGTCTACAAAATGATTATAAATAAATCCTTATATCATTAAATAAATAAAATTATAATAAATTATTATGATAAAATATTATTTATTTAGACATAATGTATTATATAAGTTTACAAAGTCAAATATAATTTTTGGAAGGGTTATAAAACTACCATTGAATTAAAAACCATATATTTTTAATTATATTTTGATTTTGATTTAAAATTGTAAATTAAAATATTTATCAATATATCTTTAAAAAATTATTTTCATAAATCATAATATATAAATTATCCATTTTTTTTCTAAAATTTCTTAGACTGTTGAATTTTTTTGTACAAATTATATATGTTATAAATATATGGTATATATAATGACATCATAAAATCCTAAATGTGTTGTAATGAATACAATAAAGTATATCATTAATATAAATTATATTTATCTTTTATAATAATTAAATTTCATATTTAGTTGAATAATTTAATGAACAATTAATTAATTATCCAAAACAAATATTACATATTAATGGATTAAAAATAATTATTTAATAACATGACATATATACACATAAACAATGGTATTAAATTAGTTATATTTTTTCTTATAATTTAAAAATATACAAAAAACACCCCCATGGTATAAACAACATGGAATCCCCAATGGATGTTTTATGGTTTTTAATATTTTATCATATAGATTCCAAAACCTTTGTTCTAAAATTAGTTATGAATATCATTATCTATTGTTATAAAAACCCACCCATGTTTTCATTCTTATTCATATAATAACATTTAAATGTGAATTTATTCTTCCTTCCCTCTCTATATCCCTACCATGGTGTCCTTCAATTCTAATGAAGTCGTTCACATGCTTTTAGAAGCAACCCCCAATCTAAGGGATCCTCTACTTATGAACTTTATTCAAACTACTTATTTATATTATGCCATTTGTTTTCCAAAATTTCCACCTGGGATCTTCAAAAAACCCTTTTAGAATACATATTATTTCCAAGTGATGATATATCCAGTTCACTGTCATTAAACCCTTCAATGAATCATTATATACTCTTATTATACTTCATAAGTTTTACTATAATTTCGGAGTGCCAAGTATATATGATCGTAAAACACATACCCATCTCCACAGAATGTTATTAAACTATATTTTCATATCCATCATAGAAAATGGAATTAAATTTATGTAAACTACAATCCTTAGTCATGATGTTAAAATTAAGGAAAAATGTTCTTGTCTTTTATGATATTTGTGACACAAAAATACATATACATGAAATGAATGTGGTGGGATCTCTGATAAATATATTCCCCTCCAATTCATTACATAATGGTTTATCTCATGATATTAAATGTATTTATTTGGTGAGGTTATCCAGACCACAATATGTTAGGATTTCATGGTTGTCATCCTTAACATATTCTTATGACACAATGTTTAATGTCTTTTTATATTTTTATAGCACTGTGATGTTATTGTATTATAACTATATTATATATTCATGTTTGATATTCTAACCCATTTTATATAACCTTGATATTCCTCCTAAACAACATGTAGTACATTTAACATGATTTACTTTTATTATTACTGTACTAGTATTTGTGCCTCACTCCTTTCTTATATATGTCTCAATGTTTTCCCACATGTTTTCAATGGATTAGAGGAATGTAAGGTAAATCTATATAATTTTGTTAAATTATGATATTGTTTATAACTTAATGGTATTAATTTATTTACCTAATTTCCCAAGGACACTTGGTCTCCAGATATTTTGGTATTTTATTATGTGTTCCTTTATGTTATAAATATCCTAATTAGGTTCTTAAAATATATGTGTTGACATAGTTGATATTATAAGAAGTTATATTTATATTTTTATAATGATAAGAATCCTCAATCTAAATCCCAATGTATAAGACTAAATATATAGAAATATAGCATTGTTTTTTTCTGAAAATAAGTAGATACTAAATGTGGATTCTAAAAGTGGATATTAAAAGTGGATGTGTCTTTGTCACAGTTGTACCTCTGGTTAGTAACACCAAAAGGGAGAATTGATAATGAATTTAACATCACCTATTTCATGGAAAAAATTTCATACTGGACAATTTATTTAACACTCTTGGGAGATATGAATGTGTATATTCATAAGCTCATTATGAATCATTGAGAAAGTAACACAAATTCTCATAAGATTTTATTTATTTAAAATATCATACATAACATATATTAAAACCATTAAATTAATTGGTTAGGGAATATATTATATTTATGAGTCATCCCTTTGATGGTTATAGTTTCAATTTTTTTGTTTAGTTGATTTACAATTATCATCCATAATTTTCTTTTTATTTTAGATAATGGTTAAAAATAAGAGGAACCAAGTAATCATACATTATAAGGGGAAATGTAATAACATAAAAATGATCTTACCAACTATATGGGAGAAACAATTTGGAACATCATTATAATAAATTCTCAATTAACTCAAATTGAATATAGAAACATTAATAAATAGAAAAAACCCAAATTCCCTTATGACTTATAAAGTTCCATTTAGGAACATTATGCAACAAAGTTCATTGAATTTAATTAGACCTTCTAATCGATTAATTATTGAACAATGCATCAAATCTTTTAAAAATATCATTTCCATAAATCAATTTTCTAATCATGATAAATTCATCTTTGATATTTATGATATGGAAGTATTGTCTATTAAATCAAGTTCATTGATAAAAAACCAAAACCAAAGGATTTGATTGAAGAGATGGTGTGGAATGAATTTTGGGAAAACATTTTTCATAAAACATCTCCCTCACAATATCTAACATAATTTTTGGAGGTATTTCCATGGACATAAGAAAATTAATGATGGATCCATAGAATATTATGAAGCCAAAATCATGTAATATTCATGATAGACCTTTTTTTTCATCTCTCCCAAAAGTAAAGTTGAATAATTCATTAGATCACTAATGTTGAGTCTCTAAAAAGATTTAGTTATTCAATATTTGGACTACTATGAAAAAATTGTTTGATGTGCCACAAATTTGAAATAAATATCAGTGAATATCAAGGGTCTGATAGGACTAAAGAGATAAAGTCGATGATTGATTTAAATTTTAGATATATGATAGAAAAATATCAAATAGGAAGAGAGTCCAATGTCCCACTTTTCAATAGTTTGTAAATAAGAAACATTTAAATTACATGAAGGGGACATAAATTATTTTAGTATGGGAAGGAAGGGTACCTTACTATTTATTTACTAAAAGAGAACCCCATAAGCTTGAGATAATAAAGGAATGAAATGTTATACACTAAACCTTCTATAAAACCATTCAAACACTAGGAGAATATACTTTTGGTGAATCAATGCACTAAACAAGGCTTTTATGAAGACTGGAAAAAACAACCTCTAATACAATGGGAGAAATAGTGAGCTTATGTCATCATAACTACTGAGCGGGATCCTTACAAAGAAGTGATATTTGGTAATCTAGTTATTCAATCAAGGACAATAAATGTACCACTTTTTTAGTTCTACAAATTATTTCATATCACACAAATTTAGTATGACTATTTAATAACAACCTAAAAATAAGAAATCCATGTTATCATTAATGAAAAAAATGTGTGAATTATTTTATAGTAATAATAAATTGAAACCCCCTCAAAATTTGTGGGAAATTATTTTTCATCAATCAATTTAATAATATATTAAATGAAATTTGATTATATTCTAGGGTTAGATTAGATTTCATTATATAGATCCATCATAATTCATTGAGGTCCAAATATTACTCTCTATATAATGAATTAGCATCAAAATATATAAAAGTTAAAGGGAGAGGATGAATCCCATTTTGTTTCATAATCTAATGTTTAGTGAGTATATACTTTTGAGCATGAATGAATTTATCAAATGATTGATATTAAAGAAATGACTATCCTTGATGACACTCCCATTGTAATGGAATATTCAGATGTGTTTTCTAAATAATTTTTTGTTTCTCCTCTATTTCATGTATTACAATTCTCATTCGAGCTTATACCTGGAGATTTTCCAATATCCAATACTAAATATATTATTTATAATATTGTACTTGGGGTGTTTATAAATCCAATATAACGGAATATGGATAAAGTATTTATTAATCCAGTTTTCTTTCCATGGGGTTCACTGGTCCTATTTTCCAATAAGCGGATGAGTAAATTCACCACTTCGTTTATTATAATGAGTTCAATTAGATCATGATAAAAAAAGTATACTCTTACATATATTGATGATTTATTTTATTATCTAATAGGATACCAATACAAATATAAGGTATATATTTTTTTGGGATATTATCTTATAAATTTGAAGAAAGATTATGTCCCCAATACTATTTTTCATATAAGGTACGAGTTTTATATGTTAATTATGATGTCATTTATACTCTATAATACTCCATTTACCTTCATGTAATTGATATATTGAAAAAAAATTATTACCAAAAAAATGTTTCCTGGTCATTGTAGATTATATTAGTAAATAATCCAAAAGTAATGAGGACCATTAAATGAATTTTAAATTTTCACTAAAACCCCTACTGAATTAAAATATGTATGAAAAGTATAGTAAATTCTTTTTATGAATGGGGAAATTAAAATTCAAGGGTAATCTTATAACCAGAAAAGTGATATTTTTTGGAACTGTAAAAAGTTTATCAAATTGAAGGATGAAAAAACCAACATATTTGATAAAATACATAGTATCCACATATTAACAAGATACTATTTTCAATTTGGGAGAATAATCTCATACTTTTTTATCCCACTAACAAACATAACATGTACTAATATCATGAAGTCTTATAATAAGGAATTTTAGGAGGGATTTACAATGCTAAATAAATACTAAATCACATAAATTGTAATCAAACTATTCATAGATGGGGAAATATTCCATATCTGTAGTGATTCCTAACAAATTAGATTTTGTTGTGTATTAATGAAATATGAAAAAATTATACATGATCCTTCCACTAATTAATGATCCATGAGCATACTTATCTAATATGTTATCTTGATCTGGAAACAATGATCTCTATATTAAAGATTTTATGATATTATATATTTGGGTAGATGTGTGAAATATTTATTATCCAAATGTCTAATTTATATATTTATTCCAAAGTCTGTCAAAGTTACATAATAAATTTGGTTAGAAATGATTTAGGATCGTGATTGACCATTCCATTGTATTCTTGGGATGGTATAAAAATTGGAAGAATATTTGGGTAGGGAGGATCATATAACCCAATCAATGATGAGGATTCGAAGGGATCCAATATTTGTGGACATGAAAAGGAGTGATATTGGAATCATAAAAGGATATTTATCATAACATACTCAAATAATTTATCAACCAACTATTAATGAGAGTTTTAAAAAGTCCCTTGAAACATGATCATGTTCAACAAAAAAAATATAGGCAATATTGCCAGATTTCAACATTGCTAAAGATGGATTTATGGGGTATGGAACATAGATTTAAGTCTCATAAAAACCCTAGATTAAAATGGAAGTTATGCATTATATGAATAGATCATACTTTCTAATTAATCTAGGAATCTCAAAGATGTTTTGAGTTTTGAAGAAAAACATCTGGTTGGGTAACATGATGTAGGTGATTGTTGAATTTTTATCTCAACCCTTTATATTATGTATAATAAATATTTGACTATAGTAGTCTAAAAATATGATTAAACCATATCCAATTAGAATATTTAAATGGTAATTCATAACCATGGATTCCATAATTAGACTCCCTAGAACATATTAAGGTAATAAATCAGTCTTGGTGCTCATCAACTACGTTACAATGTCATCCCATTTCATTTATATCAATAAATAATTATATCTAGGCTAAATGTGTAGGAAATAAATAAAGGATGTTGTATGAAAACACAGATTCCCAATATCCATTATATCATATTGATATATGAGATTTACCTCGAGGGTATGGATAAGTCATAAGAAATCAATGGATACAATGTTATGTTTTAGTAGTCCTTATCACCCTTTGATGAATGGTTATTATGAGATATCCATTAAAACACTATAGGACTTCTTTTCGTCTTGATAAATTTATTTACAATGATATTGGGATCCAAAACATTCGATATGATATTTCTATTATAATATAATTTTCCATTATATTATTCCAAAAACAACTGATGAGCCTGTATATGGGAATATGTGTTGGACTCTAACATGTTGGGATGGCATTTGAGTGTGGAAGCCGATGGGGCTTGATCATGTAAAATAGATTACAATGACTGTTTCAACCATTCCATGTCATATAAAATCAAAAAAGAATCAATAGAAAATCTATGTAGACAATCATGGATGTAATCTAGAGATTGAGGTTAGAGAAAAAAATCCTTTGTATATCTTCATGGATGAAATTAATGATGATTGTGATGAATGGAATTATTAGTCCAGGATACATCAACCCCTTTTGAGATTTTGGAGCACATCAAATATATAGCATATTGAGTAGAACTCTAACTTAACCAATATTAAGTAAAGTATGTGTACCATGTGTCCCTCTTGAGTAAGTATATAAAAGAAAACACACATGTATTGAAAAATAATTTTCTACCATTGGAGAGTGCACATTAATATAACTATCTGTAGGTGAATACATAATATCATAGGTACAATGTTCTAAAATATAATACAAATCACTTGGTCAAAGTACTAAGGAAGAACACTAATATTGAGGAAGAAACAATCAAACAATAAGAGGACCAAAAAATAAAGTATCATAATCTATTTTAGATTATGAAATAAAATTTTAACATAGATATTTATAATAGGGGAAGATCATAAAGACCAAAATATTTATAAATGAATTTACCTTTTGAAATAAATAAGTATCATATTAAGTAGTGAAGATACAAAAAACACATTCACTAAATTAGTTATTTTGGATGTTTATAATATATATAATGACATATTTAAAAGACTATTAAGAATCACAGTCATTGTTAATGCTTTGTTTTTATTTCAACTAATATTATTTTTATATATTTAGGGTTATGATAAATCCAATTTATAGTGGGAAAATAAACATTTCCCAAACAACATATGGTCATAATTTCGGAATAACATTTATCTGATATTCTAATGGATAAAACATCACTGATATTTCCCATTTACAAATACCATGGCTATATTAAACAAGAACATCATGATAGAGATCATTTGAAATGAAATTTAAACCATATCATGATCACATGACAATCCATGTTCACCTAATGAAATTCCACGAACTATGTTCCACATAAATAATTCCCCATGTCGCTGAGTCAAATGGCCTCATGTGTGCCTCCTCATAAGTCATAGCCTTTTAAAAGAAATATAAGGTCTCATGATGGTTTGGTGGGGAGGCTATACCCTCATGATAAGAGTAGGAAATCAGTACATACTAAATAAATAAGAAATATAAGAATTATAATTGAATGGTAGTTTGAAAAGGCAGACCACCATCTAATTCAAAATAATACAGCCACACTTGTCCTTGTTAATATAAATGATACATTTAGAAGATATACAATAAGAATTTAATAAACAATAACAAAGGATCAGATAAACAATACTAAGAAGGATTTCACTATGAAAACCCTACATTCTATCTCTATCTTATTTTCCAAATATCATGTAAACTATTATAAGATCACAATCCTAATCCACAACAAGGAACTAGAAGTGGGGAGAACAATTCGAGTACCAAATGGATGCCTGATTAGGATATGAGATAAACATAGTAGGCCACACCTAGTGGTGTGTGATGTTATCTAGTCTATAAATATAATCTGATGTTGTGTGATAGTATGATAAAATAATAGTAACTAAGAAAGATGTAATCATATAAAACTTGAGTTCCTGAAAGGGAACATGACTGACAATACACATTTCAACCTATGTCTGGATACCTCTAGTCATTGTTCATCATACGTATATAGATATATATATGTGTGTGTGTGTGTGTGTATATATATATTAATTATATATTTAATTACATTTATATTAATATATATAGGGTCTATATCTAGAACAGTACCAAGGCATAACTCATGAATCTGTTCACAGTCACAAAAGTATTATAGAGTGATAGGGGACACCATTCCCAAAAACCAAATTTCATTGGGGATTCCAACACTGCGAGTTATAATTCATAAGAGATTTCATTCCCACGTATCACAAATCATTGGGGATTCCATGCATGGGAATCACCTTTATAAGGGAATCCATTCTCATGAATAAATATTCATTCTATGACCATGAATAAATAGGTATTCCATTAACATGAATAAAGAGGTATGTCTTTCCCATGAATAAATAGGGAATCTATGAACATGAATCACATTTTATATAAGGGACCTCATGCATTGAGTACTATAAATACTAATATAAAGTAGCCAAGGACAATACATAAAATCACCATAAACATTCTATAGAATTGATGAATAAATAATGATGAAATCCATGTATTTAAACAGGGATTGATATAATTTAATCATGGATATTTAAAAAGGATAATCCTAATTGTATTATATATCACGCTCAATTTTATAATTGAGCCATTTAATTTAATATTGGATTTAGAGTTCCATGGGAAATGACCATAGATCATACCTTTTCAAAGATTATCTTTAAATATTCTTATTTTATTAATGAACATAGTAAATATCTCAGTGGTTTTAATATAAAACTTTCAATGAATACAATCCATATTATTATCAATTTATTTCATCTAAATAAATTATTACGTTATATTTTTTCTAAAAACACCATGGGTGAATAAATTTTTAGAAAAAATTATAAATCATGAATGATAAACAACACTAATAACTGGTTATTTAATTTCCATAAATGGGTAACATGTCATTGTATATGAAAAACACACTTAATGGGTTGGTTTATTTTGAGGTAGAAACCCATTATTTAGGAAATTATACACATGGAGTTTAACTAATTTAAAATGTTATAATATGAATAAATAAATTCAAATTTTTGAAATTTCATATAAATATCATGTTGTACGTCAAAACAACATTATTTAAAAACAGTCTATAAAATATGATAAAATAATTAAACCACCTACCATAAACCAAGTATTCTTCAATAATACAAACCTAGGCTTTTATTTGAGTAATTTTGAGAGAAATGGGAGTAATTGTAAAACACCTATATAATTGGGAAAACATTCTTTCATGGATTTATCATTCCATGTAGTATGGGAAAACAAAATAAGAAGAATGGTGAATTGAGAACTTATTGAGGGTTATCCAAGGAAACCAATAGTGCTTTATTCTAGGTTTGAATGAGGGTGATTTATGAATTCATTCATGGAGACCATGATGGGGATCCATTTAAGTAGATGATGTAGATGATATAAGAGAAGAACATAGGAAAGAAATAATTAGGGAGGCGGGGGAAATGATAATAACCACCCAATTAATTATAGTCATTGTTTGAATGAATGGTTCTCCATACTATGTTCTAACCAAGAATAATTCTATGCATATGGGTCATAACCATAAATGGTTTTGTGTACGATTAAGAAATATATGATGGAACCATGTCATTGGTAGTACCCAATTCTACTCCACACACAAGATAATAACATAGTCATAAAAACATTGATAAATTTATATGTTTTACCTCTAAAAAAATATAAAGGTCTCATATTGTCATAAACACCACCATTCATAATTTCTCTTATGGGGATACACTATCTAATAAAAACGTGTCTCCCTATCTACTTCTCTGAAATGTTATTTTATAGTGCCCAATTCCTTTAATACTCATCTATATTCCAAATAAACATCTCGGGCCTTATGAACCATTTGATAAAGGTCACATATAATTATTCCAACACCCAAATTTTTATTTGATGCTCAATTAAATATATGGACCCTAGAGTAATTTTTTTTCAAATTCCCATTAAATATTCAATGGTCAAAAAACATAGGATTCTAATACCTATCGGACATAGAAAATATCATCCCTAGGATTCCTTAGGGAGTAAAAAATACAAAATTTAACATAATCGGGAAATTAATTTTCATTATAATTTTTATTTTGTATTTCCACACACATAATGCATCTCTAAGCATCACATAAATCATATGGTACCTAATATGATGAATAACTATAAAAATATCATATTTAAAACTGAACATTCATATGGTTCTTACCCAATCCTATATAAATCAAGAGATGATATTTTCATCTTCTTTCTATTCAATAGGACTATATAGATCCAAACCATGGGTTGTGTCAATGTATAGCCAATTCTATGCCACAATAATTCCACTTCCATAATTTTATATGAGAGCATTCCCTTTGAATTCAAATGATATAGATAAAATCATTCTCAACTGACTGAATAGTCAATTTATTTTTGTAAAAATTTATTCTAGTTGATCTATGAAATGAAACATATGATATTTAAAAACAACTTGCCTCATTTTTATTGCTTTCCAAAAGAAGTTTATCACCAACTATATCCATGGAAAAAAGAGTAATGAAATTTCATTTACTACTATCAAATCATCTCTCATAAATTCTTAGATTTAATAGCTGGTGAATCCAAAACCAAATTATTTATCCTTTATTCGAATTCATATCAAGCATGTTTAGAAAATTCTCATTGTGCACTCATACAGTTTTACAATGATGCCTCTAACCCAAATTTTTTTTTAATTCATCATTCCCCCATACAAATAAAAGTGAATACTCGATGTAGAACCCTGAAATCATCACACAAAAATTTTATTCATTGATCCTAATATCAAGTATGTGGTAACCTCATAATAATTTACTAGAGTCCATGTTTCAAAAATAAAGGATTCCATAGTCCATTATTTAAAGTGATATGTTGGAACACAACTAAAATTTCCACATATTAAGAACATTGATAAACCCATTCCATGGTGTCTCACCATGAAATATATTAAGTGAATATGATAGTGTCTTTTAGTCTCTCCACGAATTTTCTACAATGTAAATGAAGTATCACTTAGCTAAATTGATTCATATATTACTACACACACTCACTAAGTGAAACTATGATGTATACTATTGATTGACCCAACAAGGATCTAAATTTTATTTTTTTATCTCACTATAAAACTGGTGTTATCGTAGTGTACCCTAGACAATGCCTAGATATGGGACATGATAGTAACTATTACATTTATATTCTAAGAGGATAATAATGACTATCAATAATCCCCTGATACATGACTATATTAAATAAGATGAAGTCTCTAGAAATGTTCTCAGCCAAACATACAAGTCTATATAAAATAAGAGACATTAATACCACTTTTGGCTAACCTCCTTCAAAATAGGTTGGTAGTAGACAACAATGAGTCATCATTAACTTACCATAATTCCCTCACTACTAATCCATTTAGTAAATGAATCAAAAACTCACAAATTGTTCAACCTCAAATCAAAGTGTTCTCAAAAGGTTCATACACATCAAACCATTTTATCATTAATTTGTCTTTAAAGAAAAAAATTTCATTTTGATGTGTTATTCTCTCATGTTCACACATTCACCTCAAGAATGAATCTAGCTTTAATGTTGTATTCAAACACATAACTAGGTTTTAACTTGAGTTTCTTCTCCAGGATTGGAGTACCCAAACTCATAGCCTCATAGGCTTTCATATGAATTGGTTACCACACCCAAGTGACATTTTATGATTTTTGTTCCTCTACATGGAATGACATGTTAATACATGTTCAATGAAACTCTCCCCACCTTAAGAGTTTCCTTGTTATCATTTACTGGGAGTGGGAACTAATAACAAGGCATATATTCAATCTTCCACCAAACATGGGTTATAGATGAGGCAAGCTTGATTTTTATAATAACATTTTTAAATGATAAGATAAAAAACAACATAAAATAATTCGTGGTAATAATTTACCATTGAAATATGTGTGATTTTCTAACTATCAATAAATATACACATTATTATCATACAATATAAAATTCAACAACCAAACTAATTGGAAAGCCACATTTCCCAATCCTTGGACAACATCACCCCCAACATCATGATAATACAAAAATATCTCTATGTCGAGGTCATTCTACTCAACAGATGGCCAATTAATATAACACAAAAACTCAATGATTAATTAGTTACACCAAATACATATTGTTTTTCATGTCATTTTATCAATTCAATAGGCACTTCATGTATCAGTGCGTATGACATTGACAATTCATCAATGTGATGGATGATCATTTGACACTAGACATATTCCTACCATCCCTATAAATCCTAGTGTCACATGGTCTACATAAAATATTTACTCTTGTAGTTTCATTACCATATATTACTATTACCTTGGATAGAAACCTCCTTAGTCATCCATCATTAAAGTAGAAGAAGGGTCACAAAAACAACTAGGTAGTGAATCATGCCCTAGTCATGTCTATCCCACTAAATTGTAGAATTACCCAATTCTCACATACCTAAAAAGAGACCATTTACTAAATGACATCCCATTAGATCAAACTTTCATTTTATAATCTCAGTGTCCTATATAGGATTAATGACACCTCACATTTAAACATTTCATGGTCATTTGTAAATTATTTTATTTTATAAGGGTTATTAAACTGCCAGAATATCCCTAATTAAAATAAAAAACATATACCCTATGACTAGGTCACACTGAAACGTTGACCAATCTTACCATCCTAACCTATATGCTCACCCTAGTAGGAAAGTATAATAGAGATCAGTGGGAAACATACCTCTTCCAATCTAAGTATAACTTAGAGGATGATTTGATCTACCCTAGAATGAGGGTTTATGATATGAAACTAATCATAGGTTTTATTTAATCCATTACATCAAAACATATTTTTTAAAACATTATATTCGATCAGTATAAAGAACATTAAGTATCTATTATTTGTGGAAAAAGTGATTCATACTATAACAGTTAACTCCCCATGGAACACTAGAAAGTTATATCCAACTTCTTTTTATTCATATTATATTTATCTGACATCCTATCATTATTATGGGAAATTTAGATCACAAAATACATTGAACCATATTAATCATAATAAGGATCCCATAATGGGGATATATGAAATAAAATTTCAATACCATTGTATATAGGAAAAAAAATTTAGGTTATAATTGGAATTTTATATTACAAAAGCTTCATATAATAAATCTTCGATGTAGGTAAATGTAATTTTATCATATAAAAGGGTATTGTTTTATTAATATTTCACAATATATTTATACAAATCATATATATGTGGGTGTTTAAAATTTATATTACCATCCCTATGTTTCATGGGTATAGATGGATTGGGTTTAGTTATAAAGAATATAAAACCAATGATACCGTGGATGGTCCAATCCAAAAAATATTAGTTCAGTTAAGTGAAAATCACAAATATCATATTATTGAAATTTAAAATTACCCTAAATTTTCTTATATCATATGAAACATGCCCCAACTAGCTATATTGGTTCCATTTTTGAATTTATAAATTTTGAAATAAGTGTATTCCCTCACAAATAATTGAGGTACATGCCTTTATAAATCAAAAAACTTCTTATAATTATTTTTATGTATCACATAATATGGTTCAGTTAGATGCATTACCACACAAAATTTATAAGAGTAAATTACTTTATAAGTTATAATTTTAATTCATATAGATAGTCGAAAGATTTTTATCTTTTATATCAAAATATAACAACTCCATGTATGAAAATATGATTATATAGGTGACCCTCCGAATTTATAATGGCCCATGAACATTATATATTATTAATGGAACCCATTTTATCAGAGACATAAATATTTCATCATATATTTCCACTAGTACATGGATCAATCATATAATAATTTGATAGAAGAGGTTACAACATCAACCATTATGTTTAAATTCCATTTAGCCTGATGCTGAGAATTTAATAAACAATCATAGAACAAAATTATAAAAAATATTTCTGAAAAAAAGAAACAAGTAATGAAACATAAAATTTAGAACTCACAGAAGAGTGGTATTTACATATTGAATGATTAATAAAAACAAAATAATTTAATTTAGGAAAGGATAGTGCTATGTCATAAAACACACATCCAACCCGCATTAAAAAATCAAGCAATTCCATATAAATTTCCTGGAATATACATGGATTGTTATTCTCTATGAATTTATAATGATTTGTGTAAAAATAAATCCTTTCTATCCCAAGAAAAGGGTAAAAACCATAAATCTATTAAATAATTAAACATAAGTATGTACACCAGTCACTCTAGGAGTGTTAATAATCAACTCTAATAATAAACACAATCAAAAGTCACATCCCTATCCACTTAGTCTATTACCCGTGCATGGGTGGACCAATCTCAAGAAACAGTTATTTACCAAGTGTTGGCATGTTCCTAGGATCCTATTTAACATCCATAAAAAGTATAAAAATAGATAAAAATGCTACTATGTTACATATTTGTATTGTTTCAAACCGTGATCCATTAAAATGATGCCCTATTATAGTCCTTCACAAAGCCTCAAGCACGCCTCCCCATATGATAGAAGCTTCCTACTATTAGCAGGGGTCAGAGGATGGTATAGTTGGGAGACTATAGAATATTGATCAAATTATAATAAAGGTTCATAATAAATAAATAAATAGAAGAAGAATAAGGATAGAGTTTCATAATAATTAAATATTGAATACTGCAATGTCAAATAATATAACTATCCATGTTAATGTAAAGATACAATATAAAATAAGAAGAAATAAAATTTGTAGTGCATAAAAATAATAATAAAAAACTCCCCAGTAGTAATTCCCATGAGAATCATGATATCCAACTCAATCATGTACTCATAATATCTCATGTATTAGTGTAACAATTCAATCATAATCTATGATCTCAAACCTTTAACCAGTAGATAACTTTGGTTACCAAATATGGCTCTGAACATGGTGTGTGATAGACTTTCCAAAATTTGACCAAAGATGTCTAATTCTATAAATTCTATCAATAATTCGTATAGTTTTTTTGAAGGTATGAAAAAATGAAGTAAATAAAATAAATTTAATCAAATCAAACGCATGTTCCCTAAATGAAACCGTTTCGACATCACATACTTTGTCCTAAGCTGCGATACCTATAAAAATTTGTATCAATACATAAATCAACATATCTATATTCTGTTTATATAGTGGGATATATCCCCATATATATAGATAACATGACTTGAAAGGATCTAAACATAGGCATTCAGACATAATAACTATAGTCTCATAGAGTGATAGGGTACAACATAACGAAAATCATATTTAAATAGGGATTACTTTATTGAGTGTCATAATTCAACAGGGAAGTCATTCCCACATATCATGAATCATAAGGAAAACCCATTCATGTGTGTGACATTTATAATGAATGAAATACCCTTGAATAAATTGGGATCTCATTCCAATGAATTAATATAAATTCTAAAACTAATAATGAATAGGTGCACCCTAGAAATGAATAAATAGGGATACCATGCCAATGAATAAATAGGGACACTATTACCATGTATCAATATTTATATAAGGTAATCCATGCTCATGTACCATTAATAATAATAAAAATGGTACCATTATAATACATACATGCACCTTGATCGATCTAATAAATTCATGTATAAGTAATAAGTAAAGTTGGCTATGTAAACACACCTTCCTAGAATTAATCGAGTATAGTTAAAAATAACATGCTTGAGAGAATTTCTTATCACAATCAAGTTTAAATTTAAACCATTTAATTTAAAATATAATTTAGTATCCCATGGTTATGGTCTATGAATTTTACCATTTTTAACATTATTATTTAAACGCCCCATTTGTTATAGAATACATTCCAACTATTAGTGGTTTTATTATTAAATGGGAAATAATAAAATCCATATTATTATCAATTTAAATCTGTATAATTATATCTTTCATTAGAGTTAATAAAACAATCCACAAAGGTGATTTTAATTTATATATAACAATAAGAATTGATACTTTGAAAAAACACCTAAAAGGGGAGATATAATTACCCAAAACGAGGCATTGGTCTCAACTAAGGAACACTACACCTTATGAGGTGGTTCAGTTTGAGGGATATAACCTTAATTAATTAAATTTGAAGAGGGGGATTAATAAAATTAGAACAGTTTCATTGTAATATTTAAATTCACATGTTATAAGTGAATCATTGAGAATTTGGCATGCGACACAATAATATAGTTTATATACATTCAATAAATTAATGGAAATGAAACATACCGCCTAGCTTATACCAAGGATGCTTCACTCATCCACAGAGAATAATGTCATTCAATCTAGTTTTAGACAACGAAAATAAATAGAAAAACATTCAAAACTAGAGATAAATAGGTATTATGGTTTTAGCACTCTATATTGTAATGGAAAATAGAATATAAAGCAGGAAAAGCCAAGAAATTAATGTGATATATCTAAGGAAATATAGGGAACATGATTTTGAGTATAAATGATGGATATCTATAAATTAATAAGAAGACACCTAGGAAGATATACACATGTGGGGTTTTAGCACATGATAGTATAGAAGAATGGAGGGTTGAATGAAATCAAGTGGCAGTGTGAAATGGTAATTTCCACACATTAATAATTTCTATTATTTGGAAACATATTTTTCCAAAAGAATGTGCCAATTGTGTAGCCTAATCTAACTAATAATGCTATCCAACATTTTTACCTACTGTTAGTCAAATAGTGGGCTCGTTATGTATTTGGAACTACCAAACTCAACACCACACATGGTCAAAGATCATGGTTAAGAAAACCATGTGGAATCCATGTTTTTCACCTCTATATTAAACAAAAACATTTTCAAGACACCATGTGGACCACCTTTTACCTTCTTAAAACCCATTAGGCACACCTTATTAGGACACATGGGTTCTCATTAGCGGAATCCTTGTTTAAACAAAACATATAACCATGTTCTCCTCTCCTTGAATTTGTGTATTATGTGTCTGATGCCCCCAAAAACTCATCTACACTCCCATGAATCCTCTCAGGCCATAAACCCAATTTAAAAAATGGATTTTTTAAGTGATCAATGAGCCATATTAAAATTATTGAACTCAATTATTATTATGTATTATCCAATCAATTAAATGTTCAGGAACCTATGGAATTTTCAAAAATCCAAAAACATGGGATGCAACACCAAACAACCCCAATAATGTATCTCCATCACAAATATTTCCCATAAGGCATATAATGGTGAACTAAGGTGGTTATGTATCTTAACCCTGATAGTATGAATTTATTAATAATATATTTTTTATATTTATACTTTAATATTATAACTTTATAAATGATTAAATAATGTGTTTAAAACACATATTTTTATATGATTAAAAAAATTATATTCTTGAGAAAGATGTAGCTCTCATAAAGAAAGTACCTTTTGTATTCCTATGTTTTTGGTAAAAATGTTATTTTAATACATAATTATTATAAAATTATATTATTAAAAAAATAAATGATAATATAATCCTATATATAAAAAATATAATTTTTCAAAGGGTTAGAAGTAAGTTTTCATAATTAAACCCCTATTAAATTAAAAAATTGGAGATTTTGATTAAAAGATTAAATTATAATATTTAATGAATTATCATCATATAATAAATATTAGTTTCTATATTAGGATGTCAAAATTATACATGGTCAACATTTCATTATTTTTTACGACATTTAAATTTTTTAGTAAAAATTAAATATGGTTTCAATATATGGTATCCATTAAGACATCATAAAAGAAAAAAAGTCAATTAATAAATACTATAAAGAGTATACACGACCAAAAGTAAGTATCCCTATACAAATAATGTTTTGTGAATTTATTTTATTAATTTTATTAACCCTTAATGAATCTTTTGAAAATATATTATATTTTAAGGTATTAATAATATTTCATTGAGAACATGACTCACAAATGAATCTCCAAGGGTTTAATTTTATTGTGTTGGCTCATAAGAATAGAAAATATTTAAAAATAATTATTTTTTGGGGATACCATGGGAAGAATCATGGGATGTTTTGTGGTTTTGATTTTTTTTCAGATAGAGTCTAAAACCTTTGTTTAGAAATTAATATTGAATTCGCTTCCACTTTCATTAAAAACCACCTAATATCCAATTACTCCTTACTAAAAAACCCTATAGAAATGAACAAAATGTGATTTTCCATCTCTCTATCCCTTCCACGGTGCCCCAATCTCTAATGAATCTCCTCCAAAGTTATTAAAAGGTCCCTATCAAGGTAAGAGGTCCTATCATCCAAATTATTCCTAAACCCTATTTATATTGTTCCAATTTATTTTTAATTTTTATTTCAGAGTTTGGTTTCATACCTAACAATTTCTATCCATATGATTTCCAACTGATTAGAGACCCATTTCACACCCATAAAACCCGTTTATGAATTTTTTTGTACACTCATTGTGCGGTTAAAATTATCATGAAAATTTTCTATGCTAATTAATTTTATAGTGAATATAGATATCCATTTCCAGTAACGAGGTTTCAACTAGATGAACCAATGATTATATTTATTGGACTTATTGGTATATTTCCCTCACTCCTTAACTGTGGGATTAAAAGTGATAATGATTATTCTTATGCACAGTTATCTATGTGGAACACAAATTAATGTTCTTTATGTGAATGTGGTGGGTGGTTCTATAATTATATATCCCTCCCATAGATTTGTTAATATTTTTATCTCATGTGATTCCATGTATGGTGACTAGGATGTTATCCTATCACACTACGATATTATGTTTTGGTTGTTATACTTAAATTATAATTATGATTTCATGTTTTATATTGACACCATATTCTTATGATAACATGATGTTATTATATTATATCATTATTTGATAATCATGATTATTATAATCTACCATTTTATGACATAATGATATATGTATTGATTAAAAAAGTACACAATTGAACACCTAACTGTTTGATTATTACATTACTAGACATTTTAGGTTTTTTATTTCTTATGTACATCCCTTGGTTATCCCACATAATTATAGATGATCAGGGGAACCAAAGGGTATGTTACATAATGTTTTTAGTAATGATGTTGTATCCATGTTCATGCAATTTTCTTATGTACCTATCATCCAAAATACACTAGGCCTCATGACCTTATGTTATTTTTATGTGTATATTTATGAAATAAATTTTGAAATAAGGTGTATAAATGATATTTTTTCCATAAAAACAAAAAATTGTTTTTCATTTCGATTACATTTTTTGTCACCCCTATTTGATGATAGGAAGACTACATGATGATCGTTTAGTGCCAACAAGCTCCATTAATGTGGTTAAATAGATTGAATATTCTTAGAATGGGGTTATGGTTCTTAAAAATCCCATTGTTTAACTAGTAGTAGTGCACCCATAGTCTCAAAAATCAATCCACATTCTTTGGATGCAATAATAAACCCCCTAGGGTGACACTATAGGTGAAAAGATTCTCTTAAATTACAATATATCAATATAAACTCTCATATTTCACAATTTCATGGGTACAATATGACAGTGTTCCCTCAAAATTATAGATACTTTTTGGTGTAACGTACTCCTATAATCAGTTTCATGTCATGGAGGTAGATCAATATATTAATCACGGAAAGTGTCTAGAAAGCCATCAATAACATTGGGAGCCTCTAAAAATTGATCATCAATTGATTACTCCAAAAACTGAGATAAATGTGGACTTTCATTCCTACAATCCATGAAATAATTTTTTTTCACCAAGGAATACCACTTATTGGTTCCCATGTTAAATATAATCACCCCATGGAATAAATCATTAACTAGGCATAAGAAAAATAGTTAATTCATTCCAATTATGACATTTTATGGATGTATCTTTAGTAGTATGAAATTCCCCATCAATTAATGATTCCACATACTGTGACTACACCCTCTACACACATCACATAATATAAAATCACCTCAATTTGGAATGGATAACACCAATAAAAAATAAAATGCACCTAACCTCGAATCATAATGATTAAAAAAATGCTGGAAAAATTATAGAATAAAAAGATATATAATATAATAAGGAAGAAATTATGTTATAAAAAACTAATCATACATGAAAAATAATTTTCCTCTTGTGGTGTTTGTACCACCATATTTCGCATATTTCTTCATATATATCATATACCTCACTAGTGATGGCCTCAATATCCATATACATGTATATGAACTTTTATTAGAGGATCTTATTATGGATGACCAATCCAATTACATCCTCTTCTGATTGAGAATTAACCATTTAACACATCTATTATAACAACTACAGAATCCCATTCTACTGATATGACCTCAAGTTCATATGCTACTACATCCAAAATGGTGACTAATATCCCATACCAAATTGAAATCAATGATTGGTCCTCTAGTGAGACTCAAGGTTACAATGATCTTCATATGAATATTACACCATCATGGATCAATTTGTTTTATTTGTAACATTATAAACTAAAATTTTTCATAATACACTATATGAGTAATATCTCTTTTGGTCATAACCCCTGATACCATAATATATATGATTTTATAAATAAAAATATGTTCCTTGAGAAACTCTTTTGACCTATATAAAAAGTTATTCCTCCCTACAGATGTATTTTTTCAATCACATGTTCTTCCTGTATAAGTTTTAATATGTACAAACCATAAATGGGGTTCCTACATATCTTATCTATGGGTCTATCAGCTCACCAATACAACACTATCTATATCCCTATTATAAACAATGATATGAGGAATTGTGTAAAAGTTCATTGAACATGATCCTGACCCCCATATATTCTGAATACCTTGCTAATTTCAGATTATATTCGTCATTTTATTTAGCATCACTAACAAGTATAAGATCTCTAATAAAAAATTCTTCTAAAAAATAGCTCATGAAACCTATGCATTCATTATCCTTCTTGGATAGAGCATCCCCCAATAATGTTCTACACCTCACATATGAATTATCATCTATAGAACTCAATAACGATATCAATATAAAATCAATCTAAAGGTTGTCTCAATATTTTTTAGTCATTAAAATTACTCTAAATATGTGGTACTCCTCCCATTATTTTCCAAACACTAATATTAGAGTAAGCATATCACCTTCAGTCACATATCATTATCCTCTATTTGAGCAATATTCAGATAATCTACTGGATCAAAGTATTAAATTCATTTAACCAATACCACATGTGAATAGTGTTTATGATTCATACATATAAATAGAAGGGAAACACTAATACTTCCATTGAATAATTTGTTGATATTAATTTTTTCTAGTTCATTTTGACCTCCTAAAATCACCCAATTAAATTATTAGTGTAATCCATAATGATATATATACCCCTATAAGAACTCTACCAATTTATCATCATCACTTATTATAGAAAATACATCACAATTATTCTCCTTTTATTGGATCATTAAGGTATGTAAAATCTCATTTCCTAATCTATCTCCATTGCTAGTGCCCTGAAATAAATAAGAATAACACTAATACACAAAAAAATCTATAAAACACTCCCAAGTGATTGATCATAGTATTACCTACATGTATTGAAAAAATATATAATATTTCTCTATCACGAACCCCCATCCATTTTTATCCCTCAGACGTTGTTAATTAATATATTAAGAGATCCCTTAAGACTACTTCTAACAGGCCTTTAGTCAGAGTCTCACGCTGTGTAATGAAACCACACAATGGGAGGAATCATCCACAATAATCCCTATAATATTATAAAATAAAACCCAATTAATAACCATGAAATTAATATAAAATAAAAATAATCCCGAAATTAATATCATTTGATAAAAATCAACATCTCAAAAATGAAATACAAAAAATATGATGTCGCTGTATTACTACTGAACCCTCTAAGATAGTAATGCTCAGATAGATCTCTAAAACAGTTGTAGAGATATAAAATATATTTAATATTATAAGGATGATCATAATATGTATAATAAATATTATTATACCCTAGTTCTCTCATGAAATTTTTAAAATATAATTATAATGCATCGATGAATAAACAAAAAAACATATGTTCACCTAAAAAAGTTATAATGACCATCCCTACCTTACTACGTTTCACTCCTAAAATAAATTTTCCAGTATATTGATATAAAATAATATGAATTTAGAATATTGAAACCCATATTCACATCCCCTATAATACCATTCTCTTATACCCCAACATATAAATTCATGTGTTATAATTCAATATATACCTTCCAGTGATATATCTATCTAAATATAATTTGAGTTAGACTGCATTGGTACATATCATATCCTCCGGTAGGGTCAATATAAAATACATTCAATTATAAATATCAATATATAAAAATAAAAATACACTTAATAATTAATACCATCACATATCTAAACCTCATTTGTTACTCCTTACATGTCTGATGCCTACTGAATTTCATATTCTACCATCAACAAGAGCCATAACTAACTATCAATCACCATTCAACACACTCATCCAACTAGATACTACTGCTATATACTATTGTTGATGGAATGTCATGGAATAGCGCAAAAACAATAATCTTTTCACCCAATAACCATTATATTTGGGATAACATGCCTAACAACATTTGGGTGTCTGTATTTAGTACGATATTAATATAGGACGTGTATTTATGTAACATAAAAGTGGATTAAAATAGTCTCACACATCACCAACCATAGAGTTATACATTTAACCATACTAGAATACGAAACATCAATACTGCATAAACTCTTGAAAAAAAACATGTAACTGCTACCACTACTAAATAAAACTCAATAAACCTATATCAATAAAAACCAACAATTCCTCCTCCATTAACAATTTATCATATTCTCAATATTTTCTAATTTATAATCATTACATTTTTTTGAAGATTTCATTATACCCATATTTAATGAAAAATAATCAATTTAATCCTATTAATATTATTTCTAGCCATTATTATTTAATATATGGCCTTGTCAATCCTCTTATATCATTGAAGATCACATTCTACATGTTGGAGGATACTATACAAAATCATTACATGAAAAACCAACAATCACATAGAATCTAACATTTAATACCATCCAAAATATATTTTTTACACCCAATCCATAACAAAATAAGCATAAACCATCCACTACCAACAATACCTTAACTTATCTTATGAAAACCTACCACAACCACAATTTCTCAACTCATCCTTCATTTATACCAGTCACCACATTCCCTGTAAAAGAAAAAAATATCCAAAACAAAATCATGGATAATAGAAAAACTAACAAATCATATAATAATATATTTAAAATCATATATAACTCATGGGATTACATTTAAATAGAACATTTAAAACATCAGACATCCCTTTAATGGAAGATTTTATAAAATTTTGAGAGTTACACATACTTGATATATATCACTATATAAAATCTTGTTCATTTATGAATGGTGTGTTCCAAAAACCAATTATGTTAGGGGATTGTAGTTCAAAATATTAATTTCACATAAAACATAATAGTCTGTAAATTTAATTTAAACTAATCAGAAATATCAAGGAAGAATTTGTTAAAAATATTGAACACATATACTTCCCCATTTAATTAATTTATTGTAATTCATTATATTTTTATGTCCATATACATAATAAAAACAATGGTATAAGGCCTCCTAATTTTATAGATTCATAATATAAGAAAAAAACATTGAATCCATACCCAAATTGACTATTTTGTAATCACTTAGTAAGACAATGTGAAGGATAGACAAAAATAATAACAAAAAAACATCAGGGCTGGTTGGAAGCCTTGTGATAAGACAGTTATATGTATTTATATATTGGATAAATTTATTTATTTTTTTATCATAATTTTAATGATAATAAAATATTTTTTGATGCATTTTTAGAGGAATTTTGAATTAATGTATCGAGTAGGAATGATGATAAAATAGTAAACATCATCGTTTCACATCGTGAAAATGAAGTCATAAACATGTATTGATCGAACATACCACCATAAATTAAATTTCAATGTCATGAATCTCAAATACATGGAATGAACCAAGTACGTTATATTTATCTAGAATATAAGTTGTGAAATACACTGATATATGTATTTCACATATATGTTTTATGGTATTTTGATAAATTTATTTCAATATTATTAGGATTATTCATTCCATTTTATAAAAATTTGAACATGTATTATGTTTTATGGAATGAGTTAAAGAGTCTTGGGAATGTAAAAAAAATAGATGAATTTTGGATCTTGGCATTGTAATATATTTTTTATGATGATCATGTAGACTTTTTATGGCCTAGAACTAGAGAATCGGGAAAATGGAGGATTCCTGAGAAGAAGAATAACAAAACATAATCTATATTAATTATAATTCATGTACAAAAAAATGAAATGAAAAATAAGAACATTTTGTGATATATAGAAAATAATAATGAAAATTTTCTTGTGCTTTAATAATTTAAATCATATGTAAATTTTTAGAATGTGATTAAAAAATTCAGATTCAATGTATCATTTCTTTTTTAACCAATATATGACATTAGACCAACTGTGGAAATATTTTGGGTCAATTATTAAATATCTTCATTAATACCAAATACAAATAGAGCCTATAAATATAGGTGTAGTCTTATACTATGGAGAGATCTCAAGAGACCAAATCCTGGAACAATAAGTTTCATTTTGTTGGGCCCTCCCTGAGTTCATCTCCTGGTTCTTTATGGTCTCTTTTTCTTTTCTACATACTTTTCATCCTATCATCACTAGTTTTCGGAGTAAACCCCCTTAATCTAGGGTTATTTAAATAAAAACATGAAGGGCATTGGATTTATTTTATCTCATTTATTCATAAATTTTGTTTAATTCCATACACAAATCATCTTCCAATACCTTTATTTTCTATTTATCACAACCATTGATATTTGAATCTAAAAGGGACATTAAAATTTCACAACTGAAAACACTAAATAAGAGATAACCATTGTCAAATTTCGGTGAAATCAAGTTTAAATATGGTATTTTGAATAACATGATTCGATGATACCCTAAATTACCAAACTAATGAAAATATGGATATTCTACATTGAAGAGGTGATACCATGACCATTGGATCATCCACTTATTGAATCTAAAACCAATCATGATTTAAACAACCTATTTTCATAAATCCAATTACACTTGAACCCTCATATTACAATACCATGGAGTGCATTTCAAATCTAATAACATATGAACCAATCTGCTTCACTTTTCCTTCTTCATTAATTTTATAAAAAATAAAACCAACCAATATTTTATCAAATTTTACTATAAATTAATAAAATTTAATTTTTGGAAATATAATTAATCTACTATAATTTTACTTAGGGATTGATCTCAACAATCTTCTTTACTGATGTTAATTAATTAGTTATAACTCTTGTGTTTTTATGAACATTTTTTCTGCATAGATCCATAGGGAATTAATAACGCCCTCTAGGCCAGTCAGAACAGAATTTACAACCCAATAAAGAATACATGTACTAAACGTGGTGCATGTTGGTAGAAATTTAAAATGTAATTTCCATTGAAGATTCAAGGTGAACAATTTTCATATATGGAAAATATTTAGAGGATTTAGTAGATATCAAGTACATGACCTGAAAACTATTTTCACGTTTTGTAAGTATCGAAATATATAAAATTATACAATATTTATGAAATGATTAATTTACATTTCAAGAACATATCAAGAGATATATATGTATATATACAGTGCTTCTGACATGTAGTGGGACCACTCAGAGTTCATGTGTCTTTTTTATATTCTTCCATTCTTCCCTATTTTTAATCCATTTTCAATCCATTTTTATTAATTTATGTACTTATTTATTATACAAATTATAATGTATCCATTTTCAGTTAAATGATTCATTTTCTAATAATTATTCTTCTAACATTCCATCTTATATGAAACCTCTGTTGCAACTATTTACTTCAATGAATTGTATCATATGATAGTATTTAATTGTTTTGTCGTGATTTTAACACAATAAATCATTTATTTGATACACATATTTGTTATATAAATCATTTTGTGATCTATTTTTCACTTTTGTTCAATTCTATCAGGAATAAAAATCTACGTAGCATTAGGGGTGGAAAGAAGTGGTATATTAAACCAAATGATAATATCAAATCAAGGCTGGGTAAACCTATATACAATAACACGTTTTAAAACCATTTTAAATAAATTTTATTTGCATAATCCCTAATCAGCACTGGTGAACATTGAATAATGATTACATATATGTGTAATGTCATGATAATAATAATATCGTCTAATTCATTATACATATTAGTGATGAATATTAGCATTATATTTTCAATTACTCGAGGTCATGGATCCATTTACTGCTTAGGATTTCCCAATTGTTTGAAAAACAATCACTTAGTGTATTTTTTCACTGTTTTTAATCCTACATTATAGGTCCATCCCTTTTTATATTTAGGATCTCCCATTTCTATTATAGTTAAATTGACCCCAAACCCATCATTTAATCTATTTTATGGACCAAGTTACAAAACAATATTTAAATTAATCCAAATAAATTAAATGCCATGATTCATCTCTAATGTTCTAACTACAATTTCATTTGACAAAATAGATTTCTTCAATGTCTGACCCTGGACTACCGCATACTATTCTTTAATAGATAATTATAGTTTGGTAAAATGAATATTTAATCTGATAAATACTTAGATGATTCAACAACATCTACTCGTTGTGTCATATTTACATGTTGTTGTCATTGATTGGTTATTCATAGGAACTGTAAAAAATAGTGTGTAGCTTGTATCACCTCACTCATTTTATCAAATCCTTATTTTTCTTCACATTTTTCAGCATTTATTTCTTCTTGCAGATGGGATCATATATCAAATAATGCTAGGATTAGTTCATACACCAGGTTCCCCTAACATAGTCAAGGATCCAAGACACACAAGAAATTATTATTTTCTATCTAGAGAATGATCAAAAAAAATCTTCATGTTGGCACTTTAGTATGGATGAGAACATAAATAATTTTCCATTTTATCTAAAAAATGATCAAAATCACCACCTAAACTTCATTATACGCTACCAGTTTTGTAGGATCACACTATAATGGATTATATATTTCCATCAATTAGTGGAAATATTCTTGGATATGTGAAATCACATATTTGGGCACATAAATTTGAGAACAATCATAGAATCCTTCATATGATCCAGAACATAGGGTTATTCAGTGTAAAACATATGGAAGACTACATGAAATAATTTATAATTTTTGTGAGGTTTCAGATACCTTCCATAACTAAGGTGTATAGTCAGGTTCCATAAGGATGAGTTTCATATTTATTTCTTTGAATGATTGAGATATGGATTGGCTTAAAAACTAATATTCCGAGTCCATTGTGAAATGGAATGATCTATCCATGAAATTCAACCATAAATATTTTCCATCGATCCGAACCTATATGCTCAAAAATGAAATTTAAAATTTTAATCAGGTTATCAACAAATCAAAATGGGATACATGGGATACATTCAATGAACTAATCTGAAAATGAAAACATTGTGCACTATATGTGTGTATCCAATTTTAGTATTTCTACCATGTACTCCAACCCACCGATCACACTATTGTGTAATCCCCTACTCAAGGAGGGATCTTCCAAAATATATATGATGTTATAAGAACACTGTTATTTAGAATTTATTATAATTCCTATCCATGTAAAAATGAAAGAGGACCACATCAGTGTATAATGCAAAGGGTTATAGGAAACTAAATTCCTGACAGCCTATGTATAAGACCTTACAAAGAAGATATAATCATTTTCTCTACTTGCTTTACAACCTCACCTCATTCTATTTTCATTGAGAATTAATGTGGAGAGATATGTGGAGGATCACACCCTTATCAGTTCTATGGTAAATGAATAAAGGAAACTAAGATATATGATTGTGATTACATTGATTAAAATCAATCAAATCATTATTACCAATATCCCCACCATAACAGTAACAATACTAAAAAAAGGCAATCTTAATAGCCTTAATAATCTAATCAAGGATATATTCAGGAAAAGAGAGGTCAGACACCACCAAGGAATCATATAACACCTAGATACATAGCTTAATTTTAAACTACATGAAAATTGTTGCAATTTCAAAATCATTTTCCCTAATCTCTAATCACTTGACTTGTACAATAATAGTGGCATTCATAAGCTCTTATAATACCACAACAATATGACCAATCACTTTAATTATTTCTTGAAAACTGACATATTGAATTTTTTTAGAAGGTATATTAAAAGATGGAAACCCTAGAGACTAAAAAATGAGATGGTTTCCCTACACATCCTTAAGAAACCAGTGGTGCTTCTAAGTAAGACATAATTTGATTGACTACAGTGTACGTTACCTCAGAATATAGAAGCTCATAAGACAAAGGAGTCTAATTATTAATTTTTTATAGTGGACAGATGGGGAGATTTTAGCATCCATTAATAGGGGAGTAAAACTAGGTATAAGATTCTAATAATGATGGTTAGTACAAATCAATATAATTAGGGTAATCTAAAAATTTTTCTGTAAAGGTAGTACCTAGATTGGGAAATCTTTATGTGGAAAATACACCTTAAAATCCACATCTTCCATTTCTTAAAATGATGAAATAAGATATGAAAGTGGAAAATATAAAATTTTATTTAAATTCTTAAACAACTTCACATCATCATTCTATTTACAGAAGAAATCACAAAAGTTATCACATATTAAAATTTTCATTTATTACGTCATCTCAAAGAAAAATTATAAATAAAGGCTTAGTATTATTCTCCAAATATGATAAATTTATTTTAAATGTTCACAGGAATCTCTCACCCTAAATTAGAGAATCCATGAGTTTCTCAATTCCATGTACTATGGGATCATGATATTTTGAAACAGACTTTTCAAATCTTTTCACAAGTATAAATCTTATGCCTATGATTGTTTTCAATAATCTAGGGCACTGTGAACTAAAAAAACAAGGGTTTCACTACAATTTCGTTCTTACTTAATCATGTATAGTAACTGTTCATTAAATTATTTATTAGTAAACATTGGATTAATATTTTTTCATGCTAACTTATCCTTCTCGAACATTAAAGAAAAATGATATATTACCCTTATTGTAAGTATAAGATCTATCACAACTGGGAAGGTGATAATTGATGATAACCAATGTAGGTTGATATTTACTGTCAGTGAAGAAAAGTTTGTGGTCCATTTGGTGAAGGGTACATCTAGATGTGTTGAGTCATTGGATTGTTGAGGCATATCTATTACTGATAGGAATGATGATAAAAAGACAACTAAAGAATGAAAAAGGACCATACCACCCACCAAAAATGTATCATGTTCTCCTATAGACATGAATTATATTATACCATAGGCGTGAAATGTTGTACCACCTTTCCCGCCTTTTTTTCAAGAACCATTTCACAAGGGGTGTATTCTAAAATTTAAATTCATCCAAAAAGGATCTTTCAATCTCTAGAAAAAAAATAAATCACTAACATGGAGGCATATCATATAGTGTAGCTTATATTTTTTTTCTAAATTAGGTATGTTAATTTGTGCTGGATAATTTTCCATATCAAAGTATTAAATTTTATTTTTTTATATAAATATATTTCATGAATTAAATACACACAATTTGAGTGATTTAGGGTTGGAAAAAATAAAATCTTAAGATACAAATGTCATGTATTAAATAAAAGACTACAATTAATCAATAAAACATTTAAATACAATGAACACTAGGTTTACAACTACACAACCCACCCTAACCCTTAACCCCCGACCTCCCCTCATCCACGCGAACCCATCCGCCCACCTCGAACTCTCGTTTCACCGACCCACCTCTCCACTCTTGATCTCCTCCGTTATTCATCCTCTCATACCCTTTAGTCAACTCCTCTTCTCTATTTCAGGAATGCATCTATAATGGAATGAACCAAGAACACATCATGGGAGTAAATCCCCCTCTACTCAAAATATAATCTATTTCATATTCTTGAAATCTAATAGATCCCACCCACCTCACTGTTAGCATCATCTTCTTCCACCCAACCTACTTTAGAGGAACCCCAATACACTTCCTGTTCATCCCATGGTGATGTACCAAACCTACACTAGAATTCATAAATTCCAATATGTAACCAAAAACATCATTTTTAGTTGTACCATATCAAGGACAATCTGATGGGGTCTAACAAGACGTTTTACATGTACGTTCTCTAACACATTCCAGTCCCCATAGAGTTTCTTAAGCTTCTAGACTAGATGCACCTCTCTAAAATCACAGAGTTTGCGGGGAGATATTTTTGTACATATCCCTTGAGTTTATATCAATTTTGGAGCTCAAATTATACCGTATCATCTTTTGACTATGAGGAATGAATTATGAGCTACACTCGGGGGACTTCCGATTTGGAATAGATATCTTTACCAACATTTTCATCTCTACCACTAAATATTTAGATATGATACTAGACCCATAAAGGGATGAAGTTGCGTAGAATTTTTCCATAATATCAGGATACTTTCATATTATTCACAATTTACGCAATGTGAATAGAAAGCAACTTCAGGGTTCCGCCTTACATATTCCTCACCTAGAACTCACTCATTCCTAAGTGGATAGGGGAAATTATCATGGGAGCATCTGTCTGATTAAGGTACTCATCATCACATCTTCCATGGGAGGCCCTAGACTCAACATGTCTAGATAGTTCACCTATTAAAAAAGGATGTAGGTATAAAGGGATCATAATAATATAATGGGCTACATATTTATTACTCTACATCAACGTCACCATGATGTCTTTGATGTTACTCAGACACTTTTCTCCTTAAGGAAGATGGATTCTATATACCACCTTATGTTATACAAAATGGGGCTACTAAGGAAGACTAGATAGAGTTATTTGTGGCCCCTAGAGTACTTAGGTGACCCTAACCCAGCTTAGGATCCCCTAACCCCTACGGATCCATCACCACTCTCTTCCTCCAACCATTCCTTTTCCTCGACTAATACAACCACTTAACCACCCCTTCCCCCACCACCACTAACCCTGATGGATATTCACCTTAAATACCACATTATACATAAAACATTAGGTTTCCTTATAAAATCATAGATAAACAGAGATAAATGTTTCATCTCCCTAGATATCCTTCACTAGCTCATCTGACCTCACCACAACTCCACCTCCACCTGTCCCTTCATCTTACCTCCCAAGACCACATAATGGTCCCACATACACTTATTTCACTACACCACCTCGTACCCCATCAGTTAAACCATCATAGATAACCTAACCAGGTTCCCAGTATGACTATAATGATGTGTATGATTGAATGTTTAAGGGCCCCACCATTCTGACACTATCTGTGGTGCATCTAATTGATCCAGATATTAGAAATATACCATTAGTATTGATCAAAATCTCACACCCTATATATTTGATTGATAATGTAGCTATAACCATGACATATCGGTGTGCATTTAACCCTCAAGCCCATTCCTCCATCGATGAGATCAATTGGGTGGAGCTACCCCAGACAACAAAATTTTTGAATGGCATTTCTGATTCAATGATCAAAAAGCATGCCCCAACTGATTTGTCTTGTCTTTACCCCCCTCCCATAATGTACTCTATCCTAGGTATTGTTTTTAAAAGATGTATTTCCTATTACATAGACGCAACATTCCTCATATATTTAGATATTATACAGTCTCTCTGACTTTACTATATAGATTAATTATATTCATTTTATTTCTACATTACCTTAGCCATATATATCTCTTTTTTTCAATTCAATGATCACTGAAGAGCCTTGTATGGATATATATACTATCCTTATTAATATCTATTAATATTCCGTTGACCCATAATGAGAGGATGAAGAGCATGAGCTCTAAATCTATCATTATCATGATTTTCCTCCATGATCATCATGACATATATTTATTCTATATGAGCATTGTAGTCAATACCTTTTGGAGGTGGGTACATCAACCAAAAATCCCTGTGAGAATGATGTCCCTTAAACCAATTCCTATAAGAGGTAGAAGTATTATGTACTGATAGATGACACTGACTATTTCTTTTTTACTTCAATCTATTATATAAATAAATTGTTATCAATTTTTTTTTGGAAACCAATATTTATGTTGTTTTCATTATTTTTAGTTTTTTTATATGGAATTTTTTTTCTTGAGTTGTATGTTTTTTGGTCCTCCCAAACATATTTTTATTTAATATATATTTTTCAATGTTGTGTTATCATATAATAACAATATTCACCTACTTATTTTTCTTCACCCAAAATGGTTAACCTCTTTTGATCAATGGTTTATCTATATTCGGTATTTTTTATCAAAAATAATCTTTAGGTAGAAATATTACCAACCAACATCCAACAATTTTTCCCATATAACTACTTTCATTATAGGGACCTCTTGATTCTATATTTTTAATTCCAAAATTCCATTACAATTTTCTCTATTCCATACATTTATTCTCTTCTATGACTCTTTCAACAATAGTGTGGTAACTATGTCATTGTATTTGGGGTAGGATCATTCTATAGTGTTATAATTGATTCAATTGTATTATTGTATATTTTAACTAATCTAGGAGTCATATTCTAGTAAAATCATAATTTAGTCATGAAATCTCAATTTATCAATTTAAATAAATGATATTGTTTCGTTTGAGATTGTTGAAATCCATTTATTTAACAATATTTTATTATTAAAATGATTCATTGATGAATAAATTAATTATAATTTTAAACAAATTTAATTTTTTCATACTAAATTTTTATTGATATTATACAATGAGTGATTCCAATTTGTTTTTCTATACTCCAATTACTAATAGAATTATAAAACTACGCGATTATATTCATTTATGTGAAAATTTATTGATAGATTCATGGGACATATAATCCTATAAAAACATGTATTAAGGTCTTATTATGTCTATGATTGAACAAATTCAATGTTATAAATATTAACGAAATCGTTTATGATATGGTTTTCGTAATACCATCTTGTACATATTTCATTCTTTAGCCTATAGAAACCATGGATATCATTTTTTCAATGAATACTTTTAAAGCCTATTAACAATTACTACCTTGATCATAGTATGATGAATGATATTCCATTTAATAAGTGTCATGGAATTTAATCTAATAGAAACATGATGTTGACAGTGAGGATATGTACAATGGATCATTAACCACGTTTATATGATGTGGTCTATTGTTGATTATTTCATTTTATATATATTCAATGTTATTCATATAAATATGAATAATTGATACAAGGTTGTGAATTATAAAGGTAAAAATTCACCATTAGCAAAACAATAAACCCTATGATGGATCATATGTTGTCAGATGAGGAATGTGAGATTTTTATTAAACATGATTTTTGAAAAAAAAATTAATAGAACACAGTAAATTCTTGAAATATACTTTATATATCTGAGGAACCACTTTAATCTATTTGAAATATTGAAAAATCATGGAGGACTTTAATCATTGTAATATTCATGATTATCTTTCTTTTTTACATTCGATATTAAAATCATTTTTTGAGTATTATCTTTTTTATCTTCCTACCTACCCTCTACCTTACAAAATTTTGAACCTTAATTATTTAGCCTTAAGTATTAACTGTTTTATGAAGTTGAGATGAGATAACCATTTAATGTATATGGTTATGTACATGTATTTAGTGAATGAGAATAAATCTAATTTTATTATACCTATAATAATTAGAGATAATTCATTATGAGTTATATTGAAGATTGGTATAACATATTAGGAGAGATTATGAAATAATTATGAAATGGATAAAGAATATGAATTAAGAACCTGACTATGAGGCATAACTAATTTAATCTATAGCATTGATTATATGGGGATTTATTTTTCTAGTAATAGTAAGATTTATTTTCCGGGTTGTAATGCCTATTTCATAATTAATGAATATTGTTTTAGGGAACCACGTTGAGGTGAGTTATACTAGAGATAATAATTTTTTCATGTTTAGGAAATATGATAAGATGAATATATATATATATATATTGGATATATTTATTTAATGTTCAATAATTCATTACTTGATAATACAATGGGATTTGATATGTTTTTTCAAGAATTAGTAATTCCGGTCTTAAGAAGCGATTGAGGAAAATGTAGGTCCCATGTGTACCGAGATAGGGTAGGGGTGAATAAGGGTGAAAAATGTTTCTTCTAATGGGATGAATATTATTGCCACATTTTTAGTAACATGTTAATATTGTAGAATGGATTACAGTAATAAAAAAATAATGACATGTTGAATGAAAACACAACACTTTTACTTGGTTCACTAACATGGGATGCGCCTATGGAGCATACACGGATAGTGTGTTGGAAGTACCAAATCCACAAATCATTAGTAGATATGGAATACAGAAGTTGGGTCATAGTTAATCTTTGGCAGGTGAACAACCGTTTTAATAATTCAAGAATAACTCACTATAACCCTAGGGAAACTTCTGTTAAATCCCCTTGCTCACATCCTAGTGATAAGTCTTAAACAGTTTATTGACTTGAAGGTCTCTTCAATTGGTTGACATTGATGTATTTTTCTATGTATAGCATGAGACAATTCGAACATAAATGTTATGAATTTATTCACTATAAATCACGTATCACAACAAAATAAAAAAAAATTCAAAATGGCCTTTCATGAAGCCCCTTCTCAAATATCTATTTCCTTCATAGAACGAAATTCCTTTGCGAAGCACCACTATCTTCACAAGAAAAATCTCTCTTGCAATGATCACAATGTAAATGTGGTAAACCCTATCATTATAAATCACTATTTACAAAAATAAATTAACATAAATAAATACTAATAGTCTTTTTTCAATGCACAAGTTTGCAGAGAATTCCAGATTCAAGAAGCTCCCTTACATTCGTGGATCTGACCATTTCTAGATTATATTTGAATTACTCGTTGGAATTGAAGTGGGGTAACCTCGTGTTTATAGTCTCTACTATTCATAATGCTCCCCCATGTCTTTATAGATTTTTTGGATCTATCAAAAAATGTATTCATGGAGCACTTAATGTCGCAATACACCGGTGAAATTTGACGTAGTCATTAAGATTTCTGTCAAACCCTTCGCACTTATAGTATTCCACAATATTTGTAATCGTGGAGATCAACATCATCCATCACAATGATCATTATAATCATATATCACAATATTAAAATTTATTAGTCCTTCGTGAAACACAATTGGTGAATCCCATCTACATGAAATTCATGATTTTACAATATTTTCATAAGGCTGTAATGATAATACACTTTTCTCAATGATATCTATCCTCCAAATTTTGGAACCCAAAAATTTGGAAAACATTGGGAAACTATTCCACCTTCAATATAGTTTTCTTCTTGAACTGTATGATTCCATTTCTTTCTATCTCATATGTCCTAAATGTGAGAATTGAATAAGAAAACAAAAAACACACTCTATTTCCAAAAATTAATATCCAAGGATCCAAAAATCTCCTCATTTAGGTTTATTGGAAGTATGAAGATAAATTAAATGAAGCACCAGCAACCATTAAATTATGGAATGCAAGAAAGAACTACGCCAACACTCTAAGTCTATATCATCATTTCTTGGTGTAGAAAATAGTAGGGGGGTTGAATTCGGTTTTCATGATTTGGAATATTTAATGTTTTTCAAGATATTCTCTCCATGTCCCAAATTAATTAAAATCGCTTACTTTTTTTTTCATAACACCGAAATACCATTTTTACACTATTCCACCAATTGAAATTATTAATTCTTCATTACCACAGTAGCTACAACCAGAATACTAGAAAAAATTGTATCCTTCTCCTTTGTACCATTGAATTTATTTATTCTTCCTTATTGGAAATAAATAAAAACTCAATTAATTACACATTTTAGAGATCATAACAAACTCCTTCATGAAGCACCTAAAGCACCCATGAATTCATAGAACAAACTCATTCTAAATGATCACAATGTACACATAGTAAACCCTATCATTTATTTTTACCCTTTAAACAAAATAATTGAACATTAGTTTTGTTCATCACTGTATGTTTTTTCTTTTAGTATCTTAATTTTCATCTATGTGAGTATGAAAACAAACACAATCCATAATCCATTTCTAGCAAAGAATATCCATGGTTCCAATAGGATAAATGGTATAAATCATCCTTACACATCATTTGAAGGAATTTTTGGACATGTAATCCTCGAATAGAAAACCTTCTTGATGAATTAAAATCCATGAATCCCATATACATGGCATGAATCAAGTACATGTTATGTATACTGATTACGCATTGTTAAATACATGAATTATAAATCTAATAAAAAGTACATAAATTAAACTCATTTCACAATGTGAGAAGTTCAAAACCTAATTTCTACTGATGATTCAAGATTAAATATCATGAAGTATCCAATATATTTAGATTCTTTGCAGAATTTAAGTTATACGTTGTGAAAACCATTTTCATTTCATTTAAGTGTCGTATAATGAACCAATTATATAATTTTCTTGACATGAATCATATACAATGTTTGAACTTATTTGGCTCCATATATATGTAGGTTCTTCAAGGTGCAGAGATATTGGTAAGAGTTCAAATTTCTTTTCATTCATTCTTCTATTCTTCCATTTTTTTATTCCATTTTCAACTTAGTTTTATCCAAAATTCATTGTTTTAATATTCAACACATTTGGTTGTTCCCACAATCAATTCCAAGACCCATTGTTTGATCTTTTCTATTATAAAACCCCGTTTGAAATCCATTTTTCCATGAAATGATGATTAACATTGAGTTCTTCATGGATTCTTCAACCGTATTTTTATATAATTGATTTCTATTTATTCTAAATTTTTATTGATTTTATTTGAGTAATGTATTTTTATGCCATTAATGTTGAAATATATTTACCCTATTTCATTCATTATATTTATCCTTAAATAATACTATTAGGTTTAGGGGTTGATATTTGGGGTGGATTGATCTTAAGGATTATCTAAAATCAAAACATTGTAAACATATGGCTAGAACCCAGGTATAAAAAATTATAATTTATTCATTTTCCATAATCCCCAACCGTTGTAGGTAAACATTTGATAACCATGGCCTAGTTAGAGATGATTAGGCTATAATTTGTATCCTGTAATTCTATCTTCCTTGAATCCCAGATTCATACGCTTAGGAATTCAATTACTCTAGGCAAAGGCGTCTTTTCTATCATAGGTTGATCTAATTTGTTAAACCAAGATATATTGTTAGATTTTGAAATGATTTTACATGTACTTATTATGTCTATTCAATGTTATATTTGGTATTATTGATTCCCTTTACAATAAAATTGTCCCTATACCCATACATTAATATATTTTATGACCCTTGATAGTTTGTCATAGAAAAACCAAACCAAAGACTATAAACATGATTAGTCACCCATTTTTTTAACATTTTGTTTCCTATTTCAAAATATGTATCAAAATATTCATTCCTCGACTACCATTTACTATGAAATAGTAATTGAGAGTAGTTTGGGAAATGAAAATTTTAATATAATCAAATCTCAAAGGAATCAAAAACACCTTAAGGGTGCATAACCTAGAATGCATAATCCCTAATAAATCACATGACACAACCCTACCAAATCTATTCATATATAATATCCACAAATTTTGTAGAATGAAACAATATAGATAAGTAATGAATGAAGTATAGGTAACTCAAAAAAGAGTAAAAAAATCAATCCCTCAATCATAATTCATGAAGGTGATGCAGAGGCTATGGAATATCATCCAAAATAAACTTTTCAATTTTCTAAAAATAAGGAGAAATAAATAAGTATAAAAAATAGTACTTAATATAATATATATATATATATGATAGGAAAACATAATTCACTATGTAACACAATCTCTCTCTTTTTAAATCATTTGAGAGACCTCCAAATAATGGCACACAGGTCGCCTTCATACTGAGAACTTCTTAAGTCAAACCCCCATAACCATCCATGTCATCAGATGAGAAAAATGAGAAATTTTATTTTCTAGGAAGAAGTCTCTCCATGTTATGAACCATACACAGATAAAAAACCAAATTACATCCCTCGTATCTTCTCATTCTAAACTGATTATCAATCTATAAAGCACACCGGGAATGAAAAATAGATATTCAATATCAATTCACTCACAAAAATTATATTTTTCATGTCATGAGTCATGTTATCTTTCTTTGGCATCATATTCAAACCATATAACCACTATCATGCCTCATACTAACACACTAATCACATTAAACATGACAAAAAAATATGTTAGACGGGCTGGTATATTAAAATATTAATGAAAACCTATATTGTAGTTATGAAATCATATACTTTTAAATAAAACTATATAGAACCTTGAAACATTATAAATGAGTTATACAAGACAATCAAAAGAGTGAAGGAGTCATGTATGATTCATTGATTTATTTAGAGAACTAAAAATTGATGGATATAAGAGAATTTCAATAATGTTTTTTGAAATTAATCTATAATTTTGGGATATTTAATCTGAAAAATCTTATTTTGTAAAATTATTATTATAATTTATTTTTTAGACCCATTATATTTCATATTTTGACATTATATTTCAATATTTTATAGATTAAAACATATAAATATCATATTTTGTATTATATAGACACAATATGTAATTATTTATATATAAATAGTAATTAAATAATTTGAAACCAATTTTTTAGACTTTGGAAAAGTCGATTTGATTTAATGAAATTTATTTTAATATTTTTAAATATAAATAAAATAAATTAAAAACTATTTATACAATAGAAAATATAATTTTAATTATTTCATAATTTTATCATTAAAAAGAGTTATACAAAATTAAATATTGAAATAATTTTTTTTGAATTCACTAATGTATTTCAATATTTATTAAAATTTCTAAAATAATAGAACTTTACAATTTTGAAATTATAATTACAATTATTATACTTATTCAAATTAAATAAAATTTAAAATATAATGAATTATTTTTTAGAAAAAATTTATCTTTGTGTGGATAAATTTTTTATTCACAGTGAATGATAATATTAAAAAATTAATCGAATTTTTCTATTTCAACTAATAAATAAAAAATCCAAAAATTAATTATGATTTAATAAAATTGTTATTTTATATATTTTATGTAATATTTTTAATGGTTTTTAAATCCTTTATTTATCATATATTTATTACCTTTAGTACTTAAATAATTGAAACATAATGAATAACCACCATCTATTTTATAAAATTATAATGGCCACGTTATGGATTCATTAGTTTCACAAAATCAAATAAATTCTTCCAATTCCAAAGCCAAAATAATATTTCCTTTTCCAGCATCTTCTACTCATGGATTTTTTTATTAATTTATGTAATTTTAATTTCATAGTTAATAATGTTATATCTTTTGAATGCGATTTCCATAATTATACAAATTATAAGATAATAGAAGAAATAATATATTATCCCATTGCAATTATTTTTTTCCGTTGATTATTATGATATTTTTTTTATTATTATTTATGATGAAATTATTCCTTTCATTATAACTAACTATAAAGAAATATTCAAACATAATTAAAATTTTCATTATAATTTTTATTTGTATATATTTTTAATAGTAAAATGTCTTATTTCTAAAATTTAATCTTTTTCATTAGTCCAAAAAAAAATACTGGTTGTAGGAGAATAATATATATCATGCATTGGTTATTATAAACATTTTCTATTTGTGGGTTTCTTAACACTTTAGAGGAGAAATATTAAAGAGGAAAAAATAAAAAACATCATCTTCTATAATTTATGTTTTAAATTATGTTGAAATGTTGTTGAGAGGGATAATGTTAGATAAGGAAGAACTGCATCATGGGGAAAACCTTACAAGTGCATTTCATATTCCATGGAAACATAATGTTTATTGTCCATGTTTATCATGGTATTGACAAGTAATTATAGGGAACACTATTCCATCTCAGAGGAATATAATTACCCATTTATAATACTGCATAGTGTTTTTATTTTCATTAATATCACAAGTCAAAACATATAATTCTTTTAAATCCGAAATATACAGAAATATAATAATATATTAATATTTTATGAGTCCTTTAATCATCATGGTATTAATTTTTGTTTATACCATTTTGATTCTTAATTTAACATACCCACACACACACAAATGTATATACATAAATATATATATATATATTGACCCGATATAATGATAATGTTTTGTATATTCATTTTTCATGTCATTTAGTTTCCTATTCAAAATAATGATAATTAGTAAAGAAATTAACCACATTATAGAAGAATAATTAAATTCTATCTAAATTGTGAGGCATAATAAATATATTCATAAGGTATATATTTAAAAGTATGTCCCAAATAGATCACCTAGATATGTTCTCTATTGTTTTTTGTTCTACATTATGTTTGAAATCAAAAATTCTAGTATAATTATGTGTAAGGTTAACAATTCAGTTAAACAATACAATTTAAATGCATTAATTTAAAATAATCATTCCATTGAAATATGATACTATTTAATGAATTTTAATTACGGTTCTATAGGTTAGTGTGTTCAATTATTATTTTTTGTCATGGTTGGATTACAATAAACCATTGCTGATTTCATTGTCTGAATATCAATTCAACTCACTAGTTAACAATGGATTACAAGATTATAAGTTATATATAATTATTTTCATTACAGATAAATCTACATTAATCTGAATGTATGGTTTTTTTAAAGGATATTCTTATGAAGTATGATAAACATGTATTAATCAAATTGAGTCCATATTTATATGAAATATTAATGGTGACTATCACAAATACAGTTCGCCAATAAGAAAATATATTGATGTATTAATAGGATCTATAACTAAGAGGTGTAAAGATATTACATGTATATGTTTTGAATTATTAATTTTTTACTAATATTTATATAATTTCACTCCTCCCCCATACAATTAATCCCATATTTATTATATTAAGTAAATAATAATATTTATCATAGTTAGAAGGAGAAATTTATTAAAAAAATAAATGTGAATAGATTTTTAAAAATATTAAATCGATTAATTTTAAAAAAATTTAGAAGAGTGAAACATGGTAGGGAATTTTAAATATATAGTATACATTATATTACATAATTAAAACATTAAACTATTTATTCAATTGTTATTAAAAAATATATTTTTCATGTAGTTGAAATTAGTAATTTAAAGTAGCATTTCTACATTAAACAACACAATAAATGATATAAAACTTATCATTTATCCACCCCAATGATAATAATATTCCATGTATAAAATTCATCAATAAATAAATTTTCTTTTTTTTCACTAAAACATCACTTTCAAATAATATGAATTAATCCCCTTTATCATCACATATTTTTGATGAATTTTCACAATTTTACTCTTTAAATATATATTATATTTTAGTTTTTTATATTAAGAGAATATTTAATTACAAAATGGGAAAAATATAAAACATAAAATGTGTGATTTATGGAATTTTCCTTCATTGTATTCTCTTTGGATTAACTCAATTAAAAAGTTCATGAAAAATATTTTTCCTCCAAAAATATTCTACCCTCCATTGTACTCATTGTTAAGTATTTTAATTACAAAATTTTATTCTTAAAATTATATGTCTAATGATTAATTTTTCAATATCATGTTGGTACAAGGTTGTTAAATAATTTTTTATAATTATTTCTGAATTAATTTACTGTATAATAATTTTTTAATAAAAAAATTAATTAATTAGTTAATTAATTAATTTTTTTTACAAATGATATATTATGAAATAATTTTTTATATGTTTTATTAACCCTATGACATGATAAGATAATATTAATAAAATAGGCACGAGTAAAATAATTTATTTTATATTTATTATTATTCTTGAATTAAATAGTTACATTCCTTATAAATAGGCTTAATAATTCATAAAATAAAAAAGAATGCTGTATTATAAAACTAGTTTGTTATATGGGTGTACATAAATGATTTATTTTCAAATTATAGAAAATTATTTTTAATTTCATCTTCGAATTCATAATGTCAAAATTATCATAGGATGCATTTTTTATAATTTTTTTAAAATATTAATTTTACTTTGAATCGTGAAAAGAACTGTGTTTCTAGAAAACATTATTTTATTTACAAGGTAAAATTATTATTTGGTTATGTATTAAATTAATATTAGTTCATTTTTAATCTTATTTATCTTGTTTTTTGAATGGATTTTATTATTTAGTTTAGCAGAAAAAAAATTATATTTAAATGAGGATTTTCCAAAAAAAAAGCATTTCATTTTCTGTTTCCTGCAAAATTTTATATTAAATTATTCCACATATATATTTTTAATTTTAAAAAATTGGTTCTATATTTAAAATTAGAAGTTATAAATTTTATAAGTTCATCCATTTTATTTTTGGGTGATATAAATATTAATTATTGTCATTTTTGTTACAACTATTAAGGTTAAATTTGGTAATTTGTTCTATAAATAATATAATATTGAGTAGAAAATTACCATAACATTTTCCAAAATTTATTAGATTATTATATTTCAAAAAATAAACTATGGGTATAATTTTTCCCCACATGGATTTACGTAGTTGAAATTATGTCCCTTAGAGTGTTTTATTTTGAGAAAAGTAATACATTTTACACAATAGTTTTTAAAAATAATATCATTTTTAATATATGGTCATCCATAACATATTTTTGACTATAATTAGTATTTTTATTTATAAAATATTTACCTTCCTCAAGGTAATTAGTTTTATAAATTTATATTATACAAATAAATATCTTAAACGCTTTCACATGATGATGCAATAATTATTATATTTATAGAAAAATTGAATAAATTATATTTTAAAAAATAAAAAAATAAAATATTTTAATATCAGGTTGATACAATATTCTATTGATTATTATGACTTTGTAGGATATAATAATGTTTATTTAATTTTAATATTTTTTTGATGTTTCAAAGGCATATTAAGGAAAAGTAATAAATTTGACAATAATTGTATTTCATGAATATGATAATTTTTTTAATTTAATAAAAAACCATAACAATATTAAATTAGGCCATATAGGATAATATATGATCGAAAATTTTATCCCATTTTCATTTAAGGTATATCTGGGAATATTTTTCTATAGAATAGTATTATTATATTTTAACATTTTGAGAAATACTTAAAAGGCACATCACCTCAATTATAAAAGGGAACCCCTTACATTAATTCATTTCAACACCATGAGAATTCTCGTGTGGCCATTTTCTAAAAATGTCATTATCCAAATACCTAGCTACATACTAGAGGTTATTGACTCTCCAAATGAAATATTTGATGTTCTTTATGGGTTTGATCAAGGAGGTGATATTCGAGAGTTTACTTCGTTAATCCTCCCCTCTTAGTTCATTTTCGTCGTATAACTTCTGCTCACCTCATTCATCAATAAATTCCAATTAATTTTTGAATCTTGTTTATGCTAGAATTTTATTTTTATCATGTAATATATTCAATTAAGCCTTTTTCTCATATTCACTTAATCTTTGGAAAAATACATTGTCCAAATTATGGTGGTTAACCGTCTCCATGTATAAAGAGTTTTCATTTTTCTGTTTCTACCATCGAGGCTGGTAAGAAAACTATTATTATAAAAAAATATGATATTTATAATTATATTATAACTTCTCTATTGTTCCTGAACTAATAAATAAATATGAAATTAAATATAAATCATCTAATCGACAATGGTCATAAAAATTGTCACAATAAACAAAACAATTATCATTAATGTATATTGAAATTAACCATCCTCATGTCAAAACATAAATAATATATAGTTGAATTTAAAATAATTTATGAAAATTAATACCTTATAATTTCACATCTAGATTACTATTCCCATTTTTTAAGAGCATTAATAAATATTCAAAAGTTTAGAAACCATGAAACCATTATATAAACACTCTCAGAATAGTCAAATTTATCATTATAACTCATCAAAATGAGCATACTGGAAAGTAATGAAATTATAATAAATAAAAAAACCTATGGGTTAGTTTAATAATTAGGCAACTAATTAATATTATTTGATTATATAGGATGTTATGTGTAGATAGAAAACACATTTAGGTATAAGGTAAGGGATATTCCTTTAAAAATTCTTCCTAATGTGTCTTTTTAGAAAATTAAACAAGAATGCCTTTTAAACTTATGAGGAATGATATTATATTATTTCTTATATATTTAATTAATTTATGGAGTCTTACATTACAATGTTACATTAATATTTTCAAATAAAATAATATCCTTTGCAAGTGAGTATTTTTCTTTTAAGATAGGTGACTTTCCTCATGATTTTTTTTATGGTGAAAGTCTTAATGTTTTATGATTATGTTCTAGTTCATGTGAATTATTTATGATGAATTGGGGTAATATTATAAATGAAGATAGGTGGGTCTATGATATCCCTCAAATGAATTGGGTATGTTGTAATATTATCATGATGGTTACTCCTAGTGTAACATTACGGGACACATCTACCTATTACCTTGAGGATTATTTTATGGTAGCCATGAGTGTTTCATCATAAGATAGCTATGTGGGTAACATAATAGGTTGGTTGGATAATGAATTAATTCCATAATTTACTTAATTTTTTACATTATTATTTATATTTTTTATGAAAACCACATGTTATCAAAAAGTATGTTATTGAAGAATGTATTTGTTACTTTTATGGGTGAAAAATATGACTTTGTGAATATGACTACATGTGTTTATAGTTATTCATGGACTAATGTTTTATTTAATTATTTTTAGGTCCCTAATGATATTATGGTGATCATACCATATTTTAAAAAACATTCTAAGGGTTTATAGATGGGTATGATTAAAGAATAAACCAATTGGATGGGATTGAATTTTTTTATGGAAAATATATATTGTTATATTTTAATGTATTTTTTAAGGGAAAAATATATACTGTATAAATGATTAAACTTATAATGTATTAATATATTATTTAATACTTTATTTTAATTTCTAGAACCCCACACCTCAAAATATCCTCAAATTTAAGAGAGTGATTTCTTGAATTAAAACTCATAATTATGTAATTATTAAGGTGGTGTTCTTATAATTGGTATTATAGGATGGATTATATGACGTTAAGGGTTTTTATAATGTTTAAATAATATCCATAACTTTTTTTTCATTATTTTTAACATGAAATGATATTTAATTTTAATATTATCATGTTGATTCATCTAAATTATGTCTTTTCAGAATGTGTTTCCATAAAATAAATAGGTAAACTGATGTAGGAAAGAACCAATAGGATAATATTGGTCCTAATCCATAAACTATAATGGTTGTAATTGTAACTGATTAGTTTGTGATAGTAACAGATTATTTGAAATATGTTTTATATGGATGAGGTATCTGGGCAAGGGAACATCCAAACCTACTATAATATAATGTGATGAGATGGAAACATTTTATGTTCAACACCCTCATACTTTTAGTGAATATTATGAACTTTTGGAAGATAAAATGTATATTAAATACCTGGAAAATATATTCAATGTCATGGGATATTCAAATAATAAAATGGGCAGCCTTTATATTTAAAATTTTTTTGGTGAAGCTGAATTGTGGTTTTTATAGTTAATGGATATCTAGGAAATATAATATATTGTTTCATTAAGATGGAATGAATTCCCCACTCTTTTCATTAAAAAATATTTTCTTAAGGTGATTTGAAATAGGATAGAAAATAAATTTATGTAATTGAAACAAATGTTTTAAGATCTAGTGGCCTTCTGTAAAGAAAAATTACCAAATTAGAAAAGTATGCTCAAAATTTTTTATAGTATCTTGATAATAAAATCAATCATTTTTATGTATGATTGATTCCAATATATTGATAGAGAATTGGATTATTATGAATTTAAATGTTGTGATAAATTTGTTTGATATGAAAAGAGGGTATAAATGAACTTTTTATGATCATGTACTTAATTAAAACAAGTAGAATAAGTTATATTGATCGAATGAAATGGGTAAGAATAAATCAAATAAATATTAGTATAAGAAAAAATTATATCATATTTTTGGAGAGTGTGAAAAAAAGGTAAATTACATATCAAATATAGTATTTTTTTTATGATGTGGTATGCATAGAAATATCTTCCGTGATTTATACAGAAAATAACATGTTAGTGTTATGTTCAATGCTGATAAGAAAGGTATAAAGTGTTTTAAATGTGGTGAGATGGGGAATTATGAACCTACTATACCAAACAAATATCTGAATTATGAAATGAAACTACACTATAAGAGATGTGTTTAAATGATTTTCAACTACATTAGGAGATATTTGGTAATCCAATGAAGTGGTATTAGGTACATTGTTTGTTTACAGATATTATACTAGTTTTTTTTTGATAAGGGGTATTTTCATTCCTTTAATTCTATGAAATTTTATGCTAAATTGAAATTCTCGAATCTTGAAATGATACTAAAAATTATGGTAAAATTAAAAGTAAGATATTTTAAGGAAAAAAGGAATTATAATAACCTTCAAACTATTTTATATGGAATGATATTACAATAAACCCTTGTTTTTTCCCTAGTATACTCCGATGTTATTCTAGTAATAGATTGTTTTTCATTTTAACATTATAATATACATTTTATAGCTAATGAGTTAATTTTTCTAAAATAATTTAATTTTTTATAAAATAATGATATCATATCATTGATATGATTTTAGGAATCTAATATACTGTTAAAATATGGAAATGAATGTTATCTTTCACATAATGTTGAAAACAAGGGGATAATTTGTATTAATGATATTTTGATGGTAAATGAATATATAGATTTTTTTTGTTGATGAGATTCTTGGGGTTAGTCCAGAATGGGATGTTTATTTTACAACTCACATTGTTCGTGATGCGAAGCCAATTTCAAGACCCCATATTGAATTGCTAAGGTGGAATATATTGAATTGAGAAATAAATTCTATGTGTTACTACATAAAGGTTTAAGTCATCATATAACTTCACTAATGGGGCATGAATATTTTTTTCTAGTTATGAAATAGGGTTATATGAGGCTTTTCATTGATTGTAGTGCATTGAGAGACATTATTATTATTAATTAATATTTTTCTCTTAATATTGATCACTTTTTTGATCAACTCTAGAGAGATCAAAAATTTTCCAATATTGACATGATATCTATGTACCAATAGTTTATGTTGAAGGAGGTTTATATTCCGGTCATATAATTCGATATTTAATATTGTATTTAGGAGTATTTTGTTATGTATTTTGGTTTGAAGTATTTCCCAACTATATTTTTAGATCTTATGAATATATTATTCCATTAAAATTTATATATTTGTTTGGTATTTTTTAATTATGATATTTTTATTTTCTAAAAAATATGTTGAGCGTCATGAAAAACATCTTAGGAATGTTCTTCAAACACTCAAATAAAATAGGTTATGTAGAAAAATTATCAAATGTGATCTTTTAGAAAACAACGTATTTAAATGGAAATATTATCAATAAATATTTTATAATAGTTGATACTACCAAAAGAATTGTTCGATAATGTTAAGGACCCACCATGGTTAGAGATATTTAATGTTTTTTGCTTTTAATAGTCTTTTACCAACATTTTAATTGAATAATTTCTTGAATATCTTTCTTACTAATTATTTTAACTCAAATAGTAGTGAATCTTATATGGATAATATATTATGTTGTTGATTTTTAGAAATTAAAAATAACACTACTTATTGCACTCATTTCATAATTTCCCTGGAGAAATGATGATTTTTTCACCTATAATGATGCTTTATTGATGGTTTATGGTTGTGTTCTTTTTTAAAATGATATGGTATTTTCGTATTCCATGATGGAACTGAAACCCCAAGAGTTTGATTATCCTACCAATGATTTGGAATTATATTTATGATGTTTTTCATTGAACATTTGGATTCATCCTTTCTATATAGTAAAGTGTGAAATATATATTGGTCATGATAGTTTAATGTATATATTTTCTTAGAAGGTGTTGAACATGAGGTAGAGAATATGGTTGCAACTGATCAAGGATTGTGATTTTGTAATTCTATACTATCCTCGAAAATAAAATAATGTGGCTCCTGCTTTAATTTAAAAAAGTAACGATACATTGACGATGTTATGTTTATAACATGTATCATTGGTTAATGATTTACTGCTTTTTCGGCCTGAATTTTATTAGATTACGAAATAACTCTATTTTTAATCAGGTATCACTGCAATTTTCTCTATTATATAGATTTACGAAATTATATGAATGAAAATTGGCTGTTATATAAAAAGGCTGGACTACCGAATAAATGTTTATTATCTGAATTTAGTTTTGATAAATAATGTACTTTATTATTTGGAAATATATTATGTGTTCCCTGTGACTCCCAGTTTAATAATGTTTTGTTATGTGAATATCATATTTTCCTATTTTCATTTCATCCATTAAGAACTAATATTTATAGATAACTCCATGAATATTACTTGTTGGATGAAATTAAAAGAGATATTTATGATTTTATGATGAAATGTTTGAATTGTCAATGTGATAAAGAATAATTAAAATTACAAAATGGGGTTATTTATCCTTTTCTGATTCTAGAGACAAAATGGTAAAGCATATATAGTGATTTTTTGGTTGGACTATCATATACATCCTATGGTAATTATTCAATTTTTGTTATTATAGATTGATTGAATAAATATGGACATTTACTTCCCATTCTGGATAATCCGCCTTAAGATCCACTTTCTTGACAATATAATAAGGATATATTCATGTTTCCTAGAGCTTCTATATATACTGTGTCTAATTGTGATTATAAAAATGTTATGAGGTAAAGGTATCCCCATTTGATTAGGAAGTGGAAAAACTACGTGGAAATGATTTCCAAAAGGGGTGGGATATTGTAATATACTAGGTACTTATATAATATATTTTTTCATATTTAATACTATCCTCAAATGAAATAATCAAATTAATATTAAATGTGTTAATTAATTATTAAAAATAAAAAATAAATAGTTATATATAATTTATTTCTTATGAATTTATATATAAATGATTAATTTTAAATTTATACAATTATCATTTGACAAAACTAATACCATTTTGGAATTCAACATGTAAATTTATCTTAGAATGAGTTTTTATAGAATTTTCAGGGATATATTGATTTTTCAACAAAAACTGAATCATTTTGGGTTTATTAAAAACATTATTTTATTTAAAAATTTAAACCATGATTTTCATTATTTTTATATTTAAATTAGTAAATTTAAAATTATTAAATCGATTATGGTTTTTTAAATGTGTTTTATAGTTTAATTTGTTTTAAAAACATTTTATATTTTAAAACTGGTATTTGGGGGGGGGGGAATTTGATGCATTTTTTTAGTTTTGTGTGATATAAAATTATTCCACTTGGGTCTTTTGAATTTTAAAAAATAGATTAAATATTTTGAATTATAATTTCAACATTGAGTAAATTGGTCCCCATTATTATATGACCAAAAATAAATCATGTTTTATAGTTTAAAAATAATATGTTAAGGACTAAAAATTTAACTTAACACTTTCCCCAATTATGTTGGTTGAGTATGTTTTCACCACAATCATCCGTAGTTTTAATTTATATACCCTTTGAGACAATTGGTTTATATTATGTATCATATTGTATTATATTTTAATAAAACTCAAATATTTCATGGTATTTTTTTCAATAGGTATATCATTTGTATATATGATCACAGAAAGATATATTTGAAAATTAATTTTGTTTTGAAATATAAAAGAATTATCTTAATAATGGGAATTTATTTATAATTATTTTTGTATAAATATTTACATTAACAGATTTCCCAATGATGATACTGTAATTATAAATTTGAAAATCAAATGACAAATTATTGAAAAAATATTAAGGTAAATATAATTTGAGATATTTAAGGTGATCCCTGATTATATAGTAAAATTTGGAATATATAATAGATAATAATAATTTGTTTTAAATTTTACTATTTGTATTTTTGTTTAAAAAGTAATAGTAATTAATAGTATTAAATTTGAAAATAATGATATTTGATGAATATAATATATTATGACATTATTAAAAAATAATAAATATATAAAATAATCCCATAGGGGATATGATATGGTCTACCATGTCATCCTATAAGAATTTTAGGGCTATTCATAATTACTTTTCATTATAAAAGTATTATTATATATTACTATTTTGATATATTCCTAAATTGACCTCACCTCAATTATAAAAGGGAACCCCTTCCATCACTTCATTTCACCACTACGAGCCTTCTACCTAGAACATCTTCTATTATTTATTTTCTCAAATTCCTTTTCCACAATATAAATGTTCTAGTATTACCATATTTTCAATTACATGTTTATTAAGGGATCCCTCATGGAATATATATTTCATAGATAATTTCTATAAACCATCTCTCTTAATTTCATTTCGTCTTCTACCTCTTCCTCTATGTATTAATCCATCACGGAGTACAAACTCAAGTATCATGCATATACATGAATTTCATAATTATATGGTTATACATTCTGTAAATATTTTCCTCACTTCCCCTTATTCGATGAAATAATACCACTACCAAAACTACTATGTTTAATTGTCTCCATGGATAATGAGTTTCCATTTTTCTATTACCACCTTCAAGGATAGTAATAAAAGAATTATTAAGACTAATAAATATTATAATAACTATATTATAACTTATTTTAGGTTTTGGAATAAAAATGTAAACTTTATTTTAAATAAAATTATAGTAATTCATAATGGTCAAACAACAGCAACAATAAACTAAAGAATTAGGACCAATGTTTTATAAAATGAATCATCCTCAACTTAGAAATAAAAATTATATATGGGACCCTTTATAATTATGTATTTTAAATAATACAACATTATTTCACATAAAGAGTTATATTATCATTTGATTATAGCATTTATAAACATATCCAATTTAACCAACTAGGAAACCATGAAACGAACAATCCCAAGAGAAAACAATTTGTTCTTTATAACTCATCAAAATATCCATAAAAATGTAATAAAATTGTAGTAAATAAATTATTTGAAGAATATTTTCTTCATTAATTAATTAATTATTCTAATTTTTTTATCCATGATGTTAAATGAAAGAGAATAATGTATAAAAAATATGGTAAGGGACTTTCCATAAAAATACTCAAACATTTTGTTGTAAAATTTTCAAAAACATTGATTCTCTCAAAACTATAATGAATGTGGTTCTTTTCCTACAATCATGACGCCTCTATTACAATATTACATGGATATTTTCAAAGAATATTTTTTCATTTATATGTGTGCATTTTCTTTTAAAATTATGTATTTTCATTATGGAATGTTTTTATGATGGAATTATTCATGGAATAATAAAATGTTCTTATTCATGGGAATTTATTATATTGATGGGTGGTTCCAATATAAACTAAATACTTTCAATTCATTGATATACCTCTAGTTTATCATGTATGTTGGAAAATGACTGAGTTTTTAATTACAATTGTAACTACATTGGTTATATCCATGTATAAATGTTAGGGTTATTTTATGATTGTTGTAAGGGTCACATAATATAGTAGCCATGATAGTTACATCATAAGTAAGAATGATAATAAAATTATACCCCAAGTCACCCAAAATTTTTATTCAATATTTATATGTTTCATATAAACTACATGTTTTCACAATGTATGTTTTTGGGAAAATTTAATGTAACTTTTAAAGGTGAGAAGCACATCTCTATGAAAATAATGACATTGGATTATAAGTATTCATATAAAAACAACTTCTTTCCTTACTATCATGTCCCATACTATGATTTTTGTGCTCATATCATGATTTAAAATATTTTTCATAGGGTTTAAGGATGTGTAGAAGAAGATAACAAGACATGTTGACTGTTGTGATAATTTTCTTGAAAAAAATTTATGTTATATTTTAATGGATTTTGTTTTATGGGTAATAGAGATACTGTGTAGAAGATTCAACATCTAATGTATGGAATTCGTATTTCTTATTTTTTCCAAAATTTCTATAACACTAAACCTGAAAAGATCTTAAAATGTAAGATAATTATTTCTTGGCTTAATACATGAGAATAATTTTCATTTAAGGCTATGTTATTATGGTATTATGGACATTATTTTATGATTTATTAAATTTATGGGTGTTAATATTATAACATATTTATTTTTTTCACGATTTTTAAATGATATTTGAAATTATAATTAACACGTATATTATAGTTAATCTATATACCCATAAAAATCTATAAACATGGACTATTATGATTTGAAATGATATGTAATGATTCATGCAAGTATGATATTTTGGATGGATACTAAATTAACAAATGTGAATGGGTAATTGAACTTGGTGAATCGATTGATTTATATTTAGTTCATCCCATGGAATGTCATATGTATATATAAACGTTACTATATTGGTTGAATTCCCCCACTATGATCCTTATATTTGAAGAAAAAATAAGATTCCTACATGTGAACATTTATGCCATTATTCCTATTATACATCATTTATAAGAACACATTAAAAAATGATGATTCGGTACTGTATTGGCCATTCAACAAATTATTTAAAAGAATAGTGTATTTGGATATTACATTATAGATTAATAAATTTTATCAGTTGATTATGTGAGTCAAAAGAAAATAATTTATATTCATTGATGACTTAAATGTTATATAACCACGTAGTATAGTAAATTTTCTAGTTGTTAATAAGATTAAATGATTTTAAGAATACTAGATTTAAATTTTTTCATATATCACTGTTAACCCAAATATAATAGAAATCATAAATATATTATAATATATTTAGATGATTGATATATTATTAATTTATTATTATATTTATATTTATTAATAATTTTATAGCTACTAATCACTATTTTATGATTTTTAATTTGGAATATATAAATATTTTTAATTCTAAAACATGTTATGTAATTAATTTTTTTCAAACTATTACTGTATTTAATTGAAAATTATATAATAAATAAATAATAAAATTTTCATTAAATTAATAAAGGTAAAATTAATAAATTAATAAAAAAATAAAATTTAAAATAATATAATTAAATCGTTCAATAAAATTTCATTATAAAACTGAACAAAATTCACCCCTTAGTAAATTCATAAGAAATAGAGAGTTTTATTTATTGAATATCATTTGTAATTTATCTTAAATAATGAAAATATTATAATTTTTTTCATTACTTGACATCAACAATAACACATCCTTCTAAATATCAATAGTTTCTCTATGAATCAAGAATATTTATTTTTAGTCACTTTATGATCAACATAATTTTCTAGGCATTTATTTTATTATAATATAACATATATATATATAATCATGAAAAATATATATAATCATTTATCATGATAAAAAATTCACATCGTTATATAATTTTGTATTTAAAATAAATTATCTCGCAATATATATTGATAATCCTATAATTTTTAAGCAGGGTTATCAACTGATATTCATAATCAAGACATCATGTCATAACCTTACCCTATTATTTTTACATCATTAACTACATTTGTTATTCTGTATTAATTGATTTGATATATTCCCATAAAAATTACCTGTTTCTTAATCATACATTTTTACCACATTACCAAGCCATTAAATTACTATTAATTATGCATTCCAAACTCAATGTACTAATCAAGTAACAATATTACCTCATCCAACTTAAATATATTTGAATCCTTTCAAAATAAATATTAACAAAATAATCAGTCCAAAAAAATATCCCATTACAATCTTTTCCTTCTCAATCCTTTTAAATTCTTCCAATCTCCTCAAAATTAATATTCGAACCCAATCCTTAAATGAAACATTAACCAGAGACTTATTTAATTGAATTCGATACTTAATAACTTAAAATATATATATATATATATATAAACATATTATATATCTCTTGGCCACAAAAAGACTTGTTGAATATGGTTTATTGATAGAATAAATATTTTTTTAATATTTAATTGACACTTCCTTTTATGATGGGAATTGTAAAAAAAATATATATTTAAATAATTTTTTATCAATGGTTGATATTATTATAAAAAATGATTTTAAAATGATATTGGGGCATGACTCATTTGATGTGGATTAATTATGTTTAATAAAATATGAGATGTGTAACAAATATAAATCAAGATGGTATTTTATTTTTAAATATAATATATTTATAATTAAATTAATTTAAATAAATTTAAGGACATAAATATGATCTTTTAATATATAATAATTCTCATTGAAAATATATATGATATATTAAAATTTTATGTGATGGATGTTTTTGTTTATGAATAACCAGTTATCTATATTTCTTATATATAGAGTGTTTTTCAGGGATATAGAAATTCACAATTCATAATATCAAGTGATCTGGTCATTAATAATTTAATTAGATAATATATTTTGACTCCCTTAAATTAAAAATACAATGTTACACTATATATATTTGATTTTAGGAAATAAGTTACAATAGTCGAGTTTATAAGTCTTTAAAGAAGTTAGGGCTTGTGGTATTAACTGATAAATTATATATTTATACAATTAAATTACACCTCCACATATATTTAACATTAAAAAATTATATTATGATTATTAAAATTTTATTTTAATAAACTAATCGAATCATTATTTATTTATCATAATTTTTTTTACCAGAAAATAGTTTAAAAACATCATAGTAATTTTGATGATATTTGGTGATTAACCAAGTTCTTGGATATTGCATTATTGTGAAGAATATTGTTTATAATATGTGATAAATTATTGTGATTCCATATCCACATATTATTTTACAAGTTTGTATTTTATATGAATAAATGGTCACTAATTATATCTATTTATATAAAAAATTAGTTATGTTTTGGTTAATTTTTATTTATAGTATGATATTTAATATGACCTAATAACATTGTATATAAATTATATCCAAATAATAATTAATCATATAATATATTTTTTTGAAAACATGAATATGAAAAATTTTCAAGGGATCCAAAAGAAAATATATTCTATAAAATATATTTTTTTATATATGTTTTTTGATAAGATAATTTTATATATTTATTTTATTTCTAATGTTATAGATTTCATATATAGGATATGTGTCAAAGACATTCATAGATTTGTTTTACCATTCTAAATATTATAATGGATATTTGTGTTTAAGGGTTATATGTATTTTATAATTAGATCAATAAACAATGTGATCCCAACTAAGGGGGTATTCTAGAATATTTAGAAAATATGATTATAATTTATCGGTTTCATTAGTACAATATATATTAATGTAATATTAATTAGATTTCAATTGTCAATATAGTTTATAATAGCCATAGATTCATCTCAAAAAGTGAATTTAAAAGTTATTGTATGTATTAAGATTATGATAAAAGAAAATAGAAATTTTTTTGGAGATAGAATTTCAAAATACAAAATAAATAAAAAATAAAATAATTTTTTTGTCTATTTTCATTTCAATTTAGAATGTAGGAGGATTTAAAATAATGGTAATTATAAATATGTTATGAGAAATTGAAGGTTTATTTATTCATAAAATTTTATTTCAAAAAATGTATTTTAATAAACATGGATTAGTAGAGATCATATTTATCCTTTATCCCATAAAAATAGAGATATCATAATATATACATGATTTAATTAAATAATATCTATGATAAATCCATAATTATCAATATAAATACATTATATGTAAAAAAAATATTACAAGATAGATATGTCGAAACTAATATATCTCAAATAAATAATTACATTATACTCACTCTAAATTTAAATTATATATGAAATAAAAAAATTTAATGTAAATTAAGATACAAAAATATTATATTCAAACTAAAAATTTATAATGATAAATCTGAACTATGATATAATATTGAATCAAATAGTAGATAAATGATGTGACATGCAACTTAATAAAAATGTGTAGTTTATGTATAATGGATATAGAGATTTTTCCACCTATAGAGACTTGGAGGAGGCTTCAATGGATCTCCCTCATCAACTTAGTTATTACAATATTTGTAAGTAAATCATCAACATTTATTTAAAAAAATACATATAATGAATAAAATAGATTTTTTTAATATATAAAAGACCCTTATGATTTATCAAATGTTAAAATGTAGAGCCCATTGAGTTTGAAAATTAAAAACTTTTATTTCAGGATTCCTCATGGTATGACTTGTGAGGAAAATATTTTACTACCATAATATGAAATAAAATAACTCATTACATACTATATATTTAATAAATCCAAAAAATTATATGGTGAAGATATGAGATCAATAATATAATATAGTGATAAAATAACAAACTATCCTATTGAGAATGACTATTTTCTATATTAAATATTTTCGCAATGTGATGGGGCAGAAAATGGTTAATTATGATATCTATTATTTAAGATTGTTATAAATTATTTATTAGTCTAAGGTAAGAATTTTTGTAAAATATCAATGTTGAATAAAAAATATATTTATTATAAATAAAATATATACCTCAAAGCATAATTAGATAATTGATTAAATGAGTGAAATGATATTTTATGATATTTTTGGACATATGAACTATCTAAAGGATAGGTCTACACTTGTGATATACATATGATTCTGGAGTATTTAAATATGACCATTAAATTAATATTGGAGATCATGTTTCATATTGTATGTGGTATAATAGACTATTTATATAAAAATGGTATTTTTCATAATGTTTAATTAGGTATGCGGCACAATCATTTTACTTGATAGATGTAAAAAAATATAATGATGAATTATAATTGATGAAATCATTATATTATTGGAAATAAATTAATAAATAATTATGTGAGAATTGGTATATATAAAATATTGTGAGTCAGGTTCGAAGGAAATATTGATGAATATTATTTCATGAATATACATTGTTTCAATATGTGTTTGTTTATAAAAAAAAATCATATATATCATTGATTTAAATATTCATGTATCGAATGATATTTTCTAAAAATGAAATGAATGAATTATTTTAAATTACATATTATGATAGGTGATAAAATTAGTTTAAATTTTGTATAAGGAGTTTTTATAGAATCAAGTTTATCATATGATGAAATGAGTTCGTATTAATATAAAATGGGTACAAATAGTGTTACTACAATCCTTTATTCAGAAAAAATCATAATAATTTTTTTTATTAAAATTAAGTTTGTTGTTAGTATCAAAATACATTTTTGTAATTTCACTTTGAATCATATGAAATGATATATATGTTATTTTTTTTGAGGTGAAATATTTCATATTTTTCATTATGCAGAATAATTGGTATATTTTAGTATTTATAACACATCTAGTTACAAATTAAAGGATTATTATGTAAGAAATGATACTTAAATATATAAGGAAATCATATTAGTCAACCAGATGGTATCTATTTGGGAACCAGTAGGTTACCTATGGTCAAAAAATTACTATTCCATGTACTTATTTATTTATTTTTATTGGAAATATATATATATATATATATATATATTAACTATTTGGTTGGATGTTTCATTGGGGGCATATATTCTCATTTTTATCTTACTTAAGTTGATATTTTCTTTTAATAATCTTTCATAGTAGTAGATTTCTGATTTTCTAATATTGGTGGGTCATTGAAAAATATCCCAAGGTTATGAACTATATAATTTTCAATTTCATAATCCATTTAATATAAGATCACTAAAAATTGTTCTTTAATCCCAATTGAAATTTTTTATTTTATTCGTTCAATATGTTCATTATAGGTATATTATTGAATTTAAAATTCTTTAATTGCAATCTAGTTATGGGAACTATTCCACATATTATAAATTATCCTTAGAATTATATATTATTCTTGTTCTCAGAATATAAATTTGACCCAGAGGACAATAATGATGATCTTTGGTTTTAAAAAATTATTAAACATTTTAGTATCTCAATTTGGGTTGGGATAAGAATTATTTGATGGGAAGAAGGTGATATGTAAAGAGGAACACTATTTTTATAGGCGGAGAATTATGAAAAATTATTGTTTACTGGAACAAATCAATCAAATACAAAATATAAAATAAATAATGATGAACATTGATCTACAATAGGTATGTTTGATGGTGTCTATGAGTATTATGTTTGAAACATTAGGGTCAACTAAATGAATTATATTTAAATATATTTTTTATGTAGATAATGTATGGAATTTTGAATTATTATAGACTAACATAGGGACATGGTAAATATATTATCGTTTATAGATACCTGATCAAAGAATCATGGTATATGGTCCATGCATATAAGGAGTTTGGAATAAGTATTATTGTACATGGGCCTTGGGGTCTTGTAGTAAGAAATACTCCATCATTGATTGTAGAATATGGGGTTATAATATGTTAATTAGAGGTTAGGGAATCTTAAACACGGAAACATGGAATCCAAACTAGTGGTTATAAAAGGTATAACATTTGTGTCATTCCCATACTGACAATTGAGGGTGAATTCTATTTTGATACATTTTCTTTTTAAAATGACATATATAAGAGTTCTATAAAATTATTTTATCAATTTTCAATATTTTTAAATGAACAAGATAATAGATAATGACTGTTTTCATTTAAATTGAACCATGTAACTTATCATATATAACAAATAATAATTGATACATTAATGGACTATTAATATTCAATATTGAATCAATGTACCCCCTCTATATACCAACATTTTTGGTTAAAAAAAAGATAATGGTACATGATATAAGTAAGAGTAATATTCATTTGATTGGGGATGATGGTTTTTTATTGAAAAAATAAGAGTTGGGTTTATAGGGAAAATAATATTCACTCAATGTTGTATTTATTTGTTTGGGTTATTTTAGTTAATTATGTATATATGACGTGCCTTTCGAATTATATATATAATATTACAATATTTATTCAGCTGGTAAATAAATATAGAATTCCTTTCTGAATTTATTTGTTATTTAAATGATTTAATTTATCTCAGAAGATTAATAGTACTATGTTGTTGTATGGAGTATTATTATTATTTAGGAATTTATAGTTTGGATATTTACAGAATGGTCTCCCCATCATATATATGAGTCCATTTGAATTCCTTTGGGAAACATATTTGAATTCCTATGAAGATATATTTCTCAAAGGAATTCAAATATATTATATTTTAGTGAGCTCATTATATGGTCAATTCCCCACTATAATGTTGGGATTTGGTCCATAAGTAAACGATGTGTTTCTATTTTCATTTTATAATTAAAAATTTAGATAAATAGTCCAATAATTAAGGAAACATTCCTAATAGGATTTTTATTTTATTATAAAGAATAATTGTGGTAAAAACATGATAAAAAATATAACGTATTGTGAGAAGGATAAATTTGATCAGTTACATATTGATTTATTATTTATAATTCATGTATGAGTATATCTATATATTCATATCACTCTAATTTGTTGACCATGTTTATAATACAATTATAACACATAAAGCATGATCATCATCATCGAGAACCATATCATATCTACTAAATAACAAGAGTGAGTAAATCCTAGAAATTATATAATTTCATGAGTGTTATATAATATTCTACATCAATCTATAATTGTGTTTTGTTTGAGATTGTATGTAGAAAATGATAATGAGAAAACTGTTCAACTGTTGGGGTTCTTGTAACCAATATTCCACCATATCTCAATGCTAGAATAATCACATATGGGGCCTCATTCATTATTTCATCCAGATACATTTATAATAATAAAATATTCATGGTATTTTAAAGGATCATAGTTTATTCATAAATAGATGAAAAATTGTGATTGATGATATGTATGGAAGTAAGTAATGATAATAACAATATTAGAGTTTCTATGTTTTTTGTAGAAGGATATTAGTATATAGAAGGTGAATATGATTCCATATTTTTTTCTTATCATGGAAATTATAGATATATCTTAGAATGGTGTAAAACTTTATGAATTTGGGATAACTAACACACATATTAAAAAAATATTTATGATATTAAGAGTGTGATAAATGAACTACACTCATATTTAATGAATTATTAGTTTACATGATTGATTTGTAAAAACATATCTAATTGGATATAGATAAAACACCATGAAATTCATGACGGAGACCATATGGTAAATGATTTTGGATTATTGGAATGTCTTTCTAATATTATGGATGACTGAATAGGATGAGGTGATTAAGCATATAAATTAATTTTATAGATAAAATAATCGATATAAATTAATTAATATTGATATGTTCATTATGATACCATAGTGATGAATAGATTGATTAGGATTCCATAAGAAAATTTTTATTCCAATATTTATACCCTTGATGTTTAATTATTTCTTTAGTGAAACTTTGGTATAATCAATATTTTTTTATAAAAAATTTGATTGGGAATCAGTTTTTCTTACATAAAAAAATAAAATTCAAAATAGTGAAATTATATATAGTTTCAAAGATTTGAATTATCATAATGTAAGGAAGTCTCATTATGTGGAAAACAATGTAAAAGAAACATCCACATATTAAAAAATGTACATTATCATTTTATTAATGAATAAAATGACGAAAATGTAAATACAAGATAAAATAGTCTTTAAGTATTCAAATTGTGGAAGAATTCTGTTCTTTTTAAATAGTTTCTAGGATATTGATCATTATGAGGACATTAAAGATTAACCTAGAATAACATTGAGTAAAAATATGGTGGAATGTTGTTATAATATTGGATTGTGTACTGATATAGAAGGAATTCCGATCACATTTAGGTAAATTACCATCACCTATATACATGTTGCAATATATTCGGATTGGAAAAAGAGAGAGGATAAAATGCCTACATTGTTTATTAATATGTAATTCCCCCTTAATTATCACTATTTGGAAGAATATAATTATAGTAACGTGGGTAACATTTAGAAAGTGTAATAGATTGTGGTTTACATTAGGATTGATAACTCTATCAGATTTAAAGGAAAATTGAATCTTTAATGAGAAATGAAATTATTATAACAGGAAAAATAATCATTAAATAAATTTATTCATGAAAAAATGGTGAAAATACCATTAATATGGATATATATTTCTTATACAAGATGGTTGAACTCAATATTGTCCATGATACAATTGAAAATATGATGAAATTTATAAAAAATAATTGAATAAGAAGACTTTATGTTAATTTTGGGGAAACATTTTGATAAAAACAAATTCTTGAAATATTTCCACTAATTGAATTTTAAAATTTTTATAAAAAACAAAATTAGTATTCTATATTGACTATTAATTGTGTAGATTAACCCATTTAACATAGAAATTTCCTTATGGCACCCAAATATGTTTCATTAGACACAAAATAATGTAGTCTATATTATAGTTGGTATAAAAATATTTAAAGAAGGTGATAAATTTAATTAAAAAGAGAATGAACTCAATGATATCATACGATGATGTTCTTAAAATTCCAAAAATAATTTGTTTCCTATGAATGGTATTAGTGATGGTAACTCTAAAGGGACATCCTTAAGAAAGGATGGTTCCACAATTTCTAAAAATTTCATAATGAAAAATAAAATTTAATAACATATGAATAATTATTGAAAACAATTTGATGAATAATATTTCTAATAGGGGATATTTTCCATTCAAGGAAAATGATGGTTTTATGGTGTATATAGATACAAAAACTGTATAATATTATATAATTTCTATCATAAATAATTTAATAGAAGACACAAACATATAAGGATTCATCCTGGTGTTCTGTAGATTATATAACGTCATAATAAAATGGTATAATTTCATAAGGCGTTTAATTTTATTGATAAAACATATATGTGGTGTGACAAAAAATTTGACATCAGTACTACCTCTTTCATTAGTTTACCAAAGAAATTTAAATGGAATTATTACATCAAATAAATCAATTAGAGGATCAGCGGAGATAAAAAAATATTATTAGAGGTGGCAAAAAATGCATAAAAATGGAAATCCATTTATAAATGAGATTTTTTTCACCACACAAATGAACAAGAATTAAAATTTTAAGAGTTATGATGCAGAAGTTCATACCGTCTAATATAATGTATTATTCAGAGTTAATATAGATTGAAGAAATTTTTTTTCCATGAAATATAAATTCAAAAAAATTATATTTTTCTATCACTACGGGAAAAAAACTTTTTCCACAGGTTATTTGCAATGGTATAATTTGCCGTCGCAAATAGCCTAGTCTAGAGATTATTTGAGACAAGGGGTCGTTCAATCGCAAATACCTTGTTATTTGCGACATGTTTTAGTTGCCCATCAAAAAATGTAATGTGTGGTTTGGCCCGCTTTTTGTGCCAAACCGTTGGAAGATTATTTGCAAGGGTAGGAATATTCCCCTCGCAAATAGTTCATCACTCGGAGGTATTTGCGGCGGGTCCCGTTGCAAATACCTGGTGATGGTAAATGGTTTTTTTGGGACAGGAAGGTTATTTGCGACGGGAAAATTCTCTCATCGCAAATGGTTCGTCGATCGGAGGATATTTACGATGGGTCCGGACACAAATATATGGCGGCAGTAAATGGGTTTTTGCGACGGGATAATGACCCATCGCAAAACGTGTGTCGGTAGGTGTCTTATGTGACATGCCCCGTCATAAATACCCTTTTAACCGCCGACAGCAATTAATGCGGGCAAAAGTTTTTGCGACGAGCCCCATTGCGTAAAAAACCTGTTGCGATGGGAATACCGTCGCAAAAGGTCCCATCGCTTCTAATCTAACCTATATCTAGGTCAATCTGTTTTTTCAAATCCTTCTCTCAATTCTCACTTAGTCTCGCTCTCTCAACCCTATTTTCTGAGTGAGAATTTGTTTGAAGTAGTTTTTTTGACGAAAAAGTTTTCATGCTGTCTACAGTAATAGAAGATCAAGTTTAAAGGTATTTATGTTTTATTTAATTTAATATTTATATCATTTTTATGTTAATTTTAATTATTTTTGATTAGTTTTATTTTAATTAGATAAAAATTCTTTTTTTAATAGTAGTTATTTGTAATAATAAATTGAATGTATTTGTACTAATTTTTAATAAATAGGAATAATTAGTAATAAATATGAATAATTAGTAAAAAATATGAATAATTAGTAATAATTAGTAATAATTTTGAATAATTAGGAATTATTTGGAATAAATATTTAAAATTTTCAATAAATATTTATAATTAGCAACAAGTAGTAATAAATAGAAATAATTAGTAATAAATAAGAATAAATAACAACAAATACTAATAAATAGGAATAAATAGAAATAAATAGTATTAAATTGGAATAATTATGAATAAATATTAATAAATAGGAATAAATAGAAATATATATTAATAAATAGGAATAATTAATAATAAATATTAATAAATAGTAATAAATAGGAATAAATAGTAATAAATATGAATAATTAGGAATAAATAGTAATCATTAAAAATAATTCGTATTATTTAAAAAAAATTTGTAATAATTTGGAATAATTAGTAAAAATTAGGAATAATTATGAATAATTGGGAATAATTTGGAATAATCAGGAATAATAAATAATAATTAGGAATAATTATGGATAATTAGGAATAAATATTTATAATTAGCAATAAATATTAATAATTGCAAATAAATAAGAATAATTAGAAATAAATAGTAATAATTAGTAAAAATTAGCAATATAGATAAATAATTAGTAATTAATAGAAATAAATAATAATAAATAACATTAAATATGAATAATTTGTAATAAATAGGAATAAATATTATTAATTAGGCATAATCAAGAATAAATATTTTTAATTAGCAATAAATAGGAATAATTACGAATAAATATTTATTATTAGCAAAGAATATGAATAATTAAAAATTAAATTGTAATATTTAGAAATAAATAGTAATAAGTAAGAATAATTAAGAATAAATAAGAATAATTAGGAATAATTATGAATAAATTGTAATAAATAGGAATTATTAGTAATAAATAGGAATAAATAGTAATAAATAGTAATAAATACTAATAAATAGGAATAGATAGGAATAAATAGTAGTAAATAGAAAAAATTAGGAATAATTAGGAATACTTAGAAATAAACAGAAATAATTACAAATAATTAAGTATAATTAGGAATAATTAGAAATAATTAGGAATAAATATGAATAATTATGAATAATTATGAATAATTATAAATAATTAGGAATAATTATGAATAATCAAGAATAAATATTTATAATTAGAAATAAATAAGTATAATAATATATAAATAGTAATAATTAGAAATAATATGTAATAATTAGAAATAAATATTAATAAATAGAAATAAATAATAATAAATACTAATAAATATGAATAATTCAGAATAATTAGTAATAAATATGAATAATTAGAAATAAATAGTAATAAATAATAATAATTAGTAATAATTAATAATAATTAGTAATAATAATGAACAATTAAGAATAATTAGGAATAATGAAGAATAAATACTTATAATTAGAAATAAATAGGAATAATTAATAATAAATACAAATAAATAAGAACAATTTCTAATAAATAGGAATAATTAAGAATAATTAGGGATAATTAGGAATAAATAGAAATAATTATGAATAATTAGGAAGAAATATTTATAATAAGAAATCAATAGAAACAATTAAAAAAATAGTAATAAATAGAAATAAATAGTAATAAATAGAAGTAATTAGGAATAAATAGGAATGATTATGAATAATTTTGAATAAATAGTTTTAAATAGGAATAATTAATATTAAATAAGATTAAATAGAAATAAATAAAAATAAATTTTAATAAATAATTAAAATATAATGAAGATAATTAGATTTTAGTGAGCTCGTTATATAGTTGATTCCTCGCTATAATGTTGGGATTTGGTCCATAAGTAAAAGATGTTTTTCTATTTTCATTATATAATTAAAAATTGAGAGAAATAGCCCAATAATTAAGGAAACATTCCTAATAGGATTTTTCATTTATTATAGAGAATAATTGGGGTAAAAACATGATAAAAATATAAAGAAATGTGAGAAGGATAAATTTGATCAGTGTACATATTGATTTATTATTTATAATTCACGTATGAGTATATCTATATATTTGTATCACTCTTATTTGTTGACCATGTTTATAATACAATTATAACACATAAATCATGATCATCATCATTGAGAACCATGTCATATATAATAAATATCAAGAGTGACTAAAACCTAGAAATTATCTAATTTTATGAGTGTTATATAATTTTCTACCTCAATCCAAAACTATGTTTTGTTTGAGATTATATGTAGTAAATGGTAGTGAGAAAATTGTTCAACTGTTGGGGTTCTTGTAACCAATATTCCACCATATCTCAATGTTAGGATACTCACATATGGGCCCTCATTTATTATTTCATCCAGATACATTTCTAATAATAAAATATTCATGGTATTTTAAAAGATGATAGTTTATTCTTAAATAGATGAAAATTTGTGATTGATGATATGTATGGAAGGAAGTAATGTTATTAATAATATTGGAGTTACTATGTTATTGTAGAAGGATATTAGTATATGGAAGGTGAATATAATTCCATATTTTTTTTCTTATCATGGAAATTATAGATATGCCTCAGAATGGTGTAAATTTTTTTGAATTTTGGATAACTAACACACATATTAAAAAAATAATATTTATGCTATTATGAGTGTGATAAATGAATTACACTCATATTTAATGAATTATTAGTTTACATGATTGATTGGTAGTAACATATATAATTGAATATGGATAAAACACAATGAAATTGATTAGGGAGACCATATGGTAAATGATTTCAGAATATTGTAATGTCATTCTAATATTATGGATGACTGAATACGATGAGGTGATTAAGCATATAAATTAATTTTATAGATAAAACAATCGATTTAAATTCATTAATATTGATATGTTCATGATGATACCATAGTGAAGAATGCATTGATTAGGATTCCATAAGTAAATTTTATTCCAATATTTATACCATTGATGTTTAATTCTTTCATTAATGAAAATTAGGTATAATCAATATTTTATTATAAAAAATTAGACGGGGAATCTGTTTTTTATACATAAAAAAATAAAATTCAAAATAGTGAAATTATATATAGTTTCCAAGATTTGAATTATAATAATGTAATGAAGTATCATTATGTAGACACCAATGTAAAAGAAACATCCAGATATTAAAAAATGTACATTATATTTTTATTAATGATTGAAATAATGAAAATGTAAATACAAGATAAGATAGTCGTTAAGTATTCAAATTGTGGAAGGATTCTACTCTTTTTAAATAGTTTCTCTGATATTGATTATTAGGAGGACATTGAAGATTAACCTAGAATAACATTTTGTAAAAATACGGTGGAATGTTTTTATAATATAGGATTGTGTACTGATATAGAAAGAATGTCAATCACATTTAGGTAAATTACCATTACCTATATACATGTTGAAATATATTCAGATTGGAAAATCCAAAAAAGGATGAAATGACAACAATTTTTATTAATAAGTAATTTCCCTTTAATTATCTCTCTTTGGAAGAATAAAATTTTAGTAAAGTGGGTAACATTTATAAAGTGTAATAGAATTTGGTTTAAATTAGGATTGGTAACACTATCAGATTTAAAATAAAATAGAATCTTTAAAGAGAAATGAAAATATTATAAGAGGAAAACTAATCATTAAATAAATTTATTCATGAAAAAATGGTGAAAATACCATTAATATGGATATATATTTCTTATAGAAGATGGTTGATCTCAATATAGTACATGATACAATAGATAATATGATAAAAATTAAAAAAACAATAACTAAATAAGAGGACTTTATGTTTATTTTTGTTAAACATTTGGATAAAAACACATTCTTGAAATAATTCCACTTATTGGAGTTTGAAATTTTTATAAAAAAAATTAGTATTCTATATTGACTATTAATGTTGTAGATTAACCCATTTATCATGGACATTTCCTTATAGAACCCAAATCTGTTTCATTAGAAACGAAATAATGTAGTCTAAATTATGGTTGGTATAAAAATATTTGAAGGAAGGTGATAAATTCAATTAAAAAGGGAAGGAACTCAATGATATCATTGGAAGTAGTTCTTAAAATTACAAATATAATTTTATGCCTATGAATGGTATTAGTGATGGTAACTGTAAAGGGACATCCTTAAGAAAGAATGGTTCCCCAATTTATAAAAACTTCATAAAGAAAAATAAAATTTAATAACATATGAATAATTAATGAAAACATTTTGATGAATAAAATTTCTAATAGGGGATATTTTTCTTTCAAGGAAAATGATGGTTTTATTATGTATATAAATACAAAACTATTTTATATTATATAATTTCTATCTAAAATAATTTAATAGAAGACACAAACATATAATGAATCATCCTCGTGTTCATGTAGATTATATAACCTCATAATGACATGGTCTAATTTCATAAGGCGTTTAATTTTCTTGAGATAAAAAATATGTGGTGTCACAAACAGTTTGACATCATCACTACCTCTTTCATTAGTTTACCAAAGAAATTTAAATGGAATTATTACATCAAATAAATCAATTAGAGGATCAACGGAGATAAAACAATAGTATTAGAGGTGCCACAAAATGCATGAAAAATGGAAATCCTTTTATAAATGAGATTTGTTTCACCACACAAATGAACAAGAATATATAGTTTAAAAGTTATGATGCAGAAGTTCATACAATCTAATATAATGTATTATTTAAAGTTAATGTAGAATGAATAAATTTTTTTTCCAAGAAATATAAATTCAAAAAATTTATATTTTTCAATCACTACTGGAAAGAAACTTTTGCCACAGGTTATTTGCAATGGTGTAATTTCCCGTTGTAAATAGCCTAGTCTAGAGATTATTTATGACGGGGGGTCGTTCTGTCGCAAATAACTTCTTATTTGCGACTGGTTTATGTGGCCCAGTGCAAAATGTAATGTGCGGTTTGGAGCGGTTTGCGTGCCAAACCGTGGGAAGAGTATTTGCGAGGGTAGGAATATTCCCGTCGCAAATAGTTCGTCGCTCGGAGGTATTTGCGACGGGTCCCATTGAAAATACCCGGTGACGGTAAATTGTTTTTTTGGGACAAGAAGGTTATTTGCGACGAATAAATTCCCCAATCGCAAATGGTTCGTCGCTCTGAGGGTATTTGCGACGGTTCCTGTCGCAAATATCTGGTAGCAGTAAATGGGTTTTTGCGACAGGATGATGCCCCGTCGCAAAACGTGTGTCGGCAAGTGTCTTTTGTGACGGGTCCCGTCCCAAATACCCGTTTAATCGCCGACAACAATTTATGCAGGCAAAAGTTTTTGCGACGAGCCCCATCACAAAAAAACCCCTGTTGCGATGGGAATGCCATCGCAAAAGGTCCCGTCGCAACTAATCTAACCTATATATACATCCATCTGTTTTTCCAAATCCTTGTCTCAATTCTCACTTTATCTCTCTCTCAACCCTATTTTAAGAGTGAGAATTTGATTGAGTTAGTTTTTTTTGACGAAAAAGTTTTCAAGCTGTCTATATCAATAGAAGATCAAGTTTAAAGGTATTTATATTTTATACAATTTAATATTTATTTCATTTTTTTTTGTTAATTTTAACTATTTTTGATTAGTTTTATTTTAGTTAGATTAAAACTGTTTTGTTAATAGTAGTTATTTGTAATAATAAATTGAAAGTATTTGTAATAATTTTTAATAAATAGGAATAATTAGTAATAAATATGAATAATTTGTACAAAATATGAATAATTAGTAAAAATTAGTAATAATTTGGAATAATTATGAATAATTAGGAATAATTTGGAATAAATAGGAATAAATATTTATAATTGGCAATAAATATTTATAATTAGCAACAAATAGTAATAAATTGAAATAATTAGTAATAAATAAGAAAAAATATAAACAAATACTAATAAATAAGACTAATTAGAAATAAATAGTAATAATTAAGAATAAATATTAATAAATATTAATAAATAGGAATAAATATTAATAAATAGAAATAATTACTAATAAATAGGAATAAATAGTAATTAATAGGAATAATTATGAATAATTAGGAATAAATAGTAATCATTAGAAATAATTAGTAATAATTAAGAATAATTTGCAATATTTTGGAATAATTAGTAATAATTAGGAATAATTTTGAATAAATTGGAATAATTTGGAATAATCATAAATAATTAGAAATAATTAGGAATAATTAGGGATAATTAAGAATAAATATTTATAATTAGCAATAAATATTCATAATTGCAAATAAATCAGAATAAATAGTAATTATTAGTAATAATTAGAAAAAATTAGCAATATAGAGAAATAATTAGTAATAAATAGAAATAAATAATAATAAATATAATTAAATATGAATAATTTTTAAAAATAGAAATAAATAGTATTGATTAGGAATAATCAAGAATAAATATTTATAATCAGCAATAAATAAGAATAATTAGGAATGAATATTTATTATTACCAACCAATATGAATAATTATAAATAAGTAGTAATAATTAGAAATAAATAGTAATAAGTAGGAATAATTAATAATAAATAAGAAAAATTAGGAATAATTAGGAATAAATTGTAATAAATAGGAATAATTAATAATAAATTGTAATAAATAGTAATAAATAAAAATAAATAGTAATAATTAGGAATAATTAGGAATAAATACTAGTAAATATAAATAATTTTTAATAATTAGGAATAATAAGAAATAAACAGAAATAATTTGGAATAATTCGGAATAATTTGGAATTATTAGAAATAATTAAGAATAATTAGGAATAATTAAGAACAATTATGAATAATTAGAAATAATTATGAATAATTAAGAATAATAAAGAATAAATATTTATAATTAAAAATAAATAAGAATAATAATAAATAAATAGTAATAATTAGAAATAAAAAGTAATAATTAGAAATAAATAGAAATAAATAGATATAAATAATAATAAATACGAATAAATATGAATAATTCGGAAAAATAAGAAATAAATAGGAATAATTAGAGATAAATAGTAATAAAAAGTAATAATTAGTAATAATTAGTAATAATTACAAATAATTACGAATAATTAGGAATAATAAGGAATAAATACTTATAATTAGCAATAAATAGGAATAATTAATAATAAATACTAACAAATAAGAATAATTACTAATAAATAGGAATAATTAGGAATAATTAGGGACAATTAGGAATAAATAAAAATAATTATGAATAATTAAGAATAAATATTTAAAATTAGCAATAAATAGAAATAATCAGAAATAAATAGTAATAACTAGAAATAAATAGTAATAAATAGGAATAAATAGGAATAAATAGGATTAATTAAGAATAAATTTGAATAAATAGTTTTAAATAGGAATAATTAGTCCAAAATAAGATTAAATAGTAATAAATAAAAATAAATATTAATAAATAAGAATAATTAGGAATAAATAGTAATAAGTAGAAATAATAAGTAATAATTAGGAATACATGGTAATTATTAAGAATAATTAGAAATAATTAGGAATAATTAGGAATAATTAGAAATAATTAGGAATAAATATTAATAATTAGCAATAAATAAGAAAAATTTGAAATAAATATTAATAATTAGAAACAAATAGTAGTAAATAGAAATAATTAGTAATAAATAGGATTAAATAATAATAAATACTAATAAATAGGAATAATTTGGAATAATTAGTAATAATAGGAATAATTTTAAATAAATTGTAATAAATATTAATAATTAGTAATAATTAGTAATAATTAGTAATAATGAGGAATAATTAGGAATAATTAAGAATAATTAGGAATAAATATTTATAATTAGAAATAATTAGCCATTAATAGTAATAATTTGAATCAAAAAGTAATAAATAAAAATAATTAGTAATAAATAGTTATAATTAAAAAATTTTGAATAATTCGGTATATATACTAATAATTAGGAATAAATAGAAATAAATTGGAATAATTAGTAATAAATAAGTATAAATAGTAATAAATAGGAATAAATAGTAATAAATACGAATAAATATGAATAAAAAGGAATAAATATAAATAATTAGGAATAATTTGTAATAAATAGAAATAATTAGAAATAATTATAAATAATTAGGTATAAATAGTAATAATTAAGAATAATTTGGAATAACTAGGAATAATTAAGAATAATTAAAAATAAATGTTTATAATTAGAAATTAATAGTAATAAATAGAAATAATTAGTCATAAATATGAATAAATAATAATAAACACTAATAAATAGGAATAATTAGCAATATATAGTAATAAATAGTAATAAATATGAAAAATTAGAAATAAATAGTAATAAATATTAATAATTAGTAATAATTAATAATTATTATTAATAATTTGAAATAAATATTAATAATTAGAAATAAATAGTAATAAATATGAATATTTTAGAATAATTACGAATAATTAGGAATAAATATGAATAAATAGGATTTATTAGTAATAAATATGAATAATTGGTAATAAATATAAATAAATAGTAATAAATAGATATAATTAATAATAACCACGAATATGTAATAGTAAATACTAATAAATAGGAATAATTAGTAATAAATAAGTATAATTAAAAATAACTATTAATAATTAGGATTAATTAGAAATAAAATTGGATAAATATTTATAATTAGCAATAAATTCGAATAATGATAAAAAATAGTAATAATTAGAAATTAATAGTAATAAATATTAATAAGTAGTAATAAATTGGAATAATTTGCAGTAAATATGAATAATTAGGAATAAATATGAATAAATCTGAATAATTAGTAATAAATAAGAATAATTAGTAATAAATATGATTAAATAGTAATAAAGATAAAAAATTAATATGAAATATGAATATATATTAAAAAATAGAAATAAATAGAAATATTTAGGATTAAATTGTAATAATTAAGATTAATTAGTAGTAATTAGGATTAATTAGTATTAAATAGTGATAATTAGAAATAAAGAGTAATAATTAGAAATAAATAGTAATAAATAGTAATAAATAGTAACAAATAGTAATAATTAGTGATAATTAAGAATAATTAGTAATAAATAATAATATTTAGAAATAAATAATAATAAATAAGAATAAATAGGAATAAAAAAGAACAAATAGGAATAATTTCTAATAACTTGTAATAACTTGGCACAATTTCTAGTGGATTGACGTCACTTCTTTTACTCGATGACTTTTCTACTTTCAACATTCATCGACTCAAATCATTATAAAAAGTATGTTTCTATATATGCATTTCCAATATCGTATACACGAGTTTGAATATGCATTAGTAAGACCACATTTTTCATAATGTGTTCAGGTGGTGACTATTGCAAGAAGATGAATATTCGATGAAAATGGGTCTCTTTTGTCGGACAGTTCATTAACTTGTGTCTTTCTCACACTGAAATCACAATGAAGAAACTGATCAGAGGTATACTTATACATTCTCATTTACATTAGAATGAATATTTGTACCTCCAAGAAGATTCTTCATTTTGATTTCATTGTGAGAAAGATGCACCTAAATAAGCCTTCAGACAAAAGAGTAGCCATTAATCCACTGGAAATTGTGTTGCCTAAATTTAATGGTAATTATTAAGAAGTAGTTTAAATTAATTATCATCTTTTTTCATATAGAGTTTTTATAATTTCAAATTTTTCAAAAATAGTGATGATTTATTTTTTATAGAAAAACATGGAACAAGGAAATTGACATCAGCCATTATTAAATTATCACGCTTGGAGAAATTAGCGCATAAATCCAAATGGTTTTGATTTTAATCCTGTATATATTAAGGTTGTTGAATATTTCTTATCATTTTCATTATCAAAACAAAAATATGTTTCAGAATGCACAATTAAGTGTCCTTGTAAAAAATGTGCTCTGAGAACGTTTGACACATTTGACAAGGTTAGAGGATATCTCTTGTGGTTTGGTTTTTAACTAGATTATGTTTTTTTGGTATCAACACGGTGATCATAGTACTATAAAAGATACTAATAACTTGATTATGGATCCATCACAGTTTTAAAATTTAGTACATAATGTTGCAGGTTCATTTATTCAACTAACTGAAACTCAAGATGATAATTATTTAACTCCTGAGTTGGCACCATCTGGATTTTATGAGTTGTTAAGGTCTACTGATGATGCATTATATCTTTGTTGCAAGATATGAAAATTAGAAGTGGTTTGAAAATTTATAGCTATTAAATTAGATAATGCAATTTCGAGCAACTGTTTTGATGAGATATTTTATTTAGTTAAAAGACTGTAACCTGATGAAAATGTGTTACCTGTAAATTTCTCTGAGAGCAATAGGTTGGTTCATAATCTAGTCCTTAGTTATCTGAAGAATCATACATTTCCAAATGATTGAATCATATATTCTGGTGAAAATGATACAGTGGATAGTTTTCCCACATGTGGATAATTGAGGTATAAAGAAGCTTAACAAGGGAATTTTAGATCGATTCCAGTAAAACCGATGAGATATTTCCCTCTAAGACCCAGTTTGTAGTGTTTATTTATGTCTCAGAACACAGATTGAACAATGTCATGGCATAAAACCAAGATATCAACTAATAAAAGTTTGAATCATCCCTCTTATGTTGATTCATGGAAACATTTTGACATTATGAACCATTCTTTCGTATTAGAAGACCTAAAAATGTGATGAGGTCATTATACTAATGGTTTCTGTATGTTTGGTTCTTATGGAAGTCAATATTCATGTTCTCCTTTCTTTATAACTCCCTACAATTTACTTCCATTGATGTTGATGAAGTGTCCCTATATCATTTTGACTCTATTAATCCCAGGACATCTGAAAAAGAATATTGATTTTTATTTGAAGCCATTGATTAATGAGTTAAATTCATTATAGAGTGATAGTGTTAGTATATATGATGTTGTTGCAAAAAATAATTTCATATTAAATTATTAATTGATGTAGATGATTAGTTACTTTACAGCATTTGATATGTCATCTGGCTGGAGTACACATAGTCTGAAATCATGTCCTTACAGTATAAAAGACAACAAATCCTTTATGTGCGTAAATGGAAAAAAACCCTTCTATTATTACTATCACCATACATTTCTTTCAACCAATCATACTTTTCGTTGGAAAAAATATCATTTGAGAAAAGGTACAATTGAATGGGATTAACCTCCAAAGATGATCTCACGTATATAGTTACAATCAGTTATATTTTCATTACCTCCCTTCATATTGGGGCCAACAGTAAACCAATAGAAAATTGATTGCTTTGGGAATGAACATAATTGCATAAAATGAATAATTTTTTCGGATATTCAATATTGGTTTGATTTGTTGGTCCGCTACATGTTGGATGTCTTTCATATTGAGAGGAACAATTTTGATAATTTCTTTTATACAGTTTAGAATACACCAAGTAAGACCAAAGATTCTATAAAGGCACAATTAGATCTAGTCCATATTTGCAGGTGACCAAAATTTAAACTATTTGAAAATGTCATATCATAGAGGTTAATAAATCCAAAATCAGCTTATAAATTTTCCTAAGAGAGATGCTTTTTATTTTTTCTGTAGATTGCAGATTTTAGACTTCTTGATAGCTGTGCTTCCAATTTGGGATGATTTGTTAAGAAAGATTATATTACCTGATTAAAAAGTCCTGATTTTCATGTTATAATGGAATAACTTATTCCGATTGGATTTAGAGGACTTTTGAATTCTATGATTTGGGATTCTATAAGAGACATATCATATTTTTTTCGAGACATTTGTGCAGCGACAATAGACTATGATTCCCTAAGAAAACCGGATGAAGTTGTTGTTGTAATTATATGTAAACTGGAAAAAATATTTCCACCGGCTTTCATTGACTCAATGGAACATCTGATATTACATTTTCCACATGAAGCTAAATGTGGAGGTCCTGTAAAATTTCGATGGATTTACCCATTAGAGAGGTGCATATAGAAATTGTAGAAAAAAGTACATTACAAATAATCAGTGGAAGGATCAATTGTTGCAGATTATTTTCAAGAGGAAATTTCTTTTTTCTACTATCATTATTTTGAATCTCAATATCCCTTAAAACACAATCGAATTGGGACAAAACAAGTGTAATGTTAATGATGAAATGGACAATCAAGTATCATTTTATAATTAGCCAAATTTTGGTTTCAGTAGAATTCATGAACAATGGATTTTAGATGATGAACATCACAGAGCTCATACATATGTTTTCCTCAACTGTAAAGAATTGAAATTAATTGTGTTGTGATTGCTTCTATCACATTTTCATTAATTTATGTTGCAGTATATAAACTAATTTTATTTATAGGTAATATGATAATTATATCAAAAAACATCTTCCACAAATTACAGCAGCTTCTCTTGAAGAATGTAGAAAAAAAAATTTATCGATGGTTTCAAAAACAAGTAACAGAAATTATTAAAGTTTTAACATCAATTCCATTTATTATTTATCATATTGAAAATTGTTTCACAAATTTTCAGGTGTCTCAACAGGATGATAAAATTGATAAGCAACTATGTATATTGATTAACCCAGCATCCAAAATGGTTAAATCTTATAATGCATATGTGGTGAATATTTTTTGATTTCATACACGTTCATATTGGGAATCAAAAAAACAATGAATAGTGGAGTTTTCCTGAAAGGATTTCATCACAATGATACAACAATTCACTTCTATGGAATTTGGGATTAATTTATTTTGTTGTGTTATCGTGGACAAAATTACATAATGATTTTTAAATGTTGGTGGTTGGATACTGAGAAAGGATTGTGTGTTCATCCGAATCATTGAATCATTGAGTTTAAATATAAAAGTATTCTTGTCGTAAATGAACTATTTTGACTAGCTCAACATGCACATCAGATTTATTTTGTAAAGGACTGTGCTACTTCAAGAGACTTGAGTGATTGATAGAGAAAAATAAAAATGATATCTTGGGAAAATATGTTTACTCAAACTGATTGTGGTTCCGCTAATGTGGAAGGAATTGTAATTTTTCAAGAGATTGTTCAAAATCCTTCTTTTTCACAATGAGACGTGAATATCGATGATGAAACTGCACAATTAAGCATTGATAATTATGAAGATGTTAATGATGTCACCAATGAATTTTAAATGACAAGAGATGATGAAACTGAAACTTATATTGATATTGATGACGCTGAGGAGGAAGATGAAGGCATTGACATGGATAGCTACAAAGATGAGGATGAAAGTGGACATTGACATAGTTAAATGATGGTTATAATTGTAACTAATATATATCTATATATATTAGTTATTTTAAACTATCTCGTAACAAAAATCATATTGTGTTTCAGATGGATCTTGAGGTATTTTACGAGTTGCAGGAGGATGATCTACCTTTGGATGAGGGGTATTTTGGATTATCTGACCCTCATCCTATTAGAGGTTCAGGTGGTACACTGAGGGGGTGCGTTCTTGAACGAATAATGATTCCTGACCCTATCCCTAAGTGACATCCACGTCTTGGCTTCAATCCATGCATAAAGAGGTATAATAACTTGTATATTTTTGTTAGCTTTTATTAACATATTTACATATATACTAATTGTTTGATTATTTATTCCTTTTTCATAGTTTAGAGCATGTAGAAATTGGATAGGGGAGTGCTATCTTTCACAATTCATTTTCTCAGTCGTGGATCACTTTGGAACAGATTTTCATTTATGTGTGGTGCGACATGTTTGATCATTGGCTGGTACGTAAATAAGGAATATTTATTTTGAAATTTATTTTATTAATAACTTTATATTATAAATTTTTTGTAGGGATCATGGTATTCAATCGATTATAGCATGTGTGACTCTATCCACGCAGCATGGCAGGTGTCTATTCGTGATCGTTTCCGTTAGTTTTTGCAAAATTTGAGAAGAACAACCATTAATAAAACTGGAGGGTCAGAATTTGATGAGTCGTGTAGATCCCACTGACCAAAGTACATTTCATCATATGTTTGGGATGGATTATGTTTACACTGGTTGGGTGGAGTATTTTAGAGGAGATCTTAAGTGGGATTACAGAATCGGGGGGGACAACTTGTGGCACATTGAGCTAGTAGCCGTATATTCAGTACACATAGAGCACATCTGGTAAGTATATTTTTTTAAATATTTTATATAAAATTAAATATAAATAGTTTATTTTATATTTCTATAGGCAGCTGAGCCTCCCGATATTATGGAGTTCGACGTTTATCATAGGATGTACATTGATCCAGCTGCTGGAGAGATTAGACGTGATCGCCAACGTCAGATTGTGGTTAGTATTATTTTTTTCTATTTTTTATTAACTGCATATAATATTTACACTATTTTAGTTTCATATTTGAATTGAAGGAGTCATATGAGGATGGAACCTCTCAAACACATGCTGAGAGTCAGGACAAGATGACTTAGTCGACCAGTTCCCACTATTTCGATTAGGCAGCATGGATACAGGAGGCTCAGTATGGCTTGGAGAAGGGTTGGGTAGTTTGTATCAACTCTCATTTGACATCTAGTACTTATTATGGTACTGCTATGATGTCAGCGTCCAACTCGAGAGGATCTTTTAGAGTGGCATCATCTTATTCTTTACAATATCAAGAGTAGTTGAGGACTAATGATGAGCTTATAGAGAGTCTGTAAAAGCAGAATGAAGAGATGTGTCGACAGTATCACCAGCAGCAGCAACACAATGAGGAGATGCGTCGATGGGAGCAACAATGACAGCAGCAACATCACGAGCAGATGGAGAACATGCGTCGTCTAACTCGTAATATATGGATGGAGTTTTCTCCACCATCTCCAACACCTCCCCACCTCCTCTAGAAATTGACCCCCTAGTGATTTGTTTTTTAGGATTAGAACATTTGAATTCAAAATTTGTAGTAATATAAACTATTTATAGTTTCTGTCTTTTATATTTGTGCAAATATTTAATAATTTAATTTTTTTTTCTATAATACTTTGTTTTTTATAATGAGTAATATTATTTTAATATTTTCTTATTTTACTAATAATAATAATAATATTTTATGATTTTTAATATATTTTTGTAAATATTCATAATTTTAATAATTTTTTATTTTTTTATTTTAATAATAATATTATTAGTTTCTTATTTATCATAATTTTTTTGAATATATTTTTTTAGTATTATTTTTTTTAACATTTTTTTATTTTACAAATAATAATTTTTTTTATTTTTTTATTTTAATAACAATAATGTATTTTCTTCATTAATCATAATTTTATTATTATTTTTATTATGATTATTATTTAGTAATAATAAAAATATTTTATGATATTTTATATTTTTTTGTAAATATTAAGAATTTTATAATTTTTTATTTTATTATTATTTTAATAATATTAATATAAATTTATTTTTAATCGTAATTTTATTAAATATATTTTTTTTAGTATTGTATTTTTAATGATCGTTTTTTTACTAATAGTAATATTTTTTCATTTTTTATTATTTTAATAATAACAATAATATAATTTTTTGCATTTATCATAATTTTATTAATTTTTTTATTTATAATTAGTATTTGCGAAGGGACATTTTGCGACGAGATCTGTTACAGAAAATCTATATATATATATATATATATATATAATTAGTATTTGCGACGGGGCAACAGGTCCGTCGTAGATTCTATTTGCAACGGACCCATCACAAAAATTATATATATATATATAATGTATATAATCAGACGGTTATTTGCGACGAGAAATTTGCCCATCACAACAAGTATTTCCGACACCGTTTTCTACAACTGCATATTTGTGACAGGATCCCATCATAGATAGGTCATCGAAAAAATATATAATTCTAGTAGTGTATTGTGCAAATTAAAATATCCAAACATATTCTTAAAAATGTGAATATGGGAATTGGTTGGATGTTTAGAGGAATGATTTTTTCATAAGAAAAAATAAGGATCACATACTAACATAGATAAATAATGGAAAGGTGGACATGGACTCTAAATTTATAATTATCAAAATAGTTGCATCATAAGTTTGATGAAGGTAAGTGATCCTTGAAATAAAAAATTGGAAATTAATGTTTGAAAACCAACAATTGGATTCTTCAAATATGATAATGTCTGTAATTTAATACCAAATATGGAATGAATCAACACAAGTAATAGATTTCATAGAGTAAAAATGGTTTATGGATATCAAATAAATAGTATTTTAAAATAAAAAACGCATGAGGGGTTGACATATTTGGATATTTGTGTACCGATGATCATGATCCCCACATATAGAGAGAGTATATTTTTATTGGTACATACTAATTATTACAATTTATCAAATAAATAAAAAATCATGATATGCATAAGATCATTTTTATGTATAAAAATATGGAAATAAATTCTATATCAATTTATTTTTAATTAATAGTGAATTTTAGTTAAAAATTTATTTTGATTCATTTCATCGTAAACATATAATAAGAAATGGATAATTTCATCTAAAAAACCATAATAAAATTGTGTTACATAGTGTAGAAAAAAGGTTTGATGGATATAGAGAGAACATTGTTTTTAGTGCATGAAACATTAATATATTTTTAAAGGAATGCTACTACTCCAACTAACTAAATTATTAACCATACTTCACATAATTAACGTTCAGTAAATGTACATAAGGGATGTTGTATAAAAAGTAGTATAACTTGAAAATGTTTATTTTATTATAGAAAAATGATTTGTAAAGATCATAGGAAAACATTTTCTTACGTTTTAACAGAGATTTAATGTGGGACTTTTCATTACGTATACACCCAATCAAATGTGGTACCATTAATAAAATTAATATATGATTAATACAATTAATATTTAATGTAATGAAACTAATATAATGAAAAAATAAATTAGTTTTTTATATAATATAATACATTAATCACTGATATTAGATGATAATGTAATACCCTAAGACATTATCTTATATGTCTTTTTAAAAAAATTTATCTCATCGATAGCTTCTGGAACACACATCCCCAAGTCCAAGTGTACTATATTGTAGTATACCATTACTACATAGAAATTAAATTGGTATTTATATATATTACTAACTAAATTACGAAAATTATGGTTATCTATTGATTAGAAATAAAATAAGATATATTTAAAAGAAAACGAAATATCTTCTACAAATTGTGTTTTTTTATAAAAGGGTTTATCTGTGCTTTTACAAAAAAAATATACAATTAATTTTTACCAATTTTAGAAAATATATTTTATAAAATTACCTTCACATATTAGATAAAAATATCTATATAATAATAGGTTGAAAATTTGTTACATTTCTGAATATTCACACTTTTTGACAAATAGTGAAAATACTGCTTTTCTAATTTTTTTTCTAATTTAAATAATTTTAATTATTAAAATATATTTATTTTTATAAACTAAAAACATATAATTAATATTATAATTTTACTAATTTGTGTCATTTTAATCAATGTAATATTGAATATTGATATTATAACCTTATATACATATGAGAATTCTCTCTATGGAAACCTTCTTTTTTATCACAACTGTCGGTATACATTAAAATTTTATTCTGACAATTATATGATAATAATTTTTAAAAATGGATTACATATTTGTAAGTGGAATAATTTATATTATGAAATAGGTTTAACTAAATTTTTTACCATAATAAATAGTGATAATAATAAAAATTAATTCATGTGATTAATGTAAAAATGGGTTCACCATGGTGTTAGACTAAGAAAATAATGGTTAAAAATGACATTTACCATTATGAGGAAACATTTATGAATTATTATGACCTTATAACTTATACTTTTTAATAATAACACTTTTTGGTGTCATTTGGTATGATAAATCATTTTGGAAATCTATTTTTTCCATAATTTTTTGTGTATCACCTCCCTCACTTATAAAAGACCACCCCTATCCTCCCCTATTCACACTATCGAATCCAATTACACAAGTAAATAACTAAAAAATAACTTCATTCACACTAAAAACAATATATACAACTAGTTTAGTCATAAATCCGACATATGGTGGGTTTTGGATCAAAATAATGAAATTTCATAAAGTAGTAAATTTCTTAAATAAGATTTTAATTTTTTTTATTATTCCACCTCATTAAAATCATATTAAAAAATTATAATATAATATAAAAAATATCTTAAATATATTTATATGGTATTATTTTAGGTTAATTACCAATATATATTTCATATTCCATTAAATTGAAAACGAAACTGTCGATCATGTATATGATCGACTACAACCTCACGAACCGATGTAATTCAATTTCCATTACAAAAATTCATTTATAAATATAATGATTGTTTAAAAATTATTAGATGATATTTGTGTAATTTTTAAACCGATTTAATTATAATATAACATATAATTTCTTACATTAAATTCAATTTAAAATTAGATAAAGCCTCTCATGTGTGTGGAAGAATAATGTGTCGTGAAATGATGTGATTCATTTTTTTACTTATGCATTAGATGGAATGTAAGAATGAAAAATTTAGTCAATATTTGCAATGTATATGAAATAATATTTATTAATTACTATTAGTATATCACCCACTTTTTTACACATTTAATTCATAATGGAACGATATTGTTACTTATGTGTATTTATGGCCTACAGTTTCAATAAGGCGATGTTATTCATCTTTCATGTCCAAATTTAATAAATGATTAAAAAAATTTATAATTTTTCAATATGATATTTATAAAATTAATACCATTATTTTGATTATGGTTCTATATCCTATACCCAATATTCAAAACATTCATTTGAAAATACTAATGAGAAAATAAGAGAACTTATACTAGAAAAAACAAATAATGAAATACAATGAAGAAAAACAAGATAAAAGGTGATAATAGGATGATATAAGATATTATAAATATCTTTTCTTTCAGGTATAAATTTAAAACATTATTAAAACTATTATACTAGAGATTATATTATATTGAACCAAAATTATGTGTCAGGTAAGCAACTTCATATCAATTTATCTTCACTGAAAATTTTTATAATATAACGAACCTAATTTCATTCATGTGGTGTATATACCATGAATTTTTTATCTAATACCATCTATAATTCATACATCATATAATTTTCTATTTTAATACTAATAATTTCATTTAAATGGATTTTATGTGAATATTAAAATGTGTCAAAAAAAATTTAACTAAATTTCTTCTCATTGGGTTATATTACTTAATAATTTTCTTTAAAATTATAATATTATGTGTTTAAAAGTAATTTAATATCATATGTTTAAATTTAAAAAAAATTTATTCTGATTTAAATTTGATACACATTAAGGATTTATTGATTAATCCTCACTTCACTATTATGATCTTTTAAAATGTTTATTTCACAATCTCATATTAATTGGGTTTTTTTATGTCTGAATTACTATTAAAGGTTTTTTTGATTTTTTTTATAATGAAACCATTTAACAATATTCTCCTCTAATTATTCAATAACATTTCATGATATGTTATCATTAATTATATTTGGTACATATAAAGTTTTAGAAAATGTTTTTTTGGAAAACCCAATAATATTTCATTGTTCAATCGAAAATAATTTTTTCTTCAAAGATAATGTTTTATTAAAGTTTTTCAAAAATGATATTAACATAAAATTATTTATAAATGAAAAATTTACCCATTTTTAACTTTTTTTTAAAATAATTGAAGGAATATTGTTTTAATATTCCAAGGGATAAAATTTTTATCATTTTAAAAATATTGTATTTGGAGTTGTTTTTTACTTGCATGGAATATAAATAATTTCCCACCATCATGAACACTGAGTGTTTTAGCTATAATTTATAAATATTCAAAGGATATTTTAATATAAATCTAATTTTAAAGTATTTTATGAATTTTGTTTTCAAAAAATTCCTCTTCCAAGTAAATATGTTATTTTCCACAAAAATAATTTAAACACATTTTTTGGTATTTCTATTAATCAATTAAATCAACACTTTAATATAATTATGAATCATTAGGGATATATTTTATTAAAATATCTTATAGTTTCCCTAGTTTATGTTATGTAACCCATTATTTACGTTTTTAAGTATATAATGTATAACAGTGAAGGATGGGAGAGTCCGGGGAACTATCAATTAGTTTTTAGGGCTAAAGGGGAAGTGCACAGGATGTGCACAGTTTTTCTAAACTATGCTGAAATACATGGAGAAAAAATTAACTTTGGACAATGATGGATAATATCTTTATAAAAATGTGTGCATGGTTATGTAGACTATGATAGGGTCTTCCTAGATAGTATCTAATGCACGGTCAGTGCATGGTTTGTCTAACCGTGTGAACTAACAATGTGCATGGTCATGTGAGATACTAAAAATGTATATATCCTACATTAATTACTCTAAATCCCTATTTTTCTCTTTTGAAGCCCTAAAATAGGTTTATTCTCTATTTAATGATGGATAACCTCTCCCATGTGAATTAGAATCGATCCTGTGCCTTTGGTGTTTAAAATCGTGATTCTTGCAGTATGTCACTGATCTACTTCATTCTTGTCATGTTTCCTTAGATCGACCTCACCCCTCTTCTTGTATTATTATATATGAAAATGGTGTGGTTATATATAAGATTGTTTATACCAAATAAGTAGATATTTGGTCTTGATAATGTTATGGGAAGAGATCTATGGTGGTTTTGTGGAGAATCTACCCAGTGTCTTGAGTGTTCTTCTTTCGTTTTCGGTTTTCCCCAAAATGGTCAAGGTAGGTGGCTTCAATCTCGTCTCCTCTAAGTAGAACGAATTGGAATTATTTATATTTAATTACCTTGTGATAAAATGATTATGAATGAGATAGTTTTTAATTTTTATAAACATTATTTTATGTCAGTTTATGGAAATCCAGAAATTAGGTGTCCTTGCATAAAGTGCATGATTCTTGATATAAAAATAAATATTTTAAAATGGTAATTTTATAAAATTATGGATATTTTATTTGATTAAAATAATTTCCAACAAAAGGAATGAATTTATTGAAATGGAATGGGTGTTCGGAATTGGTTGGTTTAATTGTTTTCAATAGAAGAATAATTTTATTAAAATGGGTTGAAATGATTTTTTGTAATGTATTTAGAATACATTGGGTTTCAAGTGAGATTATTTTTGATAAGACATGAATAAGGGATGTGTACCTGTAGGGTACATTGAACATTACCATTCATCAAGGGAATATATTCACCAGACATAAGGTGATTTGGACAAAAAAACACTCATATGTATAGATATGTCAAACAAGCATCGATGTGTGGGTTTGGGGTTATCAATAGAATAGTTATTCCATATTGATATTGAGATATGGTTTCAAAAAATTGTTTGGATGATATTTTGGAAACGTGACTTGCTAGAAAATTGGTTAAAATAGATCTTGTTTAATTTTGGTAATAATTTTCTTTGGAACTTGTTTATAATTAATTTTATACTATTGGGGATATTGATTTATATAAACTCTTTTATATAAAAGTTATGAACCTTTTAATCCTTTTGGAATGTGTGGGTAAGTCATTTGGGATAATAAATTGAGTTTTAAACTAACCCTTTATTTGGATCTTTGGTTGTTTGAAATATGTAATCTTCTGGGACATGGGAAAATGTGAAGTATCAAATGTTTTTCACGACATCTTATGAAACATGGGTTGTATAATGATGTTAGAGTAGGGATCTTCTGGATCATTGATTCTTGTTCATCATGGAGTCCTTGGTTGTTTTTTTACAATTTACATTGATATTTTCATTATCTTCCATTATAGTTCACATTGGTGTGGTTTTGATTTAAATTAATTGTTGAGTTTTCATTCATTTGTTCATGCATCATATAGTGAGTATTTTTGTATTGGTTTGATGGGTTAATGGATTTATTTTTAAAGATAGAATATTTACAAACTTATGTTGAAACCCTTTGGCATTTATATCTAGCATATGACATCATGTGGATATCTTTTAAGGAACGTTTCATCTCACATCCCTTAATCTAATGAGAATAAGGAGGATGTTAAAAATTTTGTCTTCTAGTTTGGTGCATGCCTAGCAAGTGGTCTCCATTTTCATAGTCTAAGAGTTGAATTCATTCTTATCTATTACATGGGTCAAAATCAAAGAAAGTAGTAGGATCGTTTGGAGATGAAATGTACATCATATAAAGTCATGGAATTTTTTTTATTATGAACGTCATGTTACAAGGTTGTAGGGTACATAAGTGTTTTGGAGACACTTATAGTATTATGGAAACCTCATTATCATGGATTTGACCAATGTTATGAGCATGTCAAGCATTAGAGGAATGATCTCCCACTAGGTTTTTATATTTGTAATTTCCCGACCCAGCTCACCTCTAAGATGGTGGCCATACCGGTGAATCACATAACCTCAAGAGCATCTCCATGAATTCCATAGGCTACCAACTAGTAAAGAGATCCATTTTCTGTCCATGGGGGGAGACTATTCCCACATAGGTGACAGATAATATCAATTTACAAGTAAACAACAACAAATAATAAGTATCATAAGCATGTGATTAAATAAACTGCAGTAGAAGCAATGTAAATAATCCAATAGAATAACAAAAACCATGTGTGGAAACTCAAAAAATATTTTAATTCCATGATATGAGTCTAAACAGAATGTATAGAAAATAGTACTCAAACACACAGTCAACTAAAAGAAAAGACGTAAGCAATAACAGCTTCGCGAGCAAGGCCTGGTCCTCTGCCCCAATCTTCATCCTAAGCAGTAATGATCAGTCAAGAATCGAAAGCAGCACACTTCCCCTTATCAATACCTGCGAGCTTGTAATCAACTAGGGTGTAGACGATGCCTGAGCAGGGTGTGAGGTAAAGTCCCAGTAGGCCGGCACCCATAGTGTCCAAACCATTCCATTTCCATGAAAAATAATAATGTAGTGTGCCATTACATAACCATTTCAAATAAAATAATTGAAGTGAAATGAAATAAATAAGTCGGTTGGGGTCCCAAATGGCACTCGTGCCTGGTCACCTACTTCAACTTAATCTGGTAGTCTGAAAGGGTACCTGTCAGCAGAAATGCATGAACATGCATATATATATATATAACACAGAAAAAAATATAAAACTAAGAAAAATTATACGCTAATAATGTGATTTAACATGGGGTTCAAGTCCAGTGTCAACCAGGCACACTTCCACATATCAGGAGAAATATCTCAATTCCCAATATACTCAATTAGTAATAACATAATACTTAAGTGCCTCATTATTTAAGGTTCATGTTTAGAGTTGGTGTCTAAGAACCTCCTGAAGGTTTCTCTACGGAACATATTTCAATTTATCCAATGCCACCGAGCCAGTCTAATGAAATCATTTGAAAGGCCATGTACTGCCTGAGGCAGGGCTTTACCCTGAGTCCGTCGCGATTTCGCAAAAAAGTGGCCGAGTGTCATCTGAGGATGGCTTAGACACATTGCCAATGGATTTGTCCTGATGGGCACTTTGGGAACTGGTATCAATCAAAAGTATTAAATAGTTATGGGAAGTCTCGGTCCGACAAAGCCAACGACACCGCCCCCCACCCCCCGAAAAATAGAGGTATCTCGCCAGGAATAGAGGATCTAAGCGTGGAACTTAATACATGACCCGCCTCTTTTCCCCACCATGAATTTAATTAAAGTTCTCACAGTAGTATATATGACATAATTATCATATAAATTCATAGCTTGAAGACTAACCAGATACATACGTGCATCAGAAGGTATAAATTTAACAGTACAACACAACAACATATAAGGAAATATACATATTATATCAACCTCAGTGGATAATGCATATTTAAATAATAATCAGTTCAGCAAAATGAGTTCCAATTATCCAACAATTTAAGTTTATGTTCATGATTCTATTCATTTAATTTAATTACAATAAAAATTATTGATTCACAACTAATGAAATTTATCAAAAAATAATCTCCACTAATGGAAGAATACACCGATCATGTGGGAATTCCCAAATGGATGTCCAACATTGTGGTAATAATTCAAAAACTATTCATTTAATTTAAAAAAATAAAAGGGGTTGTGAAATACCTGCAACTAAATAAATTATTTACCCGACTAACAGAAAAATATGCCGAATATGTTGGCACACTCAAAGGGGTGTCCCCTATTGTTTCAACTATTTAATTAAATTAATTTAAGATGATTAATATTTTAACAATTAAATATATCCATTAATGTAAATAAAATGGGTAAAATGGCACAAATTCGGTAGGCACCGACTAACGGCACAATGGTGTGTTTTATAAAAATCGTAACAAAAAGGAGGGAATGTGATTAGGGACCCTACCTTATAGTATTAGATGTATCTAAGATCCATGGTAGGCTTCGATTTGACATAAAACGGAAGAAAACTTAAGGTTTTATAAAAGCACCAAAATAATGTAAAACAAATCTGGGACAAACTACGAGAAGAATACTCAACAGAATCGAATGATTCCTCTTACTCAATGTTATCATTTCACTATGGTTTATTGTGCACCTAATGACGATGTAATCAAACCTTAAACAGAGGAGTTGAGGCCTTCTGAAGCGGCTATTGGTTGGTGTGACCGGATTGAGCAGTGCAACGTGATGAGTGGGATAGGGAGAGAGGAGAGGAAAAAAGAAAAAAGTGAAAAGAAAGAAAAGGAAAATAAAATATAAATAAGAGAAAAATAAAAAATAAGTAAAAATGGAAATAAAAGAAAGAGATAAAATAAAATAAATAATGGAAAGGAACCTAATAAAAATAATTAAAAACGGTAATCCCCTATTTTAATTATTATCAATTTTCCCATAATCCCATATTTATTTTGTTTTAGAATTTCATTTTATCAATTTTTCATTCTTTTAAATCTTTATTAAATCTATTATTACTCTTTCATAGTCCTTAATTAATTATTTAAAACATGTACACCGTGCCAAATCCTGACATAACATTTTTTATTAAATGTCTACAATTATTTTAATTAAATAATTATCCACATAGGACCCTCAATGTGTTTCGAAGGTGTGTGTCCCAGGCCGCTTAATTAATTAGAATACAATAAAGTAAATATAGTCTATACTTGATTAAGGTTGGGACGTTACAACCTCCCCCCTTACGACAACTCATCTCTGAGTTACCCTTCTGAGGGTAGTGGAATGTCGCCAGAGAAGAGTTCAAGCCACTATGCACACACATTCGTCTCTCGCTCCCAGGTCTCATCCTAAATGTGTCTGTGTTTCCACAACACCTAGACCAGTGGGATTTACATTCCATGGAAGACATTCATACTAAGGTCGATGATACAGATCGGATGCTCCGCAAAGGATGCATCAATGTCAAGCTCGATGTTGTTAGGGTCAAAAGAATGAGACGGGTCTGGATAATATTGTCAAAGCTGAGATACATGAAAAAAATTGGGAATGGAACAGTATCTCTGAGGTAGAAGTAACCAATAGGCTGCTAGCCCAACTCTCTCAACTAAGTCGAATGGTCCAACGTATCTTGGGGATAACTTCCTCTGTCTCCGGATCCGCCTGTGACCCAACCTTTGAGAAACACACAGAAAGACTAAATGTCCCACCTTGAACTCCAGAGATCTATGGAGATGATCAATATAAGACTTTTTTCTGGATTGATCAATAGACATACGATTCTGAATCAGCTAAACATGCTTAGTAGTCTCCTGAACGTGTTGCAGACCAACAAAGTAGCATCACCTACTTCGATCCATCAAAAAGGTGAACGACATGTTCTACCATATTGAGCCCAATACTGAGCCATTTGGATTGTCACCTAAAAGCGATTATTTATGGTAAACACAAGAAGAGTTAAATGATTCTTATAAGAACATCCAAAATCAAGGATACAAGCCCGTAACATATCCTTGAACACTCCTATAGCTCTCTCTGATTTCCCCTCAGTTTGTGGGTGATATGCAGTACTCAGAAGTAACTATGTGCCTAGTGCCTTTTGAAACCCTTTCCAGAACCATTAAGTAAAATTTTCATCCCTGTCAGACCCAAATGAACGAGTTACTCCATGAAGTCGCATAATTTCATGGATATACATCATTCCCAACTCGTCAATCGTAAAGGTCTCTCAGATAGGCAATAAGTGTGAAACCTTGGTCAACCTATCGAAAACCACCCATACTACATCACTGCCTTGAAGAGAACTTGGAAAGTCTATAACTAAATCCATGGTGATGTAATTACATTTCCATTCTAGAAGGGATAGACTCTATAGGAGTCCATCAGGTCGCATGTGCTCTACCTACACTTGTTGCCATGTGGATCACCGAGTAATGAAACATGCTATCTACCTTTTCATACTAGGCCACCAATAATATTGACACATGTCTCTATTTATCTTGGTCAGCCTAGGATGAACTTCCCATGCAGAGGTTTGAGATTATTTCATCTTCTCTTCTTGTATATCATAAGGTACCCATACACAGCCATGATAAAGGATAGTTTCATTACCATAAATAACCAAATCAGGAGGTGGGTTCTCTCATACAACACTTTCCCACAAAACGAGAACCATAGGTTCAATCTATTATTTCACATGGACTTTCTCTACAAGAGAGGATGTCACTGTATGTGCTACTAGAACAGGTTTCCCACTCTACTCCGGAACCTCCAAATGCATCTCGGAAAACAAGGCCATCATTTACCACTCACTACTGGCTACCAGTATGGCTTGTGTCTGTGTCTTACGGCCTAAAGTGACCTCCATAGCATTACCCTTACCAAGGGTATAAGAAAGATAAAAATCAAATGTCTACAATAATTACACCCACCTACATTGCCTTAAGTTCATGTCTCATTGAGTGGAGATATATTTCAACCTTTTATGATCTATGTAAACAACAAATCTATCACCCAAAAATTAGTTTCTCCAACAACGTAGAACACTAACAACAACTGCCAACTCAAGGTTGTGTGTAGGATAGTTCTGCTCATTAGGTATCAGCTCTCAGGATCCATAAAACACGACTTGATCATCGTGCTTCAAAACTGTACGAGTCCAATTCCTGAAACATGACAATAAACTGTATAGCTCTTACCAGGTTCCGGCAGATTCCGGATCAGGGCTGAGGTTAGTCATCTTTTCAACTTCTGAAAATACTTTTCCAAGACTCTGACCAGATGAACTGTACAACTTTCATAGGCAAGGCCATGAGAGGTTCTACTAAGCAGGAGAAATCCTGGATGAAACGCATGTAATAGTTAAAAAGCCACAAGAAACACCGGATGTCGAAGTCACTCTTGGGTTGCTCTTATTAAACCGCAGTGCTATCCTTTTCTAGCTCAACTACTACCCCTGCAACAGATATAATATGACCCAGGAAGTGTAACTTATCAACACAGATGTGGCATTTACTGGGCATAGCGTATATCTATTTCTCTCATAGTGTACTTAGCATGATCTCAAGATGGGTTTCATGGTCATGTCTGGAGCATGAATACACTAAGATGTCATCCTCGAAGACTACCATAAAGGAATCTATATACAGGTGAAAAACCTAGTTCATTAAGGCCATCAAGATTGGTGGTGCATTTTTGGGCCCCAATGGCATAAAAAGAAACTCGTACAAGCCATACCATATTTAGAATGTTGTACGTGGTATTTGAGATGGTCTCACGCGCCCATGGTGATATCATGTCCTTAGATCAATCATAAGAAAAAACTGTTTCTCCCCAGAGATGGTCAAAGATATCATCTATATGAGTAAAATGATGTAAATTCATTGTTGTGAGCTGGTTGAGTCAACGATAATCCATGCATAACCATAGGGCACCGTCTACCTTCTTGAAAAAAAGGACAGGTGAAGCCGATGACGATGTGCTAGGTCTGATGAAACCCTTAGCCTCTAGGTCTTTAAGATGCTTTTTGAGTTACTATAGCTTTGTTGGCACCATCCTATAAATAGGAATAAACACTAGTGCCGCACATGGAATGAGCTCAATAGTTAACACCACGTATCTCATTGGAGGTAAGCCATATAAATTATCATGGAAGACATCCCTAAAAAGATCCACCACTAGAAGGAATGCAACTCATTGCGTTCCTTGATCGCTCATGAAGCGACTTGCCAACTTAGTGGCCACTCTACCCAATCCAGCATATTTAGGCTTAGCTCGGTCTGCCTTTAGATCCCATTCTCATTTGTGAATATATGTGTTTCCCTCAGGGGATGTTAAAGACACATGACGACGATAGCATTCCACTTGGGCACAGTAAGAAGAAAGCTAGTTCATACCACGAATGACATCAATATGAGACATATTGAGTATATAGAAATTCCAAACAAAGAAGTACCAACCTATCATGAGGTGGAAATCATGGAACTAGCGTATTCCTTATGTCCTTAATATAAGTGAGGTGTTGAGTGACATGATAACACAAAGGTACCGAATTGGAAAACTAACACATTCAACCACAACAGCAGATATAAAGGAGTGTGATGTGCTAGTATTAAAAAGAGCAGAAACTAAGGTAGAGGCTACTAGAATAGTACCTCTCACTATAGATGGTCATGCATTCTGCTCATCTGGCACTGATTTCACTGCGTATATGGGATATGTGCCATGACCCTAATACACTACCTGGTTGGCCTAAGCAGGTCCACTCTACTGATGATGATAGTCCATAACATGGTTTCCTTGACCACGACCTCCACCATTTCCTCGTCATGTTCGACTGGTGGAAAAAAGAACTTCCATCCTGCTATAGATTCATAGATTCCATTCCTGACAGAGGTGCAGGCGTGAATCCTCTACCACTGGATGCTGAAGAGAAGTGATGATAGAAAAGATGAAGGTGGCACATCCTACTGCATGATCGACACTCTTTCAGACCACTCATGTACTTTCAATTCTTGAGACCATCCCTAACTCCATGAAAACATGTGACAGAACTATCAAGACATACTATTTGGCTAGGATTTCCCCCACGTGCACTTTCAATACAACGTTTGATGCTGCCAGAAGAGCCCTCACCCTGTATTGGAACTGAACCGCCCTGGATCAGTAGTTTAGCTTCCCTGAAATTTTGCTCGGAGATCAGATCCTGATTCACGATCTCTGTAACAGTGGTCAAATGGAAGATGGTCACCTATGAGGAGATAGGATACTCAAGTCCGTCGTCAAAATTCCTCGTAGTAGTCTCTGCATCTCCAGTTAGATATGGGAAAAAAATGATATTCTGTGAAATGAGTAGTATACTCTAACATAGTAATAGTTCCCTACTGAGTATGTAGGAACTCCTTCACACAATTATCTCTCCGAATCTTCAGACAAAAGTGATTGTATAAGTCTACTTAGAAGTCGGCCCAAGCCAGGTCACTAGCCAACTCAGCCTGAGAAATAACGTCCCACCAGTGTTTGGCAGTGTCACGAATCATGTAGACTGCAATCTTGACACTTATTTCTAGAGGTGTTTCATGGTGGTCGACAATATACCATAAAAATTATATCCATGAATCTACATCATGAGTTCTACCTCTCCCCGAGAAGGTGGGAGGGGGATGTTGTAGATAGTCCAACGTAAGGTCTGCCATAGATTGGACATGACTTGGAATATTCTTAACCGACTACAAAAAACTGAGGAGACTATCCCTGAACTGAGCGACATGGTCTCTCGGAAGATCGATAGGAAGTAGTGCCACATGAGGCTCTTCGAGAGGAAACACTGGTAGATCAGGACACAACATCTCTGGAATGCGCTCATTTCCACTCTCCTAAGACACAAAATGAAGACGTGGCATCATAATTTTTCCATGATATCCAAACAAACCTATATACAAGGAGTAAAGACGATGACAAAACATGTAGGGTGAGAAGGAGGTTAGGTACATAGCCTGACTCTATGAATTAAACAACAAAGAACCCACCTAAAGAGCTGGGTTCCGATATTGAAGAGACAACTAAAAATTATTACTAAATATTTTTACATCCCACTCCTAGGTTGAGATAGGCCAACATATAAAGAATAACATGACCATATATTAAATAAACCAACAATTAAAAATTTTACCACTGGGTATAACAACACTCACATGAAATAGGAAAATGCACAATAAATGTAGATATGACATGAAATTAAAATACTATATTGCATATCATGATGCATGGGATGTTTTTCACTTGTATCATCGGGCTATAATGGTAAATCCATTATTTCAATAATACCAGTGCAATAAGAATGCAATAAATGTTATTCACCCAAGGTGAAATCATATCAACAGTAACTAGAATAATCAATAACTGCAATCCCATCCCATGAATTTGTGTTTTTTCTGGTACATGGGTTAGCTACGTCCAGGCTCAGAGTATATCCCAAATCCCTGTATCCTAGTCTTATATCTAACCCAAACAGTACGACAAAAGGAAAAACCACCTGTGATACCACTTTGTAACATCCAGACCTGGAAAACCTATAAGACGGTGGACGGTCTGGTGGTTCTCATAACCTCAAGAATATCTCCATGAATGCCAGATGGTGCCGACTAGCCTCGTGGGAACTTTTTGTGTTTGTGGTGGAGACTATTCCCTCAGAGGTAACAGATAATATAACCGCAGAAGTAAATAACAACAAATAATAAGTTGCAGAAGCCTGTGAATAAACAAAATGCAACAGAAGCAATGTAAATAATCCAACTGAATAATAAAAACCAAGTGTGGAAACCCACAAAAGAGTGTCATGCCGTGATATGTGTCTAAACTGAAAATAAGACAAAACAAACTCAAACACACAGTCAACTTAATGAAAATACACATGCAGCAAATTCATCATGACTAAGGCTTGGTCCTCTACCCCAATCTCTATCCTAAGTAGTAATAAACATTCATGCATCAGAAGTAGAACACTTCCCCTTGTCAATACCTATAAGCATGTAATCTACATGGGTGTCGACGATGCCCAAGCACGCTATGAAAGAAAATCCCAGTAGGACAATACCCAGGGTGTCTAATCCATTCAATTTCATGAAAAAATAAAAATGCAGTGTGACATTAGATAATCATTTCAAACAAATTAATTATAGTGCAATGAAATGAATAAGTCGTCTTGGGTCCCAAACGACACCCATTCCTAGTCACCTACTTCAGCATAAGCTGGTAGTCTGAAAGGGTACCTGTCTTCAAAAATGCACGAACATGCACATACATACATATATACATACATATATATATATATACATAGAAATAATGGTAAATAATGAAAAAGTATACCCATGATTGTAATTTAACTTGGGATTCAAGTTTAGTGTCAACCAGGCCCACTTCCACATATTAAGGGAAATATCTCAATTCTCAATAGAATCCATTTGAAAAATCATAAACCATGAGTGCATCATTATTTAAGGTTCAAGTTGAGACTTAGAGTCCGAGCCTGTCCTAAAGGTATCGCTACGGAACATCTATCAATTTATCCACTGCCACCAAGCCCGTCCAAGGAAATCTTTCGAAAGTCCAAATATCGCCTAAGGAATGGAATTACCCTAAATTTGTCCTGATCTAGAAAAAAGGGGTCGAGTGTCATCTGAGGCAAGATTATCCACATTGCCAATAGATCCATATCAATGGTACCTTTTGGAACCAGTATCACTCAAATTTATTAGAAAGTTTGGGGAAGTCTCAGTCTGGAAAATATGATGACACTGCCCAACGAAACATAGAGGTAACTTGTAATGAGTAAAGGATATAATAGTGACCATTAATACATGAACCTCCTCCTTTCCCCACCCTAAATTTAATTAAATTCATCACAACAGCAGATATGACATAATCAGCATATAAAGTCGCACTATGAAAAATAACCAGATACGACCATGCATCACATGGCATAAATTTAACAGTACAACACAATAACATGAAAGGAAATATACATATCATATCAACCTCAGTAGAGAAATAATATTTAAATAATAAACAGTTCAAAAAAACAAGTTCCAATCATCCAACAATTGAAGGTCATTTCAATAAACTATTTATTTAATTTAATTATAATAAAAAAATTGCTTCACAACACATGCAATTAATCAAACAATAAACTCACATAATGTTAGAATACATAGATCATGTCGGCATGCCCAAAGGGGTGTCCAACTTTTCTACAATAATTCAAAAAACTATTCATTTTATTTAAAAACAATAAAAAGGGGTTGCACAATACCTGCAACTAATTAAATTAATAACCTGGATAGCGGAAAATATTCCGACTATGTAGGCACACCCAAAGGGGTGTCTGATCTTTTAGAAACCATTCAATTAAATTAATTTTAGATGATTAAGGCTGCAACAATTAAACAGAACCATTACTATAATTAAAATGGGTAAAATTGCATAAAGCCGGTAGACACCGAGTAATGGCACAACGATGAATTTTATATAAATCACAAAGAACGGGAGGGAAAGCAAGTAGTCACCCTACCTTGTAGTCATAGGTGACTCTATTATCCCTGGTAGGCTTTAATTTTACCTAAATGGAGTAAAACAAAAGATTTTAGAAAAACCCCAAAATAGGGTAAACATCTTCTTTGACGAAATGCGCACAGAATACTCAATGGAATTGAATGATTCCACTTGTGAAATGTTAAAAAATCCCAAAGGATTACTGCACACCAAACAACAAAATAATTAGACGTCAGATAGAAGATAAATATCCTTATGAATGGGCTTCTGGTTGGTGTGATGGGATTGAGGGGTGTGGCATGATGAGTGGGAGTGGGAGAGACGACATGAAAAAAGAAAAGCGAGAAAAGAAATAAAAATAAAAGAATAGAAAAATAAGAGAAAAATAACATATAAGGACTAAATGAAATAAAAGGAAAAGATAAAATAAAACATATTAATGTAAAGAAAAATAATAAAAATAATTATAAATTGGAATCCCCCATTTTAATTATTTCCAATTTTCATGTAACCCCATCTTAATTTTATTTCATAATTTCTATTTATCCTTTCTTGATTTCTTTTAAATAATCATTAAATCTTATATTACTCTTTTCCAATACATAATTAATTATTTAAATCCAAAACACCACGCCAATGTGCAAAATGACATTTTTTATGAAAAGTGTGCAATAATTTAAATTAAATAAAACATTGCCCGGTAACTGTAGCGAGGTGCGTAGGTGCGCACCCTAGGACTCTTAATTAAATAGACTATAATAAGTTAAAAATGGTAAATACCTGACTAAGGTCGGGACATTACAACCTCCCCTCCTTAAGACAACTCATCCTGGAGTTCCCCTTCCGAGGTTAGTGGAACGTCACAAGATAAGAGTTCTGGCCACTGCGCACGTACATCCATCTCTCACTCCCAGGTCTCATCTTGACCATGTCTATGCTGCCACAACACCAGGACCAGTGGGATGACATTCCTCAGAGAACATTCATGTTATAGTCGACGATACTAATCAGATGCTCCGTAAAGGATGCAATAGCGTCTTGCTCGATGTTGTCAGGGTAAAAAGAATGAGACATGTATGGATGATATTTTCGAAGCTATGTTACAAAGAAAATGTTGTTCATGACACGATACCTCCGAGGTTGCAGGAAACAATTGGCTACCAGCTCAACTCTCTCCACTATCTCAAATGGCCCGACGTATCTCGGTGATAACATCCCCTGTCTCCTGATCTTCCTGTCATCCAACCTCGCTGAAACATGAAGAAAGACTTGATGTCCCACCTAGAACTCTATAGGTCTACAACAACGATCGGTATAAGACTTTTTCTAGGACTGAGTTGTAGTCATGCACTTCTGAATCAGCTAAATTTTCTCAGAAGTCTCCTGAATGAGATGGTCACCCAATAGAGTTGCCTCACCGGCTTCGAGCCAATATGAAGGTGAACAACATGGTCTATGATAGAGGGCCTCATACAGAGCAATTTGGATTTTCTCATTGAAGATTTTATTGTAGAAAAACTTGACAACCAGTAATGGATTCTCCCAGAAAACACCTAGAATAAGAATACAAGCCTGTAACATATCCTCTAACACTAGTGTAGCTCTCTCGGATTTCCCATCGGTCTGTGGATGATATGTAGTACTCAGAAATTCCTATGCGCCCAGTTCATTTTGAAACCCTTGCCAGAATCATGATGTAAAATGGGCATACCTGTCCAAGATAATAGAATGAGGTACATCATGAAGTCACAAAATTTCTCAGATATACATCCTTCCCAACTCATCAATCATAAAGGTCTCTTGGATAGGAAAGAAGTGCACAACCTTGTGTTGACGCTCCTTTCTGTCATATAGTCTAAACGACTGAAAAAAGGGAAACACCTTAGTCCAAATTGATTCATCCTTTGAAGAATATGTCAAAAATAGACAAAGGGATGAACAAGGAGAAGACTTCCCATAAGTCACGCAAGATTCCCCATAGTCGCGCAAGTCCACTTGTGTGACGCCTTATGGTCGCGCAAGTGACTTGCACGACCTAAGTGATAACCGCCCGGGGACTTCTCCTGTCTATAAATAGACCCTGTGGGCCCCCCATTCGAGGAGATTTTTTTTCCAGAAACCCATATTTGAGCTCTCGGCGCCCTAGTCTCTTCTCAAACCTTCTGAAAAACTTCTAAGGTAATTTCATACCTAGAATGGAAGAACTAAAGAGGGGGAGGATGTCCTAAGTGTTGAAACTCATCAAAACATGTGCGCCTGAGTGGCCAGCCCTTATGGGAAAAGGGCCACACTTGCGCACCGCCTTACTCCTTCATTAGATCTTGCACGCCCTTCTTATGGAAGAACCTCAAGAGGATTCTAAAGGCTTTAATGAAGAGTCACACAAGTATTTCCCTGCTGGGTAACCGTCACACAAGTACACCATGTGTCGCGTAGGCAGACCTGCACGACCAGGACATGTGCGACCAAAACATGCGTGCCCACGCAGTACCTGCGCGCCTTCCAGGACTTGCGTGCCCTTGCCTTTTTGGGTGCCTTTCTTTCCCATTCAGTCATCAAGAGACTCTTCAAATCCATTTATGGCATGATTTCATGATTTGAATTCCTTATCTGAAAGAAATTTTGTGAAATATCTCTCAAAACCTAGTGATTTACATATCATTATGTCACTAAAAATTGAGAGTTCATTCATTTAACCTCATACTTTAAGATGAGAGAATCTTTAACATGGGCATCTTCCTTAAGAGGAAGCCCCAATTCTTAAAATTCCAAAATCTGGGCATCCTCCATAGGAGTAATCCCCTGTCCCATAATTTGGGCATCCTCTTCAGGAGTAAGCCCCAAACCTTAATCCATAACCTGGGCCTCCTTTTCAAGAATAAGCCCCGGTCATAATCCCTTAACCTGGGCCTCCTTTTAAGGAATAATCCCCAGTCATAATCCTCTTAACCAATCCTAATTTCCCTTTGATCTGGGATTCCTTTTCAGGAGTAAAACCCAATCATAAGTCTTCTCCTAATTTGGGCCTCCTTTTTAGGAGTAAGCCCCAAGATAGAGTATTCAAAATCTCCATGAAGCACATATACATTTATGGACCATGTTCCTGGATTTCTTCCTTAAATTAAATCCTATCCTTTATTTATCTGAGCAGTCATACATACATAAGCCCCACATTATTTCTTATGATTGCATCTTTCATGGCACAATTGTCTAATTTTTTTACCAATACCTCTTATTTCTCACACCGAGAATGACTCACGTGAGCTTAGAGTGTAAAAGTAACTGTGACATCCTTCATTGATCCATAAATCATAAACATCATACTCCCTTACTCTAACTACGTGGGTTCTGATTCCTTTTCTAAACAAAGGATACGTAGGTAGCCCATCTACAGGTTCGATTCCAACTCTAAAATAATCCATGTCCTTCTGAATGACAATAAACTCCAAGTGCTCCACTGAGTGGCTTTAAAACCAGCATGGTCATCATAATGACCAAGAGACTTCTGTATAAATGTGTCGAAGGGTACCATTGACCAAGAATCTCTAACAAACACAGATGATTCCTTATCGATGAAGAACCTCAAATACATACTAATGATTCTCTAAATTTCCTACATATTTAATCATTGATTGATAGATATGAAGGAAATCTCATTTTATACTTGGTAATGTAATAAGGATTCGCGAACATAACTTAAATATATAAAGAGAGTCCCGGAGAAGACAATAATTCCTCTCAAAAAGGTGTGATGAGTCCGACCTCCCATCCTCTCGACCAATGAAAATTCCTAAGCCTCATCAGTCCACAAACTAATGAGCACATACCTTTGGAAAGTATGTCCGAATGGATGTGGAATCATTGGATTTTTCCGGTTCTACGAACAAACCCGTTAGAAACCGATCAGAATGTTTGAACCTCTCATCAAGGCGGTCATCCCCGGATTCCGAGGGAAACAAAAAATGGTGAACCTGATGTGAAACCTTTAACATGTTAAAATAATGTTTTACCTATTTGTTAGGCCCCAATTTAAACTCAATGAGAGGGCCAACCAGACAGTCAATAACATATGTTCTCATCCAAAAGATGTAGTAGCTGAATTTATCATGATTACGTCTGTTATATCAAACAGGCACTCTTTTCCAAGATCTTCTGCATTTCTATAATGGCCGCCCTCAAATTCACACATGTGAATACTGCTTCTACAAATGTCACTACTGCTACTCCTGTTGGATCGTCGTCCGCTCTTGGGACGATATCTCCTATGCAGCATCTTCAACGCTCGGTATCAAACGCACTGGTGAAGGAGTACCGTCAACACGGTACCATCCCAACTATAGAGGCTTCCCGACAAGCCCTACAAGTAAATAACTCACATCGGTCGTCCGAACAATGATGACCAGTGATCAAGAAACAGGTGGTGCTGACTACCATCTCCAAATGTTTCGGGTTGTTATCCCCAGAACGCAATCACCATTCACTCCCTTATTCTGGGGAGGTGAATAAGAAGGTCCCTCAGGACCTTAATTCAAACAGAAAAGAGTCCTTCCTGAGGGCTCCCACCAACAATCGTCGTCATACTCGTGCGGCAGTGCACCATCAACATGATGAGGGTACCGACTCTAGGCGTTCAGCTCAGGTTCCTCAAACCCGAGCAAATAAGAAGAACCACTAGAGGCGGAACCCGGTCAACAGTGAGGGGGTTCTCATCTCTGCCATCTCCGGAGAAGTCCACCAACCTTACTTGGTGGGAAGCAACGAGCAGGCACATACACCTGCCCGTTTTAATTCGGTTGTCCAACCGACTCGTCTGGCAGCATCACGCCAATCCCTCCAGGCAATTCTGGTGGAGTACTATAGGCAGGAACGTACACCTGTTTATACACAATCAAATAGTTAGTAGGCTCGTCTGACTACATATGATGGATCTTGTCAACCACGTTTGGCGAAGTGTAATCAGCAGGCACTTACACCTGCTAGTATTAATCAATCGTACCAATAGTCTCACTTGGTAGAATTCGGAGAAGTTAGTCAGAAATCCCCAACAAAAAATAGAAGGCAGACTCAACTCTCTGCCCCCACACATGAGGACTGTCAGGATTCACTGACAGGAAAAGGAGGACACGAGTAGGCACATACACTTGCTCCAAGCCCGAAATGGATGTATATTCTCGTTCCGACAGCTGAATTCACCAAGCATATTCTATCAATGGTGAAAGAGCAGAAGAAAATTCCTGCTCATATTCTGGATTCCTGCCAGGATATTATAACAACTTCAGCGGCATCTCAGGGAAAGACACAAAAATCTATCCCAACCTGTGGAGTGATACATCAACAATTCACTCCGAAACAGACACACAAATCTGTTCCAGTCCAAGAGGGTTACGGGGCATACTCCCCCATATCATATGGACGACCGAGTCAGGCACATACACCTGATTTGAGATGAGATCATCAGCCTAACCTGGCCATCTTTCCTGATCATGTACATACACCTTCTTAGAGTGGCCACTTTCATCAACAAGTGGATTCCAAGGCGAGTAAGAAGGCGTCTAAGAAAAAGACCCGCCCAGTACAGTCAGGAGATCAAGTTCCAATCTGTAACAAGGCCTTTCTCGATGCTGGAGTTCTTGAAGCCCTCAGACAATTATCTGTTGGAATTCAAGATTCTACTCCCTCAGTTCCCAATAGTGGGAACATTAATTCTGAAGGTCTTCAATAGACACTTCCTAATAAAGGCTTTCTTCATGACAATTTGGTCGATATCAAAGTTTCATCTTCATATGAGATCCACAGGAACCCTCTGTGTGGTCAGAAGACCAAGGAGAAAGAGATCTCATCTTTTGCTGTAACCCATTATGGTGGTCCTCCCCATAATAATAAATTTCACTACAAAAGTCCTCTCTACATTAGTGATGCACATTGCTCGGAAAATGCTCTAGTGGACAATGTAGTTCCGAGAAAGCCCTCTTATATTGAGGCACTTGAAAATGAGAAACCAGTCATGTCTGAAGATTCATTGCTAGCAAGTGAAATACTTTCTCAATCAGAAGATAGCCCAGGGTGTCGGTCATTCTCCAAAACACCCCTAAGTCATGCATATTCTAGTTTGATCAATTATTTCTCTACCAATACTGTTGAATCCAATGAAGCAACATGGAAACACCAACTCTCTTCAAATCAGGTAGAAGAATCTTCATAAAATGATAAAGAGGAAATGCTGAACATGAGAAAACAACTGGAGAAAGGTGAGGTTCCAGTTATGTTTTGGCCTCTGGCTAACTCTTAGTATAATATTCCAAAAATGTTGATGGAAGATGAAATTCATGATATTCGTCTCAACATATGGAAAAAAATTTGACAGTTGAAAAAGAAAGTATTATCATTTGATGAATATGAAAATCATCTTAAGATAATAGAAGGGTTACAATGTCATATTGATTTGGCATCTCTATCAGTCTCTCGATATCCGAAGGCTGAAAAGTAGACGAGAGCCCTTCAACGTTCATGCTTTGGCACACTAAGAAGATTGCATCAGTTAATTGCCAATTCCCCATCTGGTATTCGTGTCAGAGGATGGGGTGTTCATGGAGCACTGCATTTCACGGTGCTCTCCAGTTAGCAAAGCCCGCCGAAAATGGTCTCATGCAATGTTTTTGCCCATGGACGGCCATAGCCAATGGGCTTTGTTTGTAATCAAAATCTTTCCCAAGAACATGCTTCAACTAGTTCCTCTCAAAATCAAGAATATAGAGAACAAGTTGTTGAATTACTCTTGCATCAAGAAAGCGAGAATATCGAACATGCCTCTCATTTGGAGCAAGCACGTCACCAAATGATAGAAGTATCAGAAATCATCCACCGGTCTTTTGAACCAGGTGATAAAAGCAGATACAGATTAATGCATCCAGCTAATTTCCAGACTAAGGTTCGCATGATCCGGAGGACTTTCAAGAAAGTCTCAGACATAGCATGTCAAGAACCACCCCAGCTCACCAGACTGGGGACTCTTTTAAACCAACCATCAGAATCAACAAATAGGTTCCAAGGAGTTGAGCGAGAACAGTAGGAACAACCCCAGTCCACTGGAATGGGGAATTTTTTAAATCATCAATCCCCTCCACAGAGAAAGTCAGTCTTTTCTCGATTGGGGAAGAAACCTCAAGGGGAACGTAGAGCCACATTATCAATAGATTCCCTCCAAATTAAGGTTCATCAAGAAGTTCTGAGGGATTGAATTAACAAAAGGAAATGTCTCATCAAAGACATGGAAGAAGACAATATCACAGAAATGTTGACAGTAGGGATGCAATGAGTTATGCAGCAATTAATGTCATCAATGCCATTATTGTTGATCCACCAGATGAGGCTCACTCAGGGGACTTAGATGAAGAGTTTCATTCTCAAGAAGATGTATGTACCGATACAAATGAAGAATGTGTGCGTACACGAAGTCAAAGGATTACTCAGAACATATGTAATCCTTCGAGTAACCCACTTCCCCATCTCCGAAAAGGATCAAACCAAGGGAAGGGAAAGAACCAGGTAAAATATCCTTCCTCTGGATAAGGTCAATCTCTCTCACTTGAATAGAGGTTTGCGCAACAGGAGGAAGAAATGAAGGAATTAAGAAGGTTGAATGAAGAACTACATCAGAGTAGCCTTCTTCTTAAGCATTCTGGATTTAGTCAGCCAATGAAATTTGTTGCAGCTACTGAGACGGATCAAGAATATCATCCACTATCAGTACACCCTCACAGGTCAAATCCTACGGGTCAAGTGCAACAACAGTTGGCAGATCTAACATCAGTTGCAGCGCCAATCGCCACATCTTTCCAAGCTCCAGTCATTTCACCTACCCAAGTCCAAGTTCAACTAGATGTTTCTAAAAAGTTAATAACTTCTATTGAGTCATTAATAGATCAGTTAGAAACAATGGAAGGGACGTGTTTACAAGTTCAACTAGAAAAGAATGTTTACCCTGAATGGGTAGATTCAATTTCTCCTCCATCTAGTTTTGGGAACCCTGTATTCCGTATATTCAATGGATCAGGCGATCCAGAACAACATTTGACACATTATGTGTCTTGTTGCGTTCCTATGATGGGAACTCCGGAGCAGAAAGAAGCAGTGAAACTCAGATGTTTCATGCGAACCTTGCAAGGACCAGCTTTTGTTTGGTATACAAGCTTACAATCCTGGTCAATTACCGGATGGGAGGATCTTCGCCAAACATTCCTCCTTCAGTTTAGCTCAACTTTTCCAAAGACACCAGTTTTCAGTCTTACAAACTGTAAGCAAAGGGAGAATGAAATGGTCTCTGATTTCATTGCTCTATGGAAGGGATTAACATATTCCTTGAGTTTAGCACTCCCTCAAAGAAGAATTGTTGCCACTCTGTGTGGAAAATCTGTTTGACGAATTACACATGCCGTTAATCCATGTGAAATACACAGGAGGGTTTCGAGACCTTACTTCAATCGCTATGTAGATTGAATATTCCCTTATACAAGATCATGCTAAATCTCGTGTAATTCCATCAGATCCATGAAGGAGAATGGGTAAAGCAGAAACTGCTACAGTTATGCTTAAACAAGCACATATACCTATTTCTACCTCAAAACCTTCATCTTCTCGAAGGGCTCCACCTTCTGTGCACCAACACCAAAGGCCTTTTAGTCCAGATGATCAAAATGATCAAAGACGAAAACAATTTGAGGATCTGAAGAGCAAAACATATTCTTTCAGAAATGAACAAGTTCCTAGTATTTTCATTTCGGCTCTGGAAAACAATTTGGTTCAATTGCCAATACCCAAGATTCCAAACAAGAAAGGAGATTATGATTTTCTTAATTATTTCCCTTTTCATCAAATGTTGTGGAATCCCATACAGGAGTGTTTTGTCTTCAAGGACCTCCTGAAAAAGATGTTCGACTCATGAAAGGTCACATTGAAAGGCTCCTCAGCCCAGGTAGCATGTGTCACTGCTACAGTTCAAGAGGAGGAAGATGAATAGAAGGAAGTCAAAAGAAAAAATACACAAAAGTATGATGATTGGATGGTCATAAAGACAATAAATCAAACTCATGCTATTTTGCGAACACAATTAAGGAAACCAGTTTTGTCTTCTGCCATGAATGTTGTGGAAAACCCTCTTCATCAGAGGGAATTTACTCAAAGAAACGACATGATTCAAATAAAGAAAAAGAATCAGAAGGAGATGAGTATGTGTCAAAGCCTATGTTGTCTTTGACTTTGGTGGACTTCATGCCATCTACTTCAAAGAAACAGGCACCGCCCCACCAAACGACACAGCCTAAACAGGCTAATCAGGCAATGTCTTCATCAGACGAAGAGTTAATCTTTGGTTCTGTTAATATGATTCAATTAATAGATCCATATGCCAGTCGTAGTTTCAATTTTGATGAACCTGAATTCCCTGTATCAAATAGATGAATCATAGGAAGTTCCAGGGGCTCAGGATAGAGGGGAAGACTTGGATATTTCATAAGACATTATTCCAATTCTACCCCTGCTAGAACTGTGTACGCAGCAGAAACTCATGGTAGATCCCTTCAGCGAGCTCAGCAAGAACAAGAAAGTTCTTCTACCAATAGAAAATTCAGTCCTGACACAGTTATTTTGGAATACCGGTTGAAGGTTCCATCTTCTTCCTCTCAGAAATTAAATGGATCTAATCGGTCTAATCTTCCAAAACCAGGAATATTGCCAACTCCTATACATAATGCATCAACTTCTAAATCATCTGCTTCTAAGGTACCTGCTAAACCACATATTCCTATTGTGAAACGCAGACCTATGGATCAAAGTTATGATATATTAAAACACCTGGCCCAAGTACCAGCCAAGTTATCAATTCTAGATGCTTTGAATCTGTCAAAAGATCTTCGAGAAGCACTCATCGAGGCTTTGTGAAGTCCTCAGGAGTTTGAAACTGAAATTGCTGCAGCTGAAGTCTATCAAATAGAGAATAATCTTGCAGAATGCCATGAAATAATATCCTTTACTGATGAAGATGAAGATGATGTTGTGCATGTACATATTAGACCATTGTACTTGTCTGGAAAAGTGAATGGTGTGGATGTTCGAAGAGTTTTCATTGACAATGGTTCAGGAGTCAACCTCATGCCCATTCGTACAATTCGTCAATTAGGCCTCACGGAATCTGATTTATCTCCCTCCACCATGATGCTATAGGGATATGATAAAAATGAACAAGAACCACTGGGTGAAGTTAAACTCATAACTCAGTTTGGAGATCTTTTATCCAATTCAGATTTCGTGATTGTCGATCAAGACTCAGCCTTCAACATTTTTCTCGGAAGACCCTGGTTAAATCAACATGCATCTATCCCTTCTTCATACCATCAATGTATCAAATATTGTTTCGATGGTCAAGTTGGGACGTTGTATGGTGGTAAGGCCACGTTCAAGACAAGTGAGTCTCAATACATTGAGACAGAATTCTATCACATGAAGCAAAGGGAGAAATCCATAACTAAGGATATTACCAAAGTTAATTCTTCATATGGTTTGGAAAAAATTCCAGTAAATCCATTTACACATGTGAGTACAGATTATGTGTTGCCTATCAGTCAAATTGAAAAAATAGACGCAAATCAAAATTATTTTATGAAAAGATCCAAAATGTCAATTACAACAATCGAGCCAGGAAATATAGGAGAAATTGGTAATCTACCAAGTAGTGATGAAAGCACAAATGGTGACGTCGTCATTTCATCTGCTGAAATCCAACAAGTCTATGCTTCTCCAATTAGGCCAAAAGAAGTTATAGCACCATCTAAGGTGAACAATGATGTTGATTCTCAATCCATAATCTACTCTTTATTACCCAAAGAATACCCTTCATCATCAATCGGGTTGGAAATGGAAGCTACTTCTTCAAAATATAAAAATTTTGACGTCTCTTCAGATCATGAGAAGTCTACTTTATCATCCACTATCCATGTAGAAACGAAAGAAATAACACATGAAGAAGAAGAAGAAGAAGATCTCAGAGATGCTCCTCCAGCATTTGAAGAGGGTATCTCTTCCACTATAGATGAACTCAGAGAAATAAATCTGGGTACAAAAGGAGATCCGTGCCCCACTTTAATCAGTGCGGCCAAGACTCTTGAAGAGAAAGAGATGTATATTTATTTTATAAAGATAAATAGAGATATTTTTTCTTGGAACTATACAGAAATTCCCAGGCTTGATCCTAATGTTTCTACTCATCATTTGGGTTTACCAGAAGAACATCAAGGATTTAAGGAAGCCGCGAGAAGAACACACCCAACTTATGCTTCTAAACTTGAAGCTCAAGTGGATAAGCTTATCAAAGATAACATCATTAGAGAATTTTAGTATCCCAAGTGGTTGGATAATATTGTATCTGTAAAGAAGAAGAATGTACAAATTAAAGTTTGCATCGATTTCAGAGATCTTAATCGGCATTGTCCTAAAGATGATTTCCTAGTTCCGATTACAGAACATCTAATTGATGCAACATCTGGATATGAATCACTTTCCTTCATGGATGGATATTCTGGATATAATCAGATCCGAATGGCCCGAGAATATGAGGAATTTACAGCCTTCAGAGCCCCTCAAGGTGAGTTTTGTTACCGGGTAATGCCCTTTGGCTTAAAGAATGCTGGTGCAACATATCAGTGTGCCATGCATCGTATCTTCAAACTCTTCTTAGGGAATTTTGTTGAATGCTATGTAGAAGATTTGGTGGCTAAATCCAAACAATGTTCTAATCACTTGGCTTATTTGGAAGTCATATTCTTCAAGCGTCGACAACATAATTTGAAGATGAACCCCTTAAAATGTGCTTTTGGGGTAACCTCCGGAATTTTTTTTGGCTTTCTTGTAAGCCATCATGGTATTGATGTCGATCCTGATAAGAAAATGTCAATCCTTGGTATGTCACCTCCTCCAAATTTAATAGAATTAAGAGGACTTCAAGGACACTTATCCAATATTCGGCATATCATCACCAATTTAGCAGGTAAAAGTTTACCCCTCACCAAATTGATGAAGAAGGGAGTCACTTACCAGTGGACTGAAAAATGTCAAGAAGCATTTGATATTCTCATGAAATACCTCATGAGTCCAACGGTACTCATGAAACCTATTGAAGGAAGACCACTTATCCTCTATGTGACAGCTCTAGAGTGATCATTTGGTGCCTTTCTTGCTCAAAAGAATGATGCTGGGAATGAATACATCCTCTACTATCTTAGTCGAACTATGCTTGAAGCAGAAACCTGGTATTCAAGTATTGAGAAGTGTTTCCTGGCATTAATCGTTGCAGTTCAGAAGTTGAGAAATTACATGCTACATCACGAGGTCCAATTGGTATCTCGTAATAACCCACTCAAATTCATCCTTAGTCATCCAATGCTTACAGGACGTCTAGCTAGGTGGGCAGTTATTTTGCAGAAATTCGACATTCAGTATGTGTCTCAAAAGGCGATAAAGGGCCATGCTCTGGCTGATTTCCTAGCTGAACACCCTTTAGTGGAAGACACATATCCAGATATTGAACTCCCTAATGAGTAAGTCTTCACTATTCAAGAAAGTCCTCAAGCATGTGAAATTTATTTTTATGGTGCTTCCAGAAGTCCAACAGGGAAGAAAATGGAAACTCCTAAATTCAACAAATTTGGCTTAGGAATTGTACTCATTTCTCTAGAAAAGGTAGTGTTAGCTTATTCCTTCTTATTGTGGGAAGGTGGTACCAATAATGAAGCCGAATACTAATCTCTTATAATAGGCATGGAAATAGCGCTTCAAGCACAAGTGAATCACTTAATGGTGAAGGCTGATTCAGACCTGGTAATCAAACAAGTCAATGGGGATTATGCCATAAGAAAAGAAGAACTAATCCCTTTGTATGATTACGTAAGAGATTTAATGGAATAATTCCCTTTGGAACTGACAATTTCTTATGTTCCAAGAGCACAAAATGCTCAAGCTGATGCACTGGATAATATAGCCACAGATCTGGAAAATCCAAATCGGGACGAGACAACCATCATTATTGCCCACCGTCGTGCAATTTCACTTTATGTTCGAATCAGAATAGAGGAAATTAATGAAATTAGTCCCATTCCTGAACCCTATGGTCATACTACAGGATGGAGGTCATCTATCGGGGAATACATTCAAAATAGAACACTTCCACCTGATAGAGCCGAGAAAGATCAAATCCGGTGACGTGTGGTCAATTTTACTCTTTATGATAGCCCAGATCACCTAGAGAAAATTCTCTACAAACATGGTTTTTATGGAGTTCTCTTCCGATGCATTGATGGTTATGAGACAATGGCTATCATGAAAGATGTGCATGCAGGAGTCTGTGGTGCCCACCAGTCTGGACATAGATTGTCAGATCAAATTCTAAGGCTTGGATACTTTTGGCCTTCAATGATACGAGATTGTGTTGACTTCACAAAGAAGTTTCATTCATGCCAAGTACATGACAACTTCATTCATCAGCCTCTAGAGTTGATTCATACAGCTAAATACTCATGTCCATTTGCCACATGGGGAATGGATGTGGTGGGACCTTACCCTTCAGCTACAGCTAAGCAGTTTAAGTATATTCTTACTTCTACTGACTTCTTTTCCAAATGGGAAGAGGCAATACCTCACAAGGAAGTTAGTTCTAAATGAATTGTTAGCTTCATCAAGTCTAACATCATTACCAGATTTGGTGTCCCTCATACCATATTGACGGACAATGGCACCAATTTCTTTTCATCTGAGATGAAGAAGTTGAATCAAGAATACAACATCAAAACCATCCATTTATCTCGGTATCATGGAGTGGCCAACGGCCAGATAGAATCTTTTAACAAGACTCTTTCAAATATACGGAAAAGGATGGTGGATAAAGATAAGAGGTCATGGTCTGATAAACTCTTTCATGCTTTATGGTCTTATCGGACTACCACCCGCACTGCAACTCGGTCAACTCTATATTCATTGGTATATGGAACAAAAGTTGTCTTGCCCATTGAATTTCAACTACCCTCACTCAGATTTTCCATTTGTGATCAATCATCTATAGATGAACAATCTCAAAAGCGATTGAATGAATTGGAATGGTTAGATGAGAAAAGATTGTGCACTTTTCAACACTTGGAAGTCTATCAGAATCGAATAACACGAGCTTTTAACAAAAAAGTTCGTCTTCGTTCATTCACTCATGGATAATTGGTATTAGTTCTCAGAACTCCAATGATACCAGGAAATAAACCTCCCAATATTGATCCAAAATGGGAAGGACCTTATTCAATACATGGGTTCTACTCCAATGGAGCTTATTCATTAATATAAGTGGATGGAGAACTCATCACTACTCAAACCAATGCATGATTTTTGAAGAAGTATTTTATATAAACTGCAAAGTCTGTACTATGTCCCTGCAACATGAAACTAAATTGTGCGGCACCACTTTTTCCTTGTTATATGACGTTAAAATATAAAGCAACGGTCCATACATATGACCTTAAACTATTTGTAATTTCGTCTCACACAATGCTAAACTATGAAAAAGTTCCCTAAATGGTCATGTATGACCTTAAACTGACACTAGATCATGTATGACCTTAAACTGCATCATCAATTGTCCATTCATATGACCCTAAACTATTTGCAAGTCCCTTACGTCCAGCAAGACGTTAAACTGTGACGTCCTAACTACATGATGCTAAACTGTATAAAAGTCCCTTACATCTGGAAAGACGTTAAACTACATAATCATCAAAGGTCCTGTATAACCTTAAACTACACCACCATCCAGCATGACATTAAACTACACCATCCACGGTCCATGCATATGAACTTAAATGATTCGGACTTCCGTCAAACATGACGCTAAACTTTATTGTCCCTTTTTTGTCCAACATAACGTAAAACTGTGGAAAAAAATCCCCAATGCGTCCAACATAACATTAAATGGTGTACTCTTTTGTCCTCACTGCATGACATTAAACTGCACAGTCCCCCTTTCGTCCAACATGACGTTAAACTCTATTGTCCCCATCGTCCTAACTATATGATGCTAAAATGTACAGAAAGACTATGATACGTCTTACATGACCTTAAACTGTACTTTTGTCCCTACTACATGACACTAAACTGTACAGCACCAATAGTCCTAACTGCAAGACTTTAAACTGCATAGTCCCTTCATACGTCCTACATGACGTTAATCTATGTATTGTTAAGGTTGTTGTTACCTCTTGTTTCTCACACCAAGTATGAATCATGGGATCTTAGAGAGAACCTCAACCATAACACTCTCTATGGGCTACTAACCATGTGTAACTCCCAACATCATTTTTTATGTCATTGTCCCCAAGAACAACCTGATCGTTAATTCATTCTTTAATTGAACTACAAGGACTTTGATCCTTTCCTTCTAGGCTGGGTATGTAGGAAAACACCCAAGGTTCAAGCCCAAAACCAATCTCTTCACATCGGTTCACCTCCATCTAATACGATGTTGATTCGTGAAACCACCCCTAGAATCAATATCTTTACATTAGTTCACATTCATCCTTGTTATAAGAAGTTAAACTATACAACACTTTTGTCCAATATTATTGTGAACTAAAAATTTCTTTGATACCCTCACCTGAGAGGGAACCATTATTTTCATTGATTTTTCAATCATGTTTCATTTCAAAGACTACGTGCATACATGGGAATGCCCGAACGTTTTATCTTGGGTTAAACCATCATTGCACTAAAGTCCCCTTTCACCCTTTACATATACGAACCAAATTTGTACAGAGGGTATTTCTAGAACTACGTGGGCTTGATTCCGATCCTTATGGGATATGTAGGAATGTTCTAGTGTCCCACGAATCTAGTCCCAAGTCTTTGGGCCTAACCCCAAATTCCACATTCAGTCCCTTGGTTGAAAATCCCCCATGAAAACACACACTGTGTATTTCTTACAATGGTCCAATCTCTATGACCCTAAACTAAGATCTCTAATCCTTTTGTCCCACACGACGTTAAACTGTAGTTTAAGAACTACGTATGGGTTGATTCTCATCTTTATGGGATACGTAGTGAAGTCCAACATTTCAATTCAGGACCCAACCACAACATGATTATGGTTAGAATTGATCTGTGTATCTCTTTATACATTGAACAATAGCCATATTTATGTGTCATAACCCTAACCTTATATATTTCAAGATCCTCATAACCCTTTTCATGACTTATAGTCACAAAAATGTCAAACTTCTGAAAGTTCTTTTTCCTGACTATGCAGCACGTGCACATAGGCGGCCTTGCATAAACAGTCTACATAACAGACTTGTTAGCCAAAAGATACTATTATTTGACTATGCACCCAATGCCCTTAGGTGGCCCTGCATAATTCAACCCCCTAATGGGTTTTTCGGATAGCAGTAACATCATTCTTGGGAAGAATGCCTCTTTTGTCCTTATTTTACTTAAATAACAGTATGTATGTAACACCCCACGATTTCATAATGTATTATTTCTTCAAAATAATTCAATAACTTGCACTACAAGCAACACCGAGTTCAATTGCACCATGACTTACCAAAAAAAAAAGCCATTAAAAGAGGTCATGAATAGCATTAACTACATTTTTTAACTTTATATAATCCTTATAATTTTAGAATCCATATTATGAGTTTCTTAGTCATAATGCAAGAACAGATTCATTTTCAGTATTGCACTTTTATCAAATTTTGATAGTGAAACCTTTTTAAATACAATATTTTAAACTTTTTGACTAAATGGAGACATCAAAAAAAATTAAAATGAAACATCCCAAGCTTCCACGGTACGATTTCCTTTGAATAAAACAGAAGCGTGTGTTGTACGCAACGTCGAGTTTTAACACACACCACAACCGATCAAACTAGCCGTTATGAATAGTAATACCTACTTTTTGAAATTATATATATTTTATATTTGAAAATGGACTTCATTTTTGGATTCGGAATATCGAATTTAGCCTAAGGTGAAATTTTGGTACATTTCGGATAACTTTCATATTTTGATGAATAGTGAAAATTACTAAATTTTAATTAAAAACAACTTTTTTAATCAGAATAATTAATAGTGATAAATTATGAATTTGAGTGGTTTTAAAGTATATTTAGAATATATTTTTACCATTTAATATAATGTTGGTCATTAGACATAATTTTACAATTAAACCGAACATAAACAAGTGTCAATCTTTTGATAGTTATTATCTCTTAAAAACACGCTTTTTGTTTTGACAGCGGGAATTAATTTTAAATTAATTTTTGCCACTTCTGTGTTTTGAATTTAGGAAAATGGATTCCATATTTGGAATCAGGATGTTCAAATTGTGTAAATGGGTAACTTTTATTTTTAGACATGTTGAATAATTACTGCGGTAAATATTTTATTTACCATGGTTAAGGGTAAATCTGGTAAATAAGGGTTAAAAAATAATATTATAATAATACAAAATTACCCTAAAACGTGTCCTAACCTTATTGGTGGACACATACCCGACCATGGGCATCCTTGGGTCAATTTGGGGACCCCTTGGAGCCACTTGTATGTGGTAGGGACACATTATATTAATAAAGTTAAAATAAAAATAAAAATGGCATAAGCTTACATCTTTTAGAAGAACAATTTTTACATAGGGTTATACATGTTGGATTTTCGATTATAAATATTCATTAGAAAGCTAAAAAGATTTCCTACATAATGATGTTTTATTTATAATTTTTAGACATTAAATAATTTATTTTATTTATGACACAATGATGATGCAGTAATTACTAAAATAGTAAAAAATTAACATAAGTGATATTATAAATACCCAAATAAATATAATATGAAACTTTTAATGAATTACACTAATTTTCTAGGATAATATGATATATTAGGATTGATTTAATTGACTTTGTTCTAAGTAATCAATCTGTTATGAGTTTCACAAAAATCAACTATTGAATAGTGTCAAAATTGACATAAAAGAGTTCTTAAAACAAATATTATATTATTAATTGATATTAAATTCCTAAAAATCTAAGGTTCGGCCAAGAGACTTATATTATGATAGGTTAATCATTAATGGACCACTTGGGGGTCGCTTGGATGTATATAGTAAGTTTATTAACCATATTATATAAAAATACAAAGAGACATTGTAAAAGTGAAACTAATTAACTTAGAGTTAATACTTAAAGATAAGGTTAATATAAGTACCCAAACCTGTCTAAATTCTATTGGATGAGTTGTTTTCGACCTATCCCCACCTCATCCTTTGAATAGTCAACTTTGGAGCCTTTGGAAACCGAATATGAATTTATTATAAATTAATATTTCTAGCTTTTCCAAAAGTGCCTCTCACCCCTCTTATAAAAGGGCACTCCTCCTTCTCTTTTCCTCACACCTCTCAAGCCACTTGGCTCGTCCAAACTCTGCCCAAATAAGCTCCCCAAATCCCTCTCCTCCTCCTTGAAGCTTCCCCTTAGGCAGAAAGCATTTCAAGAAGTCCTTTGGTTCCAACCAAAGTGAGTTACCTAGATTAAAGGTAACGATTTCTCTTAAATTATTTTCATTTATTTTGCTTCTCCAACCCCCAAACTCTTTTTATTTCCTTTCTTTTGTAACAACACCAGTATCCAAAATATACTAGGATGTTGTTATAAGAAGGATTCAAACTACACATACACACAACTCCATCTAATGGATGATGAACATAATGTTTCTGTGGATGGCAAGCTAACGCCTCACGAAACGATGATTGTTCAAATACATCTTACCGCCTCTCATGGTGGCCATTATGATGGAACTGTAATTAAATATGAGATTAATGATATATATTTTATATATAAGCTTCTGTAATTCCATTTTATTTCATACCATTATTCGTTTCATGTTGTATATACATACGATAATTTCATTTGAGGAAGTGCGGACTACCGCCCCCTTAAAATGATATGACTCGTTCATACCACACATGGAACGTATAAAGGATGGTGTTAATGAACTTAAGTAACATATATAAAATATTATATTATACTGGAATAGTAATATACCTATTTATCATTTGGATTCAATTCTTTTAAAATAAAAATTAAATGGAAGTAGCGTTCGTGCGTACGTACGAACTACCGTCTCCACGAACGCGGTGAGATCCATCCTCCATCGTATCCATTCAAGTATTATTCTAATTTTAGGGTTAAAAATAATGTTAATATCATTCTGATTATGAATAAGATTAAATCTATCCTTTACAAACATGTCTTACGTAACCAAACATTTAAGAAGAACGAATCGATTATCACCTGAAATGACGATAATACCAAGATATTATTAATAAAGCAATGTTAAAAGATCATATATGATATCATATTAATGAATATGATTCTTGTATAATTTAATAACAATTATTTCACCATTATACAGGAGGTTAACCTACCCCAACCAAGGAAAAGTACAAGGTAAGGGTTATTTCACAATCTCTTCTTTATCCGAGGTTGTTTATACGTAATAATCTACTGGAATCTCATTATCATCCACATCCATGTTTCTTCAAAATGTATTTCAAAACATTTTTACTATTTACAAGAATATGGGTTAAAGTCATTTATACCCTTGTTTGACTCTTTATAAGAGGTTTATAAAGGAATCTTTCCGTCGTTTTCAAAACAAGGTCCTTTTTAACCTTTTCGACAGAATTGAGGTAAGAATGTTTTTTTAACTTATACGGCGGGTGCGGTTATTTTCCGCCGTTATAAATCATCGAAGCTTTCCTTACAAGCTTATAAGAATATTTTCAAAGAAAATGTCTTATTTTATATGGATCTTAAATGATTTCAAAATTAAAGGAGATATTTCTTTAAAAAGAATTTTGATTTCATCTATGTCAACATCCTTTGATGGATTTTAAGATTATTTGAAGTTGATTTATTATGATACAAAACTTCTATATTGTATTGAAGGTTTTGTGATATGTTTGACTGTGGATGTGCTATTTTATACCATTCATAGTTTATGGTGAAACTATTGACATTTCGTATGCTAGTTTTAATCCGAATGTTTATGTTATATTTCAAACTTTTCTTCAGATGAATGTGCTAAACAAGTATGTTCCAGGTTGGGGACCGGTAAAAGTAAGCCCTCCAGGTTGGGGATTGGTTAAAGTAAGCCCTCCAGGTTAGGGACTGGTAAAAGTATGCCCTCCGGGTTGGTGTCCGGTTATTAGAGGCACTCCGGGTTGGTGTCCGGTTATTAGAGGCACTCCGGGTTGGTGTCCGGTTATTAGAGGCACTCCGGGTTGGGTTCCGGTTAGAAGTAACCCCTAGGTCTTGGGATGAGGCCTAGACAAAGAAATTAACGTTTAGCATTATGCACTCCAACATTATGAAAGTGGTTATTGATATTGCATGTGATTATTCGATTAGTAGAATATCCATGTGAATAAGTAAATGGCATTATTTCATTTTACTTTTGCCATACTATGTTGAAGTTCAATTTTAAAAGGCTTTTGTTTTAGTAATTCATTGCCTTAAATGTTTATGATTATTTTGAATGTTCCGCTATATTGTTATCCTTACTGGGCATTTGAGCTCACCCCTTTTCTATGTTTTATTTTTCCCAGGTAGTGAAGAAGTAAATTATGAATGACTTGCAGGGATATTATGAGGGGTTAATAGTGTGGATATGAAGACTTTGTTGTTGTAGTAGTTTTTTCACTTTGAAATGTAATGTAAAACTTTATGATTATATCTAGTGTTTCCAAGGATACTAAACCAATCGGTCTTTCGGGATTTGATCTTTCTTGTGATCATGCCAATGTTACGAAGTAATGCACCGACTCTGGGTAGCTGGGGTCGGGGCGTTACAGTTGGTATCAGAGGAAGTTTAGTACAAACCTTGGAAACTAGATTTAGATAAACTCTGATTAGAGCACATAGACCTAAGATGAACATTGAGGATTAGTATAGAAGAACTTCCTAGAATTCTGGTATTGTAGAGATTTTGTGAGTTTTCCGAGCAATACATCCCTGTCTGGATACGAGCAGGTAGAGGCGTCTCTGGCACAGATGTACCTAGGGGTAAAACCCGAAAACACCGCTTTGAGCTAGACTCGAACGGGAACTGGTGCACGACAACGGGCCTTGCTGCACTCTTGGTTACGACACTCCCGGGGGATATGCTTAGGATAACTCTCATTTTCTTTACAAATCATTATGAAGGGTTTATGAGTATATACTTCCTCAAAGAAAACATTTTTGTGATTATGGATTATATCCATAAATAGTTCAATTTATGTTAAGTGTTTTATAAGTATGGGATTATGTATTTTGATTCATAAACTGATCTAGTTTATGCCATTGTTTAGAAATGGCGCCCAGTAGAAGGAATGAGAACTCCAGAAATACACATGATTCAAAGAGAAGGAAGGATCATATCTTTCATGGTCTTAAGCTAGAATTTATAAGAGAAATAGTCTCCCATGTATTATCATCATATGAAGAAATAATATCATGTTTTGATAAGATAAGTAAAGAGTTTACTGAGTCCTATGGCTTTGAAGGGAAGCAAGAGAAGAAAAGGATGGAAGAGAGAAAGATGGATAAAGGGAAGAGGGAAAAGAAGAATTTTCCCATATGTGGTAATTGTGGAAAGAAACACCCTGGAACTTTCCTGAAAGGAATGGGAGTTTGTTATAAGTGTGGAGAAAAGGGCACAAAGTATGTGACTGCAAGGGTAAGAAAATGGTTTCAAATGTACAATGCTTCATTTGCAAGGAGTTTGGACACTACGCGAACCTATGTCCCAGTCATCAGACTATACCGCAAATGATGTTATTGGATAATAATAAAGTTATGATACTACCACAGATGAAGAGGGATGATTAGAGTTCTTATGTTGATTATGTCAATTGAGTGTTGTATCAACAATGTACTTGTTACAATAATCCTGGAGTATATAAGGATTGTACTGCAGTACTATTTCATTAAGGACTTGAGATTATGTGGAACAAAGAAAAGTGACTCAATAGCAGGATAAATTTTTGGAAAATATATGGTTGAGAGAATGATAAACCATAATATAGTTCTGATACCGAAGTAGTGATTTTGGAATAATACATGATTGTTTTGGATAAATTATATTAGATATTCTTGACTACCTTCGAACTGATTAATGATTTGTATATTCCATCATTTTTGGGGTTTAAAACATTTTTGGATTGATGAAGTATATCCAGCATTCTATATGGAATAAGGGAGCATGAATGAAATCAATAAGGAATATGGTAATTTAGGATGTTTCAGTGTATTAAAAGAATACCTGATGAAGGTATTCATATGCTATTACAGGGTAAAAAGGATCTAAATTATGTTTACCTTCCTTATAAATGTTGGACTGTGAGTTTGGACTTGAAGTATTTTGGATAGTTCTAGTTTGGATTATTTTGGATTGCCATAAAAGGACAACCCGGAGGTCGGGCGGCAACCTGTCGCGTCCGGCAAGGCTGCGAGACTTGAAGCCGCAACCGAAGGGCGACAAGGGTGTATCACCTACCACTGGCCCACGAGATGTCCTGGATTAAATAAAGTAGTTTTTTAAATGATCTGGTAGATGAATTATAAATTCATTTATTTTGGAACCCTCTATGAATAGTATAAATAGACTTTTTTTTTACGAGTGAATGATGAGTTTTTGGTAGAAATATATTAAGGGATAAAACTCTAATTTTAAATTAAGTATATCTCCTTATGATCTTAGCCAATCTCATAAATAAATTCCTCATCATTAAGAAAAGGAACTTAGAACAAAAATGTTGTCCTAGATGGTACCTTAAATCATCACTAATTTATGGCTTTGGGATTGTTGGCCTTTTCATAGCCATGTTCTCTACCACTCTCCATCAGATAATTGATGGTTAGATTTTTCTTCCATATCCATATTTTCTTACATGGAACCCTAGTATGTGTTATTTTCGGTAATCTTCATACTTTCGACTCTTTATTTTAAATAGAGGCCTCGTTAATTCATTTTTCGATGTGGGATTTCAACTAAGATATTTTGAAACGTCAAAAATGTGTTATCCCAATACCCTATATTTTGTTGAACCGATGGTACTTCAAATCATCATAGATTGATGAGTTTAAGGACCTCAATTATACACTTGTTTGTGATTGATGACCTCAATCACTACCTATAAATATTTACGTTTTTCCTCCAATTATATATCTCTAATTGCCACCAATGTTCTCCTAATAGAGATCATAATTTGGTGGTGACCCTTTCATTTCTCTTTTCCTCATATTAAGACTAAATTTTAGTAACCCAATTTCCGATGTGGATTTTCCCACAAATATATTATCTATTTTAAACCTTTTATTTTCGAAGAACAATTTCAAATTGCGAGGACGCAATTTATTGAAGGAGGGGAGAATGTAACACCCCAAGATTTCATAATGTGTTATTTCTTCAAAATAATTCAATAACTTGCACTACAAGCAACACCGAGTTCAATTGCACCATGACTTACCAAAAAAAAAGCCATTAAAATAGGTCATGAATAGCATTAACTACATTTTTTAACTTTATATAATCCTTATAATTTTAGAATCCATATTATGAGTTTCTTAGTCATAATGCAAGAACAGATTCATTTTCAGTATTGCACTTTTATCAAATTTTGATAGTGAAACCTTTTTAAATACAATATTTTAAACTTTTTGACTAAATGGAGACATCAAAAAAAATTAAAATGAAACATCCCAAGCTTCCACGGTACGATTTCCTTTGAATAAAACAGAAGCGTGTGTTGTACGCAACGTCGAGTTTTAACACACACCACAACCGATCAAACTAGCCGTTATGAATAGTAATACCTACATTTTGAAATTATATATATTTTATATTTGAAAATGGACTTCATTTTTGGATTCGGAATATCGAATTTAGCCTAAGGTGAAATTTTGGTACATTTCGGATAACTTTCATATTTTGATGAATAGTGAAAATTACTAAATTTTAATTAAAAACAACTTTTTTAATCAGAATAATTAATAGTGATAAATTATGAATTTGAGTGGTTTTAAAGTATATTTAGAATATATTTTTACCATTTAATATAATGTTGGTCATTAGACATAATTTTACAATTAAACCGAACATAAACAAGTGTCAATCTTTTGATAGTTATTATCTCTTAAAAACACGCTTTTTGTTTTGACAGCGGGAATTAATTTTAAATTAATTTCTGCCACTTCTGTGTTTTGAATTTAGGAAAATGGATTCCATATTTGGAATCAGGATGTTCAAATTGTGTAAATGGGTAACTTTTATTTTTAGACATGTTGAATAATTACTGCGGTAAATATTTTATTTACCATGGTTTAGGGTAAATCTGGTAAATAAGGGTTAAAAAATAATATTATAATAATACAAAATTACCATAAAACGTGTCCTAACCTTATTGGTGGACACATACCCGACCCTGGGCATCCTTGGGTCAATTTGGGGACCCCATGGAGCCACTTGTATGTGGTAGGGACACATTATATTAATAAAGTTAAAATAAAAATAAAAATGGCATAAGCTTACATCTTTTAGAAGAACAATTTTTACATAGGGTTATACATGTTGGATTTTCGATTATAAATATTCATTAGAAAGCTAAAAAGATTTCCTACATAATGAGGTTTTATTTATAATTTGTAGACATTAAATAATTTATTTTATTTATGACACAATGATGATGCAGTAATTACTAAAATAGTAAAAAATTAACATAAGTGATATTATAAATACCCAAATAAATATAATATGAAACTTTTAATGAATTACACTAATTTTCTAGGATAATATGATATATTAGGATTGATTTAATTGACTTTGTTCGAAGTAATCAATCTGTTATGAGTTTCACAAAAATCAACTATTGAATAGTGTCAAAATTGACATAAAAGAGTTCTTAAAACAAATATTATATTATTAATTGATATTAAATTCCTAAAAATCTAAGGTTCGGCCAAGGGACTTATATTATGATAGGTTAATCATTAATGGACCACTTGGGGGTCGCTTGGATGTATATAGTAAGTTTATTAACCATATTATATAAAAATACAAAGAGACATTGTAAAAGTGAAACTAATTAACTTAGAGTTAATACTTAAAGATAAGGTTAATATAAGTACCCAAACCTGTCTAAATTCTATTGGATGAGTTGTTTTCGACCTATCCCCACCTCATCCTTTGAATAGTCAACTTTGGAGCCTTTGGAAACCGAATATGAATTTATTATAAATTAATATTTCTAGCTTTTCCAAAAGTGCCCCTCACCCCTCTTATAAAAGGGCACTCCTCCTTCTCTTTTCCTCACACCTCTCAAGCCACATGGCTCGTCCAAACTCTACCCAAATAAGCTCCCCAAATCCCTCTCCTCCTCCTTGAAGCTTCCCCTTAGGCAGAAAGCATTTCAAGAAGTCCTTTGGTTCCAACCAAAGTGAGTTACCTAGATTAAAGGTAACGATTTCTCTTAAATTATTTTCATTTATTTTGCTTCTCCAACCCCCAAACTCTTTTTATTTCCTTTCTTTTGTAACAACACCAGTATCCAAAATATACTAGGATGTTGTTATAAGAAGGATTCAAATTACACATACACACAACTCCATCTAATGGATGATGAACATAATGTTTCTGTGGATGGCAAGCTAACGCCTCACGAAACGATGATTGTTCAAATACATCTTACCGCCTCTCATGGTGGCCATTATGATGGCACTGTAATTAAATATGAGATTAATGATATATATTTTATATATAAGATTCTGTAATTCCATTTTATTTCATACCATTATTCGTTTCATGTTGTATATACATACGATAATTTCATTTGAGGAAGTGCGGACTACCGCCCCCTTAAAATGATATGACTCGTTCATACCACACATGGAACGTATAAAGGATGGTGTTAATGAACTTAAGTAACATATATAAAATATTATATTATACTGGAATAGTAATATACCTATTTATCATTTGGATTCAATTCTTTTAAAATAAAAATTAAATGGAAGTAGCGTTCGTGCGTACGTACGAACTACCGTCTCCACGAACGCGGTGAGATCCATCCTCCATCGTATCCATTCAAGTATTATTCTAATTTTAGGGTTAAAAATAATGTTAATATCATTCTGATTATGAATAAGATTAAATCTATCATTTACAAACATGTCTTACGTAACCAAACATTTAAGAAGAACGAATCGATTATCACCTGAAATGACGATAATACTAAGATATTATTAATAAAGCAATGTTAAAAGATCATATATGATATCATATTAATGTATATGATTCTTGTATAATTTAATAACAATTATTTCACCATTATACAAGAGGTTAACCTACCCCAACCAAGGAAAAGTACAAGGTAAGGGTTATTTCACAATCTCTTCTTTATCCGAGGTTGTTTATACGTAATAATCTACTGGAATCTCATTATCATCCACATCCATGTTTCTTCAAAATGTATTTCAAAACATTTTTACTATTTACAAGAATATGGGTTAAAGTCATTTATACCCTTGTTTGACTCTTTATAAGAGGTTTATAAAGGAATATTTCCGTCGTTTTCAAAACAAGGTCCTTTTTAACCTTTTCGACAGAATTGAGGTAAGAATGTTTTTTTAACTTATACGGCGGGTGCGGTTATTTTCCGCCGTTATAAATCATCGAAGTTTTCCTTACAAGCTTATAAGAATATTTTCAAAGAAAATGTCTTATTTTATATGGATCTTAAATGATTTCAAAATTAAAGGAGATATTTCTTTAAAAAGAATTTTGATTTCATCTATGTCAACATCCTTTGATGGATTTTAAGATTATTTGAAGTTGATTTATTATGATACAAAACTTCTATATTGTATTGAAGGTTTTGTGATATGTTTGACTGTGGATGTGCTATTTTATACCATTCATAGTTTATGGTGAAACTATTGACATTTCGTATGCTAGTTTTAATCCGAATGTTTATGTTATATTTCAAACTTTTCTTCAGATGAATGTGCTAAACAAGTATGTTCCGGGTTGGGGACCGGTAAAAGTAAGCCCTCCAGGTTGGGGACTGGTTAAAGTAAGCCCTCCAGGTTAGGGACTGGTAAAAGTATGCCCTCCGGGTTGGTGTCCGGTTATTAGAGGCACTCCGGGTTGGTGTCCGGTTATTAGAGGCACTCCGGGTTGGTGTCCGGTTATTAGAGGCACTCCGGGTTGGGTTCCGGTTAGAAGTAACCCCTAGGTTTTGGGATGAGGCCTAGACAAAGAAATTAACATTTAGCATTATGCACTCCAACATTATGAAAGTGGTTATTGATATTGCATGTGATTATTCGATTAGTAGAATATCCATGTGAACAAGTAAATGGCATTATTTCATTTTACTTTTGCCATACTATGTTGAAGTTCAATTTTAAAAGGCTTTTGTTTTAGTAATTCATTGCCTAAAATGTTTATGATTATTTTGAATGTTCCGCTATATTGTTATCCTTACTGGGCATTTGAGCTCACCCCTTTTCTATGTTTTATTTTTCCCAGGTAGTGAAGAAGTAAATTATGAATGACTTGCAGGGATATTATGAGGGGTTAATAGTGTGGATATGAAGACTTTGTTGTTGTAGTAGTTTTTCACTTTGAAATGTAATGTAAAACTTTATGATTATATCTAGTGTTTCCAAGGCTACTAAACCAATCGGTCTTTCGGGATTTGATCTTTCTTGTGATCATGCCAATGTTACGAAGTAATGCACCGACTCTGGGTAGCTGGGGTCGGGGCGTTACAATGTATGGATTCGCAAAAATAGCCATCCTTAAAATATTTGTCCCATATCATTTTTCATGATCTGAAAGTATTCCAGTCTATGGTTTATATTCTCCTTCCCTACATTTGGGTCAGACATTCTTAGGAGTAATATTCATCCCGTTCTTCAATAATCTTTTTTGGAAATATCTTATCCATATTCAAGTACCTCTTTCCATACAACAAACTCTATACTTTGGAAGATTTGAATCTCCATAAACTTTTACTGGATTTTAGCACTAGGAAAGTAAATTTCTGAGAGTTATTTTTCCTGACTATGCAGCATGTGCCCATAGGTGGCCTTGCATAAATAGTCTACATAACAGACTTGTTAGCCAAAAGATACTATTTTATTTAATTATACAGCCAATGCCCTTAGGTGGCCCTGCATAATTCAACCCCCTAAAAGGTTTGTTAAATAATGGTAACTTCACTCTTGGGAACTACTTCTTCTAATGCCTTTTAGCTCTTTTTCATATCATTCCTCAGATTCAAATATTCCTAAGTCATAGCTTACATATTTTCCCTCATAATTGAGTATGGTACTATGTTTTCAAATGAGTTGTCAAGGAATTGAGTCAATTCTAATCCATTTCTGTCAAAGCTATTTCAACCTTTAACATTAGCCTTTGTATGTCCGACGTGCATGACTTTAAACTGTCCACAAAAGACAGAGGAAATCTGAATAAAAGTCAAGTTCCCAGCTCACTAAACATACATTTTTGTATGATTTAGGTAACATTGAGCAATTAAATGGTTTGAAGTTTGTAGGGTTATTTACATTAATCCTAGTAGAAATGAAACTATGCTTATTAGGCCCATTGTCTTAGGTACAATCTAAAGCATGTAGTAAATGAGAATGCAAGTACAAATGAGTGAAGGTGAAAGTGTTTTTCATTGATACATAAGAGTTAGAAGGACATCCATAGACTTGAGTCTCTTCTCTTTTTCAATAATTACAAGAGGCTTTCAACATAACTTTTCATTTGATTTACGACATCCCAAGATTCATCCGCAACCACCTGGAATTCATTCATTCAATTGGATACAATAGGAGATGCAGTGATACCATCTCTTCATGGAACAATCATAAAAGGATGTTCTTGAGTGAAATTTGAGAAAATTTTCTGCTGATCAAAGAGTGACTCTATTTCTGTCCAAGATACTTGGAAGACGGATACATAGATTTGAGAATGGACCATTGGACGTAAAGAGCCATTTGGAGAGAGTACTCTTTTCAGATATTGCTCTAATACCATTTTTTTCTTCTCTCCACCAACCAGAAGTGGAAAACATTTTAGCCCATGGGTTTTCCATTTTCATATCGGCAATGAAAAGACATGGAGGAAGAATTTGAAAGGTCACAACATTGTTGTTGCTATTAATGCACAACATAACTGAAATGAAGGAGTAGCAGCCCAGCTACATTTCAGGTGTATAGTTCATTGCATCTGGAACATTGACTCCTTGCAGATGACAATGACCATATAGAGGCAGGTAGATGCTCTGATTGAAATTAAGATGATATTTCTTCAAGTACATAGCCAAATCTGGGAGAGTGCTGTCACAGATATCATAGTAATCATTGCCAATTATGTTCATCATGTCATCAATCCGCTTTCTAGCCGGTTCATCAACAATTTTAATTCCCTTGGGAGCCATTGAATCTGCAAAAAAATTCAATAAATTAAACTCTTAAATGGGTTTATTTTTCATAAAATTTGTGAAAGAGTTCAAAAAAATGGAAAAGGCACTAAGTGTAACACCCCAAGCTTCTACGGTATGTTTCCCTTCGAATAATGCGATAGCGTGTGTTGTACGCAACCTCGAGTTCTAACACACACCACAACTAATTAAACTAGCCGTTGTGAATAGTAATACCTACTTTTTGAAATCATATATATTCTATATTTTAAAATGGACTTCATTTTTGGATTCGGAATATCAAAATTAGCCTAGGGTGAAATTTTGGTACATTTCGGATAACTTTCATATTTTGATGAATAGTGAAAATTTCTAAATTTTAATTAAAAACAACTTTTTTAATCAAAATAATTAATAGTGATAAATTATGAATTTGAGTGGTTTTAAAGTATATTTAGAATATATTTTTACCATTCAATTTAATGTTTATCATTGGACATAATTTTACAATTAAACCGAACATAAACAAGTGTCAATCTTTTGATAGTTATTATCTCTTAAAAACACGCTTTTTGTTTTGACAGCGGGAATTAATTTTAAATTAATTTCTGCCACTTCTGTGTTTTGAATTTAGGAAAATGGATTCCATATTTGGAATCAGGATTTTCAAATTGTGTAAATAGGTAACTTTTATTTTTAGACATTTTGAATAGTTACTGTGGTAAATATTTTATTTACCATGGTTAAAGGGTAAATCCGGTAAATAAGGGTTAAAAATAATAATATTATAATAATACAAAATTACCCTAAAACGTGTCCTAACGTTATTGGTGGACACATACCCGACCATGGGCATCCTTGGGTCAATTTGGGGACCCCATGGAGCCACTTGTATGTGGTAGGGACACATTATATTAATAAAGTTAAAATAAAAATAAAAATGGCATAAGCTTACATCTTTTAGAAGAACAATTTTTACATAGGGTTATACATGTTGGATTTTAGATTATAAATATTCATTAGAAAGCTAAAAAGATTTCCTAAATAATGATATTTTATTTATAATTTTTAGACATTATATAATGTATTTAATTTATGACATAATGATGATGCATTAATTACTATAATAGTGAAAAATTAAAATAATTGATATTACAAATATCCAAATAAATATAATATGAAACTTTTAATGAATTAAACTAATTTTCTATGATAATATGATATATTAGGATTGATTTAATTGACTTTGTTCAAAGTAATCAATCTGTTAGGAGTTTCACAAAAATCAACTATTGAATAGTGTCAAAATTGACATAAAAGAGTTCTTAAAACAAATATTATATTATTAATTGATATTAAATTCCTAAAAATCTAAGGTTCGGCCAAGAGACTTATATTATTATAGGTTAATTATTAATGAACCACTTGGGGGTCGCTTGGATGTATATGGTAAGTCTATTAACCATATAATATAAAAATACAAAGAGACATTGTAAAAGTGAAACTAATTAACTTAGAGTTGATACTTAAAGATAAGGTTAATATAAGTACCCAAACCTGTCTAAATTCTATTGGATGAGTTGTTTTCGACCTATCCCCACCTCATCCTTTGAATAGTCAACTTTGGAGCCTTTGTAAACCGAATATGAATTTATTATAAATTAATATTTCTAACTTTTCCAAAGGTGCCCCTCACCCCTCTTATAAAAGGGCACTCCTCCTTCTCATTTCTTCACACCTTCAAAGCCTTTTGGTTCGGCCAAACTCTGCCCAAATACTCTCCCAACATCCCTCAATACAACCTAGAGGCCTTAGTTTGATCAGAAAGCCAACCTAAGGAGCCCTTTTGATCAAATCAAAAGGAAGAACCCGAAGAAGAGGTAATGATTTCACCACCCTTTTCTCAGTTCATTTCTTCTTCCACTTCTTCTTCCTTTGTTCTTACCATTCTGAAATAATAACTCCAGTATCTCACATATACTGTGATGTTATTATAAATATGGTACAATCATATTCAGTATTCTATCCACCCTTTGAATAACATGTCACCATACGTGCGTACGTACGGCTTACCGTCTCCACGACGTGGTGTAATTGTTATTCAATATAATATTATTTGGATGGGTATAATAATGATGTGTAACTCATGTAAATAATAAATATAACATGTTAATGATTCTGTATATATGATATACCATCCATTTATATATTATTTTAATATCAAAAGAATGATATTGTCGCTCGTGCGTACGTACGGACTACCGTCTCCACGAACGCGATGAGATTCATTCTCCATCGTATCCATTCAAGTATAATTATCATTTGATGATTTAAAAATGATGTTTAAGGACTGTATATCATTATGGATATGAATAAGATACAATAACCATGGCTTATTTAACAAAACATATAAAAGAAAATGAGTAAGTTAACTCCCGAAACGACGATAATTCTAAGATATTATTAACAAATCAATGTTAAAAGATCATATATGATATCATATTAATATATATGATTCTTGTATAATTTAATAACAACTATTTCACCATTATACAGGAGGTTAACCTACCCCAACCAAGGAAAAGTACAAGGTAAGGGTTATTTCACAATCTCTTCATTATCCGAGGTTGTTTATACGTAATAATCTACTGGGATATCTTTATCATCCACATCCATGTTTCTTAAAAATGTATTTCAAAACATTTTTACTATTTACAAGAATATGGGTTAAATTCATTTATACCCTTGTTTGACTTTTTATAAGAGGTTTATAAAGGAATCTTTCCGTCGTTTTCAAAACAAGGTCCTTTTTAACCTTTTCGACAGAATTGAGGTAAGAATGTTTTTTTAACTTATACGGCGGGTGCGGTTACTTTACGCCATTATAAAATCTTCAAAGCTTTCCTTACAAGCTTATAAGAATAATTTCAAAGAAAATGTTTTATTTTATATGGATCTTAAATGATTTCAAAATAAAAGGAGATATTTCTTTAAAATGAATTTTGATTTCATCTATGTCAACATCCTTTGACGGATTTTAAGATTATTTGAAGTTGATTTATTATGATACAAAACTTCTATATTTTATTGAAGGTTTTGTGATATGTTTGACTATGGATGTGCTATTTTTATACCATTCATAGTTTATGGTGAAATTATTTACATTTCGTATGCTAGTTTTAATACGAATGTTTATGTTATGTTTAAACCTTTTCATATGGGAATGCATTGGACTTAATAAGTGACGGGTGGAGCCCGCTATAGCTCCTCGATGCATCGGTAGGTCTCATGAGACAAACTAGTGTCTTGGCACAAGGCCTTGACAAAATCTTATTTGTAGTCTTGGCACGAGGCCTTGGCTATGTGGTTATGATAGTCTGGCATTATGCATTCCAACATTATGAAAGTGGTTATTGATATTGCATGTGATTATTCGATTAGTAGAATATCCATGTGAACAAGTAAATGCCATTATTTCATTTTACTTTTGCCATACTATGTTGAAGTTCAATTTTAAAAGGCTTTTGTTTTAGTAATTCATTGCCTTAAATGTTTATGCTTATTTTGAATGTTCCGCTATATTGTTATCCTTACTGGGCATTTGAGCTCACCCCTTTTCTATGTTTTATTTTTCCCAGGTAGTGAAGAAGTAATTTATGAATGACTTGCAGGGATATTATGAGGGGTTAATAGTGTGGATATGAAGACTTTTTTGTTGTAGTAGTTTTTCACTTTGAAATGTAATGTAAAACTTTATGATTATATCTAGTGTTTCCAAGGCTACTAAACCAATCGGTCTTTCGAGATTTGATCTTTCTTGTGATCATGCCAATGTTATGTAATAATGCACCGACTCTAGGAAACTAGGGTCGGGGCGTTACAGTTGGTATCAGAGGAAGTTTAGTACAAACCTTGGAAACTAGATTTAGATAAACTCTGATTAGAGCACGTAGACCTAAGATGAACTTTGAGGATTAGTATAGAATAACTTCCTAGAATTTTGGTATTGTAGAGATTTTGTGAGTTTTCCGAGCAATACATCCCTGTCTGGATACGAGCAGGTAGAGGCGGCTCTGGCACAGATGTACCTAGGGGTAAAACCCGAAAACACCGCTTTGAGCTAGACTCGAACGGGAACTGGTGCACGACAACGGGCCTTGCTGCACTCTTGGTTACGACACTCCCGGGGGATATGCTTAGGATAAATCTCATTATCTTTACAAATCATTATGAAGGGTTTATGAGTATATACTTCCTCAAAGAAAACATTTTTATGATTATGGATTATATCCATAAATAGTTCAATTTATGTTAAGTGTTTTATAAGTATGGGATTATGTATTTTGATTCATAAACTGATCTAGTTTATGCCATTGTTTAGAAATGGAGCCTAGTGGAAGAAATGGAAACCGTATCAATGCACGCACTCCATGTAGGGATTGCCCTCCTGCTCAAGATAATTATAGTGGGGCTGGTGATGCAACTGGTGCTGATCAGCTAATCACCGTACTGGGACAACTTACTCAGGTTATGAGTAATAACCTTACCCGTATAGAGCACCCTGATCCGCAGCGTGGAGGATCAATGTTAGATCGATTCATGAGACAACAACCACCAACGTTCAATGGGAGTACAAATCCCTTAGTAGCTGAGCAATGGATATTTTCCCTAGAGAAAATATTTCAGGCTTTGGGGAGTAGCGAAAGGGAAAAAGTTACCATGGCAGTTTACCGCCTCACTGGAGATGCTGATCAATGGTGGTCATTGATTCAAAACATGAAGGAAGATGATGAAGTATCAAACATGGAATGGAGGGAGTTCAAAGATCTGTTTTTAGAAAAATACTTCCCTCGCGACCATCGAGCAGATATGGAAAGGCAATTTCTGAGTCTGAGACAAAAGGAGGACGAGAATGTCACAAAGTATGAGGCTAACTTTACAAGGTTAGCGAGGTACGCTGGTGATTATATTCGCAACCCAAGAAGTAAGATTGATCGTTTCTTTGATGGGTTAAAACCATTTCTCCGTCGAGCATTAGTCTCACAATCCTTTTCATCGTACGAAGACATTGTCTCATGTGCTATCAAGACCGAAAAAGAATTCTCTAAGTCTTATGACTTTAAAGCAAAGCAAGAGAAGAAGAGACATGCTGATCAATCTGGGAATGGAAATAAGGGGAAGAAGGGAAAGGTTGAATATCCATCTTGTGGTAAGTGCGGGAAGAAACACCCCGGTGCTTGCCTGAAGGGAATGGGAGTCTGTTACAAGTGTGGTGAAAAAGGCCACCAAGCTCATGATTGCAAGGGGAAGAAGGAAGCTACCAACGTTCAGTGCTACAATTGCAGGGAGATGGGGCATTATGCAAATGCATGTCCTAAGCGTCAGGAGAACTTACCTCAGAAAAGGCCAAGGGATCAAGGCCAGGCTTATGCTATCACTACTGCTGAGGTAGAAACTCCGAAAGACGTGGTGGCAGGTAATTTAATGGTTTCCTCAGGTTTAGCAAATGCATTATTTGATTCTGGATCATCGCATTGTTTCATATCTTCCCAGTTTGCTAAGAAAATTAGATATTTCCAATTTGATTTAATAAGGGAGTTGTCAGTTAAAACTCCTAAGGGAAGTATCGTTGCAACAAAGTTTTGTGAATCAGTCCCCATTAGAGCACATAAATTTTCTTTATCTGCTGATTTCATCGTCATACCTATGATTGAGTTTGATATAATCCTCGGTATGGACTGGCTTTCGGACTATGATGCGAAGATTTATTGTAAGAAGAAAGAGGTTACGATTCTTGATGATAATGATAAGGAACACCTTATTTTTAGAGCAGAATCGTCACCACCTAATTCTTATTTAGACCCACCCCCAGTAGCTCAACTTAATTCAATTATTGGGGAGGAAGAGAATGAAATAACTGTCGGTGAGGAAAGGAATGTTCAAATAGAGGATGTACCTGTTGTGAAAGAATTTGTAGATGTATTTCCGGAAGATTTACCTGGACATCCTCCAGAACGAGAAGTTGAGTTTTCTATTGATTTGATTCCTGGATCAAGGCCTATATCGAAGACCCCTTATAGAATGGCCACTGTAGAGTTAGTCGAACTAAAGAAACAACTAGAGGAATTGAGTAATAAGGGATTTATTCGCCCTAGTGTTTCTCCATGGGGAGCCCATGTTCTTTTTGTTAAAAAGAAAGATGGATCTATGAGGTTATGTATCGACTACAGGGAGATCAATGCTATAACGATACAGAACAAGTATCCCCTACCTCGTATTGATGATTTATTTGACCAACTGCATGGAGCTCAATACTTTTCAAAGATTGACCTTCGATCTGGATACCATCAGTTGTGTGTAAAGAAGGAAGACATTCCGAAGACAGCATTTCGAACCAGGTACGGGCATTACGAGTTTACTGTAATGCCGTTTGGATTGACTAATGCACCCTCTGTATTCATGGATCTGATGAATAGAGTTTTCAAGGAGTATCTCGATGAATTTGTGGTGGTATTTATTGATGATATCTTGGTATACTCCAAAACCAACGAAGATCATGAAAATCACTTGCGCATTATCTTGAAGACTCTGAGGAGGCATGAATTATATGGAAAGTTTAGCAAGTGTGAATTCTGGCTTCAAGAGATTTCTTTTCTTGGCCATATTGTCTCTAAAGATGGAATCTCTGTTGATCCTTCTAAGACCAAGGCAATCCAAGAATGGCCAGCACCTACGAGTATAACTGAGGTACGTAGTTTTATTGGCTTGGCAGGTTATTATCGACGTTTCGTCCAGAATTTTGCCCGATTGGCTAACCCATTAACGAAGCTCACACGTAAAGGGGTTAAATTTGTTTGGACAAAAGAGTGTGAAGAATGTTTCGAAGAACTGAAGAGAAGATTAGTCAATGCTCCTATATTGACTCTACCATCGGGGAATGATGGGTTCGTTATTTATAGTGATGCATCAAAGAAAGGACTTGGCTGTGTCCTTATGCAGAATGATAGAGTTATTGCCTATGCATCACGACAGTTGAAAATTCATGAACAAAACTATCCTACTCATGATCTTGAGTTAGCAGCTATGATCTTTGCTTTGAAGATATGGAGGCACTACCTCTATGGTGAAAAATGTGAGATTTATACTGATCACAAGAGTTTGAAGTATATTTTCTCACAAAAAGAACTCAACATGAGGCAAAGGAGATGGCTTGAATTACTCAAGGATTATGATTGTACGATACACTACCACCCGGGGAAGGCAAACAAGGTGGCAGATGCTTTGAGTAGAAAAGACCATGGAGTTTTGAACAATATGAGAATTGAAAGGGATCCAATTTTCATGGATCTAGTGAAAATGGACATGGGAATAACCAGGGAACGTGAAACATCAATGCTTTTTCAAATGGTTGCCAAACCATCTTTACTAGAAAGGATTAAGAGTTCTCAGACCGATGATGACGAATTCCAAAAGAAGATTAAAGCTGTGAATGATGGGAGATTGAGAGACTTTGTGTATGAAGATGGAATTTTGAAATTCGGGAAGAGACTTTGTGTTCCCAATATACCTGATCTAAAAAGGGAATTGCTAGATGATGCTCATAGTTCCAATTTCTCTATACACCCTGGGAGCACCAAAATGTATAGAGATTTGAAGGAACATTTTTGGTGGGACAACATGAAGAGGGAGATTGCTGATTTTGTGTCAAGGTGTATGGTTTGTCAATAAGTGAAAGCTGGAAGGCAACAGCCTGGAGGAGTCATGCAACCTCTTCCCATACCGGAGTGGAAATGGGACAATATTACGATGGACTTTGTCATGGGGCTACCAAAGACTCCTAGAAGGAACGATGCAATATGGGTTATTGTTGATCGTCTTACCAAGTCAGCACATTTTCTTGCTATAAGAGAAGATCTACCCCTGGAACGTCTAGCAAGACTATATATTAATGAAGTTGTGAGACTTCATGGAGTACCCTTATCAATTGTTTCTAATCGTGATCCCCGTTTTACTTCAAGATTTTGGAAAAGTCTTCAGAAATCCCTGGATACTGAACTTCATTTGAGCACTGCTTACCACCCTCAGACAGACGGACAATCAGAACGGACTATTCAGACCTTAGAAGACATGTTGAGATCTTTCTCACTTGATTTTCAGGGTATGTGGGATCAATATTTACCACTAGTAGAATTTTCCTATAACAATAGCTTCCATTCGAGTATTCAGATGGCACCATATGAATCGTTATACGGAAAGAGATGTCGTACACCAACCTGTTGGGATGACGTTGGTGAAAGAAAACTTATAGGCCCAGAACTGGTGGAGGAAACGGTGGAAAAGGTGAAGCTAATCCAAAATCACATCAAAGCAGCTCAAAGTAGGCAGAAGAGCTATGCCGATAATCGAAGGAAGGATTTGGAATTTCAAGTCGGTGATCATGTTTTCCTAAAGGTATCTCCGTGGAAGGGATTCATACGTTTTGGTAAGAAAGGTAAATTGAGTCCCAGGTACATCGGACCTTTCGAAATTCTAGAACGAATTGGGGCTGTAGCTTACCGATTGGCAATGCCGCCAAGTCTCTCCAAAGTTCACGATGTGTTCCACGTATCTCTGTTGAGGAAATACATGCCTGACCCAACGCATGTACTCACCTATGAAGATTTAGAACTGGAACCCGATCTGTCTTATTGCGAAGAGCCCATCAAGATTCTTGATACAAGAGAACAAGTACTGAGAAACCGGACGACGCGTCTGGTAAAAGTTTTGTGGAGAAATCATAAAATGGAAGAGGCAACGTGGGAACCCGAGGAACTTATGATGAAGAACCACCCGAGTCTTTTTATGCAGTAATACCCTAGAAATTGCGAGGACGCAATTATTTGAAGGAGGGGAGAATGTAACACCCCAAGCTTCTACGGTACGTTTCCCTTCGAATAATGTGATAGCGTGTGTTGTACGCAACCTCGAGTTCTAACACAGACCACAACTAATTAAACTAGCCGTTGTGAATAGTAATACCTACTTTTTGAAATCATATATATTCTATATTTCAAAATGGACTTCATTTTTGGATTCGGAATATCAAAATTAGCCTAGGGTGAAATTTTGGTACATTTCGGATAACATTCATATTTTGATGAATAGTGAAAATTTCTAAATTTTAATTAAAAACAACTTTTTTAATAAAAATAATTAATAGTGATAAATTATGAATTTGAGTGGTTTTAAAGTATATTTAGAATATATTTTTACCATTCAATTTAATGTTTATCATTGGACATAATTTTACAATTAAACCGAACATAAACAAGTGTCAATCTCTTGATAGTTATTATCTCTTAAAAACACGCTTTTTGTTTTGACAGCGGGAATTAATTTTAAATTAATTTCTGCCACTTCTGTGTTTTGAATTTAGGAAAATGGATTCCATATTTGGAATCAGGATTTTCAAATTGTGTAAATAGGTAACTTTTATTTTTAGACATTTTGAATAGTTACTGTGGTAAATATTTTATTTACCATGGTTAAAGGGTAAATCCGGTAAATAAGGGTTAAAAAAATAATATTATAATAATACAAAATTACCCTAAAACGTGTCCTAACCTTATTGGTGGACACATACCCGACCATGGGCATCCTTGGGTCAATTTGGGGACCCCTTGGAGCCACTTGTATGTGGTAGGGACACATTATATTAATAAAGTTAAAATAAAAATAAATATGGCATAAGCTTACATCTTTTAGAAGAACAATTTTTACATAGGGTTATACATGTTGGATTTTAGATTATAAATATTCATTAGAAAGCTAAAAATATTTCCTAAATAATGATATTTTATTTATAATTTTTAGACATTATATAATGTATTTAATTTATGACATAATGATGATGCAGTAATTACTATAAGAGTGAAAAATTAAAATAATTGATATTACAAATACCCAAATAAATATAATATGAAACTTTAAATGAATTGAACTAATTTTCTATGATAATATGATATATTAGGATTGATTTAATTGACTTTGTTCAAAGTAATCAATCTGTTAGGAGTTTCACAAAAATCAACTATTGAATAGTGTCAAAATTGACATAAAAGAGTTCTTAAAACAAATATTATATTATTAATTGATATTAAATTCCTAAAAATCTAAGGTTCGGCCAAGAGACTTATATTATTATAGTTTAATTATTAATGAACCACTTGGGGGTCGCTTGGATGTATATGGTAAGTCTATTAACCATATAATATAAAAGTACAAAGAGACATTGTAAAAGTGAAACTAATTAACTTAGAGTTAATACTTAAAGATAAGGTTAATATAAGTACCCAAACCTGTCTAAATTCTATTGGATGAGTTGTTTTCGACCTATCCCCACCTCATCCTTTGAATAGTCAACTTTGGAGCCTTTGTAAACCGAATATGAATTTATTATAAATTAATATTTCTAACTTTTCCAAAGGTGCCCCTCACCCCTCTTATAAAAGGGCACTCCTCCTTCTCATTTTTCACACCTTCAAAGCCTTTTGGTTCGGCAAAACTCTGCCCAAATACTCTCCCAACATCCCTCAATACAACCTAGAGGCCTTAGTTTGATCAGAAAGCCAACCTAAGGAGCCCTTTTGATCAAATCAAAAGGAAGAACCCGAAGAAGAGGTAATGATTTCACCACCCTTTTCTCAGTTCATTTCTTCTTCCACTTCTTCTTCCTTTGTTCTTACCATTCTGAAATAATAACTCCAGTATCTCACATATACTGTGATGTTATTATAAATATGGTACAATCATATTCAGTATTCTATCCACCCTTTGAATAACATGTCACCATACGTGCGTACGTACGGCTTACCGTCTCCACGTCGTGGTGTAATTGTTATTCAATATAATATTATTTGGATGGGTATAATAATGATGTGTAACTCATGTAAATAATAAATATAACATGTTAATGATTCTGTATATATGATATACCATCCATTTATATATTATTTTAATATCAAAAGAATGACATTGTCGCTCGTGCGTACGTACGGACTACCGTCTCCACGAACGCGATGAGATTCATTCTCCATCGTATCCATTCAAGTATAATTATCATTTGATGATTTAAAAATGATGTTTAAGGACTGTATATCATTATGGATATGAATAAGATACAACAACCATGGCTTATTTAACAAAACATATAAAAGAAAATGAGTAAGTTAACTCCCGAAACGACGATAATTCTAAGATATTATTAACAAATCAATGTTAAAAGATCATATATGATATCATATTAATATATATGATTCTTGTATAATTTAATAACAACTATTTCACCATTATACAGGAGGTTAACCTACCCCAACCAAGGAAAAGTACAAGGTAAGGGTTATTTCACAATCTCTTCATTATCCGAGGTTGTTTATACGTAATAATCTACTGGGATATCTTTATCATCCACATCCATGTTTCTTAAAAATGTATTTCAAAACATTTTTACTATTTACAAGAATATGGGTTAAATTCATTTATACCCTTGTTTGACTTTTTATAAGAGGTTTATAAAGGAATCTTTCCGTCGTTTTCAAAACAAGGTCCTTTTTAACCTTTTCGACAGAATTGAGGTAAGAATGTTTTTTTAACTTATACGGCGGGTGCGGTTACTTTACGCCGTTATAAAATCTTCAAAGCTTTCCTTACAAGCTTATAAGAATACTTTCAAAGAAAATGTTTTATTTTATATGGATCTTAAATGATTTCAAAATAAAAGGAGATATTTCTTTAAAAAGAATTTTGATTTCATCTATGTCAACATCCTTTGACGGATTTTAAGATTATTTGAAGTTGATTTATTATGATACAAAACTTCTATATTGTATTGAAGGTTTTGTGATATGTTTGACTATGGATGTGCTATTTTTATACCATTCATAGTTTATGGTGAAATTATTGACATTTCGTATGCTAGTTTTAATACGAATGTTTATGTTATGTTTAAACCTTTTCATATGGGAATGCATTGGACTTAATAAGTGACGGGTGGAGCCCGCTATAGCTCCTCGATGCATCGGTAGGTCTCATGAGACAAACTAGTGTCTTGGCACAAGGCCTTGACAAAATCTTATTTGTAGTCTTGGCACGAGGCCTTGGCTATGTGGTTATGATAGTCTGGCATTATGCATTCCAACATTATGAAAGTGGTTATTGATATTGCATGTGATTATTCGATTAGTAGAATATCCATGTGAACAAGTAAATGCCATTATTTCATTTTACTTTTGCCATACTATGTTGAAGTTCAATTTTAAAAGGCTTTTGTTTTAGTAATTCATTGCCTTAAATGTTTATGCTTATTTTGAATGTTCCGCTATATTGTTATCCTTACTGGGCATTTGAGCTCACCCCTTTTCTATGTTTTATTTTTCCCAGGTAGTGAAGAAGTAATTTATGAATTACTTGCAGGGATATTATGAGGGGTTAATAGTGTGGATATGAAGACTTTGTTGTTGTAGTAGTTTTTCACTTTGAAATGTAATGTAAAACTTAATGATTATATCTAGTGTTTCCAAGGCTACTAAACCAATCGGTCTTTCGAGATTTGATCTTTCTTGTGATCATGCCAATGTTATGTAATAATGCACCGACTCTAGGAAACTAGGGTCGGGGCGTTACACTAAGGAATGCAAGTTTAAATATTGGTGCGCAAGTATGGATGTGCCGCGCAAGTATTAGCCGCACAAGTATCACCGCACAATCCCAGATACATTGACAGTAGCGCTAAATCAAAGAAAACACCAGAAAACAGAGGAACTTGTGCGGCTAAGGTGACCTGCGCGGCGAGAGCTCGAAGGTATGATGTCCGGAAATCCGGATGCTTGTAAGAAAGTAAGGCCCTCTATTAATAGACGTGGTCGGGACCCTGCACGCCTTACCCTGCGCAATCAAGGGCCGTAACCAGTGTGCCCAGGCCCTGCGCGATGCGCACTTGTGCGCCGCCCTCTGCGCCATCAAGACTTGTGTGCCACCTTTCCTTTATATGTCTTCTTTTTCCTCAGAGTCAAATCCTCATTTCTTTCGGATCCAACTCTGAGGGGAGGACTTTTTTTGATGCTCATTTCCGTCACAGATTCTAAATGACTGAAAAAAGGGAAATACCTCAGTCCAAATTGAATCATCCTTTGAAGAAAATGTCATAAATCGACAAAGGAATGAACAAGGAGAATATTTCCCATAAGTCGCGCAAGTTTCCCCATAGTCGTGCAAGTCCACTTGCGCGACGCCTTATGGTCACGCAAGTGACTTGTGCGACCTAAGTGATAACCGTCCGGTAACCGCCCGGGGTCTTCTCCTGCCTATAAATAGACCCTGTGGGCCTCCCATTCGAGGAGTATTTTTTCCAGAAACTCATATTTGAGCACTCAGCGCCATAGTCTCTTCTCAAATCTTCTGAAACACTTCTAAGGTAATTTATTACCTAGAACGGAAGATCTAAAGAGGGGGAGGAAGACCTACGTGTTGAAACTCATCAACACTTGTGCGCCTGAGTGGCCATCCCTTAAGGGAAAAGGGACACACTTGCGCGCCGCCTTACTCCTTCATTAGATCTTGCGTTCCCTTCTTCTGGAAGAACCTCAAGAGGATTCTAAAGGCTTTAATGAAGAATCGCTCAAGTATTTCCCTGCTGGTTAACCGTCACGCAAGTACACCATGTGTCGCGCTGACATACCTGCGCGACCAAGACCTGCGCGACCAGGACTTGCGCGCCCACGTAGTACATGCGCGCCTGCCAGGACTTGTGCGCCACTGCCTTTTTGGGTGCCATTCTTTCCCATCTCACCCCTCTTAAGTAATTACACCTTTCCTATTCAAGATGCAGTCTTCAAGACACTCTTAAAAGCCATTTCTGCCATGATTTCTTGATTTGACTTCCTTATCTGAAAGGAATTATGTGAAATATCTCTCAAAACATATTGATTTACATATCTTTATGTCATTAAAAATTGAGAGTTCATTCATTTAACCTCATCCTTTAGGATGAGAGAATCCTTAACCTGGGCATCTTCCTTAGGAGTAAGCCCCAATTCTTAAAATTCCCAAATCTGGGCATCCTCCTTAGGAGTAAGCCCTAGTCCCCTAATTTGGGCATCATCCTCAGGAGAAATCCCAAAAACTTAATCCTTAACCTTGGCCTCCTTTTCAAGAATAATCCCCAGTCATAATCCCTTAACCTAGGCCTCCTTTTCAGGAATAAGCCCCAGTCATAATCCTCTTAGCCAGTCCTAATTTCCCGTTGATCTGGGATTCCTTTTCAGAAGTAAAACCCAATCATAAGTCTTCTCCTAATTTAGAAATCTTTTTCAGGAGTAAGCCCTAAGTTAGGGTATTCAAAATCTCCATGAAGCACATATACCTTTATGGACCCTGTTCCTGGATTTCTTCCTTAAAGTAAATCCTAACCTTCATTTATCTGGGTAGTCATACATACATAAGCCCCACATAATTTCTTACGATTGAATCTTTCATGGCACAATTGTCTAATTTTTTACCAATACCTCTTGTTTCTCACACCGAGCATGACTCAGGTGAGCTTAGAGTGTAAAAGTAATTATTACATCATTCTTTGGGCCATCAATCATAAGCATCATATTCCCTTACTCGAACTACGTGGGTTCTTATTCCTTTTCTAAACAAAGGATACGTAGGTAGCCCGTCTACGGGTTCGATTGCAACTCTAAAATAATCAATGTCCTTCTGAATGACAATAAACTTCAAGTTCCCCACTGAGTGTCTTCAAAACCAGCATGGTCATCATAATGACCAAGAGACATCTGTATAAATGTGTCGAAGGGTACCATTGACCAGGAATCTCTAAAAAATACAGATGATTCTCTATCTATGAAGAACCTCAAATACATACAAAAGATTCTCTAAATTTCATACATATTTAATCATTGATTGTTAGATCTGAAGGAAAGCTCATTTTATACTTGGTAATGTAATAAGGATTCACGAACATAACTTAAATCTATAAAGAGAGTCCTGGAGTAAACAATAATTCCCCTCAAAAAGGTGTGATGAGTCCGACCTCCCATCCTCTCAACCAATGCCAATTCTTAATCCTCGTCAGCCCAAAAACTAATGAGCACCTACCATTGGAAAGTATGTCTGAATGGTTGTGGAATCATTTGATGTTTCTGGTTCTACGAACAAACCCATTAGAAACCGATCAGAACGTTTGAACCTCCCATCAAGGCGGTCATCCCGGATTCTGAGGGAAACACCTTGGTAAAACTATCGACAACCACCCTTACTGCATCGCTGCCTCGAGGAGATATTGGCAAGACTATAAAGAAATCTATTGTGATGTCATTCCAGTTCAATTCTTGTATAGATAGAGGCTGTATGATTCCAGTCCGTCTCTGGTGCTCTGCCTTCACCTGTTGGCAGGTGGAGCACAGAGTGATGAAACAAGCTTTCTTCTTTTTCATACCAGGCCACCAATATTGTCGACAATTATCTCTATACATCTTTATCAGCAAAGGATAAACTGCCCAAACAAAGGTGTGATATTCCTTCATCATCTCTTCTCGTATACCTAAAGGTACACATAAACGGCCACGGTAAAGTATAGTTTCACTACCATCAATAACCCAACTAGGAGGTGGGTTCCTTCCTACAACACATTCCATCAAAATGAGACCCTTAGGGTCAATCAAAATTTCCCTGTGGACTTTATCTAGAAGAGAGGATTTCATTGGAAGAGATGCAAGAACAGGTTGTTCACTATTCTCATGAACCTCTAGATGCATCTATGAAAACACGACCATCATCTTCCATGCATTGTTGTCTACCTGTACAACATGTCTCTATGTCTTATAGCTTAATGTGTTCACCAAAGTATTACCCTTAATAGGGGTATAAACAAGCTCAAAATCAAGCAACTGGAAGTATTTGACCCACCATCATTTCATTATGTTCTGGTATCCCTAAGTGGAGATATATTTCAAGATTTTATGATCTGTGTAAACAACGAATCTCCCACAAAAAAATAGTGTCTCTAACAATATAGAGCATGAAACATAACATCCAAATCAAGGTCATGTGTAGGATAGTTCCGCTTGTGAGGTCTCAACTAGTGAGATCCATATGCCAAGACTTGATCACCCTGCATAAAAAATGCACCTAGTCCAATTCCCGAAGCATCACAATAAACTGTATAGCTCATTCCATGTTCTGGAAGAATCCAGATAGAGGATGAGGTCAGTACTCCTTTCAACTCCTGAAAATGATTTTCAGAATCTTATGACCGTATGAATTGCAAACCCTTCTTAGTCAAGGCAATTAGAGGCACTACTAAGCGGGACACATCCTAGATGAAATGCTTGTAATAGCCATCAACCCCCAAGAAACTACGGATGTTTAATACATTCATGGGATGCTCCCAAGAATCCATGACACTCACCTTTTTTGGTTCAACTGATAACCTTACTTCAAATATAATATGACATAATAATTGTACCTTATAATTCCATAAGTGGCATTTATTAAAATTATTGTATAGCCGGTGATCTCTTAGTGTACTCAGTATGATCTCAAGATGGGTTGCATGGTCATTTCTGGAATATTAATACACTAATATGTCATCCATGAAGACTACCAAAAAGGAATCTAGATACTGATGAATAACCTGGTTCAACCATGCTAGGAAGACTGCCAGCACATTCGTGATATCCCAACATCAGATCAATCTGGGAGAAAACAGTTTCTCCCAGAAGCTGGTCAATGAGATCATCTATACGAGCCAATGGATATAGATTCTTTACCGTGAGCTGGTTGAGTTGAAGATAATACACACAAAACCTAACATTATCATCTGCCTACTTGGATAAAAGGACAGGTGAACGCTAGGATGAAGTTCTAGGTCTGATGAAACCCTTATCTTCAAGGTCTTCAAGCTACCTTTTGAGTTCAGGTGGCTCCAATGGAACAATTCTATATGGAGAAATAGATGCTTGTGTTTCACCTTTCATGAGCCCAATAGTGAACCCCACATCTCTCATAGGAGTTAAGAAAGAGAAATCGTCATGGAAGACATCCCTGAAAAGATCCACCACTGGAGGGAATAAAGCTAGTTTCATTCCATGATCGCTCCTGAAGAGACTTTCCCACTAAGTGGTCACTCTACCCAACCCTCCAAATTTTTTCTTATCTTAGTCTACCTATAGTTTCCATCCTCCTTTGTGAAGATATGTGTTGCCCTCAGGGAATGTAATAGACACCCAATGACGATAGCAATCCACTTGGGCAAGGTAAAGAGAAAGACAATTTATACCATGAATGAATTCAATTCCTGACATATATAGGATATAGAAAATTAAAACAAAGTGGTACCCACCTATCTTGAGGGTGAACACATGGAACTAGCGTATTCCCTCTGTCCGAACTCTAAGAGGGGTGTCGACAGAGATGACACCGCAAAGGTACTCAATTAGAAAACCAAGACATTCAACAATAGTAGCAAAAATAATGGAGTGTAATGAGCCAGTATCAAAAACTGAATAAACTAATTTAGAGGCTACTAGAATAGTACCTCTCACTATATATGGTCTTTCACTCTGCTCCTCTAGCTTGGATTTCACTGCATACATGGGATATGGGCCACAACCCTAATACACTACCTGGTTAGCCTGAGTAGGTCCACTCTGCTAACACTGATAGTCTGGAACCTGACATCCTCAACCACATCCTCCATAATTTCTTCGGCTTGGTCGACCGGTGGAAAAGGAACTTACAGCCTACTGTGGAGTCATAGATCCCATACCTGATGGAGGTGCAGGTGCAGATCCTCTACCACTGGATGCTGAAGAGAAGGAATGGTAGAAATGCTGAAGGCGACCCATCCTGCCGCAATTTCAACACTCCTTCAGAACTCTCATTCCATGTGGCTTCTTGTGACTATCCATGTCACCCTGATAGCATGTGAATGATCTATCAAGACGTTCTGTTGGATAGGATTTCCCACACATGAACTTTCAAAACAACATTTCCTACTTCCAGAAGAGCCATCACCCAGTCTCAGATATGAACTTCCCTAGCTCACTAGTTTAGATTTCATGACATTTCACTCTGAGATTAGTGCCTAAATCATGATCTCTGTAATAGTTATCAAATGGAAGACGTTCAACTATGAGCGGATAGTGTACTCAAGTTAATCCTAAAAAGGATGCGCAATAGTCTGTGCATCACCAATCAGAGATGGGGAAAAATGATGATGTTCTATAAAACGAGTAGAATACTCTAACACAGTCATAGAGCCCTACTAGAGATATAGGAACACCCAGACATAATCATCTCTTATAGTCTTCAGAAAAAAGTGATTATAGAAGGATGATTGGAAATCGGCCCAAGCCATGTCACTAGCATCCTCATCCTGAGAAAAAACATCCCACCAGTGTTTGGTGGTTTCACAGAGCATGTAGACATTAAGCCTGACCCTTCTCTCTAGTGGTGTCTCAATGTGGTTGATGATAGACCGTACAACTTTTATCCCTGATTATGCAGCATGAGGGCCACCACTTCATGAGAAGTTGGGAGGGTACTGCTATAGAATGTCCCAAGTGAGGTATTCCATTGATGGGGAAGGTATGGGAATACTCTGAAATGACTGAAAAACACTGAGGAGACTATCCCTAAATTGAGTGGCATGGTCCTTCAGAATATGGACACGAGGTAGTGCCACAGGAGACTCTACGAGTAGAAGCACATGTGGTTTAGGTCACTACATCTCTGGAATGCGCTCATTTCCACTCTCCTGAGGCACATCACGAAGAATTCACAGTAACATTTGTCTAAGATAGCCAAACATACCCTTAGAAAATGATTAATGAAGGTGATAAAATAAGTAGTGCGCAAAAGAGGATAGGTACATAGCCTGCCTATGAGCACTAAACAACAGACAACCCGCCTCAAGAGCAGGGTTTCATTACAGAAGAGACAACTAAAAAGGATTACTAAACTGTTCTACATCCGACTCTGAGGTTGAGTTAGGATAACATATAACAGACTACCAAAACCTTATATTAATGAAACCAAATTAAAAATTTCACTACTAGGTATAACAGCACTCACATGAAACAGAAAAATGCACGCTGAAGGTAGATATTGCATGGAAATATGCATGGCATTTAAATTCTATTGTGTCTGTCATGATGCATGGGATGCTTTTCCCTCGTAACATTGGGCTGAAATGATAAACCCATTATTTCAATAATACCAACACAATAACAAGGAAATACATGTGAGTCACCCATGGTGAAATCATATCAACATTAACTGGCATAACCAATAACTGTAATCCCAACAATGGAATTTGAGTGTTCCCCAGTAAATGGGTTAGCTATGTCCAAGAAGAGAGTTCATCACCAATCCCAATATCCTAGTATCCTCTCTAACGCAAAAAGTAAGAAAAAAGACAAACCTACCTCTAATACCACTTTTTAACATCCTGTCCCAGCTCACTTCTAAGACGATGGCCTGAAAAGTGTATCACACAACATCAAGCAAATCTCCCCAAATTCCAGAGGTTACCAACTATCAGCAAGGTCCCTTTTTGTGTCTGTGTGGAGACTATGCCCTCATAGGTAATATATAATATCACAGTAGAGGTAAAAAACAACAAATAATAAGCAGTGGAAGCTTGTGAATAAATAAACTGCAGACGAAGCAATGTAAATAATGTAACTGAATAATAAAAACCAATTGGAGAAAGTCACAAAAGCATGTCATGCCTTGATATGAGTCTAAACTGAATTTATAGAAAATATAACTCAAATACACATTAAACTAAAAGAACAGACACAAGAAGCAACTGTATCGCGAGAAAGGCCCGGTCCTCTTCCCCAGTCTCCATCCTAAGCAATAATGAACAGTCAAGAATCTGATGTAGCATGATTCCCCTTGTCAATACCTACGAGCATGTAATCTACTCGGGTGTCGATGACGCTCGAGAAGGGTGTGAGATTAAATCCCAGTAGGTCATCACCCATAGTGTATAAACATTTCCATTTTGTTCAGAAATAAAAATAGAGTGTGCCATTACATAACCATTTCAATCAAATTAATTAAAGTGCAATGAAATAAATATGTTGGCCTCGGTCCCAAACGACACACATTTCTGTTCACCTTCTTAAGACGAAGCTAGTCGTCTGAAAGGGTACCTATCAGGATAAATACATGAACACACACACACACACATATAACCTAGAAATAATGGTAAAACCAGGAAAAAGTATACCCATGCTTATGCTTTAACATGGTGTTCATATCTAGTGTCATCCAAGCACACTTCCATATATCAGGGGAAATATCTCAATTATCAATAGACTCAATTAGAAAAAATATAAACCTTAAGTGCATCGTTATTTAAGGTTCATGTTTAGAGTTGGATTCTGAACCCATCTCGAAGGTATCGCTACAGAACATCAGTTAATTTATCCAATGCCACCGAGCACGTCCAAAGAAATCATTCAAAAGACCAAATATCACTCGAGGAATGGATTTAACCTGAGTCCATCCCAATCTCGCCAAAAGTGGACGACATTCATCTGAGGATGGCTTAGCCACATTTCCAATGGATCCTTCCCGATGGATCATTTTGGAACTGATATCACTCAAAAATATTAGAATGTATGGGGATGTCTCGGTCCAACCAAGCCAACGACACCGCCCCACGACACATAGAGGTAACCCATCATGAACGGAGGATCTAAGTGTGGCCCTTAATATAGGACCCACCACTTTTTCCCACACTGAAGTTAATTAGTGTTTTCACAGCAGCAACTATGACATAATCAGTATATAAATTCGTAGCTTGAAAACTAACAAGATACACCCATGCATCACAAGGCATAAATTTTACAGTAAAACACAACCACTTGCAAGGAAGTATGAATATCATATCAACCATAGCGGATAATTCAAATTTCAATAAGAAACAGTTCAACAAAAAAAAGTTCCAATGATCCAACAATTGGTGTTCGTGTTCAAGAAAATATTTATTTAATTTAATAACAATAAAAAATTTGCTTTACAACACATGCTATTAATCAAAAAATATACTCAACTAATAGAAAAATATACCAATCATGTCAGCATGCCCAAAGGGGTGTCCAAATTTGTTGCAATAATTCAAAAAAATATTCATTTAATTTAAAAACAATAAAAATGGGATGCGCAATACCCGCAACTAATTAAATTAATATCCCAGATAACGGAAAAATATGCCGACTATGTCGGCACACCAAAAGGTGTGTCCAATCTTGTTTTAACCATTCAAATAAATTAATTTCTGATGATTAAGGCTGAAACAAATAAACAGAACCATTAATTTAATTAAAATTGGTAAAATTGCACAATGTCAGTAGGCACCAACTAATGGCATAATGGTGCGGTTTTTATAAATCATAACAAAACAGAGGGGAAATGAGTAGGAAACCAATCGTGTAGTCATAGATGAATCAAAAATCTGTGGTAGGATTCGATTTGACCTAAAATGGAAGAAAATGAATGATTTTAGAAAAAAATCAAAAAAGGTTAAATATATATGTGACGAATTGCGCAGAGAATACTCAACGGAGTTGAATGATTCCACTTTCACAACATTAGCCTTTCCCTATGGTCTATTATTCACCATATGGAGAAGAGATAAAATGTCAAAAGGAGGAGCAACGACTTTCCGAAGGGGCTGCTAGTTGGTGTGATGGGATTAAGGGGTGCGATATGATGAGTTGGAGAGGGAGAGAGGAGAGGAAAAAAGAAATGAGAGAAAAGAAAGAAAAATAATAGAAGAGAAAAACAAGAGAAAAATATAAGATAAGGAAAAAAATAAATAAAAAGAAAATATAAAATGAAATAGAATAATGGATAGGAAAATAATAAAAATAATTAAAAATAGGAATCCCTAATTTTTATTATTTTCATTTTTCCCATAACCCCTTATTTATTTTATTTTATAAACTCTTTTTATCCTTTATTTCTTTCTTTTAAATCATCTTTAAATCTTTTTTTTATCTTTTCCAATCCTTAATTAATTTTTTAAAACATAAACACCAGGCCAATGCACGATGTGACATTTTTTATGAAATTTCACCAATTATTTAAATCAAATAAGAAGCTTCCCAGGACGAGTAGCACGATGCACAGGCACGCGCCCCTGGGCGCTTAATTAATTAGACTATAATAAAGTAAAAATTGTTTGTACATGATTAGGGCCGAAAAGTTACAATATTTCATTTGTAAAAAATAATATATGATATGATTCATTATGTTGATTTTTAAAAAATTAAAAAATATCTTTTGAAATGAAATTTTTAGAAAAGGGTATGGTTGATAAATTTTGAAAAAGGTTCTATTTTCAAATGGTAGAATGGATTTTTCCAAAATAGTTATACATGGAAAAGGGTAATTTTGGAATGCAATGTATTGATATTTGATGTGATAAGATTAAAAATGATAAGCCTTCAGTTGATATATAATAAGTGTCATAGAGTTTGTTGTTTTTTAGTGAATGAAACTCGATAGGCATTATAGAAACCAACCAAGAGAGGCTCTTGATAATGTGGTTGAATATAGACCATTTGTGACCCGACAGCTTGTTCAGAGAATCATCCAACCATTCCAAGCTGTGAACATGGGGAAATAGAGGGTTGAACTAAGACATGTGGATCATTCCATATAGTTCATGAAGCAGAATCAACACATTTTTGGGGAGATTATGAACCCAAAAGGCAATGGTGTGGCTAAATGGGATGAATAATATCCTTGATTTTATCAACCCACCAGTAGAGATGAAATTAAAACTAGAAACATATCTTCTATAAGATCTTTCATGCCAATGTTGGGACCTAGTCGTACAGAATAAAATGGATCGAGGCCTTAGTATGGAGTTTTTTTAAAAAATGTTCAATAAAAAATTAGATCCTCAATCGTTAATGATCTGAATACTGATGAACTTATTCATCCTGAAGTATGAAAATATCTTTGTAATAGTATATGTAGATAAATTCATGAATTTAGTGAGCTTTTCACCCAATGTTGTGGCAATTGCGGCTTTAAAGGAACACATCATCAAATCAGGGATAAGGTAGGTGATTCCATTGAAAATTCAGGTGCTCTGTATTATGGATTATTAAGTGATAGTGAGCCGGGACACAGTGGATGAATGTGTTAACTTATTAAACATGGGAGGAGGATGTATGATGATACCGTCAGAAAATTCTGGGAACTAAAATGCAAGGAGAAAGTAAAAGAGGGACACATATTTCCAAGGTGGGAGTATGACTCAATATTAGATAGATGGATCAGTAAGCCTTACATCATGAACCAAGAGAAAAGAAGGATATTTCTAATGTGTTTCACTTGAAAAAAGAATGTGAGATTTTATGGAAAAACCTAGAGAATGTAGAAGTTGTATAAATATGTAGAATCTTTAGTTCTATTTTCACAGTGCTCCACGGCCTGGTTCCCAAGACACTTCTCAGGTGATCCAAGAATCATATACTTTGATGGGTCAAGGGCAAAATAATAAAACTCATTATTAAAGAAGAGCTAGACATGGTGATTCTAAGAATACCATGACTCCTCAGCAAAGGAAATATCTGTTTGGAAAATAGGAGCATACTGCATCAACGAAACAATGGAATGGATCTGATCAGGTGATAGTGGATAATCAGTTTGTTCCATCTATGGTAAGAGGTACAATTATATTGAATTATACCCTTATGCAAGTATTGTCTGATACTAGTGTGTCACATTCCATCAACTCCTATTGGGCTATTAATTTATTATGTTTAAACATGATATTATTCCCTCAATGTCAAAACATTAAACTCCAATGAGTAAAAGATAATGTCGACCCATTTTATATAGATAATGTTCTATAAACATTGATGGAACTGAGCTACAATGAGATGTTATAGGCTTGTAGGTTGATGTATTTGATGTAATCCTAGGTACATATTGGTGAAAACATTGAAGGTTAACATTGACCATTATATTAGTATGATTAGATTCAAAACTGGGGATGGAGTCATGCATTTCATCAAGGGATATTGTGTTGTAAATACCTATGAAAAGGGTTGTTAGCACTATTTGTGGGTTCAATTTATTTCTAGTATGTGGTATTGAACATGGAATTGATAGTAGATGTCAAGGATATTATTTTTTCTCTAGTTGTAGATCAAGTTCAAGATGTATTTCCCAATAACTTATTAGGGTTACCACTAATAAGGTAAGTAATGATTTCAATTTACCTCCACTGAGTGAATATTCTTATTTCACATTATTCTTATAGGATGGAACCAAAAATTTTAAGGGAATTGAAAGTGCAGTTGGAAGAGCTGGAAAGTAATGGTTTTATTCATGAAGTTCATGTCTATGATTGCAGAACCGGTTTTGTTCATGAAAAAGAATATGGAACAATAAGTCCGTGTGTGGAATATCATATGTTTAACCAGGATATGATAAATAATAGATATCCACTTCCATGTATGGCTGACTTATTCGATCAATTGTGTGGAGCTATGTGGTTCCCTAAAATTGACTTCTGATCAGGATATCATCAATTGTGAGTTTGGAATGTGGATATTATGAAGATAGCATTCCAAAGAAGATATAGACATTATTAATATGTAATCAGGCATTTTGATATTAAAAATTCACTAGTAGTCTTTATGGTATTGTGAAATCAGATATTTCAAAGATATCTAGGTTTTTTTTGTGGTGTTGTTTGTGGATGACATATTGGTGTAGTCGTGGACAAGGGATGAGCATGAGAAATACTTGGAGACAATATTGTGAATCTTCAGAGATCATTTTTAATGCCAAACTCTCTAATATTTATTTTTGGATACATGACGTCACTTTATGGCCCATGTGATTTCTATAAATATTGTTTCATTAGATTCTTAAAATATAGAAGATGTTATCTCTTCGATACCACCAAAAATTTTCTTCGAGATATGAAGCTTTCTTGGTCTCAATAATTATTATTAATTTTTTTTCATGACATCTTGTAATGGCCCGGACCTCTCTGGCCCATTCCTTTGTCAAAAAGAAGGCCACGAAGTGTTCTGGAGGGTAAAATGGACTTTTCCCACACTTTCCAGAATTTTGAAACTACATGCCGTGTAGTTTGAGTACACGTTGTGTACCATCTTGCCGGGTATACCCCGTGTGGATGGTCGTGTCTTTGCCGCGTGAAGAAAATGGGTACAAACCGTGTGTCCAGTACTACACGCCGTGTAGTCCCTCCCCGCGTACGCGTTACCGTGTGTTGACCAGTCATCGGTCGTGTGCCGCGTTGGAGCCGTGTCCCTGCCAAGTGCAATAAATGGGTACACGTCGTGTGTCTAATCTACACGCCGTGTAGTCCTTCCCCGCGTATGCCTTACCTTCAAACCGATTGTTGACCAGTCAATGGCTGTGGAGCGGCGTTGGAGGCCGCGTGGAGACCGTGTGAAAACGGCCAAGTACATGCAGTGTACCATAAGTACACGTCGTGTACTTTTGATTTTCAAGCCTATAAAAGGAGGGGTCCCCTCCTCCTTTCAACTCACACCTCTCCTCCCCTCTCATCTAAGCAGAGCTCTCTTAAGAGAGTCAAAGGCTCTTTCTTCCATAACTTTTCTGTCCGAGCTCCGATTTATGATCCGTCAATGGCCACAGGATCGTAACGACGAGGCGGAACTTCCGAGCTTGGATCCGTTGTCTTACTTCGACTCTACCTTTCCTCCTATGGATGTTTTTACAGGACACCGACAAACGTCTTCTAAAGTTGATCGGGAGGAGCGTTGCGATCTAGAACCTATTGAGGTAGGGATCTAACCTTCGTCTCTCTAATTTGTGCATCATGCGGGGTGGGTGTTCTCTTGTTTACGTGAAACACTTTTGAACCAGTTTAATAAAGATAATAAATGGCTTATATAACGGGTATGGGGAAGTTTTTATGTTTATCTTTGTTTATCCTATTGATATAATGTGAATTGAATAGGCTTATGCCTACTGAAAATCACGGTTGTTGGGGGCCTTTTCTTGCGCAATTAAATGTTTCCCTATCTTTCTAGACCGTTTTTGTGAATGGAAACCTTGTGGAATGTGGAAATTGGTTAATCACGTAATGTTGGCCGATTAAATGAAAATCTGGAACCCTTGTGTGATCACCCCGGTTGAACAAAATGGAATAATGAACATGTGGGTGTTGTCTTGCTTTTCGTGGCATGTGATGGGGGTGTTTTGTGGGTTGTTGTGGATCGGGTGAGCAATGGGGCTACGATTGACTTGGTTGTGGGAATGTGTAAATGTTGTGATGGTGATGGGAAGCGAGGCTGAAATAAATGGTATTAAATGGATGATGATGTACGGGTTTCTTTGTGTTGTGGTTATAGTGGTTGGCAGCGGGGCTGCGAGATGGGTTGAATGTGAACAGAATTTGGGTTGTGAATAATAAATAAAAGTGGGAGAGTTAATGAATGGTGGGGCTCGGTAATGAAACGGAAATAATAATCAATGGGATGGTTGGTTAATAAAAAGGGACTTGATGTGTTGCTGTGTTTTTCCTAACTTGCTTTGTGGATGGCAGGGATATGTCTTATGAACGTTTGAAGTGGTTGGTTGTAGATAGTTTCCCAGTAGTTAAGGAACTAGATAAAATAATTTCTGCTGAAACATGAAAACCATAATGGGGTTGGGGTTGGTTGTAGGCATGCTTCATGGTAGCAGTGCCGAGGCACGTGCAAAGTTTCTCTTTTTAGAATCCATAGGTTGGGCTGAGTGGTTGCTATATTTATATATATATATATGTATCTTTTGTGTTTTATCGCACCGCACCCATGTTGAGCACTTAGTTCTGAACACTCCCATTTTATGGGAGAGGGTGTTTTCCCATAGTTACTAGCTCCATCCTGCTCCTTCTCCCCTAGGCTGTGATGGCTTGAGGAGACCTTACACCCAAGACTCTTCGGGTAGGTTTCAATTGGGGTGATTAGGCCCAAGACTCTTCGGGCAGGCTTATAGGCTATAATGGCGTGAGGTGACCTTACACCTAAGACTCTTCAAGAAGGTTTCGATTTCAGGCCCAGGTGTCTTCGGGCGAGAGTTCTATTACTATTCCCAAGAATCTTCAGGATAAGGCCTAGGTGTCTTCGGGTGGGGATGTGGTTGTGGTTGTGAGGCCCATGTGTGTGCGGGCAGGATGTGTGGTTGTGAGTCCCATGGTGTGTGCGGGCGGGATCTGTGGTGGTGAGGCCCAGGTGTGTGCGGGCGGGATGTGTGGTTGTGAGGCCCAGGTGTGTGCGGGCGGGATCCGTGGTTGTGAGGCCCATGTGTGTCCGGGCAGGATACATGGTTATGAGGCCCAGGTGTGTGCGGGTGGGGAGAGTGTGACAGCGTCAGGACGTTCTGGTAACTAATGGGAAATGGTGCGGGGTACCCAATACTCATGTTCTTATACTACTACTACCTATCATGATTGTGTTTGGGTGAGTGTGGTTAGTGAGGTTGGGTGGATTGATTTCCTTGTTATGTTTCTTCTGTTGTTCTCACGGGACATTAGGATGTCTCCCCACTTGTGCATGAGAGATTTAGGTTTCACTATTGAGAATACTTGTATGCTCACCCTACGTTTACTTTCAGGTTTCCAGGAGGACTACCAGGGCCGTGCAGGACCCTACTAGTTAGACAGTTGGAGTTGTTTCTATTGTTATACATTTGTTTTCTTTTGGTATTGTACTTTGAGCATTCTTGTACTTATACCCTGTTATAAAATTGTTTAAACATTCATGTGGGAATGGTTTGGGTTTATTTCTATAACCTTGTTATTTTTCCTTTTGGTGGTTGACTTGTCCTATTTCTCGATCCTTAAAAAAACTAAAAAAGGGTAATGCCTCCCATATTTGTGAAAACTCATACCCTTGGTGCTAGTTGCCAACCCGGGGCCTACTGGAGGCGGGACTCGAGGGTCATTATCTCCCTTTCACCATTTCCAGATCAAGAGGGGCATCTTTGGTGGGAGGGGGTCATGATAGAATGGTATCAGAGCTTCATGTTTGAGAGATATGATGGAGTCTGGAGTTAGGCACAATGAGGTTTACATGGGATAGTAGGGAAACAATGTTAGTCAATCTTGGTGCATGACATAGGCTAGGAAAGACCGGCTAGGACACCGGATTTTAGGGCCCCCCATGATCCGATGCAAGGACTTTAAGCCTACCTAACGACGAAGTGAGACCACATTGATTGCAGGGTAGAGACCCTATGGAAGGTACATGCATCATCATGATTGTGTTTTACATGATTTGGGTGTTCTAGGAATGAAATTGAAATAAAATTATAAATAAAACCTTGAGTTTTTCCTTACTACTTGGGCTTAGGCGATCCTTGTTTACCGTACAGCTATGGCACCTGGACGTCATCCCCGGGTGGCTCAGACGGCCAAGCCCTAGCAGATCCATGCGGTCGATCAGTTGAGGATTGACCGAGAGGAGGAAGATAGCCAGTGGCTAAGGACTCTCCGTTCCTTCCAGCGACAGACCCTCAAAAAGTACGAGGGTAGTACATCAGATACGGAGACAGAGGGGTGGCTTGAGGAGATAGGGATCTCTTTCACCATGATCCGTTCTCCGAGGGAGTACTGGGTTTCCCTAGTAGTCAGTCAACTGAGAGGTGCAGCGCGATAGTGGTGGATGCTCTACCGCGGAGAGAGGATAAAGGCAGAGTTTCAATGGGCCAACTTTGAGAAGGAATTCTGAGAGGAATTCCTTTCATCCATGATCTAGGCGGAGAAGCGGCAAGAGTTACTCTCCCTTCAGTAGGGGAGTATGTCGGTACAAGATCTGGGGATCAAGTTCAAGGATCTCCTGCGCTTTTCTATGGATCACTTTCCGGATGAGGAGTCTCGGGCGAGACGTTTGTAGGAGGCACTTCATCCTTCGCTCCAGTATGATGTCACCCCCTTCACCCTTCCGACGTACATGGCAATGCAGAAGAAGGCAGAGGTCGTAGAGAGGATACACTCGCTGGGAGGTGCACCGCGTGAGGTTTTCCAGCCAGGTTCGTCGAAGGGGAAGGCAGTCAGCAGCAGGTCTCCTGCGACAGGACCTTCAAGGTTCAGGCCAGTGGGGAGCAGGCCCCAGCAGTTCTTGTTCAGATCATCGGGTCCTCTTCCCTTTTCCATGAGCCCAGGAACAAGGTGTTTTTCTTGTGGATGTTTCGGGAATGTTCAGAGTCAGTGCTCGACTCGAGCTCCGTACAGTGTAGGTGGGCAGGTTCAGCGCCCACCGCAGCAGCACCAGTTGCCAGTGAGGCCCTTCCAGCAGCAGCAGGACCATACTCCTCCGAGGGCAGACTTTGCGGGAGGAGGCCTACCTCAGGGTGCTCCTCAGGGACCTCGACAAGGGAATGGTTGGGGAAGTGGACGACATCAGAGAGGAAGAGGATCTGGGCGTGGACAGTTTCACACAGCAGAGTTGGCAGCTCCAGCAGGACTAGAGGTGGTGCGAGGTACGATTTGTTTGTTCAGCACTGTTGTTTCTACTTTGTTCGATTAGGGAGCCTCACACTCTTTTATTGCACCTAGTCTAGCCCATGATTTGTGATTAGACGTAGAGAGACTTTCTGTGCCACTAGTACTAAGTACACCAGTTGGGGGCCAAACTAGCGTATCTTGTGTTTTCCGGGGATGTGGGATGACGTTGGGACCACATCGATCTAGTGGAGACCTTCTTCTGTTACAGATGAAGCCATACAATTTCATCCTAGGAATCGACTGGTTGTTTTTTGTTAGTTCCATTATCGAATGCTTTCGGAGAAGAGTAGTGTTCTCCGACATGGATGGGAAGCGCATATCTTTTGTTTGCGAGAGGAGCTATCAGGAAGGAAGCTGGCATGTGGAGCCTCTCCTTTCCCTGTTGAGCAGGTTATCGATGGTTCCAGCTGATACAGAGATGATGGATGTCCCTGAAGTTGTTGGGGGAGTTCCTTGATGTTTTTCCTGAGGAGGTTGTGACTCTACCCCCCCCCCCGACGAGACGTTGAATTCGGGATAGACTTACAGCCTGGTGCCCGTCTGATTTCGATGGCCCCTTATCGAATGGCACCTCCATAGTTGCAGGTGTTTCAGATTCAAATTGATGATCTGATGGAGAAGGGTTTTGTTCGACCCAGTGTGTTTCCATGGGGTGCTCCAGTTTTGTTCGTGAAGAAGGTAGATGGTTGTCTCAAGCTATGCATAGACTACGGAAGGCTGAACCTGGTAACGGTCAAGAACCGCTATCCCCTCCCGAGGATAGATGATCTTTTCGACCAACTGAGGGGAGAAGGTTGGATTTCCAAGATTGATCTACGATCAGGGTATCATCAGCTGAGGGTGAATGATAGTGACATCTCGAAGACAGCTTTCAAGGGCAGGTATGGGCACTTCATGTTTGTAGTGATTCCGTTTGGAGTTACGAATGCACCAACTGTGTTCATGGGATTTATGAACTTTGTCTTCCGAGAGTTTCTGGACCGGTTCTTCGTTGTGTTTATCGATGACATCTTGATCTACTCAAGATCAGAGGAGGAGCACGTTGAGCATCTCAGGGCTGTCTTGGAAGTCCTTCGAAACCACCAGCTTTACGGGAAATTTTCGAAGTGTAAGTTCTTGACATAAGAAGTGCACTTCCTTGGGCACGTGGTGTCTCAGCATGGAGTATCAGTGGTCCCATTGAAGGTGGAGGCAGTTTTTTCTTGGGCAGCACCCAAGAGCATGGCAGAAGATCGTAGTTTCCTGGTGTTGGCAGGTTACTATCGGAGGTTCATTTCGGACTTCTCTCGAGATGCTGCTCCATTGACAGCATTGACTCGAAAGAATCAGGTCTTCCTATAGAGCGATCAGTGCCAGGAATCTTTTGACTACCTAAAGGAGAAGCTGGTTAGTGCTCCCGTGCTCAGGTTTCCAGAGGATGGGTTGTTGTATGAAGTGTTTTGTGATGCTTCTGGCCTTGGTCTGGGGTTCGTGCTGATGCAGAAGAAGGGCGTGATTTGTTATGGGTCTAGGTAGTTGCACCCTCATGAGCGTAACTATTCCACCCATGACCTGGAGCTTGCAGTAGTAGTGTTCGCACTGAAGTTGTGGTGACATTACCCTTTTTGGGAGCGCTTTGTGGTCTTCTCAGATCACAAGAGCATGCGTTATATCTTCTCCCAGTGTGACCTGAACTTACGGCAGCAGATATGGGTCGAGTTTCTCTAAGACTATGACTTTGAGAGCTCTTACACTGAAGGTTAGGGAAACGTTGTGGCTGATTCCCTGAGCAGGAAGTCACATAAGGATGTGGTTCGAGAATCCGTTGATGCCTGGAAGGCGATGGGAGAATTGGATGCCCTGCACTTAGATGCAAGGGAAGAATGTGTTAGAGGATGTTTGTTCCAGATGATGGTGCAATACTCCTTGTCGCAGCAGGTGGAAGAGTCTCAGTTGGGGGACTCCGAGGCAGAAGTGATGCGAGATCGAGTCGATCAGGGGAACGCTCCAGAGGGATGGTCAGAGGACAGCCGACATCTGATGCTTTTCTATGGAAGGTTGTTTGTTCCAGAGGAAATGCATGAGGGAGTTCTCCGTGAGTTCCAAAGCTCAGCCTTGGCAGTACATCCAGGAGTTTCAAAAATGTACCGAGGCCTGAGGGATCAGTTTTGGTGGCCCGAGGTGAAACGGGCATTGGCGGAGTTTGTGGCTAAGTGCCGAGTGTGCCAGCAAGTGAAGGCTGAACACCGTGTTCCCTGTGGTTTGTTTCATCCTTTAGATATCTTCGAGTGGAAGTGGGATGACATCTCAATGGACTTCGTCACAGGACTACCTAGAGCTCAGGGTGGTTATGATGCTATCTGGGTAGTGGTGGATCATCTGATGAAATCAGCTCACTTCTTAGCAATCAAGGAGTCGGGCCTGGTGAGTACCTTAGCATAGAGGTACGTAGACTAGGTGGTGCATTTTCATAGAGTTCCGAGGACTATCGTCACAGATCGGGATACTCGGTTTACCTCACGAGTCTAGAGGGGGATACATCATGCTTTTTGCACCCAGCTATGCCTTAGAACTGCTTTCCACCCCCAGACCGACGGGCAGATGGAGCGGACTATCTAGACGTTGGAGGACATGCTGCGAGCATGCGTTCTAGATTTCAGAGGATCATGGGTACGACATTTTCCTTTAGTAGAGTTTTCCTACAACAACATCATCCACTCTACTATTGGCATGGAACCATTTGAGGCTATGTATGGAAGGCCATGTCATTCACCCATTGGCTGGGAAGAGGTTGGTGGGACATGTGCTCTTGGGCCAGAGGTATTTCAGAGCACCACGGAGAAAGTCCATCTTGTGCGTTAGAAGATGAAGGCGGGTCAGGACCAACAGATGTCTTATGCTGATCGTCAGAGGAGGCCCTTAGAGTTCGAGGTGGGAGACTATGTGTTCTTGAAGGATTCCCCTCGACGGGGGCAGCGGAGGTTTGGGAAAGGGAGAAAGCTCTCACCCAGGTTTATTAGACCTTTTGAGGTGATGAGGCGAGTCTGCGAGGTGGCATATCCGGTGGCCTTGCCACCTCAGATGGAGAAGGTCCATGACGTCTTCCTCATCTCACAGCTTCTTCAGTACTTACACGATGGCTCTCACGTTATTCACTGGGGAGACTTGGATATGGGAGACGACACGACCTTCAAGGAACGACCAGTCAGAATCGAGGATCGTAAAGAGAAGGTGCTCCATGGACGAACCATTCCCTTGGTTCATGTGTTGTGGAGGCATGGCGGCCTCGAGGAGAGTACTTGGGAGTGGAAGACCCAGATTCACGCTCAGTACCCGGAGTTGTTTTGACTTGTGTTTTCCCTTGTTCTTCTGAGCTTTGTGTTGATGTTGTTCCCTGTACCTTTGATATATGGAATGATTGGCTTGTCAGTTGTGAGTCCTTTTGTTTCCTTGTTCCCTGGTAATGTGTAACATGTCCGGATGTGTGGGAAGGGGGAATGCCTAACCCATAATCGAGACGCATTAATGCGGATGAGATTGAACCCGTGCGGGTGAGTCAGTGCCGCCTAAAGCGGATAATATCTCGACATAGGTGAAGAAATTTTCCCAAACCCACATGTTCGGGAAGTGTGTTGGTTGTGTGGTGTTGGGGGGGGGGGGGTAGTTCGAGTTGAAAATCCTAATGTATGGAAGTGGGAAGATCCAATCCTTAATCGAGAAGCATTAATGAAGATGCGATTAAACCCATGCAGGCGAGTCAGTGCCGCCTAAAGTGGATAATATCTCGAGATAGGAGAAGGAATTCCTAACACATATGATTAGAGTTGTTGGCTGGGTTCCTGTTATAAAGAGAACCCTAAGAAGAATCTTGTTGGGTTCCCCTAGGTTGGTTTTTGAATTCTTAGGGACAAGAATGTTTTAAGAGGTATCTGATGTAATGGCCCAGACCTCTCTGGCCCCTTCCTTTGTCAAAAAGAATGCCACGAAGTGTTCTTGAGGGTAAAATGGACTTTTTCCTCACTTTCCAGAATTTTGAAACAACACGCCGTGTAGTTTGAGTACAAGCCGTGTACCCTCTTGCCGAGTATACCCCATTTGGATGGCCATTTCTTTACCACGTGAAGAAAATGGGTACAAACCGTGTGTCCAGTACTACACGCCATGTAGTCCCTCCCCACGTATGCGTTACCATGTGTTGACCAGTCGTCGGTCGTGTGTCGCGTTGGAGCCGTGTCCCTGCCATGTGCAATAAATGGGTACACACCGTGTGTCCAATCTACAAGCCGTGTAGTCCTTCCCCGCGTATGCGTTACATTCAAACCATGTGTTGACCAGTCAATGGCCGCAAAGCCGCGTTGGAGGTCGCGTGGAGACCCTGTGAAAACGGCCAAGTACACGCCGTGTACCATAAGTACATGCAATGTACTTTTTCTTTTCACGCCTATAAAATGAGGGGTCCCCTCCTCCTTTCAACTCACACCTCTCCTCCCCTCTCATCTGAGCAGAGCTCTCTTAAGAGAGTCAAAGGCTCTTTCTTCCATAACTTTTCTTTCCGAGCTCCGATTTATGATCCGTCAATGGCCACACGATCGTAACGACGAGGCGGAACTTCCAAGCTTGGATCCGTTGTCTTACTTCGACTCTACCATTCCTCCTATGGATGTTTTTACAGGACACCGACAAACGTCTTCTAAAGTTGATCTGGAGGAGCGTTGTGATCTAGAACCTATTGAGGTAGGGATCTTACCTCCGTCTCTCTAATTTGTGCATCATGCGGGGTGGGTGTTCTCTTGTTTACTTGAAACACTTATGAATCAGTTTAATAAAGATAATAAATGGCTTATATAACGGGGATGGGGAAGTTTTTAGGTTTATCTTTGTTTGTCCTATTGATATGTTGTGAATTGAATAGGCTTATGCCTACTGAAAATCACGGTCGTTGGGGGCCTTTGCTTGTGCAATTAAATATTGCCCTATCTTTGTAGACCGTTTTTGTGGATGGAAACCTTGTGGAATGTTGAAATTGGTTAATCACATACTGTTGGCTGATTAAATGAAAATATAGAACCCTTGTGTTATCCCCCCGGTTGAAAAAAAAACGGAATAATGAACATGTGGGTGTTGTCTTGGTTTTCGTGTCACGTGATGGGGTTGTTTTGTGGGTTGTTGTGGATCCGGTGAGCAGCGGGGATGAGGTTGACTTGGTTGTGGGAAGGTGTGAATGTTGTGATGGCGATGGGTAACGTGGCTGAAATAAATGGTATTAAAGGGATGATGATGTATGGGTTTCTTTGAATTGTGGTTATGGTGGTTGGCAGCGGGGCTGCGAGATGGGTTGAATGTGAACGGACTTTGGGTTGTGAATAATAAATAAATGTGGGAGAGTTAATGAATGGTGGGGCTTGGTAGTGAAATGGAAATAATAATCAATGGGTTGGTTGGTTAATAAGAAGGGACTTGCTATGTTGCTGTGTTTTTCCTAACTTGCTTTGTGGATGGAAGGGATATGTTTTACGAATGTTTGAAGTGGTTGGTTGTGGACAGTTTCCCAGTAGTTAAGGAACTAGATAAACTAATTTCTACTGAAACGTGAAAACCTTAATGGGGTTGGGGCTGGTTTTGGGCATGCTTCGTGGTAGCAGTGCCGAGGCACGTGCTAAGTTTCTCTTTTTAGAGTCCATAGGTTGGGCTGAGTGGTTGTTATATTTATATGTATCTGTATCTTTTGTGTTTTATCGCACAGCACCCATGTTGAGCACTTAGTACCGAACACTCCAATTTTATGGGAGATGGTGTTTTCCCATAGTTACTAGCTCTTTCCTGCTCCTTCTCCCCTAGGCTGTGATGGCTTGAGGCGACCTTACACCCAAGACTCTTGGGGTAGGTTTTGATTGGGGTGATTAGGCCCAAGACTCTTCGGGCAGGCTTATAGGCTATAATGGCTTGAGGCGACCTTACACCTAAGACTCTTCAGGTAGGTTTCGATTTCAGGCCCAGGTATCTTCGGGCGAGAGTTCTGTAACTATTCCCATGAATCTTCAGGATGAGGCCTAGGTGTCTTTGGGCTGGGATGTGGTTGTGGTTGTGAGTCCCAGGTGTGTGCGGTCGGGATGTGTGGTTGTGAGGCCCAGGTGTGTGCGGGCAGGATCCATGGTGGTGAGGCCCAGGTGTGTGCGGGCGGGATGTGTGGTTGTGGGGCCCAGGTGTGTGCGGGCGGGATACGTGGTTGTGAGGCCCAGCTGTGTGCGGGCGGGATACGTGGTTCTGAGGCCCAGGTGTGTGCGGGAGGGGAGAGTGTGACATCGTCAGGACGTTCAGCTAACTAATGGGAAATGGTGCGGGGTACCCAATACTCTTGTTCTTATACTACTACTACCTATCGTGATTGTGTTTGGGTGAGTGTGGCTGGTGAGGTTGGGTGGATAGATTTCCTTGTACCTTTGTTTTCTTTTGGTATTGTACTTTGAGCTTTCTTGTACTTGTACCTTGTTATAAAATTGTTTAAACATGCATGTGGGAATGGTTTGGGTTTATTTCTATACACTTGTTCTTTTTTACTTTTGATGGTTGACTTGTCCTATTTCCTGATCTTTTAAAAAAATAAAAAAGGGTAACGCCTCCCATATTTGTGAAAAATCATACCCTTGGTTCTAGTCGCCAACCCGGGGCCTACTGGAGGCGGGACTCGGGGGGGGGGGGGGGGTCATTATCTCCCTTTCACCATTGCCAGCTCAGGAGGGGTATCTTTGGTTGGAGGGGGTTATGACACATCTCACGACCAACATCACCTATGATAGATTTGGTAAATAATAATTTTCCATTATAATGGAATGAGGAATTCTATGCGTCTTTTCAAGAGAAAATTTTTCACATGACCTCAGCACTTATCATGATATTTTTTAAAATCAGAATAGGGTAATGTGGTGTATTGTGATGCTTTGGGACTATGTTCAGATGTGTTCATATGTATGGAGACTACATGGTTTTTTATGGTTCATTGTAGTATAAAGTGCATGAAAATAATTACCAAACACATTACTTTGTGTTACCTACATTCTTCCATGCTTTTAATACTTGGCATCATTATCTATTTAGTGAGAAATTTATTGTGTTCACATATCATAGGTGCTTGAAACATATTTTATCACAATGGTATTTCACCACACGCCAAAGGATATGTATGAATAATCTTTAGATGTTTGAATTGGACATGATGTATACCCCCATGGAAAGGTAATTCGATGGATGATGTATTATAAATAATGTCATGTAATCAGTTGTAAAAAGAAGCTTTATATGAGTGGTAGTTGATTCTGGTCCTAACTGATAGGCATATCGAATGTGGAGAAAGAGGTGATATTCTGCGATTATTTTTAGTATCCATGATTTCTGATTTGGTAGATATGGTTAAAAAGGCAAAAAATATGATATAGAATGCATGGTTTTTGAGTTCAAAACTCAATGTTGGGGAGACCATTGAGGGCTGGAAATTTGACGAGAGTTTAGTATTTTGGTTCTGATATTGGATGGTTATACATAAGGCTTGTCAGGAATAAATTCTTCATGATTACCTCCATTTGAGAAGGACTCTACATCTGGGAATACATAAGATGTATAAGGAGATAAAGGCAAAATTTCGGTGGATTGGTATGAAACAGAAGGAGGTTGAGTTGTTGAAAAGGGATTAACATGTTGTAAAGTTAAGACAGAACATCAATGACCAATGGGTATGTTGTTTTCTATTCCTATCCCATGGTAGAAATGGGAGTAGATATCCCCAAATTTTGTTATTGGTCTCCCAAGAGTAGTTTAGAAATATGATTCCATAAGAGTGATAGGGAATCATCTCAAAAATTCGACTCATTACATCACAATTTATGAAACCCTTATAGTGGATCATCTATCCAAAATCAATATCCAATATGTGATTAAGAGATATTGCATAATAGTTTTGATACACATTAACAGAGATCTGAGGTACGTGTCTCATTTCTAGAAATCCTTATACAAATCTCTTTGGACTCGTTTGACTAAGAGTATGATATGTCATCCTAAGATGGATAGGAAATCATAAAGAATGATACAAACAATGTAATATATACTATGGGATAATGTAATATATTTTGGGGTCTCATGGGAGGATCATATACCCTTAGTGGAGTTCTAATAAAATAAAAACTATAAAGCATCGATAGACATGGCTCATTTTGAATCATTTAATGAACATACTTATCAATATCCCTTTTTTTGGATTGAAATAGGAGATGTGTCATTAGTTGGGTTGAGACTAGTCCATGATACAACTAAAATTATTTAGTTTATCAAAAATAGAATGGTAATGGATCTGTGTTTTCAGAAATGTTATGTGGATCATCACTGAAGACTTTTGTCCCTTTTGGTGAGTGATCATGTGTTTTTAAGGATCTCTCCAAGGCTTGGATGTTATTGTTTTGGGCATCAGGGATAGTTATCCCCTAAATAAATTATCCCATTAAAGATTCTAGAATATGTTGGAAAGGTGTAATATCGATTGGCATTACCAACATGGTTTGGTTCAGTTCATAATGTGTTCTATGTATCTCAGTTGGAAAAGTATCATCCTGATCTAGACCATGTGATAAGATGGGATCACATTGACCTAGAGACAAATGCATCAATTGTACATATGCTGGTACATATTATAGATAGAAAAGAAAAATTCTTGAGTGGAAAAATATTAATCATAGTACAGGTTTTATGGAAACATGATCAGATTCATGAAGATACATGGGAATATAAGATGTAAATGAAAGACCAGTGGATGAAACACATTTTGGTCAAGGATGTTTTTATACATTAAGAGGATAGAAAGTCCAAGGATGGGGAGAATGTAGTACCATATGATTCAATTATGTAATCATTTATTTATGTTATAATTTTTATAATGTATATGGGTGATGGTTAGGAGAGTATCGGGAGCTTTGAAAGAGTTTTTGTTGTTAAAATGGAAGTGTAAGGCCACACACCGTTCTTCTAAACCTTCCAGGAATCCAAGGAGAACCCATGCACATTGGGAGATGTTTGAAAATAATATTATCATGGTGGGATCACTGTTAGGGAGACCATGCGAGGAAGTCATTTGAGGGTCTTCCCAACTAGTAGTTAACCCATAGTTAGTTCACGGTTTGTCTAACTATGTTAACAAACGATGTGTGTGGTCCTAGTGAGATCCTAAAAAAGTGGAACTCATAGGTTTTTTATTATAACACCTTTCCCCCTTTCCCCCTAAATAAATATTATTTTTCATTTATGGTCATAGAACCTCCCATAAGTTTATTGAAATTGATCAGGATCCTTCCTTTAGCATTTTGAAGCCCGATTCTTGGGGTATGTCATCCTTCTAAATCATTCTTATCATGTTTTCATAGATCTACATCACCTCTTTTATTATATTCAATGATATACACCTAATGTGGTAATATATTAGATTTTTTATTCAATACAAGTTCATATTTGGTCTTGATCATGTTAGGGGAAGAGATTAAATGCTCTTTCATGGAGAATCAACCTAGTATTATAATTGTTCTTCATTAATTTTATATTTTCCAAAACGGTAGAGGTATGTGGCTTCACTTTCAAATCCTCGTAGGGTAAATGATTTTAATGATTTCAATTTGATTACCTTGTTATTAAATAATGATTAATTTTCTTTTTTTATTTTTAGAATCCTTCATGAATGAATGTTTTTGGAAATCTAAAAAATAGGTGTTCTTGAATACAATTATTTATTGTTGCTGTAAAAATGGATATTTAAATTGGATTTTTTCATTATTTATATTAAATAAACTTGATTAAATGGGTTTAAATAAACTGAATGATTTTATTTAAATGGAATTGTTGTTTGGATTTGGTAGGTTTGATGGTTTTCAATATAATAACAAATTTATCGAAATCAGTTGAAGTGTTGATTTGAAATGGTTTTGACATACATTGATTTTTTGGTGAGTTCATTCATGAGAATCCATGATTATGGGACGTATACTACTGAGATGTCTAGTACATGACCCTGTATCAAGGGTGTGTGTTAGTGGGAAACTAGGTGTTTTGGACGAGATACAACACATGAGTATGGAATGGGAAAATAAGAATGTAAGTGTTAGAGTGAAGAAAAATGTAATGGTTAAGCCCAAATAATTTTGAGAAATGTTTTTAATAATTTGTTTTGTTTTTTTGAAAATATTACCTGATTTAAAATTTATTAATATCGAACTTTTTTTAATTTTGGTTATTAATGGTTTTAGAAATTGTTTATATTTATTTTTAAATTATTTTGTGAAATATATTTATATAAACTATTTTATAAAAATGTCTCTATCATTTCTTTCCTAGTGTTGTGAGAAGGTAAGTCATTGGAGAAAACCATTTGAGTTTTATAGTCACTCTTTTTTAGGCACATTGATTCCATTTCATATGTTATCTTCTCAAACATGGGAAAAAGTAATGTATCAGATTTTTTAGCAAAACCTTAGGATACATTGTCTTCTTGGTGATGTAGGAGCATAGAGATTATCGAACATGGGGTCTTATTTAACCTATAGTCATTAGTTGTTCTTAATATATTTAATTTTATAATTTTCTTATCTTATATTATAGTACACATTGGTGTAGTTTTTTTATAAATGATGTGTTTAGTTGTCTTTCATTTATTTATTAATCATATAGATAATTGGTTGGTTATATTGTGATAGGTTAATGTTGTTATTTCCAAAAGGATAAATCATAATTCACTTGTGTTGAAACCCTCTAGAATTTATTTCCATCCTTTGGCATAAGAAGGATTTCACATAAGACCATGTATAATCTCACCACCCCCATGGAAATGATAATAAGTGGGATGTTACATATCCTATTATTTCTCTATTTGGTTTTATATTAGGAAGACTATGGAAGGTATTAAAATTATATTTAATGATTATTTTTTTCTTCATTAACATTCCCTTTATATATTTTCTCCATTTTTATCAATGAACATTACATTTACCCTATATATCAACATTATTTAACATAGTTGTATTTATTACATAAAACATATAACATTTATATATGTGTAATTTTACTCTGAGTGTTAAATTATTGAATATGGAATATATTTTTAATATATATTAAATTATTGATATTTAAATATGATAATAAGGAATATAGATCCTTAATTAAATAGATCATTTGAAAAATGAGGAATGTGTTGGACATAAAGATACTGGTGGGGATCAATTATAAACATCCCCTTGATAAATCTGTAATCTCATGAGATAAATAATTTTGATTAATTTAGTTTAATGGTGTTTCTTGTCTATACCTACCCATTAGATTTAAATTTCCTTGTAAATGACATTAATAGTAGAGATTTAATTATTCCTAAGGTTGTCACATCAAATAATTAAGACTTTCCTTTTTAATGAACAGACACTATTATATTCTATGATATTTTTGAAATAAGATAACATATAAATACATTTATTTTTATGTTTATTGATTGAATTCGTTTACTATAAATGTATTTACCAAAATATAATAATTATTTTATATATAATCATGATATTCATGTTATTGTTAAATTTATTTTGTTTTCATATATTTATCTTGATATATTTATTACTCATTGCGTAATCGTGATTGTAAAGTTATTAATTAAATGGAATGTTAATTTAGATATTTATTATTCAATATTAATTATTCCTTATAAAATCATTATAGTCCAGTTATAAATTAAATTTAATGTTTTTCCATATATTTACATTTCCAAGATGATTATTCCTTATTGATGATTATTTATTTTCTCATGATAGATTTTTCTTTTTTTTACTCTTATTGAGAATAAGTGATCGATATTTTTTATTTTATTTCCATGAAATCCTAGATGTGTACTATGATTGATATTCAAGGATATGTAAGTTTTAATAATGATAATATCAAAAAAATTAATTTTTAATTATTGTTTTTATATATAATATGCATCTTATTTAATTACCTACTTTACAAATTCTATAGAACTATATGGTCCTCCAGGGTGTGACTTTCTATATATTAGGCCAAGTTTATGAAGAAGAAATTGGTTATGTGCTAATAGGGTTGGTGTGGTCTAAGTTGGTGTCATGGGAATTTTTGTAAAACATGTGAAATATATTTAGGAAAAAATGATTTGAGAAAATAACACTATGATCGGCTTTGACGATATGTATAGAATAACATACATATGTTTTGTTATGGCTATGATTATGAGGTTTTTCCTTAAAATACATCACTGTTTAGATACAACATATGGTAATGGTTATATAAATGATGTACCTAGGGGTAATAAGTCAATAAAAGGTGTGTTGAGAATGATTAATGATTTTACTTGTATATGACAATCTGTTTTACAACACATGGGGTTTGACACTCCACTATGATATTCTTTGGATAATTAATATTTTCTATAAAAACTATTTTTATGAACATGAATAGATTTTTAATGTGATTGTACTAGGAAAAATATTAGTTGTGTTATACTTAAAAAAATCTGTATCTATTTAGAAACATGATTAATGATTGTTAATTTTTTGGATAAAGAATTGTTTTGTCACAATATTATTATTTTTTGGTCAATTGAAGAAACCATAAAAAATCTTGTTTATATTAAATATGGAAGAAAATTTGGTAAATATGAAAAACAGAAATGTTTTATGACTTGATTGAAATATATTGTTTTTATGTCTAATCATTTATCCCAAAATATGATAGAAATCTATACCTTAACTAAATCGTTGACTCCCCAAAAAAGAGAAGGCTGGATTCCTATAAGTGATCAAGTGATGATGACCGTGGGGGAATAAAGGTATTGTTTCCATCAAATAAGAAATTTGGAAATGGACACCCTGGAAATTGTATCATAGTAATTGGAAAATGTATTATGTGTGTAATGGAAGAGAATAAAATAATGGATTACTGAGAAAACATTAATATTATAATGGAAGGAAATAAATTTCATCTGATTGATCCATTTATAGTTTGTTGTTTGAAATGTGGAAACCGAGGAATTATCTAAGTGAATCCCATATTCTAAATCATAACCCGTAGAATATTGAATGGCCAATGCTAAAATAAATTTGTTGATGTATTTAAGAATTAAAAATAATATATTAACTTGTTTATTTTTTACCTTTGTAATTTTGGTTATAAGTGTCTTCAAGCATATAAGGATTTTGTAAAATTTTAATAGAAAATATTTATTTACTAATTTGAGAGTCATAGATACCCTCTTTGGTTAATAAGTCTATGTTTTATCATAATTTGAAATTATGAAACATCTCCTTTGAAAAAAATGGAGGGAATATTCAATGAATATGAATATTTTTTAATACATCTATTTGAATAAAACCCATTGGTTAAGAATATAATAATATTATATGAGGAATAATGAATTTAAATTTTATTAGAATTTAGAATCAATATATTATTTTAATTTATGATTTACCTAATATTTCAGTTTTTAATAATTATGTGTCATCAAAATTTGGGAATGACAGTGAAATTAAATTAATATGATTTTAGGGAAATTAAAACACCAAAATTATGTGAAAAAAAGATTCATCCATCAAAGAATATAGAGATTTAAACTAAAATAAAAGCATGATAACGGTTTATCTCCTACCACTGAAGTACATGATGTTAGGGTCAATATGTTGTTGATTTTACTTAAATGATTTGATTAATAAATAATAATGATGAACTAGTGGTGTTACTGTTGTGTTTTATAAATTAATATCTTGTAATAACCATATAGTTATTGTAAAATATATATAAATACATGGAAAGGCATGTCACTATTTTATGGGTCATAATATATTGTAATTGTAAATTTTATTAATTTATGAAAAAATAATACTTTTTAATATTCATTTCAGCTAGTGAGGGATGATGTTGATATAGATCGAAGCAGAAACAATTTTTTCAGTTGTTATTTTGAAAAAGAAAATTATCCAAAAATTATATACCCTTATTTTTTTTAATTTCAAAGAAATACTCACCACTAGGACAGATTATATTCAAATACATTTTATTATACAACAATAAAATATATTTTAACAAATATCATTAAAATTATCATAGATTAATGGCATTGAGGTCATTAACATCCCAATAATCAATCACTTTATTGTGATCAAAGATCTATGTCACACTATATATTTATTTATAATTTTATTACATTTAAATATAATCAAATTCCACCTATGTTTACATACATGAAAAACTATTTATGACTTATTCCATATGACCTTTGTATTTACCTTTCTCACTTATCTATAAGAATTTTTATTAACCCTTTAATAATGTGGTTTATTGAACAATTGTTTTTCTAAATGTCAAACCCATGTTTATTGAAATCATGTTCAAATATGGAGGATGTAATTTTCTAATGGCGGGGGGAATGATACACCATTATACTATAAAAGATGAATTTTTGATTTGATGTCAAATATTACTTCCAAATCTGATCTTAGATAAGAATGTAAAACCCTGAGACTTTATGATGTTTTTATTTCTAAAAAGATTAATTTTTTTTGGATTTTTGGAACATACAATACCAAGTAAAAATGAACCATAACATAGTATACTATTATAACCTTGATGCTAAATTTTATGTTACAGATGGTAATACATAAATTGTGAGATTTTTTGTATCTATTAATTAAAATTAAAAAAGAACCATTTAAGAGAAAATATTTATCCGAAAAAAATATTGTTTAAAACATTTAGTCATTATTTTCCATCATTATATAAAATAATATTTTAACTCTTATAGAAAATTTAATTTTTAAAATAAAATTAATTTTTTAAAGAAACATATAAAAATAAGTTCGGGGGTTAATTTTTTGTATTTTTATGAAAATTGTCATTTTTCAATGATTTGTAAAAAATACTAATTTTTATTGAAAATGATATTTTATTTTAAATAATGTGAATGTTTATATATTATTTTAAGTATTATTTAATGTATAATTAGTTCAATATCATTTAAACTGGTACTCGCCTATACATTCTCATTGTGATAAAACAAAATTATTATATTATGGGTCTGCACTATGGCATGGTTGAAATCTTTTTTTAAGAATACAATACAACAGTACAATGTTAATAATGAACATGAATATTGAAAAGTTTTAAATCAAAAATTTATGATACTTATTTTTAAAATATAGTTGGAAAAAATTAGGAGACGTCGTTATGAAATTATTACACATTATTGATAAATACATCTGAAAAGATGGAGACAAATCTATAAGAAATAAAAAAATATTTTCACCAGGGAGATTAAAATTAAATTAATGAAATGATCATTGAAATGATCATTTTTAATTATGATAATAATGATACATAAGGTTGTATTTGAGGCCATATTAATGTAAACAACAAAGCATGGAATAATTGATTAGATTGCAAAATATATTATATTATAGTAATTATATAATACATATAACTAGAAAAAAATATAGAAAACAGTATTCAAAATAATGAATCAATAGTATTTATTGCAGGAAAACTCACTTTAAATGGAATTAATGTTGAGTATGTAGATCAAAAATCATTGATACAAATTATAAACAGAGACAATGTTGCACATAAAGAGTTTCTTCCGGAGAAATTATAGCCTTGAAAAAGTACTGGAATATAATCCATCATGTTCAATTACATGAGGGAGTACACTGTCAACATCATATGGACGTCGGTCAAGGTATCAATACAACCAGTTAATGTATTAATGTTTTCTCTCGAACTTTTGATGTATCAACTATGGTCCAAGACAAAAATGATACTTCTCTAAAGGATGTTGGTTGTAAAAATTAGAAATATGTTGTAGTTGGTTTGTCACACCAGGACACTGATGACATTGGAAGGGTTGGGGAATATAAAATATTGTGTTCCTCTTCTAGCAATACTATCAGAAGATCCTTCTTCATCCATGAATGATGTAAGAATCATATCTTGTGGATCTGTTACAATCACTTTGGGTTTTATTCCCTTCACATGGAATAGACATTGGATCTAAGAGTACATCAGCCACTGAATCACCCATTTGTGTACCATATAACTAAAAATACCTTATGAACCACATAAATTAAATATTACAATCATTTCACCAAAAATGGTATAGAGGTTCTCTCAATCATCTTGATGTATAGAGCATATCGAACAACATCAACAATGAACCGATGGAATGGTTCATTGATTTTATATTTATGATATTAAGTAAAATATATCAATATGTGACATAGGGATGTAAAAATAATAAAGGACAAATGAAAAATAATTCATGAAAATACAGCTATTGTTTATCCTTGACTTAAATTTATTTGGAGTTTTTTCAGTGGAATAATATGTAATATTCCTGGTTCTCAAGGCCTAAAAAATCAGCCAACATGTATATCTGCAGATAATATAATGTTTAAAATTAACAGTACATACTAGTAAATAATGAAATTAATGAATTAGATATTAAAATGATAGAATAAAATTGAGAGATAAATGGATGGATTTCTTCAAAATGATACCATGAAAGGATCCAACCGCAAACTTGGAATTCACCACTACATCAAGTTATTCAAGAGTGATATCCACTCCATGCATTTACGGTGCATCAGGATTCTAGAATGGGAAGAAAATATTGTATACTTTTCGTCCAAGAGAGAAAAACACAGTGCAATGTAAACACCCCATGAGGATACATAGTAAAACAATAGGCATAACAATGATAATTACCTAGAATTGGAAGACTAAAACAAAATATTTATTGATGAACATGAGATATAATTATTCCATGAATAATGAAATTCATCCAATGACAATAAATAAGAATCGACCTCACACAACAATGCTCTGAAAATAGACCAACTAAAAAAAATTTAACCAATTCAGGACTACATAATATAATAAACAACCCACCATTGATTCAAATAGAATCGTAGGATCAAGTATGCACTGCTTAGACATAGTACATCATCCATTTTCATTACAATATATCACAATAGTATATGGAAACTACCAATGAATCATGTGTTTTGTTGTTAAAACTAATATATTATTTATGTAAGCAGTACTTATTTTTAATAGTATATAAATATTCACATCAAAAATAAATAAACATTAGTAAATATTTAATCATCATAAAACTATAATAGCATTGAGATCGGGATGTGAAAACATTGCAAGGCTTAAAAATTTTGTGGGCCGATAGATGGGAAATATATAGAAGGAATGATTTGAAATCATAATGATTATGGACATAAAATCACTAAATATCACATAATTTACATTGTGATTCAGTTATAACACGACAACATAGTAGGAAAAATAATAATTTATACCCTGGTATGATTAAAAGTAATTATAGTTATCATGAAAAGTAAATTTTTATAGTACATATAGTAATGATATTCGTCTCGGAATGTCATAATTTAGTTGTTGGGGGGAATATGTATGGACCTCATCAACTCTAGGTAGTCACTGCTCTATCCTTGGGGTGGATACTGATAATTTGGTACTAAACGTTGGATAAAATATATTTTTGATGGGAATAAGTAATATATTGTACCACTACTCAATGATGGATATGAATTGGATGCCATATTAACTTGGGAGAGTCCACAGTTAAGTACAACACCTTAGGATTCAGATTCCTAGAAGCCAATACATGAAACCCAGCTAGTGATCAGTGTTGAATCCTTATGTATATCAGAGTTCTCAATCATTCAGGATATATGAGGCATGGAATGTTTTCCAATGAAAAAAAATATAATAAATAAACCAAGAATAAGAAATAAATATGAATAAATCCACATTTGATGGATAAGTCATATCATTAAAGTTCACATCAATTGAATGATTATGACCATTTGGAGTGATATAATTAAGACTTCTGAATTCATTATATGTTTGAAAATATACAGGGGATAATCTAAAAAATCATACCTGAGATTATAATGCAGGTACGACTAAATGACATAGCATAAATTAAACTCTTTCGAATTGGGGAGACCTGAGAGTGGAGAAAACTAATAATGTAAGAATGATGTGACTTGATCACCGTAGTAATCCAATGCACTCATATAAAGAATGTTCCAATGATCATAATAACACATTAATTTTTCTAATTAAAACCCGCATCAACTTCTAAAAATTATTACATGATCCATGTATTCAGAAACATACATTAGAAGTGAAATATAGTAAAACTAAAATTTTGGTAATACTTCTGAAATATGAATACGCATCATTAAATAGCCTCCTAGTAAATCCCTGATCCATCGATGCAGAGTAGTAGAAAATCATCAATTTTCACAATAGTTATATTTATTCCTACAATAGGTAATTATATTTTAGTGTGACTAATTGACCCATATTAGTATGAAAAAACAACTTGTGACACACGTATCTATTATAGTATGTTGATTTGCAGCCCCAAACCAGTCTGTTGGTGTCAATTATATTGTTCTTTCATAGTAGGAAGAATCAACGACCATCTATTTATAATGTTATTTCATGATGAAACAAAGGAAACCCAATAAAATATACAATAGTCTATATTACATAGAATGTCTATCGAAATAGACAATATAAACATAAGTAAATTATTTGAATAGTACAAAAATTAGTAAACATCATTTTTTTGCTGCAAACAAAAATAAACTAATAGCACAACATCTTTAATTCACTCGACCTTCCCACACAGAACCTTACCCGAATGAAAAGAATTCACACACTATGTGTATCTTTTTAAATTTGAAAATAGAAATTTGAACCTTTCTAATTTTCCAACATGATTCCATTACCTTGGAAATGCATGGAAAATGGTCAGTCTTGTTTGTCAGCATTTTGGATTCATTTACCCATTAAATGGAGATGATGTCCAATATCATTAGTTGATGTTAGCTAGGAGTCTATAGACAGTGAATCCTTGTGTTCGACCACATATTCAACATAAATGGTAGTCAATATATTTTTCAACCCGAAAATATCGTTGTAACGAATGACAAGCAGTCATCAGTTTTAAGCCACAACATTGAAGAAACTATATAATATTTAACAGTTAGCATATCAGAAGTACATATGTATTGATTTTGTAATATAATGTTAAAAAATATAGGAAAAACTAGTGTTTTCAACAGTATTTACAAAATGAAAATAACAGAAAATGATGATAGATAAACTATACTTGTGTTAAAGATACAGTCGTACATGATGTATCGAATCAAGCAATACTATTGTAGTTTACTCCTGATGATCTGACATGGTGTTGTTCCTAAAACAAATAGTTGAAAGGAATATCACAGTTACGTGTCGACTATTTTTTAAATAATTATAATGCTAAATAAGAACGAATAAAACATTACGTCATAATATAGATTCCATGAATGTTGTAACATGAAATTTGTAAGGCTCATAATTAAATTTTTGGTGAGGAATTCTCTATTTAAATGGTTTTACTCAATGATCGATTGATAGGTGCTGATATAGTTTTCATTATCACTAATGAAGAGAACTGTGAACATGTATAGTTCAGAAGAACATTTTTGATTACCAATGTTGTAACTTCTGACATCTAGTTCCAGCAATATTTTTAAAAAAAATGTTTAGGTCTAGGGGAAAACAAAACACATTTTAGTTTTTCTATTAAATAAAATAGATCTTTGAGTTCAAAATTAAAATCAGATACATGAATAAGTTAAAATAGATCGATAATTTTACATGTATCAGAGAATATCTCAATTTATAAGTTTTTTTGCTTATGAATTATGTGACATGATTTTCTAAGAGAACGATAGATAGCGTGTTATTCTCATTTTTCACTAGTAGTTGAACTATAAACCAGTTGTATTTTTATTGGTTGGATGATATGGGGTCATATCAGTACTATTAAATTGATATAGTAAGCTTATAACAAATTAATATTTAGCAATTAAGGAAGACATTAAATTAATATATTGGAGTAGTTCAGTATGGTAATCTTTTACAATTCTGGCACAAAATATTCTCATCTGTAGTTGTACTTTTTCCATGAAAGAGTTCATGATTCAATATACTAGTAATGAGTTATTTGATGTTTAACCATTGTAGGTGATGTCAAACTCCTTGTCAGCTATGAGAAAATTATTAATATTAATATATTCATGAAATTAGGTCTTACATGTAATAGTGTTGTAGATGACATAATAATATAAAAAATTCAGGATATTGTACTTACATCCAGAAAACTATTCAACATCAAAAATAATTTTTTATTATTCTAATAAAAAAATAGCGTAACAAAACTATTTGAATGTGTTGATGAAGGACTATCAAATTGACAACGACTAATGAATGAAGATCTGTAAAATGTTGAGAATGCAGCATTCAAGATGGCATATTATGCATCTATCATTCATGTTGTTGGTATTTGTAGAGAAAATAGCTGGAGAAACAATATTAGTTATAATTTTACTATCTTATGAATTTGAATACTATTAGGATGTCCATATTCAATAGTATTTGTGATGCATTTATTGAATAAGAAATAATAACATATATTGGAACATCTTGAAGAGAATAAGCTAAATTTTAAGTGACTAATTTTTAAAATAATTGATAAATTTTGTAACATTTTAGGGAGAATAACCATAATTTATAAACATTAGAGTTTTCAATAAGTAATAACAGATTTTAGAATATTATATTTTTCAATAAGGTATAATAGATTAATGGAACATAGAATGTGGTGGAATATTACCATTTTTCGTTTTCATTAATGAATTTCAGTTGTTGGAATATATCTGCTACTAGATCTATATAATTTGAAAACATTTCAGTTAGAAATAAGATATTAAATATAATAGTGTTATTAATAAGAGACGTTGGAATATGTTGAACATGATATATATAATTTTAATTGATTAATTACTGAAAATTGAAGTCTGCATTATGGATTATTTTGTAAAATGTAGCTATATTTCTTATTGCTCGATCACTTTTCCCTTAACAATTTTCAGGTCGGTATTTTAGATGAGTTGTGGTGGATTTTGAAGTACTCTAACATTACATTGGGAAAATTCCCCCAAATTCTATGGTTTATTTGTCATACTCTACAAGAAATCATTGCATTTGTTTTGGTAATTTCAATATCATATGATAATTTTTTGAGATGTCAAAGATGCTAACATGTCGTCCTCTAAAATAATTTGGGTCTTTTGGTTGTATGTAAAGATAGACTGTATGGGACATGATTGATGTACATGTCCATTAATTTCTATAACATATAAAAGGGATGTAAAACTAATAGTTCTTTATGAAATGTGTATCAAACTTAACAATGTGTGAATAACACAATAATTGAGAAAATTGAATAGTATACTATGTAAGATATATTATTGTAGACTATATTTATTAAAAACATGTTGTAAATTCACATTTGAAAATAATAGTTTTCCAGAAAAAATAGTTGTAATGAAATGTGCCTATAAATTGTATTACGGGAATGATTTTGTAAATATTGTTAGAAAAAGAAGATAAATCCAAGAAGAACAGTGGTAGTTGAAAATATATTAGCCAAACATACATTTTTTTGTGAAAAACAATCGTCAATAATGTATTTTGTTTTATTAGATCCCTTGATTACGATCAATTAGTATGTTTCTTGAGAAGTACCATAGGCCTTCACACATGAGTTGTTTGTACTTGGTGATTAGGTGGAGGTTAGAAATTGTACACAAAATTATGTTCTCATTCATCAATTAATTTTCAATGTAAACCTTTTAAAATCATATGTCAAATATCATTTTCATGAAATACTATCGGGGAAAAAATAATCAGTATTATCATTATGAAAATAATACATAAAATGTAACATCTGGAGAGGATAAACTCGTAACTGCATAACAGAGAATCCAATTGATAGAATCTGCTTTGAAGTTGGGTGATTAATTAGACCACATATTCTATACATGGACTTGTATCTTCAATGTTTCATAGACATCACATGCAATATCATTCAACGGACAAGTTCTTCATGTTATTTTTTCGGTTCTGTATGAATTTTATTAGTGTACATATATAACATAGTAAGAGGTAATATAAGTCATCTGTTTATATATATATATATATAGATTCAACTGATATTGAAATGTATATATTTTTAATTAAATGATACAAAATAATGGTTATAAAAAATTTCTTTATAGACAGTGTTTTTTGTACAGTCAGAGGTTGGATTATCTCTAACATCTAGAACAATTTTTATACACCGTGCTGACATAACTCAAGATACAACCACAAAATATTGTCCATGATAGAACACAATCTTGGGATGATATGAACAAATAAAAGATATAGATTGACCTTGACACTTATTAATAGTCATTTCATAAGAAACAATCAAAGTATAATGTCTTATTTGTATATTTAAAGGAAATCTATTTTCATTGTGTGTCATATTAATTCATGGATGAATGCCAGATACCCTGAATGAATACCAGTTAAAATTATAACACTGATGAAATGGTCACCCATGTGTGTAACAATATGAAGAGTACAATTTAATAACCCCAATGATTGTTCTGAATTTATAAGAAACATAACTGGTTCTCTGATCGTCAATGTAATTTAGTGTGAAGGAAGCCCAGATAAATTGATACCTTTTGAAATGTCAGTTGTTTATATGTTCTCAAGATGATTAGTATAAAAAAAAGGTCTTCAAATCATAATCATAACTGATGTAATCTTTTATTTTTGATGTACTTGGAGTTATCATATAGTCATTGAATTATTGAACAATGTCACTGGTTGGTGATAATATAGCACAAAATTTCAAATATGATACATCTCTATAGTTATTCTTGAAATCATGTTAATTTAATCCAATAGATACTGCCAATGGTGGATTATTTTTTCTCAGAAGGTATGCTGATGGAATTTGAATACACCCATCCCCATCGTTGCACTCACTAATGTGTCCGACACCAATATCAAAAATCCACATACAAAATTGTCACACCACATTATAACCATCATTTGAATATGTGGATTTCCACCTCATATTTTGGGTCAGTGTTAAAACCTGATAGTGATGCAATGGATATGTTGACCTTATACATGAAAATTAAATGTCACTTCTTTCAACACTAGGGATTACAATAAATATTTTTTTGAAATCTCATCATAGGAAAACTATTCAACTGCCAAAATTTAAATTAGAGAAATTTTAATTCTTTACTGATAGAGATCACTTAATGTACAATCAAGAGATTCAAAATAGTTTTTATGAAGCATTAGAGCCTCATCAAAAATAATCAATTTTTTTACCATATCAGTTCTCCAACATCACTCCCTTTCTGAATATTGTATAGTGAGTGGTCATTTATACATATCATAATTCGAAATTTACAATGTGCTATCCTCCCACATGGTACGAGTAATGATGAAATTCCACTGGAATCAACTACAAGAACAATTTTTCCTTTTGATGATAGTAATCATGTTAAGACACACCATATGAATGACTTACCTGTCATTCTAAATCTATGAAAGGAAAAATATGACCCATCAATATATCATAACACAGACCTAATTCTCCCGATAACATGATTTTTTTCAATAGTAATCATATAGTTTAATGATGTGTACTCATTACGAAGCATTTTCATATTGTAGTGGATCTCTTCTACAATCAGCCAATTCAGTTGAGAATCTAATGAATAATATAGAAAATGCATTGGAGTATTAAAATGATGATATTTACCATTACTGTAGAGAATATTTTCTATTTCAATCGAACTTAACAATTTTCTATGATGATCCATTTGTTTCAATTCTACAAGAGAGGGAAATAGTATGAAAGTATTTATGGGATAATCTAAAACGTTCACCCCTGATTTAGGGTTGATCTAAGGACAAAATATGGATTTATAAATTTTTTGTTTTGTTTTGATATTAATTAAAAGTTTTGGGCATGGTTAACATGATTGGGCCTCATGGTTTGTCATACAGTGTGCCCTAATCATGCACCCATAAATATGGTGTTGCATGTTTTCTCCGTGGTAGGAACTTAGCTTTTCAAACTATCTTCCAACTGTGAAAACCCTCACTTCATAGGTTATCATGGTTTCCACAAGCATGGTGCACAGTTTGGGAAAACAGTGTTCCAACCAAGAACAACCCAAAATATATTCAAAATTTGAAAAATTTCACCCAGATAATCCCTAAACGAAATTGAACCAAAGAATGATAAATATAGGGATTTAGTATTACCTAAAAATAGTAATATTATATTACAAATAAGGATGTTATAACTGGTTCAAATCCTTATTAAAACATAATTAATATCAAAGGATGATATCATAGCTGAGAATTATATTAAAAGAATCATTGGAATATTTCATGAAAAAACAACATTCTCATTTTGAAATAAAATATTTAAAATAAAAATATTTATAAAATAAAATAGAAAAAAATTAATTTTATGGGAATCCTAGAAACATGTAATGTATGATTCAAATAATAGATCATTCATAATGGAGGAAAATATTATTCATGCTTTTAATGATAAAACATCAGTTCCATTCACATTTTTTGGCAAAAAAGTACCTTATTTGAAAAATGGGAATAATATTCCATTGAGAAATTTTTATAAAATATAAACATGGGTATAAAGGATTTTAAATAATCATATGAGTGTATTAAAAAATCTATTAAATCATTTTATAGATAATCGGGACATGCAAAAGATGATTTTTGACCAAATAATAAAATATAGTTAGATTTCAATAAAATCATTCATTCAATATCTTGAGTACATAATATGAAGAGAATGAAAAGAAAGAATATTTTAAAAAATAATAGAGGATAAATAAATTAAATGTGTTTATCAGATAAAAATCATATAATTTCCTCATTAGAAAACCAATAAAAAAAATATTCCTGATTAAAATTGAATTGAATCCCAAATTTCATACGACTTTATTAATATCTAAATCAAAGCCTCGTGGAAGATAAAACCTTCTATGGAATTTAATATCCCCATAATTTTCAAGAAAATAATAAAAAAAAATCATTGGCAGTATATAGACCACCAAAAAGAAGCAATGGGTTGATATGGCATATGTATACCCAAAATAAGTGAGGCAAAAAGTCCATTACCTTGCATCGTGTCTCGCTATGTATTTCATAAAACCCCCTGTATAATAAATAACCATTTATTTTAATTTTATTCAAAAACAATAATCATATTTATAAAAAAAATTACATATAACATATAATTTTTTTACCACTCATGTATCTATAATTCTTTTATAAAATCCCTATTTTGGAAAATAAATGTCATGTTTTTCATGCAGGTTTTTGTTCATAAGTGTCGATATTTAAAAATTTTGATGGTTTTATAACCTCTATAATGTTAATTAGGATATAATTAATATATATATATATTTACAGGGAGATTTAGGGAGTCATATGACATGTATATTGTCGAATATCAGCTAGTTTAATTATTTATAACACTAATTTACTACTGCATAGTAACTTGTAGGGTGTTGAACTCCCATGAAAGAGAAAATGAGATCTAAAAAAAATTGAAAACAAAACAACCCAAAATAAGTTTTTGAAATCATTATCATAGTTTTTGTTTTCAATTTAATGAAGAATAATTGATGATGACACTCTGTTTTTTAACAAGATAAAGAATGAAAAATGATCAAAAAGTGAGAATAGAAATTGAGAAAGATATAGAGATATTAGGTGGGTGAATTAAAACTAATTGTTTTAAATTGAATTCATCAAACAGAAAATTTAATTTCAATTAAATTCATAAATAATTAAAGATTAATCTCCCTTGGAAAAAAATTAGTCACACATTATTATTTTCCACATAGTTCCCCACTTCAATAATTGTTCAACAACAATGGATTTTGAAGAAAATGTCCTCAGGATCAATCTCATAGATTGATTATGAAGTTTTGAAAAGTAAATGCTTGTGGTTCAAAATAATTTTTATATTCAGAACCGATCTCATGAATTTAGTCTGATGTATTTAGAAATGATGTGTAGAAGAGTGAAGTATAAAAAAAATTTAAATTCCCCAATAAAAATAATGATTAACAGCCAAAAAATTTCAATTCAAGATTCAATAAATATTTTTTTTCTCTTATAGAAAATATAATAAAATTAAATAATAGGAGATCTACCACTGCGATGAGAGCTACTGTCATTTTTATTCTCCTCGCTCTCCTCTGAGATCTCCAAAGTTGAAAATATCTAAGATTCATCAATAATGTATTGAATTATCTTATTATCCTAATCTATAATTTTCCGAACACATGTCATCAATGATTAAATTTTAAAAAAATGTTACTCTCCAATGCATTCCCATGATGATATAAAAAAATCTTATTTTATGGGTTCTCACGGTGAAATGGTTCAATGATTTTTTAAGAAGACAATACTATGTTTCACTGTTAATAATAGACATGAATATTCAATAGTTTGAAATCTCAAAATATTAATACATATTATTATAATGTAATGGGACAAATTATAGAGACATCATTATAAAAATAGAATACCTTTTGGATAAATACATTTCAAAATATGAAGAAGAATCTATAAGAAATGAAAAATTATTTTTAGAAAGGAGATTTAAATAAAATGAATGAAAAGAATATATAAATTGACATTTTTAATTCTAATAATTATGATAAATAATGATTTAATTGAGTCCACAGTAACATATACAGCAAAACCTAGAATAATTGAATAGATTTCATAAAATTTTATCATACAGTAATAATAGAATACATATAACTAGAAAAAAAAATAAAACAATATTCAATATAATGAACAAATAATAATTATTTCAAGCCAAATGACTTTAAAAAGAAAGAATGTTTAGTATGTAGATCAGCAATCCCTGATACAAATTAGAATCAGAGACCAAGGTTCCCATAATGTGATGCCATTGGAGAAAGTATAGCCTTGAAAAATGACTGGAAAAAATCCATCAAGTTCAATTACATGTGGGATTACACCCTCACCATCATATGGATGTCTTTCAGGGTATCAATACAGTGAGTGGGAGAATTAATGTTGGTGCTTGAACTGTTAAAATATCAACTATGGGTCAAGATAAAGATGATTATTATCTTAAAGATGCTGGTAGTACATGTATGATATCAGTTGTAGATGATGTGTACACTAGGAAACTGATGATGTTGGAAGGGTTGTGGAATATTAAATAGTTAATTCTACTTCTAGGAATACTGTCAGATGATCCTTATTCTACCAACAAATAGGCTGGAATCTAAACTAGTGGATCATTCTAAATCACATTGGTTTATATTCCCCTTCACATGGAATAATCATTGGAGTCAAGAGTCTAGCAGCCACAGTATCCTCCTTTTGGGTACCCTAATGTAATAGTACCTTAACAACTGCGAAAAAGAATGAGTACCTTCTTTTGACCAAATACAGTTTAGTGGTTCTCTTGATAATCTTGATATTTGGAGCAGATTCAAACATCAACAATGATGAACCAAAAGAGTGGTTCCCTGATATTATATTTATGTGTTTATATACATTATAACCAGTTTTTACTTATAGATGTTAAAAGTTTAAAGGACAAATTAAAAATATCTCAAGAAAATAAAGTTACTGTTTAGAATCATCTTAAATTTCATTGGTGCTTTAGCGATTGCATAATAAGTTATATTCTTTAAACTCATGGACTAAAAAATCCGCAAACTTGTCTATCTGAAGATAAAAATAATGATTAAAAGTAACATTACATACTAATAAATAATGAAATTAATGAATGGAATGTTCAAATGATAGATGAAAATAAAGAGAGAAAGGGATATATTTCTTCAAAATGATACCATGAAAGGATCTAACAGTGAACATGAACTTCACCACAACATCAGGTATTACTAGTGTGATCTCCCCTTCAATAATTGACGATGCATCATGCTCCTAGAATGAGATGACATTGTTTTAGACTTCTGTTCCAAAATAATACACGGTAATTTAAACACCCCCTAAGGTAACACAATTAATCAACCAGAATTGTAATGAGAATTTAATAGAACTGTAAGACCAAAACAAAATATATTTTTATGAACATGTGATAGAATTATTTCATGAAAATTAAATTCATCCAAAGATAGTAAACAGGAAACAACGTAACACAAAAATGCTTTGAAAACAACCCAACTGAAAAAAATAAATCCATTAACAACTACCAACTGTAGTAAACACCACACTTTTTCTTCTAATGGAATCAAAGGATCAAGTACGCACTACGTAAACATAGTAAATCAGCCACTTTTCATGAAAACATATCACAATAGTATAATGTAACTATAATTGAAGCAAATTGTTTGGTGTTAAAACTGATATATTATTTATGTAAGCACTACATATTGGTTAATAATATATGAATATGCAAATAAAAATAAATTAATTTTAGTAAATATGTAATCATCCCAGAACAATTACAGTGTAGATATCTTGATGTGAAAACATTTAAAGGTTCTAAAACTGTAGTGGACCGATAAATGGGAATCATATCTAAAGAAGCATTAAAAGTAAAATATGATTATAGACATAGAATCCTTTAATATCACATAATTCTTATAGTGATCCAGCTATAACATCACAACATAGTATGGAAACTCAAAATTTATAACCTTGTATGATTAAAAGTCATTATAGTTATCAAGGAAAGTGAAATTTTATGGTACATACTATAACGAGATTCTTCTTTAAATGTCATACTTTAGTTGTTGGAGGGAATATGTTTTGACATCATCGACTCTAGGTAGTCATTGCTCTATCCCAAGGGTGGATATTAAGAATATAGATTAAAAGATGTATAACATAAATTTTTGTTGTGCATATGTAATACCACGTAACACTGCCCAATTATGGCTATGAATTGGAAGCTGTATTAACTTTGGAGAGTCTACAGTTGAGTATTACACAATATGATACATATTCGTAGAAGCTAATTCTTACATCCTATCACGTTCTAATTGTTGAATCCTTCCCTACATGAGTGTTCTTAGTCTTTTCAGTGAGACATAGAAGGGAAAATTTTACAATAAAAAATAATAATAAATAACCCATAAATAAAGAATACACATAACTAAATCAGTGTTTGCTAAAAAATTTCCCTTTTTAAAGTTCCTATCATTTGAATGATTATGTTCTTCTGGAGTGATATAATATATACTGCTTCATTCATTATATGTTTGAAACTATAAAGGGGATAATCTAAATAACATTTGTCCTTCAAGATGTGTCTACATATATTTTAGGCCAATGTAATGAAGAAGACACTGATTATGTTCTAATAGGGTTGGGGTGGTCAATGTTGGTAACATGTAAAGTTTGTATAAACCTTGTGAATTAGAATTAGAAAAAACTTATTATATAAAATAACCCTATGATTTTCTTCGAGGACATGTATAGAGTAAAATCACTTTGTTTTGTTAATATTGAGATTATGAGTTTTTTCCAAGAAAGACATCATTATTTGGAAACTACATATGGGAATGGTTATGAAACTAATGTAACTAGGGGTAATAACTCAACAAAATCTATGTTGATATTGACTCATGATTATACATGTACATGACAACGGTTCTTACTACACACTGAGTTTGGAAATCGAAGAGGATATGCATTGGATAATTAATGTTTTCTTAAATAAACCATTTTTATGGACTTGAATAGATTTTGAAATTGGTTGTACTAGAAATACCTATGGTTTATTATATTTAAATATTCTTATCTACTTAGAAACATGATTAATGATCATTTTTTTCTAACAATTATTATTTTATCACAATATTATTTTTTTTTTGGTCAATTGAGGAAACCCTAAAAAATATTGTTATGATTAAATATTAAAGACAATTTGGTGACAATAAAAAACCAAATAGTATGATGACTAGAGTGAAAAATAGTGGGTTTATTCCAAATCATTTATCTCAAAATTTCATATAAAACATAAACCTTAACAAAATCTTTGACTCGCCCATGATTGCAAGGTTGGATTTCATTAACATATCGAGTGATGGTGACAATGAGGGAATAAAGGTTTCATTTTCATCAAATAAAAAACATGGAAATGGAAACTTGGGAAATTGTTTCAAAGGAATCAAAAAATTTATTATGTGTGGAAATAAAGATAATAATATAATGAATTAATTAGAAAAAATTAATATTACAATGGAAGGAAATAAATTTCTTCATCAATGTTACATTTATAGTTTATTGTTTTGAATGAGGGAAAACTAGGAATTATCTCAGTTAATACCATATTCTAATGGATAACTTGTGGAATATTTAATGGAAAATGATGAAATAATACAATATAAGTATTTTTGAATTATAATTAAAATTTTAAATTGTATATTATTTCACCTTTTTAATTTTTGTTATATGTGTCTTCCAACATCTAATGATTTTGTTAGATTTTAAAATTAAATATATATTTATAAATTTAAGAGTCATGGATACAGTATTGGTTTAATAAATCTATTGTTGATTATAATTTAAATATATCAATCACAATTTTTGAATAAAATGGTATGAATATAAAATGATTATGAATATTTTTTAATGAAATTATTTGAATAAAACACATTAGTTTGGTATATTAAAATTTCATTTCAGCAAGAATAATTTTAAATGTTATTAGACTTAATAATAAATATATTAGTGTAATTTAAAATTTTCCTAATATTTGTTTTTGTAGTAATTATGTGTCGTCACAATTTGGGAATGGTAGATGAATTATATTAATATAGTTTTTGAGAAAGGAAAACCCAGAAATAATGTAAAAACTGGTTGCATCCATCAAAGTATGTGGAGATTTAAACCGAAATTAATGAAAAAATAATGGTTTATCTCTTACCACTTAACTACATGATGTTGCGGTCATCTTGTTTTTTGATTTTACATATTTGATTTGATGAATAATTATTAATGATTAACTAGTGGTGTTACTGTTCAGATTTATAAATTAATATCTATTATTAACAATATTGGTTTTTTAAAATATCTATAAATACTTAGAAGGACATCTCATTATTATATGGGTCATTAGATATGTTAAAATTTATATTTTTTAATTTATTCACTAATATTCATTTTTAATATTCATTTTAGTATGTGAGGGATGAAGTTGAAATTGATCATAGCATAACTAGTTTTATATTTTGTTCTAATGAAAAATGAACTTATAGAAAATGATTATACCCATATTTTTTTATAATGTCATTGAAATCATCACCATTGGGACAAAGGAACTTTGAAAAAATTAATCTACGATAATAAAATAGATTTAATATAAATTCATTTAAATTATCATAGATTTTGGGATTTGAGGTCATTAACATTCCAATAATCATTCCCTTTATTGTGATCAATGATCTATGTCTCTCTATATAATTAATTATGATTTTCCTAAATTTAAATATATTCAAATACCACCTATGTTCATATATATGAAAAATTATTCAGTTTTTATTTCCTATGGCCTTTATGTTTCGCTTTCTCTCTTATCAACAAGAATTTTTATTAACCCTTTTTTGTGAGTTTTATTCAAATATTGTGTTTCTAAATGTCAAACACATGATTATTGAGACCATTTTTGAAGATAGAGGATATAATTTACTGGTGGTGGGGGGAACCTAACACCCTTATACTATAAAAGATGAACATTTTGTTTGATATAAAAAATTACATGAAAAATTGATCTTATATATGAATATAACACCCTGATACTTTATGATGTATATTTTTTTAAATAATCTATTTAATTAATGGATTTTGGAACATAAAACCCCAAGTAAAAGTGAAATATAACATAGTATAATATTATAACATAGCCACTAAATTTTATTTTATAGATTATACTATCGAAATTGTGAAATGTTTTGTATATATTCATTAAAATTAAAAAATAACTATTTAAGAGAAAATGTTTGTTGATGAACTACTTTTTTAAAAATAATTTAGTTATGATTTTCCCACATAAATTAATATTATATTTAAACTGTCATGGAAAATTTAATTTTAAAAATAAAATTAATTTTTTAAATAATCATATAAAAATTATCTCTGTGGTTAATTTTTTGTATTTTGATGAAAATTTTAATTTTTCAACGATTTGAGAAAAATAATTATTTTTTATTAAAAAAGAAAGATTCTTTTAAATAATGTGAAATGTTATATTTTATTTTTAATTTTATTTAAATTATAATTAGTTCAATATTATTAAAATTTTACTAATTTGATTCATTATAATCAATTTCCTATTGATTTTTTATACTGAAAACATCAATACTTATGATAATTTACTTTCTAGAAACCTGCTTTTTTGTCGCATCAACAGGCATTATTTTCAATTGTATTATACCTCATAAATTAATCAAATCTTTTATATAGAGCTAATAATTCAAATAAAAAAATTAATATTATCTAATAAGGTAAATTTAATTTTACTCCATAATGAATCATGAAAATATTAACAATTAATTACTGTAGTTAAAGTAGATACTTGTTTTGTGGAGGTTAAACTAAGAGTATAAGAGTTTAAAGTTACCTATATATATATATATAATTTTGGGCCATTCTTCTACCTAAAATCCTCTAATATTTTATAATAACACATTTTTAAGCTTTTCTCATGATAAAAATGGGTTTGTGATTGACTCTTTTAAAAAATTCATTGTGTGTTATCTCCCCCAATTATAAAAGGACACCCCTCTCCCCCCATCCCACAAATAAAATGACACATGGATCCGAAAACCCTTATAATGTTCACTTCCTTAATACCCAACCAAATTCCTTGATTTTTTTATCATTAACCCATCCTAATAAGTCATTTGGAGTAGACATAGAAATGTTTTCTGAATAAGAGGAAACATTCATAAATGTCTATTTTTATATTGTTTCTTATTCAACCTCATTAAAATAATATTAATAATCAATATATAATAAAAAAATTATTCCATATACTTATTAATTATTAATTTACATTCATTATATATTTCTATATCCTCTTCCATCAAATACATTATGAAATTGTCGATTATTTGTACAATGGACTACAACCTCATGATTCGTTGTTATTTTTTTCCATCTACCATAGTTCAAAAAATTATTAATGATGTATTTGATAAATTTATATTATTTTATGATATTTTTAAAAAAATTACTATAATTTCAAATTTAACTTGTTACATTCCATTGAATTTAATATATTATATCATTTCTTGTGGGTGTGGTGAACTATCACCTCGCATAGAAATGTGACTCATTTTTCACTTGTGACATATATGGAATTCAATAAGTGTTAATGTAATTAATATATTTTTTATATATAAAATTATATTTAATTTATAATATAAAAATATCAACCACTTACTGACCCTTTCACTCCTTAGGTAAATGATATCTATGTGTGTGTGTAAATAAGGTATGCCGTCTCCATAAAGCGATGTAATTTATTTTCCATGTCCATTATTAAAATATTATTAGAAAAACATATATATTGAGTCAATATGATATTTAAATATTTAATATAATTATGTATATGATGTATCTAGATCCTAACCCCCTGAACTAAATAGTTCATGATAACAATTTCCTGAGAAAACAAGACAATTAACCCCTAGACAATGAAAGTAATGATATATTATTGAAAAACATCAAGTAAATGTTATAAGATTATCTCATATGTATTATAAATATAAGTACAGTTATGATATAAATTAATACAATTCATAAAAACATTATATAGGATTTTAATTTACACTCATCCCATTGGAATTATGACGTAAAGGGCAGCATCTCATTTTCTCTTTTTAAGTAATATTGTAATATTTTTAACTTAATTTATTTTATATGTTGTATACACGGCCCATAATAAATTTACAAACATTATTAATAAATATTATATTTTATTATATTTTTATTTGATTTTATTTATCTTTGGTTATTTTACATGAAAATTACAAAGTTATAAAGAATTTTAAAACTCAATTTTTTTCACATTGTTTCATTACATAATTATTTTATTTTGACTTATATAATTTGCGGTGTAAATACTTTAACTATATTATTTATTAATTTCACATTTTTTATATTAATTTATGATTTATACACATAATATATTCAGTCTTTAATAGACTCTTCAATGTCATAACATTTGTAATGGATTATTTCTAAATATCAAATTAATTAAGATTATTTATCCATGAATTTAAATTAGAGAAATTAATATAATTGCTTTCCAATAAACAAATTTCATTATCATATAATCTATTTATTAATTATTATTTTTGAAATATTATTATTTAAATTATTTTTACTTGAAATTTATTATTTTTTTATATGAAAATATTCATTCATTTCTCCCTTCGATGAAAAATACTATTTCCACCAAACCAATTTTTTCATAATACTATTTCATAAATATTTTTGAAATTATCAATATTATTTATTAGAGTAATATTTACCCATGGATGAATTTTTAATAAATGGTTTCAATAATATATACTTATCGTTTTCTAAATGAGTAAATTTTTTACCATTATACAATAATGTGAAAGAAATGTTTTTTAAACATTTAAAATAATTAAATAATTTCCTACCATCAAGAACACTCAATATTTTAAATACATCATTATATTTTTTCCATTATTAATTTAAATTATTTTTTTTTTGAAATAATTTTTCATCACATAGAGTAAAAAGACTATTTTAAATATTGAATTTTTAATTTCTTCGAGATAATTTTAATAAAATTTTAATGTTTTTTCTTCTTTTCATTGAAAAACCCCTCTATAGTATTTATGATCTAATGGGGATATGTGGTTTCATTTCATCCTATGTATTTCATTAGATTGATTATTAACATTTTTACTAGAGAAACAATTATCATTCTCATTCCGAATTAATTTTTGTAATCATAAACATTCCCTTAATATATTGACTATATTATTATCATTGGACAATTCATTTTCCCTAAATATCAATATTATATATAATTTATATTATTATTTATTAAATAATATATCATTTTTATATACATTATTTAGAATTCAATTTTAAATGATTGATCGGGGATATTTTTGTTCATATATATTCCTTACTCAATACTGATATTTTTCTTAATAGATATTGTTCATGAATTTAATCAATCATTAGATAAATAGATAATTCATTCGATATGTATATATGGTTGGGACCTATTTATAGATAGCCCAGAGAATAATCATTATTCTCATGAGATGAATATGTTGGGTAGAATTATTTTTATGGTTTTTTATATACATACCCATCAGTTTTATATTATCTTCAAGATGGCCTTGAATGTAGAGGTATCATGATGTTTGAGATCATGACATCCAAGAAATTAGATTTTTATTCATCATGAATATATTTATTATTATAAATGGGGTTTTCTAAATGATATTATCTATGCCTATATTTAATTCTATGATTATTGATCAAATGGTTTTTGTTTTAATGTCTTTAACAATCCATGTTGGTTATTCTTTATTTAACCATGATATTCATGTTATTTATTAAATGTAATGTGCTTTAATATATATAAATTTCTATATATATTATTCCGTATTTAGTCATGATAGTTAATTTCATTGTTACAATGATCATGTCTTCATATATTTACGTTTTTGTATGAATTATTCTATATCTTATACTAGTTGTCAAGTTATTGATTAAATAATGTTTATCTTCATATATTTACCCTTTTATGTTGACTAGATTTTATTTATTATTATTAATTTAATCAATATAGCTTTTAATTCATGTAACTAATAGTGAGTATTTTATCTCACCCTTTCTCACATTCCAAGGAATCCAATACGTGTATTATAAATTATATGAAAGTATATTCTAGAGGGAATAATGGTATTTTAAAAAATATTATGTTTAATTTTTTAATCAAATGTAGTATATAAATCATGTATATATCATGTTTATAAATAGTACTGAACATTATGTCTCATATGTATTCATCTCCTATGGTCTTATACAAATGTAATAATGTAGACACTAACTCTAGGATATTAGGGTTTGTGTGTTTAGAGTTATGATTTTTTTATTTTTCAAAACAATTACTCATTAAAAAAATAATTATCTCTATAAAATGAGATTGAAATTGAAACTCAATGAAAATTGAGTAGACATCCTTCTATAGATTAAGATTTTATAGAATATTTTAAACATTTCCTTGGCGATTTTGATATTTTTTATTAAATGTATGCACAAAAAAATTTATAGTTAATTTATCAATGGCATAAAAACATATTGAACATGAAAAAATACATAGAGATAACATTTGAGGATTTAACCTAGATATGTTTAAGAATTTCTTTTTATACTTTATTTATAACATATGATTAATATAAGAGTGTGGATATGGCCTTATAATAAGTTCATTATATCATAAAAATGAAAGAAGAGTTGAAATAATTTTAGAGTAATGACACATGAAAATAAGAGTATCATCCAAAATATAGGAATATGATAGATAAAAAATGGATTATTTTAAATACATTCAATGCGAGAGGATAATTATCAGGGATTAAATTAGGAAATTATAAAAGGGAAATTATCAAATTAAATGTTTCTATTTTGAAAATTCCTTTTAAATATTCACATGGTGTGAATAAAATTTAATTTTTCTTTATGATATTTTATCTCAATAATTACGTATACTTCTGAATAGATTTAAAGTCAATATTATTGTATCAAGAACATAAGAAAGAGGTTTAAATTTATAAACTATAAGGATTTTCCATTAATTTTTATGTTTTAGTGTTTTAAAAATGTGTTAAATGATTTAAAAGAATTAATATATTCCATGTGCATGATATTCAAGGATTAATACATTTTTAATAAATTTAAAATTAAATAATATTATGCAGGAAAAACAATGATATTAAGAGTGATGACACAAACATTGTCATTATGATTATTTATAACAATAAAATTACCTTATATAGACAAAATACTTATTGGGAAGTTACTAACAAAATTAGAAAACACATTGATATGAAAATGATCAATGATTAGATAGCTGAATTTCTTATTAATAATTAGATTTAACAACATAATATATGTTATCATTATCTAAAATGGATATTATACCCATGAGTGGACAAATATTTATTGGATCAATGTATTATAATAGGTGTCCACTAGTATTGTGGGTCCCAAAACCAACAGATCCATACTATTTGGTTAAAAAATCTTTAAAAATTGATTTGATATACTGTGATACATCACAAACTAAAAATAAATATATTTAAATTTATTAATCATTACATATAACAAAAAACACACAATAACAAGAATGAATGTTTTATTACCATAGAGGAAAATATATATATTCTATTTATTTTAGTAAACAGGTGAACATTTATATGTAATAACTTCATATTAAACCCATTTAATAAACCACTTACATTTTACTCACATCAATAATGCCTGGAAAAAATTTCCTGATTGCTGTAGAATTGATTAAGATTCTTGAGATGGGTTTGAAAATGTTGGAACCCAAATTTCATACACCTTCAATATGAAAAATATCAAGTTTATTATGAAATATTTTTGTAGGAAAAACTTTAAATTCTAGGACGAGGATATCAATGTACAAGAATATTCTCTTCATGAGTTTCAAGAATTCACCACCATGAAATTTTTATCCAAAGGACTGGCTCAATAAGGAGAGATGAAATCCAAGCTCCAGAGCATTATTAAACTAAAATAAAATATTAAAAACATTTGTTCAAATATATGTGTCTCAATGATAGAGATAGAAATACTGAGTTCATTATGACTATCCAAATGAGTTAGAAGAGCATGTAATCTCCTATATCTTATGAGAGATAGTTATAAAATTCATAATGAAGGTCAAATCCATTCCAATCACATTGTATATTTTAAGCAAAACCTCTTCAATGAGCCACCATGAAATGTGAATCTTTGGGATGGAATATTTTCAAATATCCTCCCTTATGCTAATAACATGATCCTACTATCAATTCCCCTTGATAATGAGATTGTAGATTATATTTTTTGTCTCATTGAGGACTGTTCTCCTAGGCATGATGGTTTTACTAACCACTTCTTTCAGCACTTTTTGGAGAGAACCCAACATGATGTTTACAATCATGTATGAATTTTCATTAAAGGATGATCTCTCATTGAAGGATTTAATTCCAAATTTATCACCCTCATCCAAAAGGTTAAAAATGGTAGTGAAATCATTCAATTCAGACATGCAGTTCCTGACAACAACATACACAAGACGATCACCAAAATACATTCCCAAATACTTCCTCACTTGTCACGTAAAATAATTTTCTAGAATCAATTCGGATTTGTTAAAGGAATAAATATACATGAATTCTTCATTACATCCTCAGAGTGTGTGAAACATATCTTGAAATCCACTAGAGGAGTAAACACTGCGCTCAATCATGACATCATGAATGATTTTGATACCATGGACTAGGGATTTATGTTCACTAATCTTCTAAATTTTGGTTTCCACCATTGTTTTTCAATAATATTAAAACACTTCTTGGATATTCATGCATTTATTTTATTACTAGGGGATATTTGGAGGTATACATAAAATTCTCAAGAGGGGTGAGACAAGGTGATCCCCACTCTACGATTATTTTTTCAACCATACAAGACACTCTCAACCCAATTCTCCTCCACATGGTGAATAATATAGAGCTTAAAATCATCCATGTAGCCTGTAATATTTCAGGAACTTCACACATGTTTCTTGCTGAATATAGGTTTATTTTTACTCTGGGGGGAATGATGATTATAAAAAATATAAAAATTCCATCTTCCACAATGAGGATGTTTTTTTCCAAGAGGTTAATTAGAGAAAATACTTTATATACTTTGGAATGTTGATTCAAATATCTAGAAAGCTATGAATGATTAATGAATTGGGAATATGATAAGTCTCCCTCCCAATAACATACCTTTGTGTCCCCATGTTATAGGTAAGGCCACATGCATCATACTTCAGAATCTTCATGAGCTATGTTAGAATCCCTTATACCTCATGGAAGGGAAAATCTATCTCTTTTTTCGGAAGAGATTTCCTTGTTAGGTATGTGATTGTCTCAACGATGGTTTATTGCATTATGGGAATCACCTACCGCACATCTGTGAAAAAAATCCATCAATATCTTAATGAGGATCATTATTTGGATTGGAGTTTGTTGACGCTCCATTTCACCACAGAGTCCAGAGATTGACTAAAGGGAATACCTTGAGTAAAGAAGAGGGAAGATTCATAAGAATATTGAAAAGGAATTAAGGCGCGCAAGTATACCTATGTGCCCTAAGTGAAATTTCGCAATTCCTCAGGTGGCCTATAAATACCCCCTATGGGCCCCCCATTTGGAGGACGAAAAATCCAAAACTCAAGTTCAAGCTCTAGTTACCCAATTCTCTATCTGAAGTCTTCTGAACACATGTAAGGTAATTATTTACCTAGAATGGAATTTATAAAGATTAATAATAAGTCCTAAGTATTAAAACTAATCAATACTTGTACGCCTAAGTGTGCACCCCTTAAGGAAAGTGAAGACACTTGCACGCCGCCTTTCCCTCTAAAGGAAAATTGCACGCCACATATCTGAAAGCCTCTTGGGATGATTTTAAGGGCTTCAATTCAAAGTCTCACAAGTATCACATCTTATGTTCTTCATCTCCCATGTGAACTTATGTCGCGCAAGTATACTAGCGCGACTAGGACTAGCACGGAAGACCAATACTTGTGCGCCTTCTTCCAATTCACTTCCTTTCCTCAAATTCACCTCTCCTATTCATGATTTATCCTTAAAAACCCACTTAAAAGCCATTTATGGAATGGTTAGTTTGTTGTATTTATTATCTGAAAGGAATTATGTGGAACATCTCTCAAAACCATGTGATTTATATAACATTATGTCAATATGGTTAGAGATTTCCTTCATTTAACCTCATCATTTAAGATGAGCATATCTTTAATCTGGGAATACATCTTAGGAGTAAGCCCCGTGTTCTCTAATCTGGGAATACTCCTTAAGAGTAAGCAACATGTTCTCTAATATGGGCATCCTTCATAGGAGTAAACCCCAAGTTCCCTAATCTGGTAATCCTCTTTAGTTGTAAGCCCTAAGATCCCTAATCTAGGCATCCTCTTAATGAGTAAGCCCCAATTTCCCTAATCTGGGAATCCTCCTTAGGAGTAAGAACAAAGTTTCAAGACCTCTTAACATAGTCCTCCATTTAAAGAGTAATCCCCAGTCTTAATTTGTTTTGATTTGGGCTTCCTTTATAGGAATAAAACCCAATCATAAGTCCCTCTTATATTTTTTCCTCTTTTTCAAGTGTAAGCGTCAGTCATAATTTCTCTTAATCTGGGCCTCCTAATCAAGAGTAAGACCCAAGTATCAAATCTCTTTAAACCTTAGCCCTCCTTCTTAGGAGTAATTCCCAATCATAATTCCCTTTTGATTTGGTCATCCTTCTCAAGAGTAAGACCTAGTCATAATTTATTGTCCCCTTTAATCTGGGAATCCTCATTAAGTGTTAGCCCCAAATTAAGAATCTAAATCAACATAAAGCACAAATTCCTTTATGGACCCTGTTAATGGGAATCCTATTTAAGAGTAATCCCCAAGTCCACCCTAATTTGAGCATCCCCCTCAAGCGTAGGCCCCTTGTTAGAGTATCAAATTCTCCATAATGAATGAATATCTTTAGGGAACTTATTCCTAGGCTTTTATCCGGGAGTAAATCCTATTCATCACATTCTTGGTAAGTCACACATACATAAGTCTCATATCATTCATTGTGACCACATATTTCGTGGCACGAATCGTCAGATTTACTGATACCTCTTGTTTCTCACTCCGAGCATGACTCACGTGATCTTAGAGTGTAAAAGTAACCACAAAACATCTCTCTTATCCATTAATCATACGTAAGCCACACAATTCTTAATCTAACTACGTATACTTTGATCTCTACCTTAAAAGTAGAGTGTGTAGGAATCCGTTATAAAGTTCAAGCCCATCACCCATTAATTCTCATCCGTACCATATAACGTTAACCTGTATCTTAATTCTAGAACTACATGGGTATTGATTCCTATTTAATAAGGATACTTAGGTAGCCCATATGCGGGTATGATCCCAACTCTAAAATAATCAATGTCCTTCTGGATGAAAATAAACTTTTAATGCCACACTCAGTGGATTTAAAACCAGTATGGTCATCATAATGACCAATAGATTTCTATATAATTTGTTCAAATATACCATTGACTAAGACTCTCTAATAAATACGGATGATTCTCTATCGATGAAGAACCTCAAAAACATATAGAAGATTCTCTAAATCCCATACATATCAATCGTTGATTACAATATCTAAAGGAAGAACTCATTTTCATGATTGGTAAATTAATAAGGATTCACGAACATAACTCAAATTTAAAAGAGAGTCTCAGAGTAGATAATAATTCCCCCCAAAAAGTTGTGATTAGTCTGACCTCCTATCCTCTCGTCCAATGCAAATTCTTAAGTATCATCAGTCCACAATTAATGGGAACCTACCTTAGGAAAATAGGTCCAAATGGATATAGAATCATTGGATATTTCTGGTTCAATGAATAAACCCGTTAGAAACCTATTGGAATGTTTGTACCTTAAGAAAACAAAGTCATCCCCATTTCTAGAAAAACAAAAAATGGAGAACCTGACGTGAATCCTTAACCAAGTTAAATGACGTTTTACTTATTTGTTATGCCCCTATTTAACTCAATCTAAGGTCTAGAAATGAAATCAATAATATATGTGCTCATCCAAAACATGTAGTGTAGACAAACTTATCTTGATTTTGACTTTTATATCAAACAGTCACTCTTTTCCAAGATCTCTCTACATTACAGAAATGGATTCTTTATAATTGTCACCTTTGAATATCTTGACAGCTACTCTTGATGGATCCTCGTCCACTCTGAGGACGACATCACCTACCCAGCATCTTCAACACTAGGTCTCAAATGCATTGGTTAAGGAATACCATGAACAAGGTACCATTCCGACTCTAGAGGTCGCTCAACAGTCCCTCCAAGTTAACAACTATCCCTGGTTATCCGGACAGCGACGATCAGTGTCCAAGAAGTAGGTGGTGCCAACCACCATCTCTAATAGTTTCGGGTCATTATCCTGAGAACACAATCACAAGTCCCTCTTATATTATGGGGATGTGAATGAGAAGGTCAATCAAGGCCTTAATTAAAAAGGACAAGAGTCCTTCATGAGGGCTCCCATCAACAATCACTGCCAGATTCGTGCGGTAGTGCGCCCTCAACATGATGAGAGTACCGACTTGAGGGGTTCGTCTTAGGTTTCTCAGACTCGAGCATGCAAGAAGAACCATCAGAGGCAAAATCTGGTCAATATAGAGTTTGTTCTTACTTCTTCCCCCTTCGGAGAAGTCCAACAAGCCAACATGATGAAAACAACAAGTGGGCATATACACCCATTCGTCCTGATATTACTGCCCAGCAGACTCATCTGGCAGTAACATGCCAATCTCTCTAGGAAATTCTAGTTGAGTATTATATGCAGGCATATAAATTTTTTAATAATTCATCAACTAGTTCTTAGGCTCGCCTGACTACACCCAAAGAAGCTTGCCAATTTAATATGGTGGCAACTGATAAGCAGAAACATACACCTGTTTACAATCACCAATTCTGTCAGCAGTCTCGTCTGTCAGTATTGAAGGAAATTAGTCAACCATACATTACTAAGAATACACAATAGTCACATACACATTCCAATGTTCATCAAACCTTCCAACAGTCTCATTTGGTTGCACCCGAAGAAGTCAGTCAGAATGATCTGACGACAAATTTACAGCAGACTCAACTCTCTGCCCTTATGCATAAGTACTATCAATATCTGTTGATAGGAAAAGGAGGACAAGAGCAGGCACATAAACCTACTCTAGACATGGAATGGATGTATATTCTTGTTCTGGCAGCTGAAGTCACCAAGCACATTCTAACAATGGTGAGAGAGGAGAAGAAAATCCCTGCCCATATTCTGGATGCTTGTCAGAAAATAATAACGACTTCAAGAGAATAACATGGAAGGGATCATAAATATATCCCTATAAGTGGAGTGACTCATAAAAATGTCACTCCAAAATAGATACACACCACTGTTTCAGTTCAGGAGGGTTTTGTGGCATACTCCCCCATATCAAAAGGATAATCAAGCCGGGCACACACACTCAATTTGAATGGAGATAATCAGCATAACTAGACCATTTCTCCTGAACAGGCACATACACCTACCCATAATATACATTTTCACCAATAATTTGTTTCCAAAGTCAGTAAGAAGGCGTCTATGAAAAATTCCCATCCAACACAATTGATAAATCAATAGCCAATCTACAATAAGGCCTTGCTCGATGCTAGAGTTCTTGATTCACTCAGACAATTATTTGTTGCAACTCAAGATTCTAATATCTCATTTCCCAATAGTTTGGACAATAATTCTGAAGGCCTTCATCAGAAGCATCCTCATGAAGACTTGCTTCATGAAAGTTCTGTCGATCTAGAAGTATTATCTTTAGATGAGAGTCACGATAACCCTCTGCGTGGACATAATATCAAGGAGCAAAAGGTTTCATATTTTTCTGTAACCCGCCATTATGGTCCTCCCCATGATGATGGATTTAGCTATGAATGTCCTCTATGCCGTAGTAATATGCATTGCCTGGAAAATTCTACAAAGGACAATGTAGTAATGAGAAATCCCTCTTATCTTGAGGAACTTGCAAATGTTAATCCAGTCATGTCTCATGCTTTACCGCTAGTAGGTGAAATACATTGTCATTAGAAGATAGACCTAGGTGTAAGTCATTCTCTAAACCACCCCTGGGTCATTCATCTTCTTATTTGATAAATGAATTCCCTACCAATCTTGTAAAATCTGATGAAGCAACAAAGAAGAACCGACTTTAGTCTAATCGGGTAGAAGAATCTTCATCGAATGATAAAGAGGAAGTGCTGAATATGAGAAAACAACTGGAGAAAGGTGAAGTACCAATCCTGTTTTCCCTTTGGATGAATCTCAATATGATAATACAGAAATGTTGACGAAAGATTGTATTCATGATATTCGCCTCAACATGTGGAAAACTCTTTGTCATCTGAAAAATAAAATATTATCTTATGATGAATATGAAATTCAAGTTAAGATAATAGAAGGGTTACAATTCCAAATTGATTTGGCATCTCTCTTAGATTCCCGAAATCCAAAGGTTGAGAAGCAGCAAAGAGCCCTTCAGCGTGTATGCTTTGGCACACTGAAAAGATTGTGCCAGTTAATTACCAATGCCCCATATGGTATTTATATCATGGGATGGGGTGTTCATGAAGCACTGCATTTCACTGTAATCTAGTCAACAAATACCGCCAAAAAAGGACTCATGCAATGTTATTGCCCATGGCTGGCCACATCCAATTGGTTTTGTGTGTAATCAAAGGCCTCCTCAAGAATAGGACTGAACTAATTCTTCCCAATGTCAAGCATACAAAGAACAAGCTGTCAATTTACTCTTGTATCCGGAAAATGATAATATCAAAAAGGATTCTCGTTTTGAGAATGTGCATCATTAGGTGACAAAAGTGTCAGAAATCATCCAATTGTCATTTGATCCAGGTGATTTTGAGTGGATTTAGGTTGATGCATCCAGCCAATTTCCAGACCAATGTATCCAAATTCTAGAGAGCTTTTAAGAAAGTCTCAGATGTAGCAGCTCCAGAGCCACATCAGGTTTCCAGAATGGGGACTCTATTATCTCAACCCTTGGGATCAAAAGATGGGATTCAAGGAGTTGAACAGGGAAAGCAAGAATAGCCCCAGTCCACCAGGATGGGGAATTTTTCAAATCCTCAATCTCTTACTCAGAAAAAGTCAGTCTTCTCTCTATTAGGGAAGAAGCCACAAGAAGAACGCAAATCCAAATTATCAGGAGATTCCCTCCAAATTACTTTTCAATAAGAATTTCTTGAGGAATCAACTCAACCAATGGAAATGACTCATAAAGGACATGGAAGAAGGCAATATCACAGAAATGTTGATAGAAGGGATACAATGCATTCTACATCGATAAATGTCATCAATGACATTGTCAATGATCCCTTAGAACATGAGGTTCACATAGAGGAATCAGATAAGGAAGTTCTTATTCAAGAAGTTGTACACACAGAAGAAAATGAAGATGGTGTGCATACACGAAATCAAAGGCTTACCCAGAATCTAGGTATTCTTTCAAATAACCAACTCCCCCTCTCTGATAGGTGTCCAACAAGGGGAAAGGAAAAAAGTCATGTTACATTCCACCCTTCCTCTGGAGAAGGCCAATAACTATCATTAGAGGAATGGTTCGCATAGCAGGAAAAAGAAATGAAGGAGCTAAGGGGGTTGAATGCAGAACTACTTCAAGGTAGTCTTCCTCCTATGCATTATGGAGTTATTCAGTCAATGGAATTTATTGCAGCTACTAAGATGGATCAAGAATATCCTCATTTACAAGTACACCTTCACTGGTCTAATCCTATGGGTCATATGCAGCAACAACCGGTAGTGCTATCATCAGTTGTAGTACCATTCACCACACCTATCCAAACTCCAGTTATTGCACCTGATCAGGTCCAAGATCAACCAGATGTTTCTCAAAAGTTAATAACTACCATTGAGTCATTAATAGATTAGTTGGTATTTATGGAGGTAAAACATGCACAAATTCAACCAGAAAAGAGAGCTTACCCTGAATAGGTGGATGCAATTCCTCCCCCAAAAAATTTTGGAAGTACCTCATTCCCATTTTTTTATTGTTTAGGAGATCCAAAATAACACTTAACACATTTCGTTTCTCGTTGTGATCCTATGATGGGAACTCCCAAATATCAAGAAGTAGTTAAGCTCAGGTGTTTTGTAAAGTCATTAGAAGGGTTTGATTTTGTCTGGTATACAAGCTTGCAATCCTGGTCAATTACCAGGTGGGAAGATCTCTATCAACAATTCCTTCTTCAATTTATCTCAACATTTCCAAATGCAACAGTTTTTTATCTTAAAAATTGTATGAAAAGGGAAAATTAACGAGTTTCAGATTTCATTGCTCGCTTGAAGGGTTGGACATATTCCTTAATCTTAGCACTCCCTCAGGAGGAATTGTTTCTAATCTGTGTGGGAAATTTGTGGGATGAATTATGCACACTGTTGATCCTTTTGAAATACACAGGAGGGTTTCGAGACCTTACTTCAATCACTTAGAAGATTGAAGACTCCCTTATAAAGACTATGGAAAAAAATCGTGCAATTCCATCAGCTCCTGGAGAGAGAATGGGGAAATCATAGACTGCTACAGTTATGCTTAAACAAGAACATGTACCTACTTTCACTTCTAAACCTTCATCTTATCGAAGGGTTCCACCTCCTAAGCATCATCAACATAGGTTGTGTTGTCAAGATGATCAAAGAGATCAAAGACAAAAAGAGTTCTATGATTTGAAGAACAACGTTTATTCTTTCTGAAATGAACAACTTCCTGGTTACTTCATTTCATCCCTGGAAAATAATTTGGTTCAGTTTCCAAGTTCTAAAATTCCGAACATGGATGGAGATGAATACCTACCCAACTACTGACCATTTCATTAAGTGTTGAGGCATCCCATTCAAGAGTGTTTCATCTTCAAAGACCTCCTACAAAAGATGGTGGAATCTTGACAGGTAAAACAAAAAGGTTATTCAGCCTAGGTAGCATGTGTTACTACTACTAATACAGAGGAAATAGGCAAGTGGAACGAAGTCAGAAGAAAAAATGCGGAGAAATATGATGATTGTATGGTCAGGAAAATGATCAACCGAACTCATGCCATTTTGTGAATGCAATTGAAGAAACCAATTGTGTCCTTTTCTATGAATTCCACAGAAAAACCCCCTTAATTAGAAGGAAAATTTTCAAAGAGGAGACCTAATTCAAAGAAAGAAGAGTAGTCAGAAGAAGAAGAGTTCATGTCAAATCCTATGTTGTCCTTGACTCTGGAAGATTTTATACCATCTACTTCAAAAGCATGAGAACCACCCCATCAAACGGCACAACATAAACTAGCTAATCAAGAATAATATTCATCATAAGAAGAGTTGATAATTGGCTCTATTAACATGGTTCACTTAGAAGATCCTTATGCCAGTTGCAGTTTCGATCTTGATGAACCTGAATTCCCTCTATCAAACAGAGGATTTAGAGGTAGTTCTAGAGGTCTAGGAAACATAGGAAGATGTGGATATTCCATAAGCCACTATTTCTATCCTACCCCTGATAGAACTCTATATTTAGTGGAATCTTATTGAAGATCCCTTCAGCGATCTCAATAAGAACATGAACGTTTTTCCACACAAGGCCAATTCAATCATAGAATAATTATTTTGGAAGATCGATTAGCAGTTACACATTCTTCCTCTCAACAAATAAATATATCTAGTCAGTATAATTATCCAATTCCAGAAGTATTTCCAACTCCTACCCCAATACAAGATGCATCTACTTCCAAATAATCAACTTCTATGGAACCTGTGAAACCACATGTTCCTACTGGGAAACAGATACCTTTGGAGCATAAGTATGATTTCTTGAAACATTTGGCTCATGTATCAGCCATGTTATCAATTATGTATACCTTGAAACTATCGAAGGATATTCAGGAGGAACTCATTAAGGCGTCGTCATGGTCTCAGGAATTCAAAACTAAAATTGTTGCGGCTGAAGTCTACCAAATAAAGAATGATCCTGCAGAATGCCATGCAGTGATATCTTTTAAAGATGAAGATGAAGATGATGTTGTGCATGGACATATTAGACCATTGTATTTATGTGGAAATTTCAATGATATATACATCCGATGAGCTTTCATTGATAATGGTTTAGGATTCAACCTCATCCCTATTCGTACACTTCGTCGATTGAGCCTCACCGAATCTGATTTACCTCTTTCTACTTAGAGGTTGCAAGGTTATGATAAAAATGAACAAGAACCTCTGGGTGAGATTACACTCTTAACTCAGTTTTGTGACCTTGTATCCAATTCATATTTCATTTCTGTTCATCATGACCCATCCTTCATCATTTTTCTTGGAAGACCTTATCTACATCAACATGCGGCTATCCATTCATCATACCATCAATGTCTCAAATACTGTTTCAATGGTCAAATTGGGACATTGTATGGGGATAAAGCCCCATTCAAAACATGTGAATCTCAATACATTGAGGATGAATTCAATCACATGGAGGGAAATGAGATATCCCGGACAAAGGAGGATACCAAAATAAAGCGTGATATGGTTCAGAAAAGACTCCAGTAAACCCATTCATACATGTGAGTACAGATTATGTGTTACCTATTAGTCAAATTGACATAATAGACCAAAATAAAAATACACATATGGAAACTTCCATAATGCCAATTATGGAAACCAAGCCAGACATCATGGGAGAAATTAGTGGTTCACCAAACAATGATGAAAGTTCCAATGGAGATGTCTTCATTTCATCCGCTGAAATTCAGCAATTCTATACTTCATCAACTAGGCCAGAAGAAGATATAACAATGTAATAGGTGAATGATGATGTCGTTTCACAATCCATCATCTCATCTGTATTACCCAAGGAAGACCCTTCATCATTAATAGGGTTAGAAATGATAACCTCTTTTTCAATATGTTCAAATTTTAACTTCTCTTATGATCATGGAAATTCTGCTTTGTCATCTACTATGCAAGTAGAAACAAAAGAAGTAACACATATAAAAGAAGAAGAGGAAGATCTCAGGGAATCTCCTCCATTATTTGAAAAGGTATCTCTACCATTGTGGATGAACATAGATAAATAAATCTGGGTACAAAAGAATATCCACACTCCACTTTAATTAGTGCATCCATGACTCTTGAAGAGAAAGAAATGTATATTTAATTTTTAAAGAAAAGTCATGATGTATATTCATGGAATTATATAGAAAATTCAGTGCATTATCCCCATGTTTCCACTCATAATTTCGGTTTTCCAGAAGAACATCGAGGATTCATGCAAGCCGCAAGAAGAACACACCCAACTTATGCCTCCAAAATTGAAGCTGATGTGGATTAGCATATCAAGGATAACATCATCAGAGAAGTCAAATATCCCAAATGGCTGGCTAATATTGTCCCTGTGAAAAAGAAGAATGGACAAATTAGAGTTTGCATTGAATTCAGATATCTTAATCGACATTGTCCCAAGGATGATTTTCCAGTTCCGATCATAGAACTCTTAATTGATGCCTTAGCTGGATATGTAGCTCTTTCCTTCAAGGATGCATATTCTGGGTATAATCAAATGTGAATGGCTATAGAAGATAAAGAATCTACAGCCTTAAGAGTACCTTAAGGTGTGTTTTAAGATCAGGTAATGCCCTTTTCCCTGATGAATGCAAGTGCAACATATCAATGTGCCATGCACCGTATCTTCAAACCATTTTTAGAGAAATTTGTTGAATTTTTTATGGACGATTTGGTGGTTAAATACAGAAAAAGTTTTAATCACATGGATGTTTTGGAAATCATATTCTACAAACATTGACAACACAATTTGAAGACGATCCCCTTGAAACGTTCTTTCGGGGTAACCTCATGAAAATATTTTGTTTTTTTTGTATGCAATCGTGGTATCAAAGTTAATCATGAGAAGGAAAATTCAATCCTAGGTATGTCACCCCCTTACAATTTGATGGAATTGAGATGAATTCAAGGTCACTTGGCCTGTATTGGGCATTTAATCGCCAATCTGGCTGGAAAATGTTTACCCTTCACCAAATTAATGAAGAAGGGAGTCACTTACTAGTGGACAGAAGAATGTCAAGAAGCATTCAATATTCTTAGGAAATATTAGTTGAGTCCACCAGTATTAATGACACATATTGAAGGAAGTCCACATATCCTCTATGTAACAGCTTAAGAGCGATCATTGGGTGCTTTCCTTGCCCAAAAGTATGATGATGGGAATGAAAACAGCCTTTACTATCTCAATCGGACTATGCTCAAGACATAAACTCGATATTCAAGTATTGAAAAGTGCTTCCTAGAATTAATCTGTACAGTTCATAAATAGAGACAGTACCTGAAACACCATGAGGTCCAATAGGAATCTCACAAATACGCACTCAAATTTATCCTTAGTCGTTCAATTCTTACAGGACATCTGCCAAGGTGGGATGTTATTTTTTAGTAGTTTGATATCAAATATGTGTCTCAAAAGGCAATAATGTGCCAAGATCTGGCTGATTTCCAAGATGAACACCCTTAAATAGAAGATATATCTTTTTATATTGAACTTCCTAGTGAGGATGTCTTCTCTATTTCAGATACTCTTCAAACATAAGAGATTTACTTTGATGGTGCTTCCAGATGTCCAACAGGGAAGAAAATGGAAGATCCTAAATTCAACAAAGTTGGGTTGGGAATTGTACTTATTTCCCCACAAAATGAATTCCTTATTATTGATGAAAGTCTGTACAAATAATGAAGCTGAATATCAAGCTCGCATCGCAGGATTGGAGTTGGGGCTTTAGGCATAGGTGAATCACTTAAATGTGAAAGGTGATTCAGACCTAGTAATCAAACAAGTCAATAGGAATTATGCCATCAAAAAAGAAGAGTTAATCCCTTTGTATGATTACGTCAGAGAGTTAATAGAGGAATTTCCTTTGGAACCGAAATTTTCTTATGTCCCGCGATCACAAAATACTCATACTGATACATTTGCTAATGTAGCCATAACTCTGGAAGATGCAAAATGGGATGAAAAAACCATCAGTATTGCCCACCGTCGTACAGTTTCACCTTATGTTCAAATCAGAATAGTGGAAATCAATGAAATTAGTCCCATTTCTGAACCATATGGTCATACTATAGGATGTGTGACACCTATTAGGGAATACCTTCAAAATGGAACACTCCCACTTGATAGAGCCGGGAAAGAACATGTCCGACGATGTGTGTCCAATTTTACTCTCTTTGATAGCCTAGATCACCTAGAAAAATTTATATACAAATGAGGTTATGATGGAATTATTTTCAGATGTATTGGTGGTGAAGGGACAATGACTATCATGAAAGAAGTACATGTAGGAGTCTGTGGTGCCCACCAGTCTCGACATAGACTGTCTGATCAAATTCGAAGGCTTGGATACATATGGCCTTCAATGATACAAGATTGTGTTGATTTTACTAAGAAGTGTCATTCATTCAATGTATATGCCAATTTCATTAATAAAACCCCATAGTTTCCCCATATAGATAAATACTCATGGCCATTTTCCACATGGGGAATTTATGTAGTAGGACCAGACCCATTGTCTACATCCAAGCAGTTTAAGTATATTCTTAATTATACTGAATTATTTTCCAAATGGACATAGGAAATACCTATCAAATAATTTAGTTCTAAAAGCATTGTTAGCTTCATCGAGTCTATCATCATTACAGGATTTGGTGTCCCTCATACCATTTTTACAGACAATGGAACCAACTTCTGTTCATCCAAGGTAAGGAAGTTGAATCATGAATACACCATCAAATCCAACCATTCGTCTCGGTATCATGCAGCAGCCAATTTCCAAATAGAATCCTTCAACAAGACTATTTCAAACAAACTGGAATAGATGGTGGATAATGCTACGAAATCAAGTCCTGATAAACTTTTTCATGCTTTATGGGCTTATCAAACCACCACCTGCACTGCTACACGGTCAACTCTTTATTCATTGGTATATGGAACCGAAGCAGTCTTTTCCATTGATGCTCAATTACCTTCGCTCAGAGTATCCATTTGTGATTATACATCTACAGATGAACAATCTCAAAAGTGATTGGATGAATTGGAATGATTAGATGAAAAATTATTGTGCACCATGCACCACTTGGATGTCTATCATAATTGAATAGCATGAGCTTTCTACAAAAAATTTCGTCTTCGTTCATTCATTCGAGGAGAATTGGTATTGGTTCTTAGAACTCCAATGATAACAGGAAAATAACTTCAAAATCTTGAGTCAAAGTTGGAAGGACCTTACTCAATATATAAGGTCTACTCTAATGGAGCTTATTTTATAATCTCAATGGATTGAGAACTCATCACCACTCCAACCAATGCATGATTCTTGAAGAAGTATTTCATGTAACACAAATACATATTTGTCCAACATGACATTAAATTGTGTTTTCCTAGATTCATGATTCTAAACTGTGCAGCACTAGTCCATTTAGATGACCTTAAACTATTTTAGTCCTTACTGCAAGACTTTAAGTTGCACAACCCCTTTTTTTCTAACATGACGTTAAACTGTGTCCCTTTCGTCCAACATGATGTTAAACTCTATCCCTTTCTTCTTACATGTCATTAAACTGTGCATGATTATGGATGTTGTTACCTACTGTTTCTCACACCGAGTATGACTCACGTGATCTTAGAGTAAACCTCAACCATAACAACCTCTCTGGGCCGCTAACCATGCGTACATCCCAAAACCATTTTTTAGGTTGTTGTCCTCAAGTACATCTCGATCACCAATTCATTTTCAATCGAACTACGCTGACTCTGATCCTTTCCTTCTTGGCTGGGTACGTAGACAACCAGCTGAGGTTCATGACCAAAACCAATCTCTTCAAAGTGGTTCACCTTCGTCCCACATGATGTTAAACTGTGTACATCCCTTTTGTCCCTGCTACATGACACTAAACTATGCGGCACCATCGTCCTTGCTATATGACATTAAACTGTACAGTCCCCCATTATCCATCGCCTGAGAGGGAATCATTATTGACAATGGTCTACATCCATGTCTTATTCCAGGGACTACATTCATACATGGCAACGCTTGAACCTTTAATCTTGGGTCAAACCATCATTTCACTAAAGTCCCCTTTCACCCATCACTTGTACGAGCCAAATCTGAACAGAGAGTATTTCAAAAACTATGTATGGCTTGATTCCCATCCTTATGTGATACGTAGGAATGTTCATGAATGCCCCGAATCCATCCCCGTGTCTTTGGGCCTAACCCCAAATTCCACTTTCAGTCCCATTGCTGAAAATTCCCCCTGTGAAAACATGAATGTGGTATGAAAACCCTGGTCTTCATTCACATCAGGTTTATAAAATACACAATGTGTATTCCTCATTATGGTATGAGCTCTATGTCCCTAAACTATAATGTCATACACTCTCATCACACACGACGTTAAACTAAATTTCATGAAATATGTATGGATTGATTCCCATCCTTATGGGATACGTAGTAAAGTCCAGCACCTCAATTTAGGACCTAGCCACAACATGATTATGGTTAGCATTGGTCTGTGTATCTCCTTCATGCATTGTACAATGCCCATTTTGATGTATAATACTCATATCAATAAATAATTCCAGATCTCTATAACCCTTTACATGACTTCTACTCACAAAATGTTTGATACTCGATAATTCTTTTGTCTTTCTATGCAGCATGTGACCTTAGGCAGCCTTGCATAAGTAGTCTATATAATGAACCTATTAGCCAAAAGATGATATTATATGACTATTCAGCCAATTCCCTTAAGTGGACCTATATAATTCAACCCCATAACGGTTTTTTAAATAGTGGTAATTTCATTCTTGGGAGGAAAACCAATTTTGTCTTTATTGGTCTTAAAGACAATATGTAGAGATCCGCAAAAATAGACATCCTTAACATATTTTTTCCATATTCTTTTTCATGATCTGAAAGTATTCAAGTATATAGTTTATATTTCCCTTCCCTACAGTTGGGTCAGACCTTCGCAGGAGAGACATTCATCCAATTCTTTTACAATCTTGATTGGGAATATCCACTCCATATTCAAGTACTTATCTCCATACAACAAACTCTATGCATTGGAAAATTTGAATCTTCATAAACTTTCCCTATCTTTTAGAAATATAAAAGTAAAATTTCTTAGAGTTCTTTTTCCTGACTATGAAGCATGTGCCCCTAGGTGGACTTGCATAATTAGTCTACATAACGGACTTGTCAGCCAAAAGATTCTATTATTTGACTATGCATCCAATTCCCTTCAGTGGCCCTGCATAATTCAACCCCCTAACAGGTTCCTTAAATAGTGGTAACTTCACTGTTATAAAATACTTCCTCTAATGAATTTTATCCCTTTTTCATATTATCCCTTATATTCAAAATTTCTCCGTTCCTAGTTTACATGTTTTCCCCCATAGTTCAATTTGGTTGTATGTTTTCAAGCAAATTATCATGGAATTGAGTCAATTTTAATCTATTCAGTCAATGTTATTCGACCATAAACATTATCCTTTTTATGTCTGACGTGCATGACATTAAACGTCCCCCAGAAGACAAGTAGACTCTGAAGAAAAGTCAAGTACCAGCTCACTAAACATACATTTTGTATGATTTAGTTAATATTGAGTAATTAAAATATTCAATGTTTGTGGGGTTGTTTGTATCACCCTAGAAAAAATAAAACCATGATTACTAAGATCATTGGATTAGGTAAAATTAATTAAAGGAGGTAGCAATAGAATGCAGGTACAAATGATAGAAGATGTAAGTGTTTTACATTGATTCACAATAGTTAGAAAGACATCCACAGACTTGAGTCTCTTCTCTTCTTCAAGAATTACAAGAGGCTTTCAAGATAACTCTTCATTTGATTTCTGGCATCCTGAGCTTCAATATAAGCCACCTAGAATTCATTCATCCATCTGGATACAATAAGGGACACAGTGATACCAGCTCTTCTTGGAACAATTGTAAGAGAATGTTCTTGAGTGCGGTTTAGGAAAATTTTCTACTGATCAAATAGTGACACTATTTATCTCCAGGAGACTTGGAAGATGGATACATGGATTTGAGAATGGAGCATTGGATGTAAAGATACATTTAGAGACAATACTCTTTTCAGATATTGTTCTAATTTCAAGATAGTCTTCTCTCCACTAACTGACAGTGGAGAACATATCATCCCATGGGTTTTCCAATTTCATATCCGCAAGGAAATGGCATGGAGGAAAATTTTGAATGTTGAAACCAATTTTTCTTCTCTAAATGCATAGCATAATCGATATAGAGGTGTAGCAGTGCAGCTGCATCTCAATTGTATAATACTTTTCACCTGGAAATTTGACTCCTTGTAGATGACCTTGGCCATATAAGGGAATGTAAATTATTAATTGGAAATTGACATGATAGTTATTTAAGTACTTGACCAAATTTGGGAGAGTGATGTCGCAAATATCATAGTAATCGTGGCCAATGATGTTCATCATGTCATCAGTTCTCTTGTTATCCAACTCATCAGCTGATCCGATTCTTCTGGGAGCCATTGAATCTTCACAATGATCGAATAATTAACATTTAAGTAAGTTGGTTTTCCATAATATTTTTGAAGAAATTTGAAAAAATGGCTAAGGCATTAAGGTGAAAAAGTCTAATCTTGGCATGCAAGTCTAAGTCGGTCACATGAGTATGGGTGAACAGGTATTTCCGTGCAAGTCAAAATACCTCCATAGAAGCACGACATAATTTAGAAGAAGCAATCAACCACAGATAGATGAACTTGCGCGACAAGAGCTCACTTGCGCCATGAGAGCTCGAAGCATTGGATGTCGGGTTCCTTTCACAAGAGTGGTTCCCATATTTATAGGCAAGGTCATACCCCTGTGCACCGTAACCTGCTCGTTGATACTTGCACGCTAGAAACGTACGTGACCAAAAACCTAGTTTTTCTCCTTTAAATCAGAGTCAAATCCTTTTTAAATTTTTGGATCCAACTCCGAGGGGGGACTTTTGTGGACACTCTGTTCTGCCACAGAGTCTAGAGAATTGCTATAGGGAATACCTCGACTAAAGAAGATTGAAGATTCATCTAGAATATTTAAAAGGCATTAAGGTGTGCAAGTATACCTGTGCGCTCTATGTGAAATTTCACCCAACCTCAGTTGGCCTATAAATAACCCCTGTCTTCCGGCCATTTTGAGGAAGAAAAATCAAAAATTCATATTCAAGCTCTGGTTTCCCAAGTCTCCGTCTAGAATCTTCAGAACATTTCTAAGGTAATTATTTACCTAGAATGGATGTTCCAAAGTGGAAGAATATGGAATATGTATTAGAAATCATCATTACTTGTGGACATAAGTGTCCACCCCTTAAGGGAAGTAAAGACACTTGCACGCTGCCTTTCCCTCTCAAGGAAACTTGCGCAACACCTATCTGAAAGCCTCGAGGGATGATACTAAGGTCTCCAAGTCAATGTTTCCCAAGTTTCACTTCACATGTTCTTCATCTCCCAAGTGAACTTATGTTGCGCAAGTATACTTGCGCGACCAGGAATTGCGCACCAGACCAATACTTGCGTGCCTCTTTCCAATTCACTTCCTTTCCTCAAATTCACCTCTCCTCTTCAAGAGTTAGCCCTCAAAACCCTCTTCAAATCCATTTATGGAATGATTCCTTTTGTTGGATTCCTTATCTGAATGGAATTTTGTTGAACATATCTCAAAACCTTATGATTTACATAACTTTATTTCACCAAGGATAGTGATTTCCCTCATTCAGCCTCATTATTTAAGATGAAAAGAACTTTAATACGGGAATCCTCATTAGGAGTAAGCCCCAAGATCCCTAATCCTAGCATCCTGCATAGGAGTAAGCCCCAAGTTCCCTTATACGAGCATCCTCCTTAAGAGTATGCCCCAAGATCCCTAATATTGACATCCTCTTTAGGAGTAAGCCCCAAGCTCCCTAATACGGGCATCCTCATTAGGAGTAAGCCCCATGATCCTAAATCAGGGAATCCTACTTAAGAGTAAGCCCCATGTTTGAAGACCTCTTAACATGGGCCTCCTTTTTAGGAGCAATCCGTAGTCTTAATTTCTTTTGATATGGGCATCCTTGTGAGTAATAAAACCCAATCATAAGTCCCTCTTAATTTTTGGACTCATTTTCTAAAGTATACCCAATCATAATTTCTCTTACCCTGGGCCTCCTTCTCCGGAGTATGTCCCATGTTTCAAATCTCCTTAAACATTGGGCCTCCTTTTTTTGAGTAAGTCCCAATCCTAATTTCTTTTCGATTCGGGAATCCTTATTAGGAGTAAACCCCTGTAATAATTTAATGTCCCCTTTAATCTAGGAATCCACTTTAGGAGTAAGCCCCAAATTAAGAATATAAATCTCCATAAAGCAAAAATAACTTTATGGAACCTTTTAATGGGAATTCTATTTAGGAGTAAGCCCCAAGTCCCCTCTAATTTGGCCATCCTCCTCAGGAGTTGGCCCCAAGATAGAGTATCCAAATCTCTATAAAGAACGAATATCATTATGGACCTTGTTCCTAGGCATATTTATAGGAGAAAATCCTAGTCTTCGGCTACTTGGGCAGTCACACAAACATAAGTCCCATATCATTCCTTGTGACTGCATCTTTCATGGCACAAATCGTCAGGTTTACTGATAGATCTTGTTTCTCACACCGAGCATGAATCATGTGAGATTTGATTGTAAAAGCAACCACAACACATCTCTCTGGGCCAATAATCACACGTAAGCCCCACAATTTTTAATCTACCTACATAGAATTTGATCTCTACCCTAAAGATAGATTACATAGGATGCCTTTCTAAGGTTCAATCCCATCACCCATTAATTCTCATTCGTCCCATATGACGTTAAACTATATCTTAATTCCAGAACTACGTGGGTTCATATTCCTCTTTAATAACGATCTATAGGTAGCCCATCTGTGGGTACGATCCCAACTCTGAAATAATCCATATCATTCTGAATGACAATAAACTTCATGTTCCCCACTGAGTGGCATTAAAACTATTATGGTCATCATAATGAACAAGACATTTCTATATAATGTGTTGAAGGATTCCATTTACTAAGAATCTCTAATAAATACGGATGATTCTCTATCGATAAAGAACCTCAAATACATATAAAAGATTCTCTAAATCCCATACATATCAATCATTGATTGAAATATCTAAAGGAAGAACTCATTTTCATGCATGGTAAATTAATAAGGATTCACCAACATAACTCAAATCTATAAGAGAGTCACATAGTACACAATAATTCTCCCCAAAAAGGTGTGATGAGTCTGAACTCCCATTCTCTCGAGCAATGAAAATTATTAAGTCTCATCATTCCACAATTAATGGGCACCTTCCTTTGGAATGTATGTTCAAATGGATATAGAATCATGGGATGTTTCCGGTTCTATGAATAAACCTGTTTGAAACCGATTGGAAAGTTTGATCCTTAAGCAAACAAGGTCATCCCCATTTCCAGAAGAAAAGTAGGTGTTCTTGAAAGAAAGGGAATTATAGTCTCCTAGATGAAATGTTGTATACCTCATGCCTGGGGAGGGTGTTGGGATCCATATTATGACTTTTTTAAACTAGTACTTACAGCTCCATTTCATTTTGAAGATTCTGAACAATCACATTGATCCTATAACTTTTCCAAGACATATGTTTTGGATAAAATAAAGGATTGATATTATCGATACATGGATTCATCTATCTAGACTATGTTTAAAATAGTTTCATTGAATATTTTAGAGCACCATCGTTGGATGGTTAATATTAGCTCTTCCCAAGAACCTTTGGACCACTAAATAGATTGGAAATAATTTTATTAACAACCTTAATGCTATGAACCAAGACCCATACATCATCAACTCAATCAATGTCCAACTATCCAATCTGGATATTTTTCCATGGGAAACCATATAGGTGGTTTCCAATTATGATTTCATTAACCAGGATGACATGCTGGTATGAGAACTTACACCTAAGGGACAAATATACTCCAAAAGCTTTTATATGTATCTCATTAAAGATCCATTCAAATGGTTTAGAACATACAATAAGAATTGAAATCTCCATTCATAGTTTACTCTTTTTGAAGATTGTATCTCGAATGATTATATGTCCATACCAAACTGCTATAGGTTGGAATAAACATTTTCTCAAGGTGATTCATTTGTCTCTAAAATAGTGGAGAACCTAACCATATCTTCCTTTGATATTATGCTGCCTCATATATATGAATTTTTTAATAATTTATTTGAAGTACATATTACAAGGTCCATCATGATCAAGGGTATCATGCTACTGCAACATGATATTCAAATGTATGATCAACCTTATACTCTCTCCAAGGACTCATGCTATAAAAAGTTTCATTACATATGGACAAGTCAGACTGAAAAAATATATGAATTACCCAAATTCATTTCCACATCAACCTCTTCCCTAGTAGTGATCGTGGTCCAAAATGCCAACATACTGAACTTGAGTTGTTGCAATAACACAGTGAAAGATATTTGTGTTTGGGAATGATTAAATGTTTTTAACACTACCCTACACCATTATGCACATTGGGTTTTTTGGTACCCTCCCTTCAATGGGTTGATTAATGGAATTTATTATAGGGACTCATTGGGGAACCTAGGCTCGAAATGTTACGGTTACACTTTCTGAGACTCGTTAGGAAATGATGTTGGCATTCATTATAGATGTTGTGGCTCTACTACAACATTGAAAGCTGAGATGAATAGCTTAATTTATGATTTCAAGGATACAATCCTCATGAACTGGAATCATATCTGGGTTGAGTGTGACTCCACAAAAAAATTTCATCCATTTAAAACTGGTAAATTAAACCTCTCATGGAAATTGACTGCAAAATTTAGTAATTTCCTAGACTAGATATATTCAATGTGAAATATCATAACTCACCCATATCGTGGGGCCAATTATATTTCTGATGTGTTGGAAATTAATTGTTTGAATCAATAACCTTGATTGATTTATAGAAATCTTCCTAATGAGATTTTTTCTTTTTGAAAAAGGGATAAATGTAATACACCCACATTTAGACTAATGTAGCCTTCTCTATTTGTCTGTAATCTCTAATAAGATCCCTGATGTTCATTTTTATAAATAAACATGAAAAATTCACATTGTGTATATTTTGAACAAGAAACAAATACTGCAATATATGTTTTAAAAAATCTAAATTCACATGTTTCATGTCTTGAATATATGAAATAATTACACTATATACAACAAATGTTAATAATTCTCATGCATTATGTTGCGAACAAAAAAAATGTACATATTCAACATCATTATAACATGTGATATCAACCATTAACCAAATAATTGGAAAATTTTAAAAGTCCTAAACTATCATGAAAATTATCAAGACCAAAAAAATATCATAATAAACACATATTTAATTTTCTACCATGAAATAACAAAACATTCATATTTTCAGGATAGCTTAATTAACCCATGTAAATAAATTTTCGTTAATGGAAACATACTATAACATCATTATCATTATAGATGTAGAGAAAAAAGTAAATATATTCATTATAAAACATCCCATTTGTAACAAAATTAACATCCATGGATTTTGATATAGATGCAAAACACACTTTTTAATATTAATGGATGAAACACATTCAAAATTTGAAAAATTTCTATTGTTTGAAAAATATAAAAATTATTTTTAAAAATAAATTAATATTTATGCTCATTTTAAAACTGTTAAGAATTAAATTAATTTAAAAAATATATAAAATAAAGGAATGAATATTTATAAATATAAATTCTCATAACATCAAAAGTCAACATAAAAGTCTTTTTAAGAAACATTTTTATCATAGACATCAATGTATATATAACAAGTCATATTAAGAGAAAATTAAAACATTTTAATCCATAAATCAATTTAATTTTCATTTAATTCCCTAATATATATTATGTATTCATATATAAAAATATAATTTTTTTCCTATCTAAAATGAGATTGTTTTTTCCTAGAAATTTCGTTTTATGAAATTTTGTTTTTTATTTAAAAAATTAATTACTCAATATATGTTTTTCAAATTGATATAACTAAATACACTTTTTGAGTTACCATATCAAAATTAGTTCATGGTGAATATCAGATATTTTTATGAAATGATTACATTTTTAGTGAAATATGAAAAAAAAATTATTTATCGTCATTTCATTTCATGTGAATTTCAATTAATTCTTTGATATTTCTTAAATTATATTTATTACGGTGTAAAAAATAATAATCTAATAACTTCAATAAGAATAATAATTATCATTTATTTTTGTAGAAATTCATTTTAAGAAATAAAAATTCATTGTTCAAAATAAACATTTTCCGTAAATTTTGAACGCATACATATAAAATAATTTGTAACAAATATATTATATGAATATAGAGAAATTGATAAAATATTTTGAATTATATCACTCAAATTTATTATTGTGTTCTATTTAATTTTTTTTAAAATAAATAGTTACCATGGTAAAACCTTATCACGACTTTAAGGGTCAATTGAAGAACGAGGGGATTATACTTAGAGACAAGGCATGAAAACCCACTAAAACTTATATAACTATGATTATAATATTTTATTTAACCATTATAATGTATTTTATACAAGATTTTAATTAATTACAAAATCATTAAATCTGAATTATAATTAAATTGAGTATATATTTTATCTATTTAAAGAGTACCACTCTCCTAACATATAAAAGGAAAAATTGTGTCCTAAATTCACAAAACATTTTTAGAAACATCATTTAGAAAAATCAATCCATATTGAAATAAAAACTATCATGCACATTTCATAGCGTTCATTTTTTTCTCAAAATAAATTTCATGGAAGGAAGATGGATGATGTCAAAAGTAGATATCTGAAGAGGCTGTATAATTCCTAAACAACTTATTTCATGTTTTTTTTCTTCTTCTACCTCAGTAAAGATTATTATAAACAATATAAAATAATAAAATAAAAACATTATATTTTATGAAATTTTATTATGTTTATGAACAAAATATTATATGTCTCACATATATCTTATGGGAAATGATACTATAACAAGAATGAAGATGTAGACTATAATATCCATATAGGTATGTAATTTTTTTTCATTCAATACCTCACATAGATTGTTTAAAAGATAGAATAAATTTATATTTATATATATATAATTTATGAAATTATTAAATTTATTTAGTTATATTATATATCTTAACTAATTAACATTTCATTACTTTGATAAATGATAAAGTCACGCAGGTGTAATTGTGGACTACAACGTCCATGAAATGATGTAATTCATTTATCATTTACACCTTATATGGATGGTCATAATGATATAAATAATGAATAAATAATAAAATTATATATTATATATTATTCTTAATATGTAAAATATTTTGTATACCACTTTTACACTGTAGATAATTGAAAACATCATCTAGGCGAGCATACAAAAAAATTTCTCCAAGAATCAAGGTAATTTATTTTTCATTAACAAAAATGTATTTTTATAAATGAATATTAAATATATAGATATTATAATAATAAAATATTTAATAATTTTTATATTATAGAACCATGGAACTATTACTCTTATCAATGCTCTAATTATTGGCAAAATTACCTCAAAAGATTCTATGTAAACATAAATCAATCATGAAAAAACAAAGTATGATTATAAATTAAATAATTAAAATAATATAAAATAGAAAATTTTCAAATAGTTTATGAAAAATTTATAAAACAATTAAATATTAATTACTAAAGTGAGTTTATGTACAGAAAAAACATGTCATTACTCTAACTAAGGGTATTTATATTAATATTCATTTCTAAAAATTAAATTATTTATTTCAAAATATCATTTGAAGATAAAGTAGGAAAACTCAATAGTTCAACACTAATGAATAATAGCCATGATATTAAATCAAAAAATCATTAAAAACTAGGCTAACATTGATGATATATCTTACCTGAAAAATCCCCCCTAATGTTCTTTAACCTTTGTATTCAGATCCTCCTTAATTTAATCATCAAAATGGTTGTATAACTTGTACCAATTGAATATTTACTCTTACATATTTATCACAAATTAATTGGTTCCATATTAAAAAAATATATATTATTGTTTGATAAATTCCCTTTATTCCATTTTAAAATCAATTTCTACATCACTTTCAATAATTGTGATAAAATTATACTCTAGAGAATTGATTTGTAAATCCCCTTAGATAATTTCTTCCATAGAATAAGCTATTATCTCATGGTTTTTTATTTACCCAATCATCCTTTCCTACCAAACCAACCACCCCTTGATCCATTGTGTCTCCACACATGGCCTTTATATTTTCAATATTTATGTTTGATCCCTTATTTGATTACTAGTCTTAAAAAATTGGTTCACATTCTATCTCCTAGTCCATTATAGCTGATATTGTTTCCATCAGCTTGAGATGTTGGGAATAATATTTCCTCACTTTAGCCTTCATTCCATTAACCAAAAAAACCTCCCCAAAATCCACCATCATCTCATTTCCCCTTTCATCCCATTGTAATCCTTGGATTTTTAATTCCTCTAACTCTTATTCCCCCGACACCGCCAAAAAATATTTTACTAGAAATCATATCACCAATCTATAGTAATGGAATCTCCATGCCCAATTAATCTCGATATTCTAGAAGCATGCATGAATCCTCAAGGAATAAATTTTTTTGGAGAGGGTAATCTATGGGTAAGAACAACTAGGATTCATCCTCCTTAATACCTTCACCCAACCTTCTTTATTCCCATGGTACATGCTTGCTAAAGTAGCCACACACTATGTTGAAGCATGAAAACCCACACTATAAATAACTCTATTGCACATATGCACAATAGCATCATTATTCTGATCTATTGATCTAGTTCTCTTTAGAATCCCCAATCATGGCCCCACACACCTTCTATCATCATTGGTTCAGTCTAGACGTGCACTTCCAAACGTTGAACTCTAAAATATATTCTCAATTGGTTGAAAATATTCACAACCTTCCAATTCAAGAACACAAATCATTCCATATACCAGTTCTGATCAACATACATTGAAATATTTAAACCCACATTACCAGCAATGATACATAAGAATATCATTACCCAGATGACTAGTTCATAAAAAAATGAATTGAGGGGTTAATGAGAACTCTATTAGTGATAGGATAAACATGGCTATCACATGCGGAATCCACTGTATTACTCACAAAAGTGCTACCCTCATGGTCTTGCGTAGAATTATAAAGCCATTATATGGCTAAACCATGGTTACAGACCCATTAAGAATGGCCTAGATGATATAAAGAAAGAAAGATTTCCATACAACACTCAATCCACACCAAATATTTCGTATAATATTTTTTGTAGATCTCAATCCATAGTAATTAACTAGAGAATTTGACACAACAATTTCAAAGAAAATAAAGGGATAAATTGGATGATAAATAGATCATGGCCTACTATCAAAAAACATGAATCCTGCAACAATATTTACAAGAATTCAATGTATATATGGATTCTGAAAAGGAACCATGAGTCCTAGAAAACAATCTAATATTGGAGTTCTCTATAGATCACATCATAAGTAGATGTGAAAATTTTATTTGACAAAAAGGAATCAGATTCCATTGATTTGATTCTTGATTATTTTCTAGTCATGGATAAGGACATCCTCAACCAAAAAAAATTTGATAATATTAGAGGGATCTAGAATATAATGACATTAATGATTCCATGATTCAGTGATGAAATTGTCTAAATCATCAACTGAGAGGATATTCCTATCAAATTGAGCCACTAGGACGAGACTATTAAGATATTATGTTTCTATGAATTACTAAGTCAAGATTTTTATCTAGGGGATACCAAAATCCACCAATAAAGCCTTGGGGTTTAGCCTGATGATGAAGAAGGGAGGTATAATAGTCGGCTCAATGAGAGGATAGAAAGGACGAGAGAGATCTTCTCTCAAGAATACCATCCCCCTCATGATTGGGATAGAAATGGGGGAAGCAGTGTTGTCTGGTCATGGAACCCAAGCTGGACATGAGCGTTAGAGCATGAGAAATTTCAATTTCTATTAATAGACTTATATTAATATTCTTTCTCTGACTATTACTCTTCTATGTCCAGTTTATTTATAATATTTCTATAATTTTATTATTTTTCTTATGTGTTATGAAAGGATACATTTGAATATTACTTACGTTCTATTCAAAAGGATTAAAAATAAATCATTTTTATGTTTTCAATAGGGTTTAATTCATTTTTTGTTTACAAAAAAACGAATTTTATTTTTGATGATGTATATCATTTAAATTCTCTTTCCCAATTTCATAGTCATTTTTAATTATCAAGATTCTCTACTTGTACTAATGGATTTTTAAATAATACACAACTCAAACATGTCTATTATTTTAATTTTTAAAATTTTCTAGGAAGTAAATTTAATGTTATTCTTGGATAACTAAATATTTTATTACTTATTATATTTAATATAAATTTAAATGAGTTTCATTGTTAATGGAAAATATATATGTCTTCTATTCAACATTTGGTCCATGTAAAATTTTTATGAATGATGGGTGATCATATTAATTATCTAATGTTCGGTGAGCCTGATATAACTCTCCAGTAAATTTGGAATGGTGGAAGTGATGGATAATGATAGGTTATCAATATGAGGTATGGGAATTATCTAATTAGGAGATTCCGTTGTAATGGTTAATGTAGTAGTTAATGAATATATAATGTACAATTGTACTAACATGATTATATTTTGATATGTTTAATAAAAATCAAATTATTTTTTAGTAATTTTATTAATTATGTCTATATTAGTAATTCTTATTGAACTATAAAAGGTTAAACAATTGCCTTTATAATGAATGGTATTCATGAGATTTCATGTATTATCGGAAAAAAAGTATTATGATTTACAAGATATTATTGAATATGAATATTTTTATTAAATATATTTTGAATGTATTTTTTCATGTTATATAAAATAAAATATAAATTTGACATCATAGATTATAAAAAAAATGGAATATATTTTTTAAGTCATTATATTTTCAAATGGAATATTAAATTTATTTTATTTTATGTCAGTAATAGATTATTTCTCTTTTCATCCTTTATTTTAAAAAATTTTACAAAGGGTTTACATATGATATAGAATATAAATAATTTTATAAATATTGTTATGGGATTTATTTTTAATTTTGAAAGTGTGTCTTTATAAAGAACCTTCTTTTAGAGAAAAATGACCTTTTGTTGAATTTTTCACATTTTAATGAAAATATACTTCCTAATTCTCCATCATATTATGACTAAAAATATATTTGGAATGTAACTAATTAAATATATTAAGTAAATCATGTAGTTTTTTATGGGTTTGTATTATTCAATATTGTTTTTAAACAAGAAAGGGTTTAGAAAATTTTGGGTGATATGATCATATAATCAGATAGTATCAAGAGAATATAATTTATTAATATTTAATAATGAGATATAATCATAGGATTAAAATGTGGCTTCATCTAAATTTTTAATATATAGAATGTTTTTGAATGAAGAAAAAGTGGAATTTATCATAGAAAGTAATCAGGATGATAAAATCCTGATAAAAAAATGACTTCGAATGACCGGATTAGAAAGAAAGTATTTTATCGACATATTAAATATATTAAAATATGATATAATCGATGTTATAATTTATTGAAATGTCAATATTATATATAAATAAATATATTGATACTTGGTAATTTCTTAAAATTACATCCTCCATCATTTGGTGGATCTTTAAAACTAGTGAAAGATAAATGATTTATTAAATAATTATAGAAGATAATTGATGTTTTGGTATGTCTATAAGATGATATTCTAACTCGTAATATTTTTCATTTTTAGGTGATGCTGATCAATAGTGATATAGGATATATAACACTAGATATAATTATTAAATTGATGTTATAGAATGGATGATATTTAAATAACACTTCAATTAAAAGTACTTCATTAAGGTTATATGACATAGAATGTAATTGAAATTCTAATTATGTAATAAATTTGAGGTGTAATATGTTTTTGCATAATTTTTTTTAAAACATGAATATGTATACCAGGAAATTTAATCTATATAATAATATTATAATTTATAACTTTTACCCATGATTCATGCCATGACTTTTAATATATGTAGTTAATCACGAGATTAAAAGTTATAAGAAATATTTTTGGTGTTATTATAATGTCAAGATGTTGTATATTTATTTTTAAATAAATATGTATTAGTAGTATTTGATATTTAATAAAATTTGGAATAATTCATCAAATAAACATGATGGTAAGAAAATTCAATTACCCTCTTGTGATTGGGTTGATTATAAGTACTATGGGGAATGTATATTGAGATATGGTATGTTTTACCACTGTTGAGACCCACTACACAAGGATCATGACTACATGGAAAAGGTACATGGTGATAGAGTAATTAATGATTAAAAATATGCATTGAATAATTTAAATTATAATAATATGGGTTACTATGTGAGTGTGTGTCTAAAAAAATGTATATAGGAAATTTATCAAAAGGACCATAAGAAGAAAGATTCTACAATTTTATTTACTATTTATGTGAAAGTAAAATAAGGTGGAGAAAGTTAGATTACATTTTTACTCTATGTATTCCATTGTCTTGTTTGATTTAGGATCTATATATTCTATTTATTTATAAAAAAGGTTTTATAAAAAGTGAAATATTACCTCTATACATGAGGAAAATAAATTTATTAAAAAACAATTATAGAAATATAAAAGAAACCATGATGTATCAAAACCATAATATCATTATATATGTAATAATGTTTATTCATAATATCATTTTATAACCCCTAGGGGTTTGATGCTATTATGGGTATGGATTGGGTTTCAAATAATCATTCTGGGATATATAATAGTATTAAATAATGAATAACCAATCAATGGAGTGAGTTTCAATTTTTATATAAGATTGTGTCTGGTCCTTTGATAATATATAAAGACTAAATGCATCAAATTAAATAAAACAGTGAATGTTATCATGAACATATTATGTAAATGAATGAAAACATGAAAACTATTTATTTTTTCATGGTAAATTAAAATTTGGGTTTATTTTATTATGATTACCAATTGTTACTCTTAATTGAGTGGTTCAATTTATTATTGACATAAATCATAGAGAAAATAAAATTTCACAAGTCCTTATGAAATGGATTTAGTTGAGTTGTTAGAATTCGAAATTATTTGTATATGATACTTAATATGTCTTTCAACAACACTAGATTTTGATTAGGGAATTCTCCAATTATATTAATTACAAAAATGTAGATCTGTGACTGTTTTCTTTGAATATATTGATTTAAATAATATTTATGTTTCATTTTTTTCTTTTTTTTCAAATCGAGGACTTGTTTTATTTTATACAAGGTGCACCATTTTTCTCAAATATTGATTTTCCATTTATTTAAAGTCAATTAAATTTAAATGAGAGGACATTCCAAGGATATAATTTATGACTATATATATAAGTATAAGATTTTTTATAGGCCTTTTGGGTTATAATAGGAACTTGTAATATTTATTGTTTTGATGAATAGCGAATTTAATATTTATTAAAATAAAATTCTCATATTTTTTATAAAATTATTGTGTATTATATAATGTATAAATATCTCTAGAATAATAATATTATTTTTTTGAGAAAATTAAATGAATATTGGGTTTCTAAGAAAATTTTATCAAATGTTGATGTTGGTAAAAATATATATGTTTCCATGGGCATATTTTTTCTTGATAAGAAAAAATATGGATCATGCTAAAACAAAAGTTGTGGAAGAGTGGAAAATACATACAAATGTCACAAATATTTTAGGCATTAATATATTAGTTGGTAATTATTGGTGGTTTTGGATATAATTAAATGATTATCTTCCCCACCAACCATGTTTATTTAATAAAGAGATAAATTCATATGGATAATTGAATATAATGAATTTACTGAAAAACTAAAAATGATTTTTTTACTGATATAGTTTTACCATCTTCATCAAGAAATACAGAGTTTTTTATTTATATTTATGGTTTATTTAGGGTGTGTAGATTTTTTTGATTAAATATGATAAATTAATTTCATATTATTCACAAAAATAAAAAATCAATGAGAAGAATTATCATACACCTGATTTTGATATTGTAGAGGTGGTTATTATGGGTTAAAATTGGGGGAAATATTATATATTGGTTGAGTTATGGAATATATACTGACCATGATATTTTATTATTAATATTCACTAAAATTATTATTGAAAATAAGGAAGATAAGATAGTTGGAGCTGATAAAGGATTATGATTTCAGAGTTCAATATCATCATAGTAAATAAAACAATCTATCTGATTCCTTATGTGTAAATATTAATGCATTATTATCTATGTAATGTATGAAACATTATCCTTTAGTTAATGAAAAATTGAATTTTGGAATGTAAATTTTGTAGGAAGAAAATCTTTACCTATTGGATGATGTATTTTTTCAGTCATCTTTGTAGAAATATGTGATGAGGCTCAAATGGATGATACAAAAACTAATGAATTGATAAAATGGGTTATGAGTGGTAAATTACATAAAATTAGTATTGAAAATACATAATCATATTGTTTAAAATTAATTTATATATTCACAATGATTATCAATTAAAGAAGAAACTTCTATGAAAAGATGAAAAATCTCAATTTACTATTCATCTAAGTAATACCATGATGTATAGAGGCCCTTCCATGTGTCATTGGTGGGATTGTATGAAGTTGGGTATTTCAGATTTTCTGATAAAATATTTTACATAGCATTAGGTTAAATATAATTAATAACTACCAGAGGGGATAATTTTTCCTTTCTCTATTCTAGAATTAAAATAGGACAACATATCATCTGATTTTGTATTGGTATTACCAAATACATTTTATGTTGATACTGAAATTTGGGTTATCATTGAATGTATTAGTAAATATAATTATTTACATCCAATTCGAAATGTTATGTCTTTAAATCATCATAATAGACACTATACTATAATTATAGTAAATTTACATGGAGTTTAACTTTCTATAATATATAGCCATTATACAAGATTAACGTCTACCGTTTAAAATGGAATTCAAAAGACATTAGCTAATAAATTAAATTTCAGGGCATATTTTCAACCTAAATATGATTGAAAGTATAAATGAATAGTATATAAATTGGAAGATGTGAATAGAGATTTATCATTATGTTATTAGTTATGTTGAGATTCAAATAATTCATTTTATGAAAATGGTTATCATTCCAGTATAGATACGAATTTTTTAAGGAATTATATGGAATGCACTATACAACCCTTGGATTTCGGAAAGGCTTAAATAAATTGATGTTGTGTGAAGTGAACTGTTAGATAAAATGGATGATAAGTTAAAGATGATTCATTATCCCATGAGAGTATATTAGTGTAGGTAGAAACTTTTAGCATATAACATGTTGAAAAAAACTAATTTGTCCTAAGATTACATTAATGTCTTAAAATATCCTCAGGGAATGGTGTTATATATTTCAGTAAAATGGTAATTTTATGTCCATAGTGTTTTAGACCAAATGATATTCTATAAAAAGTTATATTGGTTTCATACTATGTAATCACACATATGATTATATATTCGTACATGATGTGTTTACTTCCGTATCATATTCTAAGGAAATGTATATATAACAAAACTCATCTTTTGTTGCATGAGGTGGCTTAGTTAGAACTGAATAATTATTATGAGTAATTAATAGTTTATAATTATGAACACAATGAGATGGTATTTTAGAATATGGTGATTCAATGAGATAAGGTTTTATGGAGGAATTCAATGATTGAGGAAAGTACATGGGAATCTGAAAAGTCAATAATGGAAAAAAACCTCACTTGTTTAAGAAGTGAGTAAAGCTATAAGGATGATATTTCTAAATTGTAGTTGAATTTTCAACCCAATTATTGTTAATAATAATTACATTTATATCTTTTTATTTTTTATTGATATATTTTATAGATTTGCTTAAAATATGGATATTTTATAAGATTTTTTTGTCAAAATAAAATGCGTTTTTTCTTGATGAAATGCAATTCATGTGATTTATAGTTTTATTTGAAAATTAAATATATAAATATTATAGTTTTAAATTTTTAAAATTAAATTCATTATATTATTTAGAATATTGAAATTAACTTTTGGTGATGTTGTAGTATGTTTATAAAATTATTTATTTTTTCAGTTAATAGTGAAAATTAATGATTTCTATAACCATTCATTTTATTCCTAAAAAAGACCCATTCAACTATGTATTGGTGTTAATGTAAAATTAGTTCAATTTTACTAAAAATAATTCATGTAATTTAACTATAATACCCCATTGTCTTGAATATAGATTTAATATTGAATGCATGAAACATTGAGTCTCTATAAACACTACCTTGTTATAACCAATCAAGTAAACATAATTTTACCACCTCTATGTTTATAATTTTGAGAAACTAACAAAAATTCTTGCGTTCAGTAGGATATTTAGAGTTTGACAAAACAAACATCATTTTGGTGAATAGGAACAATCCCTCATGAATAGTAATATGAATAGTGATATGACCCTTATGAATGGTAAATTATATATTTATTTTATTATCTTATGATTATATGATGATGAGATCTTGATTAATTTTTTGACTAGATATAATGTGAATTATATTTTTAAAATATCTATTTATTGAATAAATTATGAGTTTATTTTAAAAAAAATTGATTATATTTAGAAAAATAATTTCAAAAAATGGAGTTCATTTTTGAATTGTAAACGTCTAAAAAAGATTAGGGTGAATTCTTGGGAATTTCTGAAATACATAAATTTTTTATGAATGGTAAAATACTTTAATTTATAGTATATATGTATTATCTATTAAATTAAATTTTTCTTGCATTATAGAAGACGTAAGAACACCTAGATCGAACTCACATGCACTAGATAAAAATTAATATTTTTATTTTCAAAAACATATGTGGGAAAAGTGATAAACCATGAGATCCATCATTAAAACCACATAACAGCCATAGTGGAGAAGAACCCAGAAAAAACAACATGATCTGCCCCTCCCCATCAACTGCAGCATGATGATAAGTCTTCAAAAATTCATTACCATTCGTCTAGTTGTCCCATGCAGAAGTGAACAAGCCCATAACTGAAAGAATCTTCATACCCGATCTATCATGCAAATATAAATTTCATGTACCGGTGAACATTTAATCCACTGATCCTCATCTGATGTAGGTCCAAGTAGAGTACTGGTTGCATAGCACAAAACATCACATAAAAATTAAACCGAAGGCATATCTAAGAGAAAACACAACTCAATCTATAATTACTCTGAAACCAGCCAACCAAAACAACCAAATGAAACGGAGTAATTAATGAGAAACTGATGTCTACCAGAATATATTTTGATAAAAAATTTCTAAGATATAGATGAAACATGGGTGCCTAGTACATCCATAATCTTTTTTTTAAAAATCATAAGACTACTGGTCCAAGGACTATATATACTCCTCAATGAATATATTCCCATTATTGAAGCACCATAACTGATGTAGGTTATGTTTGTCAATCCTTGAGAATTTCTCCTCATTTAGAGCCTCCCATAGAGACATCCACAACATTTTATATGGCTCCTCTTTCGATGCATTAGAAAACAAGACCTGCTCGACCACTTCTTCATTGGGACATAAAATTAAATCCATGGGTTGATCTCCTTCATCCCTTGGACTCTAATGGATAATAGTCTCAATGGATATCTTCTTTTCATTTGTTATTTTTGTAGATTGAGTCTCTAAAGGCAGTGGTATAGAATATTAATCCATCCTCCCCATCCTCCTAATAAAACTCATATTACTCTTTGTGCTTGAAGTTATATCTATTGGGTGATCAAATTCACTTCCATTGGGTTCCTTCATGCTGACCCCATCTATATAAACTGGGATAATATGATAATATCTCAAACCTACCTCTAAAAGGCCTTAATACCAGTTACTCATGTAGAGTGAGGTCCTGATCCAAGAATATGAACCCCTTTTCCTCCCAACACTGATGGGATCAACCACATCCATAGTAGAACCCTTCCTCTCATTATGAAAGTCACCACTACCCAAACAAGACACCTTTATGACCGAAGCAACATAAAAAACCTCCCCACCACCAACCATATGAATCATAATAGATTTACAGTAATTAATCTAGTTTTTCACTCAGGAAGCATCTTGTTAGAATAATCCATCACCCTTCCACACGCTACAATTGGAAAGACCATCCAGGTCCTACCTCAACCTACTAAACACCTCAGATACCTTCGGGTTAACCTAAGGCCCCAAATCCTTCTTCACCATATGAGTGCTATAAATATCCTCAAGAGTTTCATTGTAGTCTACTAGACCCATTTTGGGTTATTCCTCTATAATTGGCCACAAAAATTGAGGTCCCCAACCCCTACCCTCCATACCCATTTCATTATGTTCTGAGTCGGCCTCCACAAAATAATATGGAACATTACCACTCCCGCTATCCTCTATCCTTGTCATAAACTGAGATCCCTGATGGAAAACATTCATAGAGTGACTAGACTGCTTGCATACAGAACAAAATTCATTTCCATTTCCCCTTCCCACAAGTTCTGAAGACCCCCATCAATTACGATATGTAGAGTGTCTGAACCGCTTGCAGGAAGAACAAAAATCCATATAGTTCTCATATATCACATCATATTTTTACTTGTACTCCTTGATAGTTGTAATCCATAAATATTAAAAAGGTGTTATAGATACATCCAATTCCATACAAACCCACAGATTGAAAGTGTGACATACTATGTCAGCAGGAGTATCCGAAAAAAAAAATCTATTGATGGTATTTCTAATCATTCTGATAATATAAGTATTTTGAAGTGGTAAAGGAATATTAGTGAAACATAACCAAATAATAGAGGAAGGGGAATCAAATTTCATATGGAACTTGAAAGACCATAAATTCAGGAAAAATTGAAACCCATTGAAGATATAGGGGGAATTCGTCCATGCTTTGATGAGGTACTCCTCCAATGAAAATTGAATCATTATATGATGAAAATTGGGCAAACCCAATGTCACCCTCTCTTGATGATCCTATGAACTGTTTTTGAACCAATCTAAAAAATCAATTGATGCTCTCCTCTGCTTAAAATGAGGAATCAAGGTGAGATTCAAAACCATAGGAGTTTTTGTGAAATTTAATATCGAAATCTAGATATTAGGAATTCCATCAATGAGATTGGGATTTTTAGTGAATATAGAAGCTTTCTGAAATAGTGGAAGTGAATCTGGGTTTTAGATGCGACAAAATTAAGGCCATGCTCTCCGGTTGAACATCATAGATCCCTCCCACATTGTAGGAGGAGGGACCGACACAATTTCAACCATCGCCAGTAAAAGGAGGAGATCCAAGTTCAAAATAACTAGCACATATTATAAATCTTGGTCACAATAATCAATACTATTGTTCATGTTTGTAAAAATAATAAAATAATGAGTAAATTATTAGGAAAATCATCCTCTACTCCACTATAAACCCCCCACTCCCTCTTATAATCAATCCAGTCAAGGCTTGTGACTTGCCTAAATTCTGCACAAATATCCTACCTAGCTTATTTCCCACATGCAATCGCCCTAGGTCTCATAAAAATAACAAAAAATCTCTCTTAAAGAGGCTATCAAGAAAGACTACTCCAAGAGTTGGATTCATATTTTCATTTCTTTTATTTCAAGTTCCTTTATTTTATTTTTCCATCCTCACGAAATCACATAAAATTATTACGGTTACTCCAGTACCTTACATGTACTAAAATTTTGTTATAATAAAGTAATAATTATTCATCATCTCTCATTCCCCTTATTTTAGACTAGAAATGAAAAAACCATCTAAGATGTGTTAATTTATCACATTCAAGGACGTCGGGTTTTCTGTTTCTATTAACATATTCAATTATAATCATGAAACAATTTTTATAGTTGAACCATACAATTATTTATGTATTTTATCTTATTTAAGGTTTTATAATACTTTATTACACACAATATTAAATTATATATGAAAATTCCGTCATTGTGATCAAGAACCACCAATTAACCCAAACAATTGTCATTAATGTTTCATATATTGATTCTTATTTATACCCAATAACCAAACAATATTATTAAACATGTAATATTATGTTTTTTCTTTAATAACATTCAACTTCTATTCTAGACAACCATTCCAACTCTAGATGTTTATCCCTATATAAATATATGTAAACGGATCCTGAAGAAAAAAGGAAAAATAGCCCCAAACATTGAAATTGGATATATTATCCCATAAACAGGCCATGACTGCACATAATAAGGTATATATAAATAAAATAAATGTATAATAGGTTTTGGAATACATAATTTAAGAACCTAAAATTTATCATTCAGGTAATTATTATCCATTGAGGAACACCAATGGACATAAGGTAAAAGTTTTCTACCAGAACTACCATTTTCGTTCGGGTTACTCTTATTCTCTACTTACCTCAATTAAATTATTATTTATTACTATATACTCCCAATATAATCTATTATAATGTTATATATATTTTTACCACCAAGAAAATACTTTTATTTATGGCGAGTTGTATCTTTTAAAATGAGCATCCAAAAATTATTCCGGAAATATAAGCCTGATTCAAGGGAATATCTCAAATTCATACCTATTTTGCAGGAAACTCTGTGAAATATTTTTGGAAACAATTGACTTTATAAAATAAATAATTTTATTATAAAAATAATATATTACATCACTTTTGGTTTTATTTAAATATATCTCCAAAACAACATTTTTTTTCATAGTGAAAGAGTATTTTCTCAAGAATTACTTGATGATTTCATAAGAGTATATTAATATATTTATACACACTTATTGATTAATTTGTATTATTGGGATTAATGTTTTTTTGATATCATCAACCATATATAATTGAAGGTGTTATTATTTGTTTTATTGTGGATGTGATATCATAAAACTATTCAACAATTTATATAGAATAGTTATTGTTTATGCATAATGTTTGGGGTATGTTATTTACATTACATATATTATTTTGAATAGTAATGTATGTATTTTTTATATTTATATCCATTCATATGAGAAATTAATTTTACTTAGTATGTGTTGGGTGGGACCCGCTATAGCTCCTTGGGTCCTCAGTATGTATCATGAGACACACTATGGTCTTGGCAAGAGGACTTGACAAAATAGATATTTATGGACTTAGCACGAGGCCTTGATAATATGGTTATGATGTCCCGCCTTATGCATTCCCTCATTATGAAACTAGAATTGATTGTTTATGTGGTAATTCGAATAGTTTAATAACCTTGATTATTTTTTATTATTACATTATTTATTTTTCTCTTATTCCTTCCATATCATGTTCACATTTTTTTAAGGGAATGTATTTTTAGTTATTCCCCATTCCAAATGTTTATGTTTATGATATATTCCTCTGTATTTCATACCCTTACAAAGTATTTGATCTCACCCCATTATTATGTTTCATATTCTTTGAACATGATGGTATTTATTATGAATGATCAATTGGGATAAACTTAGAGTTTCAATTAAACTTATACGATTTATTTCATTTAATGTTGTAATATTGAACATATTTATACATGTTGTTTCTAAATATACTAAACTAAACCGTACATCATGGTGCATATTCCTTGTTTAAATTCCAATGTAATAAAATAAGGTAACGACTTCAGGAAACTGGGGTCGGGCCTTTATAGTTGGTTTCAACGGAAGATTAGCAGAAAACATTGATACTATGATTAGATAAAATAGAATATGGAACAAACCCATATTATTTTTCTTTGAGTATAAACATTCAATAACATCTTCTTATTTTAGTAAGTAATAGATTATGTTGATCTTTTTAGAGAATACATCTCTTTTTGGGTACTACAAGTGGATGTTGTTCTGACACGTATTTACCTAGGAGTGAAAACTCCGACAAGGTGTTTTGGGATTGACCTAGGGTATTGTAGAGAAAAACACTCCTTATTTCTCACATAATATTAAAATACTATGGTAAATGCTTAGAACAACTCATGTTTTCATTAAAAACCCTTATATAGGATTTAAATGTAAAAATTTCTTCAAAAAAAACATTGTTTATGATTATGGGATTATCCATGCATAAACTTTTAATTTTTGAAATGTTTTGATCTATGTTGAGTTTATACATTATGATTCAAAACCTAATATAGTGTGTTCCATTATTTATAAAAGGACCCTATTTGAGGGAATGAAAACCTCATGAACACAGATAACCCTGGTAAGGATTTCATTCCTATGTAGGATAATGATATTGGTTCTGGGGTTGTGACTGGTGATGAGCATATTATAACTATATTAGGATAAGTGAATCATAGTATACACAATAACCATTCCAATATGGAGCCTATGGATCTACAATGTTGAGGTGCTATGTTATACCAATTTATGTGACAACAACCTCCATCATTTAATGGGACTACAAAACCATTTGTAGATAGTGAGTGGATTGGTCCCCTAAAGAATATATCTATCACATTGTAATTTAATGAAAGATAGAAGGTAGTCAGTTCTGTGTATCATATATTGGGAGATGCAGTTCTATGGTGGTCATGGATCCAAAACAGAAAAGAGGGGGAAGAAATAGAAGATATGGAATGAGGGGATTTTAAGGAAATTTTCTAGGATAAATAATTTCACCATGAACAATGAGATGATATGGAATGGAAATTCCTGAATCTATGGTAGAAGGAGGATTAAAATGTTTGCAAGTATGATTGATTCATTGATAGTTTAAATCCATTCCTCTAAAGGGAACTAGTCTCTCATAATTTCTCATCATATGAAGATATAGTCTCATGTGAAATAATGGAAAAAAATAATTCTCTATTTCATATGAATACAATGGAATGATTGAGAATAAGAGGGATACTATGAAATATGGGAAATGGGAATAACAAAATGGGGAAGAAGGGAAGATTTGACCTTCCACCTTGTAGAAATTATGGGAAGAAAAACCCCAAAACATGCTTGAAGAGAATGAGAGTCCATTTCAAGTGCAGAGAAAAAGGTCACTAATATCGTGATTGGAAGTGTATGAAAGAAACAACCAATGTTCAATTATATAGTTTTAAAGATAAGGTATATTATGAACATTAATATCTTAATAGTTAATGACACATTCTCCAAATAAGGAATGTAGTGCAAGGACATGATTATGTTGTTACAACTACTGAGGTTGAAGTTCAAAATGATGTGGGGGAAGGTACATTAATCTTTTAATCAAAAATAGACAATGCATTATTGGATTCTGGATCATTGCATTCTTTTATAAATTCCCAGTTTTCGAAGAAACATATACATGTTCAATTTTATTTAATAAAGGAGAATATAGTCAAAACATCTAGGGTTGTATCATTTCAATAAAGAAGTTTTGATCATTCCTCTTCATAATAAATAAATGTTATTTAGTTGATAACTGTATCCTCATACCCGTTATTTAATTTTAAATAATCCTTGGAATGAGATGGCTTTCACATTATGATGCGTTGATATATTTCAATAAGAGGGACATTATGATATATTATAACAATGTTAAATCACTTATCATTAGAGTGGAATCCTCGCATGTTTATTGTTATCTAGATCTGCAACCATTAGCTCATCTAAATTCAATTATTTTGGAGGAATGGAGTTCTATAACTATGGTTGAGTAAAAGAATTTTAAAATATAGTATTCAACTAATGTTCAAGAATATGTTGATTTGTTTCCAATGGATTTATCTGGACATCCTATAGAGTGAAAATTTGAGTTTTACATTGACTTAATTCTTGATTCAAGGCCCATATCAAAGATCCATTATATAGTAGAAAATTTGGAATTAGTTGAACTGGAGAAACAATTAGATGAATAGAGTGATAAAGGATTTATTCACCGTAGTTTTGCTCCATGGGGTGCAACTATTCTATTTCTCAAGAAGAAACATACATCTAAGAGGTTGTACAATGACTACAAGGAGATCAATGATATAAATATAAATAACAAGTATCCCCTACCTCACATTAATGATTTATTTGACCATCTTCATGGAGCCAAATATTTTTTTAGATAGATCATTGATATGGATATCATCAGTTACATGTTTGGAAAGACAAATATTCCAAGGACAACATTTAGTATTAGGTATGGTAATTAAGAGTTTACAATAATTCCTTTTGGACTTACTAATTCACTAGCAATTTTCATTGATCTAATTAATAGAGTTTTTAAGGAATATCCTGATGAATTTGTGGTGGTATTGATTGATGACATCTCTGTATACTCCAAAATCTATGAGGATCATAAAAATCACATGGGGAAATTTTATGAAGACTCTTAGATGAAATTAATTATATGGGATATTTAGAATGTGTCAATTCTGGCTTCAATCAGTTTCTTTTCGTGGCCACATTGTCTCTAAATATGGTATATCGGTTGATCCAATAATGATAAAGGCATTTAATAATGGCCTACTCCAAGATACATATCAGAGGTACATAGTTTTATTGGTTTAAAAGGTTATTATCTGTGATTCATTCATAAATTCAACCATTTAGCCAACCCAATGTCCAAGAATACACATAAATGGGTTAATTTTTTGTTTAAAAAATAATACGAAGAATGTTTTGATGAATTGAATAGGATATTAGTTAATGCTCTGATCCTTACTCTATGATCGGGGAATTATGGATTTGTGATCAATAGTGATGCATCAAAGAAATGTCATGGTTGTGTCCTTATAAAGACTGATAGAGTTATTGACAATGCATCAAGGTATATAAAAATTCATGAAAAAAATATCCTACTCATGAACTTTTGATATCTGCTTTGATCATTGCTCTAAAAATCTCGAGACACAATCTCTATGGTGAAATATGTAATATATATGGATCATAAGAGTTTGATGTATATCTTCTCACAGAATGAAATAAGCATGAGGTAAAGGTGATTGCTCAAACTAATAAATGACTATTATTGTTCCATAAACTTCCACCCAGGAAAATAAAATAAGGTAGTTTATGAATTAAGATGTCCGGATCATGGAGTTTTAAACAAAATGAGGATTGAAAGGGATCCTGTATTCATGGATCTAATAAAGATGGACATAGGAATTATCATAAATGGTGAAACAATGTTACTTTTTATTTTTTTTCTCAAAAATACTTATTTTAATGGATTAAAATATACCAACCTGAGGTTAATAACATTTAAAAGAAAATTAATTCATTGAAAGATGTAATATTGGCTGACTTCATGTGAGAAGATAACATTCTAAAATTTGGGAAGAGGCTTTGTGTTCTAGCTTTACCTGATCCAAAAAGGGAGTTATTTGTTGATTACAATAGTTTTAATTTCCTTATACATCATAGTAGCACAATTATGTGTAGATATTTGAAGGAACATTTCTGGTGTGACCACATGAAGGAGGAAGTTTCAGATTATGTATCAAGATGTTTAGTCTGTCAACAAGTGAAAGTCAATCAACAACATCCTAGAGGAGCCATGCAACCTCCACCAATTCCTACATGGAAATGAGATGATGTCACCATTAATATTTCTCATATGTTACCCCAATATCAATTAATTAAGGTTGAAATATAGGTAATTGTTGATTGACTTATGAAAACTGCACACTTCTCGCTATAGGGCAGGATTTTCCACTGCAGCACATGACACAACTCTATATCAATGATTTTGTGAGACTTTATGGAGCACCTATCATAATTTTTTCTAACCACGATCCATTATTGAATTGAAAATTCATGAAAACATCATCCTAAATCAATGGATACTAAGTATCAATTGAGTACTACTTATCATTTTCATACTAATGGGTAATCAGGAAGGTTGATCAAAACTTTAGAAGACATGTTGAGATCATTCTATCTTGACTTTCAAGGTATGTGGGATTATTATTTACCCTTGGTAGAGTTTTCCATCAATTATAGTTTCAATTCTAGTAATTAAATGGCACCATATGAATCATTGTTAAAAAAAGAGATTTTGTACACCAACGTGTTGGGATGATGTTAGTGAAAGGATCCTAGTGATCCCAAAGCATGTGGAGGAAACAAAAACTATGGTAAATACCATTCTATTAAATATCAAATCATCTAATTGTAGAAAAAAAATATATTCTGATAATCGAAGGAAGGATATGGAATTTCAAGCCAGAGATGACATTTTCATGAAAGTATCACCATGGAAGGGTTTTATAATATTTTTCATGAAAGGGAAACAGAGCCCTAGGTACATTGGAACTTTTTAAATCCATGACAGAATTGGAGTTGTTTCATATAAACTGGTCGTGCCCCCAAGCCTTTCTAATGTGCAAAATACGTTCCATGTCTCATTAGGGAGGATGTACATACCGAACCCAATGCATGTCCTCACTTCTGAAGGAAAAGAATTGGAAATTGACCTATCGAACTATTAAGAGCCTAATCTGATTATAGATAGTAAAGAACATATATTGTTGAATAAAATAACTCAACTAGTAAAGATACTTTGTAAGAATCATAAAATCCAATAGGAAACATGGGATCCTGAAGGGCTCATGATAAAGACCTACCCAAATCCTTTTATTAGGTAACATTATGTGAATTTCTAGGAAGAATTTTTTGTAAGGATGGGAGAATGTAATACCCCAATAATTTGAAAATTAATTTAATATTAAATGTCTGAAACACTACATCTATACAAACACAAACTTTTCATAGCATAGCTATTGAAATTTTTTTTACCACCTCTGTGATTTGAATTTCGAAAAACTGACAAACACAATTGCGTTCAGTAGGATATTTAAAGTCTAATAAGAAAAACATATTTTTTGGTGAATAATAACATACATATATGAATAGTAATATTAATGTCAATATGGCCCTTATCAATAGTAAATTATATTAAAAATATTTTTTCTTAATGTTATAGTATAATGAGATCTTGATTAATTTTTCAATGTGATATAAAATGAAATATAGTTTTAAAATTTTAAATTTCGACCATATTATGATTTTATTTAAAAATTAAATTTATCATATATTGAAAATTGTTTTCAAAAAATGGAGTTCATTAATGAAATTCAGATGTAATAAAATGGTTGGGGGGAATATTTGGGTTTTTCTCTAAAATACTCAATTTTTTTATGAAAAGTAAAATAGGGTAATTTATCGTATATATACATTATCAGTTAAATTTACTATTCCTAGCTTCAGGGATGATGTAATAACCCATGGTTCTAACACATAAGAACATATTACATTACCTGGTCATAAAAATCACTTATATTTGGTTTCATTGAAAAAATAATAAAATAATTAGTAAAATAAGTGGTAAACCCTCTTCTACTCTACTATAAAACCCCCATCACTTCATCTTCCTTTCACTCCAATTAATCCTTTTACCTTGAATTAATTTTACTGATTTATCCGCCGAATCCCCTCCCCTAGATCCATATGTCTTGGGGATCATTTAAAGGGCAAAATATATCCCTTAAAGAGGCTCTCAAGGATGATTACTTCAACAGGTAAATTCCAATATTAATTTATTTTATTTCAAGTCCCTTTATTTTATTTTTCCTTCCTCACCTCGAAACAGAAAAAATTTTGTGATCAATCTAGTACCTTAGATTTAATGTTATTTTTTATGACATGTGAATAATTATTCATCAACTCCCTTGCCCATTTTATTTATGCTTGAAATTAAAACATCATCTGAGATGTGTTAATTTATACCATTCATGGATAACGAGTTTTAAATTTATATACCATCATCAATTATATTTATAAAACCATTTTTATTGTTTAAATAGACTATAATATATGTATTATAACTTATTTATGGTTCATGAATAATTTCTTACACATGATATAAATTTATATTTCAAAATGACTTCGTTGGGATCAAGAACCACCAATTATCCCAAACAATTATCATTAAAGTTCAATATAATAATTCAAATTCACTCCCAATAACCGAAAAACATTTAAAGGCATGTAATATTATGGTTTTTAAATAATAAGTTACAAAATCTATTCTTGACAACCATTCTTATATTATATGTTCATCCCTACATGAATATAAGTAAAGTGATCATGAAAACCATGGAAGAAAACACTCCCAAACAATAAAATCAGATCTCTTAACCCATAAAAAGGAAAAATAATGAACATAATAAGGTTATGAAAAAAAAATTTAATATAGTGTAGGATCTGTAATCATTAATTTATTGACCTATATTTTATTATTCAGGTCATTTAGTTCATGTGAGGAACTCCAACAGACATAAGGTATTGGTTTTCTACCTGAACATCCATTTTCATTCGTGTTACTCTTATTCTCAACATACTTCAATTAAATTAATATTTATTCATATTTAATCCTCATATATTCAATGAGAATATTTTATATATGTGTACCAACCACAATTCTACTTTCATTTATGGGTAGTTATATGTTTTAAAATGATCTTTAAATAATTCATCCTGAAATAAAATCCTGATTAAAGAGAATATCTCAAATTCATTCCTAATTTAAAGGGAAATCTATAATAATTATTTGTAAAACATTATATTTATATAATAACTCATTTTATTATGATGATAAAATATTAATTCACGTTTAGTTATATAAAATGATTTTTTAAAAATAACTCTTATTTTTTAAGTGAAAGATTATTTATCTCAAGAATTACAAAATGATTTTATAATAATATCATCATCAATTTCAATAGTATTGTTGATTCATAAAAATTATTGGAATTAATATTTTATAATATAATATAACATATTTAATTTAATTTTTTATGATTTTTTTGACTGTGGATGTTCTATCTTAAATCCATTCACCAATTTACTCTGAATGATCAATGTTTATGCTTAATGTTTGGGGAAAGTTATTAACATTTCAAAGATTAGTTTCAATATTAATGGCCATGTTGTTTATTTTTATCACCATTAATATGATGAATTCATTGGACTTGACAGGTTTCGGGTGGGGCCTACTATATCCCATCGGTGCATCGGTAGGTCTCATGGGAAAACTATCGTCTCGGCACGAGTCATTAAAAAAAATAATATTTAGGGTCTTTGAACAAGGCCTTGAAAGTATGGTTATGATGTCCCAAATTATAAATTCCATCATTATGAAACATGTATTGACATGTCATGTGATTATTTGACAACTATAATACCCATGATTATGTTTTATTATGGCATTATTTATTCAACTACGATTCCTTCCATATTATGTTCAAATTTATTTTATTTTTTAAAAGGAATTTATATTTAGTTATTCCTCATGCCATATGTTTATGTTTATGATATATTCCACTAAATTTAATACCCATTCTGATAAATTGGTCTCACCCATTTATTATGTTTTATTTTCCCATGATATGATGAAGTTTATTAAAAATTGAATCATGAAATTGAATTTAATATTTTTTTGACTATATTATAGCCTTTCCCAACAATTTATTCTACATTTGATTAAAATAGAAAAACATTACTCAATTAATACACATGTATTTATTTATTTATCTAATGATTTAAATGTATGTTACTCCACTAGCCTATAAAATGGGTCAAACCCACCTACTATATTAAATCAAATTTTCAAACATTTCGAAAAAATCCCCTACATAAATCCTTAAAAAATTACAATCACCATAAATGATTTCTCATGTTCATCTAAAAATATTAATCCTATAATTATTAAGTTATAATCCTAAGAGAGATATTTTAGGAAATGGTAAAGGTGTTAAATGACATATTTAATCATTTTGTTTTCCTTTACCATACAAAAATTTATTCAATACACAATAAGGTAATTGTACCATTATATTTTATATACATAAGAAAATTATTTTATGTAATGATTCTGTTATATCATTTTGATCATTAGGAAAATGAAAATGCTGCGCATATATACATGTCAACAACCTTTTATATTAAGGAGTTCATCTTGTATTACATAAACACCTCAAACATATTGTTATAAATATTTAATTATTAAATATATAATTTTTTTGTTTTATTAAAATGATTCTAATAATATAATATATTATTTATCTTCTTAACATTTCCATCATTGGAAAATGATAACGTCATTTTTGAATACATGTGGAATACATCCTCATATAATAGATGTGGTTATTTTTTCCTTTCCACCCTAGATGGATTATTATATTGATATAAAGGATGAATCAATATTAAATTGATAAATTTTTTAATTTTCAATAAAATTAATATATCATCTATTTTCAATCATTTAATAGAAAAGTTATAACGTTCTTCACACGTATGTAAGTACTACCATATCTAATAAATGATGAATTTAATTTTTCAAAACTACATCACATGGATGATTTTAAATGTTTTGGAAATTTATGAAAATAAAACACATGATATTTTTAATATTATATATATTTTAGAACCACATCCATTTGAACATGGTCAATGAATTTATGTTATTTTGGACATTATGAACCAAAAAACCATGAAACATTTGACATAAACATAAAATATTTAGTAAAAAAATTAATCATTTTAAAAAATTAAAGTTGTAAAATAAATATAATAATAAATTAATGTAAACTGTATACATTTTTCTATGTTATTATAAAAATATAATATTAATATTTGTTATGAATGTATACATATAAAGAAAATGAGTTGGTAGTCATGTTATGGGGATTTATTTTTAAATTCATCTTTTAATGTTTTCCTTGAACATATCATATTCTATGTCGATGAACTTTTAAATTTTTTAAGAATATTTTTTATTGTCAAAATAATTCTAATTCACTTTTTCAATGTTTTTAAATCATTATGAAAGAGTAAAATTAAATATTTTCAATTTTCCTCATAGGTTACTTTAAAATTTTTACTAAAAAATTAAAAATAACCCTTTTTAACTTAAAGATTAACACCCCATTCTAATTATCATAATAATATTTTATTAATAATATTGACCATAGTAACATATTTATGAATATTATTAAATTATTTCTCTTTTCATAAATTTTTATTTAATTTTTTTCTATGGAAGATGAAATTTCTTCTCTAATGAAAGAATGTTTTCATTTTTATAGGCTTGAATAGAAATTAAAATTAGTGTTATGGTTAAATTAAATTGTATATTTTTTAATTGTAAATTTCATTTAAATTTCATATTAAATATTTTTTTCATGATATTTCTCTAATAACAATTGATCGTGGTATATCTCTCTAATGATTTTATAATGTTATTGGGCATACCAATTATATGTTAATACTGAGTTATTCGGGAACTATTAACTAATGTAATTCCATTGTAAGGAATATTTTAATTGTAAAATACAAGAACTTTTCCCACGTAACAAACATAGAATAGATGAAATTGATTTGAAATTAAATATTATATTTTTTTAAATAATAATTATCTAAATGGGTTAATTTATAAGTAATTTATATAATGATTTAAAAGGTAATGTGATTGTTTTTACAAGGAAATGTTTTCACGAGTTTTCAAGTTTTAAAAAAAATTAATACTAAAATTTATCCATTATGATGTTTTATCAAATAGTTTATAATAGTCATTGAGAAATTATGTATTAAATTCACTGAAAATGTCGATGGATATTTGAGCCCAATAATTATTGTGAAGAAATATATTTTTCTTATTGTTTTTTAGTTAACAAAAGGAATAGAAGATTAATTTTTCTCTATGTACCTAATATGAATTTGTTTTTCTTAACCCATATTTCCAAATATTTTCATTAGAGATTAATCATGGATTGTAATTCTATAAATTCCAGGATCCAGTTATGGCAGTTATCCTGAATATACCAGGTTTGACTTTTAAATAAAAATTTTTAGTTGGAAAGTTGACATTATGATGATTTTTATATTTTGTTATGTAATGGATTTCCACATTCTATAGAAAACAAAATATTAAAATTTATTTGAGATGTATATGGTGATATATATAGCATACATCAAGTAATTTATGGGATTATTATATACATGGTGATATTCATTCAAAATTAATTTTCAAAGACTAAATTTAGAAAAATTAAAAAAACCAAAAATTATTATTTTTATCCAAAATATTTAATATTAATATATACCATTTTTTTTAAATGAAATATATTGTGGAAGATAAAACAATATATCATGAATATAAAACCATTATTTATATTTTATATATCTTTATCGATAGCCATATTGTATTAAGTCCTAAAAAACATCCCTTTGGAGTAAATAAAATTTAAAGGTCGATTTTAGATGACAAAAAACATAATTCAGTATGAGAATATAGTGGATAAAAATGATGGTAATGAAAAAAATATATACATTTATGAGAAACTGTTATTAAAAAAATACTTCTTAATAATGATATATATATATAGAATGATGTATATCTATTCAATATCATTGAATTAAAATTTTAATTATTCCATTGTAGAAGTGGAATTAAAATGAAATTATATCATAGTGTATAAGAAACAAAACTAGATTAATGAGGATCTTAATGATGAATTATAACTCAAGAACGAATACTTTAGTAGTAAATATTCATTCAATCATAAGTAACATTAGTACTATAAGAACATCAAGTGGAGATAGTAAAATGGTAATTAAAATAAAATAAAAAGGAATATATTTATTATACATGAATGAAATACTATAGTGAAGAAAACTTATTAAATAAAACATTTTCTGAAACATCAAAGACATGTCCTAAATTTGAAAATTGATACAAAACAACACTTAAACTATTGTTGTATTTTCAATTGAAACCACATGAAAGGTAGAACATGATACATATGTCTAAAAAACATATATTTCATAAAATCATATTGTAAAAGTAAATTTTTTTAAAATATATAGACCACGACATTGAAATAATGTGTCGATACACATCATATCTAAATGAAAAATGTACGTAAAAACTGATACCATTATTTTTTCATAGTCGAATATGTTCTGACCTTATAAATATTTAAAATAAAAAATCTACCTATTTTAAAATATTATTCATATTTATAAATTTATATAAAAATTATTTATTATTATTTATTATAATTATATTATATATTTGTTTTTAATTTTTATCATGGGAGGAAATTTTACTCCACTGTTTATTTAGTGTTTATTTTGTAATGGTGGAGTTGATTTTTTATTAGAGATTCAAATTTATACAGTATGAGATCATTATATGTAGTCGAAAAAAATTCTTTATAAATATTTATAATGTTAAAATTTAATTTCAAAAGAGTTTTAGTTGTTATTAATGGTGATGATGGTGGTAATGAGCTTGTTTATGTAATTTCCATGAATGAGGAGTGAAATTTTAATAATGGGTTAGGTATTTACATTACCATTCATAAACCAATAATAAATTATTATTTCATTATTATTTTACAGTATCACTGGTTTTTAGGTTTCCTTGGATACCCATGATATGAATTTATATCATTGTTCATAATAGAGGTTAAACTAACCTAATCAATAAACTGATATAATCTATGTTTCTATATGTATAGTAAAGTGATTAATTTAGAATTAAAACATTTTTTGAGAATAATAATGATATTATATAGTTTTATTAAGGATGATAATCATTTATATGAAATTTTTTTAATGAAATAATTAATTATTGAAAAAATAAATACATTTCTTCTTTGATTCATTAGTCTACACATACAATCATACAACATTTTGGTTTTACATATATTGAATAGTTTTAAGAATATAGTCTACCCTTTGAAAATAATTTTCACCTTATAAATAACATATTTATTAAATAAAATATAATTTCTAACCATCCATTTATGGTGGTGTAGACACCATGTAATGTATCATCCAAACCCTAGAAGCCTAGAGTTTGGGCACTATTTTAATACATTTTAATGATTAGAAGGAATCAAATCCTAATGGACTGAGTAGTTTAGTAGTATTGGAAAACCATATATATACATAAGTTAATCATTACAACATGAAAATAAATACAACATATAAGTTTTATTGGGAACTCAACCACTCTATATTATCCATATAGGTCAATCATAAAAATCATCTTCATCCCTTGAGAAAATGAAAAATAAGAAAGTGGTGAGATCAATTGCTCAGAAAGGGTACGAAATACAGTGGTAGATATCCCAAACATAAAACATTGGTATAGGGAATAATTGAAAACACTTGCCTCTACAAAAAATAAACTCGAACACATTATGGAAGGAATATTAGGTGAGTAAATAATGCCATAATAAAACATAACAATTGATATTCTACTATTCGAATAACCACATTTACTTTCAATTAAAAGCATCCTAATTAGGGAAATTCACACATCGTACATTCTGAGATATACAATCAAGGCCTCACTCAATACATCTAAAATTATTTAGGCCTCAGCCAAAACTAAAAATATTCATTTTGTCAAGGCCTCATGCAAAGACCATAGTTTTTCAAATGAGATCTAGCGATTCACTGAGGGGATATAAGGGTCCATGAAGGAACATAATAATTCCAAAGCATTCATCATATGAATGGGGATAAACATAAAAAATATACATACTAATATATATTATGTAAATAACATTCCCCAAAAATTAATCATAAACACTGACGATTTTGAGTTAATTGGTCAACGATTTTAAGATAGCACCCCCATAGTCAATATAATAATAAACCAATAAAGTAGGAATTGAAAACAATATTAGAAGAGATAAATCACAATTAATTATAAGATTCAATTAGGGATGTTGTCTTAGATGAAGATACTTTTAAATGAGACAATTGAAAAATTTATATTGAAATAATCCTTAAACATTTCAAAGTGTCCCATAACACCGTGAAAATTTAAAATCATAATCCCTTTGAATATCATGAGATTAAGTTGTCTGTTGATATGATATACCGATAATTCAGTAAATTTTCCTCATGCCTGGACTAAGTGGTGAACACACCATATACTTCATAAAAGTTAACATGTGACGAGAAAAATACTCTTATGTTTTGAAAGATGAGTTCTTTTGGTCAATTATTTGTATATTCAATGATATATTATTGTAAACTTGTATATCATATAAAATAAACGGAAATGAAATTGAAATTATTTTATAGGCAGAAATGATTTCCCGCTGAAGTGCAATCATGTAAAAATAGTTCCTAAGAATCTTTATAAAAAACATTTTATAGAATTTTAAGAAAAATATTATTTATAAATTTAAAGTGGAAATGAATATCTGTTTCCCTTAAACCAAAAATTAACCAAGATAATTTTGAATGATAAAATTATTCATTCTAAAAAAATAATTGAAGGTTAAAATATATTCTAGAGTGCACTTGAAAACGTGTCATAATTCGAGAAGTTCCCTTGAATCATGGATGTTTATTGGGATGAAATTTTTAATGGTTATTTAAAAACCTATAACTCCCCACACAATAAATTTGGATTCTGATTGGTACACATATATAGAACATTAACTTAGATATTATTAGTATTACATAAGAATATATAAGAATTTCATGGAGGTTAATAGAGAATAAAAGCAATCCAAATGAAAACATAGGTTCGGGAAGAAAATACTTACAACATTGTAATCAAACGATTCAAATATTCCAAAAAAAATAATATTGAAATGGTAAATTGAATAAAATCAATTTAAATATATTCATGATATGATTCTTCATTTTTTCATATATACACCATACAGATGTAAAATTGTTGAATAAGTAATCTCCAATAAAACATGAAGTGAGTTGAGGAAATCCTTACCTAATGTTTGAATGTATTCCTCTCTTGAAATTATGGTTCTTTAATATGAAATTAGTCTTATCAATAACGTAATTAATAACCTATTATACATGTACTTATATGATCATAATTTTATAATGATCATTATGTCATTGTTGATAAGTTATAATAATGAATTCTGTTCTTCCGGAGTGTTTGTTTCCTACGTTTTCATGATTGTTATATTTGTATATGAGTATGGATGTTCTTGTGGAATTGATGTTAATATATAGAGTTCATATTAAATATTTTTTATTTACATAAATAAGTTTTAATGGTCATTTATATCATTTGGTTAAATGAAATAAGGATGAATCATTAGGTGAAATATTAATGACATTCAAATAGATTATTTTAGCGGTGTTTTGATTATTAGGAACTAGTTTGGCCATATGATTTTATTATATATACATATATAGGTTCATGAATATTAAAAAGATTAAAATATATATATTATAGTATAGTTCAAATATAAAAATGGTTTCATGTCCTGTAATGAAATTTTAATTGGTGAACGAAACATTGTCATCCACGAAGGTTGTAAATTGGATCCTCAAAAAGGAAAATTTCGTTTATTAAAAAAAATAGAGTGCAAGTATGAATATTTATGATTATTCATCCAATAAAAAGATATAACTTTAGTATATAGAATAAATGTGAGTTATAAAGGTCATTTTTCCATAAAATTTGAGGAGAAGATAACAATATAATGGAACTTGAAATGAAAATGAAATAAATAAAATGTGATTTTTTCTCTTGAATACACCTTCTTGAGAAACACAAAAAGGGAAGAGAATTTTGGAATTTTGGAATTGACAAGAGATTCTTGTACTTGGGGAGTGACTAGGTAAGGATATTTTGGTTGAACATTTAGGACCCACAAGGATTAGATAAGTGGGTAGAAGAATGAGTACGAAGGTCTCATAGTTGTAGTGGGGAATAAATTTTTAAAATTTTATTCATTATTTTATTAATTTCGTCCTAAAAACTAATATTGTGTTTCATGTTACCCCAAATAGTAATAAGTTCAAGTGATTTTGAACCAATTTTCCTCAAATCACTCATAATGTAAAAAATAGTGCATTTAAATGATAATTTGATTATACAGTATTATATTATTTCTACTATTCATAAAAAATTCCACTATTTTAGAAAAATACCAAATATTCACCCTAACCCTTTCATGAAGTTTTGACTAAAAAAATAAACACCATTTAATAAATTTATTTTCTAAATATTATTAATTGAATTTTTAAATAAAATCATTTTTTATTCAAAAAAACATGTTTAAAACTATAACTCATTTTATAACATGATGATAAATTAATCAAGGTCACATAAAAATATCATATAACCATCAAAAAATGAAGTAAAAATTTAGGAATACATTATATGAAAATAAATTTCATTTTATATTATTAAAATAACCATAAAATTGTACATTAAATATTTATGTCATATAAAAATACCAATACTCATATTGTGATCATTTTTTAGTTTTATGATGTTTAATTTGTATTTATACATTCATGGGTGATGTTTATATATTTTTAAAAATTTACTATTCGTTAATAATCATAAGGGTATGCTATTATTCATAATTTTATGTTACTATTCACCAAAAAAATATGTTTGTCTTATCAAACTCTAAATATGATACTGAACATAACCATGTATGTCTGTTTTTTGAAATCAAAATCAAAGAGGTGGAAAAGTTATGTTTACATGGCTAGGATATAACAAATTCATGTTTCTTAGAGACTCTATGTTTCATGAATTCTATATTAAATATACTTTCAAATTATTAGGTTGTTACATTTTCCCCTCCTTACAGAAATTTCATCCTCAAAATTCGAAATTAAACATTGAAATTTAATGGTAGATACTTGAAAATTCCATAATGGAAAACCCACATCATGAATTTGGTTAAAATATACTATTAATAATAAGAATTATAAATACATCAGTTACTATAAAAAAACATTTTAATTGGAGATCATGTTGAAGTATGAATAGCAAAACCATCATTTATTGAAATTAATCTCTAAAACCCCATACAATGAACAATGTAAACCACTTTGTAAATGATTATAATTACAAAATATAACTATTCAAAGCATTATAATGAAGGTCTCTAAATTTCCGTGATGAACATATCATTAACCCTTAATCAATAGGAAGCATCTCTAAAATTTACATTCCAGACATGTGTTTAACATCATCATGTATCCTCTTAAAATATGTTAATAATTTGAATTACTGTAAAACCCATATTCGAAACATGTATTCTTCAGCATTAATTAAGTTAGAGACATTTTATTAGTTATATTCCTTAAATACAAAAGTGTTGTAAACTCCATTGATGATAGCATAGAACACTTCATGACATGTTAATAATCAGTTCCAAGCTATTCAGTATTTATCTGAATCAATAATTTCATCTTCATTATCTCAACATCCGATATACATTAAGGGTTGTATTTCCCTCAATCATATTTTTTTCTAAAAAATTTATCATTATACCAAATCTCTTTTCCTTTATATCTTTCATCATACGACCTCAAATCCTTAATGAAATAGTACCACAGTACAATCCTTATCTATCTCATAATTATTATAAAATGAATATCATAACATAGTTCTTGAAATCAAAAAGATAAATACCTTATTTATTCTACTTCAACTATAGTAACATCATAATTTTTACCTTGATAGCCTTTTCATTTTTAGATCTATATTTCCATGACACTTGGGGCATTCATTTGGGCTATTCCACGTATACTTATAGTTAAAGTGTTGAATATAGGAAGATTATATCCTTGTCTTTCAATTATGAGCATAGTGGCCTTTTCGAAACACATTACGAGTAATCATTTTCATCCTAAAAATATTCCCAGGATATTCCTTCCTAAATTATCACATGTGGGTAAATAGACATTAGCTTCTTCCTATTATCCATGTCTTCTCTTCCATCCTCTTCATTATTTTCTTCCCTTGAAATCTATAGTACATAGAGAAGTCTTTAATTACTTTTTTAACACTTGATATTTTTTCCTCACAAGATGAGGATACTTGGGAGACAATATTCCTTTGTAATGATAGATTAAGTCCACTAGATATATGATCATTCATACACCTTTCATCAAGTTCATTGGTTAAGTTATCATTCCTTCTTCTAGGCACAATTTCAATTCAATTCCATATTATATAGTAGTACATATAATAAGGAAATCTCTACAAATATTAACATTGTATAACACATATCATAAATTTATGAATCATAAATCCTATAATAATATACATTGGTTAATTTGGGGATATAAATTATATATAATTCTTTCAATAAACTTATGAATTTATAGAATAATATCACATCGGAGAACTAAAACAATAGTGTATAAAGGCTCATTTTTCATCCACTAGTTCCCATTTGGGTCTAGCTCGAAGTATTTTTTTGGGTTTTACCCCAAGATACATCTATTCCAGAGCCACCTCTACTTTTTCGTTCTAGATAGGAATATAATTCCATGATGAACCCCATAATATATTGCTTACAAAAATTCTAGGATGTCACTATATTCTTATCCCCAAATTCTATCTTAGGGTTTTGTTCAATAATCTAATTTTTCTATATCTAGTTTCCATGTTTTCTACTAAAAATCATTTGATACCAACTGTAACACCCCAGATCAATATGCATGAACCCATTTCATTATTTTAACACATTATCATGATTATAAGGAATCAAATCACAAAGGACCGAGTAGTTTAGATGTTTTTGAAAAATAGACACATTCATAAGTTCAACATTACAATTTGAATATAAATACAAAATATATGATTTATTGGGAACATGCACCACTCTAATATTATACTTATGGGATAATCATAAAAAACCTCTTCATATCTAGAGAAAATGATACAAAAGAAAGTGATGATCTAAAATGCTAAGCAAGGGTATGAAATACAGTGGAAGATATCATAATCACAAACAACATGAAAAGTGAATAATTCAAAAAACACGCCTCAACAAATGATAAAATCGACCACATTATGGAAAGAATATTAGGTGAGTAAATAACTACATAATAAAACATAACCATTAGAATAATAGTAGTCTAATAACAACATGAACATTGAATTACTAGCTTCATAATGAGGAAAACACATATAAAGGACACTATAAAATATACCGTCAATTCCTTTGACAAGATGTCTAAAAATGATTAAGGCCTCAGCCAAAACTAAAAATATTCGTTTTGTCAAGGCCTTGTCCCAAGACCATAGTTTGTCTCATTAGATCTACTGATGCACTGAGGGGTATAAAAAGACCCACCCGACACTAATTATGTCCAATGAATTCCTCTTATGAACTGGGATAAAAATAAAAAATATTAACACTAACATATTAAGCATATATATCTTTCCCTCAACATTAAGCATAAACATTAACCATTCAGAGTAAATTGGTGAATGGTTTTAAGATAGCACATCCAAAGACAAAATGATAAGAATCCATTCAATTAAGTATGGTAGATGATATCATAGGAGATAATGGTAAATTAATTATAATATTCAATATGGGATGTTGTCTTAGATTATGAGACTTTTAAATTTGACCATTGAAATTTGCCTAAGGAAATAATCCTTAATCATTACAATGTGTCACATACCACATTGAAATATTCAAATTGTAATCCCATAGAATGTCATGAGAGTAATGAAACTCTTGATATGATATACCAGAGGTCATTACACACACCACATTCATGTAATAATTGGTGAACAAGGAATATACATCATTAAAGTTAACAAGGGATGAGAAAAATATCTTTTACATTTGAATTAGTGTTATTTTGAAAAAGTCTTTCTATTTTCCATGAAATCATATTATAAACATGTATATCACACAAAATAAAAGTTAAGTAAATTTGAATAATATTTGAGGCCTAAATGACATTTTTCTGAAGTGAATTAATGTCAAAATAGATCTTAATAATATTTAGAAAAAAAAATTTAGAGCATTTTAAGAAAAATATTAAAAATAATTTTAAATTGGAACTGAATGTTTGTTTTCCATAAACTAGAAATTAAACAAGATAATCATTCATTATAAATTTATTCATTATATAAAAATAATGGTTATTAAAAATATATCCTAGAGTGCACTTTATATTTTTTACGAATTCGTGACGTTCCCTTGAATTGAGTTTGTTTATCGGGATGACAATATGAATGATTTTTTAAACATGTAAATACAAAAAAAATAATGAATTATTATGATTAGTATATACATATATCTATATAATTCACACAAAATTTATGAGATGTAAATAATAATAAATAATAATTTTATTTTGGTGAATATAGAATTATAGCACCCCAAATGAAAATGGAGGTTCAGGTAGAAAATACATACAACATTGTAATCAATCAATTTGAAGGCCACAAAATTGATAATATTAAAATTTAGATTTATTACCATGAAAATATATAGATTCATGATATGATACATAAATTTGAAGTTTACATACACAATTAACATGTAAAATTACTGAATAAGGAATGTCTCACAAAAATGGAAGTGAGATGAGGAAACCATTACCTTAAGTATGAATTTGTTCTGATCGTGAACATAAGGTCCTAGAATATAAAATTAGACTTTATGATAACATAATTAAAAAATTATTTGAAATTTCTTTTGTTTATCATAATTTTATAATGTTCATTATGTCCTTATTAATAAGTTATAATCTTGAATTTTGTCATTCCTTATTGTTCGTATCCATGGTTTTCATGATCAGTATATTTGTATATGAGTGTGGATGTTCATGTGGAAGGGATTTAAATGTCCAGAAATGAAATTAAATATTATTAATCAACATAAAAATATGTTAATAGTAATTTATGTCATCGTTTTATATATAATCAAGATGAATCATTAGCTGAAATATTAATGACATTCACTTAGATTATTTTAGCGGTATTTTGATTATTAAGAACTTGTTTAGTCATATGATTCAATAATATATATGTATACTAGTTATTGAATATAATATATGTTATAATACTTATATTATATTCTTTTTCAACCATAAAAATTGTGTCATGACCAGTAATGAAGGAGAAATTGAAGAACCATACTTCGTCATCCACGAATGTTGTAAATAGGATCCTCGCGAACGTTAATTTCTCTTATAAAATAAAAGATAGTGAGTAAGAATAATGATTAATTTTATTCTATTAAAATGATATAATAACAGTATATTTATGAAACTATATTTATTATGGTCATTTGGATCTATTAGTTGAGAATATGATAAAATAGAAAGGAACTGAAATGAAAATCAAATAAATAAAATGTTAATTTGTCTCTCAAATTGACATCCTTGAAAATCACTTATAGGGAAAGGGTTTCTGTCTTTTGGAAATAAAATGAGCTTCATGGACGTGGGGAGTGACTATAAAAGACTATTTTTTTAAAAAATTGAGTTTATTCATGGTATAGAAGAGTGAGAAGAAGCGGGAGTGGGGGGGGGGGTTATAGTGGATGATAAGAGTAAAATTTGATGATTTTATGCATTATTTTATTAATTCCTTCAACACAACAAATAGTGTTGTTTCTTGTGACCAAAAAATATTAATAATTTAATTTGGGTTTGAACCAAGTGTCCTTACATCACTCATATTGTTATAAATAGTTTATTTAACGGATAATTTATATATACGGTATTTTACTGTATTTCAGTATTCATCAAAAAATTCATGATTTTAAAAAAATAAAAAAAATCAACTCCAACCATCTCACGATGTGTAAAATAAAATAATTATCTCCAATTTTTAAAAATAATTTACTGAACATGATTAATTTATTTTTTAAATATAATCATAATTTATTCCAAAAAACACCATTAAAACTATAACTCATTTTATAACACATTGATAAATTTACCAAGGTCCCATAAAATTATATTAAAACCATATGACATTAAATTAACAATTTATTAATACATTTTATGAAAATATTTTTCAATTTTAAATTATTAAACTAATCATAAAATTTTAATTTAAATATTTATGTCATACCAAAATTCCAATATTTATGTTATTATTAATTTTCCACTTTTAAGGTATCTAATATATATTTATACATTCATGGATGAAGTTTCTATTTTTTTACAATTTAATATTAATAAGTATTCCTATGAGTATGTTACTATTCATTATGGTATGTTATTATTCACCAAAAAAATTTGTTTGTCTTAACAAACACTAAATATCCTACCGATCAAAACTATGAATGTCGGTTTATTTGTACTTTGAATCACAAAGGTGGAAAACATATGTTTAATTTTCTAGCTTATAACAAAGTTTATTTTTGAGAGTCTGTGTTTCAGGCATTCTATATTTAATCTATCTGTAAATTTTTTGGTTGTTACATGAAATGTGTTCCAGGAACTATTCCTGAAAAATGTCATTTATCGGTCGTGAAATGATCATGATGTGAATGTGTATATTTCATGGGTGTCAATGATGGTAGTGAAGGCACTGGCCTGAAGGGTTGGGACCACAACCAAGCAGTGAATCGATGTAGGGGAGTGGGGGTGCCTCCCCTATAGTATATATGAATTATTTTGGCTAAGTCCCCAATAAGGTTCCCATGATACCAATGGGAATACCCTTACGCGCCACCATGATGGAGCAGATTGAAGTAATTATTTTGGATATTTCCCCAAAGTGTCCTCCTAGTCTATGAAAACCACCGTCAGTAAAAAAGGTACTTATTCACCATAATTATAGAACACAACCAACTTGTGCGCCAAATATTATTTCTCCCAGGGTCCTATTTCTTCATATAAATAGACCCTAAAGGGTTTCATCTATATAGAAGAATTTCACTGAATCCTAATTACTACTCTTTTCACCCTATTTCTTCTCTAAAGATTTCTAAAAACCATCATGGTAGTTCTATAACACCATGAGAGGTGGAATTGAAGGAGCATCATTTAAATTAATTCCCTTTAGTGTTTGAAATCCACAACATTTGCATGCATGATTCCAAACCTCTATGAATCAGAAACACTTGATAGATATTTATTCCTCTCAAAATAACATGAGCGCCCCACTTCTAGGAATACCTATGAATACTCTTGAAGTCTTATGTCAAGTCTCAGCCACGTGTCCACATCCAGGTTGTTCCTCACTCATGTTAACATAAGGTCTCCCTATCCTGTATGTGCATCCATACTTACACGCAAATAATTATAGGGGTGCCATTATTTTATTCACCTACTCTCTTTAGTCTAAAAGCCATCAATCCTTATACAAAGCCATTCATGGATAGTTTTCTTATTCATTTTCTCTGTTATCTGAAATGGATTATTTTGAAACCTCCATAAAAAACTCTTAACTTATCAAACCTTTGGTAATGTCACAATAGTGTGTCTGCTATTTTGTTTTCCAAAGTCATAGGTTTCCAAGATTTGTTTCATAATGGGGTTAGGATTCATGGAGTATCTATGGATTTGTATATCCAAAGTCACATGGACCTTTCTCGCAAGAACAACCTTTGGAAGTTCCCGGTTTGGCGGATTATGGTTTTATGTTCTGACCTCCCCTTTTACATCTCTAAAACCTATAACCTCATGTGTGTGTTAGGGAAGCTACGATTCCAACTTGATATTCCATTCAAGACAAAGAGAATTGTACATCCCCTACTAGTAGTAATTCTAGTATTTCCATTCTGGTGTAAGACCCAAACCTTTCAAGTACTATGTTACAACATTTCTCCACTCTAATACATTCACCTGCACTCCTTCCTTACATTGGACCCTTGTCTAATTTAATGTGAATATATGAAGGCTCGTCCCCTCTCCCTCTTCCCTAGTCGCCTCGACATCATCCACCACTGCTGGTGTATGTGCATCCTCTTCCACTAGTGGGGGAGGAAATGTGTGGGTGCATTTGTTGAATATTTCACATCCCCTTTTTTCTGATATAGAGAATGAATCAGGTGGGATTACTGATTTGGGATGATGATAACATTTTCACAAACATAGATGGTGAATGAACTATGAGAAATATCATTCCCACTATAATTGGGATACATATGAATCATTCTTCGGGCCCCATCTCATTGGATATCCTCTTCAAGTATCCAATCATAATTCGCATAATTCAGGCATCCTCCCAAGGTGAAACCCCGAAATTAAGACCATAAATCACTAAGGAATCATTTTCAAGAAGTAACACCAATCATATTAATCTCAAAAAACTATACTCTCTTGTGATACTAATAAAACTATGTGGGATTTTATTCCCTTCCAAATAAGATATGTAGAAATCCTATCTATGGTTCAATGCAAACCTTTCAAAACAACCATGTTCTTTCTTGGGCCATTTTCTCAAAAAAAATCTAATGTTACATGGAATCCCATATTATTTGCATGTTTTTTTAGATTACTAGGTACCTGTCTAACACATAACCTTGACTGAGCACCTTTCTCTTATATGTCCTTACCATGTGGCATTAAACTGTACGGTTAGGTCATTATCAATTGAACTTAAAATGTATGATGTGTCCCACTAAGCGGCCCTCAACTACGGGGGTTCTGATTCCTTTAACATGGATACATAGGTAGCCAATTTTTTGGATATGATCCCAATATCAATCAACCATTTCATCTCCATAGATGACAATAAATTCCATGCACCCCACTAAGTGTCTTAAAAACCAATATCATCATAACAATTATTTAATGGATCTCTAAATAGTATATGAGAGGATACCGTAGATCGATAACCTCAAATACATACGGATGTATCCATTAATGAAGAACCTTGAATATATATGGATGATTCTAAATTTCACACATGCTAATAATTGATTGAAAATTACAAGGTAATCTTATGTTATACTTGGTGAATTAATAAGGATTCATAAAAATATCTCAAATTGATAAATAGGGTCCCAGAGTAGATAATTATTCCCCCAAAACGGGTGTGATGAGTCTGATCTCCCATCCTCTTGACCAATTAATGTTCTTATGTATCATAATATCAAACACAACAAACTCCTAACACTGGAATGTAGGACCCTTTTGAATAAATAACTGTTGGATGTTTCATATTCGATGAATAAATCTGATGGAAACTGCCTGGAAGCAGTGATTCTTAAAATACTACACATGATTCAAGGAACTATGAAATATGTGGTTATAGTTTTTATTTCTTATGGTGTATTATTTATGCACGTAAAAATGAAATATGTTTAATTTTTTCCATTGGAAATTGGAAAATAATAAAATTTATTACATAAAAACAAAAATTTATAATTAGTTATATGAAACTAATTTTATTATGTTCTAATTGGTAATATTGGTTTAGTGTAGAATGATATGTAAAAAAATATATTATATATTAATTAATAGTTATGTCTATAATTTTATATTTCTCTTGAAATATACCTTAGACATGGAGGGCTTAAGGATTTACCTAGATAAAAGGGAAGAAAATGGTTCATGTGGGGTTTGGGGGGAGTTAAAATTTCATAACATCCAGAGGAAATAAAAATTTCATTAACCCTGATGTGGTGGTAGATATCTTGTATTATTTTTTAGGGGAGTGTTATATTATTAATAATATAATATTTAACATCACCACTTAAGTGTAAAAATTAAACAATATTAGAAAATAATGGGGTGGATGAATATTTTTGTTTAATTTAAGGTATATAATCCTCCTAAAAAATTAGGGAAAAATATATTGTGTTTTTACGAAAATCACATTACTTTTAAATTTTACACAAATTTATTTTTTCCATTGTAACTCATTCCTAACTCAGGAATTCAGTTTTTATAACTAAATTAAATTATGGAGTTATTAAAAAAATGAATTGTATCATTATGAAAATATATCACGACGTACAATCACATGAGAGATACATTAACTTATGAGTTGACTGGAAAGAGGGTGTATAATAATTCACTAATAATAATAGAAATATTTAATAATATTTAAAGTACTGAAGTTATTATTTATTGATGAATATCATGTATCTATAAGAGTTAATGAAGAGTAGAAATGTAAATCGATCTGATAGGGTGATTAACTCATCATCAAAATAGATCATATAGATATACTCTAAAGGATTTTAGATTGGTCTTTTAAAAATAATAGAATATCCAAAATGATTCAACCGAAGTGGAGAATAGAATTGTGAAAAGGATGGTTGACCAAGAATGTTCAATGTGTTGTAATTAAGCGACAAATGAGGATTCATTTCTTAGTTTAGGTGAGGGTCACATTGGAATTTCTTTTAAAAAATAAAATTTAATAATATCATTTAGGAGAAACATAATTTATAAAGGTCATTAAATCAATCATCAAGTAGTATATGAATGAAATATCATAAAAAATAAATTTTTATAGTTTTTTTATGTGTTATATTAAACATTAATATTTTATTTATCCCATTATGTAACATATTTTAATAGTAAACATAGTAACATATTTTTCACTTCAAAAAGGTTGAAATTTTATATTTATGGTGACGATTGAATAATAAATAGATAATGGATAATATTTTAGACCACATAATATTTGCTTAATCCTTAATGGATATTTATGTGACATCAATAATTTAATAAAATAAAATAAAAAATCATTATTGAAAATTTTTACACTATTCATTACTTTGACATTAATAAAATTAATAGAAACCAAAAAAATTGGACCAAATTATTTTGAAACATCACTAACATCTCTTGTTATTTTATAAAAATAATTGATTATAAAGACCCATAAATTTTATGAAATATTGTTTTTCTAAATTCTTTTGAATTTTACTAGTCTGCAGCTTCGGACGACATCTGATTCCAAGGCCCGGTGTTCCCAGAATCAGGTTTTGATGTTTTTTTGGGTACTTTCAGGAAACATACGTGCGGTTTTTTCTATATTTTGAACTGGTGCTCGAAATCAAAATATGAGGGCACCGATGAACTCACACCACCGTTATTCACCTAAGGGCACCTTTACTGGAGTTGCGTTTTGTTGTATGTGGTAGTTAAAATTGGCGGATTCATTAAGAATTAAATAAAATTGTTGTGTTACAATTTTATTTAAGTGGAAGTTTTTTCCTCCAAATGGATGTTGGAGGTGGGGTCCACACCCCACCCAACTTCCCATTGGAGGATTTAACTAAGGGTGGTGGGGCCCACATGAGCCCCTAACTTATCACCTCCCCTCAACTCCCTTGATACCACCCATTTAACACCCCTTATATTTATTTTGACAACACCCCCTCATTTAATTGGTTGGTGCCTCTCCACATTCCACCCTCTTCATTAATGTGCCAACCTTATGAATTTACTTAAGTGAGCACCCATAATTAATATATTATTTTTAATTAATTTGAAATGGCAGGGAATGTCTATTAAAAATTGTGGTAAGACTTAATATAATTTTGGCTTGGAAAATATTGTGGTGGGAATCTTTGGATAATTAAAAGAGAGATTTAACCTTCCATGACGAACGAAAAAACTTGATGGTGTACCTAGCTGTTAGTCTCTTTCAAGGAGCATGTGAGAGGTGGGGGATTTCGATGCTCCAGTTTTATGATGAGGTGACTCTCACCGAGGTAGACTTCGAAGGTCTTTTCATGTCAAAGTTTATACTAGTGACCCTACAACCTGTGTGGGCTCAGGGGCTACTGCTCTATCCACAGGGATTTCCGACCATAGCAGAGTCTTTTACAACCGGATGTAGAAAGATGACACAAAAGACCAAGTGGACTAGGCCAACAGGTGGGCGACCCCAGGATACATGTATGGTTGTGCGGGGAGCATGAATTAGAGCCAGCCATATGCAGAGTAGATAGTGTTATACATGCGGAGAGTAGGGTCACATGGATCAAGTCTGCCTGAGCTGTCCTGTAGATGAGCAGTAGGTTGTAGAGGGACATACCAGGAAGAGGCATAGGTTCAACCATCGAGGTTCGCCGGGAGCAGGCGGATGTGGCAGATGAGCAGGTCGAGCAGCAAGTGGACAGGAGCAGAACTAGATCTAGACTTGGAGGCCTTTTTTATGATGCTTCTAGCTTCCTTGATGTCTTTTTTGTGGATTCTTTGTGTCTTTTTACTTTAAGATGTAGTAATAAATGACACTTGTTCTTGTGACATTGGCTTCCATTTTGTTATTTTATGTGGTTGATACTTAGAGGTTCTAGTTAAAACTGTTGACTTGACCCTCACTTTCAAGATACCAACTGGAGGAGACCCAATGACCACACACTGCTTCCGAAAGTGAGACTCAACCCTTTGTGGCGAGAGTAATAGTTGGATCTCTTGGTAGTAGCGTTGAGGACTTCGACGTCATCCATGGAATTTAATAGTACCATCCATGCCAGGATTGACTGTATTAGGAAAAGAACGTGGTTCATCAAAGGGATGAGACCAGATTTCACTTTTCAGCAAAGGAGGAATCTTAGAAGCTCTTGTAGGACTTAAGCGAAAAAGGGTGTAGTCGAGTTCTTTACAAATGCATAGTCACAACCATAGTTCGTTGAGCAAACGGTTTACGATTTACTATAATCTCAAAAGTCTCTGGTGTGTCTTCTCGGAGAAGGACCTGGACCTGAGATGGTAATGTTGGATCGAGTTCCTCTAAAAATATGACATAGACATAGTCTATAATCCTGGGAAGAGGAACGTATTAGCCGATGCTCGCAGCAGGAGATCGGGCATTCAGCTTCAAGGAGAGGCGATAAAGCAGCTGGCTGCATTGCATATATCCTTTGTGGATAGAGATGGAGCAGCCTTTATTCAGTCTCTGACAGTCACTCCTCCACTTCATCAGCGAGTTAGAGAGGAACAACATCGGGATGTTGAATGCGAGATGCGACATGCATAGATATCCTCAGGGATGGCACCTGATAGATTTTCTGAAGGAGGGGAGCATGTCATCCTCTTCAGGGGATGTACCATGGTACCATTTGCACTATAGGAGGAGGTATTGAGGGAGTTCCACACTTCCCCTCTAACGGTACATCCAGGAGTGGCGAAGATGTATCTGGTCCTCAGACGATAGCACTGGTGGCCGGGTACGAATAAGGTAGTAGAAGAGTTCATTTCACGATGCCTCATTTGTCAGAAAGTGAAGGTGGAGCATCAATTACTAGCAAGCTTGGTACAGATCATAGAGGTCCTAGAGTAGAAGTGGGATGAGATATATATGGATTTCATGACGGGGCTTCCACGTACACCCAGAGGACATGAATCTATTTGGGTGATCATAGACTGACTCACCTAGTCGGCCCACTTCCTACCGATCATAGAGAAAGGCTTAGTAGAGTTCTTGGGACACTTCTATGTTCAGAAGATTGTACGGATTCATGGTGTGCCATCATCTATCGTTTGTGATCGAGATTCTCGATTCACTTCCCGACTATGGAAGGGGTTATAGAAGGATTTTGGGATGTAGCTTTTCTTGAGCACTACCTTCCAACCTTAGTCGGATGTCCAGACTAAGAGGACCATTCAGACTCTCGAGGACATGCTCCGTGCATGTGTCCTCAACATTGGTCGCAGCTAGGAGGATCATCTACCCTTGGTGGACTTTGCGTACAATAAAAGATACCACTCCACCATCGGCAAGGCACCTTATGAGGCATTGTATGACTGACCTTGCAGATCACCTCAAAGATGGACTGGCCCAGGAGAGTCAGCACTTGTAGGACCAGAGATGGTTCAGGCTATAACGGAGAAGGTGCAGATGACCCAAGAGGGGATGAAGACTACATAGAGCAGACAGAAGTCCTATGCAGATAGGAGACAGAGACCACTGGAGTTCGAGGATGGTGACCATGTCTTCTTACGAATTTCACCTCAATGGGATCTACGATGATTTGGATGGGGAGGCATGTTATCTCCGCGCTTCATCGGAGCTTTACATATCCTCAGAAGAGTAGGCGAGGTGGCTTATTGCCTGGCCCTTCCACCGCAGTTGCACTGGGTGTGTGACGTCTTCCACGTATCTCAGCTGAGGAGATATGTGCATAACCCTTCCCACATCATCGACCACGGGGAGCTGGACATCAATGAAGGGGTGACATTCATGTTGGTTTTGATGGAGATCGAGGATCGAAAGGAGCAGGTCCTGCGTGGATGGTCGAATCCTCTGGTGCACATTCACTGGCAGGACGGGAACCTCCAGGAGAGAACATGGGGGCAGGAGGTTCAGATGCGTTCTCAGTATCCCCATTTGTTTCCCTAGTGTGTGTTGTAGCATTATGGGGATGTAAAGCCCTTATGTGGGGGTAATGTAAATACCTGGAAATTTCAAAGAATTTTTTTTCAAAATTATTTGTATTTTACGAGTCTGAAACTTCTGATGGCACATGGTTCAAAGACCCGGTGTGCCCAGAATCATGTTTTGATATTTTTTTCGGGTACGTTTAGTATTCGTACATGTGGTTTTTTCGTTCTTTTGAACCGGTGCACGAAATCGAAATAGGAGGGCACCGATGAACTTGCAGTGCTGGTATTCACATAAGGCAACCTTTACCGTAATTTCATTTTGTCGTATGTGGTAGTTAAAATTTTGGGATTCATTAAGAATTAAATAAAATTTTTGTGTTAAAATTTTATTTAAATGGAAGTTATTTCCTCCAAAAAAATGATGGAGGTGGGGCCCACACCCCACCTAACTTTCCGTAGGAGGATATAACTAAGGGTGGTGGAGCCCACATGAGCCCCTAACTTATCCCCTCCCCTAAACTCCCTTGAAACCCCCCCCATTTAACTCCCATTATATTTATTTTGACAACTCCTCCTCATTTAATTGGGTGGAGCCTCTCCACATTCCACAATCTCCATTAATGTTCCAACCTTATCAATTTAAATAATTGAGCACCCTTAATTAATTTATTCTTTTGAATTAATTTGAAATGGCATGGCATATCTATTAAAAATTGGGGGAATCCTTAATATAATTTTTTTCTTTGCAAATATTGTGGTGGGAATCATTGGAGAATTAAAGGAGAGATTTACCCTTACACGAATAATGACAACTTCTTCGACGAAGAACACTGATTCCACTGAAGAAAAACGACGTGACTTCCATCTTATTTCTCCACGTCAAGAGTGGAGATGCCACTTCCTCTTCGAACACACACCGACGTCCATCAAAATGATGTCCGTTATCAACGACACAAACTTCCACGATGCCTGACCACCGCGATGATCGACTTCTGTGGCTCTTCGACGATTGAACATCAATTACGAGGTAGGGGGTTTGAAATAATTCTAAGTGAATATTTTTGTACCCTATTCTTCGTTGACTTTCTGGATTGTCATCGGACTTATGATATCGCCTAACGTGGAGGGAGCGGGCAGAACAAACACAGCCTGACAACCCTCCGTTGGTTCATGAATATTTTATTTTGACGGTGGAAAACGGAGGCGGCAACAACTGAAGTAAGTGCCTACTACACACGGAAGAACCTCGCGACACAACAGTGAGCCGCTCGGTAGAGGAAGAACTCGTCGGCCTTTGCTAGCTGTGATAAAGAGACTGCGATGCTACCAAGGGCGCCGCACGGTGGAGGACTGCGGCCCGCATTGCGCGGGCTTCTTCGGTGGCGAACCGGCTGGCCGGCTGCTCGCTGGCTTGAAGGATCTGTGACCCGCCCATGCGAGCCGCAAACGCCAGTAAGGTCGGCCAGCTTTGGCCAGCTGGACATGCGGGCGACACCGCTCAGCGCCGCCGGTTCAGGAAACTGGGGGGGGTGTGGGCGCCCCCTGCATAGCTCGGCCACCCAGGCCAAGCTGCTCAGCCAACAGGGATGAGCAGCGGCCAGCCAGGCCGGGCCACGCCAGCCACGGGCCGATCTGTGCCAGCCGGGCCGAGCTGCGGCCAACTAGGGTGGGCCGCACCTTCCAGGCCAGTTGGGCACGACCCGTTCCTATATAAACATGAATTACATTGTGACCGTGGGACCGATTGACACACCATCTGTGGAACTGGGATCCTTGAGATGAGGCGGTCCTTTTGTGATGCTCTATGTGAGTTTTGGACGACTTTGGAAAATGGATGGGATTGGAACGTACATATTTCCAACTGGGCCCCTGGAACAAAAAAGTGAATAACTCTCAGAAAGGGTGTCTAATTGACGCACCGTCTGTCGCATTGGGTTCCTTTTGACGTGATTGAACATTGGGATAGATCAACTCTAGCATCGTGATAATTGATGTATCGACACCTTGGCTCGAGGAGTGGACCCTCTCGAAATCGAGCATGCTTTGTGTGAGATCCCCTAGAGCTGGCTGGGACATCGATGACAACTGTACTGGAATCCTCCGTGGGTTCGACAGCAAAGACAACTATCCTGGAATCCTCCATGGGTTCGGCAGCAATGAAAAGTGTACTATAATCTTCCATGGGATCGACAACAATGAAAATTGTACTAGAATCCTCCATGGGTTCGACAGTAGCGAGACTAGACTGAATCCTTAGTGGGTTCGACAGCAGCGAGACTGGACTGAATCCTCTGTGGGTTCGACACAACCGAGACTGGACTGAATCCTCCCTGGGTTCGACAGCAATGAGACTAGACTGAATCCTCCGTGGGTTCGACAACAATGAGATACTGCCATTTTTAAGTTTCTGTGAGTATTTTTCGTTCAGCAATGATAGATGATTTAGTGGCTACAACTAATCATCTCTTACTCTCATTATGTTTTGAAAACATGATGTGCGCTGATTCTTGACTTTCAATCATTATCAATGATATTATTAACTTCTTTCCTGTGTGGTCTGGGTTGGGTTGGGGCTCCAGAGTGGAGCTGAACTGAGATTGCTAACTTAGGTATATGTATGGGTATATACCTATGTAGGATTTGTTGATACTTTGTGGTTGTATCTTTCCTTTTGTGGTTTATCTTCGTGAATTCTGTTAGAAATTCAGGGGTCTCGGGGTCCCTACTGACTATCATATACTCATCCCTGCATGGGCTATGCCTGCACTACATTGTGTTGGATGCAGACAAAAGACATCACTAGTCGAGGTAGAGACTTGTAGAGCAGGATAGTACCCAGAGGTGGACCACTTAGCGAGATGTACACAGAGTAGACAGAGGGACCTGAGGTGCTGAGGAGGCCATATGTACCCACCCTTCAGGTTGGATTCCCGGAGGACGACTCAGTGGTTGCTGTTTTACTTTACAGTAGTTGTACTAGATTTTCAGTTGTACAGTACTTTTCAGTTGGGATTGTATACTGGCCCATTTACTTTTCAACACTTACTTTTGTATTCAGTATTACATAGTGTTTACTTCTATTGCGCACTCTATTGTGTTTTTTTAGATCTATAAAGGAAATGCCTTTAATTTTATCGGGACTTACGCCTTGGGTGCTAGTCTCCAGCCACTTGCCTATGGAAGGTGGGCTTGGGGTAGTCACGACACAGGCCCTGAGGACGGGTCATGACACAGATCAACTTAATTACCTCAAATTATAATAATTTTTATATTATTAATATATATTAATTTATTATTTGTATTAATTTAATAATAAAAATAACAACATTGTGTAAATATTGAATGCAATTATTTAAATCAATTTTTTTAATAAATTAAAATTACGAATATTACTACGTTGGGTATAAAATTAATATTATAATTCATTCATGACTAATGTTTTCCCTAATTTAAATGCATAATGTTTATTTAAAACTTAGAGACTCTTGTTTTTTCACTTCCTTTGGTTGAAATAATATAAGTCCATTTAAGGCTTATGTGTAAATTAACTAAATAAATTCATAATCATTGGTTTTATGGGTATAATTTCATTCATCAAATAAGAATTATGATAAAAAATTAAACCCTTATCACTTGTTTTTACTCTAAAATAATATGATTTCCCCTTTACTAAGAAGATAATGTTTACCAGTGTTATGGTAAATATTCATTATTAATAAATAGAGATAAATTTTGAAATTTCAACCTCATAATTCTAAATATGAAATTACCTTTATCTAAATAAATATTTATAAATTGAAGTAAATATTTTTTATTTAACTGTAAAAATGTGACCAAAATGATTTTTTTTGGAAATTAATATTTTAAACATAAAAATAGATTTACTCTAATCATAATCTCAAAAAATATTTTTGAACCAGTAAAATTATTTTACCTAGGAAATAATATATAATATTTCTTAAAATCATTAACATATAGAAATTAATTTAATATAAAAAAGTCATTGCATGATTAATTTTTTCACAAAAACATCACATTAATTTTAAAATAATAATTATTTTTAATTATAATAATTTGATAACTAATGAATTTATTTTAAAAAATTACAAACCATATATTTTTAATAATTTAGTTATTACTATTCATACTTTTCATTTTAATTGTTAGAAGATAATAGAAAGATAATATTATAATAATGTTACAAGGTTCATTTAAACACAATGCTTCTTGTAACTCAAGCTATTGAAAAAATAAAATTAATTGAATAAAAAATATTTCGAAAAAATCATGTACTTTAAAACACGAAGGCTTAGGAATGACTTCATATACTACATGGGCATATTACTAGGATCAATGATCTAATGACACAACTATGGGGTTTCTATACACTTTGGATTAGTAATAAATATAGCTGAGGAAATAATCAAAAATGAAAACAATTGAATATAATAATTAATATATGAAATGAAATAATAACAAATAACCTGAAAAGTTCCAAATAAACACCCATGAATAAACATGTTAGAAAAAATTATTGTAGATAGTATACAATAGTTAATATAATAATTAAAGAAAAACATAAAAATGGGATAAATAAATAAATTACTCTAACTTTAGAAGGTAGCCTGCATACAAGCTCCGTAACTACTCCCAAGTTCATATTTCTAGTCCTATATCATAATAAAAAAGAGCACATGATGTAGTCTGATTCTTAACATGAAATTATGATTTGTGTCTGTGTAAAAAATGGTGCCTTGAGTAGGGTTTGTGATAAACTATATAGGCCGCCACCAGCAGCTTTTAATAAAAACTATTTCATAAGTTTAAAATTAAGTAGTGTGTAGGTCTAATAAACAAATAATTGAGTAATAATTGTAATCAATTTAGGATTAGGTTCCTCAACGGACACCTCATTGACCATACCTTCTTCTTCATAATCTATAATGTATCTGAACATTTTCTATCTATTGAAAGTGGGTTCCAAAAAATGAAAATTTGGTGTACTATGATTAATAATACATTTATATAGTTTGTTATAAACACATGTGTTAATATTTTTATAATAGTGTTGATACTTCTATGTCCACTAAATTTATGGTAATGTCCTTAGATTATTAGACATGTCCAAGGGCTATAAATGATCCCATGATATAATTAGAACCTAACGATATATGGATATAAATATTAATGTAAATCCATATGGTCCTGTTACATGTTACTGACTGACATAGATTTTGTGGGACCATCTGTTGATGGGGGATCATAATAATTGAGACATCATGTCATGGATTTTTCATGTGAAGGTCTCCTGTCATTGAGATAGTGATGAAAAACCTGTGAATAGGAACACCACATGTTTCGTAGTCATTGGTTGTTCATATATACAGACATGTGTAACAGTCTTCGGACATGAGATCATTAGGAAGGAATTATATCTAATAGAGTATGATAATTCAAGGTGAAACCCATAACAGTAAAATCATAGTGAGGTAGTGTTTTTGGTGCATAATGGGTGGCTTGAATTTTAATGAATGATCAAGATATGGTTTATCACTTCTATGTTGAGGAAGTGATAACATGGTCCTGGTTGGGTTGGATGGTAGTGCCTTCATAAATACATGGCAACAATAGTCAAAGGAATGTATGTCCAGGGAGTCCATCCAATAATAAAATAAGAAAAGGATGGTACCACAAGTGTGCATCCTACATTATGAGATACTAATGACAAAAAAAATTATATTACATATTTGTATTCAATGGAAGGTAGTATTTTCTTTGACATTTAATTTTCTATTTAGGGGAATTTATGGGTTTCTAGACTCCACTCAAAGTCATTGATTATTATTCAATGCTATTGATATAATAGCCTAGAGGGTCAAAAACAATATTTTATTTTTGAATCTTCCATATTCAGTTGAAAATGAATTATAGGACTTTGTGGCCCCACTATGTGGTATGATTATTATCAAAGTTCTAATGATCCCAATATAATACATAAATATATTATTAGTCATGAAAATAATAGTTTGGATGAATTTATTTGTTTCAGTTATTTAAAAGTTATTACATAAATAAAATGAATAATATTTTGTGAAGTAATATTAATATAATATTATAGGTTCAATTTATATTGTCAAATGATGCAATTCAGGATAATGGCTAAATTTTTTTACGTAATATATTTAATATATATTATTGGTAAGTGATAAAATATAAATAAGATTTATGGAATACTATAGTTCTACATAAATAATTATTTACATTACTTATTTAGTGTATTTTTTTACACAGGGTCTAGGATCCCAAACATAGTATTGTGGATATCCTCTATATAAGTGGAGAGAAGATCTTTCCATGTGGTCTATTAATTCTTTTGGTATTGAGAGATTTTATCTCTTCATAATTCATAGGGATAGAATTTATAACTTGAACATGCGATCCATGTTTTTCTTTGCAGATCATAGACAGAGGATCATGGTTATCATCACTGCATCGAAGACGTTTTTAGAGCACTATGCTTTCACCCAATATCTGATGAAAGGTGCATGCACATATTCTATAGGAATTTGTTGCTGATATAAATGAATTTGATGTTAGATTTATTGAGGAATATACATGAAAACCTATGATTGTATTACATGAAACAAATCAAAAGAGGTATTTGTTAGTTTATTTTTGTGCTCTGATGAAACAATGTGTGATCCTCAGACATTATCGGAGATAGATCACCAGAGATGATGATGATTTGTGGCACTATTTATTGAAAATTTTAAATTCTTGGGAAACTAAAATTTACTAAATTACGTGATATCATCAATTGGAATTAGATTGAACACGTGATTTTTGATCCAAGGAAAATTAAATTACATTAAATTAATGTTGCGGGTGTTGAAACAGTTCTGATAAATTCTACAGTGCATCAATCTGATTTTGAATGATCAATTTATGAACATATGTAAAGAAAATATATTGATCACCATGGTTGTTATCCATTTTAATATTTTTATATTTTAATTTGTTTAAAAGGACACATTATATAAATATAAATATTTTATTTCTGTTCTTGTAGATGATAGAACCAAGCTACGTTTTTTTGGGAATCCAGTCACTAGAGCTCCTTTAGCGGGGACCTAATAATTGCAAATAATAAACTACAGTATAATTTTATATCATATTAGATTTCCCTCAATTGAAAAATGTTTGAGTCTCAAGTTCTTGTGATTGTGAGTTGGGAGGAGAAAAAGTCTCCTCCCCCAGGTCCATTTTACTTTTAGTCTATATACATAAAATTAAAGGAGGATTGATCTAGACCATGTCTGAGCACCTCTTTCTATCTAAAATTCACTACATTGTGGTATTACTCCTCTCCAACACCCTACTACATGGACCTCCATGGGGTCACCCCTCCATCTTAGTTGAACTGAGAATGAAACCCCAGATTGAGCCCTTTCTGCAACATTGTATTGGAAACATCACTTCAGATAAGGGTGCCAAATCGTTCGTTTCTCACCTAAACGGTCACTCGGGAACAACACCATCCCCCTCCCTCATGATTAGCCTGGGGAACCAAATCAGATATCCACCCCTATGTCCCAAGATACAGACATTGATGGAGTCCCCACCAACCTACATGCTTACCCAAACTCCTAGATTGGGAGCCCCATCACCACCATTACATGGATCTGGTTACCACAGACTTCCCCACATTCATCAGAGCCATTCCCCAATTTTTGATCTCTTATAAGTAATACCACTATCTATCACATGTTATGGCCAAGTCAGCATTACACATGGCCACCCGGAGTACTGGTTATTTTCCAGCCAGACCACTCCCTATTCCTACAGTCGCGGCTCACTGGATCAATGCACTTATAGAAGACATTCCACTATGCCCAGTCCCACCACAATATACATTCCATTCACAAGCCTCTTACATTCATTGTAACATCTACTCTGAGTTACACGTTACTTTTTAGACTCGAGTTTATGCCCTAATTGCCCAGGGATAGTCTTCCCAACTCTTAATGGGTCTCGGCAGGCCTTCTAGGGCCAGAATACCACTGCCCGGGGTTTGGTATCCCCAAATAGGAAAGCATGGCTATGACCCCATCTCCAAAAGGCCACGATGGGGATTTTTGGGCCAAGTTTAATTTAATAATCCCAATTAAATTGTTTCTATTAATTTCATTTTATATTTTAGGTGAAATAATTAAAATTAATTTATGTTATAAAATTATATAATCAAGAATTTTAATTTGATATAACTAGTAAATTAATATAATTTTTTAAATTTAATATTATGTTTTAAAATAATTTTTAAACTATAAATGATAAAAAAAATATTTGAATCCATTAAAATTCCTTTAATATGTTCCATTACCCTTGTACATGTTAATTTTATCATATTTTAATTTAATTTTGTGTTATTTTTATTTCCACTGGTCTTGAGCTAGTTAAAGTCATTTTGATATTTGGATTTAGTTATAAAATTACTGATTTATTGAATGAAATATTTTTAATAAGTTGGTAATTAATTAATTTTTCATTTATAATCGTACTTTATTCAAATATGTTTAATGACATATGATTCTAATTCTTCATGTTTACAACCCAACCCTATATGCCCTTGGCTATGAGCGAGTACATTTTATTTGGATGATGATGTTAAAAGATGCATAACCCACCATGTTGAGGTGGTAATCCAAATGAAAATTGAGTACACTACACAATGGGTGAGTTGGGAAATGATTAAGGAGTCGAATTAGCTATGGAAACTCTTAGTTCAAAAATATGTTATCCATTAACCATAATTATATTTTCATGACCACTATGATTGACTATTTTTTATTTGTTAATTGATTATTGTTTTATAAAATATCTTGATTATTATGTGATCACATAAAATAATAAATAATATAAATTTCATAACGATGTGACTAGGATTTTTCTATTGTATTTTCAATTATGAGTGTGATAATCTAGATTGAAAATAATAAAACAAGATTACATTCATCATGATATAACAAAAATACCTCAATGATATTTTAAGTTGTAATTTCATCCATTACTCAAATTTTAAAGGAACATGGTGTTCGGGATGCTCAACAGCTAAGGTTGATAGTTCTTATTACTATCATGGTAATCCCATGAGAGTATTAGGTTTCCATAAAAAATTATTTAGTCATGGGGTATCCATAGAATACATTCTATCACATTATCTGAAAGGAGTTTAGGGAATAAAATTACAATTCCAATTCTTGGATATTTACTCAATATTTCATGGATATAGATATTAATGTTGTTGGCCAGCCAAGAAACTTTGTTGAAACCCTCCATGTAATGGTATATACCTATCTTGAAGAATATTTGGAGAGGTTTAATTGATCCATTCAAAATGAATAGTTAAGATACATACTATTTTCGAATATAATAGTGATGGATATTGTGGTTTGATAATAACAGTGGAAAACATTAAAATGATATAATAATTAATTATTCATGATAGTAAAAAAAGTAAAATAAGTACAAATTGCTAAAATTTATTTTTTGTAGATTTAAATTGTCAATCACTAACACTACAAATACAATATCATTGCGATCAATTTCAAATAAAATTTCCTTACTGGACATAATACCCTTGATTGTTCCAGGCACTTGTGCATTGTACTACGCCATGAAAGGAATCATTATGTGCTAGAATCCTTGGTTGTAGACAAGCCTCCTTAGGGAGAAAGAACGAATGATAAAGAAAAATGGAAAAAGTATGCAGATGATGCAATCAGCATTTAGTGAATCATGTTTCCATCCTCTTTCAGTAAATTATAGAAAATTCATGAGGATAGGGATGCCTAAAAGATATTATCCCATCAAAAAGAATTATACCTTGAGAGAAAATGGCATTAAAGGAATGAAGTTTCTGGTTCCCTTTTTAGGTGAAGGATAGAAGAAGAAAATCATGTGAGACCTCATGTACACAATATGATTGAGTACATAGAATTAATTTAAGACGTTGTGTTCAAATTTAACCAATAACTAGAAAGAGATATAATCATTTCCTCTTTACGACCAAGATTGCTGAATTTTATTATCAATTATAACATGAATTACATGAAAATGTTTCTATAGGGTCTTTTTTCTTTAGTTCTCCAAGCTAGTATGGATGTGAAGAATACTTATTATATTGTATATATGGTAAAAAAATTAATGTAAAGAAATGATAATGGGTCTAAGGCCGTGTATATGTCGATTAAACCTATGAAACATCCTTCTATGAAGCCAACCATATAAAGGTAGGGAAATGAGAATTCATTTGTCTTATATTTATGTGGAATTAAATTCTACTAGATAATGAAATGGATATGTGGTAAGAAGAATCAAGGTGACACTTCTACATCGGCCATTTGTGTCCTTAAATCCAATTATTATTTATCATCATGTTGGGTATTGGGTACAACATGTGGCTCACACATATGTATTCATAAATAAGAAAAAAGTAGATTCAAGATTTTTTTAAGAGGTAAATTGGATCTTCAAGTTGAAAATGGTTCATGTTTAGAATACTTAGAAATGGTATACTATCTCTTAACTTTTACTAGTGGTTTCGTTTAACTATTAAATAATTTATATTATGTACCTCTTGAAACATGATACATAATCATAACATAATAGTTGACCAAAATAAAATTTTCATTCATGTTTGAAAATAATTGAAGTCTTTTTATAAGGATAATATGTGATATGGTATGAAGTACCTTATCAATGGATTATATATACTTGAACATAATAATACAGTAATGAAAATAAATGAAAAAACTAGTTAGAATGACTCATATAATACCAGACCATGGATGTTTAGGAAAAATAACTTAAAAGAGAAAAAATTACTAAAATTACATAAAGTGTGGTATTTAGAATTAGAATAGATAAAACCCATGGATGTTTGACATTATTTATTACAATGAAAATTGGTTGAAGAACCTTCATCTTTGAAGGGAGAAATATCTAATGTAATACTGAAATTAATACATTACCACGTATGTGGTTTATTTATAATAGTGTCAAGGGGTGGTTTTTTGGAAATTATTAATTTTACTGATGATTATATTAGGCATGGAAATTTCTACTCAATGTGGTATAAGATAGATTCCTCTCATATTTTTAAAGAATACCAATATGAAATAAAAACCCATCTTGGTAAGAATATTTAAGAACTCCTCTCATACTATGGTGGGGAATATTGTAAACAAGCCTTTATTAATCACATTAAGGACTATGCAGTAGTATACCAACTCACCCATCATTATACTCCATTTTTGAAGGGTGTTAGTGAATAGAGGAATACAACATTCATAGACATGGTCAGATAAGTGAAGAGATAGGAAACCACTCTATTATCCTTTTGATGATATTCCTTGGAGTCATTGACAAATACCCTTAACCAAGTAGTTATGGTATATAAAGAACCCCAGTATGTGACACTATTTTTTTGGGGATGTGATGCTTTTTTTAAGACTATACCTAGAGACAAATTGGCATCCAAGAGCAGTAGGTGAGTCGTTATAGGTTATCTTTAAGAAAATGATGAAAATTTCATATGTAAACCTTTAGATATAGATATAAATTTGGATAGATAATCCACATTTATATCATGGGAGAAAATTTAGAATATAATTAGTGGGATAATGATTTATTTAGATGAATTTATTGGTCTATATAAACAAGAGTTTAAATGGGAACAATCTCCATAACATACAGTGGGAGATGAGGATGTTCTTTAGTCCCGTGTACACTGTTGGTCAACTAGATGGGTTAGAGAACTAGAGAGTTATGGTTTCATTTGGTTATATAAGGTGACACATTTCACCTTGGTGATAATGAACCTCTAACTTACATAGAATAAGTAAAAGGGAAGGATACTGCTAAATTTAATGATTTCATTTATTATGATATTGTTTCTCTATACCAAAACCTTGTTTTGATTTTTTTAACCTATAATTTATGTAAAACCAATTTGGTGAAAATGGGTATTCAGGATAAAGTGGTACATTGATGATAAGTATTATAACAATAATGAAATATATATAGTAAAGGGTTTAAGAGAATGTAAAGGAATAGACTATGATGAAACCGTCTTACATGTAGAAATTCAGAAATACATTAGAATATTTCTTCTAATAGTATCCATTGATGATTATGTGATTTGGAAATTGATTTCCAAACTGCTTTACTAAATGTGGATTTTTTTGAAGATTTCAATACAACACACCCTAAAGGGATTGTTAGGGAAATGAATTCCAAAAATGTGTGCAAGATTTAGAGTTCCATTTATGGGGTGATGTAGAAATCAGGATCGTGGATGTTTCATTCGGATGAGGCTGTAAGAGAATTTGGTTTCATCAAAAATGTATGAGAACTTTGTGTCTATTATTAATTTAATGGGATTTATATCATTCTCCTTGTATTATATGGTGATGAAATTTTAATTATAGAAAATAAAGTTAAAGTATTATATTCAGTTAAGATATTGTTAAATTAATTCTTATTAATGAAATACTGAGGTGAATAAGCCTACGTTTTAGGGATCGTGATATATTGAGATAAATATCATAGACATATTAGGATAGGTTAATGTACACATGTTGACAAGGAACTGAAAATGTAGAATATGGAAGAATCCACGAAAGAGATATTTTCCAAGTCACATGTTGTCAGTCTCTCCATGAACATGTGTCCACAGACATATGAAGAGATTATAAAAATGATTAGAATCCCTTATCCCCCGATAGAAGGTTATATCAAGTATGACATGTTATATATTAGGCTTAATGTTTCCTTTCATTAAGAATAGTCGAATGATATCAGGATAATCTGAGAGAGTTGTATTGGGTAGAAATTAAAAAAATCCTAATGTTCCTGAGGTATAAAAATGAAATTTTCCTATTATATGAAGGAGATGTCAAATTAGTTGTGGGAGGATACACTGATTCATGTTTCTAAATAGTTCATGATGTTCTGAAATCATGGTTAGGAAAAATATTTTTCCTTAATGATCAGGTAGTGAGTTGAATAAGATTAAAGAAAAATCTGGTTGTCAATTATACAGTATAATTTCAGTAAAACTGGCTTCCAATATAGAAAATGAAGCATTTTGGATATGAATATATGTATCAGACATTGGTGGTGTTCCTAGAAGTTCATATTTAGTTTTAGATTATTTTGATAATACTTCTATAGTTCATCTTGTGAAGGATCTGATATCACACAAGAAGAAAAAAATATACTTCAAAAATTTCATATCATGAGGGATTTTACACATATATCTGAATTCGGGGTTAGAAGAGTAGTCCCAGGGAACAACATGACAGACCCCCTAGATAAAGTAATATCTCCGTAGTAGCATGATTATCATGTGATAGCTACTAGATTGAGACTTGTTAGTAGTTGTCCATAGTTCAAGTGGGAGTGTCAAAGGTGGGTACCCTAGACCCATCATATGATTTCCATTTATTACCACTACATGTATCCATTTTATTTATACATACATGTGTTAATCGTTCATCAATAGTGTTGATACTTTTGGATCTACTTTATTTTTGGTAATACCCTTATATTACGTGTTATATTAATAGGATATAGAATATCTTAGGCTATAATGAGAACCTATAGATATGAAGACAATAACAATATAGTAATTTCTTATAGTATAGGTACATTATGCTGACATGAAATATGTGATGTGAAACTATAAGGCCCTCAATACTCATAAGCATTGAGACATATTCTCAAGAATTTCACGCATGGTGATATCTAGTTGATGATATGATGAGGACATGCCCAACCATAAAAACACCACATGTTTCAAGTTCCATTGGTTGTTCCATTATGTGGACATGTGTAATAGTTTTATGACTTAAAATCAATATCAATGTATTTCTTTTAATAACATATGTTGATGTAACATGAAAAACATGACAATAAGGTTGTGGTGAGGAAGTTTATGTCAGGTGAATCATTGGTGTCATGACATTTATTGAATGATCAAGTTATGATTTGTCACTTCCATGTGGAGGAAGAGATATCTAGGTCCATGTTGATCAGGATGGTAGTGCCTTCATAAATCCAAGGCCATGATAGTCTAATGTAATATTATCTACTTATCTCAATAAAAAATAAGGCTTGAATATAAAAATTACACAACTTTTAATCCTACTTTATGAGATATTGATAAAAAATTGATTATATTACATAGTGTGCGTTTCTAGGTTGGTAGTCGTTTCTATGAATTATAATTTTCTATTATAGGGACATCATGGGTTTCTTGACTCCACTCTTAGCCTTTGAATATTATTCATTATTATATAGATAATTCCATAGAGGACCACACATGATAGTGCTTTCAAGAATCATCCCTATTTGGTTGAAAATGAATTATTGGAAATGGTGTGCCACACCATGGGGATTAGGTATTATCCATGTTTTATTGATCTCTAATGAATATATAAATTCATTATATTTCAATAAAAGAATAATTGGTAAGAATTTATTTTTTTAAGTGTATTTAGAAGAGATTAAGTAAATACAAGGAATAATATTATACAAATGTATATTAGTATACTTTTCCAGGTACGTTTTATATTTCTAGAAGATGTGAGTCGGGTTAATGGATCTATATTATCATATAATATATTAAATATTCATTTCCTGTATATGATAGAATAAAAATTATATTTATGGTGTTGTTTAATTCATTATAAATAACGATTTATATTACATATTTGCTGTATTTTTATTAGACTCGGGCCGAGAACCCAAACCAGGTATTGTAGATATCCACTATATAAGTCCGGATAATCTCATCCAATAAAAACTATTCATTAAATTGGAATTGAAGGCATATCTATCATCTTGATTCATAAAATTATAATCACTAAATTGAGAGACTGACAAAAGTTCTGCTCTACAAATTAAAGGCAGATTAACATTTTGATCATAATGGCATCCATATTCTCTTCAAAGCACCAATCTAGCACCAAGTATCTGATTAACGACACACATGTAGTTTTGAGAAGTGTGTGTGGATGATCTAGTATGACTGAATGTCAGATCCTTAGAGAAACATACTTGCCTACGTATGATGAGAGTGAACACCACGAATTAGAATGAAGTGATTATTAGTTTAATAGTTTTTTCCAATGAAACCATGTGTGGTCATCAGACTATACCTTGGATTGATCGTGAAGGATGATGATGTTTCATCACTCTGGTGATTCAAAATTTTAAATTCCCAGCCCACCAACATTCCTTATATTCCATGTTACCTTCACTATCATGTATATATATATTCTTATGTATGTATATAATCATATATATAATGATTTACATGTATTAGAGAGGATTAGAGGCGTAATACCATGGAATCTACATAATGATATCAAACAAGACTCATTCATTAAATAGGTGACATCATGCCTACTGATCTTAATTAATCATAAGGGATATCATACTCAGTATTTTACTAGGAATGATAAGGGACTCCATACCCCACATTTTTTGATGTTGCATAAGAGAAGTCTTTTTAAATTGTGTAAATACCCTTACCCTAATATCCTAGATCTAGTGGTTACTTTATTTCATCGGTATAGATACAAGTGATCACATTACAAAGGACAAAATAGTTTTGTAATTTTAAAAATCTGGATACATGTATGAAATTCACATTACATATTAAAAAATATATTATACAAAAAAATAATTTAAATTCCATTATTCCCCATATAATATTCTTGAATTTCAATCATAAAACTCTTTCTACTATCTAAAAAAATAAAACACAAGAATGGGGTGATCAGATATTATTAAAAAGGGTATACATACAATGGAATATGTCCTGAATAAATAAACAAAAAAAATATATAAAATGGTAAATAAATAAGAGACATTCCAATGAAACAATAACATGAGTATAATATGTCAGGAATAAATTATGGTAAAATAAATCTATATAAATAATCAGGTGACTTTTAAAATTATCCATGGATATTCTATCTATGAAAATAATCCATGGACATTAGAAACAAATGACATTAATATGGAAATAAAAATTGTAGACCTCATAAACATACCATCAAGACCATTCACAAGAAATCTTAAATCTATGTGTAAAAAACCATTTAATTTCAACAATAGTTTTTTCTCATTAGACATATCGATTTATAGAGGGGCTATATAATTCCAGGCCCTACTCAACACATACTAATCAAAATGCATTCCTCAAATGAAATGGGACAAACATAACCAAAGTAATAATTTATTTTGAAATACAAGAATATTAAATACTAAAAATTTCCCCAATAAATAAAAATAATCATTAACCATCTGTGGTAATATTGTGAATTATATCAAAATAGTACATCCCCAATAAAATAATCATAAACCATATAGTGAAAAAATATGTATGGTATCATTTAAATTTGTCCCCAGAAGATCACATTTATAATTAGATTTGGATTCATTGGTGAATATAAATTCAATAAAGATATCATTAAAACATTCTTAAGGACATATACCATTCAATTTTGAAAATAGAATTTTTAATGCTAAATATTCCAAATAAATTGTGAATATTAATTTACTTTAAAATAACCCTTGCAGAAATAATTCATTCATTGAAATAATTCATTTGTTTTTGTGGACTAAAATCATATTTATGTCATAAAAATTATGTTAAATATTATATTCCCATTTTCAGTAAAAGCCAAATGTGCCTTGTTTGAAAAACTACATGATGATTTCATTTAATTTTTTTTAAATGAAAAAAAGGTTGAAAATTTGTTTAATAAATTATTTTTATATTTAAAAAAAACAATTCCTTTTTCTTAACTTATGACTTGGGGGAATAAATTGTTTTTTACTGAAAATAGAAATAATCATATCCTTTATTAAAACAAACAAAAGAAATATTTTGTACCCTATAATGCATAAATGGTACTATTAAAAGAAACATTAATGATTGACCAAATAATATAAAAATTTATTAGGTAAATTTTAAAAAATATAGAAAAGTCTAATATGGGAGACATAAATGTAAATAATCATAAATAATAATGAGACTGTGAAATATACCCTTAACAAATTAGTGACTTTTAAATTGCAAGCTGCATAAAAGAAATAATAGTAGACAAAAAAATTAGATATCCTTAATTTAATTAGATTCATGATATAAAATATTATTATGGATGTACATACATCACCTAGTGGGAATAAAATTTGAATATGACATATGTCTCGTGGAAATAAAAGATAGATGAGAAACCCATACCTTAGGTCTGATGTATGTAGTATGTGTTTGAATCTTATGTATTATAAATTCAATTTTATAACATGTATATTTAAAAATTATAATCATATTACTCACACCATATATTATTTTCATATATTCTTTTATAATCTATTTTTTAACAATTCTTTGTTAAAATCACAATGTTTTGTGATAATTTCATTGTTTTCCATTTCTTATTTGATTTATTATTTTTGGCCCATTAAATTTGGTGAAGGTTAAATTATATTAATAATAATAAACCTGATTTAAATATAATATAGGGTCAATATATATTTATTTATAGAAATCTATAAATTTAGGAGATATAAAATAGATTACAATGTTCATGGAGAGGGTAGGTCGTATATACACAATAACTCTCATTCCATTTCCCCCGATCGAAGTTAAAAAAGGGAGGAAAATGATATTATACCATTTATAGATTCATTATTATGTATTATAGATAACATATTTTCACTATATTTAATATTTTTATAATCCATGTAAATCCTTAGTAGAAATGAGTCATATCGCTTTATGGGGTCGCAGTCCGCCTTCAATATGAGTGACATTATTGTATCCCACATAGAATATAATGTAAAAAAGTTGTACAAAATATACTAATTAACTAATTATAATTATGTTACATATATCATATATATTTATTTAATTATCCTTGTTACCATCCAATTAAATTATAAATTGAAATAACACCTCACATTAATTCATGAGGTGGTAGTCCACCATACTTGTGAGTTACATTATTATTTTCTCATGGGATGGAAGTTATGAAGATAAATGTTATAATATAATTATATAAGTACATTAATTTCCTAAATATAATTATTTTTTCTTGAACATATCATTATATAAAACCATGATAGGTAGTGATGGAAAATGAATTACATCTTTTCACGATGTCGTAACCTAACAGATGTACAATCAACAATTTTATTTCCCATTTGATGGAAGTTGAGATGGATATTTTTTTCTTTAAAATAAGGAAATATAATTACTTTTATATAAAATGTTTTTATTATATTATCTTTATTTAATAATATTTTATTTAGCTATAAGAAGAAAAAAAATAAAAATACTCATTTAAGAATGTTACGTCTTCATCAGAGAACATATTTTGGTTTTCATCCAATGTATTACCAGAAAAAATTTCAATTAAAAAAAGTTATCTTATGTTTTTAGGGAGGATTATGGAATCGATTTCCATATTTATTTTGTAAAAAAGTAATTTTTAATATTGAAGAAGAGTGGACATGGGTGAATTGATTAGTCTGGTAGATGCCATGTTTTGATTTTTTTTGAAATGAGTGAATTAAAACAAAAATTTTCAAATTAAAAAATACAAAAGAAATGGCCATTGAAAAAAATAATATATCATAAGGTCTAAATATTGCTCTAAAAATTTATTTATATTTTTTGGATAATTTTTCACACTTATAATTTTAGTTTCACCTCTCGGTGAACCCATTTTCACTTTAAACATGGTCAATAACTTTTCTTTTTTTCCCGATTAATTATGAAAACAATAATATGGAAATATTATATAATATTAAAAATAAGGATTACAAATATTTAATCCATATACTAAAATTTAATAAATATAATTTGTGTAATTAAATTTAACTTTAATCTCAAATATTTTTCAAAAAGATAAGGCTTCAAAATAAAAACATTTAAAAGATTTAAAGATTTAATATCAAAATTAATTAGCAAATTGATTGCATTTACACAAAAGATTAAAATTGTAAAAAAATTAAATTAATAAAATTTTATAACAAAGTTGAAATATTGTTTAACATAGCTAATAATTTTTTGAATATGTTGTTTCCAATAAAATTTGGTATTTTCACTATATTTCAAGAAATTAATCTTTTTAGAAAATTTTCAAACATTCACCCAAAAATAATGTATCAATATAGTATTGAAAAATTAATTCTATTTTCCCAATATATTCTCTAAATTTGGTCATAATTTATTTTAGATTAATTTCAAAAAGCATGACTAAGTTACCTTAAAGGAAAATATAGTTTTTTAGAAAATATTTATATTACATTAAAATGATTATAATTTTATTTATAAACAATAAATAAACATTGAATTTGTTTTATTAATATTTGAACAATATAATTTTTTTAATTTATATATTATTATTTTCAATAACTAAAATTATGAAATATTTAGAATGGTTATGTTAAAATAATAATATTTTAGTACATTATTGTGTTTAATTTAAACCAATAATTTCTTGAATTATAAGAAATAAATTATACTGAATTTATTTAATGAAAAATATCTAAATCATAATTTCTGTCTAATATTCTATTATATTCATGGTTGGGTAATTTCATATACACTATATAACATTATATTATGCTTTTAAAATCCCAAGATGCTATATTTAACCCTCTAAAAAAACTATGACCATGTAATTTAATATTGATAATGATAATAATTTGACTGAGATTTGAATATACCTTTTATGGAAAAACATATCATTAAAATGATCAACAAATCCTCCACTTGATTAGAGGGAGGGAAATATGAAATTTATCTGGAAAAATATATAATTTTCAATGTTGGAAAACAGTTGTGTGAAGTCAAGATATTGACATGGTAGAAATGAGTTATTCCAAAATAATGGTGGTGGGTGATATATATCATTGCTCACAATAAGGTGAATTATAAAGGTAATTTATAACACAAGAAAACCATAATTTTGTGATGTGTACATATATATTATCATTCATCAAATAAAATGGTAGTACAATAAAATTTTTATTTCAAGATACTTAAAATCTAGTTAAGGTATCCCATTACCATATAGACTATGAATATAAAATAATATACTAAAATTAAAACAATATTTTCATCCATTAATTTCTAAAATTACAAATGATGAGTATTCAAATGATTTTCCATGCATGAAGTAGTAAAATAAACATTTCAAAAATCATATGATCTATTAATTAATACATAAATATTCCTCATATCATTAATATAACCAAATAAGGATAGAAAATTTATCCAATATCTTACATTAATATTTTATTCATGAATATTGTCTCGTGAAATTCAACATAATATTTTTCATAAATGGATAAGATTATGTCTAATATAAAATATGTTTGAGTACATTCAAAGGAAAAAAATTTAGAATGATGGTAGGAAAAAATAAAAAATCTTCTTAGAATTAGATACCTAAAATAACATAAGGTATTTCTTAATGTCACACACCAATCATTTTTAACCTTGATATATTTAAAAAACTGATGAAAACATGCATGAATCCAAAAATAACATCTTATATTATTGAATATATTCATTAATTCCAAAAGTTCCTTAAACTCTAGAAAATAATAAATAAATAAATAAATCACTCAGTAATTTCATGGTAATAAATTATACCAAATTAATATATATTTGTCATTTTTATATCATCATTTGGAAAATATTAAGGTTTATCGTCCATCAATCATGAGTTCTCTAATAAGATAAACATCCGAATATATCACATTTCTCGGTCATCTATACCATTCAACATATTTAAAAAATCTGAAAATAAAAAGTACTACAGTAAAATAATTTTTCTTTTTTTGATTCTTATAATGATAATATCATTGATAATGTGATTTTATAATAAAAATCATGGATTTGAAAATAAAAATTAAATTTAAAAATTCCAATTCATTATTGTAATAGTAACAATGATTTGCCTTTTTATTTTTTAACACCTCCTTCCATTCATATGTTATTTGTAATATTTTCATCATTGCAAGTATAACAATTACCCATAATATATTTTTCATTATAATCATGACCTTTCCCCATAGTCAACATACTTTCATAGTACCTATAATTTTAATATTTAAATCAGTCATCCCTAAATAATACCATAGGGATAACAATATTTTTATCCATTGTGTTAGAAAAACATTTAATTTTTCCTCTTCAATAACATTCATTTTGTACTTATTTTAAACAACCAAAAATAGTTTTTATTCCTACTAGTGATTCTATATTTTTTCATTGAAAAGTCATAACATATAGTAAACATTGTTTTCATTACTCTACATTTTAAACTAACAATGTTCTCTGTAAACACTATCCTTGTCTTCTTTAGTGTATCCGAGTATTGGTTAAGGTGGTAGTTTTTAATAATATATCATGATAATTTATTAGGAATAATAATAATATCCATCACTGTATTCATAAAGAAAATTTATTTCTCATTATCATATTTTATATCTAATTCAATGTTTACACAGTTTTAAATTGTATCTAGTTAACCAAAAAAAGAAAAAAAAGATATTGTGATAAACCCTAATTAGAGTAAAAACGCATAATAAAGAAAAAAATATTTATAAAATGTCTAAATAATGACACGTTCATTTTAATATAAGATTCAATAAGATAAGTCCAAGTTCATTAATGGTCATTTTCTATTCAAATATCTCATAATTGTTTTTAATATAAATTCAAAATAACCCAGGAATATTACCTAGGAGTGACAATCTAAGAGAAATGTGGGGTCCATTTTCATATACAAGAAAAATCTAATTTTATTCCCAATGTTCTTTTTTTATGTTGTTTCCCGTAGCTACACCTATTCTAGAACCGCGTCCACTTGTAGTGTTGAGATTTTGATTTAATTCTTGGTAAATAAAATAATATTTACGTAACCAAAACATTAGGACGTTTTCATATACATAGTCATATCCTCAAGGTCATTCATAGAGTTATATTCCCTAATATATGTTTTCCAAAATGTAGTTTGAAATTTTTCATCTAATTTTTTTGATACAACTATAATGATCACAAACCTGCTAGCCCAGTGCTTGTGGGTAAATTAATTATTTATCACCAGATAAAATAGATTTTATCTCAAAGGACTGAATAGATTATTAATCATTATAACTAGATAATTAATGGAAATTCAAATTATTTGTAAACATAAAATATCCAATGTTTTTTTCATTGAGATCTCTATTATTCACCTTTTCACATCCGTTCATATTATTCCTACACAATTCCTATAAACATGGAGAAATAAAACATAAGAATGGGGAGAGTACATATGATTTATAATGTTATTCATATAGAGGAATTAGTAATACAAAAATAATAATAACTAATATGTAAATTTAAATAATGGTAACACATTATAGTTATACAATAACTTGCGTATATTATAATGAGAATAAAAATGATTAAATAAATCCATATAAATAATCACATGAGGATGAAACTTATCAATAAATATTATAATTAATTAGATAATCTCATGGGTATTAATAAATAATAACATTATTAGTAAATGAATAATTTCATTCATCATAACATTACTATCAAGATCATTCATAATACAATTTAACTATGTGTGAAAACAAAATTAACTTATATAATTAAATTGTTTTATAAGAATTATTATCGCCTTGAAGGGATATGCAATTTTGGCCCACACCCATCACATAAAATTACAATGAATTACACATATTAAGGGGGAGGAATATATTAAATTTAAATATTATCTTTTTAAAAACGTTATAAAAAATGCTAATAATTCCTTTATTCAATAAATATAGTAATAAATCATCTGAGATAATATAGAGAATTGTATAAAAATACTACAACCCCAGCCATACTTATCAACCAAAATCTATAAAAATAATAAAAAATGTATCATTAAAATTTAACCCCATTAGAGAACATATAGAATAGTGGTCTTTTTTCATTGATGAATAGAGATTCTATAAAGAGACAACGAATACATTCTTGAGTAAAATTTTTATTACATTGTGAAAATATACTTTTTCCAAATAAAAATCCAAAAAAAATTTGAAAAAAATTATCTATGAAAACCACCTTATGATATTATATATATGTATATAAAAACATTTATTGGCCATGATAATGGAAAATTATATTCATTATATACTTGTCAAAATAAATATTACATTGACATTTTCTATAAATCCAAAAGTTGAAATTTTTCGAATATGACTAGATTATTTTTTTATATTCTATTATATGAAAATAGAATTTTTGAAAACTATCATTAAATATTCATGTTAATAATGATATAAGCCATTTTTATAACATTTTTTGAAAACATGGATTTGGAAGATAAATAATTTTCAATCGGAAAGTGAAATACTGATGTATTTTCATAAAAAAACATTTTAATTCATTTTAATTCCTCAGAAAGATAAAACTGTACTATTACAGGAAACATTATGAATATCTAATGTTTATGACATTATATTATTATTATTACTGAAATAAAAAATAATTCATCGAATTGACACATAAACATACACAATCTTGAAGAGTGAAGAGATTATGAAATAAAACCTTACCCCTTAGGCAACTTCTCATTCATAAGACACATAAAAAACATAAATGGGAAAATAATTACCAAAATATTAATGAGATTAATTTTATAACATTTAAATTGTATATTAGATTCACAACACAAAATAAATAATTGGTTGACAGAACAGATGTCTCACAGAAGTAAATACGAGACACGAAACCATAACCTCTTGTTTGAATTATTTTTTATGTGTCTGAACATCCTATATAATAAATATAGGTTTAGTAAAAATATATTAGAAAACCATACATTTAAATTTAATACCTTATACGATTTAAATTGTTTTATCACATGTTTATTAACAATTCTTTGTTTGAATCACTATTTTTGGTGATAAATGCATAATTTTTCATGTAATATTTTGTTTACAATTTCAAAAAATTTAAATTGATTATGGCTACAGCATATAAATAATTTAAAAATGATACAAATATTATATATAATAATTTTATATTTCATTATATAAATACATAATAGTTATATATAAAAAAGTATCACACTGTTCATTGAGATAGTAGACCATACGTACGCATGGAAAGAGGCTACATATTTCATATCATATTGATTGAATGGAAGGTGAATAATATATAAACATTTAATAATTAATTACCATGTTTTATATTAACATATATTAATTAAATTTGACCTTCTTACGTACCATGAAAGCAGTTAGTGAAAATTACTGGCTTCTCTTCGTGAGGCGGTTGTCTGCTGCACGAGAAGCGTTATTATATACCCCATGGAATTAAATTTAAGAAGGTATATATCTGATAAAAAAAATATATTTATAATTATGATACAAATATCATATATATTCATAAAATATATCTATATCTTTGTCTAATAAAAATCTAAATGGGAAAAAACATCACATCGGTTCTGGTGGCCGTTGTTCTCTGAACACCTGAGCGACATTATATTTTATCAAAAATATAAAAGGTAATATTATATATGTTATATTATAATTACCTAAGAATATTAATGGCATAAATATACGAATGGTATGTTAAATCCTTTATTATATACAACTATGAGAGTTAGTGATGGAAAAAATACATCGGTTCGTGACATGATAGTCCGATGTACATACGAATGGTAATTTTGTTTACAATTTGATGAAAGATGATATAGATATAGGTTATTAAGTTAACATAATAAACTATTATTATATGGTACATATATGTTTTGTTATATTTTTAGTATTTCATAAGATTTTTTGATTGTGGATGAATAAATAAAATTATTATAGTCATTCAAGAATGTTTTCTCTTTTTCAGACAACATCATTAGGATTGAACTGAAGTGGACATAGGGTTGGATTAATTATATGAAAATTAATCGTAGATGATTTTATTTCTTTAAATATAGTATTTATATAGGTATGTAATGAACAAAATTTCTCTGGGTTTGTGAAGAGGAGACCATAAGTGGTGGCCATTTATAAATAGGGGATACGACACTATTGTAAATTGGGTAAAAATTAATTCCATCAAAATTTTTCTCTTCCACATACTTTTAAAATTTTTCATTATCAAAACATATATGTATTAGGATATAAATATTTTCCTAAAATATGAATTGATCCTATTTTGGTTTATTTTTACACCTATAATTTTAGTTTTACCCTAGTAAAAAAAATTCCATTAAAAGCGGTAAATAATTTTTAATGTTTATAATGTCCATTATGACACATTAATATAAAAAATTATTATATAATCTATATTATAATTATTACAAAAATATAATATATTTGTATAAATTAAAATAAAATTTTTTAAAACTATAATTTAAAAATAAACTTATAGATGCTTTGAATGAAAAGGGTTTTCTAAAGAAAACAAATTAAAAAAGGTTATAAAGGTGTTATATGAATATTACAAATTAAAAGGACTGCAATGAACTATTTTTTTAAAATTATAATAAATTGTAACTAATAATACTTTTAAAATAGGTTTAAACTATGATTTATCATCCAAAAATTTTAAAAAATTTCTTTTCAATAAAAATCATTATTTTTCTCTATTCACTAAACAATTATTTTTTATAAAATATTATTAAAAATTTTAAAAAAGATAAATTTTATATTTTTATTCCAAAAATTATTATTATTTTTTAAAATTTAATTTTATTAAAGTGGAATTTTTTTTTACTTTCTAAAAGGGAAACATTTTTTTTTTAGAAAAATACATTTTTCAGAAAATATTTCATTCTTATTTAAATAGATTATTATTTTATTTAAAATCAATAGATTACCATGGAATTTATATTATACATGTGTAAAACATATAGTTTCTATAATTTATTTATTCATATTCATATCGACTAAATTAACAGCTTGGTGAAAATGGTAATAATTATATAATATTATTTTCATAGGGTATTGTGTTTTATTTAAACCTAATGTTGTGTGCATTTTATGCTATGGAGGAGATTGAATTTACATAAAAATTGATATCTTATAAAGTATCAAAGTGTTGAATTCTAAAATAATCATGGGTTTTTATTTCATATTCACTATCAAACATGATTTTTCTATTTTAAAATCACCGGGGTTACAAAGAGCCTCCATTGAATAATACTGGATGTCTCACCCAACATCCAAGTAAATAATGTGAATCTTAATGGACAATATATCACATAAAGGCCGCACAAGGAATAATTTCTAATAGTTCTGTTATCCATGAAAAAATAACTAATATACATGATATATAAATAAAAACAATAAAGTAGTACCCAATACAATTTATCTTAATCATAGAGATGGAATCCAAAATTTTGTACATTTTTTATATATAAAATGGAAATAAATAAATTCCATAAAAAACATTATTCATCATGCTTATTTAATTTATCAATTTATTTATTAGTGATTATGATGGTGATGTTTAAATAAATCCCCCAGTAAATTAAATTCATTCATTTCCGGTCATCCGTGATTATTTTTTATTATTAATATAATGATCACGAACAAAGAAGTTTATATAAAAAATTTAAAATTTCAATATATCTAGTTGTAAAATTACTCACAGTTGATAAATAGTTCCATTAATTTTATATAATCATTTAATAATTCAATTAACTCATCTCCCAGAAGAGAAACATTATGAATATCCAAGTAGACTAGTGACATGACCCCATTATTCACTCCCTATCTGCATATTTTAAACCATATCAATTTGGACAGAATACAATCATATATATATATTAGTTCTCTCAAATTAAATTTTTATAATGTTTCGATCATATTTAATTGAACACACCCATAGGGGTGGTTATAAAAGAGGCATAAATCCCATGAAAACATTAATTGAATATGAGATTATATATAAAAATGTATAACATCATTAATTTAGGTATTTCACATTTTATGAGAAACAAGGGGAAATACTGGCATGTAGAAAAATGAAACATATTATAAATGATAAAACATTATAATAATTACATTTAGATCACAAATATCATGTTTATATTGATTCAATCATTTAATATATTCCTTTTGTTAAATCCAAAATTATACAAATCAGATGAATAAAAATAAAACTGAAATTGGGCATATTAGATCACATGGAAATTGCATCTGATATGATATTTTATACTGAGAAATAAATGAAGAGAAATAAAATAATAACCAAGGGTGATACAACATTATAGGAAGAATCTGATTCAGAGCTCAGTTAGAGGAGACCCACCAATGCCTATGTGAGGGAGGAAGGATAGCACCCGACAATGGGATACTATGAAAATAGGGAAGGAGCGTGGGGGAAGAAAGAAAATGTAGTTATGGGAAAAATGTTTTTTCCAAAACGTTTATTGAGAAACATGAATTGGACACATTTCATTCAAAAATCAGGCTCTAATCATCTTATTCTACTATCGTAAGTGCTTCGCACCAAATATAGTTTCAGAACACAATAAGAAAAATTCTGCACAATCTATCTAAGTAGATGTTTTCACCTTACCAAGTAACATGGTTTACCATAAAGGAACACATGGTTTCACCAAACCACCATTATAAAAAATTAGTTTTACTATTTTTCCACATCTTTAATACAAAATATTCACAAACCATGTAACCATGTATACCTTTTATGAAACTAATTTTTATGATACCAATGATTCTGAAACTCTATATAACTCCAATGAAACCTCCCAGTACATAAGCCTCATCCTAGAAAACACTTTTAATTGTTCCTACAATTATAAATACATTCCAATGATCAGTTTATTATTCACTCGATAAACAATATAAATGACCAAAACACAATTTAAATTCCAACCCTTACAAAACACTTTGTCATACAACTTCGCCTATATAGAACATTTCATCCTCTAAAATCCCTAGGGTGAACTAAAATCTTTCCAGACCTATGTGGATTAATATGTTTCCACTAAATGGATGTATTTCATTTCAAAATTCCCTAAGAACCTCAAAGAGACACTTTATTCATATGGTATAAAGGCCATTGAAAGTCAATTCGACACTAAAAACCAAAGTCGATACATCAGGATGAAGATTCCCAAGCCCTCCTAACCCATGGAATGATCATTCCATGATATCATTCATTATTTTGAAAATGGTTCTTCCTACTATATGTTCTCGATTTTGATGGGAATTTTTGAGTCATGGTACTCATTCTATTAAAATTACATTCTAAATCATGACAAAGGTGTCTTAGTGACACTACTAAAATGATTATTAGATCACTAATGAGAACAATACAATTAGTCCTGTATTATATGGATTATGTCAAACTCTAATTGACCATGATCTTCATGGACAAGTCAGATTTCTCAGGGAAAGACATGACACTCTTATAGACTATACATATTTCATCCCAACAATGCACTAAACATAGTTTTATACCAAAATTATCTATACATTAGTAGAAAATCATGTTGACCTCCAATAGGTGACTATTTACTTAAACACTTATCATTAACAAATATTATTTCAATAGACCATATTCCAAAATACTTTATCTCCATTCATATCATGTTCATTCAATTAGAACTCACCAATTCCCATGTATAACTTCCAGTGATGTATCATAGTCAAACCATATCCTCATCAATCCGTCAGCTTATAATATAACTAGAACATATAGATGCTTGATCATATTTCATAATATCACCAAAAGACATCATGGGCATGAAACCTACACTCAGACTCTACCACTTTTGTAATTGATCTCATACTAGGAATTTACTAATAAATCTAGCCATAAAATTTCCAATTTATCAAATAAAATGTGAGTTCTATAACATACATCATACATAATGTCTCAAGGTACCCCCTATAATTCTCACTTTAGGGTCTCCCACCAATAACCAATAACCTAATCCACACATTAGTATCTTCTATGTCATTACACAAATGAATCAAATGAAATTCTTATTACCACATCCTATTCCCCATCTACTCTCAAACATAACAATTCACATGGCTAAAAAACCTATCATCCTATGTGCTGGAATAAACATCATCCATCACACATTCCCACTTCAAAATAACAATTACTAAAACATATTTTTAATATAAAAATACAACTAGGGTTACACCCTTTTAACATCCAATGGTGTACTATGCACCATATGGTTACCTTAAACAGCTCCTCAATCCATATACTAAATTTTTATCTTTGTTAAGCACAAAGAAGAATAAATATGTAGCTTGATATATTGGTGACTCTCTCTTATAATAATAAGGGTAGTGTCATGATATTGGTAATGATCTTCTCTTACTAGGAATTAACTATGATTATACCAATAGGTTCTAATACATGTTTTTTTAGAAAAATAACATCATTCAAGGATAAACAGACCTTTAACCAACTATTAACACCATGTCTCACATAACAATGTGTACAGATCCAATAATAGGAAAACTACATAATAAACCCCATCCATTCTCAAATTATCTCTCATCACCGACAAGTTTTCTTTAATTATTTTTTAATGCTCTATTTCTCTATTCATGTGAGCATAATATTTCAGATTTTTAATCATCATACCACACCCATCTTCTCACAAATGAAAAATTTTAATATTCCTCACAAAAAAACCAATGAGGATTATTTTTATCATTCATGGTGGGAGTATATACTCTACAAACTAGTTCAAATCCTGACTCATGCTTATATGAGTCATCCACATTCATTTCAATGTTATAATTTATACATGGTATATTTGTTTTTAAAGATATAATTATATCCCTTGGAAATATTCTTCAAAATAGTGATCTATAACTGTGAAATTGTTTATGAAATTACCTCCCACTTCATTGGGTCACATCATAAATTAGAAAATTAACCAACACCATGGGTCAATAGGGTCTGGAACATGAACAATCCATCAAATCTCAGCACACAAGCACTCAAGATTCTTCCTCAAAATATTACAGGCATCATGAAACATATATTGAAGAACATGAAAAACATTTGTTCATCAACATCAATTGGGGGATAAATCCAAGGTCATTTCATTCATGGTAAATATAAAACCTTGGAAAACCTCCCCCATAGGTTCCCCTCGATCTAAATAAACATCACTGTCACACAAGGGAATCAGTAACATTAAAGTGTCAATATGTCTTCCACCTAACCACTTTGATCTGGATACAAAATAGGGAAACTGGGTCCATATACCATGACCTTTGAATATCATATGGTAACAATATCTCAATTAAGGGCCTCTATTATAATGATTATAGAGAAGTTATAACAAAAAATTCACAAAAAAGTTGATGAGGTATAAAAATACCTATACAGTTCAAATTCTATCAATATAGATGAAATGAGTTCACCTTCCTAGTATCATACTTCTATGGCGTGATTCTCTAATGGAATCCACATGTGGGAGCACTCTATTTGATTTCACTATGCCAACATATAGGAAAAAAAGAGTTAACACCCCTCATATATTCCCACACAGTATTATTCCCCTCATTTTTTAACTTACTAATAAAATATCCCACCTAAATATAGGGTACCCACCTCCAATGGTTAAATGGAAAACACATACTATACATAGATACTTAGCCAAAAAATCCATAGGTTATCTTATCTCAATGACATGATTATAACAATATAAATTTTAATTTTATGTAAATGTGTTCTCTTTTAAATATAATTAGAACTTAAAATCTCACTAGGATTGACCAACATCCATTTATGTTCAATAAAAAATAGTAAATAATCTTCCTGAGATTTATGAAAATTCTCTTGTTTTTATTCATGGTATACCTTATATATGTGTTCATCATTTTCATCCATCAACAAGTTTTAATGTTGTATAATTTTTATCAATTTAAATTAATTTTAATATATAAGAGGCTCAAAGAAAAAAGTATATAAAGTACCATTTTAAAGGAAAAATAAAAAATCACTTTATTTAGATAACATCATGCATCTTTATTGGATAATTATTACATAATTTCCTTATAAAACATTATTTATCCAAATACAAAATTACAAGATTTCATAAAGAAAATTTCATTCTAATGATATAGAGGATAACACCATCTATGTTTTTACTATAATTTTAATGAACTTATTCCTCAAAGTAATAAATTTCAAAATAGAAAAAATGATTTTATCAGATTTAAGGTGGTATAGTTAAGTAAGGTTCAACCGTACATTTATATGTAATACCATATAATCATACTCATACATAATAAATAACCATCCCATATATCAAATTCATACCCCCATGGAGTTATGTACCAAGGAATAAAATGGATCAGGTGACCTGTGAGGATTATGTCAAGCTATATTGGGTTCAGTTTTATAGGTTACCATACCTGATTTAGGGATTTAATGCCCTGTAACTTACAATTGGAATACCATATAAATGAATCCTTTATATCGATATAAATTTTATATCACCGTTGACAAGATTATATCATAGTATGAAAATTCTAAACTCACCTATATTTACAATGTAAATAATATAAGATCTTAGTTATAGAGGTTGTCCTTCCATTGTTATAAAGGTACATTCACTTATATGTTTTAATTGATGTTTCATATAACTAAATCCATCAGTATAATTTATTTATAATATTTATATTTAAATGTATAAATAAAATGATTAAATTATTTAAATAATCAGTCACTATTTATAATGTTCTATAAAATCTATAAATTGTGATTGACATCCACTGAATTCTAACTAGTAATATTTCAGCCCATGAAACCTATGGTTTATGGATCAAATGTTTCATAATTGGTCTGTCATTGTTCCCCAGTAATGATATATAGTAAAACACCATTAAGTATAATTCATAATAGTTAATAATAACATATATAATACTTTTAACAATACGTACCTTCCCATGAAATGAATACAAACAACAAGGGAATATACAAGTTAGGGAGAAAGTGCTGATAGAAATGGTAGAAAATCATGTAATCATAATATATAGGTAAGCATGCTTAATATTTGACTCGTTAATGAAATATATTATATCGTTCTATTTATCACCCAAACATGTTATACTAGTACTAATGGCACATAATGACACAAGAGGGATATACAAGTATACATGTTAGGGACATGTGAATCAAATATTACTGAAAAGACACAAAAAACCAGCCCATCCCTTAACAAACAAGGAAAATCGGTCCATCTAAAAAAATATAAAATATTGGAAGTTAAAAAATCACTCAAGGTGGAATAATAGTTATTTTTAATAAAAAAATTATTGAATAAAAGTACCTTCCATGGAAACATAATGTTCCCCTCATTTGTGGGTCCAATGAACCCAAACATGAGTTATCTACCAAGTTATGACACTTTCTTAGTATATTACACATCATCACAAAAAATTATGATATGAAAAAGATAAAAACATGTGATAAAACATTATATAATCCTGAAATAAGATCCACTAAAATGGTACCCTGTTCCAATTAGTCACATGGCCTCAATCAAACGTTATTATATACTAGATGTGGGTGCTAGAAGTTGCAGTCATATGTTTTTTTGTTGGGGATTATATACCATTTATATTAGTAATAAATAAAGTGGTTTATACATTAAAACACATATAAATAATAGTATAACTGTAATAAAATGATACTAAATAATAAAAAATATCATACAGGGTCCAAATAAACATCCATGATAGAAAATGTTGATCCAAAATACATGAAAAAAACATAAAATAGATACATGAAAAAATAGTTCTATACTAACATAATGAATAAATGAATATGAGATTCCAACCCTTGATGATAGCATTATTTCCTTCTCATCCACTACTCCCAATATCCCATTTCCATTCATAGTCCATAATAAAATACATCACAGTAAACATTCTTTCTCCAAACCTGTAATCAGGATGTCTATCCAAGTACAAAATAGTGGCATAAATAGGGTGTGACATAATCATACAAGTCCACCACTAATTTATACTAATTAAATCCATTCTATGAGTATCAGATAATTTTTTTTATGGATATGTTAAAAAAACTATAAATAATAGGGGTAATAATATAGGGCTTATGTTTCTAAAATGACACCAGGAAATCCATAGTTTCTTTTTCCTCTACTTGATTATCTTTAAACAGGTTTCATCGTGTATATATATTTATTTAAATATGTAATCATATATATTAAAATATAAAAAGTACTAGTAAGGAAATAATGTGAAAGAAAAATTCATCTATATAATAATGTCAAATGAGAATTAAAATTTAAATTATCTATGTCATTCCCAATGATCTCAATGAATGATAAGGGACGTCGTGCACAATAGTTTCATATGAATGTTAATTGATGTAATTACCAACAATTTTAGATGAAATATATGGAATTTCATTCCTTAATTTCAAAAATTAATGACATTATTCCAAATATACAAATAAATTATGTGAACCCTCATTTTGAATACCTCACGTCAATGGCGTGTGACATGTCATTTCCAAAAAATCCCTTAATTATGTCCCAATAACTAAAACAATGATTTACTATTTACAATATATTGTAATATTAGATATGGTATTGGCATAAATTAACATTTAAGATATATACCATGTCCATGATGAATGTTCATGTGAAAAAACACGGTCTATCCTGATCAATTCTTTAATAAATTCATGTACAAGTAATAAAGAGGTTCATTTTTAAATAAATTTCTCAAAAGAAAATCAATTGATTCATTTTTTATAGTTTATAATAATAGTCAGGTAAAAATTACATATCAAGTACTAATGTATATTGCCAACCCATTATGCTTTTCATTATATCGAGTTTTCAAATCACATGTAAGTAATAATATGTTTCACTAGAGGTATTCCGTCATTTAAAATTCACAAAACCCATATCATTAATCACCTAACTAGTGAAAAAAGTGGTTCAAAATGACATGGTATTTACCATTTAAATCCCATATATTTATTTTAATAATCATAAATTATAAGAAAAGCTATGTCATCATAGAATGCGGTTTTATCACAAGCTATTTTTAAAAATTATCCTTATAATTTTAATGAACATACCAAAAGGGGTGGTAATTAACATTATAGATAACACCAACTATATATGGGAATATACCTAATAATGTTTAACCAAATTAATAGAAGGATTTAATAGTTTAGTAGAAATGATCAGAAATTAATATTCTTGAAACAATGGATCGTTTTATATATAACATTAAGGGGAAGACATGATGAACACCTAAATCCTTCTTAAGACACATTTTGATCCAATATCGGCCTTTGTTTCAAAATGAAACCTTATAAAAATGATCAATGTAAAAATTATTAAAAAAAGACATAATATAATCCAAAAATTGAATCTAATAGAAAAATGTAAATGAATAGAAGAAAGAATGGGTATCAATGACTATCTGAGGGTGATCAAATGTAACTAATGATATTTGAGTAAAGTTTCCAATGAGGGAGGTAAAATAATTAAAAGTTTCCAATGGGGGAGGTAAAATAATACTAAACAATATTGATTATCATGTTTGAGTAACATAAAAACCTATACCATCAATGCCTTTCACATTACGGTTTAAAAATATAGGTAGAAACTAAGTTAATTTGAGGAACTAATTTCTCTCATGAGAACCTATCAATGCATTGAGGGGCTATATAATGTCTAATCAACAACTATCACTACTTGTCCAATGAATATCTTACATAGAGTAATCAATTTAATACTAAAGAATATTGATTATCAAATATCTATATGGAATAAGAATTATTGATTTAATGAAATTTAGAAAATAGGAGATGAATTTCATAATGAAATTTCTTTTCATCGGGTTATATTACTTTCTCATATTCATTAATAATGTATGATTATATGTATAATCAACTATTTACTATCAATTGTTGTATTCTATATTTTATTATATTGATTTACATTTACCCACATTATATTTTTTACTTTTTCCCACACAAACATTATGTCCTTTTAAGAGTTTACAACGCAATATCATTTTTTGATAAATTAATGTTGAATTTACATCAATAAAAATTATCAGATAAATATTTAATAAATCCTTCAATTTTATTATCCTATTGTTATTCATGAAATTATTTCATGTAATTGTGCAATTTTTTCACTCTTTGGTACTCTAATTTTTTTTTAACATGTTTTCAATAAAGATTGACTTCATTTGTCTCTTTAGCTAGATATTTTGTTTTCTTCAAAATACTATATTTCCCAAACTGGTTTTGAAATATTTTTTTAACATTTATGAAAATGATTTATTAAATATATATTTACCGTTTTATTATTTTACAACTATTTTCAAATGATTATTTTTATCTCTTTCTAGGTAAGGAATTTTTAACCATTTTTCAATAGAAAATGAATTTTTTTTCTACCTCATTAAAAATGTTTGGATTTATAAACAATGTTTACTCAGAAACATAATTTATTACCAAGGTTAAATTCATTAAATCGATAATTTTTATTCCATATAGATATTTGATAATCAATATTGTTTAGTATTAAATTGATTACTCTATGTAAGAAATTCATTGGTCATGTAGTGAAAGTTGTTTATTAGACATTATATAGCCCCTCAATGCATTGATAGGCTCTCATGAGAGAAATTAGTTCCCCAAATTAACCTAGTTTCTACCTGTATTTTTAAACCGTAATGTGAAAGGCATTGATGGTATAGGTTTTTAGGTTAGTCAAACATGATGTCCAATAATAAGTTATTATCTTCATTTTGATTCTGTTATTATGTATCCATTAGATTTTTCATCGATATATTTATGGATGCATTTCATAAATAGTTTATGGATTAAATGACATGTGTTTCAATTTATTACCATTTTATACTGCTTTTTCCTTAATTAGTTATTTTAATGGCATGTGTTATCATATGATTACCATACCACATTATTTATGAATTATTTACATTATTTATTTACTATATGATGTATGTGTGTTTAGTTATTACCTTTCTATACTGTTTATACACATTGCTTCTTTATTTCATCACCATTACATTACCCTTACTGAGAAATTGATCCCTCCCTTATTATTTTTCCTTTCCCCAGGATTTACTGAATTAATGTAAATATTATATAAAAGGAAACAATTGATATAATAATTTTATTTTAATTGAAATAAAACAATTATGATTTAATTTGTGCATTCATTTTTAAAACAAGTCTTATATATGTATCTAGTTTTAGAGGACTACTAAACTATTTGGTCCTTTGCGACATCATTTACTTGTATCTTATGACAATATAATGGTAATAGATACCATATCCATGATTGATTGTGTCTTGTTGGTGTACATGTCATCAAGGGATCAATCAGAAGTCTATGTGAAAACATGAGTTGTGGAGGAGTATCTTATTACAAATATTATCGAATAATTTTATTTTTCAGTAAGTCAAAAAATATATATATATATACATTTATTATAAATTTAGAAAAACATATATAATTGTAAAAGAGAATAAAAAATTAGATAATAATCATAATAAATTATGATTAATTAAATTAATTATACATAAAAACATAACACCTCCATGAAATATAGAATATTTGGAACCATGGAAAATCCTATGCAAATGGAATTAAAATTGTTATATATGATATAATTTTTTTCTCACATTACATTAAAATTAAAAAAAATTATCCATGCATAAATTTATGAATAAAAAATATAGATTATTTTTATTTTGAATAATATATTCCAATTTTATCTGTTTTGTCTTCTAAAATTCCCATGATTCACATTTTCAACAAGCATAATTTCAAATATATATATTACGAAAAAATAAATTCAAATAGTGCTATTTTTTTAACAATAGTAGAAATCTCATTTTCAAGGAAAATTTTTTATCTTGGCTATAGAAGTACAATAGGAAAAATTATTTTCCCAATTGGATATTTATTTACCAAATTAAAAAAAAACAACTATAGTTTTAGGGCCAGTTAGTCAATAACTGAAATGAAAATATAGATTACCCACTTTGATTATAAAACAACTTATATTAAAAGAAAATCATACATATTTTTCATGCCTATTATTTAATTGTATTAATGAAAACCAATATAATTTTTATAACATCTCCAGTCCTATCTTTTTTTTTCAATCATTTACTTAAATATATCCATTTTTTCCTCTATGAACTAAAACTTAACCCTAAGATCTTTGATACATTGCCTCAAATATTGTAATCATCATTAAGTGAACTTTAATATTTTTATTCATTTATTTGGTTTCCTTGAGTATCAATTTATTGGAATCCACCACTATTATCAACCATTACCCATTTTCAACAGGAAAAAGTACCTTCTTCCCATTGTTTTTACATTCATAGTTCTCACAATTGTGACATTAATTTACAGTTTGTATTAATTTTTTAATTTTCTATATGACCATGATATTTTTAGTTTTATTTGAAGTTACAATTTTTATTTCATGTATCTTTATCTTCACTCTTTTTATTTTGCGTTTTTATTATTCACACATCGTATGTATTTTTTAATTGATGAATGATTTTTTTAGATTAAATTTTGTGATTTTTATGGACTAATGATATATATATATATGAATATATTTTAATCAAATATACTTTGAATCTTTAATTTGGGATAAATATTATGTCATTTTTTATTTTCATTTTTAATAGAGAATGATTTTAAATTGTATGATTCATAGAAAATGAAAAAAAAATTAACTACATGACATTAATATGTTCACAATAAATGATTTCTGATCATATGTAAAATTTTCTACCTATATTGTTACAAGACATAAATCAACCCCAATTGGTGAAAAACATAAACCATGTTTGAAACTACAATATTTATATAAAAGGAATGCAAGTGGAATTATTTATTTTTATGGATGGATAACACTTAAAAATGATAAAAAATTGAATTAAATAGATCATTGTACTTTTGTATTTCCTAATTTTTTCCATTGATTATCCTTTTTAGAGGGTGAAATAATTATTATAATGTTTCTTATGACACAATTTTTAAGTAACGTTTGAAATATTTTGATGAAATGGTCATTATTGCTTGAAATTCCATATTAGATATATCATGAGGTCAACTGTAACATGGATTTCATGGATGTGGAGAATAATATTTGTTATATCTTGATGGGAACATTTTTTTAATATTAAGGGAATGATAAAAGGTTTGCTGAATGAATTATTGGACTTTCTCTCAGTGGACATACATTTAGTGTAATCTCTAACTCAAAATAGAAGAAAACATAGAAGCCTCCATATTTCCATGATGTATCTAATAAGGAGAATATTTTTTTGTGTCTTTATGGTATCAATTTTTTGTAGGGTTATTCCTAAAATAAAAAAAATAAAACATGTAACTAAATGATTTGAAGTTAATAGGAATGAAATAGCATGACTTTTTTTTATCATTATCCAACAACAACTAACTGTTCAATTGTGTAGAATATTTCCAATCCATGTCATAATATATACCATGATGTAAAAGTATTTTTTCAATTCAATTTCTAAAAATTTCATCAATTGGAATTCCTTGAACACTTTAAAGAATGTGTACATTTCTATACATTATCAAATCTAATTTGATTTTCCTCCATGTTGTTTTGATATCATGTTTCATTTAATTGTTTATTTGGTGTAAGATGTAATGATATGAAAACATGTATATCTATCATTAGTATAATTTTGAGTATTTGTGGGTGGGGTTTTTGGGAGAGTACAATTTATCAGGCGATTAAATTTTTGAATCCCTTCCCTAACTATTTCACTCTTTAGTCGTTCGACCCCACGGAATCATGTGACCCTTCCCTCTATCACCCTCCTATGACACCAAAACCCTCCAACCTCTGCACATCATCATCAGACAATCCCATCATCATCGAAGCCTCACTTCCCCATAAGTATGCCTCATCGAACCCTCCCTGCCCCCGTCATGTAAACCATCTCCTGTCAAACCAATCCATCTGAGCCCCTATCATCGATCCCCTAAATCTCATCAAAGATCTCCAATCCACACCCACATGATACTGAGTTCCCTCCATGTAACTATACTTAATATTCATGAATAGATTATAACATTGAAATTTCAAATTTATTGGGAATTTTGAAATATAGATATATATGGTGACTTTTTCTGATCATCTTGACCTGAATTTATTTTTACTACTTATTTATTCAAATCATGATACATATATTCGAATGACCCAATAATCGATGGTCTTAATCACTTTCAATAAAAAAACATCAACACTTTTCACAATCACAGAAATGGTTTTATATCTTTTTTTATGTTCAAAAAAATATTTTAATACATCATTATATTTTTGGAATAATAACACCTACTATAGTTTGTCAACATCGTTCATTAATTGTGAAATATCTTTCTTGTTTTGGAAATTTTGATTATGATAGGCCTCAATTTCTTCTTTCATCATATTATTAGAATATATTTCATTAATATCATTATCACTACATTATGATTATTTAATATTTTTAACGTGATCCCAGAGGTATCTATTCTTTTCAACAATAACATCTTCCCATAAATCAAAATTTTTTATGGATTTTTCAACTTTTCCTTTAATCCAATTACAACTTATCTTATATTTAGGAAGTTTTTTCTTCATTAGAATATATCCTAATTCAAAAATATATTTTCCAATTATCTATTTGAGATTAATATTCTTTATCTTCATCTCTATTTTGAATATTTTTTTCATTGGATAGTTAAATTCTTATTTTATAAATTTAAAATGATTTAATAATAATAAAAAACGTTTACATTGAATCTTCATCTTTTTATTAGATTTATTTGATATGATAGGCATGGTGTTTTAAAAATCTTTATATAGTTATTAATAATATTTAGAGTTACTTGTAACATAATCATTCTTCTACTTCTGATCAGGATTTCTAATTCTCTTGAAAGAATTTTAAATCTATTATTTTAAAATCATAATCAAAGGGGATTTCATAACTCATATGTTTCATGGGTACTTTGTGTTCATTGTTAAAAAGTATATTCAAATCTCTTTCTTTAAAAGAGGAAACAATTATATCAACTATATTATGAAGAAATGATCATGGATATTTCAATATAGTGGACTCCTCTAATTTTTATCCAAATATTAATATGTTTTATCTAATTTCAATTGAAATATTCTGAAAATTCTTAAAGTGTTTCAACGTTATCCATTTTCACAAATTAAAATGTATCACTCTTTTTATAGTTTGAATTTTATTACATTTAAATATGTTTCATGGATATTCTCTTGATTATCTTAAATATCATTTATAGACTTTAATACATTCACTCTGTGAATAATATATTTTCATAAAGAACCCATGATAGAATTCACGTACTTATCATCAAAATTAATATTCTTTTCATAACAAGTATAATAGGATAGTACCTTTCTATATAAGTGAGACTAATAGGGTCATTGTAAATGAACACCAAAATAATTAATAGGGAATACGTAATTATCCTATTCATACATTGATGATAGTTCTTTTCAATAAAATCATGTATTCCTATTCAGTTAATAGAATTTTTATACTCCATTTATTCATTAGCCAAACATATCCTTTATGAGGATCATTTTTATGGTAAAAAATGTGATACATATAAATAATGATAAATAATACTAAAAAGAAGATTAGAATATAGGTTACCATGTTTTTCTATATCCATTTAAAAATCAATCTACATGACTATTTAAAATCAAGTTTCTATTAACCAAATAAAATCACCATAGAAATTTACAATAATAAAATTAATGTGCAACGAAAATTTAGACGATTCATCCCTAATATGGGTGACTTTATCCATATTGTAATCAAGTAAATTCTTGATATATATAATTCCATAATTTCACAAAATTAATGAAATATTGGATCTTATCACACATTACCAGAATGAGTATTAAAATAGATATAGTTTATGCTCATTTAATTATACTAGACCCATATTGTACCCATTGGCATTAAAATCCAATGAACAAGATCATAATGAATCTATAATACAGTTCATCATTAATAGATTGATATTATCATTTACCCCATATATCAATAAATGATGATATCTATATATTTCTTTTAAAAAATAACTCTTGATCATAATGTATGTCACAAACCTTCATATTCAAATAATAGAGATACTCACAATTATTCATGAATAAAAATTATTTATTATTTATAAGTTATTCTTGGTTAGTTATTCACAATTTATCATTATTATATTATCATCAATGAAAGATAATATAAATATTCTCAATTAACATAATATGAGATCATTTATAATTTAAAAAATTCTAAATTATATAATATTTTTTATGTGATTTTCATTCACTGATGGTTAAATATATTCAAAAAAAATATTTTCATATCCAATATTAAAATATAGAAACTATTATCTTCTTGAAATGTAAAGAATTTCTTTTCAAATATCTCCTCTAGCATACCTTTATTTTATTTAATTTATTTTTCATTAACAATAACTTTGAACTCATTAGATTTCATAATTTAATGATATGAGTTTATTGTGCATATATATAATATATTTAAAATATTTTCCCTCTACTATATATAGATATAGATAAGAGATAGTTCAATATACAAGATAAGTTTTTTTCTAAATATTATCAATGGGTTATGAGATTTAGGGATTTCGCTAGAAAATTTCAAAGAGAATTGATTATTTTTCCATTCCAAAAATGTGAAAATAGTTATCTATACAAATGAGATAGTGTTGGATAAGATCAGTTATTGAATGGTTTTTTGAAAAACTATAAGACATGGACATGTCATGTAGAAGACTCTATTTCATTTGACCAATCAGAAAGTCTTCATGAAAATTATGGTTTCAGAACAATTGATCTGATTTACATAATAATCAATGATATGATGCATCAGTTTCAACCTATAGATAGTAATGTCATAAATGATAATGATGGATGGAGTAATCTTCATTCTTCTAAAATTATAGTATTATTGAAATTATTTTGAATTATGGATGATTATTCTACTGAATTATATCATGGATGAACTAAATTTAGTAAAATATTGTTCATCATTTCATTGGTACACATGAAGGGCTTGAATTAGTTGTCAGACACCTCATTCTTCATGATATTAGTGTTGTTGAAAAAGGCACTCTCTACTCGATACGAAATTCCAATGTCATTATATGAAGCTAGAAATATGATTGATGTCCTTTTTTTACATATGAGACCATTGATGCATGACATAATAACTTTATATTGTTCATAAAAGAAAATATTTAACTAATTACTTGTACTATTTTCTATTCATCTAGGTGGTAGAAAAATTAGAATAATCATGGTAGTAAGATTATTCCTAGTAGGGTCTTGATTCAATTGAAGCATGTTTCTAGTAAGATAATGATATATTTTACAATAAAACTATATCTCAATAGATTCTCAATTTGAGATAAAATTTTTAAAGTGAAGAATTTGAATTTAGAGAGGAAAAAAGACGTTTATGAATTTACTAGCTTGAAAGATTCATTAGCATGGGAATATTTTGATCAATGGAACCAAGACATTTACTAGGATGATCATAATGTTTGACTGGGTTTGAGAGCATATTGTTTTATCCAATTTAGATGCACGGTTAGTGTGACCAATAAAACGTGGCAAGTAGTGTTGGATCCATACAACCTTTCCCCATGGGTATGTATGAAGAAAAATTTATTGTTACTTTTGACTCTTATTAGTTGAAAAAGAGAACCTAGTGTTAAAACTGATTATTATATGGAACCTTTGATTTTTGATCTATATTAATTTTAGGAAGATGGTGAATTGACATTTGACTCGTCATCTAATGAAATTTTTAGGCTCTGGTCTACTTTGTTATGGATAAATAATGACATCCATGTGTATGGTAACTATCAGGTTGTAGTAAAATATATTGATGTATAATTACTTAATTTTTAGTAATGTAGTTATATGTTTCCAAAATACAATTTTCTCAAAAAATGATTTCCATTTATTTTTGTGATAAAACTACAGAATTAATTTTTACACTTGTATAAAATTAATTTAAAAAAAATGAACTTCATTTTTAAACTTATCATGTAAAATTTATTTGTAGGTTTCTTTGGGGAATTTTCTGAATAGAATTTTTATTGATTAATATTGAAAATAACGTTTTTTAATGAAAATTACATTTTCATATAAATTTTTTTATAAATATAAATCTTATATTAAAATTATTATAAAGAGGAAATATATAAATTTTATAATTATTAATATAATTTACGTCAATGCATTCGATTTCATGTTTAATCCTGACATAAAAATATTTTATACTAATATATACTTATTCTTTGCAAAATCGCTTCTTCATCATGTCTGTGGGTTCTATCTTAAATTAAATTATTCCACTTATAGGAATTTAATGTGTAAAATTAATCCCATATTTCTTATATAAGTAAATTATATTATATAATAATCTCAAAAAAAAATTATCCTAAATTATTGTACATATATTTAAAATTAATTATTATGTATATTGTTAGATTGTGATTACAATGGGGTTAAACTAAAAATAATGGATTAAAAAATTTCTATAAACATGTAAATTTAATATTTTATAGAGTTATACCAACTATATATCATGAATGTTTTAATAAATATACAATTATCATCATTTTTTTGATGTGATGAATCTAGGTATAACATTTTCATTTCAACTATTACAAGTGTGTCCTCAACCCCACTTGTAAGACGGAACACCCTATCCTTTCAAATTAACACTTAAAAAAATATTTTTATTTCACCAAAACTTACACAAACATATTTTTTAATTACATAAATAAGTCATATATTGTTTTTTGTTGATTATTATACACTCTTATGATGGTTTTTTGTTAACCTATTGAGGTTGTCTGAAGAAAAGGTATTAGTGTAACTGAGAATTTTAATATTATTTCTTATTCAAAATCATTCAATTATTATTCACCTGAAATGATATACATACATAATTATCCACCACATACATATATCTTATTATGTTTTTTTTTAAAACATAAATACATCTCCACTCCCATCAAATGTAAAATATAATTATTGATCATGTGTATAGTGAACAACCACATGACGATATGATGTAATTCATTTTCCAAAACCACATCTCATGACTGGATTAAATTATGGATTTTAAAAAACGATATTATATATATGAAATAATTATAAAGTATAAAAAAAATTACATCCTCCTTTTTACTTTGTAATTAGTTGGAAAATAGATAAAGTCGCTCCTATGTATGTGTGGAGTACTACCTCCACTAAACGATGTGATATGTTTATAGATCTATCTTAACATCGATTGTAATAAAGATAGAATTATTGAATATGTTTGATATATAAGGAATTTTAATATTATTAATGGTGACATATTATTTTCCATTCACTACCTCTATCTAAAGATAAAACGGTAACAATGTTCAGTCAAATGTATGGGCTACCATTTCAATGAATGGTGTAATTAATTTTTAACAATAAAATTTGTGCATTAATAAAAATACACAATTTATTGATATCTATTGTATTTATATCATCATAATATATACGGATAATATAGAACCATAATTAAATTACAATGACCAAAACTTTTGAACCACAACTTACATGAAAAAAAGGACTTATCACTCAGAATAGTGATTTCTATAATATTTTATTAATGAATGATTTATTAAATGTTATATGAATATTCTATACTATATAATACATGTGAGTATGGTTTTGGAATATGTTTATCATAAATATAATTTTTATTTATTAGGTTTAAAGGAATATGAATAAATTCTAGAGTTTATGTAAGGAATTTTCGAACAACATTTTTTTCTGAGGAATATATAATATTCAACACATATTTATTTTTTGTGTTATAGTGATTTGGGTTTTGGACCTTTTAGAATATGGAATATTCTTATAAATAATTCAAGAGCTAGGCATGAAGAAAGCGTGTGATTCTGAGGAATGGTGTTCCCATAATTAACTTTATAAGAATATTATTTATTTTTATACTATGCACGTGGAGGGAACAATTTATCTATTAAAAGGTTTCTCAAAGAAAAAATATGAGGGCACAGTTGCATCCGGAGTGTTCCATTTACCTTAAGAGGGGTGTAAAAGTTATGAGGATGGGCCTGTTGTGAGAGAATTCACCCAGGGGCCAAATTATCTTTTTGAAATAATGATTTAATGATTTTTTTATCACGAGAATTCTCTTACTATAACGTTCAAACAATGTCTCATAATGGAAATCTGAGACTTCTCTTGAGTTTGAAATAGGGTGTTTTGCCTAGGCGTGATATAAAATAAGTGGGTGCAGAGGATTTGGAATCTGTGACTGTCGGTATAGTTTCAGTGAGTTTATATAAATTCACTTAAGTGTTTGAATTAAGGGAAATACAAAATTTCACATTCCTCTTTCTCTATTTCTCATAGCCATTATTCGATATTCTTCATCGTTCTTTACCAGATTGAGGAGCGAACTCTAACAGATTGAAGTGGGATCATAGCGAGCGCGTCACCAACAAAAAATGACCAGATCGAGGTATTTTATTCTGTTGATTTTCACTACTTCGTCAATTTCAAGAGTTTTCAACAAACAGGTCATTAAAAATCTATAATTTTAGAGTTATGATGATATCCAAACAAACAGGACCATCGTCCGAGCCCCGTTCTAAATCCCATGTTCAATGATTTCTTCTCCTTTCGTCATCCAAATTTTTAGATGTGGTAATCGACTGTCTGATCAATGATAAGTGGTAGGCATTGTGAGGGTCACATTGTAGGGATAACAAATATTTCACTGGATCTGCAATCAGGAAACTGTTCAAGTTATAGTGGTCCGCTGAAAGAACCATCATATCACCACCGTCAGTAGCGGCTAGAGGCTGTGTGTGGAGGCTACGGAATGTCACACAACAGTGCTTTTTCGGAGGTGAGGTATCAGTAGAACCCAGCGGCAGAGAATGGGAGTGAGATGACCTTCTAACAAGAAATGTCCAAGGGTGGGGGTTTGGGAGTCAAATAGGGACGCCAGGAGTTCAAAGATTAGGTGAAGAGTAGGTTGGGGCTTCATCGTGGCACAACAGGCAGGGGCGGATGCTTGGAGGTGTGTCGGGCCACCCAGAAGCAGAACGGGGAGGCCAGACGGCCACGTTGTGGCCATTCGGTGTCACGATGGTGCGCTCATTCAGTGGGAGTGACAAATTTTTCCTATCGCTGTCAGGGGGAAGCCCCGAGGTCAGCTACTCGGGGGGAGCTGTGGACAAGTACCTGCATCCCGCAGGTCCTGTTGTTGTGACGCACAGACAGATAAAGGCAGCGCATCTAGTCTGAGTGAAAGAACTGGACCCGAGTTGCTGGTGTTTTTGTAATGGGTCACGGCCAGTTGGCCGTTGTGAGCTAGGCAAGACCAGCAGCTGGGCCATAGGCTAGGGTTCTGGAAAAGCCCTGTTGGGCCCCTTATGTTCAAAGGGGCGTAACTTCTACTCGACGGGTTCTATTGATGCACTGTCGGTGGGAATGGTTTCATCTCAGTGAGACAGACATTTTGAGGTGATCTTCATGGTTTTTGTGTTCTGCACTCGATGGGGGTGACCCAAAACACTTTAATTTAATTATATTAAATTATTATTAAAGCTTGCAACAGATGTACCCCATGAATAGGACGTCCAATTGACATGCTGTTAGCTGTAGTGTGATCCTAGTCCTCATGTGAACTTATTGAGATTCTCCATTGAGTGTTAATGCTAAAGACATGGTGTGGGCCCCACAAGGCCATATTTTCACGTTTTACTCTGAAATGTATCTTTTTCAACCAAGATCCGTTTGGAGTGTTTTAGAACTCGTTTTTGTGTGTTTTTTCTAGAGAATTACAACTGTGGAATCTTCCTGCCTTAATTTGGGGATGAGGCATGGACCCCACACTGCAGCTTCCATGCATACGTTGAGTTTTTACGACTTATGCATCCTATTCCATTCAAGGAAAATGAATAGCCCAACATGAATTTTTTTGCGTAGTTTGCAATGGTGTCCCCAGTATAGGCCTTGGAGGTGCGCAATGTGGAGATGATGCAGGTCACTTGGGTTAGAAATTATTGGACATGCACTGGTTGACCGTACTCCTAGATTCATTACTAAGAGGGTTCGTGTGGCATTACTACATCAGTATAGGTTTGTGATCCCTTCGATAGGATGGATTTCTGATAGATTTGTGGAATCCCTAGGGTGGGTTCAGTGCAGGTTACTCTATCTTTTCTTCCCTATATCGGGTTCTCTGTATCACTATGACCGCTTATCCATGGGTGGTGATCTCCTATCTAGTAGGTTAACCCCATAGGGTTTGAGGAATCATTGGAAATATGATGTCATATGTGGTGTTCTATTCAGTAAGGTTATAGAATCATCAATTAAATGATCCACTACTCAGCGTGTCGTTTTGGTAGGGTTAGTGCATGATCGGTTTGATCCCCTACATCCTAAGTTATAACAGAAGGGGTTTTTGACATCGTCGTGGCCATCTTCGCACAGGCAACGATCCTCTATCTAATTGATGTGATCTGTGGAGCACCATTTTGGGTTGTGGTTTCCCCCAGCAGTTCCTAGGAGTGATCCCCTATATGTGATATCTATTAGTTATCGATGTGGTGAAATAGAAGTGTGGTGCACCCACAAACCACATGTTAGAGGATCTCAGTGATGATATTTGACGAGCATATACCCATCATACGGGTTCCATTTGGGATGACAGATCTCATGGAGTGTGTTCTCCTAGTTATGTACCTGTCATAGGTTATGATTTCAGAACATCATGAGGCTTGGTGCATGAAATGAGTATATCTGGTTGTTCAGGGTATATGTATGATCATATACCAGAGCAGATGTTCATGGAGTATGTATGGGAATACACCTGAGCTGGGCTGACTAGTCATGTTAGGTGAGGATGGTCTTGAGATGGAGTTTCTATATCTTTTGGGTTCCCTCTAGCTGGGATGAAATGATTTTGGTCTTTCATTTTCTCCCTTTTATTTTGGGTTTTTTGTGGTTCCTAATGAGTAATTTGTATACTGACCCATGCACGGGCTTTTCCCATACATGTTTGTGTCTTGTCCAGACCACATGCCTTTCGACAGAGTTCCAGGATGACCTGGAGCAGGCGTAGCATAGTGAGTGGGGCTGACCAGGGTGTTTACCGGAGCTATGAAAAAGAGATTATCGGCAGGTGTTTTTGGCAGTGTTTTCCCTCCTTTCGAGTAGGTTGGACGCTTTTGTAGTTTTCCCTTGGTGGGAACTATTTTGCCATATTGTACTTCTGTTGCACTCTGGTTTGGGGTAGATGTATGCATGAATTCACTTTTTTGTATATATATATATCTCTCTCTGCACTATTGTATGGAGGTGTATATGGGTGTGTGCATGAGTACCTTAGGCTAATGCCTCCAATGTTTCTGATAACCAACTCGGTGCTAGTTGCTAGCAACTGGACAATTAGAGGCAGGCTTGGGGAGTTACGTCTTGAGGCGCATTGATTTGGGTCATTACCTATGTTTTATATACTGAACAAGAATTTATTTTACAACTCAAATTTTGAATATTATGATATATAAATATCAATATAATTTTATTTCCATCATGGTACTTATGTTAAAAATTATACAAAAGTGGTAAATTATTTATTGTACAATACCATAGTCCATCTAGGATTGTTTATAATTTAGTTTCTAATTATTAATTATTGTTATCTACCCCAAATGACAATCATAAAATCTAATACGACAGGGTATTTATGTAGATAATAAATTTCATCCCATCATTTTCCTCTATTTAAGAACTAATTATAAAAATTGAATGTTTTGAATGGTAAATGACTCAATTTTTCTCTTCAATCATAAATCTTTTCTCATCCGTGTTCAGGTTTTCTAAAATAAATAATATAATTTTTGTAATATTATACTATTATTTTTTAATTAAAACATTACCCATGATATAATTTTAATTAAATGGTTTAAAATTGTTATTTTTTCATTTTCTTGAACATGGTACTTTTAATTTTCTTTGAATATTTCAATAGAATCATTATTTTAATGTTTTTGAAGTGAATGGTATTTATTTATGCCGTGAGAAATCAATGATTTAATTATTACCTTATAAATATCTAGGATTATTTTCAATGAAAATATTTTCAATAATGTTTTGGAATAAAATTATATTCTATTGTTGTGATTTCAAAATGAAGTTTTTTTTCTCAATAATGTTTTAATAATATTTTTAAAGAATTATAATTCACCAATTAAAACATCCATTAGTTATGAATATTAATTATTTAGGATATGATACAATTATGTAATATATAACATCCAATTGTATGGATTATGTTTATAATGAAAATATTATTATAATACCAATTTATTTTCCATAGGTTCTACTATGATGAAATTTTTTTGAATCCAATTTCCATTTTAAGGTGTTATGAAATTATCGATGTTTTATGATACTTTGGAAAGACATTTATTTATTTAATAGGTGGGATATGTATCTCTCTATAATTAATTTGTTAAAGATGGAACACATGATTTACTTATGTTGTACATGAAATAGATTTTTTTTTCACAATGTTATGAGTCGATCTGGTATTATATCAATAAGGTTATGTGTATAGAAGGGTTCAAATCCCTAATGTTATGATTGTAACATTTTTCATATATAAAATTTTGTGAGTGGAAATGGTTTCGGGTCTATATGTTTATTCATAGACCAGGTATGATTTCCTTAAGTTTATGCAGGGTCCTAATTTCATATCCTTAACATAATGAGTGAACTTGATTCTTTATATATATATTCTCATAGATAAAAGCTTATGTTTTTACAAATATAAATTTATAGATAATTATATCTTATGTTGTTTTATTTTATTCCAGTATGATTTATGTATTATGATTCACTAAGCTTTTATAAATGTCAAAAGATTATTATCTATAATATGTCTGGTATGGTTTTCAAATATTAAGCACATTGTTCATACCCTTTGGATCATTTGATGATGATATATATCATGTTTACTGATACATTGAATAAAATCTCACCAATTATTATCTTTCATTTCACAATTCTATGAAGAATATTATTTGATATGGTATGCATAAGAATGAAAATAGTGAGGATATAATTAATGGGAGATGATGTTGTTCACTAATAAAATAGTTGTTTATGTATCCATGTTTTCAATGACACTAAACCATTAAGATCATCTAATATTTTATTTATCATGAAAAAAATATTCATATATATAAATTTAATATTTATGTATGAAAATCTAGTTTCTTTAAACATAATGATTCATTTGACATCAAATATGGATATTTGAGTTATCAAAATAAATTATTGATTTAGTAGTGAAAAAAATAAAAATAATATGAGAGGGAGAAAATGAAATGCAAAAAAAATATCATTTAATTGATGAAATTAATAATATATTGAAGAAATAAGATTTCTAAAACCCCAAAAAAAAGTAAACATTTTGAAAAATATCAAACTTGTGTCATGAATTTTAAAATTGAGGAAAAAAACCCCAACATCATTGTTATATTTGGAATTTTTGACCCATTAAATATATATTTTGAGATAGATGTGTAGATAAAAAATATTTCAATATAAAATTATGATAATATAAATACATGGCCAACAAATACACCATAAACAATGGAGACATGGGGATTATACACATCATATCTTAATTATGAAAAAATGAGATGAAAAAACCCTTACTATTAATCGCACATAGATAAACATTCTATATCCATGTATATAATAAATATAACCATGTAATTAAAATTTTCAAAAACATAGTCATCTAAATAATATTTAATAGAATTTATATATAATAGTATGATTTGGTTATATTTTACTTTGAACATAGGATGTTATTTTTTGTGATTTTTTTAGTACTTATTTCATCATATTGGAGTCATTTTTTATTAATAAATTTACAATTCACCATTATTATATCAATATATTTACTAGAATATATATTTAAAAATTATTTATAATGTTTTAATTTCAATTCATATGTATTTAATTTAGGATTTCCATGAATTAAGTCAGTGGGGGAATTTTTTGGAAATTTTCATGAATGAGGGGTTTTGTATTAAAAAATAGTTATGTAATACCATTAAATTTCGATATAAAAATTAACCACAAATAACATTCTTTTTTATAACATGACTACTATTTTCCTTCCTCAGTAAAATATGATATAATTTTATAGCATTTTTAATGTAGGTCGTTAAATAGAATAAAATAATAACCAGTTGTAGTATGTGGTTATGTATGGTTAAAAATATTTTTTCTTTCAGCATAATATCATTATTATAGTAGAATATTGAAACTATTTTTATGTTATTAAGGTGGTTAAATTTATTTTTTGATATATTAATAATTAGTAAATTACTAATTCAAAAATTGAACATGTGTTTTCATGGATGTGCTGGTCCACACATAAAAATGGGTGAGGTACTCAATTTCTAAAAATAGAAATGAAATTAGAATATATATTAACTTATAAGACTCATAAAAATGTAATAAATAAATTTTTTATTCATTAACATCCATTTTGAAACATTCATGCATGGTTTTTATGAAAAACATACACACATCTTTGTATTGAGGGGAGAGTTCAAGCATACAAAAAGTTGAAATTTTCTTTTTTCAAAGGGAGAAAAGAAGGGATTCATAATATTTATTAATTAAAAAACAACTTATCATTATTTATATTATACTAATATCTATATGATTATATGGTTATGATATGATTGTATTTGAATGACATGAGAATAATGGTATTAAAGAGTGATAAGTACTTACATTGAGAATAAAAAAATTATCCTGATGTACTTCTTGAAGATAGAGGATTTTAGAAATTTTATCTGATAAAAGTGCTAAAAATGTATTCTATGGAACGTAGGAATGAAACCTGGGAAAATTTAAATATCGAATTTAAATTTTAGGGGCCTTGAATCGGTGGTATAAGTCCCAATTTATTATTGAGGAGTGTCATTTTATTTATAATATAAATAGTAATGTCATAGATTAATGGTCAAATAGTTATTATAACAGCCAATAATTAGGGATTACTAATATTCTAAGACCTAAAATATTATATAATCCTCTCAACTATTTATTTTTGATAAAATCATTGAGTTCTATTAGGATTTTCTCATTACATTTATCATTTACAAAAAATAAATTTTACCATGGAAACTATTCAATAACCCTTTTATTTAGTTTTAATGAGAAATATTATGATTTATATTATTAAATAACAATATAACTATGTTTTTGAATTTGAATAAAATTTTATTACTTAACATTTCAATTCATGGTTAATTGTAATTTAACAATTAAAGTAAAGTACGAATAAAACATGCTTCCTAGAATAAAATAGAATTTATAAAATATATATATATACGGTTAAATAATCATTTATTTTAATTTTAAATACTTAAATGAAGTTATTATTGTAAATGTAAATTATTCTTTCCTTTAAATAAATGAAAAATAAAAAATTTATGAAATGACAATTTTATAGGAATGAAAAGACTAATAGAATGCCTATTAGAAATTAATACTTAAATTCTTCTAAAATTTGAAGAATGTTTTCTATAATAAAAATTGTAGTTTTTTAAAATGTATTATTTTACTAAATGAAACAGATTTTAAAATTTATTATTTTTTTTACACATTTACATCTTCCATATATAATGGTAATGTAATAAAATGTATTTCTTTGGTAAAAAATACATATTTTAATATTCATCTAAAAAGCATACCCTAAAACTTATTTTTTTTAAAAACAATGAAAAATAAACCAAAGATAATCTTAGAATGATTAATTCAAATATTTACTTCATAATATAAAATTAAAATTCTAAAATTTAAAAATATATTTTAAAATATAAAAAATAGTATACAAACAAACATTTTATATATAAATGTTTTCTTTAAGTGTAATTAATATTATGTCATATTAGTTTATAATTTAAGGAGTATTAATATATTATTTTATATATTTTATAATTTCTAGTAAATTTTAATTATTAGGATATGATATTCACCGGTTAAAAAATTATAAATTTTATAATGAAAAATATATTTTAATATTATACCATAATAATTATTGATCTATTATATATTAGCAATTTTATTGGTAAAATGTCCTTTGTTAATAAATATTTTAATGTTATTAGAATTTATATAGAATATATAACTCATATTTGGTGTGTTTTTATTTATTTGTTTTTTTTCATGTGGAATAACCAATCAATCAAAATATTAATTTATAAAAAACTATCTAACATCAAAGGGTGTTGCACATATAACATTATTGAACAAGTTTTAATTGAGTGAAGAAGGATGACGTGTTGATCAAAAAGTGTTCTCAATTATTATTATTAGCCTATATTACATAAAACTGAGTATACATGACATTTTTTATGAAGTTATACTTTTAGTATTATTTCAAAATAATCAAACATATTTTTCTATTTTGGTCAAAAAATTGATTTTAAATTACCTATAATGAATGGTCGATTAAGCATTAAGCTATTATAAATATTCATAATTACATCATTTCAAAAATTACAATATACTTTTGATAGGTAAATTTAATTTTCAAAAGTTAATATTTGTAAGTTCATTATATATTAAAATAAGTTGTGTATCTTGGAGATCTATGATATTAAGAATTATCATGTTATTAACTATAGATTCATAACATATTGCAGCATAAAAAAATGCAAATAATGATAACTAATGTATAAGTAGAAAATTTTAGGGTAAATATCTCTTTAGAATTATTTATTTAATTTGATAATCAATATATAGAAAATATGTCAAATAATAGGGAATATTATATGAGGTCAAATAAATTTGATAACAAAAACCACATCATTAAGAAAAGTGATTAATATTTAGTTCTTTCAGTTTAATATGATTCAAAATAGTATAAAGATAGATATATAATCAAAATCTACCACCCAAAATAATCATTCTAAATAGTTTCTTGTGTTATTAGAAGTTTATTTTCTCTAGGAAGATGAAAATAATTGTTGTGGATTTTACACATTCATTCAAAGTCATTTCCAATTGAAGGGTGAGAATGTAAAATGATATCTTGTTGTAATGGATGAAATAATGCATTTTTTTCCTTGGGGATTATAAGGGAAAATAATATATGAAGAATTTTCCCCTTCAAAAATAGATATTTGTACATAATAAAAAATTCCTAGATAAGAGATCATGATTTGTTTCATATTTAAAAAAAATAAAAATGTGATGATTATAGAGCCTTTGGTGATTATATTTGTGCGACATTGAGTTTAAAAACCCTAATGAAGATGATTTTTAATGAGGAGAATTATATATATTCTCGTTAATACGTGTTATATATGGTAATTATCATTAATAATGTATTTAGAAAACTAAAAAAATAATCATTCCATCCAAAGGTATTGTCATTTCATAAATTTATCAAAGGGGTGAAACTATGACTTAATCCATTGGATAATTAATTCCCGAGTATTGATGATTCTTTCTACTAAAATTTATCAATAATTTTCATGTGGATGTATGAGAGACAATTTTTTTGAAATAAAAGGTAATTAATGATGAAATTAAAAATATACCAAATCTATTTAATAATTATTCTATAACACCATTATGTTTTCTGTAATATTTTATATAAATAATTTTATTTTGACTGTAGGTTTTATTACAAGAAATAGTGAGTTCAAAAACCCATGAGATGATATTAGATTAAAATGACCATTTTAACCAAGTTGTTAGGTTAGTGAGAATAAATAAAACTAACTAATAAAAATGTATGGTGAATTAATTGGCTACCAATTATTTATGAAAAAATATAAAAAAATTATATATTTCTATTTTCTCATTAATAAATTGACTTAATTACTATTATTAAAGGAAATTAATTCTTTCTATATTTTATATGATTAATATTTTTGATATATTCATCCAAAAGATATTTTTTTCATAGTGTATGACTAAAATCTATTTGTCATATAAAAATCTATATTTTTCAAATGGGTAATTTTCCACCTTTTAATGAATAACCATTTTCAAATTATGATATTTGCACATTAATAATTTTTACATCAAAACATAAATGTGTTCTTTGGAATTGGAATATAAAAATATATTGTGGATGAATTTTTGATATTTTTCTTAAAAAATTAATGTTTTGATGAATAGTAAAAATACACCAGAAATATTGTTAAATTTGTTTTTCAACAAATTATTTTATAGGGGTAAATTATAATATTTAATGGTATTAAAGTAAAATATAAGATATTTTTATCATTCAATATAATTTTTGTAATTAGTATTAATTTTACATTGAATTCAAATGTAAAATATTTTTAATCTTTTGCAATGTTTTGACTTTTGAAACTTTTTTTCTCTCTTGGACAATGTGATTAATTTTAAATTAATTACAAAAAATATTCGTGCATTGAATTTTATAAATTGGATTCCATATTTTGAATTATTATGATCGAATTATTTAAATAGTTTTCATTTATTTTTGGGCATTATGAATGGTAAGGTTAGTAATTTTTATTGAATATGCTAAAATGGTATATCATGAAATTAAGGATACAAATAATATTATTAAATTATCCTAACACTTTTAAAAAATATCATTTTATGAGTATTTATTTTACCTAATAATTATTGGGTAATCATGGTGTCCATTTGATGCCACTTGGATGAGGTTAGGACATTTAACTTATTTTATTTAATGAAAAGTAAAATATGTCTCACTAAAATTGTAATAACTAATTAATTTATAAAAAAAGTTAATTTTGAAAAGAATTTAGACTATAAATAATAATTTCAAAATTAAAATGGTTTTCTATATATTCAATTTTTATTTTTATTTTTTTGAAAATAAATATTTACCTTATAGACTTACACTTTAAATATGTAGAAATTATTTAATAGATGATAAATAAATAAAAAAATTATTTTTAAAATGATAATAAACATTAAAAGAAAGAAAAAAATTTCTAAATATTATTGGTCAAGTATATGTCAACTATAACCATCCATAAGTTGAGTTAATAACCATTGGGAGCCTTATAGAAGTTATTATGACCCATATAATACTTTATTTAATGTGATGTCAAAGTTATCACATTCATGTTTTAATTAACATGAAATTTTTATTGAGTGATTTTACTAAAGATACATTTCATTATAACTATTATTATGAAATATATAAGATTTATATTTGTCATTTTATTTTATTTTTAATTTTTATTTAATAAATAATCATATTAAATAATTACACAATTGTTTTATTATATTAATTTTATTAAGAGAAATATCCAATTAATGATATTAAAATATTAAAATTAATATAATATGTAATAATTAATATTTCCATTGAATTTTATATATAATTTTACCTATTAAGAATATAATAAATTTAGTTTTTTCAAAGTGAAATTATTATGTTGTAATTTTTAAAAATCAATGAATTGAATAGTGTTAATATGAAAAATGTTGATTTTTTTTATCAAAATAAGGTATTATTAAATTATTTTAAAATAGTAAAGTCTTTTTAAAAATATATAACAATTATTATATGGTAGAAAATTTTCAATGAATTTATTTATTATCTAATTGACAAAAAATAAGTAAATATTTCACCCTTTTAGTATGGAAATATTTGTTACCCTAGTTAAAAATTAAAAAGAACAACAAAGTTTTAATTAAAATGTTATGGTTGAGAAATGTTTTTTCTAACATTCATTTTTTATGGAATTTCAACCTTATATAATCTAATATTTTAAATTTTGATATTTTTGTGGTTATAGTATGAGTTTTAATTTTATTATAAATTAATATTTTTATAAATCATAAAAGAGGACCACACCACTATTATAAAAGTGAATCACCTCCCTTACCCCCTCACATAACTTTTTGACATCAAGTATAAAAATACCAATACCATTCCCCTTCCCAACATCCCTAGATACATTATTTTGGCTATATATTCTCAAAAGGCCAACTCTAATACCTTTATGATGGGGTTTTGAGGAAGCACGTTGAAGAATATGTAATCTCCTCTAATAATTAGTTTAAACTTCATTCTTTTTCTACATCCTATTCATGTGTTCATTAAATATAAATAAATAAATAAATTATCACTTTTATAATATTTTGTAATTATGATTATGAAACAACCATATTCCATCTTCTATCCATCCTATGAAAAATGAAATCACCACTCGTGCGTACATACATCTTACCATCTCCACACTGTGGTGTAATATGTTTTTCACCACCACTTTACTTGGATTGGACGAAATATGGAAAAAATAAATATAAAAAATTATTATAACATGATATTGATTATGAAATATTATGTACCATCAACATCAATTCTATTCACCAATTATGGGATTGATTTTGTCGCTCGTGCATATATACGACCTAACTTCTCCACGATAAGATGTTATTATTTCTATATGATATTCATTAAATCATTATTATATAAATGAAATTAATGAATAAATTTGATATATATTATACTAATATCATTCTATAAAAGATATAAATATGAAAGAATAAGATGAACATGAACTTATTTGAAAAAACATGCGTAAGAAAATAAAGATGTTAACACGCAAAAGATGAGTAATAATGTTACTAAAAAACGGATAATAATATGATCATTTATGATAACATAAAATTTATTATTATTCTGAAATAAGTCATAGATATTATTTAAATCATTATAAAGGAGGTTCAAATACATAAAAAATAAATCAAACCAAAGGTAAGGGATAACTTCACAAATCTCATTTTTATCCAGGATTGTTTATACAACATAATTACTGGTGTATATTTACTATCCATATGCATGTTTTATACATATGTATTACTAATTTTTTTTATGTTATTCTAATATTGTTTAAAGTAAATTTTTCCCACTAGGGAACTTTTTACACAATAGTATGAATGGAATCTTTTGTTGTTTTCAATATGAGGTGCATTTCAACATTATGACAAAAGAATGATACACATGTTTTCTCATAAAATATACAAAATTAATGGACTTTTATGATTTATTAACACCTTATAACATGGAATATTAATTAATATGGTTTAAATTTTATTTTAGAATTGATTATTTCTTTTAAATTGTGTGGCATTTTTGGAAAAAAAAATTATTTAGAGGAAGAAAGGATATTTTCCACACGAATTAATTTCAAGGGATTTTAGAAAAATTAGATTTCACGCATGAGGAAATTATGTAAATAGTGTTATGTTTCTATATATATTATCACTATTCTTTGATCATTTTTATTATATAATTATTTTAATCAAATCCATATTTTTATTTATATTATGATGGAATGATGTTTAAGAAACCAAATTTATTTATTGGGTAATTCTATGATGAATGAATTATATTTTTGTGGAATACCCAAGAATGATTTCATTATGAGACGTCTGGGAATTATATATCCCTCCAATGAATGGGGAAATTATTTATATCTCCTGATATAGAGATCAATACAATGATAATGATCTCAATTTTGTAATATATGGCTGGAATGTGGAGTGAAATCAGTTCAATTATTGATTTTTTATACCTAATGGTGTTGGAAATGAACATTGACTAATATGAAATGATTTTATATTCATTTATGAATGGAAAAAATTTCACGTGTTTTGTTATGAATTTTGCGAATATGTCCATTTAATTTTTTTTAACATATATTATTTATCTCATTAAATGATATCCTAATATTTTATATACAGTATAAGATTTTCCAATGTTATCAGACTTATGATTATGATATAATTGATATCTCTCTTATTTACCCTTATTGATCATCTGATCACACCCTTTCTTATGTTCCAAATCTTTTGGTTATGAGAAAGGGAATTAATTGAGATATTGAAAAAAGGGGTCTTGTTATGAAGGAATATGATTGAGACGATTTTCATGCCTTATCATCTATTTATTTATATTTCCCAGTTTCTAAAGAAACTATTCCTATACGGTCCTATCATGTAATTATTATATTTTGCAATAAATATTAATATTTTTTTGTTATATCTATGTATGTAAATTATGGATCATTTTTTATTAGCATGATATCCAAGTATAGTGATCCTTTGGAAACTAGGATTAGTATCCCATAAGACTAACCTTAAGGATATTCTGAAGAATAGGATTAAATTCTATTTTTTTAGAAATTATTATAAATAGCCTAGGATCAAATATAATGTTTATTAAACTAAAATGTTATTCATGATTATATGTTCCTCCCATTATTATTTGTGTTTCCCACACGATGATAATTAGTTTTAGTGAGTAGTTGGAACCCGGTGGAACCGTGTTAATACTGAATGTGATGGGAAATGATTATATTATCCTCTTGAGTAACAAAATACTTTGGGAGCTATAATGAAAAAATTTATTTCTTTTCTCACACTACTTTCTCATGATATAAATCATGCAAGAAGTCAAAACTAGAAAAGAAAGAAAACACAATTTGTTGTGTCCTTCATTAGGTAGCAGCCACTTTTTTTAGGGTGTCTTTTGATCTAATACTGAAAAAACAATGGATTAGTACCAGTAAAATGATATTTTTAATTTCTATTGTTCATAACATGATAAATTCATATTAGCAGTCAATCATTTGTGTGGGGAAGTTGATCAATGGTGGAACCTTATCAAGAATATGAAAAAAAATATTTGAAATTTTATCCATTGAATGGGATTAATTCAAGAACATATTTTTTCAATATTTTATTTTCATATATTATTCACAAAAAGAAAGATATGGAGTTCCTTGAGTGTAAGTAAAAGGAAATTTTTTGATGTTCTGTCATAGATGGGATTTAGATTGGGGTAACTCATCAGTATTATGGGTTTGATAATAAGAGATAATTGGAAGTCATGGGAAAATCTAAAGACCATTTAGAAAAGAATATTATATTTCCCTTATTCTTAATGTGTGTAATGAAACCTGAAGGAAATAGTCTTAAATGGACTAGAAGAAGATTTAGATGTGGAAAAGATGATCATCGAGTAGTTTAATGCCAACATGATGGGAAAAATTGTTATAATGGTCCAAATAAATAAAATTCTACCCAGAAGGTAACTCCTAAACTTCAATGATACAAATTCAACAGAACAGGGATTCATTCCAACTAATTCCCAAACACACGGGTTTTTGATGAAGATCGATGTCAGAAAACTCTTATAGCCAAAGAAAAAGGAATGTCACATGAAATCATCATATGTGATGTGGAGTACAATAATAAAGTCATGAAAGGAAAACATACCATCCACTATAATGTATAAAATATTTTATTTGATTCTATATCCAAACAGTCTTTTATTTCTAATGAACTTTATAAGGGTATCAACATATTACCTCCGATGAGTAGATGTTCAGATTACTCTGAATACTCTTAATGGAACAATGGTCACATCAAATGTTTATAATTATTCACCAGGTGAGGATTGTGGGAATGTTCTTCATGAAAATATTTTGATCCCTCCTATGGTGGAATTATTTGTGATTCTTGGAATGGATTTTTCTTCTTTAGATGGAGCTCAAATTTATTTCAGTTGAAGGGATATAAAATTTCATATTTTGGATGAATTTATGATCATTTATTGATCCAAGGATGAGTATGAACATCACATGAAAATTTATTCTATTTTATGGGTCATTATTCATATAGATAAAGGATATAAATCTCAAATATTTTTGGAGAAAATAAAAATTAAAAATACACTTATTTTATGGAAGTTTGATGATTTCTTTTTCGGAAATTTTTGAGGTCTTCCACTAAATCATGAGGCTGATTTTTCAATATAACTCTTACCAGGTTCTATTACTATTACATATTCACCTTATATAATACACCCAATTGAGTCCAAAAATTGAAGAAGAAACACCTATAGAAACGTTATAAGGGATTCATATGTCCTAGTGCATCACCTTTGGGTGAACTCATTCTATTTTTTGAGAAGATAGATGGATCAATAAGACTCTGCATTGATTATCAAGAGCTTAACAAGATCACTATTAATAAAAATATTATCTTACCTACATTTCTAACTTATTCAATGATCTATGTTGAGCTAAATAATTGTCCATGATTGATCATCATTCAAGATATCATCAATAAAGGGTCTAGAAGATAGATATACTGAAGATGAAATTACAAAAAATTTGTGGATACTAGGAATATATAGCAATGCCTTTTCATCTTTATAAACCCCACACTATCTTCATGGATCAAATGAATATAATATTTTAATTCTATATTGAATAATTTTTTTTGTCTTTATATATATTATTTTTGATTATTTGAATAGAAAGGAATAACATGTAGATCACTTGACATTTATACTGAAAACCATAAGAAATAAAATTCTTTATGAAATAATTACTAAGTGTCGATTCTGGCATCATAAATTTTCATTTTCTAGTCACTTAATCTCAAGATATGTGATATCTATAGATCAAGAAAAGATATAAATTTTTTAAGTTTGGCATAGACTAAAAACATTAACTAAGATCTATTTTTTTAAGATTGAATGTATATTATTTATTTTTTGTGAATGATTTTTCACAACTATCTAATACAGTCACCAATTTCACTTGGAAATAGGTAAACTATTTGTGGATGGAGGAATGTGAATATTATTTAGACGATCTAAAAAGAAGTTTATATAGTGTACTAGTGCTAACAATACCTTTTAGTCGAGAATGTTTTCTGATCTGTAATGACACATCTAATAATGGGTTGGGTTGTCTTCCCATGAAATAATGATACACTCATAGCTTATTCCTTGGGAAAATTGAAAATCCAAGAGATACATTACCTTACTCATGATTTATAGTTAACTTTAGTAATAATTGTACTAATGATATAGAGGAATTATATTTATGTTGATCGGTGTGATATTTATACAGATAATAAACGTTTAATTTATAATTTCACAAAAAAAATGTTCTAAATATGAGATAAAGAAGATGGTTGGAGTTAATTAAAGATTACGACTGAAAAATTTATTACCACCCTTGTAAATTGAACAGGGTGGAAAATTCATTGAGTTTAAATAACCATGATAGCCTATCTAGGATGAGTTTCACAAAAGACCCATTATTTAGGGATTTATGATGGATGGATGTTGAATTATTAATGGTAGTGGATAAATACATTCTTTCTCAAATTGATGTTCAAACATACATAAAAGGGATGATTAACGAGGTCCATAAGGAAGTTATAGAGATAAAAATATAGGTGATAAATGTTCCTAAATTCAATCATGATTTTTATGGAATATTAAGGGTCAAGAACTAGGTTTGTAATCCTCCCATAATATAATTAAATGAGATTTTGGATGAGAATCATAGATCTTGATACTCTATTCATCATGGATGAAAAATCATGTAAAGGGACCTCGAAGTGTATTTTTGGTGGGATGGCATGAAAATAGAGGCTCCTAAATATATCTCCTAATTCTTAGTTTTTCATAATGTTATGTCTAATAGACAGAAGAATAAGAGGATGTTACAACCATTTCCCATAGTATAATGTAAGTGGTAAAATATCACTATGGACATTATCACCAAACATCCCAAAACATCTGATGGCCATAATTCTATATGTGTTATAGTCGATCATTATATGATGTTGGAACACAAAATTTATATAAGTTAGGTTTTCTCTGTTAGCGTTATTGCTAGGATATATGTAAATAAAGTGGTAACATTTCATGGCGTACCACTTTCCATTATTTATGATCTGGATCTGAGTAACACCTCATTGTTTTGGAAAAGTCTTCAGTAGGCTCTGGATACAAAGTTATTTTTCAGTAATTCTTATATTACTCATACAGATAATCAAACTATGAGGAAAAATAAAACTCTAGAAGTCATGTTGAATGATTTCTATATGGATTTCAAAGGTAATTGGGAAAAAACCTTACCTTTGGTGGAATTTTTTAACAAGAGTAACTTTCCCTCTAGTATTCAGATATATCATTATGAAGCCATAAATGGAATGAAGTGTTGAAATCTAACATAATGGGATGAAGATAGTGAATGAATTCTATTATAACTAGATAATGTTGATAAAATGGCCAGATCTATTCAACAACACATAATAGAAACTCAATGTCTATAAAAAGTTATATCGACAACCGAATAAATGACCTAGAGTTTGATGTTCAAGATAAGGTGTTTTTACAAACTTCTCCCTTGAAGAGAGTAATGAGATTTGAAAAAAAGGTAATGTTAATCCCTATGTATATCGTTCCTTCTGAAATTATGGAACTGGATGAGAATGAAGATTTCTGATTGGTGATTCCCAAAAATATCTCCCATGTTTATGACGTGTTCCATGATTCTATCCTAAAAAAATTAATAACGTATAATTCACATGTACTAAATGGAGAAGGTTTACTTTTAGATAATTATCATTCCTATGAAGAACTAAAAATGGAATTCTAAATCGTATCAAAAAAGTTCTATGAAAATAGACCACTCTTTTTGTTAATGTTTTATATAGAAACAACCAATTTGATGAACCTACATGAGAAATTATGAAGTGGTGAAGAATAATTATCATCATATATTTATTTCTAAATGATGAATTTTAAGGGATAAATTTCTTTTATGGGTGGTATAATGTAACACTCAGATGTTTTTATGAAATATTTTCATTATATAATCTTAATCCTTCAATAGATTTCATTACGTGAAATCATGAGATTAAACAAACAATGAGAATCTCTTAGTATAAAATGATCAATTTAACCAAGATTTTAGGTTCACAGGAAAGAAATATAATGAACTTATGATAATCCATGATGAATTCAATGGCTATAAATTATTTCTGAAAAAAATATAAATCAATTATATATTTATATTTTTGTATTAATAATTAGAGGTAATTTATTTTTGTAAATGAAATAAATGAAATACATATGTTATAAAATTATTAAAATATTTTTCATATTCATCCAATATATTTTTTTCATAGTGTTTGAATAAACATTATTTGATTTATGAAAACATACATCTTTCAAAAGGGTAATTATCTTCCTTTTAAGGGAGAACCCATTTTAAATTAATATTTTGACCTATTAATAATATTATTTGAAAACATAAAAACATTATAGGGAAGAAAGATATAAATGTTTACTTTGGATGAGTTTTGTATATTTTTCTGAAAACATTCATGTTATTATGAATAGTAAAAATACACTATATTTTTGTGAATAAAATTTTTTCATCAAAATAATTTATATTACTAAATTAAAATATTTAATGGTTGTAATGTATAAAATGAATTTATTCATATCATTAAAGATAATTTATTTCTATAACATTAATTTTACATTGAATTTAGAAGTAAAAACATTTCATTATTTTGTAGTGTTTGAACTTTTAAAACTCATTCTCTCATTCTAAGAATGAGATTATTTTTAAATTAATTACAACAACTGAAATGGTTTGAATTTTTAAAAATGGATTGCATATTTGTAATAAATAATTCCAAATTATTTAAATAGTATACTTTTACTTTTTAGAATTATGAATTGCATCTTTGGTAATTTTTAATTAATACGGTAAAAGGGTAAATAATGTAATTAATGGTAAAAAAATATTATAGAAAAATCCTAAAACATTTTCTAATATATTTGTATGTGTGTTTTTAACTAACCCATACTTGGGTCTAAATGGTGTCCTTTGTAAGCCACTTGGATGGGATTAGGGTACTTAATTTATTTAATTTAAAGAAAAGTTAAATATGGAACACTGAAATTTAAATAAATATATAATTTTTAATATATAATCATACATAATATAAATTTATATATTAATATTTATTTTAAGGGTAAAATTATTTTTTCTATCATGGTAATTTCTATTGGAAATAAATAATTACCTTCATCATTAATACTTTAATGGTGCAGGAATTATTTCAATGATGAGAAATAAAAATATCTTAATTATCATTAAAATGATAATAACAATTATAAAACCCAAACACATGATAAAATCATATTGATCAATTATATCTCAAAAAACCATCTATGTGTAGTTATTGACCATTTGGATCTTTATAGAAGAGATTATGACACTAATAATATTTTACATGAAGGGATGAAAAAGTTGTCACATTCATGTTTCAATTAACATAACATATTCACATTATGATTTTATAGAGGATATATTCGATTAAAAGTATTATTCTATTGTATAGATGATCTATATTTTTCATAGTATTGTATTTCTTAATTTTTATTCATCAAATATGGATATTAAATAAGTAGAAAAAACTATTGTAATAGTTTTTCTATTATGGTAAATATCAAATAAAGGTTATTAAAAATATTAAAATGAATATAATATTGGATAATTAAAAGGTCTAATAAATTTTAATTATGAACACTAGTTATTATTAATATATTAGAATATTTGGTTCTAAGTAAACCAGTTATCTTAATATTTTTAAAAATCAATGTATTTAATTATGTCAAAATTGATATTATTGATTCTTTTTCATAATAATGATTTATTAAATTATATAAAATTATGAAAACATTTTTAAAAAATATATAAAACTGATAATATGATCTAAAATTTTATAATACATTTATTTATTGTCTAATTAACATCAAATAAGTAAATATTTCTCCGTTTTAATTTTGAAATATTTGTTACCCTAGTTAAAAATTAAATAGAATATCTAAGTATTAATTAAAATGATAAGGACTTAATTGACATAAAAACTTGTCTAAAATTTATTTTTTGAAGATATTATATCTCTAAATCGTATATTCTATGAAATTGGGACATTTTGGAAGATTTTATATGGGTTTTGAGTTTATTATAAGTTAATATTTTTGGAAACCCCAAAAGTACCCCTCACCTCAATTATAAAAGGGCACCTCTTCACTTAACATTAGGCCTTAAATATCGGCCATAACATATCTAAATCTATTCTCATGTTCCTTAGTAACTCTATATAGGTTCTGGTTTTCTCAAAAGTCTAACACTATTACATCTATGATGAGGTATAGTGAATTCCCGTTGAAGAAGAGGAAATCTCCTCTAACAATTCATTCAAACATAATTCTTCTTCTAATTCCCCATTATAATTTCTTTAATTATAAATTAATCAATCCAATATCTCTTATAAACAGATATGTAAATTATTTTATGAAAATACCATCTTCCATCTTCTATCCATTATAGGAAAAATAAAATCACTACGAGTGCTTACATACGTTTTACCATCACCATGTCATGATGTAATCAGTTTTTCATCACCACCGTACATGGATGGGAATAATGATGTAATTAATAAACATATGTGATTAATATAACATGATATTGATTTGGAAGTATTATACAACATCCACATCAATATAATTCAACCATTGTGGGAATTATATTATCACTCATCATATGTTAGACCAACCGTATCCATGATGCGATGCAATTCAATCAACATGAATTTTTATTAAAGCACGGTTGTATAAAAAAATTTAATGAATAAATATTATATATATATATATATAATTTTGTAAATTATACAAATATAAGATAATTATAAGAATAAATACTTATCTGACAAAACATGTGGAACAAAATAAAGAAGTCAATAATAGATGGATGAGTAATAATGTTACAAAAAAACAGATGATAATGTGAAAATATATGGTATCATAAAAATTACTATGATTCAAAAATATGTCAAATAAATTATTTAAATCACTATATATGATGATTGGATACATACAAAAGAAATCAGACCTATGGTAAGGGACAATTCAACAAATCTAATTTTTAATCACGAAGGTTTATACATAAGTATTTATTTGGTATATGTATCATCTATATCCATGATTTATTCATATATATTATAAAATATTATTTATATTCATCTAAAATTCTTTAATATAAAATTTTCCCACTATTGAATTTTCTTACAGAACCAGATGAAATGTATCTTTTGTCATTTTCAATACGAGATACTTTTTGACTTTCCGATAAAAGTACGAGATTTATTTTTTCATTTAACATATATAGAATGAATTTATGTCTTCTCTTTTATAATGAAATAAATAAATGAATCCTTATTTATGATATTTCAAGATTATTTTAAAAGTAATTTTTTTCATTTAAATTTTGGTGTCATTTTGAGAAAATAAAACGTTTTTAAATAATAAAATATATTTTCCATTAAAATAATTTCAAGTGTTTATCAAAATTATTTTACATACAAGTTTAGATTATTTAATTATATTTGTGATTAAATATCTATTATCACTATTATTTTATTTTGATTATTATGGATATATATTTATGTAATTAATTTGTATTTTATGGATTTTGATAGATTGATGTTTATAAAACCCATTTTATTACTTGGGTTATGCTGTGATGAATGTTGTATATTTTTGTGGAACATCTAAGAATTATTTAATTATGAAATGGGTGGGACCTATATATCCCTCTGATGAATTATGCAATGATTTATATCTCATGAGATAGATGTGGATGAAATAGGAAATGATCTCGGATCAGTAATAATTATAAGGCCCCGACCTTAAACCTTTCTTAATATAGAATTAAATGAATAATTCACATTGAGGATCTTTTCAGGTATAGTGTTTTAAAGAATTAGATAATAAATCATGAATTACATTCCACATTTAAACAAAGTGGTTACATAAAAGATAGAATTCATTTTTTTCCCATCAATAGAAACATATTTGAAATAAATCATGGATTCATTATTTACACTTCCTTGACACTATCATCATATCATGCACCTTTCCCTTGACCTGTGAAAAACATTTCAATAACTTGGGATGACCATAAAAATCTTAGTAAGGGATATAAAAGTATGAAAAGAAAACATTAGTCCATGTATGAAATCATTCTTTACTCATAAAACATAAGCATTTTAACATACCTCATCAAATCATGAATAAATCATAGAAATCATAAGGCATAAAGGTAACTTGAGGCATTCATAACATTCTTACGTAGGGAGTAACCCTCTGGGATAAGTTTGGAATACCCATCACAGTATATTCCACAAATCTCTTCGGAGAAACCTTAACGTTTAACCCCTTCACGTTACCCAATGCATTGGAGAGATATATCTGGCTCACCCGCCATTAGTTTATCATGGAACCACCCCTATTCATAACAATTCCCAAGAACCATAATATAATCGTATCGCATAAAACATACATAGAGGAAACATAACGTTTCAACATTTCAATCACAAGATATCAATAATGCACATTGATATAATAAAAACATTATGAAAACCATTTTCAACACCAAAATAAAATAAAATTAAAACATGATATTTATTATTCATTTAATAAAAAGGTGTGGCTTGTAGAGGAAGTCAGAACTCAAATAATGGTCAAGGCGGCGGAGATGTCGTGGTCGCCGCATACGTACGATAAAGAAAACATTCCCTTTTGTCGTTTAGTAAAAGATTCGTATAAAAAAGATTCCTTTTAAATAAACGTAAAATTCAAAGGGATTTATACACCGTATAAAAGAAATTTGTGTATAAATCAAAATATGCCTCACTGAAAGGAGATTGAGACGGTGTCCCTTACAATGACGGTATACTTGGATTAAGGATAAATAAATTAAATAATTATGTGTGACAAACGAATACACCAAATATAAGTGGATATTAAGTGTAAAAAATCTTTGGACATTCACACATATTCATAAAATGACATATTCATGGAGTACAAGTTTATCCCAATGAATCAAAATAAGGTTAAGAAGTTCCCTTTCAAAAATTCGACAGCCTAACGGTGTCACTTCAAAATTCCGAAAAAGAGTTGATGATAGATAAAAAGGGTATCTCATCACTTGGACATAAAATTTACATCAATAAGGATATAGAAGAACATATACCAACATAATTTTATGCGAATTAAAATACATAACAAAAGAAGTCTTTTAAAAAGAGGAGGGTGAGAGGTTCCCTTTCCGACTTCGGTTACTTTCGAAACGTACACCCCATTGAAGTAGGGTCATACAATAAATATGTAAATACCCATAATTGAAATTATATTACCCAAAGAGTATAATAATGGGAATTACATACACCACTCAAAGGAAATGGTGGAAAATGTATCATAAATCTCACGGGACTAAAAGTGATATGAAAAATCCCTTACGAAAACTCGGTACCCTAACGGCGCCACATAAAACTTCGAAAAATGGATTGATGAGATCAAATAGGGTCTCTCATCATAGTAAAATAAAATTTAAAGCAAGAGGAATATAAAATAGCATCCCCCATCATAACAAAGTGGAGCGTAAAAGAAGTGACATAAAGGAGAGTACTTAAAAAGAAAGAGAGAGGTTAGATCTGTTATGAAAATTCGGCAGCCTAACGGCCCCACTCAAAACGTCCAAAATGGATTGATTAGAGAAAATAGGGTCTCTCATTATATGAACATATAAATTACAGTAGGATTAATATAAAAGAACATCCCAATCATAAAAAAGATGAGTTTAGAAGAAATGACATAAAGGAGTGTACTTAAAAAGAAAGAGAGGGGTAGGATCCCTTACCTTGTGCCCGAAAAGACTCGATCATTATTTAATCTCCTGAATATTACAATTTGGTCAATTTATAATTTCTTAAGGACCTAGTTTAAATATTATTATTCATTAAATATAAAATATTATAATGTTATAATAATTGGTTAATAAAGTGAGTTCATATCAGACGTTTTTGTCGATGTTCGGTACATGAGTAAAAATCAAACTTGTTGGAAAAAAATTTCCATGTAGTTATAAGTACATCATATCCAGAATAGTATTGATGTTTTAAATATCATATATATCCAGGATATATTCATTTTATACTATTTCAGATCATTTTGAGATAACAAATTTAAAGCACCGTTCATGGAGACGGTAGGCTGTACGTACGCATGAACACTACTTTCATTTTTTTGCCATATTAATGGAATTAAAATAAAATTAGATATATATATATATATATTAATTACAGATTGATATCCATAATTTAGATGTAATATATAAAATATATATCCATTATATATATGTACTTATAATAGTACATAACATGTGGAGATAAGATATGAAATATACCGTTCATGGAGACGGTAAGCCGTACGTACGCATGAACGCTACGTTCATTTTTTTTGTATTCAATGGAATTAAATAATAATGATATAAAGGTATATTATAATTCCAGTAGGATATCATATTTAATAACATTAATTCCATCCTTTATACGTCCCACATATGGCATTAACGAATCAAATCACTTTGAGGGGGCGGTAGTCAGCACTTCCTAAAATGAAGATATATCGCTTACCCATAATGGAAACCATAAAGGTATGCCATAAATGAAAAATACAGAAGCTTAAGGAAACCATAAAAATATTATATATCATATATAAATATAGTGACATCTTAATGGCCACCTTTGAAGTTGTTAAAATAATATTGAACCATCATCGTTTTGTGAGGCAGTAATTCGCCATCCACAGAAACAGTAAGGTTGTTAACCATTAGACGGAGGTGTGTGATAGTTTAGCTCAAATCCTTATTATAACAAAATAATATTATATTTAAGATACTAGTGTTGTTATAAAAAAAATTAATAAAAAGATTTTAGGGTTTTGGAGAAGAAAAACAAACGAACAAAACGGAAGATATTACCTTTAAATTGGGTAACTATCTTTCATTTGAGCTCAAAGAATTCCTTAGATAGGATTCTGCCCAAAGTGGGGATTAAATGATGAAGATATGGATGTGGAGTGATGAAATGGGCAGGTTTTGGCCAAGCCAATGGCTTCAGATGTGCGTGTAAGGTGGCAGAGGTGGGGGCCTTTTATAATAGGAGAGGAGGGGAACTCTTGGAAAGTTATAAAATATTACTTTATTATAAAATGATTTTCGGTTTTAAAAGGTCCCAAAAAGAAAAAAAATTCTATTATAAGGTGATAAGGATTCGAAATCCACCCATCCAATAGGTTTTTGACAAGTGTAAGACTACGATTTCACCCTATCTTCTCATTTTATTTAAATCGTTCATTTATGAGGTAATAACTGCATCATCATAGTGTCATAAATTAATTAATTTATTTAATGTCTAAAAATTATAAAAAAATCATGATGAAGGAAATCTTTTTAGATTTATAATTAATATTTATATTCAAAGATATTACATATATAACCCCATTTAAAAATTGTTTTAGTAAAACAACACATGTTTGTGACATTTTAATTTTAACTTTAAATAAAAAGATATTTATGTCATTTTCCAACCAAAGTGGCTCCATGGGGTCCCCATGTTGACCCATGGATTTTCTTGGTTGGCCATGACTCATCCAATGAGGGTAGGACATGTTTATAGGTGATTTAATATTATTAAAACATTATTTTTACCTTAAACTATACTAATTACCTCTAATCGCGATTAAAACTTAAAAGTTACTATTCACCAAAAAAAATTATTTTAATCCCATTGAACAACATTTTACTTCTTAATGACAACTATGTATGTAGGATTTTTGAAATTCAAAACACATAGGTGGTAAAATTTCCTTTAAACGAAATATCAGTTTTTTAAGTACCACTTAGTGGTTTCACTATTCATCAAAAATTGAAGTCTTCCAGAAAACTTTCATAAGTTCACCCTAAGATATTTTTGATATTCCGAATTCAAAAATGATGTCTATTTTACAAAATTCAAAACATATAAGTCACATTAATTAAATTAATAATTAATTCCTGATGTCATGGTAAATAGCGTGTTTTTATGAAATAATAAGTATCGAAAGATTGACACTAGTTTAAGTCAAATTTCAAGATGAAATTAATTCCAATGATCACTATTGGATTAAATATTAAAAATATATTCTAATTTAACTTTAAAAACAATTCAAAAGATAATCTAATCATATAAATAAATTAGATTAAAAAGAGTTTTTGAATTAAATTACAACATTTTGCACTACTCATTAAAAAATGAACTTTAACGGAAAAATACCAAAAATTTACACAAAGTAAAATTTGATGTCCCGATTCAAAAGAAGAAATTTATTTTGTCAAATATAACACATAAAATTGTCAAAAAGTGGATTTAAAAGAGGTTCGTCATCAAAAGGCGGTTAATCGACCTTTTAAAGAATATTAGAATGTTTACGCTTAAAATTGGATTCATTCATATTTTTAATCCTCTAATATTTATTTTAAAAAGTAAAATTTTTTGAAAAACATATATAATAATTTTTTAGTTAGTTCTGTTCATTCCCGCCATTACAACAGCTAGGCATTAACTACCACTTAAAATAATATTATTTTATTATTAGAGTGCAACGTAAGATTTCCACGAAACTTATTGTTGTGTACTGGGTACGCCATCGATCATAGAATCCCCTTTAAAGTAATATTAATATTTTAGTCACAAATATGGATAAATGTGAAAATGTCATATTCATTATTTTCCTGGGTTGTTACATCTTTCCCCCCTTTTGGGAATTGCGTCCTCGCAATTTTAAAATTGGTCTTGGAAACTTCATTGAAAATCTCACATTGGTACAAGATTCAGTAAAACAATCACATTAAAATACAGAAAGATATGTACAAAGGTCACCCGAGTTAACCCATACTAGGATTCCATGTATGAAAATATGGACATGGAGTATAAAATCAAAGGGTCATATTCTGATGGAGAGTGATAGTAAACATGTCTAGGAGAAAGTTTACCATAAGAAAATCACAAACTCGTGATGGGTTAAACAGTATTCGATTCCCCAGTAGGAAAAGTTAACATACAACATTTTTTTTAAGTTACTCTTCATTGAGGAATTTATTTTTGAGCTTAACTAAATCATAATGAAACATACTTACCTATCACGTAGACTTTCAAATTTTACTAGATTCCTTAATCAAACTCATATTTTCTCCAAAAGATGAGTATTTAGGAAGACTTGTTCGCATTAAGAGTACTATAATCAACTTCTTGAGAATCAACTATTCCAAAAAAGAGAACTATATATTTCCCATGTCTTTAGATAAAATCCAAAACCAAAATTGTTACTATGAGATCAGATAATCCACAAAAGTATAATCCATTATAAAAAGAAAATCTATTCTTAATCTCCAAAATTTTTCCAAAAAACCCAAAGTTCAACGAAGACCATTCGATAAACAATTTTCCATAAAATTCTTCAATGTAAACCTAACTAAGATGGAAACCCAAATATTTGACGGATTTAATCACATAGTCTTCCAAGGTACAAATTAACTTTTATCTCCAAATAACATTAGTTTCTCTTAAATTCTCATATTGAAAGGTATTTATCCTAATCACATATCCTCCATGAGAGGTTAATCATTTCCATATATAACCCAAAATAAACTTACTCTTGATTCCAAAAATCATCTAACTAAAAAAATTAGTCAAACTAACTAGGGACTTCACGTTGTCTAGTGGTAGGCGATAAATACCAGTTGCACTTTGGTTGTGGGTTCGATTCCCACACCTTTGTCCGACACGACGGGTTGTCACACATTCTGTGTGTTGTCCTTTTTCCAAAACAATATAATTCATAAAACATTCCCCAAAACGAGATAAAATCTACAAAAATAATCATAACATATTTTAACCTCAATTTTATCTCATGCCTTTCATTTTCCATCATAATATATAATAACCCATAATTACCTCAAAAGTAAGATCATATAAACCATAATGGTTACCTTTATAATTATTGCCTGAACTTCCACATCGATTGGCCATCTCGTACATTATTCATTACATAACATACCAAGGTACAAGTGGTTGATCATGACTCTTTGATAGTTGGTTTAGAACAACCACTATTTTCCACATTGAATCCCCTATTTCATCCAGTTTCTTAATTAGGGAACCACCACAGTTTCCTTAAAACCTATTGTCACATTGGTGCTTGCTAGATCCATTCATTCACTAAAAATAGAAATGTCAGCGTGAGAATATCAAGAAAACCATAATGTAATAATGAGGAATACAAACACTAAGATATACTTACTCATTTACATTATCTAAAAACTATGACTCTTTCTGAAATCCTATCCATTATGGTAATGTCACTCATGCTTAAAGAATACCATAACCTCTAAAGTTATCTAAAACGACCTCTGATACCAACTATAAGTCCCCGGCCTTAAACCTTTCCTAATATTTAATTAAATGAATAATTCACATTGAGGATCTTTTCTGGTTTAGAGTTTGAGATAATTAGATCTTAAATCATGAATTACATTCCACATTTAAACAAAGTGGTTACATAAAAGATAAAATTCGTTTTTTCCCATCAACAGAAACATATTTAAAATAAAACATGGATTCTTTCTTGACACTTCCTTAACACTATAATCATATCATGCACCATTCCCTTTACATGTGAAAAACATTTCAAAAACGTGGGATGAGCATAAAAATCTCAGTAAGGGATATAAAAGTATGAAATGAAAGCATTAGTCCATGAATGAAATCATAATTTACTCATAAAACATTCAAATTTTAACATACCTCATCAAATAAGGAATAAATCATAGAAATTATAAGGCATAAAGGTAACTTGAGGCATTCATAACATTCTTACGTAGGGAGTAACCCTCTTGGTTACGTTTGGAATACCCTTCATAGTATATTCCCTAAATCTCTTCGGAAAAAACCTTAACGTTTAACCCCTTCGCGTTTCCCAATGAATTGGAGAGCTATATCGGGCTCAACCACCCTTAGTTTATCACGGAACCACCTGTCTTCATAACAATGCCCAAGAACCACAACATAATCGTATCACATAATACATACGTAAATGAAACATAACGTTTCCACATTTCAATCACAAGATATCAATAAAACACATTGATATAATAAAAACATTTTGAAAACCATTTTTAGCAACAATAGAAAAGAAAAGTAAAACATGGTATTTATTTTTCATTTAAAAAAATTTATGGCTTGTAGAGGAAGCTGAAACTCAAATAATGGTCACGGCGGCGGAGAAGTCGTTGTCGCCGCATACGTACGACAAAAAAAACATTCCCTTTTGTCGTTTAGTAAAATATTCATATAAAAACTATTCCTTTTGAATAAATGTACAAGTAAAAGGTGTTTATAAACCGTATAAAATAAATTTGTGTATAAAACAATATATGCCTCAATGAAAGGATATTGAGACGATGTCCCTTACAAAGACGGTATCCTTGGATTAAGGATAAATCAATTACATAATTATGTGTGACAAAGGAATACACCAAATATAAGTGGATACTAAGTGTAAAAAAATCATAGGACATTCACACATATTCATAGAATGACATATTCACGGAGTACAAGTTTATCCCAATTAATCAAAATTAGGTTAAGAAGTTCCCTTGCAAAAATTTGACAGCCTAACGACGTCACTTCAAAATTCAGAAAAATAGTTGATGAGAGATAAAAAGGGTATCTCATTACATGGACTTACAATTTACATCAATAAGGATATAGAAGAACATATACCAGCATAATAGTATGCGAATTAAAAGACATAACAAAAGATGTATTTTAAAAATAGGAGGGTGAAAGGTTCCCTTACTGACTTGGTTTACTTTCGAAATGTACACCCTATTGATGAAGGGTTATACAATGAATATGTAAATACCCATAAATAAAATTATATTACACAAAGAGTATAATAATGGGAATTACATACACCACTCAAAGGAAATGGAGGAAAATGTATCATAAATCTCACGGGACTAAAAGTGAGATTAAAAATCCCTTACGAAAACTCGGCAGCCAAACTGTGCCACTTAAAACTTCCAAAAATGGATTGATGAGATCAAATAGGGTATCTCATAATATTAAAATAAAATTTACAGCAAGAGGAATATAAAATAACATCCCCCATCATAACAAATATTAGCTTAAATGAAGTGACATAAAGGAGATTACTTAAAAAGAAAGAGAGAGGTTAGATCTCTTACGAAAATTCGGCAGCCTAACGGCGCCACTCAAAACATCCAAAATGGATTGATGAGAGAGAATAGGTTCTCTCATCATATGAACATAAAAAGTACAGTAGGTTTAAAATAAAAGAACATCCCAATCATAATATAGATGAGCTTAGAAGAAATGACATAAAGGAGTGTACTTAAAAAGAAAGAGAGGGGTGGGATCCCTTACCTCGTGTCCGACATGACTTGATCGTTAATTAATCTCCTAAATAATAAAATTTTGTCAATTTATAATTTCTTAAGGACCTAGTTTAAAGATTATTATTCAGTTAATATCAACTATTATAAGGTTATAATAATTGGTTAATAAAGTGAGTTCATATAAGACGTTTTTGTCGATGTTCGGTACATGAGTAAAAATCAAACTTGTTGGAAAAGAATTTTCCATGTAGTTATAGGTACATAATATCCAGAACAGTATTGATGTTTTAAATATCATATATATCCAATATATATTCATTTTATACTATTCCAGAGCATTTGGAGAAAAAAATTTAAAGCACCGTTCATGGAGACGGTAGGCTATACGTATGCATGAACGCTACTTTCATTTTTTTTCATATTAATGGAATTGAAACAAAATGAGAGAGATATATATAATAATTCCAGAATTATATCCATAATTTAGATCTAATATATTAAATATATATCCATTATGTATATGTACTTATAATAATACATAACATTTGGAGATATGAAATGAAATGTACCGTTCCTAGAGAGGGTAAGCCGTACGTACGCATGAACGCTACTTTCATTTCATTTTTTTTGTATTCAATGGAATTAAATAATAATGATATAAAGGTATATTATAATTTCCAGTAGGATATCATATGTAATAGAATTAATTCCATCCTTTATACGTCCCACATATGGAATTAACGAATCAAATCACTTTGAGGGGGTGGTAGTCCACACTTCCTAAAATGAAGATATCACGTTTACCCATAATGAAAACCATAAAGGTATTCCATAAATGAAAAATACAGAAGCATAAAGAAAACATAAACATATTATATATCATATATAAATACAGTTACATCTTAATGGCCACCCTTGATGGTGTTAAAACAATATTGAACCATCACAGTTTCGTGAGACAGTTATTCGCCATCCACAGAAATAGTATGTTCTTTAACCATTAGATGGAGGTGTGTGAAAGTGTAGCTAGAATCCTTATTATAACAACATAATAGTATATTTAAGATACTGGTTTTGTTAAAAAAATTAATAAAAAGATTTTAGGGGTTTGGAAAGAAAAACAAAAGAACACAAGGGAAGACATTACCTTTAAATCGGGTAACTATCTTTGATTTGAGCTCAAAGGCTTCCTTAGAAATGATTCTACCCAAAGTGAGGCTTCAATGATGAGTAGAGGGATGTGTAGTGATGAAATGGGCAGGGGTTGGCCGAGCCAAAGGCTTGAGAGGTGTGTGTAAGGTGGTAGAGGTGGGGGCCTTTTATAATAGGAGAGGAGGAGCACTCTTGGAATGTTATAAAATATTACTTTATTATAAAATGATTTTCGTATTTAAAAGGTACCAAAAGGATATATTTCTAGGATAAGGTGATAAGGTTGGGAAATCCACCCATCCAATAGGTTTTTGATAAGTTTATGACAATGATTTCACCCTATCTTCTCATTATATTTAAATCGTTCATTTATGAGGTAATCACTGCATCATCAGAGTGTCATAAAAAAATTAATTTATTTAATATCTAAAAATTATAAAAAAAATATCATTATGTAGGAAATATTTTTACCTTTATAATGAATATTTATATTCAAATATATGACTTAAATAACCCCATGTAATTTTTTTAGTAAAACAACACATGTTTGTGACATTTTAATTCTAACTTTAAATAAAAAGGTATTTATGTCATTTTCCAACCAAAGTGGCTCCATGGGGTCCCCAAGTTGACCCATGGATTTTCCTGGTCGTCCATGACTCATCCAATGAGGTTAGGACATGTTTCTAGGTCATTACATATTATTAAAACATTATTTTTTCCTTAAACTACACTAATTACCTCTAATCGTGATTAAAACATAAAAGTTACTATTCATCGAAAAAATTATTTTAATCACATTGAACAACATTTTACTTCTGAATAACAACCATGTATGTTTGATTTTTGAATTTAAAAACACATTGGTGGTAAAATTTCATTTAAACGAAAAATCAGTTTTGTAAGTACTACTTAGTGGTTTCACTATTCATCAAAAATTGAAGTTTTAAAGAAAAATACCAAAAATTAATCCTAAGATATATTTGATATTCTGAATTCAAAAATAATGTCTATTTTACAAAATTCAAAACATATAAGTTACATTAATTAATTTATTAATTAATTCCCACTGTCAGAGTAAATAGCGTGTTTTTATGAAACAATAAGTATCAAAAGACTGACACTAGTTTAAGTCCATTTTCAAGATGAAATTAATTCCAACGACCACTATTGGATTAAATGATAAAAATATATTCTAATTTCACTTTAAAACCAATTAAAAAGATAATCTAATCATATAAATAAATTAGATTAAAATGAGATTTTCAATTAAAATGCAACATTTTTCACTATTCATTAAAAATATGAACATTATCGGAAAAATACCAAAAATTTACACAAAGTAAATTTTTGATGTCCCGATTCTAAAGAAGAATTTTATTTTGTTATGTATAACACATAAAATTGTCAAAAAGTCGATTTAAAATAGGTTCGGCATCAAAGGCGGTTAATCGACCTTTTAAAGAATATTAGAATGTTTACGCTTAAAATTGGATTCATTTTCATTTTTAATCCTCTAACATTTATTGTAAAAAGTAAAAATATTTGAAAAATATATATAATCATTTTGTAGTTAGTTCTGTTCATTCCTGCCATTACAACAGCTAGGAGTTAACTACTATTTAAAATAATATTATTTTATTATTAGAGTGCCACGTAAGATTCCCAAGAAACTCGTTATTGTGTATTGGGTACGCCATCGAGCATAACGTCCCATTTAATGTAATATTAATATGTTATTCAGATTTTTGTATAAATTTGAAAATGTCATATTCTTTATTTACCTGGGGTGTTACAATAAGGGGCCTGAATGTGGTGTGAACTCGGTTCGGTAATGGACATTGTCCATAATGATGGTCTTTGAAATGATCATTTACTAATATGAAATGATGCTTTTTTCTTATGTTTATTCCAAAAATCTCATCACGTATGTTTTTACTATTTTGATTATGTTCATTAATTATTTATGAAAGTCCGTGATTTATCATCGGATATGATATCATTATCTTTCATATGCAGGATAAGATTTTCAAATGTTATATTACATACTATTATAATGTAATTGATATCTCCCTTTATTACAATTACGAAGAATCTGAGATCACCTTTTCTTATGTTTCTTCTCCCCATGTCTTGAATTAAGGAATTAACTAATATATGTCAAAAGGGGTATATTTATGATGTAATAAGAGGTAAATAATGTTTATGTCTTATAAACAAGTTGTTTATGATTCGTAGACCCTAATGACACTAATCCAATATGATCCTATATTTTCATTGTTATATTTTGTAATGAATAATTTTTTTGGAATTTATATCGATGTATATAATGTATGGGTCATTAAATATACCATATAAAAGTGGTAGTGTATTATCCAAAATTAAATCATGGTAAATTTTGTAAAATAGTCTTTTTAAAAGATGTGGGACCATATGTACCACATCCTAGATCACTAGGAGGCTCAAATTTTGAATTCTGGTTCTATACATACAATGTTTCTATAGTTGAAAATTATTATAATGAGAGTATTTGTGGTTTTTGGGTACTCAATTAATGTTTTTGAAGCAAGATCAAAGTTATGGGAATAGAATATTCACATCCAATGGTATAAAATAAAATACATATATTCCATATTTTGAAGTGAACTTTCCATAAAAGTTAATAATATTACTTCAAAAATGAGGATCTCTACGACATGTCTACATGAATATATAATTTTGAATGATTTGTTATATATCTTCTAAATTTAAATAGATTCATGATATTATTTGGTTTAATGGTGTATCATATCAGCTAATTTTTATTGGATGACTATTACTCAACCACACAATTTAGATACCTCTAGATAGCTGAGGATCTGTATTTATGAATAAATTATGTGTTCATTTTATTATTATATATAGATACATAAAAATAACAATAGATTTATAGATTTCATATTTTTAATTATATTGAGGTGAAGAATATGTGTTCATATATGAAATATAGTTTAGAATAAATTGAGGAGAGGATGTGGTATTAAGAAACTTGATCAAATTTTATAGATAATTCATATAGTTGATTTTTCATGATTATATCGATTCTCTTACTCCATATTTTTTTGAGAATAATATAATTTCATAGTCAGTGGGATATAAAAAATTAAATACCATGTATTGTCCAAATTATGGTAAAATTTATTTCACCCTATTAAATTTAAATTTTTTGTATTTTACCCACATTACCTCTATCTAACATAACATTTGTGTTTAATCATTGATCGTATGTACCAACCAGTGATAAGAAAATAGTTTTGGAGTTTGTGTTCTAGTAATTTCTAAATATCTATCCCCTAGTAGCATTATACCATTATATTGGTATATAGACATGTTAATTTAATATATTTATTAGTAAAATATTTTTTAATTTTAAAATTATTTGAGCATTAGTATATAATAGATGGAATTTTCCAAGACTAGGATGAATGTTGTGGTTTTTTTAGAGAACAATTTAATTGTATATGCCCTTATTATTTGTGTATCTAGTTATATTATTTAAAATATCTATATGTGAATCTATGGGTTCTTAATTTTGATATTTATATATTTTTCCATTTTAAAGAGTGGAGGAACTATATGAATTCTAGAATTATATATGGAATATACGATTTCATGTTATGTTTGTTCTTTTATGTGTGTATAGGGTCAACTAAGGATTAAAAAGAATTCATTTCGATTAAAGTATTATTATTCAATTATCTATCATGATCTTAAATAATTTATTATTTGATATTTTACACACATGTAGAAAATAATGATGTAGTATTAGTTAATAGAACACAGTGATTTCCGAAAAAAGTTTCGAATTTTTTATTTAGGTCAATATAATGATATGTAAATCATATGTACTATCATGGATTTATATGCCTTTGGAAGCCTCTGTATACATGTTATAGAACATATTTTTAATCAATATTTCAATACATCATGTTAATACAAAAGTTTAATGATAATTTTTTCATATTGTATTAGAAATATTTATTATAAATTATAAGTAGGTTTATATATATTCCACCATTGTATGGGCGTGATGTGTGTTAACAGGGAGAGGAAGGACCTGATATTGCTATGGTAGAATTTAAAATAATAAGGGATAATTTTCAAATATTGATTCTTGTTTATATAATTTTATTACAATATTTTTTTAATTTTTTTATTTATGGAGAAATATTGTTGATATTGAATTTTTTTCCATGTTTATTTATATTTCTATATAAATTTCGAAATCATGAATACATCACATTTTGCTGACATGTTCAATTGGATAAATATAATTTCATATAAATCTAATTAAATAACACATTGTATATTATTTATGATTCTTTTTTAATAGTATGAGGTATATTTTTTTATAAAGGATCTTATAGTCATTGTATTATAAATTTATATTTTCTCTATTTTTGTATATTCATAGGAATTAATTTTCAATGTCATATAATATTAAAATTAATTTCATTTTAATGTATTTTTTTTCAATTTCATACCATATACAATGACGTATGATATATTTTTTATTTCATAAGATATAGAATGGAATATGTTTTTATAAAAATTCTATTTCCTTCAAAAAAATATAATGTTTTACAAATAATCATTTTAACTAAGTAGAAGTATTTTGTGTTCACATACCTTGAAACATTCCATTAGAGATGTCTTTAGTAAACATTACATTGTACATTTTATGTTTACATATATATATATATATATCATTTTTTTAATATTAATTAACTCTATGATGATATGTGCTTCCATTATGTGACATTTATATTACCCCTTCTTATTATTAATTTACGTGTACATGAAAAAATATCAACATTATGAAGAATGAAATTTAAAACCATTATTCATAATATTATTTTCATTATATATATTTTATAATATGATAATTACATTTACACAACCTGTAGAATTTTTTTATACCTTATCATGAATATAAATTACCATTATAAAATTCTACAACTTTCATTATGAGAGGATTTTGATGATCTTTTTCTGAAATTTATAATATTTTGACTTATTTGATGTTAATATATATTTTTAATATATTATTTAAAATTATAATATACGTATTTATTTTAATGAAGTTATTCAAATTAATTTTGAATTTTTAATGAACGATTAATCATGGGGTATTAATATAAAAGTAAAATGATGTGATCATATTACTCATAATATTTGTAACCATTAATTCCTATGATTGGTTATCATGAAATAGTTTCAAGAGGATAATATCAATGTTCATCAAATGTGATTAGTCATTGTGAATATAATCATAATCCCTTAATTGAAATTTTCAACACAAATAAATCTTTAAACACGACATTCATACAAGAGTTTTGGAGTTATAAATTTGTACAATGAATATTATTCCATTTATATGGTAATGAATTAACATCTAAACTTGATCTAGTGTTTCTGAAGTGATTGAAGCTACATCTAAGTAGAATCATTCTAAAAATTTTCTAATTTACATTCTTTTTACTTTTTCATTTGGTATATTTTTTAATAATTTATTTTCTTTATATCAATAAATTTATGGATTTTCCCAAAAAAAGGAATTTATAGTTTTCTTATTCTTAATAAAAGAAAATCTAGTCATTATATTCTAAAAATGAAAAAAATTCAGGTTTATAGTTTTTATTTATCCATAGAATGTTGGGTTTGATATGTTGGGTTCTGCCACATGGTGATAAAAATTTGTATTATATTTTAAAGGATATCATAAAATTAAAAAGTGATGTTTATTAGTGAATAAAATTATTTTTTATGAGTAATTACGATTATATAGTATACATATTATTGGATAATCCAATTTACTAATAATAGAATGTCTTACATTTATTTATATGGATAATTTAATTATTTATCATGTGTTCTACCATTTTCCTACGCATGATAAAATTACATTGACTGATTATATCATGAAATATTTTCCTCAATTTTTAAAAATGTGTAATCACCTCCCCCTCTAGACCAGTGTTTCCTTCTCAAATGGGAGAAAAATTAGTACTAATGAGTATTTATGGAAACCCATAATTTTCATTCATAACTATTACAAGTTAATAGAAGAATATAAATTATATAACATTATTATACATGCAATAAAATTAAATATTTTGTTTCATTAGAGACTAGATATAGAATTTAATAATAAATTAAATATATTCAATATCTCCCATAAACATATTCCTGTGAATTACACTTATTATAAATGCAATATTTAGAACCATACATAAAAACCTGGTGATGAAAACAAAAGAAACATTGAGCATAAATTATCAATAATGGTACACTCGTGAAATATCAATTATTGGAGGGTAATATGATCAACGAGGTATGAAATCATATTTAAGTGAATTTGATTGACATAAAATACTCAAATCTATAATATCATAGATCATAAGATATAAAATCAATCTATTTATAGAAGATTCATCAGTAATTATTTTAGGGAGGATATCAACATTAAGGAGTCATGACTTGGATATGTTTTATCATAAAGAAAAAATATTATTATCATTTTCATAGATAAACAAAATAAATTCCTTGTAGAATATTGTGCTTATAGATATAGATAGATCATACTCATGCACCAAAATGTGATAAATCTATTTACAATCACATCTATACATTTTCAACTTAGAATAGAAATAATGTTTCCATACTCATACATTAATATATGATCAAATATATTTGAAATCATATCCAGTATTATAATCACCATATCATTATATATCAATACCGTATTTACCAATACATTAGAGGGCTATAAAAAACCCTTCTATCGCATTATAAAAATTCATTTAATGAAATCGAAAATGATCATAAAACATTAATCATATCTTAATAGAATAACATATGGGAAATAAATTGTTTCTGTAAAAATATCAACAAAATAATCATATAACGTTTACGGAAAGAATAATGATGTTATCAAATCTTCACAACCTAGATAGAACAGAACTGACATCAACTAATAGAATTATTGATGGTGATTTCCTTTAAAATAACTTCAGATTATTTTATGAGGAAAATACCATTATTTTTTTTAAATCATATATAAAAATTATAAAATTTGATAAATATTATAGATAAAATTGCATTTAACTGAAAGTTGGAATTTTTTATGTGATTGTGAAAATAATACTTTTTTCCTTATGATGGACCATTCCATTTATATAATATATTTAAAAAACAAAATTCCATTCATTGTTTTGTCAACAACAATTAAAAAATAAATCATTTGGTAAATGAAAAGATGATTAATTTTAATGTTTCTTAAATCCTATAATTAATAAAATTAAAATTATAAAAATAATTAAGAGTATAATATTATCTATTGAATCATCAAAGAGATAAAATTGATGTATAAGAAAACTGATTTTTGATCAAAATAGAAAACATAGTATTTTTTATTTAGAAACATTATCTATATATCTTGAGTAACTAAAGTGTGGAAAATTAAATGGAATAAAATTATTTCTCCAAATATAAATATATAATAACACAATTTAAGGGTTTTATAAAAAAATTAGCTTATATTTCCATCAATGAAATTTTGAGCATAAAAAATCCGGATTATGATTGTATTAAAACATAAATCTCTTAAATAAAGTCTCATCTTTCATTATGTGTATTAAAAAATTATATATAGTTAATATATATTAATTATAAATATGGATGCATTGGTGAAATTTTTACGAAAAGAGGATTTGATCAAAGTATTATTTTTGTCCAATCCTCCATTGAAGACAATAGTGCATGATCAAAACACATATTTCAGTGTAAGTATAGTTAACTAAGAATTTCCATCATTACAAGGATGATAAGATGTACTGACGATCAGATCGATTCTTAGAGCATGTGGGATACCATTCTAGAACATATCGGTAAATCTAAAACCATGATCTTATAAAATTGATAATGATACTTCATTTAGCCTTAAAACATCATGGATGAAAATCCATGCCTGTTGATTGAGAGAGATGTTCTAATGATTGGAAATTAAGTGGTTAGTCTTTATAAAGAAATCAACAACAACCCATATAGCATTATTACATCTAGATGTATTCATAAGTATAGTGACGAAGGCCATGGTTATGTTTTAATATTTTCATATAACTATGATTAATTGTTTCATCATAACTTTAAGCTTTAGCCATTCATCATTCACATCCCTATATACTATGAAAATTACTATATATTTTGTAATATCATTGTTCTTATTTTTCCCACGAATAGTACTTTTCGAGATCAAGATACATTATTATTCTCCCTGGGTGGATGAAAAATGTTATGCTATGTATGTCCTTCAAATGATCCCTCATTATTGTTGAAATTTATGGTAGTCATTTTTAGGACACAAATATTACAATTCCTTATTCATTAATTTTAAAGGCCATGGATTTCCCATTTCTATCATCATATTCTTCAAATTAATGTCCAAATAATCTTTTTGAGCACACTTTATATTCTCTAAATTGGGTTGTTGGGAATTAATTTCAATATGAAATGAGGGATCTCCTTCCTTTATGATTCCCATGTAAGAATTTTTGAATTACTAAGAATATTATATCATTCTAAATTCACATCCTTGAAAATTTTATAGGATCTTTTCAACATTGAGAATCAATGAGTTTTGTTTCTTAAATAGGATTTTAATTGACTAAATAGTCATAATCCTTATTTAGATCTAACAATATTCACAGGATCATATTATTATCCTTGTGTGTGGATATATATTTGAGTCTATTTTGATAAATATATATCATACACTTCACCACATATATTTAATGCATCAAATTTTTCATTGCAAACATCACAACCGGAAAATCTAGATCGTGCATGATATATATTTTCTCATTAACATTCATCTTACATGATCCATAGGTTATCTATTTATAATTTTCCATCAGTAAAAATCCTAAAAATTATTTAATTCATCATGTTATACTCATAAACAATCTCATCATTTTGGCAGTGTATGTTCTGGTGAAGTGATAAGCCACTATTTCAACTATTTAATGTAGACATCAAATTCTCTACTCTTGATAAATTTTACTCCAATAAGATTCATCACCCTTATTGGGTTTGACAATTAGAATATTTCCCAATAAAAATCATCATTAATATATATCAAGACTAATGAAACTGTGGATATCATTTATAGATACGGGTGAGCGCCAATGCCCAATTTTTGTTGTCTTAAAAGGGTCTGAAAATCTTTATTTGTTTGGTTGTACCATACCCCATAAATGATAATTATTCAATCCTAAACTCACATATAATATCCTTTTCATATAGTTTTTCACATAAAAAGGTCATTAGAATAATCTTCAAATTATCCCCATGCCATTTCATTATATTATAATATAGCATAATATCATCTATAAAATATTCAACAAATTTATCAATATAATATATAAATATTAAATTAATTAATTAAATATTGATTATTAGACCGTTAGTTAGTCTAAAGTTAATCACTATGAACTAATAGTGTCTATAAATTGTTCTAAAGGATATTTTGTAAATATCCCCCTTATTCACCTATAATTGGTGATATCCCGACTGACGGTCCATCTTTGGAAAATAATTGGCCCCACATATTCTGTTGAACAAGTCATCTATCAATGTAAGGGTAAATTTTTTCTATATCATGATTCTATTGAGATAATTATATTCAATGAAGATGTGCATTGATCTTTCCTTACTATTGAAAAAGTGGACCGACTCACCCCACAATGAATAACTCAGGTGTATAATAACATTGTCCAAATTTTCATTACCCTGCTTATTTAGTTCATACAAATCAATTGTGTCCATCTTAGAAGGATTATTTAATAAGGGTATTGATCTTAATATATGCACATTTGATAATTTGACAACTCAATCATGAGGTAGAATGATAAATTATTCATGTAACACATCAGTGTAGACCATCACAATGGGAATGTCTTCAAGCATGATCCTTTCATTTTTTGTAATCATTTCAGAGTGATTTTCATTCTCATAAGGCATTATTGTATCTTATTGAGAAGAAGATTTAAAATTATATTCATCCTTCTCACTATATTTGTATATAATTGGAAGATTCCTTGAGATGTGAAGAGTGATCTCCCCATCCCGAGAGCTGATATTGTTCTTATATAAGGAAATCTAATAAATTCCAAGTATATTATCAAACAATAATAAATTAAGTAAAATTTTAGTTTTTTGGAGGGTTAATCCACAAATATTAATCAACGTCGAGTTATATAGATTTGATAAAAAAATTTATCCATTTTCTATTCTCATGAACTTCCATATTTTGATGTGGAATTTGAGTATTTCTTCTAAACAATCATGATATGATAGAATGTTTTGTTCTATAATCAAATATTATATTGATTATTCGTGAATGATCAACTTGCATACCAATCCCAATATAATTTTTGAGATCCTCTTTATCAATAGTGAGAGAATATTCCATTTATTTCTGCCTTAGAGGTTGTTGTCGGTTACTGTAACCAATAACCCATATCATATGGAATTTTCTGTCATAATTCTCATGTTCCTTTTTATTGAAACAATATAATGTAGGATTTTCATTGATCTGGAGCTAACTTTCTTATCCTATGTTAGTGTTATTCTTCAAATTTCATCAAAACTGATTATGTTCACTCCCCATATTTCAACATATGAAACATCTATTGGTTCCATTTATAAATTTCCCGTGATGATTCTTCCCACAATTTTGACACCTAGGGTGTTGGGTTTTCCTTCCACCATGGAATTTATATTTTCATCCTCCAGTATTAATATCTATTTCCAGTTTATTTACCTTTGGGCACATGATATCACATATAGTTGCTAGTATATATACAAACCTTAATGCAAAAATAGAAAATCCCCTTATAATTATCAAAGTCTAAAATAATAAATACATTTCATAAACTTATCTATAATCAAATAATAAATCGATCCACCTTTCATTTCGTGTTAATGGAATATACAATGGGGTATTGTGAAAGCATTATTATAATTTCCTTGTACAACATGATAGAGCTATCTTCTGTCTACTACCACATGAGGAACTCCCTCTCTGTATTTAAATAGAGGGTTAAAAAAATATATTTAAAAAATAATGAATTCACCCCATTCAATTATGTCAATTCAATCTATTGGATTCATGATATTGATCAGTTTCCTCCACTTATTAGCTTAACTACAAAAATGAGGGACTATTAGTATAAACTTCACTTCTTCTAAGTACGGGATGACAATGAATATATTACCAATGGAGTTAATACATTTCTCCAATATGAGGGGATCATAATATCAATAATATATTGGATTAATTATTCACATTATGGATTCAACAAAAAATAAAAAATATTAAAAATTGAAAGAGTTCTACACAATTCATAAGATTATTCCCAACTAGAACCAATTAAGCCAGTAATTTCATGACGTTCTGAGATCCTATTCCGATTAGGGATTTCATCTCATTTATAAAATTATCAAATTTATTTTCACATAGGTTTTTGAATGAGTTCTCCTATTTCAACCATTATAAAAAGAAGAATAAAAATAAGGTTCTTGAATTCAAAGCTACTGAGATTATAAAAATTAAACTATTATCATTGGGTGAATAACATATAAATGTCATGAATATCCTAACTTATTATTCCCTATGTTTAAATATAGTTTACCTATTGAACTTTTCCTATATTTAGAAATATCCATTTGTTTTTCACTATGGTTTTCTTGTCATATTTTTATAAAATAACAAATAATTTCTCTAATTCCAACTATGGAGATCTAATCCTTTAAAAAATATTGTTTCCTGAGTTGAATTTTAATTATCAATCATATAAAATCCAAGGATAAAAAATCATAGTGTCCATGTAAAAATATGAACATAATTACATGGGATGAAACTATAATAAAAAATAGTAATCCACATAATGAGCTCCAAACCCCGCCATTGACTCTAACAAATTCATAGGATTACTTGTGGAATACATACACAAAAGTGTAATGCTCAGTATACTAGTATGCGAATAAACAAGGATATTTGACATAAAATATTACTCTAAAGGTATAACATGATAAAAAAGACATGTCTCATGAATAAATATATGTCATTCTAAAATATAGTACATTAAATTAAATGATCATGGAAATATTGTAATTTGGAAATATAATATATCATGACATAAACATGATTCAAGGATAAATTCCAATAAAATATCACATGGTGGATAGTGTCATATAATTTATTATGTTTACTCCCCAATCCACAAAATAATGTCTCATGAGACAAAAAAAATTCTCCATATCATTTTAGTTCTATTTGGGGGAACAAATCATAACATATTCATTCATATGTGTTCCATATAATGAATTAAATAATAGGAATAATCATAATGGTTTCCCATAGAATGAAATGGGTTTTATCATAACATAATAATCTAAAAACAAAGGGTTTATCCTAATGTTATCCGTGAAAATTGGATTAAATCATTATTAGATATTGATAACTGCAATATAATATTCTATTATGCATAATGGTTTCCAAATAAAATGATGCCCAACTAAAGAAATTATAAAATTATATTATGAAATATAATATTATAATGATTCCCAACTAAATTGGGAACACAAAAAATAGTTGCTAGTTAACATTAGAAATGATCCACTTTATCACGGTTATACTGAAAATAATATAGAGTATTTAAGGAGTATAATGAAATAATTGATTCCATAAATCCTAAAGTGAAATAGAATAGTTTTTTATATTAATATATGTGATTTTATAAAATATTGGTGTGCTAAAATATTATTTTCACTGTACTCGAAAATGGGTAAGAAACATATATGTTCCCTTTAAATGGTTTTACTTATCAACTTGAATTTAGAAGGGATCCTTTTAAAACATTTATTTCCCCATTTAAGAATCATTATTTAAGGCTGATATATATGTTTAAAAGATATATAATGAATATTTTGTAATTGAATAAGAATATGGATGTGATAAACTATGTAAATGAATCAGAATTTGAAACCCAAATAAAATATGGCAGATGAGAGAAATCTCATACCATATTATTGAATTTGTTCTTCACATGAAAATAAATTTTTATTGAATATCACCACCATGAAGGACTCATTATCGAACATGTAATTGGAAATTTTTTGAAATGAGAAGAACATGGATGCAGGGATATTGAGATCAAATATATTTTATAGATATTTGTAATTCTTCATTACTTATAATGTGTTAGGATAATGGGTGGTCATGGGTGGTATTTGTCAGGGGGAGAGGGTTGTTTTTTTATTATATTAACTTTGTTATTATTTTTGGTCATGAATTCCAATTATATTTAATATATTTACTATATTAAATAATTTTTTCCTTTTATTTAAAAAAGATGGGGTCTTGCATCATCCACGACTCAAACCATCATGTATTTTTCCTAAAATATTAAATACAATTAAATTATGTATTTCATTGTTCAAAAAAATTTCAACTATCTTAGGAAAATATAAAGAATCCACACAAACAATTCAATGAATAATAAAATAAAAAATATTTATTCAATTTATGAAAAAAAATTATATATAGTAAATTTATTTTAAAATATCCACATTTATTTCAAAAATACCAATTTTATTATTGTATTCGATTTTATGACCATTTGAGGAATTACTAAATGTTCAGTAAAATTTAATTTTAATTATAATAAAAAATAATACTAATTTTGTATCTCCATTTTATTTAAATAAAATCTATTTTAAATCTTTTAATTTATTATAAAATTTAGATTAAAACATTTAGGTTTCATAAAAATACAATCACATAATTTATCATCATACGAACATTAATTTTCCTATTCCATTCTTTAAATACATTATATATTAATTTTCTATTAAAAATAAATATCATTATACCCTTACATTGGTGCAGTTACTATTTTGGTTGTAAAATTAATATTCCTAATGGTTATAATACTATTCTAGTTCCCAGCTTATTATTTTTATAGTTTGATTACTATTCAAACAGTTTAATTTATAATGGTTATACAGGTTCCCAACATCTAATAAATATCAATTATTACATTTATTCATCATTCAATTATATTTTCTCTCATGTTTTTATATACATTCATTTCTAAAATGAATTTGTTATAGTTAATATTAATATTTATAATGATATATTCGTTCATGAGTGTGTCCATTCAAGTTGGTCAAGCATATCCAAAGTATAATATTTATATTATATTATATTATATTTATTATCCTGTTGTAATATTTTGAATCATATTTTGTTATTTTTAGACTATTGTATAATAATTTAGTTTTTAGAATAATATTATATTGGTTTCCCAAAGTGATGTGTGAACTTTATACTATATGAAAAAGTCATGAGAAGGTAAATTTTATTGATCGAATTTAAGTAAGTTGCAAAAATTGCAAAATTAATACCTTTTGAATCTTTTTATGGTTTTGTTTCTTCAATTACTACTACTAAATTGGGACCATTCTATATGAATTCTTTGAAATGGTTGTAGTAAAAGGTAAGAGTTCTATTGAAATCACAAAATCATGATCTAGTGGAAGATAAAAAAGACTTTTGGAAAGAAATCAAAAGCTACCAAAAAATTTGAAAATCATGAATGTTATGATTATCTATATGAATTTGACATAGATTCCCTTTATAGATTGTAATTAATTCCCATATAAATGATATAATTTCAATTAAAATATCATATTCATCCTCATGCGGATAAATGATTATAAGATCATTCAATAAATAAAATTTGACATCCCTTCCTTTTACTTTTATATTGACCCTATATATGGAGATAAAATTCTTCCCCAAAATATATTTGAATTAAACTATAGGTAGAATCATATTATTTATCAAAAGAATATTTCAAGAATAATCTATTACATATGAGTTATAAAATTTATATACAGTCATCATACCATTAGATGTTTTTACTAGTAGTTAAATATCTAATTATTGTGATGGTTGTGTAAAACCCATTGAAAATTAATATAGTATAATAGATTTCATTAATTTAAGAATGGAAGAACATATTTTTTAGTTTTTGATTGTATTTAAATTGTACCATTAACCATGTAATTCTCCTAATCATCTTTCATTGTGATAGCAAAAAAAATTCTATTTCCCTTTTTCTTAATGGATTATTAGGGCCCAAAATTATCATTAGGTATAGAATTTTTAAATTGACACCCATAAATCACAATTTCCCCACTAATGAATCATTTTAATTTATTTTTTTACTATTAATTATACACTATTTAATTTAATACCCTTCCTCCCCCAATGAAAATCACCGGCTCCAGGGCCAGCCTTCACATATAAAAGAATTGACTAGTTACATTCATATAATTTTTTTGAACTATTTCACCAACGTTATTTGATTGTTGGTTGTTTTCTTTTCTTTCTATCCTGGTATGTTTCCTTTTAGAATCAATAAAAAAAATTTTACCGAATTTTCACTAAAAAAGATGAATAATTATAGTTCCAACTCTTTATTTCTTCCATCCAGGCACATAAATCTAATTTTTCATAGTTACCAATGTCACCTCTAGATAAATACTTCTGAGAGAATTATTTCATGACACTAATGTGTGTGTTAATATTTTTTATAGGTTAAATTATAATTGTAGAAGAATTATTTGAGATTAATGTAATGTTTCCATTATATGTACTAAAGTTTTTATCATCCCTATGTATCAACTCATGATATTACATTATCTTCTTAGTATAAAGGGTTAGAGTCTATTATTTAATTTTAAATACAAAATTAAATTCCTCCCATCCCATGTCTTATATTTTTTCATGCCGCTTATTTTTTATAATACATAAACATTGATCAAATCTACCTTTCAAGAGATTGGCTTCTAAGAAAACATTTTATTTTTCCCTATACTAATGAATAAGGAATATATTTTCCATATCATTGAAATATTTATTGAAAAGTATTAGATTAATAGAACCAAGGAACTTGGGTTTTAATTTTTCCCTTAAAAACTCTATGTCAGGTTTCTATCTCCTACGTGAAATTAATAATCTTATCATTATATGAGTTATCAATCACGAATTTAGATAGTTTAGTGATAATAGTCTTAATATATTACATTAATTCTAAAAATACATTTTTTTTCTATTAAGGCTAGTAATTCTATTAACTATAACAATATTTTTTACATGATCAATTAATATTCAATTCATGGACTTAAAAAACATAGTCTAATAATTGAGAAAGAATAATAATTATGAACAAACATATTTTTTAGAAAATAAACTTGTGAGAATACCTAAATTATTATATCTTCTTTATCAACCTACGACACCATTGGTTGAACTAAGTTCATCTATGTTCATCATACATTTAAATAAATCATAATGGTTCATAAGTGTAATTTAATTCAACGTATAAATATCCCTATGGAGTGTCAAAATAGATGCATGATAAGGGAACACTCACTATGCACTAGAATAATGAGTGAGATACACTCAACTAATTTATTTAGGTTAATTTCCCAATGATGCATATCTTCTAAAAACAAACTTATAGAATCCATATATGGATATAATACTAGGAAAAATACATAATCCCTTCCTTAACAAAACATTAGGATGTTTCCCATGTAGATATTTTTCAATTGGGTATTCAAAAAATTTCACTAAATATAATATCTAGTGATAAAAAACATTCTCTAAAACCATGTATGGATACCGTTAAATTTCATACATAAGTATCACCTTTTATTTTAGGAGTTTTTGTTACAAAACAAAATGATCCTTGACTGAACCAAATCAATTTTGTATCATTGGAGACTGTATAACCAAAATTTTATTTCATGAAATTTGATAAAAAGATATCACAAATATCCTACAACATAATACTCTATATATAAAACCCCAACACAAATATATCAATCAAAACCAATGAATGAAAAACATAAGGAAGGGTGATATCAAATGCTCAGTAATGGTAAAAAATTTAAGATATAAATAATTATAAGATATGATTATAATAAGGTGATGAGAACATATTAATGTGTATTTTTGATAAGTAAAATATTCATCCTTTAAAATTCATAGATCATAAGATGTAAAATCATTTCTATTGTATAAGTATTATCAATAACAAATTCTGAGGAGTACTCATTTTTGAGATAGTTAATTCATTGGAATGTTACATAATGACTGTAATATATAGTAATCCTATGATTATATTAATATATAAAAATATTTACATATAATATTATGAGAATATCTAGAGTGAGATCATAATATTGAATCCAAGTAAGGAAAATCTATTTCCAATTACATCCACACATTTTCCTATGAATATATAATAAATAAAGGATACTCACAAATCAAGGTGTGAATAAAGTGGTTCTTCATATTATTAAATATTATCCATATCATCTCAAAAGATTTCAATATCACATTACCCAATGAATTTGCTGGGTATAATTGATCCAATAATTAGAAAAAAAATAATTCTTGTAAATAAATTTTATAACATCATACAACATTCATCGTGTCATTATATTATCACTAATGAAAAAATTGGTTTCATAAACATGTCATCATAAAAATCATAGACCATCCAGAGATAAAATGAGGATTATATCACTATATTATATCCCATGTAAATTATAAATAAAAATAAATAATGGTACCATAGATGAATATTTCATTTAAAATATCTCTAGAATATATCATGAGTAACATGGATTTTAAAATTTTAAATCATATTTTATAATCTAAAAACTTCCCAAAAATTATGGAATAAAATTATATTGTGGGGAAAATTTGAATCATTTAATTTATGTTTCAAATAATTGAGATGTCCTAATGACATATTATTCTTTTCAAGTAATAAAACACCTCTTTAATACTTGTTTAAAAAAATGATAACATTATTTTGTTTAAAAAATGAAAAATATATTAAATTTTAAAAAAATGTTTGAAATGAAAATATTGGGTAAATTAACATTCAAAATAATTGGAAAATGCTAAAAAAATTGAAATATATATGTATTGAACCTCGATATGGAACCAAAATTATTTTCAACTGAATTCTAATACATATATGTGTTTTCCTTAAAACGTTATCTTGATCTCATGAGCACATAAAATATATAAAACAAAAAGAAAACATGTTTTTTTCAATATATTACTATGGTATAATAAAATTATATGTATTTATTTTAAAAGAAAATTAAAATATAATAAATTAAATCCATGTATAATCAATATTGTTTTAAATTTGATCAAAATATAAATCTTTCACCTCAAGTATCATATTTCTTCATAAGTGTTCAAAAATCCTCTATAATAAGTTTAAATTTTTAAAACATTTGTAATAGAATTATATATATATATAACCATTTATAATTTACTTATGACATCTAATCTACAATTTAATAACAATTTGTTATGAAAAAACACTATTATTGGTGATAATTGATTCATTTTTTCATGCATGTTTTGGTTGGATTGTCGGGGTCCTTATATATTGGTAATTATACATTAATTTTTACAATTGAATATTAATAAAAATATAATATATATTAATTTTAAAAGATTATAGTCATTCATAAAAGGAATAGATATAAAATATGTATTATGTTGTTCATAGTGATGGTAGGTTATACATACACATGAATATTGTTTCCAATTTTTAATAAAATGAAGAAAAAGTGAATTAATAATTGAAATTTATTCAACCATTATTATATCATAGATATTTTAAATAATTATTATATCTATAATAGTTAAAAACTAGGGAAAAATACAGTGTAAATTTAATCACATTGTATCATTGTAGTGGTAGTACACATGTAAACAAAAGATTCATTATCATTTTCCAATGAATAATAATGTAAGAAGGTATAAAACATATTATAATTATAAAATAAATATTATTCCAAAAATATCCTATATATATATATATAAATACTAAATTAATAGTAGTAACTATCCATTAATGATTATGATGAATAATGAATTACACAACATCATGGAGATGATAAGATATCATACACATGAGGGTTGTTTTAATTTTCCATTGGATGTAAAAATAAGTTTAAAAAAGTTTTGCCAAAATAATTATACATTATTAGTCTGTTTATTATACTTATGTTATATTTTTTATTGGATACAATATGTATACAGTGAATTTTGAAGAAAAAATAAATAAAAAAAGTATTCTTAAGATCTTTTGGAAACATATTATGGATTACAGCTAGTGTGGTGAAGGGTCGGTATTGTAGAAATAAAAAATTCACTTCTATATTAAGAATAATTCAAGTATATAATTAGTGTATGTTCTTCTAGGTTAAATAATTCCATTTAGTATAACGAAAATGGAGAATGGGTGTACTTTTTTAAAGGATGGAAAGGAAAAACATTGAATTACCAAGTAGAGTAAAATATATCTATGTAATAATCATTAATAAATGTTCCAAATGAAAATAGATTCAAATAAAAAGTCTATAACATTGAAATATAATCATATATTAAATTTAAGACATATATTTGTGTTATTTTTAATATATTTTATTTTTGACCACTTTTTTAGAAAATGTTAATCTTAAAAATGGTAATAACTTATTTAATAATAAGGGGTTCCAATTTTACTTAAAAGGTATCAATTGACTCAAAAATGGACATTTCAAAAAATTCCCCACCCTTTATTCTCTTATATGTCCTATTATTACATTTTAATCATATTAAAATAAAATATTATAATATTTTTACCAAAATATACAAATAATTTAACATTATGAACACTATAAAAAATTTTACTATGAAAAAAAATTAAAACACCTGATTTTATATAAAAAGTTCATACATATCAAATATTATATATTAATATATATTAATCATGACCCATAATTACTTAACAAAATTTTGTTATTTTTCATATTTATAAAAACATTTATTTTATTTTTGTATTAATTGAATAAATAATGGGTCATCATTTTTTTATATTTTATAAAATTAATAAATCAGTAACACATAAAAAAATTAATATAATAAAAAATTAATATAATAAACAAATAATATAACAAAAAATTAATTTATATTTCAAATGTAAAGTAATAATATAACCTATCTTATTTTTATCATTATGTAAAAATTATAGTGATCTAAATGTAAAAAGGGTGATATTTTTTATCTATTATTTTCTTAAATCAATAAAAAAACATAATCAAAAAAATACGGCACATGGTGGAAATAAATCAAGAACATGGAATGAGATTTATGACCTTCATCTATGAGATTTGATAATTTCCAATTTTAGGAGAATATTAATTGTTTATCCTAAATATTCAAACATATTTAATAGTTTTTTACATTTCTGAGGTGATAATATTTTAATGTGATTATTGTTCATTTTAACCAAGAATAAAATGGGCATATTTTAAAATGATGAACCAAGAGATTCTATACATGAAATAAATTTTTAATGTTTTATTTTATATATGTGTTATAAATTAATTTTAAAATTATTGCACAATACATAATAAACATAATTTTTTCAGAAAAATACATATTTAGCATAAAATGAATATAAATTCATATCTCATTTTGGAAAAAATACATTATATGAATGTAAAAACAAGAAATATAACTTAAAATACTTATATTTAATTATTTTCATATGAGAACAGGGATATATTTTGATTATTAACAATAAAAACACTTTAGTCTCATAAAAAACACTTTTTAGAAAAATATATTTTCAAATTCAAATGATATTTATTTTTATTTAAAATAAATTGGTAAAAAATTATTTAAAATAATAAATTTTTTTAAATATATATTTTTATAATTTAGTAAATTATATTCATACTCACAAAGACCATGAATATTTGATAACATTATACTTCATTAATGATCCTTTAAACTCTAGGTTTTATGTATCACCGTTTATTGGAGAAATAAAATATAATTAATTTGAAATATATCATAAAATTCCATTTTTTACATTATTCCTATTATATATAGGTTTTTAAAGATATAATTTATTTTTATAGCCTATATATCATAAATTTTGTAATCTAATGGTAAAAAAAATTAATAATTGAATGAATTAAAATAAATAACTTTCAGATTAAATAAAATTTAACAAATTGATGAGGATTGTTATGCTTACTAGAAGGGTTTAATAGAGACGTACATGAATCAGATGTGTATTGATCATTGGATGTTCATAGATAAAATAATAGGTACATTTTATTTTTATATAAGTTATTTTTTTCATCCATGTTTCAGTGTGTATGATATACAGTTATATATCATTAATACTATATGTTTCACAATCAGATTTAGATAATCATTAATGAACAATGTTAGGAATTCCAGTAGATGAGTACCATTATTTTAGAATGGAAATGTTTTCAACCGTAAAACCAAATTTTGAATGATTTAGAAGAATTATCTTTTATATGGATGCATAAGTATAGGTTTATAACAAAATTTTTTTTTAAATGGTACTATAGTCGGTACCAAAAATACGACATGAAAATAAAGTGGAAATCAATGATAGTAATAATTTTAATGAATATAATTTTTATGAAATAATATTTTCATTCATATAGTGTCATTACGAAATAAAAATATTCTAGATAAGAAATATATAATGAATGAATTCATTATTATTTAATAATATATAGATTATTAATTAATCTATTCGGAATCTACGTTCTAAATAATTCAGAAATAGTTTGTAAATTTGATATTTTTAACAGTTTGACAAAAAGTTAGGGATACAAGATTAAATTCATAAATATAAATAAATAATAATAAATAACAAGTGTTTTATAAAAACTAATGTTGTTTCACATCTAACCTGCTATGAGTTCAATGATATTGGAGGAAATATGTTAGATTATAAAAAACCTAGGAATTCAAATAATGAAATGGAAAAAAGGGGAAATTCGATATGTTTGGAGGTCGAACATACTTATATTTGTTCCCCCATCATAAGGAGAATTTAGAGATACATTTTTAATATCCCAAAATATAAAAAAGTCATAATCCTTAGGTTTTGTATAATAGATTCTTTTCTATCCTTTTATCATTAATCCTAAAAGAATTATTTTTTATAAATTTTAAAGCAATCAAGAGAAATAATAAATTAAAAATGGCATAAATAGTTGAAAATAGTGTAATGATAATAAGAAAAATCAAAACACAATAAATGATGTAGATACGAGAGTTTGTTGGAAAATTTACTATATCAAGATTGATGTACACTCAAATACATTTCATATTCCTTATGATATAAAATACCATATACACTCAAAAATTAAAATGCATGATTCATTTAAAAAATAACTCTCCTATCCTATAAGTAAAATTTAAAACTCACACATATAAAATTTAATAGGGGCATAAGATATTTCTCTAGAGTAATTTAATTAGCTAATCAAACCACTATAAATGACAATATCATCCATACAAAGTGATCCTCATGGGACCAACAAACATACAACCTCCCCAGTAACTATTTTGATCTACCAATTTGATGTTTCATAAAACTTGTATAGGGAAAATGTTTAGTAAATCACTCTTAAAAAATAGCGTGCTGTTACATAATTACAAATATCGATCATAATATAATTATAATGAAGAAGAATGATATTTATTTGTATAATTTTTTGATCCCCATAAAGGATTAATCATTACTTCCAATATCATAAGTGATGGATTATCCCATAAAAATTAACTTTTGTAGTTAAAAAATAGTGAGGAAAATGAATGATAAACTCTAAATTTATAAATTTTGACTAAAAAACACAATAGAATAGATGATTATAAAAATTGGAAAACATTATTTTTCCTAGGAATTTTAAATATAGAGCTCATTACCTCTATATAATTGATATTGAAACATGGTGACACCCAGAGATAACTTTCATCCACATGGAATGCTCCAATATGACCATTATAAACTTCAAGTGAAGTCCCACAGAATGAGACTAAAATCCTCTATCAAAATGTGATAAACACCCATTTTCATGGATTATTAATCTTGTATTCCAAACATCACCTTCTAATTTCCAACAATATAAAAAACTTCCTACTTTATTTTTCAATAATCTTCAATAAACTATTATTTTAGAATATAGATCACCACATTTTAATTTACTATTCACATGGCTGACATAGATAAGGTTTTTATTTTTCTAATTCACTTCAACCAAAAACGATATTAGTCATCACATTTCATGGATTCTGTTATCACACAGTACTATCATGTAAATCATGAAATTACTTATGATCTACAATATCTATTTTTATACTATCACCCATAACCATAAATCATGGCACGATAAAACATTTTGAGAATTAAACCCATTATAGTCATACATGAAACCAACATAAAATCAGTTCTTTTACATGAATATAAAACAATGATTTCATATGCAGCTAGTCCCAGATCGAAGTAATTGAACTCTAAATCCAAGGAAATGATTTATATCATGTGTTTTTTATATTTATTGAGATTCATTTTTGTCGTCAATTATTTTTTAAATTTTATCATTTTTTATAATAAATTTTTTCTCATTCAAGTATGAATGTTGTGATCATTTTCATCAAATTACCATCAAACCTATGTTCATTCCATCAGAATTCTCATAAACATAAACTAGAGTTGAACCTGCACATGGAATGTATTTTCAAACACAAAATTTCATAAGCATTAGATCATGAGTCATAATATGTGAGGGTGTATCCTAGAAATATTCTTTATCAAACCATGAGAACATTAATTGTTATGAAAAACTATATATTGAAAAAATATTTCACTGAACATTTGTGATCACATGAACATGGCTTCATACTTTTCTATTTGATGATAAAATCATATATCTCATTTAGTTATATCCTCAACTAATCATCCAATCATTTCACATGGTAGTAATTTAATGATCCAATATTACTTAGCTAATTAATATAATTCTATGACCAAAAATAATTATATCCATTTGACTGCCCAACTATTGCATTGGGTGATGTGGATTACCCATCATCACTATTCAATTAAACATATAACGAAATCACAATACATGATCAAAAAATAATCTTAAATTTAGAATAGCCATGTATCCTCAGATATACTCAAGATCCCCTCACCAATTTAACCCCGTAATCCAAAATGTATTATTTAATGTGGAAATATTTTCATACAAAATAGTTTTGATTTAATCAATTTGTCTAATTTATTTGATGCCATCCATTGATTTTATTTGGTTTTCTAAAAAAGCGTGAAATCAAAATAGTAAAGAGATGAATTTATATTCAAATTTCAAATTATTTCAGATCAGCAACATTCATTGTGTGATTAAATCTCCCATATTTTCATCATTCAAGATTGAAAAACATTATAAAAATGAAGTTGGTATACCCTGCCAATTATTTTTTTGTCTCCTTAATTATGTATAAACTTTTGATTTTTAGTATCCACTTCTATGGATAATTCTTTCAATGGTTTATTTATTCATTTTATAACTTTCTCGTTTGATGTGTGCACCAATAGATCAAGATAAAATTCAATTTAAAAACAACCATTAAAACATTGATTTTAAATTCCTTAAAATATTAGTAAATATAGTCTTTTGTTATTTTTCATGGAAGGTTCAGTACTTATGTAATGTATATGATTGTATTTTTATGTTTATACTCTATGGTCGGTTGGATTGATGAATGTTTGGTTTCTTGGATTCTCACTCATGATTGATAATATCACCGATAGGTATTTGGAGTTTGAACATTGTCATGTTATTTTTAGGATTTGAGAAACATTTTATTTGTCTAGCACGATAGGTCAGATAATCCATGCTCGACATCTTGGCCTCCACTTTGCAGTTGGATGATCTTGTGAAATAACTTAATATATTTTTCATATAGTTAGTGGATCACTAGTGCTGGTTTTATTTTACTTCTTATGGTAATTAAATACATTTTTTGATATATAAATATATGAGAATGTTATATTAAGTCCTTCCTAAATTGCCTCAAAAAATTATCTAGATTTCAATATATTCATTGTGTAGTCCATAAAAGGCCTATGTACCTAATTTATCACACACTCAATCCATCACTTCATGTAGTAGGATCAAGCCCCTCGTGCGACACAAAATGTATTTGTTTAAGGCACGATTCCTGAGGGAAATCTCCAAAATAGGATTCAGAGTGGAATGATATTAAATATATGGAAACATAAATTTATTTATATTTGTGGTTTACACATTTTAAACTTTAACATATGTGGTCACTGTGATTTTGAATATATTGTTCCATGAGATGTCAAAAGATCATTTCCAATGAACTATCTCCCATGCTTTCCAAAACACAAAAAAAAATCAATAATAAGTGAAAATATTGATTTCAATAAAAAAATATAAATTTTAAGCACAATATTTTCCATAAATTACTTAAATATAAATAAAATTAATTCCATAAAAAATTAAAAAAATAAAAATTTAATGAAAATATTGATTTTAAAACATTAAAAACCAAAAGAATAAGTTTTATTAAGTTAAATAAAATACAATGTTATAGATTGAATAATCATTATTTTCATTAAAACCCTCATTTTAAAAAAAAAATTCAATAAATATCATATTAAATATCAATTGACCAAAAATTATAACAATTCACACCATTTCCATGTTTTACCATAAAAAACCACGTCAATTCCATTGAAAGGATGTGGAAAAGTGTATTGAAATACCACCATATAAGTAGTAATTTTTATTGATGGATTTTCATTAGGATATGAATAACACACATGGATGTTTTCTTTAATATATAAATATTCTAATTAAATACAACAAAATTTTATAGTTTATATTTTCTTATAAAACTTATTTGGTTCGAAGGATCACTTTTGATGAAGTCCCAAATAGAAATAAACAACAAAATAACATATAACGGTTGAAGTTTAGTCATTTAATTAGAGGTTACAGTTTGATGATTCCACATTATGAAATAGATGATTAAATAAAATAAAATACTTTTTTTAAAATTAATTCATCGATAAAACAGAGGTGGATATATAACTTAAAAACATAGTTTTATGATAGAAATATTTTTTTCTTATAAAATATAATTAATATATATTTAATTTTATGAATCTAAAAATATTATAGATAATTTATATTTTTGATATAAATAATATATATATTTTTCCTTACAATATATCATGTATAATTTTATTAATAATTTATAGAAAATAAGAATTATACTGGGTAATATTTTTAAATGTTATTCTCCTATGAATTTTTTTTTCATTATATGTTATAATTTTATTTGTGAGTTTTAATTAAAATATAAAAGAATAAAATTATTTAAATGTGTGGATATTTAAATCTATATTTTTTCAAATTATATTTTTTTATTAAAAACATAATATATTAAATATCATGATTCAAATGCAAGACATATCTAGAATATCCCATGAAATGTAATAAAACTATTGAAATATTTCCATTAATTTGGGGGGTAAAAATATATGTAACTACATAATGAAATATACAATGAAAAAAAAATATTTCATTTAAAACACTTATATATTTATAAAAATAATTTTGAAAAAAGACTAATAATATCAATTTATAATAAAAATATATTTTTAGTTGAAATTATAACATTATTATCTTTATTTTATGAAAATAAATATATTATAGATATGGTATATTTTTTAATTTAATAATTTATAATTTGATAAGAATAATTAATTAAACACAGTTTTATTTAAATCATTACAAATTAATAATTTTAATTGTTATCGTTATAAAAACATATTTTCCAATCAAAATAATATATTTATTTTTTATGATTATATTTAAAATTTATATTCATGTACTTTTGAATATTAATTTTGAAATATTATGTAATTTATTTTGATTTAACATAAAAATATCTCCCTAAGATTAATTATTTTGGACATTTCCAATGTAGTGTATTTTTATGTGAATATTGAAATTATCAAATTTAACAAAACTATAAAATTTAAATTATATAATAAATACCATGAAATTTATAATAATTTATATATATTAATTATTTATTTAAAAAGTGAAAATTTACATGTTTAAATTCCATTATTAATTAGTAAATGTTTGATTTAACATTTTAATAAATTATCTAATAGTTTCTAACAAAACAAGTTTATGTCATTAATTTTAATTAATATTAAAATTACCAATGTATAGAGTTGTATTTCGTAGATAATGAGATAAAATTTATTTATTTTTTCAAATAAAAAATTGTATCATGGAAATCAATGAAATATATTATCAGTCCATCAATACAGGTTTTAAGATAAAAACACATTTTAAAAAAAAAGTTTTTACGTATTACATGTGTACATTTTGAAATTGAGTTTTTTTGTAGAAATATAAATATTATATATTTAGATGAAATTCATAATTGGAATTAGTAGTTCAAAATTATGAAACAATTATTATTTTAGTTTGACGAATTAAAATTAAATATATTAGGTAAAAATTAGTAACCACGGAATAATAAAGAATAAACACTACTTGAAATATAAGTTTTACGAACTGAACAATAGAAACATTTAAATAATTTATTGCTATAAGTCCTCTATTCCAATGGTTTGAGAAAATATTTGTGTAGGAGGAACTATTCAAATGTTTTTGGTCAAACTATTTTTAATTTTAAGAGATATACCAGCAATTTGGTCAACCTATTATTATATGATTTGTTTTAGGCCACTAATACTATTGGTTTCATTAAACTGTTGGTATAGGTGGCCTATTAAAAATAAAATCATTTTTTTATCATTATATATATATCCTATTTAAAAAAACATTAGTACTCTCCTCCAACATCTTCTCTATTTAAAAAATAAATATTTAATGTATGAATTGTGTATTACAATTATTTTTATTTTAGAAATTTTAATATATAACTATATATATATATATTTTTTCTTAAATAAATTTTTTATATTATTTATATATGTGTTTTTATATTCTTCATATAATAATTTTCATTATACAATTCTTTTAATGTTTATATATATATATATATATCATTATGTATCTTCAAAAATAATTTTTAAATTTATATGAATTATATATTTGAAAAGATATTTTATATGCTAACATGCAGAAATAGTTTTTAAATTATTATTTTATATGAAAATATATAAAATTATTTATTTATAAAACATTATCGTAAATTATAAATAAAAATAAAATTTTTTAAATGACAACATTTAAATTATATAATATCTATATAAATGAATTCCCAAGAAGAAATTTAGTGTCCATTGATAAAAGTACAGATGATTGTAACATCTTGTTACATTATTTTAGGTATATCTTCATTATATTTTTTTCCTCATCATTTGAGTATGTTTTATGATTATCAGAGATATGTTGTGTCCTCCGGAGAAAATTTCCTAATCATTGGGGATGTATGTTTTTTTAATAAATGGATTCTGGGTATAAATGTGTAAATGGATAAAGAGGATTTCCATTGAGGTCCAGGATGACCTGGTTAATTTTCATTTTTTCTATATAATCTTCTTGTTAGACACATTGATGTCATTAATTGTCTACATGGAATGAATTCATTATAGGGAATATGTCATGAATTTGTTTAGACTGTGAAAATTTTATATTTAGTGAAACTGGTTTGCATCATGACATGGTCAGGATCCTAATTTTCAATATGAGGAAATTCCTTTTTAGGGGTATTTTATTAATCTTGGATTTCTTATCTTGAAAGGGGTTCTCATATAGAATTATTTGGGACCAATGGTTTTTCAATGAAGCACGTATGATTCTTTCTATTGGAAAACTGAATTCACTCAAAAAATTGAAGAGTTATCTAAGGTTATTTTTTGGATCCCCTCCCCTTCTGGAACACATCATTTGATGAAAAATATTCCCTTTGGTTGTGGTTTCACACTAAGGGTAAGTGGACTTTATACTTATTCATTATCATTTATCATGGAATTTTTATTACACTACGTTTGTGAATCCAATTATCTTTCTATGATGTTCAGCCTGATTCTTTCAAGATCTGTTTTGTGATCTTCTCCTGTAGGATGACCATTTTTCTGGTTGTGGTGCGGTATTTGTGTTCCTTGTCAACTATTTCATTTATCTTATCCATTTAATACATTTCTCTTTAAATTTATTTTTTGATATGGGAATTGGTTCTAGGGCCTCTTATCCACTATTTTTATTCCATTCTTGTTGGTGGATTCTTCTGTGGGCATGTACGACCTGTGTTATGGTATGTGGTTCAGTATAAGCATATGTTCTATGAACAATGATTTATATTTTTTAAAAAAAAATTAACAAAAATTGAATGGATGATGGAATAATTTTTGTTGGTGTTAATTCATATTTTAGAAAATATATTTTTCCCATTAAAAAATGAATCGTTATTTTCATGAAATTAAAAAATGTATTTATGAAATTGTTTTTAATCATGGATTTAAAAAAATGATTTGAATAATGTAACACATGGGTTGAATTTTCTACTTTTGTTAATTGTTTTATAATAGACATCCTCCATTCATCCAGTCCGGGGATTCACTAATGTTGTGCTTATCATTTCATGTGGCCTATTATTTTAGGGGCATTGTTGACCTTTTGGGTGGTTTAAATGATGGTGTGATCCTCCTCTCTCTATAATCAATGCATATGTATAGAAAAATGATTTAAGTGATCAATTATCTATGGGTATGAGTTTTTTTGTTATCATGATCCATACTGATCCATGGTATGATGTTACATATGAATGTTTTATAATGATTTTGATTAGATATATGTGATACATTCATTGAACATATATGATATATTTGATATGTTCTAATTTTTTTACATTCATTTTTTGTATCTACGGAAAAAAGTGTAATTGGTATACCTGTCTTTTGATATAAAAAATGTTCCACTCATTTTCATTCCACATATTCATTAATGTTAATTTTTTTAATATTTTTATACAGATAATTTTTATTTAACACCTGGGTCGGAACCATCTGATCCTATTTAACTCATACCCTTCACGACCCATTAGCCATACATAGACATGGTTATACATTTTGATTTAGGGAATGATAAGAATATGAAGCGGGGAAGTGAGGTTTATATAATTCAACTCATAGTATATGGTAGATACATAATGGGTGCCTTCCCACACTATCAAATGAATTAGTATTTTCATAGTTTGGACAATTTTTCTTTGATTTTTCATTCGTACCATGGGGTTTGTTTTACCAATTTTCAGCTGTATAATTTCACAAAAACATCTTTATTTTGTAGAATATATATTTATTCCACCTTTTTCTTCATTTATTTCTCTATAGATTATATATATATCACATTTTTTCTACATTAGTTTGGGAGAAATCAACTTCTCCAATCATTTTCAGTGCCCATTTTCTTGTCTCATGCCTATAAGGATCTGAAACTCACTTTAGGAATGTGATGGGTCAGGTCAGCTGCCTGTTCATGATGGTATATTGGATGCTCTATCATAATTCGGAGTTATGGAAGATTATACTCAGTAATGTGTTGTTTTCAAACTAGGGAAAATATTGTTGGGACATGAGCGGAAGGTAATGGTTACTTCATTGATAGATCTTTCTTATTTGAGAATCAAGTTACCATGTATTGTCAGGATGGGCATCTCTGATTATTATTTCTGGATCTTAATCATAGTTTACACTTATGGTATTCTGAATTATACTGATATATTTCCAGTAGTATGATCATTTCATCTATTTGTTTGTGAAGTGATATGCCTCTGAGAAATCATTCACAAGTTCTTCAGGATTGTGCAGTGGAAGATACTCAAGGGAATATGCCTTTGGATTAAATTCTTATAGAGAATTCCATATGAGAAATTTTTTTCATATATTAAAATGTAAAAAATTTACAAATATAAATTATTGAAATATAACTATGTTATCATGTAAAAATAGATTGATCTAGTGAGTTCTTATGTACGAAACCACAATCAATTAAGTATATGAAGGATCTAGAAAAAGAAGGTGAAGGATTTTACATTATTGATCAAATCCTTGAATTCCTGGATTATCTTGATAATATCATGGTAATGTGGATCGTTTTTACACATGAGGGACCCATCATTTGGTGGTGGGATACTATGGAATTATGAGATAGTCACGTGGACTAGGACTAAATGGGCATCAATACACTCTTCTTCTAGCATTTCTTCCAAGAGTATCTTGTGATGGAAAATTATCTAGAGTTCCTCTCTTTGTACAAGGAAGAGAGACCAATGTTGGAATAAAATAATCCAGTAATGGATCAATTTCTTTCCCTATAGTTAGTGAGGAATAACCAAAAAAAATATATGATTTTAATTCTAGTTTTGTAACGGATATCAGAACATATTTATTTATGTCAAATATTTCTACCTTTTTAGATATAGTATATTAGGAAATGGTGGAAGATATGTACATTCCATTGAAGGTTGGATCCAATAAACCCATCCTTACACCTAGTGACAAAATAAGTGGAATTCATAAAAAAATATTAAACTATGTGAACATCACATGGGTGGTGAAGGTGTTTCTCATTAGTGAGCTTCCTCTACACCATTGGATATATATTTTACATTCCCAAAAACATCTACGTGGGTTGAATGTTTGGGCACAAATGGAATTCATATTCGCCATTGGAAAAGTTTTGAAATAGTTGGGGATATTATTTTCATTTATATATGTTATTTCTGGTAATTTCTATCCTTGTTATAGCTAGATATCGTTAGGTCCATAGGTAACTATGGAATTTTCAAATTCATAAAATTCATCTGTTGGAACAGAAAAATGTTTCCATTTTATTAACCAAATGCTAACAAACATGATCTCAGATAATATATCCTTTAAAAAGCAATGATTTGACTAGTCATAGAGCCTGAATAGAGTTAGGGATCATAAGTTATGGTCAGTCGAAGGAAGACAGCTAGAAATGGCCATCTAGGATGATTTTGGGGTGAATTATGGATTTGCCTTCAAAAATTGAATCTAGCATGAAAAAATGGATTCTTGCACTAAAAATAGATTTGTAGGAAAAAAAGAACAGAATTTTACTTGCACCAACATTCATGGTTTTGCCTATATATATAAGTTTACCCCCTTCATCTTGGATGTCCCCCGAAGGTCAGCTGTCACTCTAATGCACGCAAGTCCACATTTTCAACGTCTGCATGTAAAACCGCCTTTCTTCATGGAAATGGGCCAAAATGCACAATATTGCATGCAATACATTATTTTTTCATGTAACAATACCACTATTCCTAATTTGGAACACACTAGTGCTTCATCTATCCAATTGTGTGTACACCTTCCCTATTACGTGCAAACATCCCGTATAGCTCACAAACTTCCCCTCTTTCACGAATTCCTTCCCTATTCCAATCACACCTCCCATATTGCACTTAATCCTTCCCACTTGGGTGAAAATCCTTCCCTATTTCACGCCAACCTTCCCTATTACATGATATAGTGGCACTGTACCCAATCTTACATGCACATGTGCTGCACAATGAAATATTGAGGGCAGCCACCTACCACCTATGGAATACCATGATTAGAGATACTCCTCCACACACCATAAAACACCTTGAGTCGAAATATTCTTCTTGGTTTCTATCTCGTGCTAGGAATTGAGATTGTTAATATGAATTCCCTGAGTACCATGAGTCTAACTATTCCTCACGTAACCCATCCACACCCCATCACTAGAATCCTATACCAGGTTGAACAAGAAAGGGTTGCCCTTCATATTTCGCAACACCAGCAATTGTTTGGCGCCATATGCCTAACAGTCCTCTCTACATGACTATAAACTGTAGTACACCCTATATTACAAACATTGTCAGCCTCTATCATCAAATAAGATATTCCTTATGCTTCAATCATAAGATTCCAACAGTCCTATCTATATGACTTTAAACTATAGTACACCCTACGTGAAAAACATAGGACGCCACTTGCTCTAAACAAGAGATGCCTTATGCGTGTAGCATAAGATGCCAATTCTCTAACATATATGACATTTAACTGTGGTAGAATATATTTGTAAAATATATTATTACTCTTTCTCCAATCAAGATATTCCATATGCACCATGAATAAGATTCCAAATGTCCTCTCTACATTACTATAAACTGTACTACTCTCTATGTGACCAATATAGGAATCCCCTTGCTCCAATCAAAATATTTCATTAGCACCAAGCATAATATTCCAATAGTCCATAATACATGACTTTAAACATTATCATTCCATGTCATTCAATAATAGGATACCTCTTTTTCCAAATAATTTATGTCTTATGTGTCCATTATAAGATACCACATGACATGATTATAATGGAATAATTTCATGAGAGTTGGAATCTATTCAAACATTCAACCACTCCACATCATGTTTTGTGTGTCCTTCCTTCATATCTTTATCATATTTAATTTCTAAAGGGACCCCCTAATGGCCTGGTCCCATGCCGCATTGGCTAACCTACCATTCCGGGCCAACACCCTGGATGGCTTTGGATGATACTTTGAGTCAATTCTTGTGTTTCGAACATGGTCAATAGTCGACCCTCATTTGATTGTCCACATTTTAGGCTAACGTGATACCGATGTTGTTTTTCGAACATGGCCTACAGTTATCCCCTGTTGTCATGCCACCCTCAACGGGTTCTGAATGTCGGGAATGTGATTAAAACATGTCATATCCCTTTGATCGGATTGATTCCAACGCCCTTGGGGTTATCTCACGGGTGCACTAGCACATGAGAATTGACCCCAATTATATTCCTCAAGCCACTAGTTTGTTGAGATTCCCTCAATTCCATGAATGAGGAAGAAATTACGGGAAGCTCCCATGTATAAGATCCATTCACCATTATCACCCTGTGTAGGCATCTGGGAAGCTTCCATGCCTAAGCCCCATCCACCATAGCGACTTCATAGCAGCTCCTTGGCAGCACCCATGCTTGATCCCCATTTACCACCCTTCATGGCCTCACCTGTATACCACAATTGTCAGTTTTTCTGTTGCCTCTTGACTCTCAAAACGACTATGACTCATGTGAGCTTAGATTAAGCATCGACCAAGGCATCCCCACTCGGCCGCCTTGGAATGTAAGCCCCAAACACTATCCTGAACTACCTGGGCATTGATCCTTACTATAGAATGGTACATAATAATCCTACCTCAGGTTCGATCCCAACAATCATTGGTCCCTACCCCCCTTTTACATCGGATAAACAATAATTTTCTGAACTACACGGACATTGATCCTTGGTAGGGAAAGGTATGCAGGAAGCCTACCTGAGGTTCAAGACCAACACCTACTGGTCCCAACCACTATCAAGTCAGTCCACCAACACCTCTTGGATGAACTACATAGGTGTGATCCATGTCTACACAACATGGAATGTAGGAAGCCTCCATGTGGTTCTATCCCAACACCCATCATTCTTGATCACTCCAAGATGGCCCATTGGACCCTCATTCAGTGGTAAGCCATTATCAATCCAAACCAGTGGTAAGCTGTTTTATCGCCATTTGATTGTAACTTGTTCTATTTCACAACCAACAGAAAGCCATTGTGACCCCAATCTACGGTAACCCATTGAGAACCATAGTCTGTGGTATGCCATTGTCAATTTCCAAACCTAGATGATCAGGTTCATCTGGGTCCCATCCATGCATCCATTCTCATGGGATGCCACCTCAGGTGTCCTATCACTACACCGTACTACATGGACTTGGATTACCTTCTACATAGATACATAGGAAGTCTCTTCGAGGCTCAAGAACAACACCCCCTTCCTCCTCATGTCAGGTTCATATCATTTCCCACTCCACTTCATTCAACTCTCCTAAATCCATCATGATTCTTACCTGGGCTGCCACATCCCAGTGAGATCATCCCATTCATCCTAGTGTCACTCCTTATTGCACCCAGGAAGCTGACCATGCATAAGATCTACATAATCCATAATCATCCAACCAAGAGTATCCCTCTTGTGATGGGCTGATGTCCACGTGTATTCCCCATCATGTCTCTAGGTTGTTTCCCTCTCTGTACTCCCTAATTCATCATCCCTTAAAACTACGTGGGATTTGATCCCTATCATCTTCACATAGTACATAGGAATCCACCACGAGGTTCAATCACATCCAATAGTAAACCTTTGCATTCCCCAATCTAGGGTTCACTCCCCCTGATCCGCCACCAGTGGTGTCCAGATCAGCATTAATGGTGTGACATCATCCCTTTATGGGACACACCAACTTGGGTCTGCTCTAATTGAGCATTCTGATCCATCCATCATGTGTCCTCCTATTTGCGGCGTTCATTCCTTGATCCACTGTTTATGGTGTCCAGAATATCCTTAAAGGTGTGATATATTCCCTCTATGGGACATACCACCTTAGAATCTTCCCCATTGGGAATTCTGATCAATCAATTAGGTAATCACTGTAGGTGTTCCCACCTATGAATTCAACAATATTATCCATCTCTATGAGATAGTCAGAACAATCCCATTCTATCTTTACAAGACTTTAAACTCGCATCCTACCTTATATTAAACTTGATATGTCTACGGAAAACCTCATAAACTATGACATTGTCATAACTATGTCCACAATACATTAAAATCAAGGATAAACTCATGCTAAACATGATATGTCCGAGTAAAACCTCATAAAATATACCTTCGGCATAACCATCTCTACAAGATGTTAAACCCGTGACATATCCTTTGTTAAACATAGGATGTTAAGGAAAACCTCAGAGACATGCCTTTGGAATATGATACCTCATGGTAGACATGGTATTCCTTGAGTTCTGTGCCCCTAAGATTCCCTCTTATGGAGAAGAATACATGTTCTCCAATTTCCACACATCTGAATATGCCCTGGCATGCCTGATGTTATCATCAACTCTGACTGTAGGTTGCTACCATGTCAATACCCCCATGGAATGTCTGGGAGGAAGTAGTCTAATTATCTGGCATCAACCAAGATATGGTACCAAGTATGATATTACCAAACAATGACTTAATCATTTAGGGAGACTCGTACTAGGTAACGAATTCTAAGGAGGAATCCACAGATGGAGGAACCGACATCCCATCATCCTATTTTGATCAAGGAGAAAACGTCCCTGAAGAGGCGATGTATGTCACCAGACTTCTGAAAGCAGAACTACACTGGAAATAAATCAATGTGTCCTTTGAAATAGACAGATGTATTTTCCCTGGTGAAAGAATCCCAAACAAGAACCGATGTTCATCTATAAACCTCAAGAGTGAAGCAAATTCACATGGTGGATGTGTCTCTATTGGAGTCTGACACTGGTCTAGTGCATAGAGAGGTTCCAATATTATTGAATCCACTATATAGATTGTTTTGCTGATACATGTTCCTCAACTAATTTATTTATTTATTTTTTCTGATGTTATAAAACCTCTAACCGATATTTTTTCATTTACTATGGATTTATCAAAAACTCTAAAGAAGACGGAATGAGTCAGAGGTTTGGTGTCCTTATTTTCATTATCATTATCTAATGTAGAGTTACTCTAGGATTTTCATGTTATCAAAATGGTTCTTTTTGATGTAATAATTCTAAAATTTTGGAATATTTCTCATCATTTGGAGGATTTTTTTTATCATTGATGTGTCTCATTTCATTGTATGGATGGGAGATATTATGGGTTATAAGAAATGTCTTATCGGATATATGATTGAACATTTGAGGTCACTAACTGTTTTTGGTAGGTTTAGTATCAGTGGTAATTACAATCTCATTTGATAGATAGTAGTTATGTTTTCCTCATATCTCATTTTAAGAAGTATCATGCAAATCCCTCTAACATTTCATGTAGGGAAGAGATTGAGTTAGAGTTATACATTTTAATTGTATGCAATCCATTGTATATTGTAGAATATTAGGTGAATGTAATTCATGGTATGTCTATCATGTTAGTCATAGTGTTATTGTTACATGTTCAAAACTCTCATGATACATGAGAGTGTGAAATTATATTGTGAGTGGTGTGGCCTCAACTCTTTCTAGATCACCCTTATTTCACATGAATTTTTAAAAATGAAATTTATTATTTTTGGAAGCTGGAGCACCCCATTATATTTTTTCATGCACATAATGTCTCCATTAATTAATCTATATTCATTTGGGTTCTTTTAAGGCCTATTAGTGATAAGGAACATTTTTCATATAAAATTATCTATTGTTCAGTGAAACATTTTGGTTTGAATTAATGTATTTCTGATATAAATGTATCAAATTCATTAGATGATATCATTTTTTTCTTGGGTTGACTTGGTATCATTTCAAATTTTATCTAAAAAATATTCATGATCAACATATTCATGTCATGAAATTTCTACATGATGTAAACTCATTTTTTGGAAGATATTGGGAATTTAATCAGAGCATGAAATGTTTACAAAATAAAAAACTATTTCATATCATGAGATCATCATGATTAAGATATTTAAACTGAGGTGATGCCTTTTTTCATATCCAATTATTGATGAAATTTAAATTGGGAATGGATTCTTCAAGCTATGTTTCCCACACTGCACATATGATTCATTTCACTCGATGTTTGGTCTTTTCTATCAAAACAAAGGGGATATCCTAGGTGATTTTTGGGATCTCCAAAACATATAGATCACATCATTCGCTGGTTGATATATATTTTTGTTTCACTATATCTATTATATTAAGAAATATTTATACGTATTCACTTTCATTGATCATATTAGTTTCATTGTGAAACATTTGTTTATCTATTTAAATTTTAGTGATGTTCTCTTTCATCCATTCTTGATTTTGGTATGATAGTTTCTTGAAGACTAACCATTGAGTGGGTTGTGGTGTGGTGTGAAATTTACATGAGTTATGTGTTTTTATCTTTTCTACCAATAGATTTTCATATTAAATTGATTATATGATATGAGAATCAGTTCCAAGGAATATGGTGTTTCCCATTTTTACTTTCAAGGAAGGTGGATTCCATTGTGGGCCTTTTTGACCAATGTTGATATCGGTAGTACTATATTTGTCCTATTTTGGATGAATCTTGTATTTAAATTGTTTTATAATATTTATTGTAAATAAAATGGAAATAATAATTTTTTTGTTAGTGGGTGTGTGTTTCTAAATGGGTTTTTGATAATTTATGGTCTCCCATTCTTTTTTGTAAAACAAAAGGGTATTTCATAATAATTTTGGAATTGAATTTTGTAATGGTTTTCAAAATAAAGTATAATGAAATTATTTTGAAAATTGATCAAATGTGTCTCCTTGGATATTTAGGTGAAATGTGTAGAAATATTCTTCATCAATTGATACTATTATGAATTTCACTGATTAAGTGCTCCTATGCTCCCTAGGCTTGTTGTTCTTGGGACTATGTAGTCCAATTGGGATGTTCATTTTCTAGGGTGTTTCTCTTCACTTCGGATTTGATGAAAAAGCATAAGGACATCATGAACATGATTTTATATGTATATATATCAGTGTCCTAACTAGAATGAACTTTATTGATCCTAGTTTGGATGTTACATATAATTTGGGGTTCAAATATTTTTGATTTCATATATTTGATACATGCTTTTAACTACATTAATATATAATATGTTCTTGAAAACTCTATTACCTAGATTATTTGGAACGATGGAAGAATGGGAAATATTTTAGCCTGATTTTTATATAAAAACTATCAAACTAATTATCATGACCATATTTCATCAGAGTTTATCATGATCGTATTATTGTATAGTGATTTGTAAAAGAAAACATGTGTGTGTACTAGAAAAATAGCCTATACTGACAGTTTGATACTATTGGTATAGGCCTCCAAACCTTTTATATAGACCTATACAAACAGTATTAAAAATTGTTGGTATATGTAATATGAAAATTCTATAGCAATGGTTCCATAAAAACGTTGGTATAAGTATTTTAAAAAGGTAGAATTCTTTTGGTTTTGATCCTAGTACCTCCGGTTTATGATTTAACGACCGAATACTAACCTAAATCGATTTTTGATAACATAATTTCATAAATATATATATTTGTTGTCCTAAATATTTTATATTTTGATTTATTTAATCTTCTCTGTTAGAATATTCCTTAAAAAAACATGTATCTATATCAACAGTTCTCAAAACCATAGGTATAGACCTATACCAACGGTTCTCAAAACCATTGGTATAGATTCATTGATTTTGGGATATATAAAAAAGGTTTTGGACAAACCCTTGGTATAGAGAGGACCTATGCCAATGGTTTTTTCAAAACTATTGGTATAGGGTCTGTATTATGGACCTATAACTATGGTTTGGCCAAAACCGTTCGCATAGGTCCATAATAGAGACCCTATACCAACGGTTTTGGAAAGGCTGTTAGTATAGGCCCATATAAGTGACCTATACCAATGGTTTCTCCAAACCACTGGTATAGGTCTCCCCCTATACCAACAGGTTTGGGAATACCGTTGGTATATGTCCGATCTAGTGACCTATAACAACAGATTTGGCCAAACCTTTGATATAGATCCATATAAGTGAACTATACCAATAGGTTTCCAAAAACCGTTTGTATATATCTTATTTCTAGTAGTGGTGGGGTCTTAATTTGCCTATGTATCTCACAATTTTAACACCCTTTCAGTATTTCATAGAATAGTTTATTTATTTTAATGTATATAAAAGAAATTAAACATGGAGAGGTAGTGAGGTTTTTTTCGGCTTTATCTGGGTTGTTGGTGGTGAGACATTGATATTTTCCCATGATATCCAACTAAGTTTTTTTTTACATTTTTTGGATATTAATTCTCTATTAGACTCATAAAATGTTGTGTTTAGGTAATTTTTTGTTTTATAATATCTTCCAATTTGATTCATTTATCATATATATATTTCTCCATTTTTTATCCTATGATTTATCTCTACTAAAAATATATATATGTATATATATATATATATATTAAATTTTTTCCACGTTAGGTTGTGGAAATATTTCCCTCAAGCTTTTGATGACGTCAGGTGCTAGTCTCCATCCCATGGGGTATGGGAAAATCTCATTAGGTAAGTGATGGGTTGGGTAGAGTATTAATTAATGTTGGTATGTAGGACAGTTCTTCATAATAACCCTCTTAATTATAGATGAAATTATAATTACTGATGCATAATTAATGTATTCCAACCGAAAACATGGATTTAGAGGCCTCGTAGACCTTTTATGACACATAAAATTAGCGACTATGGTGACCCCCAAAAACACTTTGTGGATCTATTCACCAGATTTGATTTGATATTTTTTGGATCCCAAATTGAAAATGATATTAAATCGTATTGTCTTTTGATGTTCATGTCTTGTTTTTAACATATCATAAAATATTAATTTATTTTTAATTTTCGTATAAAAAAATGATAATATATAACAATTACCTTATAAAAATTAGAAAATTGTTTATTTATATGAAATTTTAATAATTTTACAGACCACTTTTTTCAATAATGTTATAATATAAAAAAATGTAAATAGAAATTTTTCCACTGAATTAGTCTGTGTGTGTATATCAATACAATTATATTTCCCTAGAAAATAAGTGTATTAATAAAAACATCACACATAATTGAAAATGAGAAATTATATTTACACAGAAATATAAATGATTATATATGTATTAACATAAATGATGATGTGGTGGGGTTGTAAAATTTTTGGAATACAATATTGTGGTCGTTGATCCAGAAATTAGTGCCTGTATTCTTAAAAGGATTCCTATTTCAAATGTACAACCATAAAAAATTTATATGTATTTCAATTAAAATTAATATAATAACGATTTGTATACCAATATGTTGTTCAAACAATTTGTATAATGTTTCCCATATTTAAAATGACAATATGATTCTCAAAATAATATGTACAGGCTATACCAACAATATGGGGGCATATACCATTAGTTCAAACTATTGGTATGGACTAGTACTCTAGTGGTGCATAAATGTGAAAAAATTAAGACTAAACGAAAAAAAATTATTCAAAAAAATTTTAGTAAACTATTTTATCAAGGATTATTAACATTATCCCATAACCAAATAAATTTTCATTTTCATGGACACATGACATTTCTAAATTGTTATCCATGCATTTTTTTGTGGTTTTTATTATAAAAATGTCTTGCACAACACTTATAAAATTATCCTTTCACTACCCCATCAGGGTCACTCAATGTGTTCAGTTTTAACAAAAACAATATAAATTATCCTTCCTTTATAATCTTAAACATTTTTTTCATCTATCCAAAATATATTACATAATACATTCATTTCCATGCAATCCACCAAGTCTAATACAATGATTTCAAGGCGAGTACTCATTTTTTCATTAATTCTTCTAATTTTATTTATTTGTTTTCAATTATAAATTTATATTTTTTATATATTTACGTTAAAATAATTTGAATAGTTTATATTATAATTCTAGGATATTAACAATTAACCACCACTATTTTTTTATTAATAAAAATGAAATTATTATTCATGTGTTGTACGGACTACCACCTTCTAGAAGAAACACATTTTGTTTTCCATCCCTAAAATATTTATTCATTATAATTGTTATAATATATAATTAATTTGAAATAAATAAAAAAATTATGATTATGAGGAGAAAAATTAAAATAACATTCTTTTCAACTCATCCATTGAGAAATGAAACTGTTAATTATGGGTTGAGTGGACAACTACCTCCACGCTGTAATGTGTCTCATTTTTCATTTACATTATTTCATATTTATTAAAACATACAAAAATATGATTCAACCACATATGGTTATCTAGATAATATAATTACTCTTCTTTAATATTGAATGTCTTCCCCAAATGGTCCACATTCATAATCTTGATCATCCATTAAATGTTGAATGTTTATTTTTAGGTCGGCTAAACACATACTTGAAATATTCTGTTAAATAATAAAAAGGATGAAAATGTGAACTTACTTATTGATAATATAAGATAAAAATAATTATATATATATATATATTTTTGTGAAAAAAATGATATTAAATTCATTAATTTTGATAACAATAAACATTCATTAAAATGATGTGAAACAAGTTTATCTCCAATCTATTAACAAATATCAACAATTAAAATAATGTAAAATTAAAGTATAAAATTATAAATAATATATGGTATAATTTATAATTTCTTATATGATCTAGTAATGAAATACTCTGAGAGAATAATTAAAATTTATAACATCATCATTAAAAGAGTAAAAAAGTCAGGATTCTACATACATGATTTCATAAATTGATTGCAAATAATTAAAAAACATATATATATAATTATTGATTATAAATGAGGTGTATAAAAGGTAATATTTTTCAATAATTTTTTAAAATAGGATATTATGATATTAATTTATGTTATGTAGGATATTTCAGGGCTTTAGTGTAAGTAAGGCAATAATATAAGTGTTTTGGACATGGGTTTTGTTTTATTAATATAAAAATCATAATAAATACACAATGATTTTTTTGTATATTTATTAGACATGGAAATGTTTTTTATCACAATTAATTATATATATCTTATCTAAAAATCCATTTCATGATTAACCATCTATTTATTTTCACAAATATTGACAATGATGCCATAACTGTTTTGTTAACAACAACCACTTTTCATTGTGTTATAGCATCTCTTGTTGGTCTTATTACATCAATGATTGGTTTCTTCTACCCAAATATATTGTTTTTACAATATATTCAGATTTATTGAAACAATATGATTAAAATTTCCTTCCTTTATTAACTCATCCCTTTAAATTTAAAACATAGTTTAGAATACTTGCAATCCACTAATGAAAATTTTACCATATTTTCTATAATTTCTATTGAAGAATACCTTTATATTTAAACTAAAAAAAATTATTTCATGAATCAAATTTAATTAATATTTACATTATAATTTAATCAATTTAATATTCTATAACCGTTATTATAATGTGGTATTTCAAAAAAATCACTCTAAAATATGAAATTATATAATCTAAAACCATCTAGATATCTTTTAGGTTTTTTATTATCTTAGCTTTTATCCATATTATTTACCTTATTATTAGTTATTTAATCCACAGTTTTTATATATTTTCTTCAAATATATACATATTTTAATTTAATTTTATATTTGGGGATAAAATACATTTTAAAATCCCTTTCATATTCCGAATTTTATATAACTTCTACAAAATGGAACGTTATGATTCTTTATTTTGTTACATGTTCCACCATCATAAAATGTTTTCCATCATGAAAATAAATTTAAAACCATATTTATTTTATTAAAACCCATCTATGTAAATTTATTGTCTAATTGTAATTATAATCAATTTCCTTCATTAGAGTATATTCCACTCATTTCGAAAATCAACAACTACTCGGTTCATTTTTATTCTTACTTATCTTTGATACATGTTAGGAATAATCATATATTTCTAATAAAATTTAAATAATTTTATTTACTTATCAAAATATGATGATAAGAAACTATATAATTCCATATTTTATTAGTAATCCTTATGATATAGTCATCTTTTGTGATTCGAGACAATATTGTCAAACTCCTTTCGTTCCCATTCGTATTGTTTAATTCCCTCTCATAGAACTCACACACAGAAATATATGTATATAAATATATTAATTTTTATTATTTATTCTATGGTGTGTAAATATAAATTTAGATAATAAAATGGGTAATAGATTTATCGCATGATGCACAGTTCATAGTGAACAAATAGTTAGCCAACGACCACTGTGTAATATGATGGGTGAAAAAATAATTATATAGGCCCCTTATGCAATGGGTAAAGAATTATATATCATGAGAAAATTAGAATTATGGTAGAGAGTGAACCCAATACAACATAGGACACCATCCATTTTTCTTTGGGAATTGTGAGTGAACCAAATCCACTATGGGACACTATCTACTATGATTTTCTTGGTTATGAAACATGACTTGTACTTATGATTTAATGTATTATGTTATTTCCAAATTTTTCAAACTCCGTTAACAAGTCATATAATTTCATTAATCCATGTTTAATTTTTTATATCATGATCTGATAACAAGTTACATTTTTTCTTTTATGATTATATTCCTTACAAAAAATGTTTTATTGTTACCTCTTTTTGTTTGTTGTTATTTTTAATAAGAAATATAACTATTCTAATGTTTTATCATATATATATATATGATCTGAACTTTGATTATGTGTCTTTATGTATTGATTAACTCTAATTTATTTCTCACCCCTTGCATATGATACAATTCTCAATGTTATGAAGACAAGTATAACTTCTGAGTGGCCTATAAGAGAGTCTAGAAGAGTTTGATTATGGATAATTGTTCATAAGTATTTATATAATAATTCTACAATGTAGTTTTTCCTCAAATCACTAAACCATAATTTTCCCTAAGTTAATTCAAATTTCGTGTGGTGTAAGGTATATGATTTAATATTTATTTTTAAAAAATATATGTTTACCAACGGTCTCAATATCTAGTGCACGTAAATAATATTATATTAAAATATCAATACTATAAAATGTTTCTTTAATTAATTACTTAACAAGTAATAGAAATGTTTTCTTATTTAGAATCTTGTTATAATTCATATTAAAAATATTCAGATTTCTAACAAATAAAGATGGAAAATAAGAAACAATCGAAATGATGTATAAATATTTATACGATATGTGAATATTACCAATGTAATAAATTTGTTAACTACAATGAATAAATTTAATAGGAATGTAAATACATTAAAAAAATTTGTTTTTCTTAATTAAAAATATAAAAGGAATTATGACTATTAAATAAGTAAAAAATTTATTAAAATGATCGAATGTATTATTTTATTTTTTAAAAATGATGAAGATTAGTAATAAGGATATAAAAAAGTTTAGAATTTCTATACAATTGTTGAGAAATAATATAAGAATATCATGAAGGAAATTAATTACTATGAAATAAAACTTTATGTTAAATTGTTAAAACTTGTGAGTATTGAGATGTAATTGTAAATTAATGTTTGTGAATGTAAATTTAAATTTTATATTTAAGATAATATTTCTCTTATTTTATTCCTGGTAAGATAAAAAACAAGGAAATATGATTTTTGTGATTAGAATGTGTAAAACCATAAATAATTTTGGTTTCACTAGTCAACTACATAGAATGAATTGAACATGGTTATTTAAAAATTCAAATTAGTTAAATGTGATACATCGGAATTCTTATGTTGATTTGTTATACCCCAACACTACTGACATAAAGATAATGTTTTCTTAATATTAGAACAAGATACAAGTCATAAAATCATGAACTATTGAATATTCCTCTATTTCTGAGAGACAATATATATATATATATATATATATATATATTATATACATAATACATTTGAATACATGAAATACAACTAAATATTAGAGATATAAAACTGGTATTTATTCTATAATATTATTGAAATAATTCTCAAATCTTATATATATATCCATGGGATGGGAAAACATAATATTTATTGATCTCATATGCTCTGTAATGTAAATAATACAAATGTATCTACTACAGAATAATTAATTCTTGAATAATATCGAAGATTAAAATAGTAGTAAATTATTCCAAATAAAAATTTTATGAAATGAAAATATATAAATGAATGATATAAAAATAATCATCATCACATGGATAAAAAAATACATTTAAAATGATGGGATTTTTATTTTCATACATAGTAATATTACAGTTAAGGGCTCCATATGGAAATCATTCATAGGTATGTAATATATATGTGAAATACCTAAACTAGTTTGAATCCTAAGACATAAGAATTATTTAAGTGACTATAATGATCCCTACTAATCAATTACTATGTCGAATTCATTTATCATAAGAATTAAATTTATTTAAATTAAATATATAATAACCATTAACCATTATAATTAAAAAATGAATATGAAATGATAATATTTTCCCTATGAAATAATTTTCAAAAAATGATTATAACAAACCATGGGTAATATGGTGGATGTAATTATTAGATTACATCCCCAATAATCCATAATATTCATCATATAATATTGACATAGATTAAAATATTATTAAAATATCACTATAACATTTCTTAAGGAAAATGCCACATTCATTTTGAAATCAAGTATTTAAACTATAAAAATTTATATAATATTATAAAAAAGTTTCCTTCAAAATAACCATATAAAAATGAAATGGATGATTCCAAAAAAAATAGTCATGAAAATAATAATATTTGTTTTTATTATAAACATTAATATGAGGATTTTGTTATCACCTTTGTTATAAATTTGTTCATTTAAAAAACCACAGAAGGATTAAATTTAAAAAATTTAAAATACATTAAATTATGTGGAAACTGATATTAAGAATTAATTTAAAAAAAATAAAAACTTTATCTAAATCATTATAATAAAAATATATAGATGGATGAAAAATATTCCTAACCAAATAGATAACCAAATTTGATTTTCCATAAAAATAATCCTTTATACTTTGTAATATATAGATAGAATAAAAATAAAGGAATACTTTTAAAATATTTAAATATTATTATTATTATTAGAAAATATATGAGGTTGAGAAAATAAATAATATATATACTAAATTTGATTCCTAAATGTATAAAAACATGAAGAAGGGTGAGATTGTGAAACATACCCTTCCCTCATTGGAAACTTCTATATTATAGATCCTATGAGTGAAATACCATTTAATGAAAAATCAAATAACATGATTATGAACATATTAATGACATAAAATATCAAATGATTAATTATATGAATCACATTAAGGATACAATTTATTAATATTTCATATGTCTCTAAAAACTAATGTGATATGATGAACTCTTACCTCTGGTATTACATGATTCCTCAGATATTTGAACATATTACCTAATAAATATAAATTTATTATACATATGTAGAAAAATATTATCCACACTAATATTAAAATATGTGATTAAATTAAAAAATTTCATCACCAATTCATTAATAATCAATTATTATCATCTTTATTTTATGTGTTAACTAGTTCATTTTTCATTTATATTACAATTCGTTAGTCAAGGTCCCTAAAACGTGATAAAGTTTATATAGTATTTTGAAATGTTATCATGATTTAAAAATCAGATATATATTCAATATATAACTATTTATATCCATACATAAATTAAGGTGAGAGATAATTAATTGAATCATTCATGAATTTGGTAGTCCGTACGTACGCATGAACGTTGTTTTCATTTTCTAATGAAAATACAAAAGGATAAATAATTTTTTTATCATTACATAGAAATAATTATGTACATTAAATTTTTCATATAAATAATTGGAATTCATCAAAATCAGTTAGTTAGGAAAAAAATTATACTACTACATGGTTGCTATATTGCACATGTATACAACAGAAGTACCGTCATTTCACATTTTATATAAAATGACATAAAAAAGGTTTATTAAATAATAATAATTATATTTAATTATATTTAAGATAATTATTCTATTATATTATCTTGTATAATAATGAATTTATGTAGGTAGACAAAGGATTAAAATTAAAGAACTCTGTTAAGAGTTATACATCTTATTTGGAAATACGCCTTTGGAATACAGCCTAATACTTAATAAAATGGAATTAGATGAAGTTATGAACCTATTTTAAGTGGAGAAATAATATATTTAGGTATTTTTTAAGATATTGGACGATCTTAAGGGCCTATGTGCTGTGAAGAAGGGAGGATATATGGATTTAATTAACATCTCTAACCGGAGGAAATCTCTTAAGTATATGAAATATTAATATATAATATGTATCAAACTATTTTAAAAAGGAATCATATTGACACATACATTAATAAAATAAGTATAAATTACAAATAAAATAAAACAAACTAAAATTTAGACCAATTTAGGTGGAATTTGAGTCCATATCGGTTTGTTTGACCCCCTTGAATGCCCAGTTTCACCATTGCCTTTATAATTGTTTTATCAGTAATTATGAATCATGAATATAGACTTAATTTCTAGTAGAACATAAATGAATCATTAATTATATGTTAAAAAATATCCCACATAATTCTTCCAAAATACGATTTTCATAATTTCTTAATGATATAAAAACAACCTTGAATCTTTAAATAGCATTTTATGTCACTTTCTAGAGAATTGAAATTAATTAATATAATAAAATATAAAAATATTTATTCAATTTTAAACTCGTTCAATATCTCTAATACATTAATTTTTTCCAATTTATTATTGGATAACAACAATTTAACCAATGTATTTAACTTTTATTGTTTTTGAAATTATTTAATTGATTTTGTAATAGCTTTTAAAAGTGAAACATTAATTTTTTATTATCATTGATTAAAATTTCAATATCCTAAAATTGAATATAAATTATTATAATAAAAAAAACTTATTATTTTAAAAATATACATTTTTAAGAATTGATATGTTCATTTTATCCTTTCTAAAATATGTAAGAGATTTTAAAAAAAAGGGAGTGATAATTAATAACTTTTCTTAATAGCGAAATAATGGTAATAATAAATGGATAATGATACAAAATTTCCAAAATTTAAATTCTAGGATGAGGGTGGTTAAAATAAACTCAACTAATAAAATAAATGATATTTACCGATTCATTTTTAGACATTATATTGTTGTTTTAATATCATTTATCCCATTCTACCTTAAACATTGGTGATAAAATAAAACAACTATATCAATTCTTAATTCCAAAATATGATTCTAAATAAAAATTAAGATTTCTCTCAATAATTAAATATATGAAATCCTTTTCTAATTATACACAATTTTAATGTAAAATAAATTATTTTCTATATATGATTACAATATGAAAATAAAAAAAATTAGAAGAATAAACTCTAAGAATAAAAATCGACTTATATTAAAATTAATTATAATAATCATTCACGTGGAATTAAGTATATTGTGTCTAATAAAATAGATTACATTTTACATTACAATCGAATATATTTTATAATAGTAATTCTGAATTAATTTATATAAATAAAAGAGAAGACAATTTTGGAAAAATAATTATTTTTCACTAGTCTGTCAATCATAAATATTTTTACAAAAAACCAAAAAATTCACTATAGTAAAATATTGACATGATTATTTTAGAAATTATACAATTTCATAAAATACTATTTCTTAATGTTATAAATATTAAATATAATAAATACTACCCAAATGAAATAAACACCAATTTTGAAGAAAATATGCTTTTGAAGAAATAAATTAACATTATAGTCATATCATTCGTAATAAAAACAAATAGAAGAATGATAATTAATTTAATGTGTTATATAATTTACATATTACATTATAATCATTTATCAATATCAGTTAATTTAATCCATTGATATAAAAATATATAATGTGCACATAATAATGGTTTTAAGATAAAATATATCTTTTTCATTAAATCTATTTTTTATTAATTTATTACCAATTGATTAAAAAATAATTTATTATTAATTTTGTTGAGGAAAATATCCTAAATTCATTTCATCATATGTTCATTCTAATTCATAACCTCTGAACCACTTACTGGGTTATAAAATTAATATTTAAATAAAATCATTTCTATAGTATATCAAAATTTGTTTATGTTATGTGTTTAATTTACAACATGTAAAAAAATAAATTACATAAATGAAATAAATTATAAAATAATTGGTTTTTAGTTTACTCCCGTTAAAATTTTCTACACACTCAATAATTTTTTATTCCCAATAAAAATTGTTTAAAAATTTATTTTAAATCAATCTTCTATAGTGAAATATAAATCAAAGAACCAGAAATGAAAATAGATAGATTAACATTTAATAACACATTTTTTAAAAAACAACATCATAAATAGTGAGGTTAAAAAACCATTTATAAATTAGAAATGAAAACTACTAATATTACATGGAATAAGACTTGATCGGTTTAAAACCCCAAATATTTTAGAGATGTTAATGGATTTTTTACACCCACAATTTTGATTTTTGTTGAGTAATTTCCATTTGGGTTTTACCTTGAGCTGTGTTTCGTTGAAAATTTGATAGTAATTGAAGAAAGTGGCAGTGTGCAGTTCTATCATGGTATAACCTAACCATGTTCCCTAGCCTATAATACCATGAAACCATGGACTAAGGGGTTTTGGATGGCGGGTGCACTGATTGTAAAACCATGTGCCCTGAAAGGAGAAACTATAGACGCCCTTATATAAATCCCACATTTAAGATGAAAGGATAAGAAAAATCATGTACCTCTACACAAAAAACCATTCATGGGATTTAATTTCACCATAAATTTTTTTCCCAAATTCCCAGACCCCAATATTAACCAATAATCATCCCTAGTTCGACCTTAATCTATATCTCATGATTTTAAAGGATTTTTGTTAGATTCTTATCCTGAATGACATCCGTTCATAGTGATTCAAATCCCAACATGAAGATTTGCATCTCCCAAGTATGTAGTATCATCTTTTTTAGATCTCTATCCTCATTCTCCTTTTCATGGATAATAATATAGGTCTATCCACTATTTGATCTAGATCTATATCTTTGTTTGTTAGATCATGATTTAATTGATATTTTATTTATTATTGGAATATAAATATAATTCTTCTTCAAATTCTTGATTGATCCACTCCAATTTGGGTAATATTGTTTGTGAGGGTTCTTCCTCAATTTTGATATAAGTGGTCTATAATTCAGATACCAATGTCTTGATTTCAATTTCATGTATGTAATAATGTAAATTCAATTTGCTGTTTAGAAATTGTGTTTCATAGGTTAAATTAATTTATTTTTTGAAATAACTAATTAACAGAAACATGAATTGAATAATTGATATTTGAATTAATTATGGAATATTTGCATTTTTGAATTCAATAATGATTAATTTAATTAATTACGTAATATTTGCATTTGTGAATTGAATAATTAATTATTTCAATAATTATTGGATATTGTGATGAGGGATTTAATAATTAATTATTAGATATTGGGATTACTGATTGAATAATTATTGAATTAATTAATGGTATTGATGTTCATAAGTTTTGGTGAATTAATTAAGGGAATGTATTTAATAAAATAATTTTTTAATAATTATTGAAATGCATGTTATTATTTAATTGGTTAATTTATTAATAAAAATATGTAATAATAATTTATTGAGTTTGATTAATTAATTAGTGGATTAATTAATGATGTGTTGTGATATTGTGATATATGTGTGATTGAAATGTAAAATGGTAACAGTGGAATTCACATGTCACTTGAAATACTGAATGGTAAGAATAGAATGATCAATTGAATTGAAATGTTGAATGGTAACAATGAAATTCAATTGTGATTTGAAATATAAGTGGAAATAAAATAATTCAGTTATGAAATGATGAATGGTAACAGTTGTATTTAGTCATGTATTATAAAATATTAATGATAAAAATGGAATTCAATTATGAAATGATGAAAGATAACAAGGTAATTTAGTCCGGTATAAAAAATGAATGGTAATAATGGAATTCATTAATGAAAGGATGATTGGTATGATTCACATTCAAAAATTTATTTTTAAATATGAATTGTATAAATGCAATTAAATTATTCAATTTTCAATTGTAACATTGGAATTAAATCAGTTATTATGAAAAATGAATGGTAAAAATGTTATTCATATATATGGTGTGGTTCAAGTGTCCTTAGAAACCTAGGGGTGTTATGTGGTTAAATAACTATTATTTGAAAAAATATAAATTTTTTTACCAAATTGATGGAATTTTATTATTTATACAACAACATACACTTTTTAAATGGATTCTATTTTATATTTATTTTTTTGTCGGCTATGAATTTTTACTCACACCCTTCGTGGGTGGCCTAATTGGTACTCAAATAGACTTTTTGTATTGATGAAATGATAGGGGAAATGGCCTTGTGTTAGTTGGATAATATGCGATGGACCATGAATGATGGATCCTGAGTATGTGTTGAGACCCACCTTAGTGTTTTCTATGACTTTGATTATTTTGGTTTTGGAACATTGATAATTGATATATATTTTAATGACATGTCTACAATTTTGATTTTATATTGAATTTCTATTTTTTTCATTTTGTGATACTGGTATAATTTTGGTTATGTTATATCATTTGGTTATTATTTCGTATTTATTTTATGGAATTGTATTACTCTAATAATGAAGGTGTAGTGTCACCATGATTAATATTAGACTCATGCTTCTAGTTAGCAGACTTTATAGTATGGGGAGGCTTGCCTGAGGTCACGTAGAGAGCTGGCTTGGGGAAATAGTTTATGGAAGCTAGGTTAGGATGTTACAAAATGGTAACAAATTTTTTTTTTCTTACTATTTGGAGAACTGTATACAAGTTACTTGGAAGAGTCAAAATATTGTTATGAACTCATACATGGGAGTAGCTAAATCAATTATTCGGGATAAACCATGTACCTACTAGGAAATTTTTATTATTTCAGTTTTCTATTTGAGTTGATTATTATTTCACCTTTGAGGATGTACTTGTCATGAGATTTCATAATTGTTTTGATATATTCTAAGATTTCACTCGTTCCCTAGAATGGTTCAAGAGTTGAGTTTCATGAATGATTCTAGGCACTCATGAATTTTTCTAACATTAATAATTTGAGGCATGAATGGGAAAATAGGTCTTGGGTATGCTATTAAATATGAATTATTTTTCAATTCTTGTGAAATTAAATAGAAAAAGGTATCAGCTGTGAAGTTTTAAAAACTAAAAAATGATTCATTATTATAATAAATGGGTTTTTAATGTTAAAACATGAATAATGTTAATGATTTTACCCTTTTGTAACCACTAACTAGATGTATTATGGTTAATAGTTGTGATAATGCCTCATTTTTTACCAGGTGGTAGGAAAGGGGGAAAACATGTTATGTATTATTGTGAATAATATCTTCACAAATGTGTTAATTTTGTGTTATTTGTACTGAGATGTGTATTTCAAATTGCACAAATACTTCTTCTTATATAATGCTTATTGAGTGGATAACATTTGTATATGGCTTGAGATTCTCCAATAGTAGTGGAAGATCTTATTTGAGATGTTATTGAAGTACATTTATCTAGAGGTTTCTATGTATGAGAGAGTAGATAATTTCATGAGTTTTACTTAGGGGATATGTTCAGGATGGACTATGTTTGATGCTTTATAGATTTGTAGTGCCTTCCTTCAACATTGGAGATATATGAGGCGGCTTCAGTGAGGCATTTCCAGAATGGACTAAAATGTGAGTTTAAGTACCATGTTAACATATTTTAGTTAAAGTATTGTTTTTAAGTGGTGTATATTTCTCTCATACCATAGGAGAACCTAAAGGTTGGTTTCAGTGTGGGACATGTGGTTACTACTATAGAATCATGATGTAAAAATTTCAAGAAAAAAAAGAGTCTATATTTGTGTGTTAGCTAGGGGAATATCATAAATATTGGCAAGGGGGAAGAGTTAGTTTCTCGAGACCATTCATGGTCTGTGTATCATTATTGTGGTATGTACAGACACTATCTTAGTCATTTTTTTCAACTATATGTAGATTTTTGATCATATGTTATGATGGAACATCAATAGAAGTTCTATAGGAACCCTTGATAGATAGGTAGTGATGAAGGAGATAGAGTGAACCATAGTGTGGGATGAGATTTTATGAATTATATCAGTATACTAGCTAGTGTTCTTCTAGTCATGGTGGTAGAAGCAGTGGACATGGTTCTTCAATGAAAGAGTGCCCATATCAGCAGAGTGTTTCAGCTCAAGGGACTCCGACTGCATTATAGGGACGAGGGGAAGGACAGTTACATGTCATTCATCCTATACTTACATATAACAAAGCTAGAACATAAACATTAAGAGGTGATACTCTAGTTTCATCTATATTAGCTAGTGGGTTATTTGATATTGTCTTCTCTTATTCTTTTATATATACACATAATTCAAATGGCATAATCCTGGAAGAACGACTTGTGAGTGGGGTTATGATGATAGATACACCATTGGGAGTGAGGTCGAGAGACATCTATTTTTTTCAACTGGTGTTCTCTTGAAGTTATGGGGTATATTTTTCATTGGGATTTGTACATGATGGATATTTCAGGTTTTCACCTAATTAAAGGTATGGGTTGGTTAGTTTCATACAGATCCCCCATAGATTTTAAATGATAGAGGGTTAATTTTACATCTCCTCAGTGTGACAATTATATTCACATGGAAATAGTATATCAATGAAGGATATGTAATCCTAATTCAATAGATATTATAAGAGATTACAACCCAGCTTTCGTGTTTTTTCTGTATTATAGAGTTTAACGATTTTTGTCTTTAAACTTCTAGTGGACTAGTTTAATGATGTGTTTCTTGAAGGCATCTCAGGACTTCCACCTGAGAGAGATGTGGAATTTATAATTGAACTCATTTTAGGGGATAAGATATTTTCTATTACACCATATTGAGTGACATAATACAGATTCATATGCTTAATACTCACCTGATGGTGTTTTATGATAAAGGATTCATCAATCCAATTACATTTCCTTGAGGCCCTCTAGTGTTTTTTTCCAAAGAAGGTTTATGGGAGTTTATGTACCTGTATTGATTACCACAATTTGATCAAAATGATAGTGATCAACTGATATCATTACTGACATATCAATGATCTATTTTTCTAGTTGAGATGATTATTTATTTTATCCAAGATTTAGTTGATATTAGGTTTTCGTCGGTTGCTATTTTAACCTACGTATATACTAAGGATAGATTTCAGAAGCATTTTTGGCCTAAATGGGTTTTTTAATGTTTTTTATGATGAATAATGCACCATAAGAGTATATGGCCTTGATTAATATAATCATATATCCATACGTAGATTAGTTTGTTATGGTGTTTGTGGAAAACATCTTGGTGTACTCCAAGACACATGATGATCATGACCAATATCTTAACATCATTTTGACTACACTGAGAGAGAAGTATATAGACGTCAATATATCAATGTTTCATTTCGGTATTTATCAGGTTCAATTCATGGGTCATATCATCTCGAAGGAAGTTCTGTCTATAATCCCATTGAAGTTTGAGGTAGTTGTATCATGGGAGAAGCCCAATAGTGTGTTTTATATTGATAGTTTTTTTGGGTTATCTGGATATTATCATAGGATTGAACTAGATGTTTATTGTTTGGAAGCACCTCTTTTTGGTTTGACCAAATATTGCGTATTGTATGAATGGTAGAAAGAAGGTGATAATGAATTCCATGAGTTGGAAATAATTTTAAATGATCCCAATATGGATCCTACCTAATCCAGTGGATAAGTATACAATGTTCTTTATGGTTCTATTATTGGGATTGGAGGAATTTTGATGCTGGGGGATTGAGTTGTGTTGTTTGGGACTCGATAGTTAAGGCCTCAGGAACATAATTTCTCTATTCATGGATTTGAATGGGCATAAATGTTTTTTCTTAAAGGGTTGGTGAAATTATATATTGTGTTAAAATTTACTATAAAAATAGATTGAAAGTGTTTGATGTATATTTTTTCACATTTATATTTGAATATTTTGTAGAATATATGGGCTAGCTATATATATTAATTTGATTTTGATCTAGAATATATTGCCAAAATGGGAAATAATTTTTCTAATTATTTAAATAGGAAAACTCACTCTCAGGCTATTCATGATTCTAGTACTGAGTGGAAAATGATGGATTTTGTAAGTGAGATGCATGTTGGGGTTTATGGGAGTTAGGTGGGTTGTTGTTTCTATGAGAATGTGGGGTTGGGGTGATGAATGAAATACATGCATCAAATTGGGATGTAAATCCACGTTTAAATATAATGTACTATGACCAATGATGACAATTTTGGTGGTTGATCCTGAAAAACGAGATAGCAGGGTTCATGAAAAAAAATTTACACCTGTATATAGGTGAACATTGTGAATCAATGACCTATTTTTTTTAGTCATTACCCATTCTAGAATGAATGTGGGATGATGTTAATGTGGGCCTTATGGTCAGTCTCTTGAGTTCACCTTGGAATAATGCAGGTATTTGAGTGATTGTGGATTGACTAAGGAGAGTAGAAAATTTCATGCCAATACAGGATAATTTCTCATTAGTACATTTGGGGGAATTTTATATATGATAGATAGTCCATATTCATGGGGTTCTATGGGAAATTGTTTCATAACATTAATATTGTTTCAATTATCTATTTTTTAATGGCTTACAAAAGTTATTTGGTACAAAGGTTTTGTTAATTAGGAATTCCACCCAGAGATAGATTAGTATTCAGAGTGTACTATTCTAGTGCTAGAGGATATGGTAAGATCATATGATCATGACATTAGTGGGTTGTGGAAGACACACATATAATTGGTGGAGTTCTCCTATAACAATTGTTATTAGTGTGTGATTCATATGTTACAAAATTAGGGAACTTATGGAAGGTCATGTAGATAACCTCTATGCAAGATGGAGGCTGGTCAGTTGGATTAGTTGGGATCGAGTCTCATACAGGAGAACTTAGAGTTGTTATAGTTGAATCAGAATCATATTGCTACAAATTAGAGTTTATATAATTCATATGAATACAGGTTTCTACAACCCATAGATTGTATAGAGGATGATAGTTTATTCCTCTGAGTGTAAACTAGATTAGATTACAAAAGGTTACATAGATAGGAAAAAATATAGCCAATGTTCATTGGTCCATTTTAGGATTTTGAGGGAATCATGCCGATATAATATCAATTTGATATTCCACAAAGATACACTATTATTCTTGATTTTTTTCTTATGTCACAACATTGGTGGTATCAACTCATCCCTTCTCATGTGATCCAAGTTGATGATGTTGATCTTGAGACTGATGAGTCCTTTGAGGAGAATTGGATACATGTGATAGATCATAGTGATAAGGTGTTGGGTGGAAATATTGAGTCGATAGTTCATGTATTATGTTATCATGGGCACGCTTCGGTTCAAAAATTTGAGGGAGAGGGAGAGGTGGATATGTGGGATTAGTGGTCCAATATTTTTTACACTGAATCTTAGAGATGATTGGTAGTATATCTTTAGTATGATTTATTTTTAGTTGGGGAGATGGATAAACCACATCCTTCTTTGGGAAAGTATTATGAATTTTAGGGGTTCTATTTTTCAATATGTTGAGTAATTCTCATTTGAGATATACCATGGTGTGTGTTTAGGTGACTTTAAAAAAAAGCTAAGAAAAACGAAATTTCATTGTTTGTGAAAGATTTTATTTTAGTGTGAACCCTAGCCTAATTCACCATGAAACCCTGGATGGAGAGGTTTTTCATAGCTGGTGAATGGTGTTTCAAACCGTTCACCCTAAAAGGAGAAACCACAGACCCTTTTAAAAGAAGCACATGGTTAAGGCGCACAGTTAGGGGAAATTGTGCACCTCATCCCAAAAACCCATGTGTAGGTTTTTAGATGACCCAAAGATTATATTTCAAAATACATGAACCCCCATATTATAACCCAATCAACTGTACTTGGACCATAATATCTCTTTCGCAATTTTGGATGCTTGCAGATAGATTACAAGACTTCCCGACCACTGTTAATGGTTATCTGAAGCCTAGATTGATGCTCTTCCCCACTCAAGTATGTTGTTTCATCTCATTTAGAACCCTTTCTCCCCCATACCTCTTCCTAGATGAAAAGAGAAACCTATCAGATTTTGGATCTAGATCATGATCGATGATTGTTAGTTCTTGATTCATTTGATCATCAATTTTTTTTCATATTTAAATCCCATTCTTTTATGTATTAATGATTGATCTTCTGAAATTTGGGTAGTTCCATTAGTGAGTGTTCTCTATAGATATTGAGGTAGGTGGAATATAATTCGAATTCCAAAGTTCTGATTTCAAATACATGTATGTAATTATCAAATTTATTTAATAATATTATCCATTGAGTTTAATATATTGAATTATTTTATTTGGTTAATTAATTAGTTAAGTGAATTATGAATTGAATAATTAACTTTTGAATTAATTATAGAATATTAGGATTCTGAATTGAATAAATAATTTTCTAATAACTTATTGGGTATTGGGATTGTGGATTTTATAATTAATTGCTGAATTAATTATTGAATTTTGGGATCACAGATTGAATAATTAATATTTGTTTTAATTAATGGGATTTATTTGATTAATTAATTGGTGAATTATTTTTTGGGATTGGTGTTTGAAAATAATTTTTTAATTGGTAATGAGATAGATGTAATTAATTAATTATTGAATTAATTAATGGAAGGATTTGAATATGAAATTTTTGAAATTGAGTAATTAATTGGTAAATTAATTAATGTGGTATTGTGATATTTTTATATGTGTGTGATAAAAATGGAAAATTATAATAAGTGAAATCACATGTGACTAGAAATAAAGAATAGTAACAATGTCATTTACATGTGACTTGAAATCATGAATGGTAACAATGTAGTTCAAACGTGACATTAAATATTAATGGTGACAATGACATTTAATGGTTAAATTATGAAAGGTAATAGTGGCATTCCGTCATGTATTGTAAAATATTAATGTTAAAAATGGAATTCAACAATGGAATATAGAATCGTAATAGTGGAATTCAGACTTGTATTATAAATTATGAATTGTAACAAAGGAATTCAACTATGAAAAGATGAATGGTAAATGTGGAATTCTGTATTGTGTTATAAAATATTAATTATAATAACAATTTTATTTATTAAATGATGAATGGTAAGAATGAAATATGGTCATTTCTTATGAAATATGAATAGTAACAACACCAATTAGATATATGATATCATTGGGGTGTCCTTGAGAGCTTAGGGGTGTTATGTTGTTAAATAAAGAGTAATTGAATACATGTAAATTTCCTTTTTTATTTCTTGTATTTTACTCTTTATTCAAATTCATACTCAATTTTGATTGAGTATTGTTTTAGACACCATTGGTGATGAACTGTTGACTTTTACACACACCCTACTTGGGATACCTGATTAGTACCAAAATATACCTCAAGTTTATAGGATACGATATGGGAAAAATCTCTATGTTAGATAAATGATATGGGATAGAGGATGAATTACGGAACCCGACATAGTGTTTGGACCCGTATTGGTGATGTCGGCATCTTTGGTTATTTTTTTATTTTTCAAATAGAAACTGACATGTATTTCCATGAAATATCTACTCTTTAGTTTGGATACTGTATTTCTGTTTTTAGTCGTTTTGATATACTATTACTATTCTTGTTATGTAATATCATTTAGTTAGTATTTCATATTTTTCTATTGTTATATTACATTGATAAATAGTGTATACTGTCCCTATGATCAATATTAGACCATCACTGCTAGTCAGCAACCTTTTTTGTGTAGAGATCCACACATGTGGTTATGTTCCAAACCGACATGAGGCATAGGTTTCAGGAACCTGGGTTGGTATGTTATAATCAGGTAAACAATTACAGAGAACATTGGTTGGAGGTGAAAATATCAACATTGTGGAGAGAAATAATGTCGAATAAGAGAGAGTGATCAAAAACATTAAAATGATAAAATTAATGATCAAAAACAAAAAATAAATAAGGGATTCTTGTTGCTATAAATTTATTAGAAATGAAGGTAAAATTATGTCTTTTTAGTTCAAGATCATTTTTTAGAGATGAGGGTTCCTTTTAAAATCAACATATATAACTTGAGAAAAAAAATTACATGATTTCATTCCATTTAATAAAAAGAAATTCAACCTTGAGATCTTATTAAATAAATTTCTACAATTATCTAATCTCTAACGCAATGAAATTATTATTCATGTCTAATATTGCACTCATAAGGCACTAAAAATAGATTTTAATGGATCAAAATATCCACAAAATATTTATAAGTGATTCCACAAATCCCCCCCCCATTAACCAAAAATAAAATGGTTAGCGCAAGATGACATAATCTTCAATATGAGGAAACCATTATATAAAGAAATGTTATATTTTTCTTATTACTCAACTATAACAACCAATGTTAAAAATAAATATTTCAAAAAATAACAAAAATTAAAAATCATCAAAAATATTCCTGGAAAAATTGAAACACAAAGAATAGAATTATTTGATCACATATTATTCAAATACTGACTTAATATTTATCTCCAACACTATTCACAATACAATATATATATATATATCATAATAATATGTTTTTTCTAATATTCTATCCAATTACATAAATAAATAAATAAAACAATAAATATACATACAAAATATATACCCCTCTACAAGAAAACTCAATCCTTTTTTCCTCAAATACAATCCCTTACAACAAAATACTATTTAATTACCTTAATCCATCATTTTTTCCACAAAAATATAGTGAAATTCCTCTAAAATAACATCAATAATTAGTCACCAAATGAATTTTAAATTATTTTGTGATCTAAATGATGAAACATACATTCCAAAAATGTAATAACACATTTATTGAAATTATCCATAATTACCTCCACATAAAAAATGATAAAAATACCTAATGTTTAATATTATCATTAAATGGATGTCAATATAATAATCAAGTCATTCTTCCTAAAATAACCATTTCAATAAATCATATTATAATCCCAAGGGTATAATTCACAAAAATGTCTCTAAAAATATATTTAATGTCCTTAAACTCTCTTCATATACAACTCAAAAAGGATATTTATACATTCAAACATATAATCAGCGTTATACTTATTAACCAATGATGGTATCAAAAATTATTAAAATATCCTTACTTGTATCATAAGGTCAATATATTTAGTTATATATTTAAATAATTAAAAAAATAAAATAAATTAATATGGTTAATAAGGATCATGTGAATTCACCCATGCATATCTCTCTATAGTGTCTAGCCAGGTGTGCAGTCATATTTCCACTCATTATGCACCGAGTGAACATTGATTTGATACTCAACCATCCATTTCCATTGTATTTACCACTATGTGCATTTTTTCGACAACTATATCCACTTTATAGAATCCAGACATGGATATAATGGTTAGTAAACCAAACACTTCCTATCATAAAAAACATCCTAATTATTTATTATACATAGATGTATACATAGAATCTTATAAAAGTTTATGTTTTATAATATTTTTCTTCTAAATATATTAATTAGGAATTATATTAACAGTCATCAAATTTTAACTATAACACCCAAAATATAATAACCCAGATATGGAGGATATTTTATGACATTTGAAAAAGAAAATGTGATCAGATCGCAATAGATCGAATAGTTTAGTTGTATTGGGAGGATATATACATTCAAGATTACAGAATTACATTTGATAATAAGAAATAACATATAAAATTATTGCTATAAATTAATATTTTTTATTTTATAATCTTGAAATAGTTCACAAATCCCTTCCTAATATTCTAGGAAATGGAAAATAAAATAAACGATGAGCTTATATTTTTATAAAGGGAAATGGTACAACATAAGATGATTTAGAAAAAATAAATTTTTAATAATACTATAGAGGTAAAAAATGATAATGTATTCCATATAACTAATATTATAAAATGGAAATGTTTCTATTTATTATTAAATGATAAATATATTCATTAGGATAACAAAAAAAGGTTTTATTAAAGTATAGTTCAATGTTACATAAAGTGTAATAATACCATAAATGTCGTGATAGAATATATCATACAAAATTATGATGTATTACAAATATTAAAATTCACTTGTCTCATGAGAACTATGAATTAATAAAGTGATGATAATAACCTTCACCTGTCATAGACAAAGTCTAATACATTCATCATATAAAATAAATATATAAAAGTTATTTCCTAATTAATATAAACATTTTCGTCAAAAAAATATCATATAAAATGTTTATATTTAATTTCATCAATCACCAAAACACAATAATATTCCATATAATGTAATACAAAGAATGAAATCATTATATTATAAACCAACTAAATCATTGGTTTCATAAAATTATATAGATAAGGGAAAAAATATTATTAAATTATCAAATAAACATTTCTTTAGGAAAATAACTTTTTAATTTGAGAACCATTTATTTACAATATAATAATATAAATAATGTCATGGAAAAATATTAATTAAATATAACCCTGGACACATATGATTTATTTATCAAGGAAAATAATAGTCACGATTTAAAAAAAAATATGAAGTAAATGTTAATAAAATTTCCAATGACACAATTTGTAAGAAGTATCTCATTCTTGAAATAAAAATAAGAATCCTTTTAATTAAATTTATAGAAACATAAAAAAACATTTGATAATTTATTCAGTCAGGAGATATATAATTACATAAAAAATATTATCAATATTTAATGATATTGAAACAATTGAAAAAAATACGGTTGACCAAATAGAAAAATAATAGTGGTTTCTATTAAAAAAATTAATTTTAGTAATTTACATATAGGGTGGAAGATAAACTAATAAATTTTTAATTTACATAATTAATTATATTATCAGAAGATAGGTGGGTTTTATGTTAATAAGATCTCATAATTCAACCAATTAATGTTAATCAGAAAAAATCCATAATAAGGATGAGATTAAGAAATAAACTCTTACAGAATTGGTAACATTTTATTCATAAGATCAATGAAATAATTAACAAAAAATTATATTAAATACAATAAATATATAGATACTACTTATATAAATATCAAAGGGTTTATAATATATGCCACGTGAATCAAATAATTTATTATTATGGAGTATACCTCATAGAAACAAAAGTGAGATGAGGGACCCTAACCTCAAATGTCATTAACATCAAAAGATTATTTAAAATAATTTATAATATAATAAAATTTACTATAATTATAAGTAAAAATCATTATCATACATATTATACCATTAAAAGTTCACATATATCACTTTATCACCCTTTCATTAATAATAATTATTTTCATTATCATTTTGGTCGTTAATTGGTCATTTTTCATGTATATTTCAACTCAATAGTTTTGGTCCTTGCATATTTTTGGTAGTTCCATAATATAAATAATTTAAATCATGTTATTAATTTTATATATATTTATTATATAAATGTTACAACCATCTATAAATTCTATATATTGAAAAATGAATTTCGCCATTCTTCAAGATAGTAGTCTATATGTTCTCATGAACATTGTTTTAATTTATTAATTAAAAAAAGAAAATGAATAAAAATAAGAAATTTTCCATTATATAATCCTAATTATATAATAAATTTCACATATATTTACTGAAATTACCTTTATATTCATCTATGAGAGGTGATGATGTAATATTTATCATATCTGCACATGGAGAAGATATGCCACATGTAAGCATGCGCAACTATTTCATTTTCTTTTGGTTGGAAAGGGGGAAACTTTTGTTTTATAAAAAAATAATAAAAATTAAATATTAAATTTAGGATTCTCACATAATATATATTATCATTTTTAGGAAATAAATAATTTTCTTATAAGAAAAAAGAAAATTAAATAATTCTTTTTAAAGATATACGTCTTATTTGGATATCCTTTATTAGGGTACATATTATCCATTATTTGGATTCACTTAGTGGAAGATCAGATGCACTAAAAAGTGTATAAGAAATATACCATGTATTTATTGTTAATTACTAACATAAATGTCTTAAAATTTATTATAAAGAAAGGAGATTATATTCTCTTTTATTTGTGAGTGTCGTTGATAATCGTACATATTTTAAATATATATATATATATATATATATATAATCTCTCTAACAAATGTAAATGGATCAAAAGTTGAATATATTTGTAGATAAGGATTACAAGGTACAAATCATATCCATCAATGGAATTTAGACAACTTTATTTTCCATTTTAATCCTTATTTTTTTTAACACCCTCATCAACCAGTTTAGACCATAAACACTATAAAAAATTTCACTTATTATTGTTAATGATAGAAATTGTAAAAATCATGACTAGTACATAAATGAAACATTTCTAATCATATAGAATATTTCCAATATAATTGATTCATCCTAGCTTTTAAATAATTTTATATTTATATAAACAAATTTAAAATACATAACACCTTTTAATGTAATTTTAATGATCGTAATAATAAATTGACTATGAATAAATCATAAAAAATTTAATTTAAATTTAATCACATTCACTCTAAGTTATAAATTATATTTATAAAAAAATTTAGGGGTAACCATGATTCATCAAAAAAAAATTTCAAAAAAAATTTTTAAAAATTTTTTTTTCATTCATATACTTCTTCAAAAATTTCAACATCAACATTTCCTTAGTGTTCATAAAAATTATAGTATCAAAAAAAAATAAGTTACAAAAATAAAAACATTTTATACATTTTCAATGAAATTATTTAGAACCATTTATATTTTATTTTCTCCCATATGGAAAAATTTTAGTTATATTTAATAATAGAAAGTTACATTTTGTAATTTTTCAAAACCCATAAAATATATAATGGTGATAATCAAAGAAAATTGATAAGAACATATTCATAATTTTTTTTAACTAGAGTTAAATATGGAAAAAATGAACTCATACAATGGGGAAAAAGAACATTGTCAATTTTTTGAGACCATATCTCATATTTTTTAATGTCATTTAAAACATTATACCATTTTGTGTGTTGATAGAAATTTACAACATTATCTATTAAGAATGAAAAAAATAAAAAATAAAAATATAATTACATTTTAACAAAGTAATATCAAAAATGAAAATATATATTGAATATTGAATATTTATTAGTTTAAAAATTATATAAGTGTGAAAAAGTCAATGAAAAACTATTTCTAAGAAAATGTGTTCTTATACATGAAAGTGACCATTTACCAAAATCAATTTTTATAATGATTCATATTAAATTAAATTAATTATTATTTAAATAAATATTATTTTACAATAAAATGAAATAAAAAATCATGGAGGATTTTAAATTTATTTCTATAAAGACAATTACAAATTATTTTGAAAAAATCATAAATTTCATGAATCACTCAAAAATCAATCTACTTAGAAAAATTCTAAAACATCACCCCTAGATAATTTGAAATTATAATTTCATAATTTATTCCCATTAATTATAAAAAATTTATAAAATATTTTGAAATGAACTATATTTCATACACATACAAAATGGTAAAAACAATTATGAAGAAAATGTGTTTTTGATGAATAAAATGATATTACACTCATTAAATGCCTAATAATAAAAATAATATAATTTCTAAATAACTTTTATAGATATATATTCTATTCATTTTATATGAATCAATTATCAATAGTTATTCATTTAGTCAATTAAGATAACAATGAATATAACATATAAACAAATTAAGGAAAAAATATATTTTACCATCAAATGATGTTATTTTATTTCTTATCAGATAAAAATAAATGAATGAATGATTATTTATTCTATTAAGGAAAATATTTATACATATACTTCTTAATATAGTTTCTCTTTGAATTTTTTCAAAACTAATGACTAGTTTATAACATCCATATATAAATATTAATATTTATATAATATATAATAAATCCTTCAAGAACAATGTTGCATATAAGACGTGCTAAAAATATATTAGTTAATGACAATAAACAAAAAATCATGGCATGTTAAATGTTTTTTGTTTAAAATTTGTTTCATTATTTAGTTTTTCATCAAATTTTATCACTAGGAATTAATTTTATATGCTATTTATAAATATATGATTCAAATATTTATAACTGCCTAAATAATCTTTTACTAATTTAATTATAACCAATGTTGAATGGGTAGTGATCTTTTAATATTTTAATTTTAGGAAATATGTCATAACATTCTGTAGATGTGTTAGTATATGGACATTACATCTTCCAAACACATGAACAGTGTTATATTGAACATTATACTTTAAATTCAAATGATCCTGAATTGGTTATATATTTTGATAATTCTAATGGTCTGATTAAATTGTTAGAAGAATTTTAATTCAATAAAAATATAAATATTCTGAAAAATAATATTTTCAGTTTTTAAATCAAAATTTTAAATGTATTTCATTAGTGTGATATAATGGATTAAATTTTAATTTAAAAATTATAAGACTACAATTCCAACGAATGAATATTTTTTACTAAATAGGAATTGTTATATTTGATCTATAAAGTTTTATAATGTAACCAATTTTTTTAACATATTTTTAAGATATTTGAAAACTTTTGTAATAGAAGACTACAAAATTATAATCTTAAAACACTTTATAAATCTTCAATGAACATATTGGTACAATATTTATTTGAATTAAATTTATTTAAGTAACTAATAATTAACTCTTATATTATATCAATGGAAAATAATAAATGTTTATGAATATATAAAATTTGTTTAAATTGCTATGAATATTTAATTTTCCCGTCTATATTTAATTTTTCTATTAATGAATATTAGTTTATGAGGATATAAATATACGTTTGAAATTAATGAATATTATTTTTTATTCAACTATAAATTTTATAATTTATATAGATATACTCCGAATGAATATTTTTCTTATATAATTAAAAATGGAAATCAAAAATTTATTGTACTTGTCATATGTTATATTAGTGAGGAATTTGATAAATTATAATTAAATATTTCCTTAGATTGTCTCTTAAAATTGATGATCATATGCTAAATATGAGTAACAAGGAGATTATGTTCATAGTAATTTGTTTTATGGAGACTAAAATAAGATAATTCCGGGGAGAAATTCATTGGTGAATCTTATCATTGAATGATGTAGGAGGATTAATTTTATAAGTGATAATAATTAATATTTTGGTAAAGAATTTTTATTTTCCAATAATTAAATTTCCTTTTCATGTTACTAGGGCCCCAAAATGGAAAAACGTGTTGGAGGTACATTTATTGTTTGAGAAAAATCACAACCAATTAATTCAAGGAACATTATTTAAATTTTTTTTTATCACTTTTCACTAGTTTATACAAAATTTACCGCCTTTTGTTTAACATAATAAATAATTTTTTATTTTGTAAATTAATTGACAATTCAAAAATTAAATTTCTACATATTAACTATATCGAGTCACCACATTTTTATTTTGAAACCATTTTAATAAATAAAATTTTATTTGGTTTTAAAAGTTACATTTAAAATAAAAACCTTAAAATACATAAAATAGTTTTAATTGAAAGAAAAATATCATTATAAATTTAAAATTATATTTATGTATATATATAATGAAATTTTCATGATTAATTATTTTAATTTAATAAATATATTTATTATGAATTTAATAAATGGTATGAGGCATTAAAATAAATTCAAGAAGAACTACACCTTGAAAATACATAATATAATTTAAAGACCAAAAATAGTTTTTATAATAAGGTAACATTTTAATTTATCTCTAAAAGTATTTGGATTAATATTTTTGTGTTAAAAAATTATTTCTTAATTCATTGTTGTATAGATTAATTTAATATTTGATTATTTTAATGGTTATAAAATATTTTCTGTTAGGCTTACATATTTATTATATCATTGGAATTATATTTTTCATAAATCCCACATTTTTTACATAAAATAATCCTTTCAAAAAATGATGAATAAATAATAGTAAGTACATTTTGATATTCTTAATTAAAAAAATATAATATCTAAATGAAGTAATAAAATGTTGATTTTTATATTTTAAATGAAAATGAAAGATAAAAAATAAAAGGTTTTTATTAAAAATATATTTATTAAAAAATAACTCATATTAACTATCTATCATCTATAGTAATTTTTTCTTTTATATCTATATTGGGTTAATTATTTATGATTTTTTAACTTGTGGTGTTCTATAAATTAATTGTTATTGAATATTGTTTTTTTAGTAGACCAAAAAGCATAGGCCTTTATTGATTGATAGTGTGTGACACATCAAATGTGAATCATATTATTATATTCATTAATTAATATCAAAGATATAATTAAATCAATATTAAAGGGAAAAACTTCCCCTAAATTTAAATATTAATAAAAAAAATACTCATTGGCTAAGGAGTCAATAATATTCTTTGTGTTAATTTTCTTAAATGAAATAGTGCAACCTTATATCAATACCCGAATAAGACAACTCCAACGCCAAAAAAATCCCAATCAACCTAGATTTAATAATTATTATGAGAGAAGTAATTTATACCATGAAAATGTTTTAGAAAAATAAAATACAAAAAAAATATGAAGATCCTAGGCATCAAACATGAACAATATATATTAGACAAAAGTGTCCATACAAAGATAAAAAAATATATTAATATAATGTTTCTGAATAATGAATTTCATGAATTAATAGATAAAAACCATAAATTATGATGACATAAATATATTTAAAACTATCATACTTTTATAAATCCAACTATAGAAAATAAAGAACCCATGTGTTATAAAATTAATGATAAAAGGGATTTAAATCCAATAAATTTGAACATAAATATGTAATCTAAAAATACATAACACAAAAAAATGTGTTTTACCAAATTCCATAATCTATGATATCTCCCTAAATATTTCACGTCCTTTATAATATAAAAAAAATATAACAATAATATCGTATCTCAGTGTAGTCCATAGTGTTTACCCTAATCATAGATGGTGAAATATACAAATACATGGATTGTATGTATTGGGTGTGTGAGAAGTTATTCAGTATTGTTAGATTACATGGTTGATATATATCTTTTATTAATTGAAACATGCATTTCAAGTATTAAATAATAAGTATATAAGTAAAATTTATATTTAAAAAAATGATATCTAATAAGTTATTTATAATATTATTTTAAATTGAATGATGTTCCCATTTTTAGTGAACATATACAAGTTTACCAATATATAAATTTGTGAATAATTTTTTTCAATTATTGTTGTTGATAAGGTGTAATGGTTTACTACCTATAAGATTATGGAATGTAATCCTAGGTGAATATACCAAAACATAAAATATATAAATATTAAAATATTTTGATGAGTATTCAATATATTTCCAAAATAAGCATGATTGAGAATCATAAAAGTTTAGTTTACCTAGATAAAATAAGAATTAACTGGTTATTTAAGTGAAATTTTTATTATATATAACATATTTTATTACATATTGTACCCTTAAAGACCCATCATACTTAGTAACATTCTTCAGAACCTGTGAAAAATAAAAATATAAGAAGTGGTGGGATTAGATTCTCAGTAATGCTAAACATTATAGATATCAATTAATAATCATATTCAAGAATCAAATAATCATAAGGGTATAATATCACTACATATTTCATACCAAAAATTTAATATATCATTAGGATTATTCATTGAATAAATCATGACCATTTCAAAAAGTAATTAATTATAAGAGATCATAATCATTATAAATCTATATCAAACCATGAGTTCAAATAATATTAATGTACCACATTTAAAAATAGTGTATAACTATTTTATTAATAGAAACCATATCACATTTTAAGCTATAAATTAATACAATCATATCATAGTGAACTAGGCAATAAAAAGTTATTCCCATAACATTGTGGATCAAGAATTACATCGTGTATCCCTCATCATGTTGGATCATGCGTCATAACATCATTCCCATGTAATAGTGTATTAGGATTTCATACATATATTCCATATTTAATTATTATTACCTACACAATTCTAATAATTATATCATAAGATATATGGATTTACCCAATCCTTCAAAGGGTTGTACCATACACAGAAATCATAGAATTAAAACCATACCTATGTGTTCCACATGTTCCTAAAACATTAATAAATTTCTTATATCAAAACACCAGGTGAAGTAAATAAGTTTCATAAATAACATATAATATCCATGACCTTCCAACCCATTACATTGTAGGAATTATGTTGGAGGAGGTTCCGGAGTGAATTTTTACAGAACTATAGATAGGAGGAGAGACTAGTGCTAAATAAATTTAGTATGGAGGTGTAATATATCTAGGATCCATGTGATACACTAAATATAAATCCACTACAATATGGATGAGCTTTCTATGACATAGGGGATGCTTGGGAGGAGTTCTTAGGTCACTATAATTTGGGGGTGTAGTTTTGATAAGGAACTGTGACAGCAACATGGACCTTCATGGTTGATAGTGGATATAAGATGGGGAACTTGAATGCAACATAGTATCATGGGTTGGATATTATAGTAGTTATTCTAAAATTGGAGCTATTATTCCATAGATATGGGAATCAGCTTTACATCCTCTTCATTTGTTTAGGGTATATAGTGTTAGGGTTGGGGATGCACCATGGTATTCTACTAATTTTATAGAATCTACATCATGGATAAAGAACAGGATCTTGAAGGCTAGTTTTACTGATTGGGATATAGGGTGGTATTTCCTTCTTCACATTATTCCCTTCATTTTTCTGGAATTCAATTACATGTTGTGTAGTTCTACTCCATAGTGTTAAAAATCTCAGAACACATATAAATTCAAAAATCCCATCAGAACCAATCCCATTCCATCATTTTCTCTCATTTCATGGGTGACCCAAGTGAATCCCAAAGAGCTCTTCTAGCACCCTTTATTTGAAAATTATCCTATGGAATTTGAGATTGATCTGTGGTGTCTGGGTGATTTCATATTTTTTTTTCTCTGAGTTTGATATTTTTTCATTATCTAATAGGGGATTCTACATGGTACTAAATGGGTTTGATTGTGTTTTGAAATGGATATATTGTGAGGTTTTTTTTATGGTCTATAATGGCTATTCACATATTCAAACATTTTATAACATATTGGCAATATTGGTTTAAGGAATGAGATCCTTCATTTCTCTTCAAGAGTATCATGAAAGCGGTTTTTTTTCTTTTTTTCCCAATGGGAATTAATATATACATCAAAATAATGATAAAGAAATGGTTTTATTGTTATTTTTGTGGAAGGGGTTCAAATAACAAGATTTTATATAATTTATATTATTATTAATGTTGTAATTTCATGAGAAAAATACCCCACTACAAATGGTGTTCATTTGGGGATTTGTTGCATTGTTTTTGATTTGGAATAGAAACCTTATCGATTTTTTTCATACCAATGAAAAATTAAAATTTGATGAACATTTATAAATTTTTATCCAAATCATTTTCCATGGAGATTTACTTCGTGCATGATAATATCATTGAATAAAGATATGATGTTTTGTAAATACTGATGCTAATTCTGAAAAATATTATGTTTTTTCATTTCAATGACGTTGTGATAGGTGGTCTTATTTTTTGTCATGATGGGTTGGGATGTGAATGGTGTTGTGAATTGTTTTTTTATTGTGTAGGGATCATGTGTTGTGTTATCTCCATGATGTGGGTGTTGAAGTGAAATCATGATGGTGGGGTGGTAATGTAATGAGTTTTGTGACTATAATATGGGATGGTTATGATGGGAAAGTTGTTTTGATGGGAATTTGGTAAGTTTAAAGTTTATGTGGTTGTGAATGGTGGGGATGTGGGGCTGGATAGCTTGATAACGATGATGTGAAATTCGCTAATTTGGTTTTGGGTTGATCTAGTCACCTGGGAAATATTGGAATTAAATAGTAATGTATAAATTTAAATAGATTGGGATTATTTGGCTAATGTGACAGAAATAGATGATAAATGACATAAAATTAGAACTATTGTAAAATATGGTCAATGTTTAATATGAATTAGAATCAGATGGAAAATTTAACTGGTTAGTAATAGAAATTTGTAAACTAGATTACATTTGAATGAAAGGGTGTAATGGGGCTTGTGGAAGACAACTTGTTGAGTGGTGTTGTGAATTTAGTTGTGGATGTAAAGTTGTACAATTTAGAGGTTAAGTGGTGATTTCTGTGTTATGGGATAGTTCTTTTCTGTGAAAAGAAATGGTGGTCTTATTTCTAGATTAGAATATATAATATATATTCCCTGTGATTTTCTATATGTAACCCACATTCATTTACAACCATGTTCCAACACCGATATATGTGGTGATGTTTTTCCCTTGATCTCGACATTTATGATCGATGGCTATCTACCTACTCTATCATTCTCACTATTTTGAGAGAATATTAAATGCTTGGTCTATGATGGCTAGAAGCCCATTGTTCTTTCTAGTGATGTTGTATGACATGATGAGTTGGATTATAGAGGGGTTCATGCCTGATAGGAGGAGGTAACAAGGTTGAAGTCCATAATTTTTCAATATCATATTGCATTATTCCAGGTTTTAGATGAGATGTGATGTGATGTCCTAGGTGTCTTCAATAGAGATGTGGTGTGATATACCATAAGTCTTCTAGTGATTCATTATGTAATTGAACATATGTCTTATAGAAAGGTGTGATGTGATGAACTGTTTCACATGAGGTTCTTGTCATTATGTGATGTTAAAATTTGATGGGATCTCTAGAACACACATTTTAAGGGTGTTAGAATTGAAAAAAATGGGAAAGTGGGGAAGTGAATCCTTTGTCAATATGATTTTTTTAATGTTGGTATAGGTGTACTCTATTATTTTTTGAGATATCCTTAGTGAGTAAGGGATTAGATAGTTGACCATATTAGGTGCTTTTGGATGTGTTGTTTTTTCATGGATGTCATTGTAATTAGTTTTAGCTAATTGATGAGGGACATTGGTATGACTATACTATGAATGATTTTATTCTCACCCTATATATAAATCATTTTCTATAGTGAATTTGGACTACAAAAATCTTTTTTGACATCACTAACTCCTACATTTGGATTATTGTTGGGTCATGACCTTAAAATTTTTATTAGTTATTTTATTTAGAGTATTTTATCTATATATATATATCTTACTTATACATACATCTAGGGTGGCTTGATTGATAATTTTTTATTAACATGGTAATTCTTATGGATGATTTATATTATCTCCCAATCTTACTATTATAGCTGTTAATCACATCAATTTATGATTTATTTATTCCCTCAGTGAAATTCACCGACCCGTTGCTTACTAGAGGATGGATTTTTGGGTTATTATCTATATTCCTTTATTTTTATCCTGGGAGCAGTACCATTGGAGATTGGAATTCGTTTCAATGTTGTATCTTGTGGTTTTGTTTTGGGATAATATATATTTCAATGATTTATGTAGTGGGGATTTCTATAACAACCTTTCTCTTTATTACACACTAAAACATGATTTATTACTTATAAGATCACATAAGAAAACATTGAGGATATAGAGGTCTAGTGTCTTTGAAAATTAAGGACATTACATGACAACATAAGTCATAAGAAATCGAACATATTTATTGAAAACATCCTTTACATGACCAAAACATTCCCTCATACATAGAACTGCATGGGATAACCTGAGGACATGCTTGTGAATAGGGTGACATATAAACCCCAAAAAATGAGTAAACAAGGCATAACACGAAAAATAAAATACATGTTAGGAAATAGTCATATCAATAGAGCATAGGAGACACATTAACATAAAGTCATGATACAGTATGATTATCATAAAATGGAAATGTGGCAACAACCTTTAACATGATATTAACATGAGCCAAGGCACATTTCACATGGATCATGAGTAAACCCTCATTGCACTTGAATTTTCATGATTAAACCTTCATTTAACTTTAATTAGAATGAGTAAACTATCAATTAAAATAACTTATCATGATACTAATCTTTACCCAATTCATTGTTTCTCTATTACAGTGCACCATTCATAATCATTTCATTTTTTGTATAAGTGGGAAACATAGATCATACAACATGGATTCATTAATCCTCATAATTCATCAACAGAATATGAAATTTGGAATACATAAATTTATATCCTTAATAAACAATTACATGTTCACAAATGTGAATATCTTTGATAGAGAAATGGGTATGGTATTTAGTTACACGATGATTTTGGCAAGGAAATATTGGTGTAACTTTGGCAGCATAACGACATAAAATAGAAACTATAAAATGGGTTTATGAGAGATAAAGGGTTCTCTCGTCATTTATACATGAACTTTATAATGATGGGGTAATTTAACATAATATCCCAATATATGTAATGTAATTTCGATGCATAATATAGAAGAATTGGTAAAATGTAAATGAGGATAGGAAAATTTCTTACGAAGTTTTTTCATGGTAACAGTTGTACATGGGAGAAATTAATGAGAGAGTAAAAGGTCTCTAATAACTCAAAAATTAAGAGGAAAGAATGGGAGAGTTGTGAAATCATACCCTAATTTTTTTAATTGAAAATAAAATGGTATAACAACTTAAAAAATTTTGGAAATAAAATAAGAAAGGATGAAATCTCTTACATGGAAGTGTGATCCCAAAGGCTTATGAAATTTTTGAGGGAGGATTCATGGGAGATTAGGTAACCTTGGGAGTATTCCATAGATAAGAGGGAAGGGATAGGTTGAGGTCAAATGTTTTTGAGTGATTTCGATTGAGTTGTTGGATGGTTTTATATAGGAAAGGAGATAGAATTAATTATAATTTAGGTTTTTGAAATAACACATTAAACTAATCAAAATCAAAAACCATCCCATGGTTTTTGCCCAAAGTTTTTTCAAAATTGGTGTGAAAAAATATTATTTTGTATTTCTAGTGGTGGAAATTATTAAAATGATAGGATATAGTTTTTTGAGGTGAGTCACACTCTCAAAGAAAACATTTTAAAATTTCAAAATGTTTTATAAGTCTCGGAGGGTCCACTAAGGCTTTGTAAAATTTATCAAAAAAATATAAAATAACACTAATTTAGAGTTAAAACATATATTGTCTGAACATCCCACTTGTTATATTTTATTACGTCTCTCTTGGGTCATTAGGATTTCATAAAACACATAATATAATTAAACTGTATAGAATTTTTAACCAAAAATTTCATTATCTCAGAATATAATGAAAAATTCATCGTTGTATAATTTCTATGTCCTGATTCTAAAAATTATATTCATTTTATCCGAATAATTTTTTATCTATGTGAAATTTTTACTTTTAAAAAAAGAAGGACATTTATAAAGAAGTCATGGGTTTTGACAAAAAAAGCATTCAAACCTTAATAAAAATTACAGTTGTATTCATAAAAATTGTACGATCATTTATATATATTAAAAATTAATATATTAATAATATTTTATTAAAATATTATTTGATTCAAAATTACATTAATTCATCAAAATAGATCTATTAATTGAATATTAACTAAAAATAATTTTTTTCTTTAACAATACTTTTACAAAATAACAATAATAAAATGAATGAATATTATTTATTCTATACAAAACTAATAAACATAATCATAATTCTAGAGACCTATTACAAAAACCTTTATAACACCCGTATATGTCATAATGGTTAGGTGCACGATAGATACCAAATCATGGGGAAACTTGGATAACATCGCTTGAGTGGTAATATCTATTAACATTCACTTTTTCGTAGGTGGTTCCATTGAAGCTTAATGTGTTGAATCTCGGATTGGGTATAGTCAAAATTTAGTCCCAGTGATTCTACCTTCTTTACAAGATCCAACAGATGGGCTTCATATGGAGAAAATCTACTGGGTGAGGCCATTACTTCATTTTCCTGAGTAAATTGTATTTTTAATGCCCTATATTAATCCTAATCATGTTATCAATTTTCAATGGCTATATTAGAAATGCTAAAAATTCTCAACGGAATTTTAAATTACAATAACATATAACCAAGGAAGTGAATATTTTTTGTATATCCATTTTACATAATAATAAATTTACTTATATTAAGACGAATTTTCATTAATAAAAGTTTGGGTTGTTACAATCATCCCCCCATAAGAAACGTTTCCCTCAAAATATCATTTTCCCACACTAAAAAAATGTGGGTAGCTCTACTTCATCACTTCCTATGATTCCCACATTACATATTCAAACTTTTTCTTGTGCCACAACACATTAATGAGGGGCAATGTCTTATTTCATTGAACTTTTTCCCTAAAATATATGATTTTCACTAGATTTTATTCATATGAGAGTTCATTATCCAATGGTACCACCTATGGATTGAGTACATATGATGGGCCAGGTATGTTCATCCACAAGATTGATACATGGAATACATGATGTACATGAGATAGGTTCGGTGGGATTTCTAGTCAATAGGCCACTTCTCAAATGCGATTAAGGATCGTAAAAGGGCCGATGTACCTTGGAATAAACATTCCCTTCTTCAAAAATTCTGAAAACACTCTTCCATAGTGATATAAGGAGGAATACCATGTCTCCATCGTCAAACTCAAGGCCTCATCAAAGATTATCAGTTTATCTCTTTTGTGGACTCTGAGAAACTTTAATGTGTTGTTGGATGGTCTTAACCTTCTCCACCATTTATTCGACCATTTCTGGAACATGGAGTTTTTTCCCCAACTTCATATCAATGTCAGTTTTTTTCACCACGTCTCATAATGGAACTAATATGGATCCATTTGTACGCTTGAGTAGAAACTATTACTATAAGAGAACTAAACTAGAGGAATACATTGATCACACCCTTCTTTAAAGTCCATCAAGCATACAATTAATATTGCCTCTAACATTTGGATTGTATGCTCAAATTTGACATGATTTTGAGGATGATAAGTTGTACTGATATTTAGATCATAATTTAAATCATGTTGGAGAATATTTCAGAACATAGAGGTGAATCTTGGATCTCGATCAGATACAATAGATAGTAGAACTCTAGGAAGACTTGCCACTTCTCTAATGTGTATTTGTGTTTGCTGATCCAATCAGAAATATTATTGAATTTCAATGATGTGTAAAGTCTTTGTAAGATGATCCAAAATAACCCAGATAGCATTATTTCTATTGTATGTCTTCAAATTTCGGGTGAATAATTCCATGGTCATGTACTCCCATTTCCATGTAGTTATGGGTAATAGTTACATAATCCCATTAGACTTCTTCTTCTTAAACATCACTTGCAGACACACCATGAACTTTGATGTAAACTCATTGATCTCCTTATCCATGTTATCCCACCAATAATTCTCTCGGGCATCCCGATACATCTTTGTGTTTTCTGGGTGAATGGAGAAATTCAAATGGTGTGCGTCATCCAAAAGTTCATTATTTTACTCCGTATTTGATGAAAAACATAGTATTGTCCCAAATCTCACAATTCATTCATCATTAACATAGAGGTCTGAGGATTTCCATTTTATAATAGTTCCCACTTTCTATTGAATTACCACACCATCCTTTTGATCATCCTTCAATCACTCAATAAGAGGATGTTGAGAAGTAATTTGTGAAATGATTGATGATGTTCCATTCCATATTATTCATATTTCACTTTTTATCAGATGAATGAAGATTATATCCTTTTCAATCATCATCAAGGAAAGTGTTGTTGGATCATTTATACATAGAGAATATTTCACCTTTTTTTATTTCCCCAGATGGTAGTGAATTTAGTATCCACAGTCTTTGATCAGCTCTAACCATCTTCATTGGAACATATTCATTTTTTCTATGTAAATATATACTTGAGACTATTGTGATCTGTATATATTTCACACTACTCTCCAAATAGTCAATGCCTCCAAATTTTCAAAAATAATATTACTATAGGCAACTCCAGATCTATTGTTGGATAGTTTTTGTCTTTAACATTCAATTTTATTTAAGCATAAGCAATGAATTTTTCAATTTTCATCAACACCTAACCCGGTCACTTCATTGAAGAATAACTAAATACCACCAAATGTTATACAAAAGTGGGTAATGTGAAAATGGTCTCTATGATAAGACTCCTTTTCAACTCCTTTAAGCTCTCTTCACATTAATCTTTCCATGAAAACATGACTCCATTCATAGTTATCTTGGTAAGAGTTTTTTAATATCGTGATAAATTTCTCACAAATCAGCCATAATATCCAGCTACCCAAGGGAAGCTTCAGATATTCATCAATTATGTTGGCATCAACCACCCCTCAATTTCATTTTTCATAGAAGCATCAATATATATCCCATTTATTGTGAGGATATGACCCAAGAATGAGACTTCCTTCAATCATAACTCAAACGTTCTTTACATAGCATAGAGCTTATTCGTTTAAAATCACTATAGTATAGTTCATAGATTCTCCTCATCCTCCTTTTTGGTTTTTGAGTATATTATAATATCGTCTATAAAAACTACCAAAAATTTGTCAAGGTAATCCCTATAGACTACCTTCGTCATGCCTGTTATGATTTCTGGAGCATTAGTGAGTCTGAAAGGCATAACTATGAATTCATAGTTACTGTATCTTGTATGAAAAGTAGTCTTGGGGATATCCTACTTCATCACCCTTACTTGGTAATGTCCCGACCTCAAATCCTCCTTCGATAAGTAGTGTTATCTAAATAGATTATTGAACAATTCAACAATTCATAGAAGAGGATACTTGTTCATTATCATGATTTTTGGACCCCATGATAATCAATGCAAATATGCATTGACTCAACCTCTTTCTTGATGAAGAGGACAGGTGCACCCCCATGGTGATGCACCTGGGTGTAGAGACCATTTATGATGATTTTATAGTAGTTGTTCCTTTGGCTCCTCAATCTATAAAAATGCCATTGTATTTGGAGTCTTGGTTATTTGAAAATCCCCACGTATAAGATCAATTAATAATTCAACATCTCATCTAGGAGGAAGAGCATGAAATTTCTTGAAAAACATCTCATCGAATTCACCCACAATAACCATGTCTTCATGGATGGTTGCCTCTTCAGACCCAATCATCTAATCATGATACACATGATAATAAGGAATTAACATCCACAGTTGAGATTATGGTGAGAAATAAGATTTATATTCCTACTACCACTTATATATAATAAGGGGTCGATTATTTATATGAAGAGATATTTCACTATCACTAAAATTTATGTCGGCTCCATATCGGGAGGGCCAATATATGACCTGAATTGAAGAAAATTCCATCAGAAGGAGTATGACAAGGTTTACTAGGAATTTCATCATAGAAATTGTGTTCTTGGATGAGTTATATTCCTGGGATGCAATGATTTCCCCATTTTCCATTCTCTCAGACATCTCTACTTCAATGATTTGTGGTGGGGTTGGGATTTTTCTACTAAACATTCGATATATATATAAATTCATAGAAATAGAATCAATGATTATGTTCTCTATTCCATAATTAATAACTAGATTACATATCACCACTTCGTTGGTGGGGTTCATTTTTGTGGTAGTGAGGGAAAATTATCTCCCTTGTTGCCTTGGAGGTTGTTGGTTGCCTTCAAAAACCCTAGTCATAGGTAAATAATTTTCAACATGCCATCGTTCTTTTTAAATAAACGAAAGAACAATGTGTTGAAGGTAAAATAGAGTGTTTTTCTCTTTTTTCAAAGCATTAGAATTTTCTTCTCAGTAGTTAATGGCTATGTCCCTATATCTTCCACACTTAAAGCATTTCATCATCCCTTCAGGCAATTTCTGAGGTGATTCTTTCGGCACCTTTGGTATGTGTGGTGCTACAATTTTATAGCACCATTTGATTTATCCAATGGACCTCCATAATTAAATTCCATCTTATGCTTCATTTCCCCATGATACCCCTATGATTCGTTGATCTCCATTTCGACTTTGGGGTCACATCGGACAATTACCTCCTAGCTATTGAGTCATTGATCGCTAGATCATTCCTTATAATAGGTTTTTGCCACCCAAAAAAGTGGTCTACCTTGAATTTGAGGGTAATGACAATGCCAAAGGATTATCGTGAAAGTCTTTTGATGCTTATCAATTATTCTTTGATAGATTCTTCATCTTTTTTCATGAGGAAAAGGAATTCCCTTTCAATCTTATGTCAGAGGGTTTTTGGAAAATATTTATTGAGAAACAATTTTTGTAAATAATTCAATTGCAAAACCTCAATCTCTTCCCCCTAATTTTCATTTTTTATCAATTTCCACCATTGATAATCCATACCATATATACGATATGAAACCAGAAGAGCCTTGCCTTTTTTGAATTATTGAAGGATTGATAAGATCATTTCAGGTATGTTATCCTTTGATCGGCAATTCAGTGATTGGAAGATTGATTAAATGTAGGAGTCCTTTGTCTCATGAAGCTATCAATTGTGGAATGTTCTTTCTTTGGGGGTGTTGGTCATTCTTATTGACCCAATTTTCTATTTAAAACATGATTTAACTAAGTTTGTATGGACACAATGTTTGAGATTCCTTCTCCCATCAGATTGGGTATCTCAATAGAACAACCATCACATTGATCATCAAATCGGTTCTTAGCCAAAGTCCTCGAGTTAAAATCCATTAGATTGAAAAAAAAATGTTACGATTAACACATAAAGGGGAATCCAAGGACAAAAAGGTACAACTTATTAATTACATTTCTTTCCTTAACTTATGAATTTATCGTCTTCAATATTTGTTATCCATGATCTACATCCCCACATATATTCTAAGGGATATTTTTATTATTACCATGACAATGTCTCATACTGATTTTATGAATTTTTAAAAGCATACCCCCCTGATAGGTTTGTTACTAAGTGTGCAGCAAGTCCCGTTGTTTTTCTCTAATTCCCATTCGAGTGTGGCTCAAAGCATTGTTTTCATGATTTACCCCAAGATACATCTACACCAAAGCCACCTCTACTTGTTCGTATCTATAACGCGGTGTATTTATTGATAAATCAATTACATTATATTCACAATAATTTTGAGATGTTTTTATTATACTTAGTCTTATCCCCAAGGATTTCACTATGGTTTTCTAATTCAAATTCCATAAATAATTATTAATATCCTATGATACCAACTATAACAACCATACTGATTATTACATAATATACATGATTTATTACATAATCATGAACATTCAAAAACTATGAGTATTCATAGGTATAGTATCATTGGAGATTAAGGACATTACATGACAACATAATACATCAAAATACAACATCTTTATTAAAAACTTACTTTACGTGACCACAACATTCCCTCTCGATATCATTGGATGGGATAACCGGAGGATATACATGATAAAATGGTGAGCTATAAAGCCCAGTAAGGAAGTAAAATAGTCATATCATGAAGTATAAAATACATGTTAGGATATATTAATATCAATGGAGCATAATAGAAACATTATCATAAAGACATGATATAGCATGATTATCATAACATGGAAATGTGGAAAAAACATTTAACATGATAATTAAACAAGCCAAGTCTCATTCCACATGGAGCACGAGTAAACCCTAATTTCACATGAATTATCATGATTAAAACCTCATTTAAATTTAATTCTCATTATTAAACCCTCATTTCACTTGACTTATCATAATACTAATCTCTACCCAATGCATTGGAGTGCTATTAGGGTGCACCCTTCTTAATCATTTCATTTCATGCATAAATGTGAAAAATAAATCATACAGCATGGATTCATTAATCATCATAATATATTCCATTAATAATATACATGAAATACATCAATTTATTTTCTCAAAAAATAAGTACATTTTCATAATGTTTAACTCTCTTGATATCAAAATAGATATGGTATTCACTTACACACTGATTTTGTCATGGAAGATTTTGTGTTACTTTGGCAGCATAACGACGTCAAGTTGAAATCGTAAAATGGGTTGATGAGAGAGAAAGTGGTATCTCAAAATTTATACATGAAATTGATAGTAAGGGGTCATTTAACATAATATACAAACATATGTATTGGAATTTATATGCATAATATAAAATAAAATGTCGAATGTAAATGAAAAGAGAGAAATTTCTTAAGCAATTTTGGCATGGTAATGGGTGTACATTGGAGGCATTAATTGGAGAGAAATAGATATATAAGAATTGGAACATAAGTAGGGAAGTAATTTTTAGGTAATAAATCACACCCAAATAATTTTAATTGAAAATAAAAAAGGAATAAAAACATAAAAAAAATTTGGACAAAACATAGAATGGATGAAATCACATACATGGATGTGTGATCCCAGAGGCTTGGGAGAGTATTGAGAGAGTATATATAGGAGATTGGGGAGACTTTGAGAGGATTATGTAGAGAGGTGGTATGGATTCAGTCAATATCCAAATGTTTTCAGTGAAGAGAAATGGGAGGATGAGTAGGCTTATATGTGAAAGGACTGGGAATTCATTATTATTTAGGTTTTGGACACTAGGCATTAAACTAATAAAAACCAAAAAACCACCCCATAGTTTTTTCCCATGGTTTTTTCCTTCTAGTATTGGAAGACATTGTTTTATATCTCCAATGGCCAAACATATTAAAATATTTGTCTTTATTGTGTGAAGGTGAGTCACGATCTCATGGAAATCATTTTCAAATGTTAAAATTTATTATTAGTCTTGGAGGGGTCCACTAGGGATTTGTAAATAAATAAAAAAAATATAAAATCACATTATATTAAATTTAAAACAAATATGATGTGAAAATACCTTTTATAGTAATTTATTACATCAATACTGGGTCATAATAATATAATAAAACACATTATATATTTAAATGATACTTAATTTTTACCCAAATATTATATTTCCTTAGAAAATTATGAAAAATTAACCATTGAATAATTTTGAAATCCTGATTCAAAAATTAATATTCATTATATCTGAAAAAATTTCTAAATATGTAAATTTTTTCTTTTAAAATAAAGAATGACATTTATCATAAATTCATATATTTTGAAAAAATAGCTTTGAAACATTAATTCAAATTACAATTTTATTCATAAAAATTATATGATCATTTATATTTAATAAAAATTAATATAGTAATAAAATATTTTTAAAATTTTATTTACCTCAAAAATCTATTAATTCATCAAAATATATTTCATTATTGAATATTAACTAAAAATTCTATTTTTTCTTTAAAAAAACATTTACAATGTATGACTAATAAAATTAATGTATATTTTTTATTCTTAAAAAACTAATGCACATAATCATAATTTAGGGTCTTTTCACAAAACCCCTTATAGAACTGGAGTAAGACCTACGGTTATGGTTCATGATGGTGAATGACTCTTGGGGTGGATTGGATAACATTGATAATGTGATAATATCTATTAACTTCCACTTCTATCGTAACCGGTTCTGCTCAATCTTAATGTGTTGAAGCTTATCATGGTATTGTTAAAGAGAGAAGCCCAGTGATGCTGCCTTATTTCTAGGCCCTAAAAAATTGGATTCGTATGGAGAAAGTTTACTAGATGAGGCCATCACTTCTCTTTTCTAAGTAAATTGGACTTGTAAAAGACGTATATTTATAAAAATATTGTGATCACTATTCAACCACTATATTAGCAACGGTAAAAATTATCAAAGGTATTTTATAATCAAAAAACATAATACCAAGGAATTGAATATGTTAAACCTAACCATTCTACATAATAGTACATTTAATTAGATCAAGAATAATTTTCATTAATTAATGTTTTGGTCATAACAATTCCATGGCTTGGTATGGAAACAATGTTAGTTGACCTTGGTTTATGATATATGAATAGGATGAATAGTTAGGAAATTGGATTTAACCCCCCCCCCCTCATGTCATCTAAAACAAGGACTCTGAGGCTACTAATATACCATGTGAGGTGTATCCACTTCCATGACATAGACCTAGGAAAGGTACATACATCAGGATGACTGGTATTCTAATATTAAATTCATTGGTTTCTTTCAGGTAAAAAATTAAATAAATATAAATTAAATTCATTAAAAAAGAGTTTTAAAAATAATTATCTCATATTATTTTAGTGGATCGGGGTAATCATCCATCTGTGGTAAAATCTATGGAGATAAAAAATATTGATCTAAAAATTCACTTGTGGGTTGTTCTGATTGAGGAGGCTGAATAGTGTTTGATAATAGTGTGCAGTTTTCAGTGGTATGTTAGGAGAAAAATATTATGGAATCCATTTTGATCTGGAGAATGTGTTTTGGTTAGAGTAGATTGAGATATATATCACATTGATTTGGGTCCTAGTGGGGTACTAGTTCATGGTAAATTTAGGTCATATCTATTAGTAGTGTGTAAGTGGTGGGCATAATATATTGTTGTGCAGTTGGAGGAAGATGTTTCAAGGATAAATATTCAAATATTGTTCTAAAAATAGTTTTTTTCAATAATAATGAAGTTAGTATAGAGGTAGAATCACTTCACTCTTCAGTATACGAATATGTATGTAGAAAATCATTAGAACAAGTTCACTATTTTGTTTTATTTTTTAGATATTTTTCATTATGAATAATCCCAGTAATGACATATTGACTAGTAACACCATCCTACAATATAGAAAGAAATTATTCCTTTTACATTTCGATTGAATCCAGTGGTATATAAGAAGATATAGGTGATTGAGTCGACAAACTCATATTGATGTTTACCATAAGAAGTGAACCATTAGGGTTCCTTGTATAGTAGTGTTTTCAATTGCAGGTCTCCATCCCCAGGGCCTTTGAGGTTTTAACGAGTTGGGAGGTATCATCTGAATCTCCCCTTTTGGAATTATATGTGTAGTGGTATTTTAATTTTCCAAGAGGATTTGGGATTTTGTGTTTCTTATGTTGGGTTTTTTCAACTATCATAATCAGTTGCATGTGGCTTATCAAACATAGTTTTGTGGTGGTGGTAGGGTTCAACTCCATCCTTAGTAGTGCTGCAAGGGAGGTCGTCTCAATTGAATGGGTGGTCCCAATATGATGCACCGAGTGGCTATAGGGAAGGTATTGGATAACCTAAGGAGTTTACACATGTTTGTGGACCTCATTTTATTTTGTTCATATAGGCGGTTGTCAGTAGTGAGTTAAGAGAGCATGAAGTTTCTAGTTTCATTTAGTTGAGGTAGAAACACCATAGAGTACATATATTGATTTAGGTAATATCAATTACTAAAATAATATTTTTATCTGTGTTTTATTCAATGTTCTCCAACTACATTGTTTTTCTCGATTGTGTATACACTTTGGTGTTACACAGGAATAGTAGGGCCCTCCTCTATGAGTTGAATAAACCAATTATAGGCCACACCCAATTGATTGGTGTGTGTCAGTGGTATAAAAAGATGGTGGGGGTGCATTATTCACATGAGTATCTTTTCATTCATCATATATAACTGTAAAAATTCATTATAAGTATATTATGTTTGAATTTTTAATATTTTATATAACAATTTATAATGAATTATTATTTTCTATGATGTGGATAGCTATTGTTTGGTGTTCATTATCTATACTAGTTATTATATTGTCACAAACATGAGTATCCATTTTTTTCATTCCAGATATTTTATGAAATTAGTAGTCACTAACACGATTGGGTTTCCCTATGTCATTGGGGAGGTTTTGGATATTTTTTCGATTGAGGTTATGAGACTACCCCCTCAACATGATGTTGAGTTTATGATATACATTCAACCATGTGCTTCTATTGTAACATCCCAAGTAAGTAATGAATAATAGATATTTTTATCTATGTCTATTAATGATTAAGATAGTGTTATAGAGGCTTAAAATGAAAATAAATACAATCTTATGCATGGAATACACTAATATTCTTAAAAGATTGTTTTAGAGCCTTTTGATGGAAAACCATTTTTAAATCTATATTTTGAAAATTTTATAGACTATGTTTGTCAAAATAAACTTATTCTTTATGATTGGGGCATCAAAATTTACCTTGTGTGAATTTTTGGTATTTTTCTGACAATATTCATTTTTTTAATGAATAGTGAAAAATACTGCATTTTACATCAAAACTGCTTTTTAACCTAATTTATTTATATGATTAGATTATGTTTTGAATTGGTTTTGAAGTGAAATTAGAATATATTTTTACCATTTAATCCAATGGTGGTCATTGGAATCAATTTCAGTTTGAAATTGGACTTAAACTAGTATCAATCTTTTGATACTTATTGTTTTGTAAAAACACGCTATTTGCTCTGGCAGCGGGAATTAATTATTAAATTAATTAATGTGACTTATATGATTTGAATTTTTTAAAATAGACTTCATTTTTGAATTCGGAATATTAAATATAGCTTAGGGTGAATTTTTGGTAATTTTCTGAAAAACTTCAATTTTTGATGAATAGTGAAACCACTAAGTGGTAATCAAGCAAACTGATTTTTCAGTTAAATGAAAGTTTACCACTAATGTGTATTGAATTTTGAAAATCCGACATATATTGTTGTCATTAAGAAGTAAAATGTGGTTCAATGAGATTATAATAATTTTTGGTGAATAGTAACTTTTTAAGTTCTTAATCGCGATTAGTGGTAATTAGGGTAGTTTAAGGTATAAATAATGATTTAATAATAGGAAATGACCTAGTTACATGTCCCAACCTTATTGGTTGTGTCATGGCCGACCAAGACAAGCCATGTGTCAACTTGGGGACCCCATGGGGACACATTGGTTTGGAAATGTCATAAATAACTTTTTATTAAATGTTAAAGTAAAAAATGACACAAACAAGAGATGTTTTACAAAAACAATTTTTACATGGGGTTATAAAGATCATATTTTTTATTATAAATAGTCATTGGAAATATAAAAAGATTTCCTACATCATAGTATTTTTTTATGATTTTTACACATCAAATACATTAAATTATTTATGACATAATAATGATGCAGCGATGACATCATTATTTGACGATTTAAATAAAATGGAAAGATAATGTAAAATATATGAACTACACATGTCCAAAACTTATTGGATGAGTGGATTTCGAAGCCTTATCACCTTATCCACGAATTATATCAATGTGGGACCTTTTTAAACCGAATCACATTTTCAAATATAGTAATATTTCTTTACTTTCCAAAAGTTCCCCTCCTCTCCACTTATAAAAGGCCCCCACCTCTACCTCATTTCACACACTACTCAAACCTTTGGCTCGGACAACCCCTACCCATTTACTCTCTCCACATCCCTCTCCTCATCCTAGAGGATTCCCTTTGGGCAGAATCCTTTCAAAGGAAGCCTTTAGGCTCAAATCAAAAGGAGTTACACTTTTTAAGGTAATTCATTCTCTCATGTTCATTTGTTTTATTTTTCTTCTCCAACCCCCTAAACTCTATTTATTTACTTCTTTTGTAACAACACCAGTATATTCAATATACTAGGATGTTTTTATAAGATATATTTGATCTACACACTCACACAACTACATCAAATGGTTAAAGAACATACGGTTTCCGTGGATGGCGAAATTCTGCCTCCCGAAACGATGATTGTTCAATACTCATTTAACACCTTCAAAGGTGGCCATTATTATGTCACTATTTTTATATATGATATATAATATGTTTATGTTTTCCTTAAGCTTCAGTTTTTTCATTTTGGGAATACCTTTATGGTTTCCATTATGGGTAAACACGATATCTTCATTTTAGGAAGTGCGGACTACCGCCCCCTGAAAGTGATTTGATTCGTTAATACCATATGTGGGATGTTTAAAGGATAAATTTAATGATATTATATATTTTATTATACTGGAATTATAATATACTCTTATATCATTATGATTCCATTCCAGAAAATATGAAATAGAAATGGAAGTAGCGTTCATGCGTACGTACGGCTTACCGTCTCCATGAACGGTGCATTTCATTTCTTACCTCTAAATGTGATGTAATATTATAAATACATGTATATGATGAATATATATGATATATATGTTATCCAAATCATTAATATCATTCTGGATATAACGAACCTATGACCAAATTAACAACATGTAATTGTAAGAAGTCTATTTTTGACTTAAGAACCAAATACCGACAAAATGAACATTATTAACTTAACTGATTACATGATGTTCATAACATAGTATAAAAGGAATAATGAACTTGAAAAAGGTTCTTAAGCAAGTAGAGATTAACTCAAGTTTATTATTCAGGAGATTAAAGAACGGTCGGGTCAAGTCGGATACGAGGTATGGGACATCGTCTCAATCTCCTTTCATTGAGGCATATTTTATTTTATACACAACATTCTTTTATACGGTGTATAAACCCCTTTGACTTTTACATTTATTCAAAAGGAATATTTTTTATACGAAGCATTTACTAAACGACAAAAGGGAATGTTTTTGTCGTACGTATGCGGCGACAATGACTTCTCTGCTGTCGTAACCGTTATTTGAGTTTCGGCTTCCTCTACAAGCCATACATTTTTTTAAAAGAAAAAATAAATACCATGTTTTACTTTGGTATTAAAAATGGTTTTCATAATGTTTTTATTATATCAATGTGTTGTATTGATACCTCGTGATTGAAATGTGGAAATGTTATGTTTCCTTTATGCATGTTTTATGTGATATGATTATGTTATGGTTCTTGGGCATTATTATGAAGACGGGTGGTTCCGCGATAAACTAAGGGCGGGTGAGCCCGTTATAGCTCTCTAATGCATTGGGTAACGCGAAGGAGTAAAACATTAAGGTTTATCCGAAGAGATTTTAGGGAATATACTGTGATGGGAATTCCAAACGTAACCAAGAGGGTTACTCCCTTCGTAAGAATGTTATGAATGCCTCAAGTTACCTTTATGTCTTATGATTTCTATGATTTATTCATGATTTTATGAGGTATGTTAAAGTGCCTATGTTTTATGGGTAAAGTATGAATTCATTCTTATGTATATATGAACCCATGTTTCCTTTCCATGTTTTTTTATAACCCAAACTGAGTTTTTATGCTCATCCCAAGTTTTTGAAATGTTTTTCACAGGTCAAGGGAAAGGTACATGATAAGATGATAGAGTCAAGGATGTGTCAATAAATAATCCATGTTTTATTTTAAATGTGTTCCCATTGATGGGAATGAAGAATACTATCTTTATGTAACCACTTTGTTTATATGTGGAATGTAATGAATGTTTTATGATCTAATTCTCTAAAACTCTAAACCCAAAAAGATCCTCAATGTGTAATCTTGTAATAACTCAAGATTAAGTAAGGTTTAAGGCTGGGGCCTTATATCTATGATATTAATGGATCCTTATCATAGGTCACCTTCGGAGTTTAGGGGGTTCTGTATTCTAATAGATGATCTGATGTATAATGGTTTCATATAGTCTAGCGTGTAGCATTAGGATCATCTAGTGTTATTTACCAAGATTGTGGATGGTAGTTTGGGGTTGTGTATAGACCCTTATAGGTTCAATCACATGAAAATAATGATCTAATATATCATTTTGAGGATCAATGATCATTTTCACTCATTGAGAGGGATCAACTAGTTTTCTAGGATTGATATGCAGTCCAGGTATCACCAGTTAAGGATAAATGAGGGAGATATCGTGAATACTACCTTCTAGTGTTAGTATGGGAACATGGATTTCATGTTCATGTCATTGGGGTTGATGAACATAACATCATTGTTCATGAGTCTCATGAAATTATTTTTCCATGAATTTATGGATTTCATTGTAATCATGTTCATTAATATCATGATGATATACACTAAGTCATAGTTGGATTATGTAAATCATCTCATAACAATTTTAGTGTTTCTTCAATTACACTATCTTCGTGTAGGGTTTTCATTTAATGTACATTCAGAACCGGAGAGGTGAATTTTCATGGGCAAATATAGTCTCATTTGGTTGTTATCATGAACCCGTTGAATATTAAGGAAGATTTTTCCTAGGTGAGACCTAATAATATGGAAGAGGTTTGTCATATAATTCATCTCATAGACTATTTATAGAGGATAATTTCATATTTATCAAAAATTGATTCCTTATAAGTTATGTTTATTAGGAAGGCCTATTCATTTATATGGAATAATCAGTGTGAGTCACTATTTTCATACCTAAAGGGGATGTTGGTTAGTGCTTTGGGGATAGTGATTCATGAGGTATGGGTGATGATTGATGTGTTCATAAAATCTTCTGATTTAGGTTTTTTATATTCCGTAATGTAGTTTAAATTTGTGATATCTTATGGTTTTATGATTTTATCCACCCATGAGTGGAACTATATGACCCATGGTCTAGAGATAGTTATGATTGTTCTTGTCAATATTTTTTTTTATGAAATTACCTTATATGGGATAACATTATATTCTTCACCAATCATAATATCCTGAAGAATATGTTTTCTTAGTTTGATCTCTTTCTATGATAGTGTAGCTAGAAAAAGTTTCTCCACGACTATGACTTTTCTATCTCCAACACCTCATAAAAGGGGAATGTTTTGGTCAAATTATAGTATAGGAAATCATAGAAGGAAGTTTTTGTAGATTTTGGATATTCAAAAATGGCTTTGAAGGAGATGAAATCCCTACACATAGATGTGGTGGTGGTTATTTATAGAGTTTTATTGTTTCATATGACAATATAGTCTTCTCTAATTTATAATTTTGATGATTCTTAGTGGGAATACCCAGAGGTCAAGGTGATTCAAGATCATGTTGGACATGGTATGATTTGGTAGGATAGTTGGATGATAGAAAGAACCAAATATTATTTCATGGTGGGATTTTGTTCCATGGGATACATGTGATAGATTCATTTATGAGTATCATATCTCACATTATTTTGTACGTATAAGCATGTACAATAAGTACATTAGATTTAATATTTGGGTTTTGTGGCCTGAGATATAATGATATTTGGTATAGTTTGCAGTTCGATTTCTTTTTTGTGAGTACATAAAGGTATAACTCTATGTTATTGGTGGTTTTGTTTCTTCACTTGAATGATCCTGAGTGGATATTAGAAGAAATATCAATGGGTATCATCATATTTTTACACTTATCATTGAAAAAATATATATGATATAATGGAAATCATGGATAGATAGAATAAATTGGCTTATTTATTAATTATTGTGGAGTTGAGAATCATGGGTGTTTGGGAGAATTAGAATTTGGATAAAATGGTGTGACATAATAGAGTTTCATGTCCAATTAACTCAAATCATGAACCATAATTTACCTCATGAGTATATAGGTGACAATAGTATGCATTTTTAACTCAATTACTCCTCCACACTACTCTCTAACCTTATATGGATAGGCATACACAATAGACTTTCCAGACTCTAGAGGATATATATTGGGAGTGCTACTTTGACTTCAGTGGATCATTGTAAATACACTTTTGGGGTTTTCATTCTAAAAATAATATGTATCAAACTTTCATTAGAATATCCCAATATGAATATTTGTATATGTGGCCATGTCATTCATTGGTGTGTTGGTTCATGGATAGGGAGTCCTCAATTATTAATTATAATATGCGGTAGATCGTGATAGGGAATCTTTAGGTTATTAAAGAGAGGATGAAAGAATCACTAGAATAGTAGATGTCTCATTCCAATCATATTATTAGGCCATTGGAGTTAATGTTTATAGATTGTTTGATTTTTAGGGTTTCCTCTCACCATGATCAGTAAAGGATTTGAAGGGTGATTAATCTCTCTACCCAGTTTGGTTGGACTTTTGATATTTTTGTGCTCAATTAGTGAGGTTTCTTATAAGTTTTAACTTCTTCTTTGACTATAAAGGATACATGATGTATTCTAAATCACTCATATCTATTGGTATATTTATGATGACCCTTATTTCAGTGACTAGTGAGAGTTATATATTGAGAAAGATGTGACGTTCATGGAGTGGCCAGAAAAAAACCAGCATCATCTGGAGAATGTGATGTGTGGATGAGCCATTACAATGTATCATGTGTTTTGAAGTAATAGTTTCATATAGGGAATTAAATGGGAGTAATAGATTTATATTTTTTCCATGTACCATCATTTTTTGATCTTTTATTTTTTTACCTTTTTTCCCGAATTTGTGATGTTTTAATATGGTATTTTAAGATGTGTGAATTTACCATAATAATATGATGTTAAATTAATTCATCATGAATTATAATATTGGAAAACATGATTCCAAAATAATCTTTATTACACTATTTTATGATTAAAACCATGTGGGTGTGTCTACGTTTCTTAAAATGATTAATATTGTGACATAAGAGAGAGAATTTATTTATTTTTTGGGCCCTTGTTTTCAGATTTATATGGTTGATTGTTCAGGATGTTTGGAGGTTTCTATGGTTGTATATATGGTTATGTGAATGGTCTTATGTTGGTGACCGTTATGAAATATTGGAGAGATGTTCTCGATGGGTTTAAGGGTAATTTTCTATGGTGATATGGTTATGTAAAATGTCTAAAATATGTTTTCATTTTCCCAGTTGTTATGTTTAGTTGTTACATGATCCTTGAGAGGCACTTCATGAAATGGTTATTTAGACCCAATTTCCATTTTTTCATCCAGTTCATTTTATATTTTTTAGGATGGGAATAGTTTTAGGGGCATCTAATGTAATGGAAAAAACCATCTAACCCATTATACTACATGAATTACAATAGAGGAGGTTTTTGAGTGAAGTAATGAAAATTTTGAGAGCATTGGAGAGGCTTCCACAATATAATATACCTATAATGCGTACATAGGAAAGGAACTATAGGCTACACTATAGAAGTGTCTATAGAAATATACAGGTGACAACTATGGTATAAGGGATATTGTAGAGGACATTTGAAGACCATTATGTTATGGTTGGGAGATGTGTTTTGGAACCATCTCCATTACCTTGAACTTCTCAATAGATGGTGGTTCTATTTTATAGACACATCATTTTGAATTGTGTCTTAGGGTTGATATTTCAGTGGTTCTAATAAAATTTGGGACTATGTGTGGTGGATAGGGGCTACAACATATCCCTTCATTAGTTGTCTAAGATAAATGGTGTAGAACCATTGGATACACTATGGTCATACACCACTTTTATCAGATATTAGACACGGATATAGCAACAGATCATCGACGATATGTTGAATAGATGGGTTGAATAGTGGTCTTACCATATTAACCATAGTCCCATAAATTTTTTGGAATTCATTGGTATGGTAAATAATGTTGAATTTTGTTCCAATATATGTTTATCCACATATATATTCAAAAAATCAGTCACAAATGATCATTCTACAATATTTTTACTTGTGACATAGGTGACCCAAGTTCATTTCAAATAGATATTTTATAACCCTTTTAGTGTAATTTAAACACATATGTTAGTGATTGATTTGTGATTTTTTAAGTGAGTTACCCTATCAATTTTTTCATATATTCGTCCAATTTAGTTATCATAGAGGAGAACCTAATAGGGAATCAAGGATTTTGATGGTTTTTTGAGAAGTTCATTTTGTGGGTTTTTGTGTGAATAATATTATGTTCCTTATGGTTGTGATCAGTGATGTCGTTCCTCTTATTATAACTTTTCATAGTGGATCAAAAATCATCATTTAATTAAGGGAATCATTAAATCGTCATCTTGTGCATTACAAATTTTGTTTCCTTATGATTTGTATCTTTATTATTATATATATAGTATATTAAAGATAAATAATTTTTTAAATTGAAATTGATGTGTATGGTGTTCAAATTATATGTATTTATTACTCCGATGTTGTTATTGATATTGGGATTTTATAGGAAAAACTCCCAACTAAAATTTTTTTATAATGGGGTATTTTCTTTCATTGTGGTTGTTTTCATATGAATTTTTTTTTTATTGTTTATTATCATCAAAAGAATTGAAATTATCCAATTACTTATATTTTGATAACAAAATTTTTTCCCTGAGAGATTTTTGGCCTATGTGAGAATTCCTCAGAATAAAGAATTTGAATATGATTAAAATTCCATTTCTATATATGAAAAATGTTTTATATTGTGATGTGAATGATTTTTTTATTTGTTGTGGTATTTAAAGGAAATTATATGTTTTTATGTGAAGGGTGATGTGAAGTGTGGTTATATTTCATTAGGATGATGTGATGTAGTGTGTATTTGTTATGGGGAGTTGATGTGGGGTAATTATGTGATGTGATTTGTCACCATGATATGGGTATTCTATGATTGAAATGTACTTGTGATAATGTTATGGTATGAAGGAATTTGATATGGTTATAAATAGTGGTGTCGCAGGGTCGGATGGATTGATGAGATATATGGGGTCCTTTTTGTGGTTTTGTGTTATTCTTGTCACTCAAGCAGTGTTGGAAATATATAGTAATGATAAAAATGAAATGGGTTGGGATGGATTGGTTAGTGGGATGGAAATGTATATAACATGAATTAAAAATGAAAAATTTGATTAAATGTTTTTTATTTTTTATTTCAAATTTTATGGATTGGATAGTTAAATTGTTTAATCAAGGGAATATGTAAAATGGATTAAATATTAATATATGTGTTAAAAGGTGCCTGTGAATTTTTGATTATTGTGTGTTGATGCTCAATTATTGGTATTCGTTAATGTGGGTGTGTTGTGAACTTTTGGGGTGATGTTTTGAGTTAGGATAAGGCTTCTGTGTGTACCCATTGTTTGGGATTTTTGTGATTTTATATATATACCACATATAACATCCTTGTGATATTCTATTTGCATCCCACTCACAACGAACACCATGTACTGAAACCAATGTAATTTTCAGTTGTTTTTTCTAACATCTAAATGGTGATGATGTATGGTTGTCTACTCACCCTTTCCCACACACTCCTCCCATAAATGATTACATGTATGGGATTTGATAGATAGATATGATAACTACACTATATTTTAATTTTATGACGTAAATAGATGCCCTATAATGGGGGTTTAATAATGGTATATGGGGGGAATGAGGTTCATATCCTTCCAAATCGTGATACCATACTACTCTAGTCATAGTTCTATATGAGATGTGACGAGATTACTTATGTTTCATCAGAACAGTAATTATGTGATGTCCTAGGTTTCTTTGAATGAGATGTGATATGATATTAAATTGTAATAGGGTTTCTTGGAACGATGTCATATTAATTATATAAGGGAAAACTAGGATGTATGATATTGCGTTGTGAAAGATGAAAATAAATGGAAAATATGGGTGGGGTTCTATTTATAATTATGATTATTATTATGATATTATAATTTTCTATTATTATTTAGAGACCATTCCTTGTTCAGAATGGAATTCAACAATTGTACTCTTTAGGTTTTATTGTTTTTTTCTCTGATCATAAGTGTTTACCTTTCGCATGTGCATGAGATCCTTTAGTATGATCCCATGGAATATAATTGAAGTCACACCGAACATATATGAAAAGTATTATTATGTTTATATGTGGATTGAAAACACCATGACAGACATTGGAATCTTAGACTTTTGGATTAATTCCCTTTCCCTATCATAGATTTTATTTTTGTTATTTTTTGGACACTTTTATATATTATTATTTTACTTATACATGTATTGTAGGGTACTTTCAGTTTCTATCATTAATTATGTGTTGTTGTTGATTTATTTTCTTTATCCTTCCTTCATATATTATTATTATAGAGTTTAATGCCTCCAACTTTTGAAATTCTTATACCCTCTATTCTCGTCACCAACCAAGGTCCAATAGTAGTCAGGGCTCTATAATCATAATTTATCTTCCTCCTTTTCTGGACCAGGTGTGGTTTAAAGACCAGAACATTTATAAATTAAATCACTTTTTTAAAATGGAAATTCTTTATTAAGAAATAAAATTATAGAAAATTGAGGCACTATTTTGATTATTTTGGACTATTATATTATATCTTGTTATAATTGAAAGACTGTTAAGATTCATAACCATTTATTGTTTTATCATTATTAAGTGACATTATGATTAGATTATATTATTGGTTATTATAAATACAATTGACACAAATGAAAGAAGAGATGGACTCAACCAAGGGGATCATACATAATGAAACACATTTATTAGATCTTTTGAGGGATATACCTTCACTGGGATTTTACCTGGACCATGACCAAGAAGATATTCCCCAATTCATCAAAGGGAAAACCATTTATCATTGATGTTCAGGATCATCTAGATGAAAAACTATACCATGTTCATTGAACCACCAAAAGTCAATCTCACCATCGTATACCATACCCATATAGAGTTTTCTGGTTTAGTAATTGGTTATGTATCTAGATCATATATGTGTGAATTTATATACATCTATTTTTGATAAAAATATGATTATATTTTTCTATTAATACCTTATAATTATTAAAAAATAAGTTTGATAAAATTTATAATTTTATAAGATAAAAACAATATTTATTTTTTGAAAATATATTGTTTCAATCATGAATTTTTGTTGATGAATTCAATAATTTTATCAATAAATGATATTTTAATATAATATTATAATTGAATGATATTTATTAAAAAAATAAATTGTAACATAATTTTTTGAAGTCAAATTTAATTTTAATAGTAGTGAGAAATCAATTGTTGTAAAAATCAATATTTTTAAACAAACCCTGGTTTTTTATTCAGAAGTAAAAATTATCTTATTTAGAAAAATTATTTTTAAAAATATAAATCAATGTTAAAATAATAATTTGTAAACCCAATAATTAATTTTTTTCTAAATTTCTAAGGTATTAAAATTTTAGACTAAAAAATACAGTATAATAATAAAGTGTGTATTTTCCATCATAAAAGAATAAAAATTATTTAATAAATACTATAAATTGTATCCCTATAATATCATCATATTTACACTACTAATAAAAACCCCAATTTGGTATATTATTGAAGCCTTTAGTGGGAAAACTTATTTGTTAGTAAAATAAAGTAATAATCTGTTAAAGGTTGATTATAAGAGAAAAATCCTAGTTAACACATTGATATATTCAAAAGAATATTTTTTGATTCAGAAACTAGGTTAGTACAACATTTATAGGTTTTCAAAATCTCAGTGAAGAAAAAATGAAAAAATTAGAAATATTATTACTTTTGCAGATAATTTATTCTAAATAGTTTAATTACTCTAAAACAGAGAAATAAATGAGAAATATGAGACTACTGTTAGGTCTGAAACATGTTTTTTACTCTAGGAGGGGTATAATATTTCATGGCGTCAGACATTTGGATGTCTCTCTAATGAGAAGAATTTGTCAATTAATATTTAGTGTATAATTTTTTTGAAAAATGTAAATATCTCCCACATAGTATGTTGTTAGTGAAAGATGAAATCATCGATAGGTACATGATGTGGGGTTAATACTAGGGGGGTATTACATTTGTTTATGTTCGAGGATGGGATGTCTCACTCACAAAAATTACTATTTTTATATTTAATTCATTTTTAATTTATTTTATAAATAATAAATAATTAATTTCTCACAAATGGTGTGTCGTATAAAAAAAATTTGACTAATGTTAGGTTCATAATGGGGGTTTACCTTAGGTAGAGTATAACTTTAATGTGTTTCTGTTGTTTGGTAATATCGCATGCGATAAAACAATTTTTATTTTTAATTAATTATTTAATAGATTTTTAAATAATAAATATTATCTCTCAATTTTTGGATCATGATGCAACTAATGGAGTGTCAATTAAACAACGTACAAAGAAGATACATTGGAAATGCAATTTTGACAATAATATTCATAATAATTTAATATTATTAATAATATATATGTTTTTTAAAACACTATCCATGCCACGATGGGATCTCCATGTGTGGTACACCAATTTGTATTTTAATTTGTTAAATATTATCACATTTCATTTATTTTGATATTATCAAAAAATAGCATATTAAATACCCAAATCTCTAAGAAGTCATGAAGGGGGTTTCCCCTTTCATGTCTTTGTATGCACAATCATTCTCCAGTCACCTCTTCATCAAAATTTAATTTATTAACCCATAATTTTATTAATATTATAAATAATATCAATGAAAAAAATTTATCATTATTATAAAAAATAATTATAATAACACAACATTAAATTTGTATCTTTCATAAAAAAAATAAAAATAAAAAAATAAATTATTATTTTTATTATTAGTGGTATCTAATCATTATCACCATTTACATTAAAAAGTGTAATTAAATATCCAATATTTAAAAAACATGTTTAATCCATGATTCAATGTAAATATAATGGTGGAGTGTCTAAATTCGTACATTAATGTGATTTCATTTTTTAAATTGGTCAAAACATTGTAAATTGAAGATTTGAAACACATTTGGTGGGAAATAATGGATTTTTCTTCATAAGGAAAGAGATTAGTGAAATTACATTTATGTAATTAAATAAATTTAAATTTTTTAACACAGAAATTAAAAATTACCTAATTCCCATTTTGTATAGAAGTAATGCCCCATCTAGGGTAAAACTCGGGTTCCAAACCAAATTGTGGTATTTGGTTTCTCAAACCATGAATTATTTGAGAGATATTAATTAATTTTTATTTAAAAAATGGATAAAATAAATAATTAAAAATAAAAAGTGTTTTATCATGTCAAGTGTTTTCAAACCCCCAACCTGCATAAATGTAATACCACACCCAGGGTAACCCCCCTCTCCCCCAATTCAGCACTTAATCGTTGTCTCAGATTTTTCATAAGAAGCACAATTTGTGAGATATTAATTATTTAATATTCATGAAATGGATTAAAAATTAATTCAATATAAATTTTTTTAGGGATACACCCAAACTTCCAACACATACTAATGTTATACCCCGACATGGGTGAAAACTGTGTCCTGAGCCTATAAGTGATTTAGGATTTCTCTTATGAAATACTATTTTAATGAAATTTAATTATTTTCAATAAAATAATATATTAATTTTTATTTAAACAATTAATCTTGTGATCGAGGCATCAAAATGTCTGATTAATTTTAATGATATATTACTCCTAGGGTAAACACCATTATTTGAATGTAACAGTGGTCACAGATTTCTCTTATGACACACCATTTTGGAGTTAGTAAAGTATTCTGAATAAATGGTGTATCAATAAAATAATATATTTATTATTTTTATTCTGCCTTTTCAAAGGATTTTCAGGCCTTAGAATCTCGTACTAACTCATTGACTGGCTCCAATAAAATTTTATTGAATATTTCAAAGTGTTATCTAGGTTTTTCTCTTATCCATAACCTTTAACACATTATTATTTTATTTAGTTAATAAGTCATTTTTATCAATTAAGGTATTAATAATTCATCTTAATAGGGGTTTAGATTCATTTTAAAAAATCAGGATATTGCCATTACCCCCTTATATTGACATCTCATCCCCACGATGTGTCTCTATAGGTCTTGATCAATTGACTCAGTCCACAATGTTCTAATGTCAAACTCACGTTTTCACATATTTTCTGGGTTATTTCCAATAAATCCAAACTAGAAATATCATTTTCCTCAGAGTTATTTCTCACTTCGATTTATAATCCACATAGGGCAGTCATCATAAAAAACAACAATCTCCAACTTAACTTCCTTGAAATCTTTAACACACACAAGGTATGGCATGTACCTATGAAGCTAAAAAATGTGTAAAACATTATGCATACATCGATTTCAAGAAGGGATGTCCAGACGATAAACTACTTCCCGTATCCACTGAGTGAGTCTCTCATCAGTATATCACTAAATAAAGAATTGAATATCACTCTCTCATATATTATGGTTTTCCATCACCATTCAATTACATATTTGAGGAAGTTAAGTTAGGGAAACATAACTCATTCATTTAGTCAAGTCCAAACGTTGCCCCATATATTAGGAAAACAACAATGTTAAAATAATTAAGAAGATCAATGATATTCCCCACTTCATATGTCGTACAATAATGAATTTTATATCACCATCTTCTAGTGGTACCCCAATAGTGTTTAAATGGTTTGCCTCAACTCTGTGATCATATTCACGAATTTCCAGACTCATCGTTATCAGAGGAGTTTGTATCCTCAGCTGGGATTCACCAATCCCCTCCTGTTTCGACATCCTATAACATTTTAAGAAAACTTTAGAGAAAAAACAACTAAGATGGAATGCCTTACCGCATAGGTGGAAGTCCACTATTGGAATCATGCAAGTGTTGTTATAATGCCCTTGTATCCCACTATTGTAGCACCTATCTAAGGCTGTTATATTATGAACTGATTCTCTATCACTATGATGCTCCTTCTTTACCATTATCTTCATACTATCTGAAAGGGAATCCTATAATATTTTTTCTTTCAGGTATCCTAAAGGCCTTCAGGCCACCTGATCTACGGATGCAAACCAGATAGATTATATGTGGAACTAGCACCAAAATAAGATTCAGAGAAAGGCACTTTCACTGGATTCAGGCTAATGGAGTAGGAAGATTGAGAGGGTCTACCATTTTCCATCATTACCAGGCCTATGTACCTCTGTACAAGATATCTAGACGAATATCCATGAAAAGGTGGATAGCAGACCACATTATAGGCATTGTCGATGGGATTTTTGAAGTAGTCATAAAATCGAATGAATTCCGTTAATAAATTCAGGTCTTTTAATTTCATGTTACCTATGACCAATGTAATGGTTCCCCATAAATCCTTAAAATGTGTATTATAAAAATAATAATAAATATAGGCATTTAGGGGAAGAAAATCTCCTTTAAGATCATCTATGTATGACCTTATCATCCCCCAACTAGATTCATATCAGTCCACCATCTCTTGAAGGGTCCTTTGAAGATAATGGTTTTTTAGAATTACTCGCCCTACCTCAGTTGTCTAAACTTTCGTGAATAAGTTCTCAATATATTGTAGCCAACTCTCTTGATCCTATGGGCCACCAATAAAATGGAATGTTAGAGGATGTTGAATCTTGAAATCCTTAGCGTAGTTACTCACATACCTTTGAATAGTTCAATCCAAGATAGGAACCAACTGAAAATGTCCCGCTTGTGCAAGATATACTGCATGGATGACATATGTCGGTACATGATCATTCTAGGATATATCCCTTATACCAGAGGTGGTGGTATTAGTGCATCCTGTGATTTCATAGCTAGTGGTTCCATGAAATGTATCTAATGAGGAATCTCAATAACAATAGGATAATTAAGAATTCAACAAGTCATAACCATCAATTGGATCAAGAAGGGTTTTCCTAGGAGTCTACCCATAACCAAATGTATCACCCTCTATGCACTAACCAATTTTTTAATCCCCACACATTTTTCATAGCCATCATATTTATATACTAACTCAAAAAAAGCATTGTTTAAATAAATAATTCCAAAATTGATATATCACACAACATGATGAATCAAATATATCATACTGAGAAACTATCACAAACATATAACAAAAATCAAGAATTAAATGAATGAAATACTATGCATCACAACTATAGGAATATATATGGAAACTGAACAAATGTGTCTAGTGTTAATGCATGAACATAGATAAAATCGCATAAATGACATATAACATCATTTTCATCAATAAATCATAGTTACAATTGAACATTAATTACCCACAACATTAAAACTAGGATGTCCAAAATTCAGTGTTTTCCTAACACTACAATTTTTCATTTGATCAAGTCCCAATTTCCAATCACTTTTCTAACCTATCCCAAACCATCATAATAGAAAACAGTAGTGGGTCCTGATTCTCTAATACTATTATGAAATATCCTGACCTGGACTAACGGGTCGGATCTGTAATACTACATGACCACATGTGCTCCTCCATGTATGCACGAGGCTATCGACCAGTAGTGATGATCCCAAGTGTCACCTTGGAGAGACTACACCATTTGAATGATTCGAAAGGATCAATAATAATGAATAAATCAAATAATGAACAGTATAATAAAATGATGAAACAAAATAATGACATAGATATAAGATCTCCCAAAGTGGTATGCATGTTCATAGTATAAATATGTAGAAAAAAAAGATAAAAGTAATTAAAACCTATCAGTGGGGTATTCTGATGTCTCTCTTGGAATTTTCCATCTCCATCCTCCACCGCTCAGAAATTCTATCATAGGTCCCTTTCCATCTCCAGATCTCTAGCCACAAAATCTTCATGTGCACTGAAATTCTTGAGTAGTGTGTGAGTACAACCCTCAGTAAGACACCACTAATTCATCCTTACCAAAAGAGAAAATATATATATATATATAATAGTGTATATCATGATACAAGTAAGTTCTTAGTAAACATACATGTGTAGAGTCATCATGTTTCCACCAAGCCACCATGAATTATGGCCCCCATTCTTATGTTCATTGCTGATAAAAATGTCAAGAACACAAGTACCTCAATCAAGGTCACATATCTCGCCCACCCCTCTGGTGGTTATTACATCATCACATTACATTTTTTGGGTCTATATTTGGTCTTTTTTAATTTTAACCACCCATGAACCATGTTCATAGGAATAAATGAACATTTTCTCCAAATAATATATTATGATTTCTCCTAATTAGGGGGTGCCTATTCATCCTTTAAGTATATGAAGACTATGTGAGACTGTGTATCCAGCCATAGGGCCTTGTAACTCTGTCGTCAAGGCTCCACCTACATATCTTAATATCATTAAGCGAGCCACTATACTTTCCCCTCAACAGGGTTTTCCATGTCTTCCTTTAAGGACATTTGGACTATGTTAGGATTTTTAAGTGCACATGGATCTCACAACTCCAACCCATATGCCTCCACTTTTGTATCTTGGTTTCCGCAAGCTAGAAACTATGAAAACCCCTCTACATGGGTAGTCACGCCTGTCTTTAAGGATGCTTCTACTATGTCAGGTTGGGTAACATCATACACATAACATTAAGACTCCATTAAAGTATCTTGGTACCTACAATTCAATTTAAAATTATATGATACACAATAACAAAACATGTTGTAGAAATGATTGATTAGTGACACCAAGATCAATGTCACGATAAGCACACATAAACATGTAAGCCCACGACTACTCACACAACCACATTCAATTCATCACCAGAAAGGGTTAGTCCAACAAAAACAACACATCATGATAACATAATATATATATATATGGCCCAAAGGAAAGGAGCCTCTTACCTCATAGTTTTCCAAGTCAACGTCATGTTTTAAAAAGTTTGTTTCCAACCAAACCATGTTCACGCCTAACTGAAAGATGAAATCATTCCAAATATTTATTGATCCACCACCCATAAATATAATTTTTAATTATAACTATCACTGATAATTGAAAATTATTTCATTAAATATGAACAAATTACATCTTCCCCATATAAACAAATCTATGACATAAATTTATACTCATCATGATGAATATAATGAACTGACAGTGTGTTAATCCAGTGAATTTCGAAGAAGATATTTAGAGGATAAATCTTGAATAATAAAAATTAATATTAAAATATAGATTAAGAGATAGGAGAGTGGTTGGATAAATAATGGGATACTAACCTATTCTAGGCATACCACCACAAATCTACTTAATAATACTTTTTCATCAATCAATTTAGTAAAATTTATTAATTTGATCTCCTATTTATTACATTGTGTTATTAATTCTCTACACTAGCCCATAAACATATTGGAATTTTTTTGGACATGTTCCATGAGACTAAATTTAATATTCATCACTGGTCTTGAAATGACAACCTCAATTTTAGGGTCACATTACCATTGCTTCTTTTTCAATCCGACATAGTACAAAGAAGTTACAGCAGAAATGAAATTTTGAGAACAATAACAACAACAACAATAATAATTATTATATTAATAATAATAATAATTTAATTCGGTCTTGTGGTACTATATTATGAACCACCCAATATGATGATGGGTTAGCACATGTGATTAATTGGATAATGTAATAAATAAGTGATGTAATTAATAATTGATACAAAATTGATTGATGATAAAGTAATATAAATATTATCTAGGGTGGGGAACATGGCATGGGTATGAATCCCAATATCATTAACACCAATCCCATCTCTCTTACTCCCTCTATCATATTTTATTTTATTCTTAAAAATTTATCTCTTCGATATCTTCTTCAATATTGATAAGATTGATGTGCCTTCAGTTTATTGGATTCCTCTCAGTGAGTAGAAATTTCTTCCTAATATTGTTTTTTAAGGTGGGGAGGTATTTTTTTCAGAATTAATTAAATATTTTTTAATTATAAATGATAGAAATAATTCTAAACGAATATGAAGTGGTGATGGTTCAAGGATTAGTTTTCATGTGATTATCTTCCGGTTATGTGAGAGAATGGTTTGGGTGATGAAAACCTTTCTAAACACTAATGTTGATTTGGTAAACTAGAAGGAAGGAGGTTCCATCCCATTTTAAGAGAGAGATATATATATATATGATGTTTTCATGATGTGATTTTTTTATTAGAATAAACCATGGTTGTGATGAATTGCACGTGGCTATGTGATTGGTTGTGGGATTAGTTGTTTTTATGTGATTATCATGACTTTGACCTTGGTGGTTTTTATCACTCATTACTATGATTTGTTTTGTTATTGTGTTTCATAGCCTGTGTTTAATGGTGTTGCGGGTACCAAGATAATCAGGTGGATCCTTAAGGTTGGGTGTATGACGGTAACCAACCTGACACAATTATAATGTCCATAAATGTGGGAGTGCCTAGTTGTAGGGTACTAAGACACATAGGAAGAGCCTTGATGGTGGGAGTTATGTGGTCCAATAGTCAGTTACCCATCCCAAAACATTCCTAGAATCCTTAATGTCATGTTTGGATACCCATGTAGAGTGGAAATCATTGTTTCTAGGTGGTATATATTAAGATACCAAGGTGAAGGATTTAAGGTGTCAGTTATATGTTCTAGTGGACAGTTACCCATCTGGAACACTCCTAATGTATTTAAAGGCGAACGTGGCTACCCCTATAGTGGGGAAGACATCATGTCTCTCTAAAAGATACTGATCATGTATTCCAAACAAATTGGTTAGTTGGTGATAAAATGGATATGTAGACCAATCACAGACCTATAGAATTTATTATGTTTCGGTTACTTCCATCGGAATGGTGGGTGAGCTATGAGGCCTTTATAGTGGTATGTGTGTTCATGACATTCTTACCAGCAATGTGGCGATGTTGGTGGGGATATAATTCATGGTGTTTTTCCTATGAATGATAATTGGACACATGTATGTTTTTTGAACAGTTACTTATGTCAGGATATAGAATGTTATATGTATTTTTTACTTATGGTAAGGATGCATTTCTGTTCTCCTACTTAGTCATGTTCTCAAAACCTACATGAGAATTTTGGTTCGCTTGTAGATTTCATAACCTGAGATCCACTTAAGGGTATGGTCCCTAAGGAATATGGTTGCTCGCTGGAGAATGGAGCTGATGTGGACCAACATAGACACCCGATTTCCCAGACGATAGTTTTTTTATTTATTTCTAATTTGTATCTATCTACTTCTTTTTTCTATGAACATACATACTACTTTGGGAAAACTTTTATATAAGTCATTATTCATTTTCCAACTTTTCTATGATTATTTACTATTTGTTTTATACATAATTATTAATCCTATGGAATGGTATAAAGGGTATAGTTTCCCAATGGATTCACTTGATACCCTCACTATTGGACAGAATCCTCTTGTATATGGGGAGGTGTGCATGAGGTCAAGTTGTATTACGACTCAAACTTTGTGGTTTGGGTCAGGATTTTACAATCCCAGATCCAAATTATGTTTACCCTTTTAAATATTATTCTTTTTTTATTTGATCTATTTTATTAAACATAATGATACCTATAACATCTATATTATATATTTGGTAAAAATAACTTCTTTATAAACCAGCCTTGTATTCAGGCCCCTTTTCCTTGGGCCTTCGTTCTATGTATTACGTCTTTCTCTAACCTGTGAAGATAAATTTTTCCATTAAATAATAAATAGAGGATTAGTCGCTAACCTTTTAAATAAAATAAACAAGTTTATTATTTTAAGGATTTCCGTTATTATCCTTATAAAAAAATTAGATATAATTTTATTTGTTAGAAACCTAGGGGAAACCTAAGAAATAGTTTTCTATTTATATTAGTTTATCATATAGAGTCCAAAACCTATGTTTGAAAATTTATAAAAATTTATCCTCCCATTATCAGAACAAACACCCAAAACTCCCATTCATTAACACCGATATCCTTTTGTTCGAGAATTTATTCTTTACTCCCCTCATTAAATACCTCAAAAGGTTGCCCCAATCTCTTAATAATATCTATATGTATTTTAGAAGCGCCCTATCAAGGTTATTGATCATCTCATTCACCTCTTTATTCAAAATCCCTCTTTATATCATCAATTTTGATTACAAACTATTCAAATTAGGTTATGTCTTTACTCATCCATATTAATACCCTTGGGATTCCTATTTGATTGGAACCCCCTTTCACTCCCATTCACCCACTCCAGGAATCTTTATATACCCATTTTATGATGCCAAAATGATCCAACAATTTTCTATGAAAACGTATGTGTTGTGAATAAATAACCCCATTTTCTCTCAATAGTTTTCACAATGATTTTAATGTCATTCATTTTATGGGGAAAAAATTGTAACACATGCTATTTAATCATGGGATCAATAGTGATTAAATGCATCCTTATCATGTATGATCTATTCTGTGAACTTCTTCATATACATGATTTGAATGTGATGGATGGTCCTGTAATTATATTACCCTATAATGCATTGGGTAATATTTTTACCCAATATGAGAAAATGTATAGTGAATTAGACATTAGCCTGATAATTTTTTTCTTTGTTATCAATGTGGTTATCCTTGACATATTTTTATGATACCATGTCATATTGTGTTACCTCGTTCTGACGTTTCCTTTATGTTATCATTTTATATCATGCATCATTGATAAAAATTACCATTATCACCCCTCTAATGTTACCTTGATATTAAACAAGGATCACATGTACTTCATTTTTTATGTTATTATTTTTTTATTAACCTACTTGAACTTATATCTCACCCCTTAATTATTTACTTCCCTGGGATATCTGTTGTTGTTTTCGAAGATCCAGGGAATATGACCACAAGTTATTGAATTTTTAAACCATGATTTTGTATTTATTTTGAATGTTCTTAATTTATGTACCTAATTAACCTAACACAATAAATCATAAATTATTTCTTATTTTAATATAGTTTTTCATAGTTGATATCAAATGAATGTCTAGTTATTTTGGTGATTATGAATATATAAATATAGTGGAAGTAATATGAGTAATATTAAACATCAGAAAACACCGCTAAATTTTCTAAATGAATAAAATAATTTTATTCCATAGAAATAAATCCCAATATTAATACTAGATGATGATCTTTCTCAGGATGATTAATCACATGGGGTAATAGAAATGGAATGCATGCATTAGTCTATATTAATTCACCAAATGGTACAAGAAATTGGGCGTTCTTATACAATTTTTTTGAAAATCCTTGAGGTAATTATTTTCTAAATTCACTACTCATTGTGAACAACTATGATGGGAATAAAAAATCCAATATGATTTTAATTTAATGATTAGATCCTTGATTACATATATTAAAAACATGCAATTCATAGGTTATGTAATATGTTTCATTTAATATTTAACCCCAAAATGTTTATAATATCTCTTTTATTAGTTAAATAGTTTAGATTATCATCCGTAATTTTCACTTTTTAGTGAATATGTGGAAATAATAGGAACCATGTCAACAACTAATGTGATGTGCAATGTGATTAAAATCCAAAAGGTATGTTGAACATAATGGGAGCTAAGGTAAGGTATATTGTTGTTTTTATGAACCAGATATCATAAATAATGATTACAAACTATCATATAGTGGAATATTAAAACATGTCATATAACATGTCTAAAATAGTGACCCAAAAATTTCAAAGTATATATCACATATTAATAGATGAATACTCATTACATGACATAAAAAATAAACAAATGAATTTTATTGGTACAGTTCTGTTGGATACATGGACACAAAAATAACTAGTTCATATGTTTGTCCCATTAAATTCTCCATAACCAACTCCCTTTATTGACACATTATACTTAATACCATTCATCACCACATAGGTAAATTAAACACAATAATGGATGACCTCAAATTAACTCTAGGATTGAAAATGTATATGTTAATTATCACATTAACATAAAATAATCATAATGGAATAAGAAATTCAAAAACACATTTGAAAACCATATCTTAAATGTCAAAGATTATAATCATAGTTTATTGAATAATTTTCGGATGATCATAAGATTTGAATCATAATGAAATATAAGAACATGAATAATGAGATCATAATATTAGAATATTTCCTGGAATTTTTTATTAATTATAATCCTGGAGAATAATTTCCATTTTATCCAATAGTAATTTCCCAGAATATCATACATGATTGGTTTCACTCCACAAACCATCATAGTAATCAATGTTATCATCCATAGGAATCATATTTAAAAAGACATTTACAAAAGCCTTTTCACTTTCCATTCTTATCTTTTTAATATCATGAGATACCAATCATTTCTAAATGAATTGGATATATATATTCTTCCCCCTATTCCTTATTTACAATGTGAACATTGTCTGTTGTTATAGCATCACCACCATCTGTAGTTATAACATAACTAACAAACTTAGTTATAGTTGATCCACCATAAATTAACAAAAAAAATTAATATATGATTCAAAATTTTATAAAAAATTCATCTTATAGAAACCCTGATAAAGAAATGGGTTTTATAAACATTTCAACATAGAATAACATGTGTACAAGAAATAGTCATCATAATAATTTCAACATTTCATCATTTTATAACCTTTGGAAATGAATATAGTTTCATAAATATAATGTCATCATTTCATAAACCATCTATATATATAATAAGGATCGTATCATAGGACCACTTTCCATAGAGATTTAATGTATTAAGAAATGTATTCATCATAGATAGAAAATGAATAAGAAAAAATTACATAGAACATTTCGTGACGAAAATATACTTATCACATTTAAATAATCTCCATAAAATATATATATTTCCAAAATAACAAGGAATAAATTTTATTTGAATAAATCTATGAAAATTTTAATTAAAATTTTTAATTCATGACTATTAATGATTTTGGAATCATTTTTAGGTTGTATAAGTTAAAAAAAGTATTTCATTCACATTTTAGTAAAACTTTAGTAACTGCCATGTTTGAAAAATGACCAGACTATTTATTTTAAACTATTTAGTAAAACATAACAATTCATTGAAAATAAATTTAAACAATCATAGGATAAAAGTAAAATCCATCTTAAAAAATTCATAGAGATATATGTGTATGAAAGAAAATTTTTTTCTCGACCGAATAGAGAAATAAATTTGATTTTAATAGAAAGTATACTTTCAGTCAGTTTAGAACATAAGCTAATAAAAATAAAAGGAAAAAAATTATTTTCAATAAATTATTTTATAATAAAATATTCATTGGATTCTTGGTAGTTAGATAAAAATATATCACCATCAGAAACCTATTCATAAAAGTTCTGATAAACAATGAGATTATTAAATGAAAACCCTTAACATGTAGCTATGTTTTGAGTCATAAGCACCTTGAATGAAATAAACATATCTGGATTTGTAAATACCCAAAAATATTAACATTAATAATCATGAAATACATTAATTCAATGCATTTTCACTACATAAAAACAAGTGGTGAATATGGAATGCGTCCCAATGAAAAAATGTGAGATACTAGTCATTCGCCTTGAGTTACAATTGATTAGAAGAAACTATAAACACTTATATAGTGAATTAAAATTTATTAAAATTATCTATTAAAAACATATAGATACATATAATATATATATATATATATATAATAGATATTTATATTCATTCATCAATTGTATAGATAGAAAAATCAATTTCAAATCCCTGTAAAGGGTAGAACACACATACTCTCAAACATTATTTTCATCATTCGACAGATGGTACAAAATAAATTTACATAACAACTAACCTTTATAGAATCATTATTATATCATATATATCTTATATATTAAATAAAAACATTTTCATTCTCATACATTTAAAATTGAAATAAAAAACAAATCACATCGGTTTGAGGAGGTGGTAGTCTAAACGTACGCCCAAATGATGTAATTATTTTTCGAAAGGTTAGAAGGTAATAAAGAATATTTGATATTATAATTGAAAAATATTGTTTTGGTTATAAATTTAATATATAAAAATTAAACCTATCATAATATCCTTCCATGAAATATGGTGTTGGAAAATAATTTGTATAGTTACATGGATATGGTGAGCCATATATACACACAAGTGATACTTTAACATCCCATTTAATGGTAAAATGTTTAATAGATGTATTTTTATAATAAAAACCCTATCTTTTTATTTAGGATATTGAATATATAATTTTATAAAAATTATAATAGATTTAGAGGATTTAAACGAAGAATAAAAAAATGTGATAAGTTAAGGCTATTATGTCTCCTTTCAAATGACTCATTTAGATATCCTGTTAAATTTTTAATTGTTGGTAAATTGAAGATATCTAAAAAAATTAATATGACTAGTTAATTGGTGAATATAAATCGGTATAGTTTGGTATGACTAAAAATCTCAATTTATTGTGAATATGAGAAAATATGGATGCCCTTTTATATTGGGGGGAATGGAAACTCTTGGAATTTCCTAAATATTTAAAATATATTATTTTATTTCTCATGATAAATAGTTAAAAATGAAATATGAATGGTAAAGTTATTAAATTTTTGACCATATGTGATCCATGTGGTCAAATTTCAATATTTTTTTTATTTTTTTTATAATTTATTAAAGTATTATTTTCATAAAATATCATTATGTCCAGTTAAGGCTCAATTCATTTAATTTCAACTAAAATACCAAAAAAATATGTTTTAATTTGAATATAATTACATAAAATAATATTAATTTTTCATATTTATAAAAAAATTCATTTCACCCATTAAATCACTCAGTCCTTATTTATATGAATATTTTCAAAATAATTTTTAATATTAACTTATTAATTCATGTAAAAAAAGATTGGGTTGTATTATAAAATGTGTTCAATATATAACCACTAAAAATGAAAAAATAATTCTTCTATTAAAATAAATCTCCATAATGCTCTTATATTCAGTAATAATGGGTTATTGTCCCTGTGTTGACCCAAAAGATATTTTCAAAACTAGGAGTTTCTCTTTTTAACATTAATTTATTTTGTTGTTATATTAGACAATTTCATGGAGATGTGTTATTTAACCAATTAAATTTTGTGTGTGTGGTGATATGGGTGGAATTTACTTTGTCTAATAAAAATTAAGATGAAAATTTAAGGCATTCTAGAATATTGTCAACATTGATTTACTAAATTTACCCCTTATCAAGGTGATTGATTTTACTAGGGTTTCTATTCATAGAAAATAAAATAGAAATATTTACATAATTTTAGTCTCATAATTAATAAAATTGAATTAGCATTATAAAATACAAAACATATAAGTTGAATTTTTTTTCAATATTCATGTAATACGCGATAAAACCCATTTTTTAGAAAATAATTTTTTTTCATAAGTAATATCTTCTTCATAAATCATGTTAATAAAAAAATAAAAGAAATTTATAAAATATTATTTAATATATAAAATATAAATTTCATTAACATAATTATTCTAAATATCTATATTTAATTAATTAATATAAAATTTGTCAGTTCAAACTAGAGCAATACTCAAGAAAAATTTCTATATTACATTAATATTATTTTATTTTTATTTCATAACAATTTTTAGGTTTTAAATTTATTTTATATTTGTAAAAAAAAATTTATAATTTAGATACTGATATTAATATAAAAAAATCAAATACCATGGTTGTAACTATCAAATTAAATTTTAATAGTATAGCATGGTTCGTTAAAACACAGTAGTGTATGTATCAGAATCAATCAAAAAATGTAAATTTACTTGAAATAAAAAATTTATAAATTAATAGGGTGTTAAATTATACCCCCAGTGAAATTAATTTCACCCTCAAAATTATTCATTACGAAAAAAATAAATGGGGATAACTCTACCTCACCACATCCTAATATTCTCTTGTAACTTCCTCAATTACTTTATTTTTCCAAAAAAACATTGAACATTTGAATTTTTAAAGATAAATTTATATCTATGATCTATAATTTATGATTTTCTTTATTTAAATGAAATATCATTATGTTTTGGTGTGATATTTGAGCTCAAAACATGTGAAGGATCATGTGTGTACTTCCTTTTGATAGATGCATGGGACACATCATGAAAATGAGATAGGTTCGATGGAATTTTCAAATGATAAGATTCATTCAATACTCCTTAAATAATATCAAAAGGATTTATTATCCAAGGTCTTATATTCCCAATATTTTTTAATATCATGACCATAATCCATAGAGAACTTTATATAAAAACCATTTCACCAACTTAATATTCCATATCACACCAACAATTGCCAGTTTTACCTGTGTATAAACTATAAGATTACTTGATGTGATGTTGATTGGACATAACATTCTATGACATTAACAAAACTATATTTGTTATGAAACTAATCCTTTATGAAAATTCATCCAACACATTATAGTTATACAGTTCCTTTCATAGAGTAATGTTTAAGGAGATATATTAATTCTCTAGTGAAATATACTATTCTAAAAAACTCAATTAGTGTAAGGTGTTGATCCCAAAAACCTTTAAAATCTATAAAAAATTCCTTAGATTATCATCTAATTTCTTAATTATTCTCACACAATTACCATTATTCAGATGATGGTTTTTTGTACTAAAACTCATTATTATATCCTTATCTTGCTTGAAGCATCTATAGAACATTGATTCAAACCTCATTTAATAATCATATATTATTGATAATGGTTAACCATGTAATTTTTAAACATACTTAATATATAACTGAGTAAGTTGGTTATGTGGAAAAACATTTATATTATAAATGAAATGCTCTTACTTCATTAGGTTATTGACAACAAACCATATTCTGTTGTGAACAATTTATGTTTTGGGGAGTCTAATGAAAAAATCCATGGAAATGTCTTCCCAATACATTCTAGGTATGGGTTAGAGTTGTGAAATCCCATTTTAATTTTACCTCTCACCCTTAAAACACTAAAATATAAAGCACCAATAAATATATTGAACAATATATCTCTTTATCCCATCCCACAAGAAATTATATTTTAGAACTATATACCCCTTCATACATAAAGGATGAATAGATATTCAAGAACTTTGTACTTCCTATAATAGTTTCTTCATCAATTATTATATGTTTGGGACACATATATGGTTTCTTAACCATATAATTACATCATTATCAAGGATAAATGAAGGACCATTTCTAACCCACATTTATGATTCCACATATTATTTATGTTTCTCTTTAATCTTCACTTGGATAAATGGTTGAAATTGGAATATTTAAGGATAATATCATTCCAGTATCACCAATATTCCCATATCAATTCCTTTAATATCATAAAATATTAGGTCATTCACTTTCCTTATAAAATATAACCTATTTTTATCTTTTGGAATTAGTGTATCTACCACCCAATTTTACTTCCCCAGTTGGTAATGTACTTAGAATACACAATCCATAAGCACCTACAACCATATTTTATTCTGAAAAATGAACTAATTTTTAATGAAAATGAATATTAAAATTTAATTATCAGTGTATAAAGAACACCATTCTCCATAATGATAATTCCTCCTCACATTTAATGAATTAATTACCATTTTTAACTCCAAATCATGATGTCGTTACTTTTTGTCATGAACCATCAATTTTCATCAGACATAATCTATCATCATATCATTATGCCTGAGAACTCATCGCAATCCCATATTGGATATATCATTATATTTTTCAAACCCTTCTCCACATCATGGTAGCATGATCTTAGGTCACTGACCAACCTTCCCTTCATCTCCTTGAAATGTTATTCACAGTTACCTATCCATTGAAACATGTAACCAATATGTGTTATCTTGGTGAGATGTTAAGAAATTCATAATAAATTATCCAAAAATCACTAGTAATATCCTTCCAAATTGTGAGAAATATAGATCTCAGTCATATGTATTGGTCATATCAAACATTCTGTAAAAATTATATTTAAAGGATCTACTGATATAAAATAAAAAAATAAAATTATGTGACCCTCGAATGAAACATTAAAAATACAAAATTCACATTTGGTTAATTGTTCATAAAGATTCTACTTTATTTGGGTATTCAAAAAAATCCCAAAATGGTTTTATACCCATCCTTACACTTTGAATGTATATATACAACCCAAACTAATCAATATAATCTTAGTATACATTATTATTTAAATCCATGAATATAAAAATGATATTATTAAGACCAATATGCCTCATTATATACTCATAGTGTTTATACCTTCTCTAAAAGGATATATTGGGTATATCCTCCTTTTTGACCATCATTTTTTGGTATCTAGAAAATGGGTTAACATTATAATTGTATTGATCTTCATGTATTTGACCAAACATATAATCAATAAAAGGTATATAATACATGTTTTTTGTTTTAATGTTATTAAGTTCTCAACAATCAATATAAGACACATTGATCCATATTTCTTCCTAAAAAAGGGACTAGGGCACCCCATGGTGACAAAATTGGAATAATGAATCCCTAATCAGGATTCTCATTGAGTTACTACATCAATTAATTCAACTCAATCTATCCCATTGTATATTACATTATTGAAATAGGTGAAGAACCATGAATGAGTTCTATTCAAAACATAACTACACGTTTTCATGGAATACTAGGAAATTCGTTAATAAATACAAAAATAACCTCCTCCCCCCAATATATTAATAGATTTTATGTTTTGTTTATCCTAAAGAATCTAATATCAATGGAACTTTTGAATAGAGATAATTATCCACATAATAGATATAATCTGAATTACAATTTCAAATTTATTATCTCACTGATTGATGATCATACCATGATTCATAACCTTAAAATGAAATCCATTCATTAGTAAATGATGTGATATTTATATATGTAAATATAATTCATGTCTATGTTACCATCAAATTCAAATATATGTATAATAAAATGATTTTTAGGAAACACATTCTAGAAAACATTAACTGGGGAAGAATCAAAGACATGATATGTAATAATCATACCATTAGGTATTCTCATACCAAATTAAACAATTAATCATTTAGTATGTAAAATGACATTAAATTATACATTTCATGGTATAAGGGATTTTAAATAACTATACATAAATAATATAATCCAGTATTTTAGTATTCCAGCAACCACTTCACCTACTTCATCCTGTCATCATTACCTTAATTATAAGAAAATGGATAGAATGGCCATTAGTATAATTTAATACAAGTGATAAATCATATAATCTTAAAAATATTGCATAGTATGTCTAAATTAAGACACAATTTTTTAAATAGAGTATACTCTATGTTTAACCTTGGTTAACCATGACTATTACGAGAACATTAGGATTTTATCTTATACATAGATTTATCCCCAATGTTCCAACAATATTTTCACCATCATAGTTTCCAAAGGTTAACTGAACCTTCCTATGATACCACCTATAGAGACCCATACTTTTCAAACATATATATCACATCATAATATATTAATATTCATTTAATAAAAAAATTATCCATGCCTATATCATATAGGTTCAGTTCTTTTGGAAGCATAGAGACATAAACCAATGGATCATAATTATTTTCTATTGAAATATTTACATCTAGAACCCTTATAAGATCTATAATAATTCATAGATTTATAGAAAACATGGGGAAAAGAATAAAATAAATGGTGAGATTAGATTATTAGTATGGTCAAAAAGGGAAATGTCAATAATCAGTTAGTCATAATATATGCATAAGGGAATGAGAACATTTGAATAAAATTTGAAAAACATACCATCCATATAACATATCATAATTATTGTTCATAGAATAAATCATTGATTATTATGAGATATAAATCATAAAGTAATAAAAGAACAAAATCCATGAGGAAATAAAATTTTTTCATAATACAAAATACATTGGAATAAAAATTAACATTTAAAATCATTTTATTAGTAGTCAGTTCACTTTTCCAAGACTATCAGAGTGGATTGAATTTACTCCCAAAACCATCATAGTAGTCAATGAACAATACTAAGCCAATCTTAGTGGGAAAAATAATTTACTGAATTGAGGTCACATCCCAGTACATTCCTATTTTTCTCATTATATAAAAATCATTACCGAATACATTAAAAGGACATAGAGGTCCCACCCATCATTGTTTATAACATAACCTTAATCATTGATTAAAATATAACCACCATGATTCGTTAAAATGTTACCACATTCACATAATAAAACCCTAAATTGTTTTCCCAAAATAATAATAAAAATCTACATATAAAAACCCATGAATAGAAATTGTTTTCTTATACATTTCATATTATCATAACCCATTCAAAATAAACAGGTTTCATAAAAATTTCATGCTGTTATCTAATTTTTTTCTTCTAAAGATTTGATATATATTATGAAATATTTTAATATATAGGTTCTTGGATTATTTAATATTCCATGGTCCAATTTTTTATGAAATAGGTAAATAAAAACAGTATATAAACAAATATCAGGAACATGATGTTTTTTAGAAATAATTGGTTATATTCTATGTGGATCCTTATATTTGAAATTTGATACAGCAATTGAATTTGGAATGCAGGTTTTACCCTGCGTGTTCCCTAAATATGGATATCTCTAAATGATTATATTATGAATTAATTGGTGGCTACATTAAGTGGATTAATAATTTATTTTTTTAATTTAATCATTTAATACTAATCCTTCTAATTATAATATATAATTGCTACAATAATAATTCTTTAGGTTTTTTAACATTACTGTAGGAGCACTAAAAGGAGGTTTAGAGCATTCATAATTGGTCAATTAGAATCAGATGATGAAAAATGACCAGATCATGGAGGATTAGGAGGAAGGAAACATAGTTAGTCTTTTTCATCATTATATAAATCATTTTTTACCAATGATCAATCCATATTAAATTTTGGGATCATCAATTATGGTTTCATCACTTGATTAAATGATTGTTAATGGATATTTATTTATCTAACATTTATTTGTTTACTCCTACCCTTCAAATGAATGAGTCAATGAAATAAATTGATTTATTAAATATATTCTTTTCATTCCATGATATCAACTTGAATTCCCAATGTGTTTAGTATTTGTTGAGGACACATACCATGGTTTTTTATCTCCCATTGTTTTACTGAATTCCCCCATCGTTCATCACATTTTTTTATATTAGAATATGATGTAATGGTTAACAATTTATATAGGTTTAAGAAATATATAACCCTTGGATTTATGTATGTTATCTTAACGAATATTATAATGCGGATTTACATATAGATCCTAATTCACTATATGATGTAGGGGATGATTTCCATAGATCTAGGATTGTGTAAAGTGATGGGGTATTGGTAATTCATGGGAAACGTGATTAACCAGCATTGGTGACCAAAATTATTTTTTAGGACACTTGATTGTGGGAAATAGTAGTCAATGGTGACCCCCAATAGATTCAAAGAAATGAGTGAGGATTTGGAACCCGAATGGGAGTACATACGTTTCTATGAAACACTCAACTATACAAAGTGTAGTCTAAGAACACAAACAAATTTTCCAACCCATCTATAGTGGAAATGGTTTATGGGAAGATAAGGATCGCATGTTATGTGGATGGGACCATATGTATTATGAAACACTTTGGGTTTGTAATATTTCTTCCAACTATACATGTATGGGACCCAATGTCGGAATAGATTCTCTATACTCTGGGATTACACGTGTACATACTATTACGTAAGTAGTTTTAGATACATGGTCATGTACACATGTAAGGCATGTTGAACATCTGTGTAACCAAGAGCACAAGGGAAGGCCCCGAAGGCCGTGGTATGATATAGGGTCCACCTTACATACCATAGATGTTGACATGGCCTCTAAACCAAGTCTGAATGATAAATCAACTAGGTAATGGAGTGGGACCGTAGACCATGTGAACCCCATACATTTCATGTACCCCAATGGTAATATTACACCTTGTGTATCCCTCCTATATAAAATCATATTTTGTTCCATGAGTAGCCTATCCTATGATGTTTTACACATTGTATTCAATGGTATCCAGTAGTGTGGATTTTGAGATATGATGTTATTTTTCAAATAATTACACATATTTTTCAGTCTCTTGATGATTGATGTGATCAAGAAGGATCATTAGAGAGTCGTCGTAGTTACCAACCCAATGGTCTACACTATAGGGTTTGGGTATTATTCCAAAATTCACTAATTTTCTCCAACCTAACACACTAGGGTGTGTTACCATTATACATTGAGTAACACCCACAAACAGAGTAGGGAATTGTTTCTCTAGACTTTTATTAACACCACCTAGACGCACTATGTCTTGGGTCCTCCTTACAATTAGTAGCACCTCCCAGATTTACTATGGTATGTTTCCCCTATCGATACTTATTGAGTATAACCCCTATCATAATAAGGTTTTGGTCCACCTTGATCTGAGTGCAATCCCCATATCACACCAGGTTATTGTTCTTCTACCTAACTATGGGATATAATCCCCCAACTGCATGAGGGAGTGGTTCCTCTTCCTATCTAAAAGTGTAATCACCCTACATGACCCTAGATTTAAACTAATACCTTTTTATATAGTGTAATCCCCCAATATTACAATAATTTTCGTCCCTTATTCGAGATTATGTCGTGAAAGGCTAGGGAGCAGTGGCGATTTGTAGGTAATCCTCATGAATTATTCATATATACACTTGAGATTCTTGGAATGGTTGATCAACATTTAGAGTTATATTAAAATGCGTCATTCGAGGATAGTCTATGAGAAAGAGATCCCATTTATATTTTGGTTAGGATAGTTTATGTGCATATCTATAAATATTTTTGGATTTTTTCCCTATTTCCTTATGATGATATGGCTACTTATATCATTTCCTCTATTATAAACCGTTATATTTTTTGGGAGTGATACAAGGCATGAATTGACAAAGCACTACATGGGATTCTCCCACATATTTCATAACATATTCAGAAACTAGAACGATTGGTGGTGATTTCCATGGAGGTTTTTGATAAAATAGTGTATAGAAAATGTACGAAGGTGGGGCATAAATATTAGGATCCATTCTCTCCAATCTCTCATTATTCCTGTTATTTACATGTTATGAATCATTCTGGGTTAGTGAAGTATTTATCTACTTTACACATGGATTCTATTCTCTCGTGATCTAGTATATTCCTTAGAGGATATTGAATACATTTTTTACTCTATATATTGTATCCCTTTTATTATTCCTCTATATTATTTCATGGAGATGGTTGGGTTCGAGTATTCTGGTAATCATATAAAAGTAATATCTTTTATATTATTTCTTCTCATTTATATTTACTAACCCATTGATTATTTGAGTTGTTCTTGGTGTTTTAATGGATCTGATTTCCACTATGGAGGTGGGACCCGGTGGGTCAATTCATTATAATTCACCAATTCATCATTTTAAACTCATGCAAAAGGAACAGGTTTCATAAAAATCATGTCATCAAAACCTAAACTATCCATTAAACAAATAATTATGGTATAATTATATCATACCACTATTAGTTATTAAGTAACATCAAATAATTTCATTATAGATTAAAATGAGTATGATAAATATTGAATGATTTCGTGGGAAAAATAAATATTTCACTTTGAAACAACTGATTTCGAAATATTAAAATTTACTAAAAATTATGGAAAACATTTTCATGGAGAGGAACTTGGAATCATTGTTAATTAATCTCTAAAACCATGATTTTTCCATGATAGTGTGAAATTTCAATCATGCTGTATAAATTAAAATAAAACATTCCTATAAAATGTTTCAAAAAATACAACATGTTCCTCATTCTGAAAATGATTAGATGGTTACTTTTAAAAAATTAAAATTAAAAAATAGCTATATTTTTTTTAAAAAATATTATCTATTAGTAAATCAAATATTTAAAATTTTTTAGAAAAAAAAAATGGATACTAATGAAAATTAGTATTCGATCGAAGATATAAATAAATTCGGATTCTATTAAAGACTCGTTTTTGGACTCTTATGTACTGAAGGTGAGAAAAATGAAATCTAGACATGTATATTCATGAAATAACGAATTGATTATAGAATTAGATAGTTTCATGATATTTGGATGATAATATTTCACCCTCTAAAAAGTAATCATATACTATCCTGATAAATAATTGGATTTTATGATAAAAGTTAATCATAAACTATCCTGATAAATTATGTCATTTTATGATAAACACTTTTGACATTAGTAACGTTAAAATCATAATCCTTGTGAAAGAAATATCCTTAAATTTAAATGAAAATAAATATTATTTACATGATAACAATAATAATAAATGAAATTCATGGGATTTATATAGACTATATAAAATAATCATGTTGTGAATGTGGCATGTGTTCCAATGTAATAAATGTGAGATGAAAATATCATACCATGAGCTCCCCTTGATTCAAAGGAAATCTAACCTATGATATAACAAATATAAAATTTTCATAAATATATATCATAATCATGTAAAAAAATTAATAATATATATATATTTATTTATTATATACATATTTAAAATCATCCAAAAAATGAATAGATGGAAAAATGAATTACACATTTCATTGAGATAGTAGGTAAAATGTATACAGGAACCCTGTTTTCATTTTTTTATAGATGGTACCAATGAATGGTAAATAAGAATCCACCATTATATTATCATTATTATATAAAATATCTCTTATATAGTCATTAAATATATCCTTATTACTATCCATGTAATATAGGAATTAAAAAAATCGCATCATTTCGTAGAGGTGATAGTCTATACGTATGCATCAACGATATTATTGTTATCCAATGGTATGGAAGGTAAGAATGAGGATATGATATACTCATTAAAAAATAATTATTCTATCATTAATTTAACATATATATATAATCATTAACCATATTCTAATAATAATCTATTTAAGAAGGTGGTAGAAAATTAATTATATCGCTACATAAAGATGTTAAGTCATACAAACACAAAAGCGATACTTTCATTTACATGTTGATGGAAATATGGTGAATAATGTTGTTTTATAATAAAAGTAAAAGTTTAGAATATTTAGGATAATTAACTGGATTATTTATTTTTAATATAACATATTTAGAGAAGGTAAATAAATATTTATTTACAATGCGATCAGTAAAGCTAATTACCTATTCTTTGAAAAAGATACCTTTATATCCCCTATTAAGAGATATAGGTTTTATATTATTGGAATAACATCACATATAGAATTTCAAAATGTCATTGGAGAAGATAAAATGGTAGACTTTTTCATTAGAAGTTGTATCATTATGTTGTGAATGTGATAATGGAGTGGTTCCCTTTTATAATTCTAGGATGCAGTACAATGAGAATTTCATAAATGATTAAAATATATTAATGTCATTCCCATGCCTAATGGTTCTAAATGACCTATAAATTGGAAAGGGTTACATTTTAGACAATATACTGTCTTATTTCTTCTATTTTCATTTTTATCTATATTATATAATTTAGTAAAATATTTCATTCCTAATATGTCATTGTTGCCAATTTTGACCATATTCTAATTATTTGACTTAAACGTCATAAATATAATGTTTTAATTTGAATATAATACATTAACATAAAATTAATATTTCAAGTAGACCAGAAACATTATTTCATGTACTAAATCCCTCAAATTATGTTACATTAGATATTTTTAAAATCATTCTATAGAGTTTAGTATTATTATTAAAAACATTACATTAGTGTTGAATAAGTATTTTATGTCATTATATAATTAATAAATATAAGAAATAAATTTAAATCATGAGAAAAAATTCATTAACATCATAACAGTTCCTTATATTATTTTATAACAGGTTTATTACCTATCATTACTCATAAGAGTTTTTAAATCTAAAATATTGGAATTTGGTAAATTTCATTTTTATGTATTATGTATGTAAATTTAATGGATATTTAACCATTAAAAACTAAATTTTGAGCCGAATGAGATATGTGTAAAACTATATATATTAAATAATATTTAATTGAAATATTTTTTTCCTTTATCACTTATTTTACATGTATCACCCCAATATTTGTTGAATTTTTTTTCAAATAAAATTAATATTTTTGATATTTTTCATCCCACAGGAAAACCATTGTATTGTGAATTATGTAAAACACCAAGTTAATTGTTTTTTAAACTAAAAAATCAGTACATATTTCACTAAAAAATTAGTAAGAATACATTCCCAACCCAAAAACATTATGAAAATATATCAAAGTGCTACAAAGTCAATACACATGAAAAAAATGCCACCAAAAAATCAATGTAGTCAGGACACATCCATCTGATGCCATCGAACACCCATCAACATGTATGAAGTATACTACAAATTAATAATTATACCACTTGAATAATGGCCAAAATTGATGGATCTAAATATTCCAGTAGAAATAGTTTTGCATCATCCCAATGTTATTATTCATTGGCTAGTGGTCTTTATCAACAATAGAAAAATGATCATCGCCCAGTACTTATATCCCTCACCCAAAGTAAATGTGAGAGCCAACATCCAAAGGATAGATCATCACCAATCCGATGAAACTGAAATCATCCCACGGTATTAAATTAACTGGAACTCATTTATCACCTCTCTATATTCTACCTCCATCCTATCACCCAAATTCAAAGGCCTATGAGACAAATGATGAACACCCATGAACCAATGTCCCATTACGGGCCAATGTCACTAGTACTCCACATCTCAAGATTCTCTAGATTTTATTCCATGATCTGATCCACAAGAATATCTACTATTGAGAGGCCCTGGTCCCTGTTGGGCTCTTCTTCAACCCACAAAAACCCAAGGTCTCATCTCCAACTTCATTTCTAGGTCTTCTATTCCATGTAAAAAAAGATAATAGAAAAAAGTGTTCATTGCTGCTACATCAGCTACCGTGAGAGCTAACTTCTCACATAGCATTACTACAGCAAGTAGAAAAAATTACCTCCATGATTTCTACATTATTTCCTCCTGGTGTTTTAGGTCTTCCTTGCTACATTGGATTCCACTATGAAATCCAGAAACCTAAACTTTATTTGCCCACCCGGATCCCATATCTTAAAAGGACTCCCTTATTTTATGGTTTCCACCTTTCTTTGATTAAAATCATCCCAGCGACAACGTTTGTAACCAGAAAATCATAATAAATATTTCCATAGATCCAACAATCTATCCATAATTCCATCACCCCAGATATTTACTCACTGTCGCCACTCGACCAGATTGGTGTCTCCAACTGGTGCCTGTCCATCTTTATGATAAACAGTATTTTTGACTCCCTTCCAAATATCGATAACCACTAACACTATGATAGATCATAGTCCCTTTCAAATTGTCTAAATATCACAACATGAGAGATCAGAAGTAATAATCCTAGACATATCATTCATATTATCACCAAATTTATCAAGATTGAGAAATCCACACACTGAAAAAATCTTAAAATGACCCCAATACCATCAATCATTCTTTGGATAGAAGATCAATCCCCATTAATATCAATATATTTGAGCTCTCAATTCTTGAGAAATAAACTCTCCATGTACCTCCTTATTATATCTTCTGTTACACACAACACTGGGTTAAAATGATATGTGACATACTATTAAAATATTTTTTTATAATATGATATTTTTTACCTATAATTGGAATGGTTGGAATGAATAGAATTAACTAAATTAGGATAATATATGGATTAAAATTAATATATAATTATTTATTTTATACCATATTAATTAGTAATTATTTTAAACAATTTTTAAAATAAGTGAAATCATTTTTTGAAAAACTATTTTATGTGTAAATATATGTTTTATATCAATAAATAAAATAAAAAAATTATTGGATGATATTAAATAAATTATTATAATATATATTAAATCATTTATTTTAACATTCAACTTATTTGTTTTATTGATAGGATACAAGAATAAGTCTGATTTTATTCTTAAACATAATATTTTTTTTATAAAAAAGTGGTTTTCTTACATTTTTCAAGCTTATATTAAAATTAATTTCACTATAATATTTCAAAAATTATTTAGAAACATAAATAAATATTTAAAATAATCATGTAAACATTTTTATAGGTCGAATTTGTTATTAATTTTTAAGAAGATATGTTTTCAGATGAATAGTGAAAACACATGTTTTTATTTTTAATTATCATTTATTTTAAAGAATATAAAAAACCAAAAAAAATTAAGTTGGTTTTATATATTTAATTATTTAAATAAAAAATATATTAAATAAATATAGTTCATTAGAGTTAATTTTATATAAAAATTAGTTATGAAATCTTTTTAAACTGTTAAACATTTTCTCATTAGAAAACCGATTTCTAAAATTTTTTAAATTAAAATTTTCTACTTATGTAAATTTAATTTGAAAAATAGATTCCATATTTTAAATTAAAACAATTAATATTTTCAAATAATTTGAAATTAATTTTTATATTTATGAATTGTAAAAGAAGTAGATATTAATTATTGAGGTTAAGGTGAAAATGGGTTTATTGGGGGTTAAGCTAAAATGATAAACGGTAAATAGACTTAGAAACCGATCCAATACACATTTTATTAAAATATAATGACCTTATAACCTATGAGGTTCTATATTATTCATTTTTATATCATATTACAAAATGAAATCCTATGTACGAATTATTCTTTTCAAAAATATGAAGTGTGTTTGATAACCCACTTATAAAAGGCCAAAAATTTCCTCTCTTCATTTAAATTAAAAATCTAATTTTTTTGACCAAAACATACCAAAATATATTAATTAAATCCAAAAAATCTTCTTATAATCCATTTTTTTGTCACAAAGACATCATAAGAAGCCTATTGATGAATACTAAATGAAGTTCCCCGAAATATATGTGACATCCCTAACCAATCATTTTACTTCATTTATTCCTCCACCACTATTAATTCATGTAAATAACATGATTAATAATAACATTGGTATATCATAAAAATATATAAGTAATTAATATAATGTAATAAACTAAAAATTTCTCAACAACCAGCAAATTGGATATGAAATAAGCTTTCATGTGTACGGTGTGCTGCAACATCACAAACAGTTGTTTTTATTTTTCTATGAACACCTATTATAGATGGATATATTAACATATTTAATACATATTGTCACGAACCAGTCTGAGATGACCCTGAACCGGTCACCCAGGCCAGCCCACGACAAGTCCCGAGAGGCATTACCGATCCTCCTGGGATGGAGACAAGAACCAAGGGCATCAATAGAGTACACAAGGGAATGATTTCTCCCATATATGAACAATCAGAAAAATAGCAGAAAGAAATGGACAGCCCAAAATACATTTATTTAAAAAATTGAACTGAACATAATTTGTACAAGAATCTGAAAGTACATCTAATCAAACAACTCAATTGACCAAACCTGATAACCAACTAACTCCTTGTGACCCCACTAGTCACCCTCCAACAAAATGATCACACATCTCCCAAGGTGATCAAACTCAATCTGAAACCTGTATAAGGGCTAAAAATAGAAGAAAAATATATGCGTGAGTATTAAAACATAGTAGGTTAGACCGATATTCTATTCCCAATGCACATCCTTAAAAATAAAAGAAAAATAATTTTCACGTTTCAAGTAAAAGATATAAATGTATTTTTTTCAAATGAGGTCCCCAGCTATAAAAACAATTACCAGAAAAAAAAATTCATGTTTTTTAAACAAGAATGTAAGAAACAACTTTCAAAGCGGTGCAACAGGAAAATGAAGATAGTTTTCAAGAGGGCTGATTTAAAGAATTTTAACTTTTAAATGAATCACACACACTACTGAATTTACTAGAAAAATACATCATACACCGACGGTGAGTATAGAATATCCAATGATCACAAGTCACAGGAACACCGCTAGGCACTACTTAGTTGTGAGCCCCAGGTACCTCGTATCTCGATGAAAGTAACCATAATAAATATCCATTCAGAGGCACACAAGCCACTAGTAGGGAGAATACCCATAACCTAGTGTTCCCCCATCATCATCGTTATTATATTTAAGTTATTGTTGTCATCATCAAACTTTCTACGTGAAATAGGTGTGAAACCCCACAAGATCACTAGAATACTAGTACACCTTTTCCCACCTAGTTACCTGGGATTCTATTTAGTGCTCAATCAATTAACCCATATTATAAAATACACATTTCACATAAAAATTACATTCCCAAACCATAAACACACAAAAATCCCACAAAATTGCTTCACATTTCTTTCACGAATCAACAACCCGCTAAATATTTTCGTAAATCGATTCCAAGGAGTGTATTTAGGCTTTTCACATAAAACTCATTCAAAAACACACTTTAAATTATATACACAAATCAAAACCTTAGCAAAACATAATTTTAATCCTTAAAGACCCTTAATAAAATCATATCATGGACTATAAAACAATTTCAATTGCACAACTTGGTATATACAAGAAAAACACTCATTCTTCATTTTGAGGAAAGGCGAAATTGGCCTTTAAACAATTTCTCAAAACTCACATTTGACAAAGTTATTCATTTAAATTTTATTAAGGAGGTGTGTAAACACCATTTACACAATAAAACCACTTTCATAAATCCATTAAAACACTCAGGTGACTAATTAAAAAGACAACCATTTTTATAAGAATGTGAAACGATCCATTTTTCGGCAACTTAGGCCAAAGCATGTTTTAAACAAAAAAACCATTTGTTTGTAAAAATAATTCCACATTTGTAAGCTGTAAAAGTATCCCAAAATAATTTTTTTCCTGCTTCCAATATATTTATAAATCCAAACAAATTATTTTAAATTGCACTAGACACATAAAATCCATCCAGGAAAATTACTGAACACATGGCATGCACTCGTTAAAAAAACATCTTATGTTAACTACCTAAAAATAGAAAAAACACCATTTTCATGCCATAAAGTTATTCAATATACTAAGAAATATTCAAAATACCATAAACCAAGTGCGAAAGCTCATGGAATAATTTATCAAACAAGATGAGTGAACATTTATACCAAAACAACTATATTTTTAACAAAATAAGTCATAAAACCAAATTTGCACACTAAAACTTTAGAAAAAAAGTTTCACAGTATCACATATCATATAAATAAGGTTATAACAGAATTAAAATGATGAAAATTTAATGATAAAGGTTTGTGCAAGGGACATCCTACCTCAAAACCTAGGGGTAATGGAAACGCACACCCGAAATCAGCCGTCGTGGGATTATAAACCCTAAAACTATGAAGACTAGACTTAAATAAATATAAACTCCATCAAATTACACGTATAACAGAACCCTAGGTAGATCATGAGTAGGAGAGATTATAAAACCATGAAATAATGAAAGGAGGAAGAAGAGGGAGGATAAAGGAGACGGAATCTCAACTTTTCCACTGGAAAACTTTTCTTATTCCATTAGATCTGCACCCCTAGAGAAAAGGGGATGGGATAAAACTTATTGGAAAGTCTCCTATGGTCGGGAAGAACTTTGGAAGGAATATTTGTTTGAAAAATAGAACGAATTGAATGAGTTATGTATAAAAATATTTACCTTATCAATTCTGGGAGATTTCTGGTAACCTGAGAACTTTCGCCCAAATCCGCGACCCATATTTGCTCCAAAGAGGGAAAATAGATAATGGGGGTGAGGTTAGGTTTATTTTCTTCGATGGGGAGGTTGAATTACCAAATCATATTAAAATTTAAATTAGATATAAAAGAAACAAATACCTCTTTTAAAAAACGAAATGGGCCCATGGGCTGGCCCAATACATATATAAGTAACCCCAATTCACCATGCATCTGAATTTATATGGGGTCCGAAAAGATAAGGACGTTTTAATATATCATTATATGACAATTGAGAAGTTGAATGGGTCAAAAATGATAAAAAACAAAGGAGTTATAAAAGAAACAAATTCGATTTTTTAAAAACATTAAATGGGCTCACGGTAGGCCCAAATCATGAAGTAACCACCCTCTATTCCAATACTCCTTGACAAGAAATGGTGAACCCAAATTAGGGTTATTAGAAATATATGAAACTTCAAAACTCAAGATTCACCTCACCAAATACTCATGAAAAGAATCGGGATTTCCAATGGATCGGATCAATACAAAGTCAAAAAAACTGGGTGTGACAATTCTCCCAACCATTAAAACTTTCCGCCCCCGGAAAACCATAACACTTTCCAGACAAAAAATCAACACCTATGTATTACCTATCAAAATGATCCAGCCTATCAAGAAAATAAAATATCATCAACCATAAATGGATGTTAATCCTCTTGCTCCAAAAAGAAACACACTACTCACAACCACTTCTAAAAAATCATTGGAAATATCAAGCCACTACCTCCACAACCAAGCCAAGAACCCGATTGTTGGGCCTTCTCCCAATGAACCCAACCATCACCCAAACCAAAGTTCACTCACAAAAACCAAATATTATAGGGTAGTCCAAGAATGTACTCCCCACCATTAGGAAAAATCTAGCACTAAAAATGTTTTTAGGATGAAAATCCATGAGACCCATGGTGGGCCTCCCCACAATTAGAGACCAACCAGCAACGAACAGACAAGAATTCAACATGAACTAGAATTGGGAATCAATAAAAAATAACAACAAAACTCTCCTAATAAAACCTACAATACCATGATATTAGGGTTACAACATGAACATATAAACCACCCACTCCCGAACAGAGTGGACAAGAACTTGGCCAACACTTTAAGCACAGATCTAGACCCCCACCACTCGTGGAGGAGAGGGAAGGGGACCAAATAATTTGTCCACTGAAACTAAAAAATATACAAATGAACTACCAAAAAATATCCACCTATGAATATGTAACACCATGACTGCACCTGATTTTCATAGGTGGTCCACACAGGGACATTGATTGAAAACCCACATCCATGAAGGCATAACAATAGACACTGTGTGAGAGGTAAGTCCACCACGCTTGTTGTGACAAAGTAAAATTAAAATAAATGTGGAACCAAAACATTCAAATAGAAACTAACTTACTAAAATAGAGGAGGAAGGATCCTAATCGAGCACTCCACACCTCTGGTGAGTTTCTAATTGTGTGAAAAATTCACTCTTAGGCCTATGGCTAGAGCCCTGATTCTTGGAGCATCTACTGCACTGCAGTCAGGTGATAAGGGTCACAACACTCAAAAAAAGTCACATGCTCAAAAAAAACCCTTCATGTGAATAGGAAATCATAGATACATATCAAAATTCTGTCTCACCAAGAACGAGGGGCAGAATAGACAAGAAATATAGTGAGACACATCAACATCACCAAACACAATTGCTATGTTAAAAGGAATTATCACGACCTAGAAGAACTTTTAATAAATCCAAAGAAGATCTCTATTCAAACAAGTAGGTTGAGTAATCATCCAAAGTGGTGGATTTAACATTTGAAATTAATCCTTAGGTTTATCCGCAGGAAATATTTTTAATGGAGAACTATCCATGGCCACATCACAACATCAAGCACGTCTTTAGGAACCCAATGAACATTACTCAAAAACTGAGCCACCAACAAGATCTCATCTCAAGATACAACAAGAGTATGACTCCTAGATCACAAGGAAGATCACTGAATAAAATCAATATTCTGAGACATAGAATAAACCATCCACATAACCGTTACTTCAAAACAAACACCAAACTTTTTCAGGTAAAAAAACTTTTGAAAAAAAATATCTTGGTGGATTTTCATATACACCAATGGTGTTTCATCAAGTCTCAGTCACATGAACATTTATGTGCCACCCTTGGAACTCAAAAACCAGGCCATATAGGTCGTACATACATATATCAATAAAACCATGAATTGGAGAACCCAAGAAAACACCAAAGGCTAAAACAAAAAAAGATCATTCCAAAAATCATTTACCGTCAGAAGGAACACCAACCACCAAGTCAACAACGCTTTTCATATTCCACAAAACAAACCAAACATCGTTAAGAACAATTTCATTAAAAAAATCCATTTAATTTAATAGAACATACAAAAAAACCATTCTATTCTAAATAGACCTTCCCCTTTTTAAAAAAAATCAGCAAGGTCTCTTTTCATAATCCCACAACAACAAAAGCAAAAACCCCTTTCCAGAAAAACACCATCCACCCAAAACCGAATTTCCAAAACCTATTCATCAGATTGAAAAACTTTTAAATAGCCCAAAAAACCCAATTTAAAACAATGTTTCAGAATTACTTTAAAATTATTCACACTTTCATAACATTTTATTTCAATAAACCACAAGTTTAGATTATGGAAAATCCAATCTTGTTAAATCATTTCCACTTCCTATTTTGTTTCACAAAAACACAACCTTCCAAAACAATTCTTATATTTAATTTTTGAAAAAAAAGTTTTTCACTTATCAATATCTAATCCTTCCTTTAAATCCAATTTCCATAATTCTCACACAAGAATTTTCAAAACAAAAATTCAGAATTTATAAAAGGTCCAAGAAACACACAAAAGGGAAGTAGTGTCGGTGGTTGACTTGACCATACGGTTGGCGGCCATATGTCAAACACAAAACCCACACATAGAGACTTATTAAGACCATGCCCCAGCACCAAATGGATTTCCAGGCCCTGCGAGCTCACAGATGCCAGTATTCGGACTCCCCTTTTCATATCCAAACACCAAACATTCAGCAATAACAACAAACACTAATAAAGACCAGACATCCCATGGAATCTCGGGGAATCAGAATGAGCTTGAGTTCAGGACGCTCTTCCTGAACTTACCCCCTCATGTCCCAACAATCCTACTCCATCTACCATGAAAACCCCAAATAACAAGGGAACACTAAAATAATGGTCTACTAGGAGTCGACCTCCTCTGATACCATTTTGTCATGAACCAGTCTAAGTTGACCTTGAACCGGTCACCCAGGCCAGCCCGCGATATGTCCCGAGAGACGTTTCCGATCCTCCTGGGATTGAGAAAATCATCAAGGGCATCATTAGAGTACACAAGGGAATGATGTTGCCATATATGAACAATCAAAAAAACAACGGAATGAAATGGACATCCAAAAATACCTTCATTTAAAAAATTGAACATAACATTATTTGTACAATAAACTAAAAGTAAAACTAAGCCAAAAACTCAATTGACCAACCCCAATAACCAACTAACCCCATGTGACCCCGCTGGTCAACTCCCAAAAATATGATCACACATTGCCCATGGTGATCGAACTCAAGCTGAAACATGCACAAGGGCTAAAAACAGAAGAAGACTATAGGCGTGAGTATTAAAACTCAGTAGGTTAGCCCAATATTCTATTCCTAATGCAAATCCTATAAAATAAAAGAAACATAATTTTCATGATTTAAGTACATGATATAAACGTATTTATTTCAAATGAGATTCCATGCTATAAAAAAATTACCTTACATAAACTTTCATGTTTTATAAACAAGAATGCAAGTAACAACTTTCAAAGCGGTGCACCTTTAAAAGGAAAATATTTTTCAAGAGGGATGCTTTAAATAATTTTAACTTTTAAATAAATCACCCACAATATTGAATTTACCAACCAAACACATCGTATTCCGATGGTGAGTACAAATGATCCAATGAGCGCAAGTCACGGGAACACCCCTAGGCACTATTTAGTTGTGAGCCCCGGGTACCTTGTATCTTAGTGAAAGTGACCATAATAAATGTCCATTCTCATAAACACGATCCAATAGTAGGGAGTATACCCATAACCAAGTGGTCCCCCAACATCGTCATCATTATAGTTTTGTTAGGGTTGTCATCATCAAACTCGCTACGTGAAATAGGGGCCAAACCCCCACAGGATCACTAGCGTACTAGTACATGCCTGCCCAACTAGATACCTGGGATTTCCTTTAGTGCTCAATCATGTTACGCATATTATCAAATGCACATTTCACATAAAAAGTCCATTCCAAAACCATAAACACACAAATATCCAACAAAATTGCCTCACATTTCTTTCACGAATCAACAAACTGCTAAATATTTTTGTAAAACAATTTCAAGGAGTGTATTGAGTCTTTTCTAATAAAACTCATTCAAAAACACTCTTTCAATTATAAAAACACATCAAATCCATACCAACCCATATTTGGAAAACCTACAGACATATAATAAAATCATTTCATGGACCATAAAATAGTCCCAATTGCACAACATGGTATGTATAAGTAAAACACTCATTCATTATTTTTAGGAAAGGCCAAACGGGCCCTCTATCATTTTCTCAAAACTAACATTTGAAAACGTTATTCATTTAAATTTTTTTAAGGAGGTTTGTACACACCATATACAGAATAAAACCAAATTCATGAATCCTATTAAACAATCAGGTGACAAATTCAAAACACAACCATTTTTATAAGAATATGAAATGGTCCATTTTTCAGCAACTCGGGCCAAAACATGTTGTACAAAACCTATTTATTTGTAAAAAAATACAAATTTGAATGCCATAAAAGGATCCCAAAATAATTTTCTTACATTAAAACATTATATTTATAAATCCAAACAAAATATTTTAAATTTCACTGGACATAGAAAATCCAACTAGGCAATTTACTGAACACATGGCATGCACTCTTTAAAAAAACAACTTGTGTTAAGAACCTAAAAAGGGATAAAACACCATTTTAATTCCATAATGTTATTCAATAAACTGAGACATATTCAAAATACCATAAACCAAGTGTGAAAGGTCATGGAATAATTTATAAAACAAGAGGAGTGCACATTTACACGAAAATAACTATATTTTTAACAAAATAAGTCATAAAACCTAATTTTCACTCAAAACCATTAGATCCAAAGTTCCACATAAGCACATATCATATAAATAAAGTTATAAGAGTATAAAAATAATGAAACTTAAATGATAATGGTTTATTCAAGGGACATCCTACCTAAAAACCTTGGCCTAATGGAAACACACACCCGAAATCACCCACCGTGGGATTATAAACCCTAAAAATATGAAGGCCAGACCTAAATAAATATAAAATCCATCAAAAAACATGGTATAACAGAACCCTAGTTCTATCATGAGTTGGGGATATTATAAAAACAATAAATAATGAATGGAGGAAGAATAGGGAGGATGAAGGAGATGGAATCTCACCTTTTCTACAAGAAAAGTCTTCGTATTCCATTAGATTTGTACCCCAAGAGAAAAGGGAATGGGATGAAAACTTTCTTCCTAATTTGTGACCTGTATGAGCTCCAAAGAGGGTAAATAGAAAATGGGGGAGGGGTTAGGTGTATTGGCTTCGAGGGGGATGTGGAATAACTGAAACATATTAAAAATGTAATTAGATATAAAATAAACAATTATATTTTTTTTAAACAAGAAATGGGCCCATGGGCTAGCCAAATACCTAAATAATTAACCCCAATTCACCATGATTATGAATTTATATGGGGTCCAAAAGGATAAGGAAATTTTAGTATATTATTATAGGACATGTGGGAAGTTGAATGGGTGAAAAAATTATGAAAAACAAAAGAGTTATAAATGAAACAAAATAGGTTTTTTAAAAACTTGAAATGGGATCACTGTTGGCCCAGATCATGATGTAACCACCCTTTATTCACAAAATCCTAAACAAAAATTGGGAAACCCAAATTAGGGTGATTATAAATATATGAAACTTCAAAACTCAAGATTCACCTCACCAAATACCCATGAAAAGGATAGATATTTCCAATGGACCGAATCAATACAAAGACAAAAAAACCAGGTGTGACACATATAATATATATAAATATATATATATTTATTTATTTTATAATATTATTTATGTTATAGAATAATGATCAATGTAAGAGGACCAAGAATTAAAAATCAGAATATATGTGAAAAAATAATTTTTTACCTGAAACAAGACATCAACATGGAATTGTTTAAAAAGGTAATAATCATTAATATATAAAATTAATATTTTATAACATATATACTAATAATTATATAATAGATTTTTAAAAATATAATTTTATTATTCAATATGTTCAAATGTGTATGACGGACGATGAGGCTTTTGGAATGGAATTTTTGCCTAATGTTTATTTTATGTTAGAAAAATTCCACATTCACCTTGCGTTTAATTTATGTATTGTATATACTCCTTATGAAGGTATTATATTATTATCAAAAGAAAATTATTTATATATAAATATCTATTTGAGTATATATATTTACAATTTTAAATTTCAAAAGATACCAAAGTTGTGTGGTACAATTGTCCCAAATTTCCTTCTTTTGGACATATGTTATAATATTCACCCTTATTTTTTGATAAGTTATATAAAATTCCCCTTTAAAATTTTATATCATGAATATATTCATTTTCATGACACTAAAATATTTTTTTATTCATTGATGGGGAATATTATTGAAAATATATCAAAATGTTAAGGGTTTTACAATAAAATATTATTGTTTATCAAGATTGATTATTTTTATCCTTTAAATGATTAAATATTATGATCAATACTTGTATAAAATATTTAAATTTTAGTATAGTTTGTTTATGTAATGAAATTACGTGAATTGTTTCCTTTTTCACTAATTATACTCTCAAGAATCCAAAATTTTTTTTTATGCAAAACTAATTTTTTATCATTCTTTTATCAAAAACACCTTCTATCCCTTTTCCATGTACCCTAAAAATAATGATTTATATTTAATGTTACTAAATGTTTTTAAAATAAATTTTCTCCATTTTATCTTTTACTAATATTTTTTTAAATGTAATTATGAATTTTTTGAAAGAAATCATCTTGTATTTTTTAGAAAATGCGAGAAAATATTTGTTTTAAAGTGTACGACATTAATTGAATTTCTCATCATCATGAGAATTATTTCCCTTGAATATTAATTTACATCATTACATAGATATATTCAAATGAAAAAATTTTAAAAAAATATATAAAAAATTCATAGTGGAAAGTATATTTTCCTCAAGAAATGTTTTAAATGATCATTAAATATTCATTTATATGTAAACATGGTTATTTTAAAAAAAATTAAAATTATTTTTGTTATAAGAAGTTTATTTTAAATTGGAATGTATATTTTCCTCAATATATTATTTAAATTATCATTAAATCTTCTTTTATAATTTTCCAAAGTAATTATAAATGAATATGATTATAAATATTTTTCAGATTTAAAAAGTTATTTTTAATGTGTAAATTCTATTTTCATCAACATATGTTTCAATTGAGCTTTCAAAATAAATTTCTAGATAATATTAAATCTATTTATATTTCCTATAATTTACTATACAGATGATTTTAGGAAACCCTTATGATACTTTCCATAAATGATTCTTATTTTTAATGACAAGATGCTTATGAATGTCATTTATCATCCATGGGTTATTCCATGATTAAATTATTATGGAACCCAGTGATTTTTACATGGATTATGATGCGAAAAAATTATGTAATGAATTTGAAACTTGTTTATCTTCCATAGGTTATTCTATGATGAAATGATTTTGAAACCCATTTGTTTTCATGGGTTCTAACATGTGTAATGTTTTATGAATCCAATTTCATTTCATTTTTTCATATATGATGAATGTTTTGACATCTTCTAGAACATTTGTATATGATTTTAATTATGTGATTGATGGAACTTATTCATTCATCCAATTAATTATGTATAGAATTATATCTTATGGGAGATATAGTAATAGAATGGTTTGTGTGCCCAAATAATTCGGGGACTATATTCAATATTATATTCTTGGCAGTAAAACTTAAATACAAATATGGTTTAAGGAGTGGGCCCATTCTATATGATATGACTAGAAAATATCCTTAATCTACTAAGGAAATAATTTTATAGTCTTGTGTTTATTTTGAAACTATATGTCTTATGTTAATTTTATAATCTCATGGATCATGTTCATTGTTTGTATTTTGACTCATTTCTTGTAATCTACAATGATTTAATACTTCAATCACTTTTATAAACATTTATATGCAGTTTATGGTTATCAAATTATATTCACATGTTCTCATACTAATATGATCATATAATATTGATATATCATTTTATTACAATTAATATTCATATAATATCGCCCTTTATTATATTTCATGTCATTGAGTTGTGACGAAAGGTTTTATGTTGAGTATTTCTATGTAGAGTACAAAATGGGATGATCCTTGTAGAAAACATTGAATATCGTTCACTAAATAAGAATATTCTTTACCAAGTCTCAAAAAAAACTAAAACATTACAATCATCAACTGTTGCTTGGTATAATGTAATGAATATTCATTTAAATAATATAAAATCATTTCATGGTTTGTTTTTTTCTACTATATTTTGTATCATAGGATTAATTTAGATAACCTTTAAAAACTAGGATGGGAGAATTTTAGTGTAATCCCAATGGATAATTCTAATGATATTTATATAGATATGTTTAAGGATTATTCAAAAACACAAAAATGAATTCAAAAGTTTCTAAAGGATATAGAATGTGGTTTCTAAAAAATTACATCCCTTTTTTGAATATTAAAAGTGCATGTGTCTATGGAACAGAGACACATGGGGGATATAACTTCGAAAAGGTCACATATAGCTAGACTGGATCATCACATAACACATTAAAATGAGCCTTTATACACACCTAATTTTATTCTAAAGGGGGATTGTTTTTGAAAATTCCAAAAGCCTTTACGAACCATCTTAATGGATTATAATAATGACCATGGATGACCTAGGATAAGTGTGTGGATTTATATATTGAATGTAAAATGTCATTATTTATCCACCATATAAGTTATTTTTCATGATTATATGGTCTTCCATGATGATTTTGTCACTCACACTATGGTTTTTAGTTTTATTGTATAGTGGGAACAAGAAGGACATGGTTTAATGTATAATGTTATAGAAAACGTGTGATGAAAAACAAAATGGAAAGATAACTAGAGTTTATGATATTCTGATTATGTCAAATCAATTATCAAGATATATGATTAAAAAATTTACCTCAACCATATCTCACACTTTCCAAGGATGGGAAGAAAATATGACATCGAGATCTTAGTTAGAGGAGACGATATAGAAAAAAAGTTTCATATTCCTATATTTAGAGAATGATTGAAGAATATTAATACATTCATATTGGAATACAATTTTCTTATCTCACGGTTAGGATTAATTTTAAAAGAAATCCCCCAACTTCATTTAATGGAATTTATAAAAATCGATTCTTTATATTGAAAAATAATATTAATTTATATATTATAATAAGTTCAATATAATTTTTTACTGTTATTAATAGTTATGGAATATAAAATTAGTTTTCATGGTTAAGGTGAAAATGGGATTTCTGTGGGCTTAAACAGATAAAATAAAGAGCAAAATTACATAGAAACTTTTCCAACACCAATTGGGATCAATATTTTTATTTTGTAACCTATATGTTTTGATAATTGCATATTTTTTTTATTTTTTCATGTGAAAAACATTGGTATAATTTATTCTATTCAAAAACAAGATGTGGTCCTCTCCCCCACTTATAAAAGGCCACCCCCTTCTATTCACTTCACAATTCTAATACTCATTGGGTAATCCAATACCTTCTTATATAACTTACATTCATCATTATATTAATCCTAGAATCCATATTTTGGTCATAAATCCATCCAAGGAAGCATTTTGGTGATAGAAATAAGTTTTTAAAGAAGTTCTAACGTCTCTAACTGAGAATTTTGTTTTATTTCATCCTCCTAATATTTCAATTATTTTTAAACTAGGATTACATAAAAAATTTAATATCATACACATGCTAATATTTTTTTTGGTTAATGTAATAACATATATACTTATTCTAATTCATCGAATATGATATAAAATCATTATTTGTGTGTACATAAGACTACCACAACACAGACTGATGTTATTAGTTTTCCATCTCCACCTCTCATGGATGGATATAATGAATGATTAAATATTTACATATGATTTTTATGATATTATTATATTTTTTAACTGTAATACAACATATAAATTTATACATTATTATATATGAATATGTGTATTAAAAAAGAAATATATATTATATTTGTAAGATAATTATAGAGTTTTAATTAATATATCTCATATATCTTCTTACATTCCATTTTGTGGGTGATATGATAATGTTTCACATGTGAATAGATGACTACCACCTAGTTAAGCAGTGTGATTCATTTTTAACGATTGATTTTAATGGAAGTTAATGAGGGTAAATTAAAATAATATATTTGACATATATGAAATAATATAAATTATGTAATGGTAATATATTATTTGAATTCTTTATATTAAATCCTAGGGAGAAATGGTCAAAATAATTATACGTATGTATTGAATACCATCTTCGTGAATAGTGTATTTCATTTTCATTTTCTAATTTCAATGGATTACTATTTATACATATATAATTAATATATATGATATTTATTCCATTTTTCAGATCTAGGAGACTATGTAACCATGATTTATGTAATAGGTCCAAAATAATTAAATCAAAAAACACAAGAAAAACTAAGAAAATATTACCTGATATGTGACATTAACATTTAAATGATGATAAATAGCTAATAAAAGGACATATATAGTTCATATATGAAATAATATATATAAACATGGTTATTTAATAGTTTTATTACAATATTTTAATTGTTATATAGTATTTTCAAAAAATTTAGAAGAAAGTCAAGACATTAGTCAAGGGATAATGGTATGACATTTATTTTCATTCAGATATATTTCATATTCAAGATGTGTTTCTTTTATAAGATATATATACTACAGATGGCTATATTTTATAATTCCTCACCAAAATATTTTTTGTATTTTAATTTAAATTTTAATAACTCTATTTACTTGGGTTTACGGTTAAAAAATACCCAAAGTGATAATGTATATTTCTCTAAAATTACATTCTTTGGGACATAAGTTATATTATGTAATTATATTCTTCTATAATTTTAATATACTTCTCATTCCACATGTTATGTAATGAATCTTATTCTTTTTAAGATATTAATATTTTCCATTGTTTATTATTATTTAATGGTGACTATATCTTAAAAGATACCAATCTGGTATGGGTTTTATGATACAATATCATCATTTATACAGATTGTGTATGTTTATGATTAAAATGATTAAATTTTTATATCTATCTCACATGAAACTAATTATTTTTCGTATAATCTAGTTATTTAATTGGAATATGTGGTTTCCCTTAATTTTCATCTCATTATACAACAAATTTTCTAGAAGTTTTTTTATAATATTTAATTTTATTTTCTCTTCTGTTGAAAACCCTTCCCCTTCTATGTCCATGATCACTAAAAATATAATTTTTAAAATTTTACCAAATGATAGAATAAATCCATTTATACCCTTATTTTAATTTTTATAAATGTATTTAAAAATAATATATATGTCATTTTCCATACGAATCTCAATTGTCTTTTATTTAAATATGTAAAAGGAATTATTTTATTAACATGTTAATCTTGAAGGAAATTTTTCACCATCATGACCATTATATTAGATGAAGTGTTCATAGATGTTATCAGTGTAATTTTTAATGAATAGTATTTGGAAAAAAATTATGTTTAAAAAATTCAAAATGTAAAGTATATTTTACTCAAGAAATGTTTTAAATAATATTTATATCTTCATTTATATGTTTCAATGGTTATGTTTAAAAAGTAAAATTTTCAAAAATGTAAATGTAATAATATTTTTTTTCAATTGTGAAGAGGATAATTTCCTCATGAAATATTTTAAATTATATTTTATTATTCAATTATAAGTTTCTAATGATATTTTTAAATATATTTATAATGATGATATTTTATGTTTTAAAAATATAAAAAAGCCTATTGCCTTCTAGAAATGTGCCACGTAATCTACCAAAATCATTTTCCATCTAGTATAAAATCATTTGATTTATCCTATGCTTTATTTAGGATATGAACAAACTACACCATTCATATTATTTATATTAGTGGTTTATTAATATGACTACAAGATGTTTATGAAACATTATAGAGACCCTAAGATTGACGTAGATGGACAATACATTACTTTTGGGGAATACTTACTACATAACAAAAAGAGACACACAAGGATCGTAATAGTTTAGTTTCTTTTGAAACTCGGAATATAATCTTCCAATCGTGGTGAAAGATCTTCAACATGTCCCAATAAAGATCTTCCATTTTTTTCTTACCTAAAAACTTTCTTTATATCCTGGGAAAAAGAAAACATAAAAAGGGGTGAGCTCAAATGCCCAGTAAGGGTAAACATAGAGAACATAAAACAATCCATAAATATTTGAATGAAAAAACTTGAACAGAAAATCTAAACATCAAAATCTTGAGCAAAGACATGAAACATGGAAGTACGTAAGGAATATATCATAAGGGAACATCAATCATGATAAAATAGCATGGGAATAAAAAAATTAATTATGGCAACCATTAAGCACATGATATGATTTCCATTGTAGCCATGACATTGCTACCAAGACCATTTTGTAGACAAAGTCCCTTTCTGAATTAAGTTCACTCCTCGTTCCAGTCCTGTATTACTGAACCTGTTTAACTTTCTGTTCCAGCCATGTCTATCTCATGAGATATAAATCTTTACAAAATGCATTGGAGGGAGATATAGGTCCCACCCATATCATAATGAAGTCATTCTTACTTGTGCCACAAAATAAACTTAAAACATTTATCATAACCCAAAGAATAAAATGGTTTTCATAAACATCATCCCATCATTTCATAATCCATATAAAACAAATGGACATTTCATCATAAGAAAAGTGAACCATGTAAATCATAGAGACATTAAACTTGAAACATACACATATCAAATAATGTCATCTTAGATGGAAAATAGTTTTGATAAAACGTTTGAAATAAATTCTTGAGGAAAATATCATTTCTTCATCAAAATATTTTTATTTTCAAAAAATGCCATACACTTTTAAAATAAATGAATTTTGTTAAAAATAGTCATAAAATCATGTAGAGTAAGCTTCATGAAAATGAGGTGTTATGAAACCGAGAAAATCCGTTCACACTGTATAAGTTAAAAATAACATTCTCCTCGTACTTTTGTCGGAAAAGTAAAAAAAGTACCTCATAACGTAAACAAAAGAAAGATTCCTTACATACCATGTAGTAAAAGTCAAAATGGAAAAAAGGACTTTAAACATACATGAAAACACTTTTATAAAACCTGGACATGGATGATATAAATAACCCTAGTAAATACTTATGAATAATCAATCCTAGATAAAAACGAGATTTGCAAAATTATCCCATACCTTAGGTCCGATACGCTTCATACGTATCCAAACCTCCTTTTCATTGAAGCGCCTCTTTGATAACTCCTCTTAGGGAACTAAAACTGGTCTTTGAAGAAGACCAGAATCTCTAGGATGTTTCTATGGAAGTGGATAAAAGAATTTGGTAGGGGTTGGCCGAGCTTGAAGGCTCAAAGTGCTGTGAGGAAGAGAGGGATGAGGCTCCCTTTTATAAGGGAGGAGAGGGGCACCTTTGGAAAAACAAAAAATATTATTTTATTATAAAGTCATATTCGGTTTTTAATAGCTCCAAATTGATTTATTTCAAAGCTAATGTGGGGACGGGTCAAAATCCTCTCATCCAATAGAATTTAGACAAGATTAGGTTTCTATTTTAACCTTATCATTTAAATTTAACCTTAAGTTAAATAATTTTACTTTTACGGTGTCTTCTTGTTTTCTTACACTATAAGGTTAATAAAATTACTATAACAAGACGAACTAACCCGAAGTTGTTTATTATTAATATAGATAACCTTATATATGTCATTTATCTGAACCATATATTTTTAGAAATAAAATAACAACTAATAATATAATATTTGTTTTTAAAAACTATTTTATGTCAATTTTGATAATATTTGGTAATTGATTTTTTGTGAAAATCATAATAGAATGATTAGTTCGAAAAACGTTATTTAAATAAATACTAACATGTCATATTAACCTATAAAATTAGTGGAATTCATTAAAAACCTCAAATTAAATTTATTTGGGTATTTATAACATCAATTATGTCAAAATTTCATTAATAAGATAAATACTGCATCATATTTGTGTCATAAATAAATTAAATCATTTAATGTCTAAAAATTATAAATAAAATACCATTATGTAGGAAATATTTTTATCTTTCTAATGAATATTTATAGTCGAATTTATCTTTTGTATAACCCTATATTAAAAATGATTTACTTCTAAAACATTGATTTTAACTATTTTAACCCTTCTTTAAAATAATTAATAATAAATGTCAAAATATAATCCAAGTGGACCTAAATGGACATATTTTATTACTAAGGTTGTTTTTGGTCGAATTACTCTTATCCAATAAATTAGGACATTTTTTAGGGTAATAATAATATCATTTTTACCCTTAATTATCATCTTTATATTTAACTGTGGTAAAAAAAAGTACAAAGTTACTATTTATCAAAAATTATTTTCATCTCATTGAATCACATTTTAGTCCTTGATATTAAGTGTGTGTCTCGGATTTTCTAAATTTCACTCATAGAAGTGGTAAAATTAAGTTTTATGAAAAATTCAGTTTTTTAACTACCACTTAGTGGTTTCACTATTCATAAAAAATTCATTGTTTCTAGAAAAATACCAAAAATTAGGCCTAAGATATATTTGATATTATGAATTCAAAAATGATGTCTATTTTTCCAAATTCAAAACATATCAGTTGCGTTAATTAATTTAAAAATTAATTCCCATCATCAAAACAAATCCCGTGTTTTTAAGAAACAATAACTATCAAAAGATTGATAGTTTTTTATATCCAATTTCAATGTTAAATTAATTCCAATGACCAAAATTGGATTATATGGTAAAAATATATTTTATGTACACTTTAAAAACAATTAAAAAGATAATCTAACCATATAAAATATTGCGATGAAATTTTTTTTTTAATTAAAATATAGCGTGTTTTTACTATTCATTAAAATATGAAAGTTATCAGAATAATATGAAAATTTTATCGGAAGTAAATTTTTATACTCTGATTCCAAATAATAATTTTATTTTGTCAAATTTAACTTATAGACATTTCAAAAACAAGATTTAAGGTGGGTGCACCATCAAAAGGCGGCAAAACTACATTTTTTGAAAAATACTTATTTTACTCGAAAAATGGATTTTGTTCTCATACCATGTTCTAGAAAATGTGTAAGATGAATAATAATGTAATAAAATTCAAAATGTAGTTGATACTATTCATAACGGCTAGTTCATAATTATATTATAAGCATATATCGTTGTTTAGTGAAACCTGGTATTGCGTACAACACACGCTATCGAGGAAAGTCGTGATTGCGTGTAATGTAAGCCAAGTCAGGGTTGTGTGTTGTGAAAGACTCCTTTTTTGTTTCTTTATAACATAATCCAACAATTTTTCATTTATACATTGAATATATATATATACACACTCAATGTTTCGTAGAATAACTACTATCAAAATTGTGTGTAACATGATCCAAAAATAGTGTTGTGTATACTGCAAGCTCATACGGTGTTGCATGAAGTGAAAGGTAATATTGTTGTAGAAAAAAACAAAAGAAATCAATGATATTAAAAGAATATTTTTCATAAAATCTCGTGGTGTTACATTCTACCCCCCTTAAAATGAATTTCACCCTTGAAATTATTCGGGGTTATAAATGGTTTACTACTCGAAAGTTTGATTAATAGAAACCCACATCATAAAAATGAATACCAAAACTTGGATTTAAAAACTAATGTATGAAATGTTACAGTTACCCAAATTAACTCACCACTGGGTTTCCACATAGGATAACATAGGTGAAAATATGGATATGGAATAAAAATGTAACCATCGAGTTCTGATGGAGAGTGGTAGAGAACATGGCTATGAAAAAGCAATCACTCACAAAGCCATAGATTTGTGATGATCTATGGTACCATCTGATTAATTGGATATAAGGTCACTAGGACAACATTTTAGGTTTTCAATATCATTTCCCTAAAGATAATGAAATTGGAAATAGAATAAATAATTTCGTGATTTTGGTACAGTCTCACCGTTGATCGTTCTTTGGACAATTTCCACTTCATCTCGTAAAGAAATGAAGTTGAATTTGTCATTCGTGAAGTGTTAGCAGATCATGTGATAGAATGATGGGTCATTCCATCTGTCTCAAACAAAAGGCTATAAAAGTTATCAAAAATACATAAGTCTATCTATAGTGAGATTAATTATATATGGTTCCTAAAATGGACTTATAATTCATATATCATACTGCTTAATATAATAATACTAGTTTCTACTAAACAGGGACTTCCTGTAGGCCAGTGGTAGGCCATAAAGGCCAGTCACACTTCGGTTGTGGGTTCAATTCCCAAAGCCTTTTCTGATGCGATGGGCTCTCGCCCGTCCTACAGGATGTCTTTTTTCTAAAACTACAATACTATAAAATCCCAACAATAATATCGAAAAAGTTATATCCATAAGAAATACTAACTTATGTCCATCATATTCCATTCAAATCTTTAGGCTTATCTAAAATACTTCGGTCCAAGATCATAGTATAAAGAAAACGATTACTTGCAATTTCATCAACCAAGCATGTGAATACCATCATTTATCCCCCATATATCTTGTTGGTCACATTCCAATCATGTGAATACCTTAATCATGTATTCTCTTGAAAAATGAATACCATTTAAGCTTAGTGAAAACATGAATGCTATCAAAATATAACTCTTTCCACATACCAAAATCCAAAAAATCTATATACTCAAACCATGATATAACCTTCTCCTTATATCAGTCATGAGCTCATGAATACTATCAAACATTTAATTTTCTCCTTATCCCTTCAATATGCGCATATCATCTACTTTCCAAAAATATCTGAATAAACTTTCATGGTTACTGGTACCATTAATCATACACTTTCAAATCTTAAGTAAAGACAACAGTGTAACAATCCTTAGATGTCTCTTTATTCCATAGTACCATGAGATTACTTATACAACATTACACTTCATAAACTTATAATCATACCACTACCTTCTTAAACCATTGACTGAGCTTCAACTATTATTTCATCTCACATATCATTTGTAGTCTCTTCATCATCATCAACATAAATACTACCCATATGACCGTACTGATTCTCTTCATGAGACTTTCACATAGGGCATTGGTTTGCATAATGCCCGTACATTCCACATTTAAAATATTTATCCATTGTTGATGTCGTAGAAATACCATTATCCTCATCCACGGTGTTAACCAAACCTTTTCCTTTTCACTTACTGGCTTTGTTTCCTTCTTTTCCACACCCAAAGCAACATCCAGTTCCCTTGAAACAATCTCCCCGATGCCTCTTCCCAGATGATTTACATGAGGGAAATTGAACATTCTTTCCTCTATGATCATCATGAAACTCTATATTTTTCTTATTATCTAAGTCAGGAAACATACCAAAGTTTATATTATTGATCATATTTTTTGACTGCTGATTAGGCAAAATAACGATGTTTGGACTTCCAAATCCCGTTTCATTTGGTTTCTCATGAAGAATATCATTCCATTGTCCATCATATCCTCCATTATCTTGAATCTTCCTGTTTCCAGCCATTTTCTAAAACCCAAAAAGAATAGTGTGAAAGGAAAAAATCATGCTAGGGAAAACAACATAGTAAAGGGGGAGCACCCTCAATATCTAACATCTTAGGTTAAATTATAATATCGTTACCGTAGTTCTAGGACTATATCCTATACGTATACTTATAATTAGGGGCATCCCTAGATATACCTTAGAAATATCTCTAAGGATCTCACTAATGTTTTTACATCCTAGTTTCCAAAGGTTGACTAAACCTTTTCTCTGATACCAACTGTAGAGACCCGAAGCTTGATGTACATGGAAAATACATTACATTTGCGTAATACATAAAACATAACAAAAACAGACACATAAGGATCGTAATAGTTTAGTGTCTTAGGAAAATCGGAATATAATTTTCTAATCGTGGTGAAAGATCTTCAACATCTCCCAATAAAGATCTCCCCTTTTTTTCTTACCTAAAACTATTCTTTATATCCTGGGGAAAAGAAAACATAAAAAGGGGTGAGCTCAAATGCCTAGTAAGGGTAAACATAGAGAACATAAAACAATCAATAAACATTTGAATGAAAAAACTTGAATATAAAATCTAAACATCAAAATCTTGAGCAAATACAAGAATCATGGAAGTACGTAAGGCATATATCATAAGAGAACATAAATCATGATAAAAAAGCATGGGAATAAAACATGTAATTGTGGAAACCATTAATAACATGATATGATTTCCATAGTAGCCAAGGCATTGCTGCCAAGACCATCCTAGTGGACAAAGTCCCTTTCTGAATCGAGTTCCCTCCTCGTTCCAGTCCTGTATTACTGAACCGGTTTAACTTGTCATTCCAGCCACATCTATCTCATGAGATATAAATCTTTACCCAATGCATTGGAGGTAGATATAGGTCCCTCCCATCTCATAATGAAATCCTTCTTACATGTGCCACAAAATAATCTTAAAACATTCATCATAACCCAAAGAATAAAATGGGTTTCATAAACATCATCCCATCATTTCATATTCCATATAAAACAAATGGACATTTCATCATAAGAAAAGTGAACCATGTAAATCATAGAGACATTAAAATTGAAACATACACATATCAAATAATTTCATCTTAGATGGAAAATATTTTTGATAAAACATTTGAAACGAATTCTTGAGGAAAATATCCTTTCTTCATAAAATCATTTTCTTTTCAAAAAATGCCATGCACTTTTAAAATAAAAGAATTTGTTGAAAATAGTCATAAAATCATGTAGAGTAAGCTTCATGAAAATGAGGCGTTATGAAATCGTAAATATCCATTCATGCCGTATAAGTTAAAAATAACATTATCCTCGTACTTTCGTCAGAAAATCCAAAAATGTACCTCATAACGTAAACAAAAGAAAGATTCCTTACATACCATGTAGTAAAAGTAAAAAATGTGTAAAAAGGACTTTAAACATACATGAAAACACTTTTATAAAACATAGACATAGATGATATAAATAACACCATTAAATACTTATGAATAATAAATCTCGGATTAAAATGAGATTTTCAAAATTATCTGTTACCTTAGGTCTGATATGCTTCGTACGTATCCAAACCTCCTCTTCTTTGAAGCGCCTCTTTGAGACCTCCTCTTAGGGACCTAAAATTGGTCTTTAAAGAAGACCAGAACCAATAGGATGTTTCTTTGGAATTGGAGAAGAGAATTTTTCAGCGGTTGGACGAGCTTGAAGGCTCAAAGTGGTGTGAGGAAGAGAGGGAGGAGGTGCCCTTTTATTAGGGAGGAGAGGGGAACCTTTGGAAAAACTAAAACTATTATTTTATTATAAAGTCATATTCCCTTTTTAATAGATCCAAATTGATTTATTTCGAAGCTAATATGGGGATGGGTCGAAATCCTCTAATACAATATAATTTAGACAAGTTTAGGTTTCTATTTTAACCTTATCATTTAGATATAACCATAAGTTAAATAAATTTACTTTTACCGTGTGTTCTTGTTTTCTTACACTATAAGGTTAATAAACATACTATAAAAAGCCGAACTAATCCCACTTTGTTTATTATTAATATATATAACCATATATAAGTCATTCGGCCGAACCTTATTTTTTTAGGAATAAAATAAGAATTAATAATATAATATATGTTTTTAAAAACTATTTTATGTTAATTTTGACACTATTTGGTAATTGATTTTTGTGAAAATCATAACAGAATGATTAGTTCGAAAAACATTAATTAAATCAATAATAACATGTCATATTAACCTAGAAAATTAGTGGAATTCATTAAAATCCACAAATTAAATTTATTTGGGTATTTATAACATCAATTAGGTGAATATTCTATTATTAAGATAATTACTACATCAAAATTGTGTCATAAATAAATTAAATTATTTAATGTCTAAAAATTATAAATAAAATACCATTATGTAGGAAATCGTTTTTTCTTTCTAATGAATATTTATAGTCAAATTTATCTTATGTATAACCGTATATTAAAAATGATTTACTTATAAAACATTGATTTTAACTATTTTTACCCTCCTTTAAATAAATTAATAATAAATGTCAAAATCTAATCCAAGTGGACCTAAATGGCCATATTTTATTCCTAAGGTTCTTTTTGGTCGAATGACACTTATCCATTAGAATTAGGTCATGTGTTAGGGTAATAATAATATCATTTTTACCCTTAATTACCCTATTTACTTTTAACTCTGATAAAAAAGTAAAAAGTTACTATTCACCAAAAATTATTATCATCTCATTGAACCACATTCTAGTCCTTCATATTAATCGTGTCTCTTGGATTTTTGAAATTACACTCACAGAAGCGGTAAAATTAAGTTTTATGAAAAATTCAGTTTTTTAACTACCACTTAGTGGTTTCACTATTCATCAAAAAATGAAAGTTCCCAGAAGAATACCAAAAAATATGCCTAATCTATATTTGATATTATGAATACAAATATAACTTCTATTTTACCAAATTAAAAACATATCATTTGCGTTAATTAATTTAAAAATTAATTTTCGTCGTCAAAACAAATCGCGTGTTTTTAAGAAACAATAACTATCAAAAGATTGATACTTGTTTATATCCAATTTCAAAGTGAAATTAATTCCAATGACCAAAATTGGATTAAATGGTAAAAATATATTCTAATTACACTTTAAAAACAATTAAAACGATAATCTAACCTTATAAATTATTGCAATGAAATAATTTGTTTTTAATTAAAATATAGCGTGTTTTTACTATTCCTTAAAATATGATAGTTATCAGAATAATATGAAAATTTTATCCAAAGTAAATTTTTATACACATATTCCAAAGAAGAATTTTATTTTGTCAAATGGAACTTATAGACATGTCAAAAACAAGATTTAAGGTGGGTGCACCATCAAAAGGCGGCAAAAATACATTTTCTTAAAATACTTATTTTACTCGAAAAATTGATTTTGTTCTCATACCATGTTATAGAAAATGTGTAAGATGAATAATAATGTTATAAAATTCAAAATGTAGTTGATACTATTTATAACGGCTAGTTCATAATAACATTATAACCATATATCATTGTTTAGTGAAACCTAGTATTGCGTACAACACACGCTATCGAGGAAAGTCGTGATTGCCTGTAATGCAAGCCAAGTCAGGGTTGCGTGTTGTGCAAGACTTCTTTGTTGTTTCATTATAACAGAATCCAACCATTTTTCATTTATACATTGAATATATATATATATATATATATATATACACACTCAATGTTGCATAGAATAACTACTATCAAAATTGTGTGTAACATGATCCAAGAATAGTGTTGTGTATACTGCAACCTCATACGGTGTTGCGTGTAGTGCAAGGTAATCTTGTTGTAGCATACAACACAAGACATAAATGATATTAAAAGAATATTTCTCATAAAATCTCAGGGTGTTACAAACATGTTTCTATCCCATGAGGTATATAATAATAAAATTAACATGAATATTGCTTCTCGATCCATGAGTTAAGCAGTGACAATATGATGAAATGATTGTAAAACCACTTTCTTATCCATTGGTTATGCTATAATGAACTAATTCTTAAACCCATTAAATTTAATGGGTTCTAATATAATGAATTTTTAATGAAGACCATTTATTTTCATCGGTTATGATATGTTGAAGATTTTATGGTATTGTGACACACGTTTGTTTTAATTTCATTATCTGATGGATGGGACCTATTTTTCCCACCAATGTATTGGGGAAATAATTATATCTCATGAGACAAAAAGGACTATAATTGGGACTGATCTTAGTTCAATACAATTCATTTCCATCTTAATCATCTAGGGAGATACCCTTGACTACTGTGATGGTTTTGGGACTCTACACATTCCACATTGATATTCATGGAATTGATCCATGAACTAAAAATGAAATTATTTTCTATGATTTTTTGAGATTAAAACATATATTTCATATTCCAATATTATTCTCCAATGGATCGTGATCTTTTATCCCCTTATGAATCACGTATTGATCATGAAATATTTATTGTATGAATCATTTTATGATCTATGATATGTTGGGTATGGTTATAAAATGTTATTATCATGGTTTCATACACATATGATCTTGTTATATTAAATAATCCTATATGTACTCTTACTGATCATATATGGTCACCCATTATTATGTTTCATTTCCATAGGATATAACTAAAATTTATATGTATTTTATTTTTATGAAGTGTACTAAATTGTTAGATGATTGTGGGAAACTCTGAATATATTTAAATAAATATGATGACTTTTTACCAAGTATCTAGAAGAAGTAAACCATTAGTATTATAGATTATATGTATGTGTAATGTAACAAATATTAATCTAGAATATGTAATATCCATGCATGAGCTGTTTTGGTCTGCTACATTTCACTTAGAAGAGCATGATTTAACCATTAATGATGTGATATATTTTACCATGGTTACTATTTATATTGACAAAAAAAGTTATATTTATAAATATTTTACTCTATTATGCCAAATATGGATTACATTTTATCAAATTAAATTTCAATAAGTTTGTGAAATTAATTGTGAAATAAAAATATTACTTACAATAAAACTCACTTTTTATAATAATAATATTTTAATCATAAAACACGGTTAATTCGTATACCACACATTGAAGAATATTAATTGATTTTTAAAACATTAAAATTAATATAGTATATATATATATATATATATATATTTCACTTAAAATAACATACTTAATATATTTTGTTAAAAAAATTTGTGCACATGAAAATAGTTTTCTAGAGAAACAATTATTTAACATGGAAATGATTTTAGTTATATTTCATCTTAATTGATATTTTATGAATGTATTTTATAAATTTATAAATCCCATTTTTTATAATTTTCTTACTAAATTTCATACCCTACAATACGATCACTAGACGGTAACTGTAACAACAAAGTTTAAAAATATATAATGGTTTGTTTGTTCTCTGTCTTAAATATAAGACAAGCTATTGAAGAGATTAAATTTATTTCTACCAGATCTCAGAAAATGTCATTTTCTTTTAAGGTATACATAATATTTATGTTAATGATATAAAATTGATAAATGAAAAATATCGTGTTTTTTACATGTTAAAAATGTTTAAATATTCATCTAGGCTAATGTCACAAAGGAACAATAATGTCTTTTGGTTATGGAAGGATGTGGAACTACATATCTCATCACTCTGAAAAAATAAATAACATCATAGACTGAAATAAATTTAAATATAAGGTATCATTATCTGTTACATGTCATAAATGTGGGAATCTAAAGGATTATCTAATACAATTCTCTCCTCTAAGAGATAACATGGATGATGTTCACTGATAGTCTCAAATTAAAAGTGGACAAGGAAGGTGTTTTGTTATAGAAATAATCAAGATTGATCAGGTTTTCTAATGTACACATGAAATATACTCTACAAATATGTATGTATTATTGTATTTTAATTCATTTCATATTATCATATATGTATTTTTTTCTAATAACATCGAGTTACCATCCTAAATTATTTTATTTCAATGAAGTAAAATTCTAGGATTATTGTATCTCAAGTTAATGTTTGTGGGAATGTAGTTGTTAAAAATATTATTATTTTTCCTTTTTCATAATTCAATTATATACTATGTATTGGTTTTTTTTTCCTTTTATATACCCAATATAAATAGTATGGAGAATAAATTCACACTCTGTACCCCAAATCACCATTTAATTCTATAAATTTCATAGTTATAGGATTAATGTTATTTGAATCATCATCTTATTTATGTATATTATTTCTTTATGAGTAATCACGTCCATTTAAAATTATTGATACTATGAAAAAGATAATCCTTAATTATAATATCATTCTGAGATAATATGTTCCTCAATAAATGACTAGCCTTCATCTAAAAATTGAGGTTTTATTCTAAATAAAAATTATTCCATGAGAAAGTAACATTATAGGGGCATGTTATCACTAGTTTATGGATAACTATGGATACATAAAAAATAATGAAATTATATAATGACCACGGAAAAAATCTAGGATATAAATAAATAGATTCCTTGGATTAGTTGGGTACTATCATTGATTTATGATAAATTTATCATGAATTTGAAGACCACAAAACTAACTTGCATATAATGGAGTCATATTTTTCTAGAATAAAGAATCTGATTAAATCATTAATGTGATGATGTAGAAGTATATCATTGAACATATAACCAATGTAGCCACTAGTGGTGATAGATTTTTTATCTATAAAATTGGTTCCAAAAGGTCATGGGTTTTTTACTCATTGATGATGAAAAATGATATCCTATTCTAGCCAAAATTTAATGATGAATATGTTTAAATACAAAAAAAATTATCTATAATTTTCTATAGTGCACTTTGAGATGAATATTTGTAGAAATTAACTCTATAGATAGATGTTTGAAATATGTAAGGATCATAGAATCCAAAACTATATATTCACACAAAAGGAGCTCAATATATTACACTAAGAATGATAGATATGGTCATGGGATAAGATAGTTAAATCCATTACCACCATCGGAAGGTGAAAAATGTTTCAAATTCTCTAAGTAGAAAAGGAGATTAAACCCTATACATGATTATAATTATAAGGGATCTAATATTTTTTTCCTTTTAGAGGATGGAAATGGGAATAATAAATTGATATCAATCCTAAATTTCTTGAATTACTTCTCAACCATATATTCATGATAGGATCAAAGTGGATAAGATAGATGATTATGTACTATAAAAATATGTATAAATTATTCTATAGTTCAATGTCTCTAAAGATTGATTTATCAGGGTGTGCCCTAGATATGTGTCCTATTATAACTAGAACTAAATTGGTAACTTCTAGATGAATAATATAACTAATCATTTGTCACGACACGACCCAACGGGGCTCGAGCCGCGACTCCCCATGCCTGCCTCCAATAGGCCAGGGGATGGCGACCAGCGCCGAGTAGGCTATCACACACATGGGAGGCATTAGCCTAAGGTAGCTGTACACACACACACCCACAAACACCTCCATGCAACAGTGCAGAGATATAGAAACTGAAAAGTAAAAGCATGCATACACTATCCCACAACCAGAGTACAGCAGAAGTACAAAGGGAAAAATAGGGCCCACTAAAAGAAAACTACAAAAGCGCATCCAACCTTCTCTGAAGATGGGTAACACTGCCACAAACACCCACCAGAATGCTCCCTCGGCACAGCTCTAGTAAACACCCCGGTCAACACGCTCACTAAGCACCACCTACTCCGGGTCCTCCTAGGACTACGTTGAAAGGCCTGTGGTCTGCAAAAGACACAAACATGTGTGGGCAAAGCCCGTGCAGGGGTGAGTATAAACATACTCAGTAGGCACCCAAAAAACCCAAAACCCAAGGGAGTAACTGAAGGGAAAAAGTCCGCTCATCCCAGCCAGAGGGAACCCAGACGAGATAGAAACTCCATATCGTGACCATCCTCAGCTAAACATAACTAGTCAACTCATCTCAGCTTAGGTGTATGCCCATAGATACACCTTGAACAATCCAGATAAACACAGCTCGCGCCACAAAGCCACAAGAGGTACCGAACTCATCACCAGCAACTTCCCCCAACCAGGAGAGTGCACCACACGAACAGTGTCATACCAAATGACACTCATCTGATAGTTACACTCCATCGGGTCCCAAACAAACATCTCAGACGCTCACCCGAGAGACCACGCTTGTCGGATAACATCACTGAGGAAACATCGCTGAAACACCATAACCACCAAACTCCTCGGATAGGGGATCGCCGCTAGGGTTCGCTAAGGGATACCAAGACCCACTCCGGTATACGTAGCTCACAAATAGGAGATCACTCCCAGGGTCCGCTGGGGATACCACGACCCGATCTGCCATACGTAGTTCTCACAGACAGGGGATCACACCCAGGATCTGCTGGGGGATACCACAACCCTATCTGGCGCTCGACAGAAGCTTCACACTCAGATAGAGGATAATCGTCCATATAAAGATGGACACAACGATACCAGAACCCTATCTGGTATAACTTGTGACGTAGGGGATTGAACCGACGATGACGCAACCCTACCGAAACCACGCGCTGAGTAGGGGATCACATAACCAACGATATCGCAACCATACCGACACCAAGCACTGATTAGGGGATCGTATAACCAACGATACCGCAACCCTACTATAAACATCATGCTGAGTAGGGGATCGTAAACCCGACGATGCCACAACCCTATTGTGCACGACCCACCACGCAGGGGATCATATTCCCGATGATGCCAGAAACCCTACGGGGTTAGCCTACTAGATAGGGGATCACCGCCCGTGAATAAGAGGTCACAGCGATACCAAGAACCTGATCTAGGGTAAAGAATGCTAGATGATCCGCTCCGGCGCACAAGAGGGATACCACGACTCTAACAGTTTAAACATCCCATCGAGAGGATCACAAACCCATATGAAGGTTGTGATGCCACATGAACCCTCGTAGAAATGAACCAAGGGAGAACCCTCAACCACTGCTGGTCCAAACGTCGCAAACCCGAGCGACCCGCCACAACGCCACACTCTGCACCTCCTAGCCCAAAACCAAGGCCACCATCGCGTTCCACGCGGAAAAAAAAGCAGGATAGGCTGTTTACTCACCCGAAATGGAGCACCGGTGAAAGAGGCACTATTCACCGTAGCTAGCTCATGCGGGGCCAACACAACAATCCCGAAACCCATCCAGCGGACCATACCACGACGATCCCCTCGAAAAAACAAGCGTAATTGACTACTCCCTCATCTGAAACGGTCACCCGGTGAAAAAGGTAATATTCACCGAAGCCAGCTCGGGTGGGGCCCACGCCTGGATCCCGAAACACATCGAACGGATCGTACCATTGCGATCCTCTTGGAAAAACACATAGGATCGACTAATCATCCGCCAAAATCGGACTCCTGGTGCAAAAGTTGTGTTTCACCAAGAACGCCAAACCCCAGCCTCATGGGGCCCGCACCCCGTTCTCAGTCCCCACACTCGGAAACCATCTCTAAAAGTCCGTCGTACCATCAGGGTCTCAACACCACTGACGGCACGTCAATCGGACGCTCTGCGTAGAAGTTACAACGGCCTGAAGCCGTAAAATAATAAAACAATATTATTTTTTATGACGATTCTTGCTCCCGGGCCACGATCCCGAACCTTTAAACCCTAGAACCCACACCAGAGGGTTCGCCTCGTCATCAGGGTCGCGTTGCCGCAAACATCGCGCGAATCCGGCTCCCGGATTGCAAGTTACGGTGGTGTAAAGACCCCCGTATGGTAAAAGAGGCCGGATCGGCCTGGACCGGCCGCCGCCGCCAGCCCGCCCTGGCCGGTGGCCCTCCGCCGCGCGCCGCCGGCGCCCCACTGTGTCTCCGCCTCGCGCCGCCGGTCTGCCGCGGGCCGCCGGGCTCTGCCGCCGCCAGTGCCGCGCCGACGGATCTTCCGCAGTCCGTCATGGGCACCCCGGTGGTCCGTTTTACGATCCGGAGGCATCTACACGACCCTCAGGACCCGATCTATACTGCTACGGCTTCAATTTTCAGAAAAACGGAGCAAAAATGGGATCGTGGGTTAAAACTCAAATCCTCCTACCTCGCAGGCGAAACGCCGACGTTCTGCCTTAGATCAGCGCTCTAGAGCTTCCGTTGCGCGCTCCCGGAACGTCCGTCGTCGAATTCCGAGCTCGTTGGCGTTTTGTTTTCTCGATTCGGCGGAGCGACGGCGAAGAACGGCGAAAAACATCAAGAGAAACGATAATGGGGGGGGGGAGCTGATATTTATATCAGCCTCCCGCCGGCGCCAAACCCGCCTCAGACCCGACGCCCGATGCGAACAAAAGTAAGGTCACCTCGAGGGTAAACGTGGCATTCTGAATGCAACTGTTGTCTCCGATTTTCCATCCGAGACTCCTTTCATAAGTTATGTGAGCCGACGCTCACACACTAACTTTGCTACTTATTTACGAAAATGCCCCTGGTGGCGTTTCACACCGCAGGCCCGCCCCTGCAAAGTTTACACACCGCCTAGGGTAAAAGGCACGTTCCGGACGCAACCGTGTCATAATATTTCCGTTCTGAGCTACCATTTAGGAGATATCACACCCCCTCCACCTGTAAAGAATAAAAATACTTAATATTTTTATAAAATTAATTCCGGGCACAGCGGGCCTCGGAAACGCACGCCGTCTTCGCGCCTAGCTCTGGTGTTATTCCTAGAAATTTTCCAAAGTCTGACAAAACTAAAAACCCGAGTCGCTACATCCTCCCCCTTTGAACTTTTCATCCCCGAAAAGACCTAAGTACAAGGAATGCCATCATATTCTCAACTAGGTCTCACACACTAGTGAGCTCACCAACAAACACCCATGCCTGAACATATAAGTCAGAGGAACTCATCCGCCACACCTCAATACTAGCCGCTTTGGGCGGCACTGACTCACCTGCACGGTTTTAATCACGTCACAAAAACGCGTCTCGGTGGGGGAAGGATCCCTCTTCCTCATGCATTCGAAGAATGAAGAACAAATCCCACACAAGGTCTTACCAAAACCCTGAACAAAACTCGAGCAAGCAACAAAAGGAAAGAGTACCGCTAAATAGTGTCTGAAAAACTACTGTAGTAAGTAGAAAAGACACAAGACATACCTCTATCCAACCGAGGTGCCTCTGGGTCGACTGCCTCCAGGGCATGCAGCTGTCCTCGCCCTCAGTCACCAGCTCCCTTAGCTTGGCGTGGACCACCTGGGGGTGGGGGGGGGGTGGTGGAAACTGGTACAACCTACCACCGCCTCCTGCTGCACCAGCTCCGCCGCCATGTCTGCCGCCCTGCGGACCTCCTAGCTCGAGAATCTGCCTCTGCCAAGGTGGTCCATCGACCGGCTCCCTCTCAGTAGCACGTCGGGTCGGACAATCTCTAGCATGATTCCCCCGACCATCGCAAGCATAACACCGCCTCTCTTGTGGCTGACCAAAACTGGTCTGTGAGCCTTGAGCCTTAGATCCTCCAGCACGGGGTTGCCTCCTGAAACGTCGACCACATCCGGACCCCTGAGTCTGTCATCGGCTACCAGAGGTCGATCCGACTGACAAAGTCTAATCCCTCGATTGCCCAGCACTAACAGGGGGTATCTGCTCAGCCAGAAAACTCTCCACCACCAACGCTCGCTCTAGCACTCCAGCATAGGTGGGAAGGCACAAGGAAACCACACCTGCTCGGATGTCCCTGTGTATTCCCTACTCGAAGGTCCATGACCTAAATAAAGGGTCTCAAACCATATCCCGGGAGTAGTGCGATAGGTCTATAAACCTCGCTGAGTACTCTGACACAGTCATCCTCTCTTGTCGAAGCTGCAGAAGCTCCTGGATCCGCACTGACCTCAGCGTCACCGGATAGAACTCCTCCCAGAAGAGCCGCTCAAACTATGCCCACGTGAGCGTCTCCTTGTCATGGGACTGCGTCACCAAACTCCACCATCGCCCAGCAGAACCATGCAGAAGGCTCGCCGCTAGGACCACCATCTGATCTGGAGGTGTCCTCACTAGGCGGAAAGCTCGGGTGACTGCCTCAAGCCAGTCATCAGCTGCCTGGGGGTCTGGATCACCCCGGAAACTCAGAGGTCGCTGCCTTTGGAACTCATGCAACACAATCATCCTGCGCGCAACCTCATCCTGCACCGTCGGCACAATCAGCTGGTCGACAGGTGGTGGCTCAACCGGCAGACCACTTGGACGTGCAACCTCAGAACATGCGCCCTACCGCACAACCTCTACTCGGGGCGGGTCATCAGCACAATCCTGTTGCGGAACCCTTGCTGGCTGTCATCGTGGAGGCATCCTAAAATACATTCAAGACACACCACAGTCAAAGAGTATATCTGGAGACATGACTCAAGAAGGAAAAGGAAAACCCAAAAACCCAGTCCTATATGATGCATGTACCATTATGTCCCCGCGACCAGTGTACGAATGTCCTGAGTCGAAAGGCAGGTTATCAGAGTACTGGTGTATGGATACGTCGGCCGCTGCACCAACACTGGATTCTGTGGCCTGAAATCTGAACTCGAAACATCCTAACACTTCCTCTATGCAACAAAAAATAAGCTCACAGCTAGACCAGCTATGCTCTAAGATCCCAAAGGTGGAACCCTCTCTGATACCACTCTGTCACGACCCGAACCAATGGGGCTCTATCCGCGACTCCCCAAGCCCGCCTCCAATAGGTCAGGAGCTGGCGACAAGCGCCGAGTAGGCTATCACACACATTGCAGGCATTAGCCTAAGGTACCTATACAAACGCACCCACAAAAACCTCCATGCAACAGTGCAGAGATATAGAAACTGAAAAGTAAAAGCATGCATACACTATCCCACAACTAGAGTACAGCAGAAGTACATTGGGAAAAATAGGTCCCACCAAAAGAAAACTACAAAAGCCTATCCAACCTACTCTGAAGATGGGGAACGCTGCCAAAAACACCCGCTGGAAAGCTCCCTCGACACAGCTCCAGTAAACACCCTGTCAACATGCTCACTAAGCTCCACCTGCTCCGGGTCCTCCTGGGACTCCGTCGAAAGGCATGTGGTCTGCACAAGACACAAACATGTGCGGTCAAAACCCGTGCAGGGGTGAGTATTAACATACCCAGTAGGCACCCAAAAAACCCAAAACCCAAAGGAGCAACTGAAGGGAAATAGTCCGCTCAACCCAGCCAGAGGGAACCCAGACGAGAAACTCCATCTCGTGACCATCCTTGGCTAAACATAACTAGTCAGCTCATCTCAGCTCAGGTGTATGCCCATACATAAACCTTGAACAATCCAGATATACACAGCTCGCGCCACAAAGCCACAAGAGGTACCGACCTCATCACCAGCAACTGCCCCCAACCCGGAGAGTGCACCACACGAACACTTGTCATACCAGAAGACACTCATCCGAGAGATACACTCCATCAGGTCCCAAAAAACATCTCAGACGCTCAACCGAGAGACCACGCTCGTCGGATAACATCACTGAGGAAACATCGCTGAAACACCATAACCACCAAACTCCTCAGATAGGGGATCGCCGCTAGGGTCTGCTAGGGGATACCAAGACCCACTCCGGTATACATAGCTCATAGATAGGGTATCACTATCAGGGTCCATTGGGGGATACCATGAACCGATCTGGTATTCGTAGTTCTCACAGATAGGGGATCACACCCAAGATCCTCTTGGGGATACCACAACCCGATCTAGCGCTTGACAGAAGCTTCACACTCAGATAGAGGATCATCGTCCATATAAAGATGGACACGATGATTCCAGAACCCTATCTGGTATAACTCGTGATGTAGGGGATCAAACCGACGATGCCGCTACCCTACCGAAACCATGCGCTGAGTAGGGGATCACATAACCAACGATACCACAACCCTACCGACACCAAGCGCTGAGTAGGGGATCGTATAACCAACAATACCACAACCCTACTATAAAAATCATGCTGAGTAGGGGATCGTAAACCCGACGATTCCACAACCCTACTGTGCACAACCCACCGCATAGGGGATCATATTCCCGATGATTCCAGAAACCCTATGGGGTTAACCTGCTAGATAGGGGATCGCCGCCCGTGAATAAGAGGCCACAGTGATACCAAGAACCTGATCTAGGGTAAGGAATGCTAGAGGATCCACTCTGTCCCACCAGAGGGATACCACAACTCTAACAGTTTAAACATCCCATCTAGAGGATCACAAACCCATACGAAGGTTGTGATGCCACACGAACCCTCGTAGGAATGAACCAAGGAAGAACCCTCAACCACTGCTGGTCCAAAAGTCGCTAACCCGAGTGACCCTCCACAACGCCACACTGCGCACCTCCTAGGCCAAAACCGAGGCCACCATCGCGTTCCACGTGGAAAAACACGCAGGATAGGCTATTTACTCACCTGAAACGGAGCACCGGTAAAAAAGGCACTATTCACCGTAGCTAACTCATGTGGGGCCCACACAACGATCCCGAAACCCATCGAGCGGACCATAGCACGACGATCCCCTCGGAAAAACAAGCGGAATCGATTACTCGCTCGTCCGAAACGGTCACCCAGTGAAAAAGGTACTATTCACCGAAGCCAACTCGGGTGGGGCCCACGCCTAGATCCCGAAACACATCGAAAGGATCGCACCATTGCGATCCTCTCAGAATAACACAGAGGATCGACTAATCATCCACCAAAATCGAACTCCTGGTGCAAAAGCTACATTTCACCGCGAATGCCAAACCCCTGCCTCGTGGGGCCCACACCCCGTTCTCAGTCCCAACACCCAGAAACCATCTCTAAAAGTCTGTCGTACCATCAGGGTCTCAACGCCACTGATGGCATGTCAATCGGACGCTTCGGGTAGAAGTTACAACGGCCCGAAGTCATAAAATAATAAAACAATATTATTGTTTACGACGTCTCTAGCTCCCGGGCTACGATCCCGAACCTTTAAATGCTCTAACCAACACCGGAGGGTTTGCCTCGTCGTCAGGGTCGCGTCGCCGCAAACAGCGCGCGAATCCGGCTTCCGGATTGCATGTTACGGGGGTTTAAAGACCCCCGTATGGTAAAAGAGGCCGGACCGGCCGCCGTCGCCGGCCCGCCCTGGCTGGCGGCCCTCCGCCGCGTGCCGGCGGATCTTCCGCGGACCACCGGGGGCACCCCAGTGGTCCGTTTTACGATCTATAGGCGTCTACACGACGCTTGGTACCCTATCTATAATACTATGACTTCAATTTTCAGAAAAACGCAACAAAAACGGGATCGGGGGTTAAAACTCAAATCCGCCTACCTCGCGGGCGAAACGCCGACTTTCTGCCTTAGATCCGCACTCCAGAGCTTCTGTTGCACGCTCCCGGAACGACTGCCATCAAATTCCGAACTCGTGGGCGCTTCCTTTGCACGATTCGGTGGAGCGGCGGTGAAGAACGTCGAGAGGAACGATAAAGGGGGGGGGGGCTGATATTTATATCAACTGCCCGCCGGCGCCAAACACGCATCGGACCCGACGCCCGATGCGAACAAAAGTAAGGTCACCCATATGGTAAACGTGTCGTTCTGAACGCAACGGCGTTCTCAGATTTTCCATCTGAGAGTCTGTTCAGAAGTTATGTGAGCTGACGCTCGCACACTAAGTTTGCTACTTATTTACAAAAACGCCCCTCGTGGCGTTTCTCACCGCAGGCCTGCGCCCGCAAAGTTTACACCCCGCCTAGGGTAAACGGCACATTTCGGACGCAACCGTGCCATCAGATTTCCATTCTAAGCTACCGTTTAGAAGATATCACATCCCCACCACGTGCAAAGTATAAAAATACTTATTATTTTTATAAAATTAATTCCAGGCACATCGGGCCTCGGAATCGCACGCCGTCGTCGCTCCTAGCTCTGGAATTATTCCTAGAAATATTCCAAAGTCAGACAGGACCAAAAACCCAAATCGCTACATCCTGATATATAAATCATGGAGCCACTAAAACATGTAGATATTAGTAGAAAAACATCTGGTGGGAAAATATGAAGAGTGGTATTTTAAGATTTGTATGATGATGTATGGTATTCCAATGAGAAATGGAATAATAAAATAAGCATAAAAGTATAATGAAACAATTTTCCATTCCTAAATGGAACTAAATAAATCCCTCCACATATTTACTAATAGGACTCCTTATGACCACAAAATTCAATAACATCGTATGCTTGGTTTTTAGTCACCTTAAAAATTCAGTGTCTTTCAGTACTATTTAGGACGATTTCATAATCACTAACTCAATGAGGAATACATATAGTATGGGGATATAATTCATTGATTTTCACGCTCCAATGTGTCTGATCAACATCTAATATTTTATATGATGTTTTAGAGAATCCTTTAGCATGAATTGGATACTAATATGAGTTCCATTACTTTAATTTTTTCCATCCATAGATGGTTGGAAAATATAAAAGGAGAATTAAAACCTTATATGATATAAGAATATCTTCTATGTAGGATTTACAAGGAGTTTGGGATCATCACCTTACCCTATTTTAGTTTTCATACAAAAACAGTTTTTATTCTAATATTCAAATTGGACCTTATGAGTATTTTTTTAGAGGTTTTGGAATCCAAAATGCTTGGATAAGGCCATAGAATAGAAGATGATGGTTTTGATCTTGTATAATTGATGATATGTAAGGTTTAATCCATTCAAGGTTATATGAAATCTTCAAAACATTGACAAAAACTCTATATATACAATCATATATGAGATCATGAGTTTGCATTTGAACATAATTTATTCCCTTTAATATCACCGTGGAAGATGTTCGTGACATTTTGGAAGAAGGGAATATATAATCCCAGATAAATAATCAACTTTAATATCCTTATTCACATCAAATCCATTACATGTTCAATAACACTCCCAACTAACCAATTTCAACTAAATTACATTTTTCAAGTGTCCCACTTGATGAAGTACTTACCAGAACCCTCATGTTTACTAAATCCATAGGTGATATATTTATATAATTACTTTCTTTTGAGGATCAGATAGTGAAGATATTAGATCCTATAAATTAATCTCTACAAAAATTGAAAAACAACTTTATAAATCTATTATTCTAGAACCAATAAATTATTGAATTGACATGGTAACTGGAAGAGTAAATATTATATAATTTCCCTTGTCTAAATTAGTTTATAAAAAGAAAATTTTTAGGGTGTAATTTTTTATGGGTCGAAGAATGGAATTAATTGAGATTTTATAAATGAAATTCCTTTTCTAAATTAGTAAATTTCTTATTGTAAAATAAAATTATAGAAAAAAACACAAAAAAGAAGTTATTTTAGAATGTTATATGTTATGTCATATCATATTTAAAATTACATTAAAAAACTTAACCATTTACATTATAGCCATTATACATGGTTCATATCATTAGTATATATTAATGGTTATGATAAAATCAATTACAAATAATGAAAAAGTGTTGATTTTATTTGGAATTATTATACCGAAAAAATTCCATTTATCAGACATTAAGAGGAAGATAGAATTATTATAAATTACCTTTACCAAATCCCATGATAAGATTCATCAAATAAATAATGAATGAAAACATTTACAAGATAATTTTAAGCTCATCAAGATCACATCCCAAACCTTGTTCACCAAATCACCCTAGTAAGATCTCATCATCAAACTCCTAACCCTTATGAAATTAACTAGGGTAATAAATTGATTTATATGTACACCATAATAATTTTTTTAATACAAATATTTCTAATAAAACAATTATTATATTTATATTTTTTTAATTTATAATTATTTAACAATACCTTTAAAAAATATATTTTTATTCAATGAAACATTAATTTCATTTTTTGGAAATATATAGTTTCAATAAAGACTCTCTTTTGATGAATTCAATAATTCGTAAAATAAATGATATTTTTATAATCCTTTATTTTTTGAAAATATATATTGAATATAATTTATTTTGTAATTTCCATTCTAAAATTTAATTTCTATAATTGTAAATAAATTGTTAATGAAAAAATTCAATATTTTTCTGTAAATGTTGATTTTTTATTTTAAATTATAAATTATCATATTACGATAATTACATTGGAAAAATAATGTATAATTTTGATGTCTCCATGTAAAAATTATATATTGTCGAATTTTTAATATTATTCTCTGATTGTGAAATTTTATGATAAAAATTAAATGTGATATAATTATATGTTTTGTGTTATGATTTTAAAAAATCCAAAAATATATATAATAAATATGATAAATAGTATTCAAAACCAATATTTTGTTTATACTTTAATATAATTTCTTTTAATTTTATATGATAACTTTTATTAATCCTTAAAGAAAGCTCCATAATCTATAATATACTATTTTCTTTTAAAATCGATTCGTCATAGACACGGATTACTTCCACATAACCTATGGCGTTATATTTATTTGTTTAGTTATTTTTATTATAAAATAACAAAACATAATCCACATTGGTAGAAACCATGGTATGTCTTAGAGTTTGGTGTACATTGTAATATAGGCTCAAAAACCTACTCTATTTAAATTAAAAAATATTTCCCCCTTCTTTTCCATTATTTACCAACCCAGCCTCAGATTCCCCTCCACTCACAGCCCTTTGATAAATAATTTACTCAACACTTTCTTATCAAGATCCCTCACTTAGTTCCCCCATTCTCTTATAATTATCATTCTATGATTTTCAAACATCCCTCTCCAGGAAATGGATCCTATCCTTCACATTTTTATTGAAGCTTTTCTTTATATCATGCCCATTTATTATAAATTCTGAAAATTGAGATTTGTTTTAAAAATACCCATTATTATCATTATTATTCCTATGATATGGAATACCCATGTCACTATCATTCACCCCTTTCCTGAATATTTATGTTCCCCTGTTATACTAATGAAATTATCCTACATATTTACATGAAATTTTTTTTTTGTATTGAATACTAATAACCATTTCCACTTGAGGGTATTCACTTATATGTACCTATCCTTCATTGATCAGGGACATAAATATATGTAACCAAATCCCCTTAATATTTTTATTAAAAATTACTAATCTTGTTCATTTGTTGTGTGATTAATGTTTTACATTTATTAATGTAAATAATATGAATGTAACGAGAGGGACCGAAATTATATAGCCCTCCAATGCAATGGTTGTTGTTTTTATGTCATGATATTATGTGCATGGTAAAATAGAGGATATCTTATGAATACTATTTTATGATTTTTAGAAGTTTTTCCTTGACCTGAGTTTTTAATGTCATGTAATATGTTTTTTTCACATTTCTAGCTACCTTTTTGTTATCAAGTTATATCATGCCTCATTATTTTGGATTATGATTTCCTCTATTATTATGTTAATTTTTTTTCTCTTGGATCACATGTTAAAAAAAACTTATTATATGCTTTATTTAATCCATTAATTGAATTTATATGTCACTATTTTCTTATGTGAATCCCCAGATTATCTTGTTTATTTTAAGAATATCATAGGAATATAAGTGATTATTATAGATTCTATTAATATTTTTTTGAATTTATATTGCAGTTTTTTATGTAATATAGAAAATCAACCAAATACATTAGGCCTAAAAATCAAATCGGTTTGTTTTATGTGTATCTTTATGTTATAAATCGTTAAATAATGTGTACTAAAATGTGTGTTTTCTTATGGGGTACATTTGAATGAAGAGGTTTATGATATATCCCATGGAATTGAAAAAGGTTTCATAAAGATTTCATCAAAAAATAATTAACCCATTATAAATAAACGTGTTTAAAAACCGAAAATCATAATAATCATAATACATTAAAATAAGGAATGTGGATGGTATGATTCAAACATTTAATTAAAAACATGTTAAAATATACCAACCATTTTAAAAAATAGACTATAAATTCCAAATATGTTAGAAAAATAAATTTCATTGAAAGTAACCCTAGAAAAACATAACTTTTTATTCAATGTAATGAAAATTCATGAGTGTCAAAAAATAAGTTCATAACCTATACATATTAAAAAAAGATCCTTTCATATTATTTTTAAAAGAAAAATAATTACTTATTCTGTAGACATTGTGTATAATTAATTTCTAAAACATTTAAAATAAATTAAATGATAGTGAAAATGAACATTATAAAAAGATTTATGTTTACTAAATAACATTCATAATATAATTTTGATGATCATATACACTGAGGGAAATGTTAATTGAATGAATAAGCCATTATGTTTCCTTTTCATTAAAAACATTCTCTAAAAATTTTATAGAAAAAATTATAGAAAAATTGTAATCGTACAGTAAATATTATTGATAAACCCAATGAGAAAAAGAAATATGGGTTTTAATGGAAATAATATATAAAATTTTCTTCATTAATGATTTATAATAGTAAATCAAAAATAGAAATGACATTTTAAAATAAATTTATTACTAAATTGGTATATATAGAATCACAACCGCCATGAAATATATAAATTCAGAGGAGACTTTAATGTCCTTAAATATAAATATATCCACTCTATTGAATATATAAGGGTAATTATATATATTTAATAAACAACGATTTGTGTATAATATAACATTTGTCCCAACAAAGATAACTTGAGATGAGATACCTTTACCACATTGGTAACATTCATACCGACCCCCCTAAAAAGAAATAATTTACAAATTATGATTATATACATTTATTTAAGAATAATAAATTAAATAAAATGTAAATGGTTCAGTATATAAACCTCATAAACATCAATAGGTTCATAACATCAAACATTCCTCAATGAAACAATTTTGAGATGAAAACCACGTAATTGTAGTCTCATCTTCTTTTATAGACATTATAAACTCCTTTATCATAATTATGGATTTGTTATAAATATTTTACATTACCATAAAAAAATATATTACTAATTTTATTATTTACATATAACAAATTGTCACCCTACTACAACAAATCATTATTAAAATATCAGTTTCTATTGATGACTACTTCATTATACAGGTTGTTTCAGATCAGAGGTGGTTGTAGTTTTACATTGATCACAGTAACATTATATCATAAATTTTAATTAATTTATTATAACCATATGAATTAATTATGAAATATTTTTGGATTATTCATAAAAATTGGTGATGTAAATGAGTTGAACCACTTTTTGGAGATAGTAGTCCACATGTATACACAAGTGGTGTTTCAACTTTTTCACTGAAGGAGTGAATAGAAACAGAATAAAAAATAACCTTAATAAAAATATTAAAATATCACATATATTAATTAAATCAATATACTCTTCCATGTTAAAAGGTGAAGGAAAATATATCATATCGCATTGTGGAGGTGGTAGTCTGCATAGTCCCACAAGTTCTAGTTTCATTTATCATATTATTGAACAAGGAGATGAATAATATTTTTCCATTAACATAATAAAATCATAGTATATTTTGGATAATTATGTCATTATATTGCAAAGGTTATGATATTATTTATGGTTATTGAAGAAGAGTAAAATGAAAAGGATCAGTTAAGACAATTATCTTCTCCTTGAATAACTTTCATTGTATATCTCATTAACTACTATAGAGATGGTATTTTAAGAATAACAAAAACTAAAAACATTTAGCATGTTTTTTATAATAGATTCTACAGGGGTTTTATCAATATATATGTCTCAATGTTGTTGGAATAATTGATAGAGCTAATATTTCCAATATTTTTAATATCTATTTAAATGAATTAAACATCACAAATTTAACAATATGACCTTATTTTTAACAATTTTGGATTTATAGTGTGTTTTGAGATAAAAAGTTTAAATTACATAATTCTGGATTTTTAACAGATTTTTATCACAAGGGTATTTTGGTCATTTATCACAAAATATATTTCCAAATTTTGGGATTCGAATTTTTTTGGAATACTTATTTAATTTTCATCATCTTTTTCTTCAGGCCCAGGAAATGATTTGGAACACCACGAGCATCCACGATATGCTTCTCTTTCAATAATGCAATAGCTTACATTGTACGCAAGTTCGAGATTCTAACACACTACGACCAATCAAAATAGCCATTATGAATAGTAATACCCAAATTTTGAAATTATATATATTTTATATTTCAAAATGGACTTCATTTTTGGATTTTGAATATCGAAATTAGCCTATGTTGAATTGTTGGTATTTTTCTGAGAACTTCCAATTTTTTATGAATAGTTAAAAATACATAAAATCAACTTTTTAAATAAAAATTATTTATATTGGTAAATTATACTATTGAGTGGTTTTAAAGTATAATTATAATATATTTTTACCATTTTATCCAATGGTGGTCATTATAATTAATTTCACATTGAAATTGGACATAAAAAATTGTCAATCTTTTGATATATATTGTTTTTTTTAAAACACGCTATTTGTTGTGACAGCGGGAATTAATTATAATATTAATTAATGAAACTTATCTATTTGGAATTTTTTAAAATAGACATCATTTTTGAATTCGGAATATCAATTATAGCTTTGGGGAAATTTTGGTATTGTTCTGAAAAACATCAATTTTTTATGAATAGTGAAACCACTAAGTGGTAGTTAGAAAACTGATTTATCGTTTAGATGAAACATTAACACTTCTGTGATTTGATTTTAAAAAATAAAACATACATGGCTGTGATTATGAAGTAAAATGTTGTTCAATGAGATTAAAATAATTTTTGGTGAATAGTAACTTTTAAGTTTAATTAATCGCGATTAAATGTAATTATTAAATTTAAGGTAAAAATGATATTATAAAAATATGAAAATACCTTTAAACTTGTAATACCCCTATTGTATGATTCATGGACAACCAATACAATCCATGGGTCAACTTGGGGACCCCATGGAGCAACTTTGGTAAGAAAATGGCATTAAAAACTTTTTATTTAATGTTAAAATAAAAATGTCACAAACATGAGTTGTTTTACTAAATCAATTTTTAAATGGGGTTATACAAGTTATATTTTTGACTATAAATACTCATTATAAAGATAAAAAGAATTAATACATTATGATATTTTTTTATAATTTTTAGACATTTAATTAATTAAATTATTAATGAAACCATGATGATGCAACAATTACCTAATTATTTAACGATTTAAATAAAATAAAAAGATAATGTAAAATCTAAGACTTACACTTGTCAAAAACCTATTGGATGAGTATATTTCGAACACTTATCACATTATCCTAGAAATATATAAGTGTGGGACCTTTAAATCCTAAACTCATTATATAATAAAGTAACACTTCATGAATTTCGAAGAGTGCCTCTCCTCTCCTCTTATAAAAGGCCCCCACCACTACCACCTTATTCACACCATCCACGCCTTTTGGCTCGCCCAAAATCTTCCCAAATACTCTGTCAACTTCCCTCTCTTACACATAGAAGCCTCACATCGGGCAGAATTCTTCCCAAGGAAGCCTTGAGCTCAAATCAAAAAGAGTTGCCCGTTTTAAAGGTGTTGTTTTCCCTTATGTTCTTATGTTTTATTTTTCTTCTCCAACCCCATAACTCTTTTTATTCATTTCGTTTGTAACAAAACAAGTATACTAAATATACTAGGATGTTTTTATAAGAAGTATTAGAGCTACACTTACACAAACCTACATCTAATGGTTAAAGAACATACTGTTTCTGTGGATGTCGAATTTCTGCCTCACGAAATGATGATTGTTCAACACTCATATAACACCTTAAAAGGTGGCCATTAAGATGTCACTATATTTATATATGATATATAATATGTTTACGTTTTACTTAAGCTTCTGTATTTTTCATTTATGTCATACCTTTATGGTTTCCATTATGGGTAAACGCGATATCTTCATTTTAGGAAGTGCAGACTACCGCCCCCTCAAAGTGATTTGAATTGTTAATACCATATGTGGGATATATAAAGGATGGATTAAATGATATTATATATTATATTATACTGGAATTATAATATACCTTTATATCATTATGATTTCATTCCGTTAAATATGAAATAGAAATGAAAGTAGCGTTCATGCGTACGTACGGCTTACCGTCTCCATAAACAGTGCATTTCATTTCTTACCTCTAAATGTTACGTAATATTATGAATGAATGTATTTACTAGATATATATGATATATACGATATATAAATCATGAATATAATGCTAGATATAATGGATATTTCACCACATGAACAACCTGTAATTATAAGAAGTTTATTTTTGACTCAAGTACCAAAGATCGACAAAATGACCGTTATTAACATAAATAATTACATAATGTTCATAACATGGTAATAAGTGATATAAAAGGAATAATTAACATGACAATTATTCTCAATCAAAAAGAAATTAACTCTAGTTTATTATTCAGGAGATTAAAGAAGGGTAGAGTGAAGTCAGACACAAGGTAAGGGAACTTCTTAACCCAATTTCCATTTTTGGGTTAATCTCTTACTTTCAAATTATTTCATTATATTATTATGTCCAATCTTTTAATTGTACTTTCTTTAAATGTACCTATAGTGAATACACATAAAAGATCTAATTTATTTAAAAAAATTATCTTTGTAAGGGACTTCGTCTCAATCTCCATTCATTGAGGCATATTTTATTTTATATACAAATTTCTTTTATACGGTGTATAAACCCCTTTGAATTTTACATTTATTAAAAAGGAATATTTTTATACGATGCATTTTACTAAACAACAAAAAGGAATGTTTTTCTTGTTGTACGTATGCGGCGACAACGACTTCTTCACCGCCATTACCATTATTTGAGTTTCGGATTCCTCTATAAGCCATAACTTTTTTTAAATGAAAAATAAATACCAAGATTCAATTTTATTTTATTTTGGTATTGAAAATAGTTTTGAAAGTGTTTTTTTATTATATCAATGTGTTGTATTGATATCTTGTGATTGAAATGGGGAAATTTTTTGTTTCATTTATGCATGTTTTATGTTATACGACTATGTTATGGTTTATGATATGTTTAAACCTATTCATATGAGGAATGCATTGGACATAATAAGTGACAGGTGGAGCCTGCTATAGCTCCTCGATGCATCAACATGCCTCATGATACAAACTAGTGTCATGGAATGAGGCCTTGACAAAATCGTATTTGTAGTCTTGGCACGAGGCCATGGCTATGTGGTTATGATAGTCTGGAATTATGCATTCCATCATTATGAAAGTGGTTATTGATATTTCATGTGATTATTCGACTAGTAGAATATCCATGTGAATAAGTAGATGGAATTATTTCATTTTATTTTTGCCATATTATGCTGAAGTTCAAGTTTAAAAGGCTTTTGTTTTAGTTATACATTGCCTTAAATGATAATGTTTATTTATGAAAGCTTCCGCTATATTTTTATCCTTACAGAGCATCTGAACTCACCCATTTCAATGATTTAATTTTTCCAGGATGTGAAGAAGTATTTTATGAATGACCTGCAGGGATAGACTGAAGGGGATATGAGTGTTGAAAATGGAGACTATGTTATTTCTGTATTTCACTATATGATGTAATGTAACATTTATGAATGTATCTAGTGTTTCTAGGGCTACTAAACTAATCGGTCTTTCGAGATATGATCTTTTGTGATCTTGCCGATGTTACGTAATAATGCACCAACTCTGGGTAAATGGGGTCGGGGAGTTATAGTTGGTATCAGAGACAGTTTAGTACTAACCTTGAAAGCTAGATTTAGATAAACTCTGATTAGATCACATAACCCTAAGATAGACTGTGAGGATTAGTATAGAAGAACTTCCTAGAATTTTGGTATTATAGTTATTTTGGTAGTTTTCCGAGCAATAAATCCATGTCTGGATACGAGCAGGTAAAGGCGGCTCTGGAACAGATGTACCTAGGGGTAAATCCCAAACACACCGCTTTGAGCTAGACTCGAATGGGAACTGGTGCACGAAAACGGGCATTTCTGCACTCTTGGTTACGACACTCCCGGGGGATATTCTTAGGATAATTCTCATTTTCATTAAAAACTACTATGAAGGGTTATGAGTATATACTTCCTCAAGGAAATTTTTTTTATGATTATGGATTATATCCATAAATAGTTCAATTAATGTTATGTGTTTTACAAGTATTGAATTATATATTTTTATTTATAAACTAATCTACTTTATTACATTGTTTAGAAATGGAACCCAGTAGAGGGAATGTGAACTTCATAATTACGTATGATCCAAAGAGTAATAAGGGTCATATCTTTCACAGTATTAAGCCAACATTTAAAAGGTAAATAGTCTCCCATGTGTTCTCAACATATGAAGAAACAGTATCATGTATCAATAAGATATGTAAAGAATTATCTGAGTCTTATGGATTTGAAGGGAAGAAAGAGAAGAAAAGGATGGAAGAGAGAATGATGGATAAAGGGATGAGGGAAAAAAGAATTTTCTAATATGTGATAATTGTGAGAAGAAACACCTTGGAACATTCCGGAAGGGAATTGGAGTTTGTTATAAGTGTGGAGAAAAACAAAACCAAGTGCATGAATACAAGGGTAAGAAATAGGTTTCAAATGTACAATTCTTCATCTGCAAGGATTGGGGACACTATGCAAACCAATGTCCAAATCATTAGAGTATGCCCCAAATGATGTTATTGGATAATAATCAGGTTATGATACTACCACAGATGAGGTGGAATGATTAGTGTTGTTTTGTTGTTATTAAATAATTTTTTCATTTGAGTGTTGTATCAATGATATACTGGTTATAATACTTATGGAGTATATAAGGATTGTACTGTAGTACTATTTTATCAAGGACTTGAGATTGTATGGAACCAAGAAAAGTGACTCCACAGCAGGTTAAATTTTTGGAAAATATATAATTGAGAGAATGATAAAACACAATATGGTTCCGATACCGAGATAGTGATTTTGGAATAATACAAGATTTATTTGGATAAATTATATTGGATATTCTTAACTTCCTTGAAACTGATTAATGACTTGCATACATTTTTGTATAGAAGGAGTATATCTAGTATTCTATAAGGAATAAGGGATCATGAATGTAATCAATAAGGATTTATGGTAATTAAGGATGTTGCAGTGTTTTAAAAGATTACATGATGAAGGTGTTCATATATATACTATTAAATACAATAATTTAAATATATATATATTCATATATATACTATTAAATACAATATTTTAAATATATATATATATATATAATATATTTTAAATGTTTTAATATATATTTAATATATATATAATATCAAATCATTGTGCTATAATAATTTAAAAACTTAGATTCAAGAAATAATCTCATTTCAGGTCGTTCGGAGCACGTTTGCTCCGAATTGGACCGCCGCACGCCGTTTTGGTGTTTAATGGCGCCGGAAACGCATTTCCGGCCGCCGCGGTCACACGGAACCTCCGAATGATGTGCCGTCTGGCCAACCATTTCACAATTCACGCCCCGGATGTTGTCGTACGGTTTCGTGGCATTCGGACGTCGTTCGGGTGGTTTTGACCCCCCAACATGCCATTTCAGCGCGCGCCGCGCTGCTGAAAACGACACAATCGGACGTGCCGCGCGCACCGCACGTCCGATGGACGTGCGGCCTCCTCCTGCATCTCAGGAATAATCTTTCTATCGTTCCCGTGCGGTTTCAGGTCGTTCGGAGCACGTTTGCTCCGAATTGGACCGCCGCACGCCGTTTTGGTGTTTAATGGCGCTGGAAACGCGTTTCTGGCCGCCGCGGTCACATGGAACCTCCGAATGAGGTTCCGTCTGGCCGACCATTTCACAATTCACACCCCGGATGTTGTCGTACGGTTTCGTGGCATTCGGACGTCGTTCGGGTGGTTTTGACCCCCCAACGCGCCATTTCAGCACGCGCCGCGCTGCTGAAAACGACACAATCGGACGTGTCGCACGCACCGCACGTCCGATGGACGTGCGGACTCCTCCTGCATCTCAGGAATAATATTTCTATCGTTCTCGTGCGGTTTCAGGTCGTTCGGATCACGTTTGCTCCGAATTGGACCGTCGCACGCCGTTTTGGTGTTTAATGGCGCCGGAAACACTTTTCCGGCCGCCGCGGTCACACGGTACCTCTGAATGATGTGACGTCTAGCCGACCATTTCACAATTCACGCCTCGGATGTTGTCGTACGGTTTCGTGGCATTCGGAGGTCGTTCGGGTGGTTTTGACCCCCCAACGCGTCATTTCAGCGCGCGCCGCGCTGCTGAAAACGACACAATCGGACGTGTCGCGCACCGCACGTCCGATGGACGTGCGGCCTCCTCCTGCATCTCAGGAATAATATTTCTATCGTTCCCGTGCGGTTTCAGGTCGTTCGGAGCACGTTTGCTCCGAATTGGACCGCCGCACGCCGTTTTGGTGTTTAATGGCGCCGGAAACGCGTTTCCGGCCGCCGCGGTCACACGGCACCTCCGAATGAGGTGCCGTCTGGCCGACCGTTTCACAATTCACGGCCCGGATGTTGTTGTACGGTTTCGTGGCATTCGGAGGTCGTTCGGGTGGTTTTGACCCCCCAACGCGCCATTTCAGCGCGCGCCGCGCTGCTGAAAACGACACAATCGGACGTGCCGCGCGCACCGCACGTCCGATGGACGTGCGGCCTTCTCCTGCATCTCAGGAATAATATTTCTATCGTTCCCGTGCGGTTTCAGGTCGTTCGGAGGGCTGTACGGGGGTGTCAGGGGGCTATACGGGGGTGTCGGGGGGCTGTACGGGGGTGGCGGGGGGCTGTACGGGGGTGGCGGGGGGCTGTACGGGGGGGGGGGGGGGGGGGGGGGGGGCAGTACGGGGGTGCAGGGGGTTGTACGGGGGTGCGGGGGGGCTGTACGAGGGTGCGGGGGGCTGTACGGGGGTGCGGGGGGGGGGGGGGGGGGGGGCTGTACGGGCGTGCGGGGGGCTGTACGGGGGTGGCGGGGGCCTGTACGGGGGTGGCGGGGGGCAGTACGGGGGTGAGGGGGGCTATACGGGGGTGCGAGGGGGCTGTACGGGGGTGCGGGGGGTTGTACGGGGGTGCGGGGGGGGGGGGGGGGGGGGGGGGGCTGTACGGCGGTGTGGGGGGCTGTACGGGGGTGCGGGGGGCTGAACGGGGGTGCGGGGGGGGGGGGGGGGGGGGGGCTGTACGGGGGTGCGGGGGGCTGTACGGGGTGGCGGGGGGCTGTACGGGGGTGGCAGGGGGCTGTACGGGGGTTCGGGGGGCTGTACGGGGGTGCGGGGGGGGGGGGGGGGGGGGGGGCTGTACGGGGGTGCGGGGGGCTGTACGGAGGTGGCGGGGCCCTTTACGGGGGTGGCGGGGGCAGTACGGGGGTGCGGGGGGTTGTACGGGGATGTGGGGGGGTTGTACTGGGGTGCGGGGGGCTGTACGGGGGTGCGAGGGGGGGGGGCTGTACGGGGGTGCGGGGGTCTGTACGGGGGTGCAGGGGGCTGAACGGGGGTGCAGGGGGGGGGGGGGCTGTACGGGGGTGCGGGGTGCTGTACAGGGTGGCGGGGGGCTGTACGGGGGTGGCGGGGGGCTGTACGGGGGTTTCGGGGGCTGTACGGGGGTGGCGGGGGCTGTACGGGGGTGCGGGGGGCTGTACGGGGGTGCGGGGGGGCTGTACGGGTTGCGGGGGCTGTACGGGGGTGCGGGGGGGGGGGGGGGGGGGGGGGGGCTGTACGGGGGTGGCGGGGGCAGTACGAGGGTGCGGGGGGTTGTACGGGGGTGCGGGGAGCTGTACGGGGGTGCGGGGGGGCTGTACGGGGGTGCGGGGGGCTGTACGGGGGTGCGGGGGGGGGGGGGGGGGGGCTGTACGGGGGTGGCGGGGGGCAGTACGGGGGTGCGTGGGGTTGTACGGGGGTGCGGGGGGCTGTACGGGGGTGCGGGGGGGGGGGGGGGGGGGGGCTGTACGGGGGTGCGGGGGGGTTGTACGGGGGTGCGGGGGGCTGTACGGGGGTGCGGGGGGGGGGGGGGGTACGGGGGTGCGGGGGGCTGTACGGGGGTGCGGGGGGCTCTCCAGGGGTGCAAAGGCCATCCCATTGATTACAAAAGTTAAAAATAAAAGTGATAACATCTAATTAATAGATATTTCTTTTATCGATACCATACAGAAATTAGTAAAAAATAAATTGGATAATACATAATCTATAATATCAGATTTATTGATCTGTTGGAATTAGTTCGACTTTTTCAAATGTAGAATCATTCAAAATTATCTGATCAAAAACTCAATAGGTGTATAAAATATTTAAAAGACCACCATGGATGGTAATAATGCATTACTTAAATGAATAAATACAGTACATCAATGTGAACCCTACTAGTAAAAACAAAAAACATATCTCGTGAATATATGGTGCGTCACGCGTTGCCATCACTGCTACCTCCTTCTGGTGGGCCAGGTGCCTACAACAAATAAACATTATAAATATTTTAATAACAAAAATAATTTAAATTAAATAAATAAATACAGTATATACCTGCGTCGTATGATCCCCTGTACCATCAGCTCGACGCACATATTCCCGCAGTGCTCTAACCTCAGCTGTCAATTGCGCATTTGTCTCCTCGGAAGCGCGCAACCGTGCCTCAAAATCTGACATCTGCTGTGTCATATGAGCAACAGCAGGACCGACAACCGCAGCACGTGACACTACAGAACGAGGAATCCCTGCTCCATAGGTCAAAGTATAGACATGCCCGTCCCGACCAATAATGCGATGAAAGATCTCATCCCGTCGCATGGGAAGCTGTCGCTGGTCCTCTGGCAGATGTTCTAACTCAGCTTCAAATTGATCCTGTGAAATATTTAAATATATATAAATATATATATGTTAATATAAAGATTTATGTAATTATTGGTAAGTACAGACACTTACTATCAATGCTGCAACCTCTGGATCATTGCAATCACGAGTCCTTATCTACACCGACATTTTATCAGTTGCTGCACCTTGCCCTCGCAACTGTATATTAAAAGAATATAAACACAAAACCATATTAATTAATAAATTAAAAAATGAATAATATATACCTCATGTCGGATCTGAGACACGTGACGAGTCCCGAGCCTGTGAGCTGGTCCCTGCAACGCTTGATTCTCCGAATGGCGTGTTGACACCTCCTACATTCAACTCATTCAAATTTCAAACAAATCACATATTCTTGAAAATATATATACAGCAAAATAATTAATATACAAACCGCAACATCCTCAGTAGACCAATATGCAACCAAGTCACGCCACTGAGCCGGGAGGACACCTCTCGGGACTTTTTCCAAAATGTCAGGGGCACCCACATTTGGTACCCAATGGTCCCTCTTAACTTTGCCTTTATAATCTTTCCACAGCTTACGGCATTTGCTCATACACACGGGCCGAAACTCTTCAGGGCATACTTTCAAATTTTGCTATAATGAAAATAATCAAACATATTAGTATTATTTATAAATAGAAAATAAAGTAAAATTATTTTCTTACCTGAACCTCCCTCCATAGATGATCTAATGTGTCCTGAGGGATAGAAGCCCAATCACGCGTGGTCAATGGAAATCGATGTGGGTCACGTATGATATGACCCAGCTGAAGAATAAATGTCGGGGCATTCGGTCCCACGGGATGAAATACCTCATCAAATGAAACATCTATCGTCGTGTCGGAATTCCATGCTAATATGCCACGACCAGGGCCTCTCCTGCGAGAGGAAGAAGCAGCCGAGTCTGATCCTGTTGAAAACAATTTTATATATAAATTGACAAATGTTATATATATATATATGTTAATTACATAAATAATATAGATAATGACTGTCAAACATACCTCGACCCTGAGACGTAGATGCCTCAGATGGATGATGTGGATTTTCTGCCTCTTCCCCTGACATGTCTGCAATCATACAAAATATCAGTAATGAGTCCAAAGTGTTTAAAAGATAAATTGGATTGTTCTTAATAAATCAAACTTGTACAACTATTAATCAAACAAAAAATGGATTGAATAATTAGAAGTGAATGAATTTTAAAAAATCAGAAAGTTAATCAACCTAAATATTTATGACTGAATTAACATACAAAAGTGAGGATTAAAACTTATAAGGATTTATAAAATTACTATATAATTTATGATATCCTAGGACATTCTACTGAATAGCGGGAAAACAATTATACCTTTCATTAAGCATGAAAATCGACCGTTTCTCCTTCAACAGCCGCTCTGACCCAATAAATATCTTCTTCACGTTGAACTACGGTATGTTGATCAAGTTGTTGGTAAACAAACGGAACAGTCTCGGGTTCATCATCTTCAAATAAAAACACTCCTCGCCGAGACATTTTGACAACAACTTGCCAACTTGGATCCGAAGGCAAAGTTACGAAGAATACTTGTTCCGCTTGTGATGTCAAGATGAAAGGTTCATTCTCAACTCGTTCATTATTTCTGTATAACATATAGTTAAAATTCACCAATGAAAACTGATATTGATCGACTTTACATCCACGCACTGGATCAACCCAATTACACTTTAACAATATTTACTTCAAACCGTGTGTGTATACAACTTCAATTATGTCTATCAATTGACCATAGTAATAACCAGAATCGACAAAGGGACAACCGATTCCACTGTTTTGTGTTGCTCGTTTGTCATCAACATCTTTAATGCGAAATCGAAAACCATTAGCATCAATAGCTTTATAATGACAAGCCGTTATAGATGGACCCTCAGCCAGTTGGATAAATACTTCAGGTAGCGTGGGGTCCCCTAACTCCCTCAGCTTACGAAACTACATAATTTATAAAAATCAATACTGATATATGCAGAAAGAATTATTTTAATACTTCAATCATAATGAAAATCAATTTATACATACATAATCCTTGAACCAATCATGAAATGCCGCATAATGAGATTGTTGAATTTGCAACTCAGTCGCACGATGCATCTCTTCTTTTATCTCATTAATGTTTTTCCTGCAAATGATTACGCGATGTTTAAAAGATCAACTTATGCAAAGAAAACATGTAAAAGTTATACAAGCACATTGATAAGATACTTACTGCATTAATGGTGCAACTGATGGAGTATTGAACAAGATATATCGATGTGCTTGTATCCACTCGATGTTGTCCATATAAAATGTGGTTCCTTCTCCAACTGGACCATCATGAATCCGAGAGGGCTTATCTAATTTTGTTTCAACATCCGTATGATATTCTGCACAAAAAGTAGTACACTCGTCCATCAAAAAACCATTGGCTATTGATGCCTCTAGACGAGCTCTGTTGCGTACAAATCTTTTCAATGTACTCAAATACCGTTCAATAGGATACATCCACCTGAATTGCACTGGACCAGCAGCCATTACTTCATCAGTTAGGTGCACTGTTAAGTGGACTATAACATCGAAAAATGTGGGGGGAAAAGTTTCTCAAAGTGACAAAGCGTAAGTACAATTCGGTCCTGCAAACTTTTTAAATCACTCATTCGTTGATTTCTTAAGCAAAGCTGTCTAAAAAAATTACTCATCTCAATCAAGGGCTGAACATCATTGGGGGATAAACAATCACAAATTGCGATTGGAATCAACTGCTGATGTAATATGTGATTATCATGACTTTTCAACCCTTGAAATGTCTTGCTCGTCAGATTCACACACTTTGAAATATTAGAAGAGTAACCATCAGGCACCTTGACCATCTTCAAAATGGAATGAAATGTCTCTTTCTCCACTGTAGTCATCGAATACTGTGCAGCAGGCATATATGCCTTGTTTCCCTCAGCTAACTGTAAATGCAACTGTTTCCTTAAACCCATTTCTTCCAAATCACGGCGTGCATTAACATGGTCCTTTGGCTTTCCACTAAAACCTTAAATGGTCCACAATATGTTATCACAAAAAAAAATTTCAATGTGCATGACATCCAAATTATTCCACAACATGTTAGTTCTCCAATACGGAAGACTATAAAAAATACTTTTCTTTTTCCAATTGTGACTGCGCTGCCTACCCGCAGCACGAATATTACGTACTGGAGGAGCCACCAAATCCTGAATTTCATATACAGTGCGGATGTTTTCTTCCTCAATCTGCGATAAAATTTCGAATCCTTTCATGATCTTTGGTGCTGGGCTGAACTCTCTAGAACCATCAAATGCCACTCTGTCCTTTCTGAACCTGTGCTGGGGAGGGAGAAAACGCCTGTGACCCATGTATGCCCATTTTTTGGAATGTTTAAGCCATAAAGATTTTTTACTTTTATTGCAACAAGGGCAAGCAAATTCCCCTTTCGTACTGCAGCCTGATAAATTTGCATAAGCTGGGAAGTCATTGATTGTCGCTGAAGGTAAACATCAATCTTATCCCCCGGACTTTTAGGCCCATCAATAAGAGTGGAAAGTAATATAAATTGTCTGCTTCATACAAAGCCATGGAGGAAGATTATATGGAACCAACACCACGGGCCATGTGCTATGAGTTGCACCAACCATAGACTTGAATGTATTGAAACCATCTGCTGCCAATCCCAATCGGACATTACGAACATCTTTAGCAAAGTCGGGATGTCTCTTATCAAAATCCTTCCATGCATGAGAGTCTGCCGGGTGGGTTAACATGTCACTTTCATGAACTCTTTCTGCATGCCATCTCATTAAATTAGAAACATTAGATGACATAAAAAATCTTTTCAACCTCGGTTTAAGGGGAAAGTAACGCATTTGCTTTACGGAAATCGGTTTCCCCTGTACCGCAATCTGACTTTGATGAGTCTTATTTCCCCTGTTCTCTTTCCTCCTGGAAGCGCCACAAACCGTACAAATATCCAAATGAGCAGTTTTCATTTCTAAACAACATACAGTTGTTTGCACATGCATCTATAGTCTCATATGTAAAACCTAAGTTCTCTGTCAACTTACGAGCATAGTAATACGACTCAGGGAATCTTTAGCGTCGACAGGAAGAACATTTTTTCAATAAAACCAAAAGCATGGTCGAATGATGTGTCTGACCCAATTATTCAAAGTCTTCAAATGCAACAACTCCACGATAAACGACAGTTTATTGTAAGAAAGTACATCCAGGATATAATTCTGTTTTCGCATCATCAAGTACTTTCATAAAACCTCCTCGAATCACGATCTGCACCAGAGAGAAGATTTATCTCACCGGTCTCAAGATTCTGGATGTCAATGCCTTCAGGATCAAACCCACGTACCATTTCAGTAAGCATTTCATGCATTGGATCAGTCATCCTTGCATCAACATCCATCTGAGCTGCATCTGTATTTTGACAACGAACATATTCTTCTCCATGACGAGTCCAACTCGTATAATTTTTCAGAAATCCATTAAAGAAAAGGTGATCCCTCACAGTATCTCATGTGAATTGATATCTGTTAGCACATTTTCTACATGGACAACTAATATAGTCACTTTCAAATCCTCTCGTGAAGTCAATAAACTGCATAATGCCATTGAAAATATTCTCTAGACGTTCGATTTGGAAGATCAATCCAACTCTTATCCATAATAATATCTGTATAACAAACATTTACACAATACTTATTACATTTACATTTTTCAAAATCAACTATATTCAAAATAAATATTAACCATTTGTTTATGAACCATTGATAAAATAATAATGTAACTGAAAGCTCATGTTTACCTGATTGAGCTACAAACCTGAAAGGGAGGGGAGCCGAAGGGGAGTGCTGTGAGGGAGAGGAGGCAGCGAAGGGGAGTCGGAGCCAAAGGCGGTGCGGCAAGGGAGGGGGACAGGGCGGTGGCGGGCGGCGGGGGAGCTGGAGGAGAGAAGGCGGTGAGGGGACGGGGGGAAAGGGCAGCGAGGGGGGGGGGGTGTCCCAGGGTCGGGGGGGGGGGGGGGGAGGGGGGGGGGCTGTCCGAGGTGCGGGGAGGGGTGTCCTGGGGTGTCGGGGGGCCTGTCAGGGGTGCGGGCAGGGTTGTTCGGGTGTGCGGGGGGTGTCCGGGGTGCGGGGGAGGGGGGGGCCTTCTGGGGGTGCAGGGGGGCTGTCGGGGGTGGTGCGGGGGTGGGGGTGTCCGGGGGTGCGGGGGGGCCTGTCCGGGGTGCGGGGGGGGGGGGGGGGGGGGGGGCTGTCCCGGGTTCAGAGGGGGGGTGTCCCGAGTGCGGGGGGGGGGGGGGGGGGGGGGGGGGGGGGGCTGTCCGGGGTGCGGGGGGGATTGTCCGGGTTCGGAGGGGGGGTGTCTGAGTGCAGGGGGGGGCTGTCTGGGGTGCGGGGGAGGCGTCTGGGGGTGCGGGGGGGTGGTCCGGAAGTGCGCGAGGGGGGGGGGGGGCTGTCCGGGGTTCGGGGAGGCGTCCGGGGGTGCGGGGGGCGGTCCGGAGTGCGCGCCGGGGGCTGTCCGGGGTGCTGGTGGTGTCGTCCGGGGTGGGGGGGGGGGGGAGGGCCGAGAGGCCGGAGGGCGGCAGGCCGGAAGGCCCCGAGGGCGGAGGGCTGCGGCCGGAAGGCCGGATGCCAAGGCGGCGGGGGGAGGGCTTGGTGGCGGGGGGAGGGCCCGGGCGGCGGGGGGAGGGCGGGCGGCGGGGGAGGCCGGGCGGCGGGGGAGGGCGGGCGGCGGGGGGAGGCTGGGCGGCGGGGGAGGCAGGCGGCGGAGAGGCCAGGAGCCGAGAGGCCGGCGGCGGGGAGGGGGAGGGAGGCGAGGGAGAGCGGCGAGGGAGGGAGGGGGTTAGGGCGGAGCGAGATCGAGGGGCGTGGGGGAGGGGGGGAGCGCAGAAACCCCCCGAATTTTTTTTATGCAGGTTAGCGAGACCACCATTGGCAATCGCTAATGGTAAGCTATAGCGACCGCCAATGGCGGTCGCCCGAGTCTGGGGGGGCTCCACTACCCCCTTTTCTAGTAGTAGGTATACCATCCTTATAAATTTTGGGACTGTCAGTTGGACATAAGTATTCTAGATAACTATAAAGGATGGAATGGATTAAGTTTAACCTTGGAAAGTACTGTTTTTCGGTTAAAACATTTTCTGAATATTATTTTTGGAATATTATAATACTATTGTTTTAGGAAAAGGGACAACCTGTAGGTCGGGGGATAACCCCGTCGTGTCGGACAAAGCTGTAGGAATCGAACCCACAACCATTAGTGTGACAGGACTTTATTACGTAATACTAGCCAACAAGAAGACCCTTGTTATTACAAAATAGTTTTCCTAATCTAAATGGTATGTGTTAATATTTTAAACCTTGTACAATTGGGAGAAATATAATATTTTTGAAGTTCTATTATCTTTTTGAGTGAAAGATGAAAATGTGGAAAAAATTAGTTGAAGGTTTGAAACTATACTTGTCAAGCATAAATATATATATATACCTGTCTCTTATTCTATGAATAAATTAATTCTCAAACTTTTGTAAAGGGATATTAAAACAAAAAAAATGAGTTATCCTAATACCCTTATGTCTTGTTGAACTGATAATATTTTAAATCAACATAGATTGAAGGCTTTGAGACCCACAATTTTACACTTGTTTGTGATTGATGACCTAAATAACTCCCTACAAATATTTACGTTTTCCCTACAATTATAGGTCTCTAATTTCCACCAATGTTCTCCTTATTGAGATCATAATTTGGTGGTGACTTTTTTCATTTTCCCATTCCCCTCTTATTAAGGCTAAGTTTTATTAACCTTATTTTCGATGTGGGTTTTTCCACAAAGGTATTTTCTATTTTAAACCTTTTATTTTTCAAAGAAAAATTTCAATTGCTAGGATGCAATTTATTGAAGGAGCGAGAGAATATAACACCTCGAGCTTCCACGATATGCTTCTTTTTTCAATAATGCAAATAGCTTGCATTGTACGCAAGTTTGAGATTCTAACACACCGCAACCAATCAAAATAGCCATTATAAATAGTAATACCCACTTTTTAAAATTATATATATATTATATTTCAAAATGGACTTCATTTTTGGATTCAGAATATCGAAATTAGCCTATGTTGAATTTTTGGTATTTTTTCTGAGAACATCCAATTTGTTATGAATAGTTGAAAATACTTAAAAACAACTTTTTTAAATCAAAATAATTTATAGTGATAAATAATACTATTGAGTGGGTTTTAAAGTATAATTAGAAATATATTTTTACCATTTTATCCAATGGTGGTCATTATAATTAATTTCACTTTGAAAATTGGAAATAATCAATTGTCAATCATTTGATATATATTGTTTCATAAAAAACACGCTATTAGTTGTGACAGTAGGATTTTAATTATAAAATTAATTAATACAACTAATCTGTTGGGAATTTTGTAAAATAGACATCATTTTTGAATTTGGAAAATCAATAATATCTTAGGGGGAAATTTTTGGCATTGTACTGAAAAACTTCAATTTTTGATGAATAGTGAAACCACTAAGTGGTAGTTAAAAAACTGATTTTTCGTTTAGATGAAACATTACAACTTCTGTGATTTGATTTTTAAAAAATCTGACATACGTGCTTCTCATTAGGAAAGTAAAATGTGGTTCAATGTTATTAAATTTTTTTGGGTGAATAGTATCTTTTAAGTTTAATTAATCGCGATTAAAGGTAATTAATGAAATGTAAGGTAAAAATGATATTATAAAAATATGAAAAATACCTTTACACTTTTTCCTACCCCTATTGGATCAGTCATGTCCAACCAAGAAAATCCATGGGTCAAACTTGGGGACCCCATGGAGCCACTTCGGTAGGAAAATGACATTAAAAAACTTTTTATTTAATGTTAAAATAAAAATGTCACAAACATTGGTTGTTTTAACTAAAACAATTTTTAAATGGGGTTATACAAGTCATATTTTTTTACTATAAATATTCATTAGAAATATAAAAAATATTTCATACATCATGATATTTTTTTATTTATTTTTAGACATTAAATAAATTAAATTATTTATGACACCATGATGATGCAGTGATTACCCTCATTAATTAACGATTTAAATAAAATAAAAAGATAATGTAAAAATCTATGACTTAAACTTGTGAAAAACCTATCAGATGAGTATATTTAGAACCCTTATCACCTTATACTCGAAATATATAATTTTGGGGCCTTTAAAATCAAAAACTCGATATATAATAAATTAATATTTCATGACATTCCAAGAGTGCCCCTCCTCTCCTCTTATAAAAGGCCCCCACCAATACCGCCTTATTCAAACATTCCAAGCCTTTTGCCTTGGCCAAACTCTTCCCAAATACTCTCTCAACATCCCCTCTATTACTCCTAGAATCCTCACTTAGGGAATAATTCTTCCCAAGGATGCCTTGAGCTCAAATCGAAAAGAGTTACTCGTTTTAAAGGTAGTTTTTTTCTCTTATGTTATTATGTTTTATTTTTTCTTCTCCAACCCCTGAAACTCTTTTTATTCACTTCGTTTAGATGAAACATTACCACTTATGTGATTTTATTCTCAAAAATCTGATATACGTGGTTTTCATTAGGAAGTAAAATGTGGTTCCAATGGTGATTAAAATAATTTTTGGTGAATAGTAACACTTTTAAGTTTAATTAATCGTGATTAAAGGTAATTAATGAAATGTAAGGGTAAAAATGATATTATAAAATATGAAAATACCTTTACACTTGTCCTACCACTATTGGATGAGTAATTTCTGACCAAGAAAATCCATGGGACAACTTGGGGACCCCATGGAGCCACTTTGGTAGGAAAATGACATTAAAAAACTTTTTATTTAATGTTAAAATAAAAATGTCGCAAAACATGAGTTGTTTTACAAAAACAAATTTTAAAATGGGGTAATACAAGTCATATTTTTCACTATAAATATTTATTATAAATCTAAAAAGATTTAATACATCATGATATTTTTTTTATAATTTTTAGACATTAAATAAATTAAATTATTTATGACACCATGATGATGCAGCGATTACCTCATTAATTAACGATTTTAAATAAAATAAAAAGATAATGTAAAATATATGACTTAAACTTGTGAAAAACTTATCGGAATGAGAGTATATTTAGAAACCACTTATCACCTTATACTCGAAAATATATAAGTGTGGGCCTTTTAAAATCCAAAACTCGATATATAATAGAAGTAATATTTCATGACATTCCATGAGTGCCCCCTCCTCTCCCTCTTATAAAAAGGCCCCCACCACTACCACCTTATTCGCACATTCCAAGCCTTTTGGTTAGGCCAACCTCTTCCCAAATACTCTCTCAACTTTCCTCTCATACTCCTAGAAGCCTCACATTGGGAATAATTCTTCCCAAGGAATCCTTGAGCTCAAATCAAAAAGAGTTACTCGTTTTAAATGTAGTTTTTTCTCTTGTGTTATTGTGTTTTATTTTGCTTCTCCAACCCCTGAAACTATTTTTATTCATTTCATTTGTAACAACGCCAGTATATTAAAAGTTGGCCATTAAGATATCACTATATTTATATATGATATATAATATGTTTATGTTTTACTTAAGATTCTGTATTTTTCATTTATGGCATACATTTATGATTTCCATTATGGGTAAACGCGATATCTTAATTTTAGGAAGTGCGGACTACTACCCCCTCAAAGTGATTTGAATCATTAATGCCATATGTGGGATGTATAAAGGATCGATTAAATGATATTATATATGATATTATATTGGAATTATAATATATCTTTATATCATTATGATTTCATTCCATTTAATACAAAATAGAAATGAAAGTAGTGTTCATGCGTACGTACGACTTACCGTCTCCATGAACAGGGCATTTTATTTCTTACCTCTAAATGTTATGTAATATTATGAATGAATGTATATACTGGATATATATGATATATATGATATCTAAATCATGAATATAATTCTGTATATAATGGATATTTCACCACATGAACAACTTGTAATTATTTGAATTTTTTTTGACTCAAGTACCGAGGATCGAAAAAATGACCATTATTAACTTAAATAATTACATAATGTTCATATCATGGTAATAAGTGTTATAAAAGGAATAATGCACATGAAAAAGGTTCTTAATCAAATAGAAATTAACTCTAGTTTATTATTTTCGAGATTAAAGAACGGTCAAGTGAAGTCAGACACAAGGTAAGGGAACTTCTTAACCCAATTTTCATTCTTTGGGTTAATATCCTACATTCAAATTAGGTCATTATATTATTGTGTCCTATATTGTATTTTTACTTTCTTTATGTGTACCTATAGTGAATAAAAATAATAGATCTATTTTATTTAAAAAAAATGATCTTTGTAAGGGACTTCGTCTAAATCTCCATTCATTGAGGCATATTTTGTTTTATATACAAATTTCTTTTATAAGGTGTATAAACCCCTTTGAATTTTACATTTATTCAAAAGGAATCTTTTTATACGAAGCGTTTCAGTAAATGAAAAAAAGGAATTTTTTTTCTTGTTGTACGTATGCGGCGACAACAGATTCTCCGCCACCGTGACCATTATTTGAGTTTCAGCTTCCTCTATAAGCCATAACATGTTTTTAAATGAAAAATAAATACCAAGATTTAATTTCCTTTTATTTTGGAATTGAAAATGGTTTTGAAAGTGTTTTTTATTATATCAATGTGTCGTATTGTTATCTTGTGATTGAAATGTGGAAATGTTATGTTTCTTTATGCATGTTTTATGCTATACGACTATGTTATGATTTATGATATGTTTAAACCTGTTCATATGAGGAATGCATTGGACTTAATAACTGACGGATGGAGCCCGCTATAGCTCCTCGATGCATCGACAGGTCCCATGAGAGAATCTAGTGTCTTGGCATGAGGACTTTACAAAATCTTATTTGTAGTCTTAGCACGAGGCCTTGGCTACGTGGTTATGATAGTCTGACATTACGCATTCCACCATTATGAAAGTGGTTATTGATATTTCATGTGATTATTCGACTAGTAGAATATCCATGTGAATATGTATATGGAATTATTTCATTTTAATTTTTCCATATTATGCTGAAATTCAAGTTTTCAAGACTTTTGTTTTAGTTATAGATTGCCTTAAATGTTAATGTTTATTTATGAAAGCTTCCACTATATTGTTATCCTTACTGAGCCTCTGAGCTCTCCCCTTTCAATGTTTTAGTTTTTCTAGGATGTGATGAAGTATTTTATGAATGACCTGCAGGGATAGTTTGAAGGGGATATGAGTGTGGAAATTGAAGACTATGTTATTGTAGTTTTTCACTATATTATGTAATGTACCATTTAAGAATGTATCTAGTCTTTCCAAGGATACTAAACTAATCGGTCTTTCGAGACTTGATATTTTGTGATCATGTCGATGTTACGTAATAAGGCACCGACTCTAGGTAACTGGGGTCAGGGCGTTACATGATTCATGCATCTTGATGCCCAAAAAAATCAATGAAGTTGACAAATTTTCCGGGCGGACTGCATGGACTCCACCATAGTAATGGAAGCATATTTCGGCCTAAACACCACGAAATGGTGATATTCCACTTGGATATGAAAGAGGACTCCCAAAATCGTCTCCAAAATCAATTTCATTCGGTTTGGAATCCTTTATGATGACCGTTTAGTGATAGAGTTTTGAAGGAAGCTTCAAGGAAGCATCATCCAGAGAAAGTGATTTTCAATAGGAAAATCGTAACGCCTTCAATACGCATCCAATTAATCTGAAATTTGGAGAGTGGATGGAAAAATCATTTATAAAAAATATTTATGAATAAGTCCATGTATGAATCGGCCAATTAATGGGTCAAAAGTGCAACAAATATTTGATGATGAAATCTTCCTATAAAAGGAGAGGAGCTCCTACCTCTAAATCATATTCCATTCATCACCACACTATCCATAACAAAGTTGTTTGCATGAGAGAGTGAAGGGTAAGGTGGAGATTTTGATCCATAAAAAGATGACGTCCTTTGAAGATTCAATAGAGAAGATTAAGGCTTCTTAAGTGATGGAAGGCTAAGCAGCAAGTGGTTGCGGACGTCGACACCCGACAGATACTCTCTTCCGAGTTTGGATTTTAATGTGTAATCTCTTTTTGAATTTCCCTTGAACCTATATTTTTTAATGAATCTGGTTGTTTTATTTCTTAAATTTATTTTCAACACATTTGTTTTGATCTTTGTTCCATCTATAAAGTAGAACAATTGACTTCTCTATTTAAAATTCTTTGGTGATGTTTTGCCATTGAGCATAGAGAATTCAATAAGGTTAAAATGCATGGAGGTATTTAAGTAATTGAATCACTTCTATAGGCCGGACCACAATCATATTGATTTCTTAAATATGATGTCTTTTCAAATTTGAGTGTAAACCTGGGGGGTCCTTGGGTGTACATTTTGAAATTTTAAATAAGAGATATTTTTTATATACAAGGAAGAGGGGAGTTTCTGAGAGGGTGAAGCTTGTCTGCGACTGCTGTTTTTATTCTTGATTTAAAACCCACATTATCATTCCTTTAAAATTATTTTAGTATAGTATTTATTTAAAATTTTATTTTGAAATTGTTAATCAAATCCCCATTTTAATTTCTTAAAAAAAACAAAAGTGACAGTTTTACAACTCAAACTGCAACCTCCTCGAGAGACAACCCTGTGGTCCCCACTTTGCTAAATTAAAAGGGAAAATATTGATTGACTGTTTTACGACACGACAAATGCTCACATCAACTAGCGTCGTTTCTGGGGAGCTTTCTAGTGTGGATTTTATTTTAATTATTTTTTCTTGCATCACCCAAACTTCTGAACCGAACTTGTTACCTTTAGATTCTGAAATTAATAGAACTGTTCACACTAGGGTTAGAGGTACTAATCCCCAAGTTCCATGTTTTGAATCTTCTACCAATACACCTAGAAGGGACTTAGTTGAAACTAATATCTAAATGGATGAAAATAGAACATTGAAAGAAATGGATTCGTCTTTTGATGAAAATCATGATAATCCTGTAGAGTACCCTGATGCCCCTGCTGGAATTGAAATCAAGTCTGGTTTCATCCACCAGCTTCCCAAATTCAATGGGTTTCCTGGTGAATACCCATACAAACACCTTCAAGAATTCAGCTACTTGTGTGTCAACATGAAACCTCATGGTGTCGATGCAGATCAAATGAAGCTGAGGTCATTTCCTTTTTCTCTACATGGAGTTGCTAAGGAATGGGTTTTCTATTCTCAATCAACCTTGATTAGAAATTGGAATGAATTAAAAAAAGATTCTCCATGAAAAAATTTTCCCTGCATCTAGAACTGCCTCCATTCGAAAGGAGATTTGTGCAATTAGGCAGACACTAGGAGAAACACTTCACGAATATTGGGAAAGGTTCAAACGTCTTTATTTTAGTTTCCCCCTTCATCAAATCAGTGACCAGCTTCTCATTCAATAATTTTATGAAGGATTGTGTCCCACTGATAGAAGTATGATCGATGTTGCTGCAGGAGGAGCTTTAGTTGATAAGACACCAGATACTGCTAGGATTTTAATTACAAACATGGTCCGGAATGCCTAACAATTTGGAAACAGAGGCCTTCTTCATGTCAAATCTGCACAAGAATTCCCTACTACTAGTCCCGAGGACAACACAATTGCAAGTCAACTATCTGATCTCACCACCATTGTAAGGTCAATAATGTTTTCTAACACCCCACCAACCCAACCCAAACCTAAAGTGGATTTCCAACTACATGTCCACTGTGGGATTTGTTTTTCGAATGATCATTTTAGTGACCAATGCCCACAAATGCAAGAGCCTCCTGAGAACTACAATGCAGTTTTTTCTGGAAGACCATTTCAAACATACGAGCAAATTCCATTTAAAAACAACCAAAATTTCAATCAAGGATGGAACAACAACTCAAATGAATGATTTCGTTAACTTGAAAAACCAAGAGGATTCTTCCATGGACAATCAAGTAATTCTCAACCAAGATATTTCAATGGGTAAGACAATGCTCATTCTGGAAGCAATTTTCACCCTACCCCTCCCACTCAAAACTCTGATAGGAACCTTGAAGAATTAATGAGTAAACAATAAGTGGAAATGAGGAAACAATAAGAGGAAATGAGGGAACTAATAGAATACACAAAAAAACAAGATAACAAAATGAATACCTTGATGACTCAAATGGGCCAACTATCCTCTGGTATTAATTGCATTACAAATCAAATGATTGGTGGTTTACCCTCACAGCCACAAGTAAATATGAGGAATAATGGGATGGAAAATGTGAGTGCAATTGAACTTAGGAGTGGAACAAAATTGAACAACCCTCATATTGAGAACATCAAGCCTTCTGCTGATACTATTGATGAAAATCCTACCCTAAATAAAAATGTTTAAAAATATAAAGTTGATAGAAACTCAATGTCAAGAGAGGAAATCTTGTTTGAAATAACAAACAATTATTGGAAGAGGATATTTGGTCCTCATGTTCCTCCAAAACATACTTAGAATACCCCAGAAACATTCAAACCTCCACTACCTTGTCCAAGGTGTGAACCAGAACCAAAGTCAAGTGCTGAAAAAGAATTGGATAAGGAGGTTTTGGAAACATTCTAGAAAGTCCAAGTCAATATTCCATTGCTCGATGCTGTGAAACAAATTCCGAGGTATGCTATGTTTCTGAAAGACATGTGTAACAACAAGAGAAAGTTCAAAGGAGGTGAAAAAGTGAACTTAGGAAGGAATGTTTCATCGATGATTCAACATGCACTTCCTGTTAAGTGTAAAGACCCTGGGACATTTACCATTCATTGTACCATTGGGAAATGTGAATTCAAAGATGTGATGCTTGATTTAGGGGCCTCCATCAATGTCATGCCACATTCTGTCTACACATCTCTTCAGATTGGAGACTGAAAACCCTCTGGAATTATCATTCAACTCGCAAACAGAAGTACCACCAAACCTGCTGAAGTTATAGAGGATGTTCTCGTTCATGTGAGAGACATGATTTTTCTTGTTGACTTCTATGTTTTGGATATGGAAGACGGTCGGTTTAGCACACATTCTATCCTCATCACAGGGATTCCATTTCTAAAAACGGAAAAAGAAATCATCAACGTTCACAGGGGAACACTATCACTAGAATTTGGAGGAGATGTTGTTCGTTTCAACAATTTTCAATCAATGAGACACCCAGTTGAGGATAATTCAACTCCCCATATAAACATGATTCATTGGTTTTCCTCTGGCATGTTACCTGATTTTTTCTACGACGAAATACCAACTGATGTGAAAAAAATGTTAATTTGTATGATACTGAATCAGATCAAAATGAGGATGAAATTGGAGACTGTGAAGAGTCTTGGGATATTGACACTAGATATCTGAGCAATGATTAAGATGAATTTCTAGAAACCACTGAATCTGTTAGTGGTATTCCAAGAGCGGTTTCCAATTTTTCACATGAAACAAGTCTTGAGATCATAGAAAGAGATAACCATGATGAACATGAAGCTTCACCAAACAATCAAACCTTTGAAGAGTTCCCAGTTATCAATGAAACCAACCCACCTGTGGTAGAATTGAAACCCCTTCCGGATAACCTCAAATTTTCCTTCTTAGGTCATAATGAAAAAATCCCTATAATCATCTCAAAAGATTTGTCAGAAGTCCAGGAAAACCAATTGTTAGATGTTCTCAAGTCCCACAAGGAAGCCATAGGATGGACTCTCTCTAATCTAAAAGGAATTAGTCCCTCAGTTTGCATGCACAGAATTTTACTAGAGGATAATTCTAGACCGGTAAGATAATTTTGAAGAAGACCTAACCCAACACTTTTGTAGTTTGTGAAGAACGAAGTCACCACCTTGTTGGATGCTGGAATTATTTTTCCCATATCTGATAGTCAATGGGTAAGTCCAGTCCATGTTCATCCTAAAAAAAGTGTATTTACAATCTCAAAGAATGAATTTTGTGATCTTGTCCCCATAAGGCTTCTAAATAAATGGATAATGTGCATTGATTATAGGAAACTCAATTTGGTTACAAGGAAAGACCACTTCCCGTTACCATTCCTTGATCAAGTCCTCGAATGACTAGCTGGAAAAACCCACTACTATTTTCTGGATGGATTCTCTGGATATTTTCTGATTCACATTTTACCTGAGGATCAAGAGAAAACCACATTCACATTCCCATTTAGAACTTTTTCATACCAAAGGATGCCCTTCGGTTTATGTAACGCCCCGGGAACTTTTAAAAGCTGTATGATAAGTATATTCTCTGAATTTTTGGAAACTTGCATGGAAGTTTTTATGGATGACTTCATTGTGTATGGATCATCTTTTGAAAGATTTTTGAAAAACATGGAACGTGTCCTGGAAACATTCATTGAAAATAACCTTGTTCTAAATTATGAAAAATGTCATTTTATGGTTGCTAAAGGGATCGTTCTTGGACATGATGTTTCCCGTGATGGTATTCAAGTTAATAAATCTAAAGTTGAGGTCATTTCTTCATTACCATATGAAAAAACTATGAGAGATGTGAGATACTTCCTTGGGTATGCTAGATTTTATAAGAGATTGATTAAAGATTTTAGTACGATTGCTCTTCCATTATCCAGATTACTCCAAAACAATGTTACATTTGTCTTTGATGAGAATTTAATAAATTCGTTTCATGAGCTGAAAAAAATATTGATAACCCCTCCCATTGTTCAACCTCCTAAATGGTACATTCCCTTTGAAATAATGACAGATGCAACTGATTTCTCTCTTAGGGTAGTATTGAGTGAAAGGACAGAAAATAAATCTCCTGTGATTGCCTATGACTCCCGAACTCTTGATCAAGCCCAATCAAACTACACAACAACTGAGAAAGAACTGCTGGCTGTTGTCTTTTCTCTAGACAAATTTAGAAGTTATCTGCTGGGCTCCAAGGTGATTGTTTTTTCTAATCATTCTGCAATCAGATTCTTGATGAAGAAACATGTTGCAAAACCAAGACTTCTGAGATGGATTCTTCTTTTACATGAGTTTTATGTTGAAATAAATGATAAGAAAGGATGTGATAACCTTGTTGCTAATCATTTGAGCAGGATACCATCTATTGGAAATTGAAAATTTTAGTTGTGTTCCCCAATTAAGGAAACCTTTCTAGATGAGGATTTATTTGATGCTCAAAGTGAAATACCATGGTGTGATAATCTTGTAAACTATTTGGCTTCTGATGAACACCCCCATTGGTTTTCAAAAAAACAAATTGATAAACATCAGAGCGATTCAAAGAAATACATTTGGGATGATCCTTATTTGTGGAACATTGGTAGTGATCAAATGATACGAAGATGCTTTCTGAACTCTGAATTTCAATCCATTCTACATTTCTGCCACACATTAAACTGTGGAGGACACTTTGGACCACAGAGAACAGTAAGAAAAGTTCATGATTCTGGATTTTATTGGCCCACCATTTTTAGAGATGCTTTCGAATTCTAGAAAACCTGTAAAAATTGCCAATTCCAAGGAATCATTTCCAAGCAGAATGAGATGCCATAAAACCCACTTTTGTTTTGTGATTTTTTTGATGTATGGGGAATGGATTTCATGGGGAATTTTCCTAATTCATCTGAATATCTCTACATCTTGTTGGATGTTGATTATGTGTCCAAGTGGGTAGAGGCTATCACCACCCGAACTAATGATTCAAAGATTGTGTCTAAATTTTTGAAAGGAAATTTGTTTTCAAGGTTTGGATTTCCAAAGATTCTAATTACAGGTCAAGGTACCCATTTTTGTAATAGGACTATAGAATCACATTTTAAGAAATACAGTGTTAATCATATGGTCTCTATGCCCTATCATCCTCAAAAAAACAGACTGGCTGAGTTGTCCAATAGGGAGATCAAACAAATCCTAGAAAAAATAGTGAACCCAAAGAGAAAGGATTGGAGTTTGAGACTTGATGATTCTCTTTGGGCCCATAGAACTTCTTTCAAAACCCCCATTGGAATGTCACCATTTAGATTGGTCTATGGAAAATCTTGTCATCTACCATTTGAGTTAGAACAAAAATCCTTTTGGGCTGTAAAAACATGTAACATGAACCTATATTCACCTAGGAAAGATAGAAAATATTGTTTGCAGGAGTTGGAGGTGATCAGAAATAATTCATACAAAAGCTCCAGGGTATACAAAGAGAGAAGCAAAGCCTTTCATTATGGGAGGCTTCTCAACAGAAACTTCGAGGAAGGAGACAAAGTTCTGTTGTTCGATGCCAGATTGAAACTCTTCCCAGGAATATTCCATTCCAAATAGTCTGGCCCATTCATTGTTACTCATGTTTTTCCTTTTGGTGCAATACTGATTAAAGATCTAGATAAAGAGACATCATTCACTGTCAATGGTCATTGACTGAAGATATTTCAAGATAATTTTCAAGATCCTCCCAGGGAGAAGATTCAACTTCATGACGCAGAATATAATTGATGCCAGGTTGTGTCTTTACTTATCATTTACTTTTTCTATGTCTTTAATTTCTGGAATTTCATTCTAAAAAACTACACAACGAGGACATTGCATAGAATAATGTGGGGGGGGGACACAATTCTGGGTAGATTAGGTTTTTACAAACTTCTGTTTGAAATTTTATGTTTTCAAAATTTCTTTCCACTTTTTTCGTGTTTCTTTTTCGAATAAAAAAAATATTTTGGAATTTCTTGAATTTCATTTGAAACTCAGGCCAAGGGGTGAACCAACTGATCCTTTGAAACTGAACATAAATGAATGCTAAAAATGACATTGTTTCAAGTTCAAAAATTTGGAAAATTCTTAAAATAACCACTGATTTTTAAATCTCATGGCACATATCACTGGCATTGTGATTGAAATTCTCATTCCTATGAGGCCTCTGGACCCATTTTTACATCTTCTTCACATTTACCTCTTTCTTGAGAGAACCAATTCATGTTTGTTTAAAATAGAACTTGATTTATTTCTATCAAAACTTGAGGGCTGAGACACTTGTGATTAATGTGATTGAGGCATTTGTTTGAATATTGGAGCCTCCTTTTCATGATTATACTTATTATTTCTGCCTTCCTTGAACAGTTTATCCTTTCTGAGCCCTTAGTATCCATGTATAGACTATTAGTTTAGCCACATTACAAGCCAAATTTCTCTTTCCAACCTGCTCTGGAAGTATAAATGCATGATCTAGTTGAACTTAAGTGGGGGGGGGGGAAGATGACTCATTATGTGCTACCTCATTTGGTGTTGCTTTGGGAGAACATTTAAACATTGAAGGCGTATTTGTGATGATGGAATATATTTTTCTGAGAGTTGTGCCTATCTGGAGCTCTCAAATGAAATGAAGTTGTGCCTATATGGAGCTCTCAATTTAAATGGAGTTGTGCCTATCTGGAGCTCGCAATGGAAATAAGTTGTGCCAAATCTGGAGCTTTCAAATAAAAAAGATATATTTTCTACTGAAATATTGATGGAAGGGGGTGGAAAACAGATGATCAGAGCTGAATATTTTAGGAGAATATGGTGGAGACCATACTTGAGTAAAAATTTGAATCATGTATTTCTGCTTCAAAAAGAGACAAACCCTCCTTATTCAGCCACATAATTTTTCACATTTAAAACCTACCAACCCCAAACCACAGAAAAACCCAATAAAGTCCTCATTATAATCACATGTTCTTGGTTTACATTCAGTGGAGATGCAGAAATTTATCAAGCCTATGGTAATCTTGCATGAGTTGCATGAGAAAATCCATGTTGCAAATCTATATTGTGTGCTGAGTGAAAATGTATGTGAGGTAAGTGTGTTGTGTCCATGATAAGACAAAATAAGTGGAAATGGATTGAATTAATGGAATTTTTAATTTTTAATATTTGTCTTTAATGAGGCATGATATCTTTTTAATTCATTGTGGTAAATTGGTAAACTCCATTGGTATGTGTTTTATTATTCTTGATACCGTGCTCAGTTGTCCAGGAGTCCAAGAGCCATGTGTGGGGGAATTGATAGAGATAATATTTCCTTTATTTTTAATGTCTATTTAAATGATTTAAACCTCATAAATTTAACAATTTTACCTTATTTGTAACAATTTTGGATTTAGAGTGTGTTTTGAGATAAAATATTTAAATTGCATAATTCTGGATTTTTAAAAGATTTTTATCACAGGTTTATTTTGTTTATTTATCATAAAATGTATTTCCAAATTTTGTGAATATAATTTTTTTGGAATTATTATATTATTTTCATAATCTTTTTCCTCATTCCCATGAAATGATTCATGCAAATTGATTCCCAAAAAAATCCATCAATTTGACAAATTTTCCGGGCGGACTGCATGGACTCTAGCATAGTAAGGGAAGCACATTTCGGCCCAAAAACCTCCAAATGATAAGATTACACCTGGATAAGAAAGAGAACTCTCTAAATCGTCTCCACAATGAATTTCAAGACGTTTGGAATCATTTACTATGGTCTTTTAGGGATAGATTTTTAAAGGAAGCTTCTAGGAAGCTTCATCCAGAGAAAGCGATTTTCAATAGAAAAATTATAACTCCTTCAATACGAGTCCAATTAATCTGAATGTTGGAGGGTGGATGGAAACCACATTTATGAAGAATATTTATGAAGAGGTCCATGCATGAATAGTCCAATTGATGGGTCGAAAACGCAACAACGTTTTGATGAATAAATCTGCCAATAAAAGGAGAGGAGCTCCTACCTCTAAATCAAATTCCATTCTTCACCACACTATCAATCACAAAGAGAGCTGGCTTGAGAGAGTGAGGGGGAAGGTGGATATTTTGATCCTTAAGAAGATTAAAGGCTTTTAATATTCAATAGATACGATGATGTCCTCTCATGTGATGGAAGGCTAAGCGGCCAGTGGTTGCAGACGACGACACCAGACGGACACTCTCTTCCGAGTTTGGATTTTAATGTGTAATGTCTTTTTGAATTTCTCTTGAACCTATATTTTTGAATAAATCTGGTTTTTTTATTTATTAAATATATTTTAAACCCTTTTGTTTTGAACATTTTTTCTATCTATAAAGTAGAACAATTGACTTCTCAATTTAAAATTTTTTGGTGAGGTTTTTCCATTGAGCATAGCGAATTAAATTAGGTTCAGTTACATAGAGGTATTTAAGTAATTGAATAAATTATATAGGCAGGACCAAAATCATATTGAAGTCATAAATATTATGTCTTTTCAAATTTGAGTGTAAACCTGGGGGTCCTTGGGGGTACATTTTGGAATTTAAAATAAGATATATTTTTTGTATACAAGGAAGAGGGGAGTGTCCGAGAGGGTGAAACTTGTCTGCGACTGATGTTTTTATTCTTGATTTCAAACCCACATTATCATTACTTTAAAATTATTTTATTTTAGTATTTAATTAAAATTTTATTTTCAAATTGTTAATCAAATCCCCATTTTCATTTCTTCAAAAACAAAAAAAAACAAAAGTGACAGTTTTACAACTCAAACTGCAACCTCCTCAATAGACAACCCTGTAGTCACCACTGTGCTAAATTAAAAGGGAAAATATTGATTGAGGGTTTTACGACACGACAAAAGCTCACATCAATAATATATAATAGGTGGTGTCTGTCTATAGTAATGCAAAGCACACATTTTCTATTACATATATTATATAAATTTAGTAAATTATGTTTCATGTGAACATGAAATCTAGTGGCCTAAATATTTATTCTAATATATTTTATTTTTTAAATCACTTCAACCGATAAATGTTTTATATGTTTGTGTGGAATTTTAATCACTATATTTTTTTATCGTTTCTTTAACCAATTTTATCTTTAAACATGGAAGCATTTTTTTCAATAATAATTGGTTCAAAAAATAATTATCATGTAACAAATGCATCAAATTGGACAATGGAAGCTAATTTTTACCACATCAATACACCTTTAAATCATTAAAAAATCTATTGTTGTTAAATAATACAATAATTTGTTATTTAGAGTAAAATATCCTTAAATTCATTTTAAGAACCATTCACTTATTTTGATATTAATGATATAAATATAGGTACATAATGAGAATATAAACTATTTCATAATCAAATATAAAATATTAATAGCCATAAAATTCATATGACACCTTAATTAATCAAAAATTAAATTAGTTCTTATTTTTTATAAAATTAATTTACATTGATTATTATAATTTTTAGGAAACCATTGGTCAATGTTCTTACAATTTTTGACATAATTATACCATCACTAAAAATTATAAAAAAAATTAATAACCCTAAAAACGTAATTATGTTGAAAATATACTTTCGGATTCATTTGTGGAAGCTTCTATTCATTATGTGAACTGACAAGACAAACTAAAAGAAAGAATGTGACATTTTGGAGTTTTCATTTACCGAAAATATAATTAATGTATTTATCAACGTATATTGAAAAATGAATTATTTTTTATGATTTTAAGGGGTTGGTAAATTTTAAATAATAAAATTGGATACTATGAATATGTTATATTTTTCTGAGTTCTTATCTAATAGTTTTAATATTTTTCTTCCTATTTTACCATAAGTGTAGTGAAAACATTTACCACATTTAAAATTCATAATGAAAAACATAAAGATGATATATTTTCCAGATATTTAAATTATCATTCAAAATATGGAACCATTTTATCAAATTAAATACATCTAATTTTTTAAGTTACTATTATAATAAACCCAAAATAAATCTGAAGGAAAATAATTTTCAAGAAAAATTAAATTTTATGTACACAAATGTTTTTATACAAAAATTAAGAATAAATTAAAATAAAATGAAATTAATTGATAATGTATAATAGAAATTAAATATTAAAATATAAATATAAATTAAAAAAATTAGAATTTATAAATATTTTAATAGAAACTATTGTTTTCTATAAAATTTGTATTCTTTAATAATTAACTAAAAACAAATATTTTAAAATATTCTCCAAAGTTCACCTTATACTAATACTTATATTTTTATTTCAAAACTAATATCCTTCTTATAAAATATATTTCTCTATTTGTCATTACTTTATTATAAATTTTATCAGAAGAAACAATAAAAACAATTTTTTGAAGATTGTTTTTTGACGCATAAAATGAAATTACTAATAAATTATTTCTTATTTACTTAGAATTAATCAATAAATTATTATTGAGTAGGATCATTTAAAAATAATTCATATTTTAGTTACTCATATTAATTCCCCCATGTTCAATGGCTAGGTAATAAAAATCATAAATAAATAATAATATTTCTACAGTTTATAAAAATTCACATAAATCAATGTGCTACATGTAAATGAATTTGTATAAAATAATATTCATTTGAACTAAATTATTGGGGTGTTACATTACCACCACCACAAGAATAAATCACTTCCTCAAAACATTATCATTTTCATCAAAGTATTAGTATTTGAAAATAACTTTGTTGAAAATACACAACGTAAAAAGGGATAATAAAACATTCCTTAAAGAGGGACTGTGGTCAAAAAATGGTTACAAATATATAATGAAAAATATTGTTTCAAAATAATGGTACCATTATAAAAAAAATATTTTCATGGGGTAGAATGATAACATCTAAGGAATAATATATAGTGATATTGAACACAGTCAGGGGAATGTTATTGACCACTAAACCGAAAATAAATGAGGGGTCAAAATAACATTAATTCATCTAAAATGATGGCAATAGAATAATTTTTTTATTTAATTATAATTTTCAAAACATTTATGGATTATTCTACTATTAATATTTATAACATGAGAAAATATATATACATCTTATATTTCAATTTCCAAATCATTATTTTGTCTTTTTGTTGTGCATTAATCATTTTCTACTTCAAGTATCACTAATTGAAATTAATATTCAAGATGAATTTATCAATCATAATGTAATAACATTGACTTTTAATGGAATGCAACATCCCAAACAAGAATTAAAACTTATTCCACCTATCTCTAAATATTAACCGTAATCAAAATGGTCAACACATTCCATCCAATAAGGTCAAATATAATACATTAATCTCTAAAAACTTCACAATGACACCTAAGGATCAAATATATAAATTCCATAAATTATTAAAATTAAAAAACCTAAAAAAAGTCTGAATAAATTCTGACCCCAAAATTATGAAATATTTGATCACTTATTTTTTTCCAATGTCAATATTAACAGTTATCCCAAGAAAACCTTTTCCAAATCCTTATGTTATGTATTAAACTTGTCAATACCCCAAACATGTATTACCATATAACATACTAATAACAAGAATTTTATCAAATAATCCACACAAAGACTACCCCGATGGGGATACTAATGAGGTAAAGGTGGTGGTTAATTCTAGACTCAGACATCCAGTAGGACCCTAGCTGGCGAATAACATCGAGGGTAATATAAACATGTATATAAGAGTATCTATCCTCTAAGAGAACATTAAAAATAGAGATATTATATAGGTAAACCAATCATCACTGAATAAAATATATAAATAATTCCCAAGTGCATACATCAAATGTCACATGGTATTGAGTCAACTAAAACTGAATAATAAGTAATAAAAATGGTAAATTTGGCAGTGACCACAAATCCGAAACAGCTGCTACCAAACCACGAGCTAGTAAAATCTAGCCTAATTTCCCACCAGATCAAGATGAACGAAAAATAGTTTATATGTATGTAGGGTGATAATAATAGAATACTCATTAGGATACTCCCGATGTCCTATCGTGAAAAAAATATAAAATAAGTATGCTAAAGAATAGTGGAATACAATGTAATTAACATGTCACATAAACAGGTATACTATGTTCTCAACCACACTCTGAGTGACTCTCACGATATATCAAATACTAAATAGAATGTAATGATGATTATGATGGTGGTGGTGGTGGTGATTATGATGATGATGACGACGATGGTGATAAATCTTCATTGGTACCCTTCTACTTATTCCCTATTTCATTACTCCTATAACCAAATTATTGATGCCATTATCCATCCATCTCCAAAATAAGATAACCAAGTAAAAACTATAGAAGGAATATAAATATATACCTCATGCTTGACATCATCACATAATCCTATCCACATATCCATATATAGTAACTAAGTAGTTCTGGGATCCACCACAACCTTTATGAAATTTACTATACATTTGGTATTATACCTCAATCCATCGCAACCCTTAAATTGAATTGGATACTTCTATACATCACTACCAATACATATCATACATCAATTAATCCTTTTGATACAATATTTGGAGATACATTTGGGTGGAAATATCATATACATTACAACCCTCAAATCACATATATAGAAAACTGACCATCATTCATAATAGTACATAATACTACTATGAGAAGATAGTGATGTATGTTGTGGTAATAATCCATCCATCCTCTCAATATGATATTTGGGAAAAACACCCTCTAGGATTATGTTGGTTGTTAGTTTCCCTAGCTAGAATTTGTAAGGTAGCATTTAAAATTAAATAATGTACATATATAATATATCTTCCAACTACACTATGGAAATAACCTTGACCTAAGTTCAATTGTAACCATTATAACTTCATCACCTGGGTCCACTGTTAAGGACTAGATTTCCAATATTCAGAAAAGAATTTAAAGAGATAATTTAATTACTTCATTAATTTCCATCATTTACATTCATTGATTATGTTATCGTCTAATAAATTAACCATTAATATTACTTCTAGATAATTCCATTAACCACCATCATGATATCCAATCCCTACTGGCATAATTCAAATTGATTCCATGGTTTCTCAATATTTACATCATTACATAATTTAGTTTTAAATAACACAAACCCTATGGGATATCAATTACATATAAATTATTCTATCATTTTGTGAAATTGGTTCTCTAGGAAAGTCTTCCTAAGATTCCACTATGAAAAAATATTAAACCAAGCACACCCAGTAGCCTCAAGATGCGGGAAACGTAATATATTTAAAACAAGATACAAGCCCATCAGACATTAAATAATTTTATTTCAAATAATCATTTGGATTTATCACATAAAAGGATATTCCTAGATTTTACCCCTTGAATCATCTATACTGATATCCACAACACTCACATACATATACTGATGCATCTTTCCATCATAGTTGTCAATTACAACCAAATCATTTGGGCCTCCCCACCTGATATCACATCAACCTGCCTAGTATCGTCCATCCCATTCCCATATCACATCATCGATCCTTGGAGAAAAAAAAATCAATAGGAAACGAATATAGTTGATATTAAAATTTAGGCCCTATAATAAGGAATCTACCCTTCACATAAAATGATCTCTCAAGGCTCCAACATGGGGATCTAAACCTTCTTAAGAAGAAAGGAAACTCTATACCTAACAATTATCTTTATCAAACAACATAATTTTTTTCTTCCATTAATCAAATTATTCATTAATAATTAGTTTTAACTATGGGAACCTAAGGCATCAAGATATAACAATCTTCGAAATTAATTGAAAAATAATCTAATTATACATCCCATCATCCAATCCAGTTTTCAAACATGTTTTGAATTTAAATTTATTAACATGCATATAATTAATTTAATCAGTGGGAATTAACATGATTTTCATTATTTATCAAATTAAATTAACAAATGAAATTACATTTTCAAATTGACATGCATACTCACATTTAATTTATCATTTTCAAATTACAATAAACATTGAATTTATTTCAAATGCATATTTATTCTAAATATTATTAATAAAAAATTAATGGCATGGTTAATATCCTTATAATGATCTATCATAAACAATGTGATTATCATAAAGACATATTACTTAATCATATCATAGATCACACACTATCTTAAAAATAAAGATGCAAACTATTATCATGTTTGAAAGAAATGATAGATGATTATATTCCAATTCATCACTAACATGGTTCAATCATTGTTTGGTTACTTCCAATTCACCCCAAGGGGATAAAAAATAAAAAATAAATAAAAACTTCACATTAAAATGAAGGAGAATAAATTAATCCCTTAATAGGAAGAAGAATCTACATGTGACCCATTTCTCTATAAATAGAATACATATATAATAAGGAATCACTTATAGGAAAAAATGATCTAATTATTGTAGGATTCCATGACTCCATGGGAATGACATTGAAATATCCAGTGAAAAAAAATAAAAGTATTGGGAATGTGGGTGGGATATTCTTTTTTAGTCAATAGTTACAGGGTGATAAGAATATCATATTGAAAAATATGTATCCCAAATATTACAAATGTAATTAAAATCCATGAAAAATGATTCATTTACAGTCATAGAGAATCCATAAATTAAAGGATATAATAATCCCTCGTGATTAGGCCTTTGGGTCCCTTATTTCAGATCATTGAATTGTCTGAATGTATTTTTTTCAAGAAATTATGAGTAATCTATACGTGGAAAATTTCACTTTTTTGAAATCCCCATGTATCCAACAGATCAACATACCTTTTTTCATGTAGATGATTCATGCATCAGAAATAACTATGTATAGAAAATCCTTATGTATCCATTTTCACATAGTAGATCCCTCACGTAGTCGATCCACGTCACTGTTCACTTATTCAGTGGATCTCTGAAATAACTAATCGCCCATATAGATTATATCCCACATAGAATATCTAAATACTCAATCCATCAATGTATATGATTCATCCATGTATCCTATTGGATTAATGTTGTCTAGTATCTCCACATAACCATTTTAATATAGTTGATCACTTAATTATCAAATCCATATTGTTAATCACTCAACTAGATGTTACATATAATTGATCAAAAAAAAGTAGTTGATTCATTCATTATGATTATTTCCCCCACATAGCTAATTATCCCCACATATCTGATTTGACTGATTATTAATATGGCTCTCATATAAGACATGAACAATACATTCACGATGTAAAACCCTTACATGTCATGAAAACATCCTATGTCATGATTTTAGTATCTAAACACCTCCATATATACTCATGGACTCCAATGAGATCCATGGTCTTCAGAAACCTCAAAAGAGATGTAATAGATATATCTAGGACCTTACATCAAATACCTATCAATAAATACTCATCCTTAGTTATCCAAAACCATACGTAGGGATAAAATGAAATGGGTCTTCCGAAGATCCACCTCATGAGATAACTCTCATGGATCATTCCATCACAGGTTCTTGACCACCTCATTATTGGAAACAAGTGTAAACCCACACTATAGAAAAAACTACCTCAAAAACTATCCTTGTGGAGATAACTCTAAAACTTGATAAAGAATAACAATAATAAAAAAGTTGTAACCATATAATAAATCAAAAAGGAAAATATACATAAGAGAAAAATGATAAAATAGAATATCTAAACATTGAATAGATCAGGTTACTGAGTGCACATATGTTACTCCATATCCTAAATAATGTCATCCATTCCATTGTTCCACTACAGGACAAGAACCAAGGTATTTTTCACACCAATGAAGCACTTTTTCCTTGAAGTACAATATCTTTATAGGACACTACTCTAAGGTATCATCATTATTAACATTGATCACAACCCAATCAATTACATCAGTGTTTCCTGAATGATAATGATAGAGATGTGTAATTTGAAAACCATATTGTATTATACTTATATGAAAGGGAATAACAATAAAATACATCATGGATCCAACCTGACTCTAAAAACCATTAATGTCCCAAAATTCTATGGAGAAATGTTACTCCCATGAACAAACATTCACTACACATGATGAGGAGTCAATATCAGGAATATATGATCTCCAATTATGAACTATAGTGGTCTCTTCCTATGATCATGATATGATTTTTAACGATACCAATGTACCTTTATCCATTCAAAATCTATATGAACCATAACATTTATATTCTATACTAGTTATAGATCATTATTTCTTTGCTCTCTTACCACAGTCTATAACGATGGAGAATGGAAAAATCTTCATAAAAATATTAAAATGGATCTATACAAATGGTATAGTGGAAACTATTACTTTAAGAATAATCCAACAAGGGTATCTTCCTCATCCATGAACCTCCAAAATCAAGTACATTTGAATGAAACGTGTATTCAAGATTTTTGATGGTCCTATCTATCTGCCGGTACATCTGTAGATGAAAATAAATATTATGAAATAACTGAGAGCTATAGGAATGCTAGATACCTCTACATAGAATATAGGTAATACAAGAATCTCATTAAAAGATGGTCATCCTCAAGACTCTATGGAGTCACACATCCTCCTCTACATAGTTCCTTAAAGAACTGATGAAATCAACTCTATTCCAACTATCAAGTGTGTTGATACCATCAGAAAATCCAAAATCACTCATATAGAATCATATATTCCCTGAGATCAAGGTAAAAAAGTAAAAAAGTCCAATGATGTTTCTGACAACTTCCACTGGGAATCATCTAATAGAAATATAAAACCATCATGAATATAGTTTATAAACCTCACCTTCTAGAAGAACAAATTTCAATATAAAAACTCTACAACTACATGCTTCAACCCAATCCACCAAAAATGACCTCTCAAGGATCAATTCATCTTTTTCACACAAGGATACAAATAAAATAGATATATCAAACTCTATTAGAACCATCTCATTAATCTACAATGGCATAAAATTTCACTACTAAAACAACACCCAATGTCATCCATCCTTAGTGTAACCATCAATGTTATTTCCAAAGACCACGCGGTCTTTCCATACCTCTACCTCAGAATGCCCCAACATGGAATACTCCACCTACAACACCAAATACAAATACACTATCAAATAGAAACTCTATAATCTGACTCCAAACTCTTCCACATCTTGATACATCGTTGATTGTTCCACTATCATTATTCATGAATCCTCTGATTCATGCATGACATCAATATGTGACTTTATACCCAGTGAGTCTGCCAAAAAAATTCTCATTCATGGATTATACGGAGTACTGATGTCATAATATCACAATAATTTCATCCACTAAAATTTAATAAAGTTCATTTCATAATTAGAGAATACAAGACTCAGGATCATGTGGTTTGTAAAAACCATAAATTGTACATTGATGTGTTAATGTATCCATTACATTAAAAAAGACACAAATTGTACTAAATAAATATCATAGGAATAATAGTTATGCTTATGGGGATTTAATTTCCATAACTCATAAGTGCATAAAAATAACTTATTCATCAAAAAATATACCAATCCATTACCTAATGTGTCACGGAAAACTTCAAACGGAACTCCTTCCACTGGAAAACAAAGGACTAGAGTGCTGACCAACTTCTCCTTAATCTTCTCAAAACCTACCAGACACAAATAATTTCACAAAAAAATCTATATCCTTATGTTTAATGAACCATAGAGGAGTCACAACCCGATAGATATTAGAAACAAATCTCTTATAACATCATTTAGTACAAAGGAAAATCCATACCACTTCTGCTATCTTGGGGGCCTCTTAAGAAACAAATGATTCTATAATAAATTGATCAATAGATACTACCTGTAGAGTCATGGAATTCTCCATGGAAAATAATTCCTGGGCCCATAAGTCACACGTGGAAAACATCATGAATAGATTATCACAATGAAGAACTCCCAAAATAGAATGAGGATTCAGTGAATTTCATTAATCAGATGTGAAGTACACAAGGATGTCATCAATAAAAATGACCAGGATCTTATATAGGAATAATTTAAACACATACTCTTCCATCCCCAGGAAAATGGTAGGATAATTTAGTAAACCAAAATAACACAATGAAATCATAGTGACTGTGACGAAAAGAGAAAACAATCAACTTAATATTCTCATCCTTCATATACATCTGATGATATCCTAACCACAGATCAATCATCAAAAAAAAAATTATCCATTAATCTGATTGAATAAGCAATAAATCCATGGAAGTTGATTGTTGATTATCATACTCACATTTTTCAAGTGAAGATAATCTATAAAAATCCATAAAATAGCGTTATCAATCATTAAAAACAAAATCAAGGATCCCCAAAGTGGAAACCCCAAATGCTGAAAACCTTACTACAACATATCATATAGCTATATATAAATCTCTCAAAAATCATATGGTTCAATCCCACTTGAATACATTGAGATATGATACACACCTGGCTGTAACGGGACCCCAAACTCAATCTCTCATAAAAAGAGTATTGTTAAAAAATTCTATAGAAAGACATCAGGTTACTCTTCTACTACCCTAGAAAACACAACTACTGAATCTATTATGAGATTATCATTGTCTCATCTATCAAATCTGACATGGAGGGAGCATTCATACTACCTGTATGAGTGTCTCTATCACCAATAATCATTGTTCTCTCTTCAAAAACAACATATAACAAAACCCACCTACTAAATAAATCCATGATATCCTACACTGAATACATTCAATACATATTGAGGATGATATCATATGGTGGTATCCATAAACAAAGGATGTCTCCCAAAGAATGGTGCTTCCATAACACCATCTCGTAGTCTCTACTTACATTATACAAGTTAGATAGACCTCCAACAGAAATAGTAAACTCCAACTGACATAGAAGCCTATCTACCCCATGTCTTAAATCATTGAATAGGGTAGTTTACATAAAAGAGTTTTTACTCACCTAAATAAAAAAAAGAATTCACCCATGTAGAATAAAATATTAACTGGAACGATGTTTGGAATTCTTGGTGCTGACAATGATAAAGAACGATATTGACCACAAACTAATTCATGGCCTCTTTAACCCTTATAATATCTAGCTGCATGGAGGGACTCTACTCCCTAGGGATGAGGAGATTATCAGCTCTACACACTACCATCGCCATATTTTCTAGGCTCATCCTAAACTAAAAAACCATGTTATGTTGGCCTCATATAATATTTCCATAATAAATGAGCCTAATATGGAACACATAGACAATGTATTATTTTTGGAATGTTCATAACCATATTCTGTTGATAATCACGTCCTAAAAAATAAAATAATTATTATCCCTTACAATAATTCAAAGATCTTCCTCCTCTGCATAAACAAGATGATGAGGGATTAGACCCTCCCCAATGGACAGAAATATCTCTTTTCCATGAAACAAGGAATACCAAACTACAACCATTCCTTATGAGGAATCATAAATACTAACATCTTATGAAGATCTGGTTCAAGTAAGAATCCTCTCTATAACCTATTATCTTTACAGAACCTTTAATATGTCCTCATCAAAAAATGGTTACCCTGGAACTAGATCTCTAGAATCAGAGCCTCCTCAAAAAGCCTCCCGCTTACCTCCATATGTAGAAAAAGTTCTCTAGAACATCACAAAGGGGTATTGAAATTGATCACAAACACCCACATGTAGGAAGTCCCCTTAAAATTTTAATCATTTACTAGAGATAGAGTAACACCTCCTGATATATGAGATACAATAACCACTACTACCTTGTGGCTGCATGCAGTATAGTTACAAGCAACAAAACTCAGTGTTCCACCTGATCATGTATCAAACTGAAAGCTATATTAAACTACTCTAACCAGAATTCTATGAATTGTCCTCAAAATGGGACCATCATAATTTTTTAAACAATATCCCTATAACTATCAAGGTTTCCTCGTCTATATGTAATCATCGTTAGCCTCCACTCCATATGTTCTAATGGTACAACAGGTTGAACATTTTTGTAATGAACGAGATGCGAGCATAAAACTGGATCCAATCCTAATATAAATGAAAAATTAGAGATCCAAAACCCAAAATATGTAATAAATAACATTAATTAAATATTTTTTTACCTATCCAATTTTTAACATTTCACATTGTCTACCTATTTCAAACAAAATCACAAAGATGAATGATACATGTTTCTACCCTACGTATCTACCCTGTAACTAGTATGATAATATTTAGTAGGCTCAATACACATAATGATCCATGAATTACATACTTGAGGACCGTAAATAACTTATTCATAGTTGGTCTCTTGTTTTTACATCACTCAGTAAACATATGTAACATTATTTCCCTACCAACTCATGCAATCTAACCTATGACTGACTATAAAATCCATCATATCCCTTAACTTATACCTATGATACCACTCTTTCACATCCCCCCCAAGAGTACCCCTCCAAGTATGGTAATGATGTAAGGGATATGGTGAGTTCCCAAGTCCCTCATCTAGTGGGCCTCATGTGGGAGACAAGAAGTGAGGATATAATAAGAATATATATTTGAGGAATTTCACTATAAGTGAATATTTGAAATATTGAAATATGATGAATACTAAAACAATCACCTACTCAGATACGTAATGAAATACCAAGTTCATATATGAAATTTCATATAGTACATAAACAAATAAAAAGGAACTATATGTAAAAAATGTAAATATAGCAATGACCATGAATCCCAAATTGGACCTACGAAGCCACAAGATAGAAAAATATATCCTGATATCTAACCTCCTATAGATGACTTTAAAAAGGATTACATTTACATAGGGTAAAAACGAAAGTATACTCATTAGTATTGTTTCCAAATCATGTCATGAAAAAGTTAAAAGGAAGAAGTTTAAATCATAGAGAAAAATACTGAAACTAACATGTCGTGTTAATTTATATAATATATTTCCAGAAACGCCATGGATAACTCTAAAAATATATCACAAACAAGAGTGAATTTTGTAAAAATAATTAATCATCAAAGGCTCCACACTCTCTGATCTTCATTTTTATCTTCTCTACCCCAACATCACATGTCCAGATCCATATCACTCCAAAATAATCTTCCCTGAAGACACCGAGTTAAGGAATCCAAAATTGAAACTCAAACATCACATCATCAAATCATCCCATATACATGTCTGTATATTTTAACCATGTAGTTTGGGATCCACCACATCCTATATGATGTGTATCATACATTCGGTATTATACCTTAGTTTATCATAGCATATACACTGAGTAATGCACCTCAATACATCATATCCAATATACATTATACATATAATAACCCATATAATATTAAATACATATATAAAATTGGTTAAAATACCACATCAAGTACATCCCTCTATAAACATTTGTGGGAAAATAATTTTAGTTCATTCTAGAACATAATATCACTAAGAGAATATAGTCTGGCCTAACGGTGTAGTCATCCATCCATCCTCCCACTAGGATGTTTGGGAGAATAACATCCCAGAGTCGACTAGGTGTCATTATCCCTAATAAATAATGGTGGCTTATCCTATAAAATCAGTCAGAGTACATGATATGATATATATCACATCTAGACTATAGAATCAAATTATGACTAAGATCAAATACAACTATAGTCGCTTGGACACTTGGCTTCCACTACTATGGATTTGATATCATATAAGCACACATCCAATTATAGAAAAACGTTAATTAATTCATTTACTTTAATCATTTCCTCTCATTAATTAAACTTTTATTAAATAAATAAACCATTAAAATTAATTCAAGATAAGTTCATTAACCACCAATATGAATTACATGACCTAATATAATAATCTAAACTAATTCTATGGTTTCTAAAAATTAATATATTTATAGAATTTTCAATACAATAAAACAAACCTCAAGGGTTGAGAATTATTTTAATATTATTTCACCATTCAATAAAACTGGTTCACTAGGAAAACCATCATAATATAAAACTAAGAGAAAATATAAAACCAGGAACACCTTGATGCCTCAACAAAAGGGTAATGGAATGAAGGTGAAATAAGTATCTCATCCATCGACCATTGAAACTGTTTATCTTAAAAAATAATTCAAATAATTCACACCAACTGGTAATCCCATCACCATCCAATTGTATTGTATCTTGTTTTCCCTTGAAACCCACAAGAATAACCTAATGCATCTCTCAATCATAATGTTATACTACTTCCACCTCATGTGGTAATCCCCTCCCCCTATCACATTATTCATCCAAAGGTTATATAATATAGGGTTACATCACATTATCCACCCTTGCCACATCAGAAAATTAGTAATGAAAATAGTTAATTGGTAAATCTAGGCCATATGATAATGAATATGTCCATGAAATAAAGTAATCATTCATTGTTCAAACATAAGGCTCTACGCCTTCTCATGTAGATAGGAAACATAGTCCCTATAAACTATATATATCAAAAAAATATAGGTTTTATTATTTAATTAGATAACATAGTAATTATTCAATGATTTCAACTATGGGAAACAGAAGATATCCATCTATAGAAATCTTATAAATTATCTAAAAATGTTAAATAGGGTTAATATCCAATATTTTAGCTTCAAAAATTATGTGGAATTAAAATTTATAAACATAACATTAAATATTTTCAACAAAAATAATAAATAAAATTAATATTATTAATCAAATTACATCAAAACATGAAATTATGTATTCAATTAAACAGGAATAATCACATTAATTCTATAATTACATAATTATAACTAAAATTTATTCATTATACAATACACATTATTATCCAAATAAATAGTAATCAATGAATTCTTGAATTATTTATTTTTCCATGGTCCATCATGTGACACATGCTAAAATGAGAATAACAGAAATCTATAAATTGAAATCATAAATCTCACAATATCTATAAAATCTAGATGCAAACCATTATAACTATATAAAGAAATGACAGATGATTATAATCCAATTTCGTTTTCCAATTGTTAAATCATTATTAGTTTCATTCCATTGGAACAAAAGTTGATAAAAAATACTAATTTACCATTTCACATAAAAAATAAAAGATGTAACGGATCCACTACAAAGAACAAGAATACTCATGCGACTCGCTGTATTAAAAATAGGGGTCACATGAACGATGGAATTGCCTCTCGAGGAAACATGATGAAACGCTATCTTGATTTCATGTATTCATGTTATGTTATTTAAATCTTTTTATCGTTAGAAAATTAAATAATGATATAATTAAGGAAGGTTTTAGATTTCTGAGACATCATATATAGGGAATTTAGAATTTTAGATCGCAAAAGTTATAATTCCCACATTTGAGGATCACATTAAACTCCATGGAAAGGGAATCATTTATATCAAAAACCATATCATAAAATTGATGATATAATTTTCCTCTACAAATAAACCATTGAATAAAATTGTTTCATGATAAAGAATGTTCTAGATAACTATTTTCAAAATATAGGTATAAACCCTGACAATGATGATTTCATGTATCTGAAATACCCATATAGTTGTTTTCATATAGTCAATTTACATATTTTGAAGATCCATGACTCCAAAATCCTCATGTATTAATTTTCACATGTCTTATTACTCACATAGATGATCAGCATAGTTGATCACTCATGTACACAATGACTCGTTCAGTCATGCACTCACAATGATGGTCCCTCAAGTAGTTGATCCGTATAGAAGATCTAACCATATATCTGATTCAGCCACAAATCTAGTTGGATAAACATAAATAAACAGGCTTCACATAAATATTTTCATGTTTCCAATCACTCATATAAATCCACATAGCATATTACTCCCCTAACTAATCACCCACAAAGATAATCGATCATTTAGCTGAACACTCATATAACTGATCTGTATAGTTGATCCATCCACATAGCTTATTACTCTAGGAAACTGATTGGATATATATAGATAATTAGCATGATGTATCTAATGGGATCAACATATTTTATTGTCTACACATATTTTATTTGACTAAAAATGTATGTATATCTCACCCAATCCCCGAACCATTCATTCATGATGTGAACACTTAAACATCTTGAATCATCTCGACATCCATATTTCATCCACCAAACACCTGTAGATCCACTATAGGCCTCTTATTAGCACAAAAGTACTCAAAAACACAAAATTGATAAAACTAGATATATATAATCTATTATATGGATCACTATAATACCAAAATGAATATATATATACTTATAAAAATTAAATATTTCCATAATCCTCAAATAAAATCAAATATTATCAAATAATGTTTTTATAAATCTAAAAATGTGAAAATAATCATCATAAATAATTTTTTCATTAAATAATCAATCATTTTAAGGGTCTCAAATACAATTAAATATTCTTTACCAATATCAATCGTTTCTTTATCATAACTACACATTATAATCTCAATTTCAATAACATAATAATGATTATCTTTGTCTAAATCATGTTTTCCCCAAAAATATCTCCTAACCACTAAAAATGTTTTCTAGTTTCTTGGTACCATTCAACATAATCCTGAAAATAGTTAAACAAAACAAATTCATAAAAATACATAGATGTTTTTTTATTCTTAAATTGAGAATATAACTGATAAAATACTTGTGTGAAATAATTATCAAATTAGAATAAATAAAAACATCATTTTTTCCACTTAAATTATTTGAATATCATAGTATAATCCTTTATCGAATAGTTACCCCTTTTTTAAGGAATTGATTTAAATAATTACAATGTTCCCCACACAAATGGAATTGAACTTTAAATAGTACCACTGGATAATCATCATATTTCTTCATCAAACTCTTCATTCTTCCATAATTGATAATATCTCTATGCACTTCAAATTCACAAAATAAAATCACATGCTCATTCTATTTATATATTCTCATTATTTATTATTCTCATATTATATCTATGTAGGAAAATTAATATTCAATAATCCATTGACTTCATCCATTTAACTCCCACGAATCTCAATTTTCCCCTTTTTAGGTGTGTTAGGAAACTCAGAAAATTCTGGATTGTACATCATGTAACAATATAGCTAAATTTTCATAATAAAATTCTTCAACATTATAGTTTTTATTTTATTAGTTTCTATAGTGGAAAATCATCCCATAATATATCACATTTAGTTTTAATATTATTCCTCCATCTATCCCTTAACTAAATCCAAAATTCATAGTGTAAGAATAAATTCATAATAATTTGACAGATTACTAAAAAAAGGTCTCGGGCGCAGAAGAAGATCATGGGTGGATGTGCCCACTAGTCTTTCTGTCATTTGCAATGATCAATCCGGGATCAATACGATGATAAACACCAGTCTCCAGGGATCCACTAACATAAATAGACAAAGATGAAGAAAAAGTCTCAAAACCATAAATGAAGGATCATTAAAGGTTGATTATAATTTATTTCATTAATTGAAAATATGTACCTTTTATGGCGTTCTTTCAACATTGATATTTCCGATCATGTTCCGATGTGATTCATCGTTGCATCGCAGAAGCCAAGTGTAATCTTCCTCTAGCGGTGATCCACATGCGCACCAGGTATCTCTGGATGTCGCCAAAGTAATATACGGGTGCAAGCGCGGAGAAGCCTTTTCTTGCATTGTCTACCTTAGATCGACTTGATCCTATGGAGGTGGATCTTTCTCAGAATTGAGAGCGTTCTTGGTGGATGGTGTTCTCTCAGTCTTCAGAGAAATCTCCAAAATCATTGTGCACAACGATTCTTAGGAAAAGAGTTGGGGTTGTAAGAATATCTATAATCGGGTTTGAGGCTGTAGTGTACTGACAATAAAGAAACCCATTATGAATTTTATTTACATCATTAACTCTTTTGAAAACCCCATGTCGAATCATTAATTCCTTGACATGAACCCATGCTGATTATAAGAAATATCATTTAATAAAACAATATTTCCTCAAAATCCTGACTGGAAAAACCAAGAGAAATGTAATCATAAATACACGGCAAGTACTTGATTTTCATTTAAAACTACACAACATGTAATAATTAATATAGGGTGTGTACTTGTTTTCAAAATAAAAACAACACGGTGTGTAATCATTAATACAGAGTGTGTATTCATTTTAATTTCATTCTTCCTCCAATATTAAAACTATTTAGGCTTCCTTGAATAATTTTTAAACCATGTATGGGAATAGTCATTATTCTACTTGAGATACTTGGATACACTTAGTGTGTGACCCTCTATGCATTTTTCTCATTGCCATTAGGCGGTCTTGCCTAAATTCCACGATTACTGTCAAGCAACGGGTCAAGGAACCCAAGAGAAAGAAGTTAAACCCGCATTGATGTGTCACCTCATACGAATGCTTAATGTGTAATTTAATACCTTTATCTCAATATATCATCAAGTAGGATTCATGGCAGTGTCATAAACCTGTATGCCTGATCTGTCTTTCTTTAACATCTAGAAATAAACTCATCGTGACATCAAGGCCATGAAATTAGTTCAAAAATTCAATTTCAATCAAAGGGACCGAGATATATACTTCCACAAATATGGAAGGAACAAATCCTTCGAGGCCATATCCATTAACAACATGTTATTTGTGATTCACCCAACATACCCAACTTCCCGCCAACTCTCTTCGTGATAGTTTTCATTAGAAAAACTATGTGTGCGAGTCATGAAATGAGTTAATGATAATCTTTTATTCTAAGGCCCATTACACACACTCGTAGATAGCAATGTTCGATGAAACCAAGACATGTGGAATTGATACTATCATTTCTATTCTCATAATCTCCTATCTTGGAGATTAACAAGTTCGAACTACATGAGAGAGAGTCTCATCTTATTACGAGTACTTACACATGATGGTCTGTATTCTATGTGTCATATCATAGTATGTCAGCCAACCTTAGAACATTATTTATGAATATTTTCATAGCATTTCAAGGTTCTAATCATAGAGGGGATCTGTTATGACCTTATCAATGCAACACATATTCCAAGACATTATTATATTATAGTCATGCAGAACAATGAACATTATATAATAATTGTACATTCATGTAATCAATGTACAAAACAGTTGGTTCTCAGGAAACCAACCATTTAAAACTCCCACTTGGACTAGATCCAACTTCCAATGACTTTTAGTCCAATAGAACTCACATGATGATCATGTTCTTTCTGTGTCAATGCTTCAGTCAAGGGGTCCTCAACGTTGTCTTCCGTGGAAATACTGCTCACTACAACTTCACCTCTCGGAGAAAAATCCCCCCAGAGTTGATACTTCTTAAGTGTGTGCTTTGTCTGCTGATGTGACCTTGGATTTTTTGAAAGTTCCACCACTATAGTATTATCACAATAGAGTGTGATTGGATCTTTACTACTTAGTACTACATCCAACTCTTGGATGAAGCTTCACATCTATACTGCTTCTTTATCTGCTTTAGAAGCTGCAATATACTCGGAATCTGTTGTAGAATCTGCAACCACACCTTCCTTTGAGCTCTTTAATCTCACTGAACCTCCATTAAAACTGAATATTTATCTAGTCTGTGACTTCATGTCATCTTGATCAGTCTGGAAACTAGCATCTGCATTTCCCCTGATGAATAGTTCCTTATCTCTTCCATAAACCAGGAACGTATCCTTAGTACAAATCAGATACTTAAGGATAGTCTTGACTACAACGTAATGGTGGACTCCTGGATCAGCTTGATATATGCCTACTACACTTAATGCATAAGAAAAATATATCCTTGTATGTAGAAAATCATACATGACTGACCCAATTTCCGATGCATAAGGAATCCTCACAATTTTCTTTCTTTCCTCATCTGTCTGAGGACACATTTTCTTGGAAAGATGAATGTCATGTGAAACTGGAAACAATCACCTCTTGTTTTGTCCCATACTGAATCTCTTCAATATCTTTTCAATTTATTTACATTGACTCATGCCCAGCATTCTCTCAGATCTAACATGATTGATCCCGATCCCAAGAGTATATGCGCCCTCGCCCATGTTTTTCATAGAGAATCATTTATCTAACCATGACTCAACTGACTGTATGATATGTAATTCATTTCCAATTAGTAATATGTCATCAACATATACTATTAGGAAAACAGATGCACTTCCACTAATCCTTTTGTATAAAAAAGTCTTACATTCATTCTTAGCAAATCCAAATTATGTTACGACTTCATCAAAACAAATGTTCTATTACCTTGATTCTTGCTTTAATCCATTAATGGATTTTTGAAACTTTCATACCTTGTATCCATCCATTGGAATCACAAACCCTTTAGGTTGTGTCATGTAGACATCTTCCTGGAGGTTCCCATTAAGGAATGTTGTTTTGACATCCATTTTCCAAATTTCGTAGTCATGGTAAGAGGCAATGGCCAATAGGATTTTGACGTATTTCAGCATCGCAAATGGTGAAAAGGTTTTATCATAGTCAATTCCTCAGGGAGTTTAAACCCTAGAACCACCATGCGCTCAATGTAGCCAATGATCTTGATTACATGAGGCCCTGATTGGGCACACTATCCAAGATTGCTCTGAAATAGAGCCGTGGAGATCTCAAAGATTTCCTATATTCCTCTCTCCTAGTATAGACCATGGAGGGGCTCAAGAATGCAATATGAATCCATGTCTTCATGAGACTTCATGAGCTCACTAGACATTGATGATGGCATCAAACATTGAATGTCAAGTGAATCGTACAAATGTAGATCATAGATCAGGAAATCTTGATCACATGCCCCTTGGGCAGGAGAATCAGGAATTGAGGACTCCATCACGTAATACATTCGTTCATGACGTAAGATAACCCGAAGGCGCCTAAACCATTCCTAAAAGTTACTACCGGTGAGGATATTGTATTTGAACTTAATTGATCGCAGAAAAAATATGGTAGAAAAGCTTGTCATATTGATTTTACAAATTAAAAGAGTAGATTTATCAGTACCTTTTGAATACAATTTATGAAAAATAATAAATGAATTTATAAATTCTCCCTCTATTTTATCAAGTCCCAATGGCCCTCACCATTGAACCTAGAATATCTAGATTCTTTGACATTCTAGTGGCAAGGATCCATATTCCCCTTCGCATAACCCCAACAAGTGTTGGTCAAGCTATTTAAATATATTTAGGTAGGTAGGTCTTTGGAAACTATGAGCTTTCATTTCCTTAATCTATTGAGTGGACTCCTCAATCCGGAAGTCCTGACTTGTATTTCCTCAACACTTGCCTCCATTTTACAACAAGTCTAGCAAGGGCTACTCCTCTTGATGTAAAATGATTATGTCAACCTGAAAATTTAATAAGATATTCCTTTATAATAGTAAGTGTCCCAACATGGGTTGGTCAAACACAGAGTTTTATTGAGTGTTGCCCTTAATCATGTAACATAAGTCTTGGTCTAACTAAATATGGTATTTGAGGGATTTTATTCTTTATGACTATTTTTTCATTATCACATTCTTGTTAATATTAATTTATTCTTTCTTAAGTGATTAACCATGTTAGAATAATGTTTACGCATAGTCCGATTTTTATTTTATTCCATCTTTGCATGCTTATTTATTTCATTAATTATGTGAACGTGACAACATCTACATAATAAATAAACCATGTAATCAAATAGATATAAAATAATATATCATGAGAATGAGAATCTATTGGTTAGCTTATTTAGTGGTTTTGATAAGCTAACCCTGACCTAGGGAAAACACCTTCAACCCGATAGATCTTGTTTTGAAGCTCCCATCTGTTCACCTTTACATCTTCTTGGGTTGGTTTCACCTTATATTTAGATTTTTTAACCATCTCCACTGGCTTGGGAGATCCTCCATTACTTGGGGTTTACATTAAAGAAACCATGGGCTTGTAGGCCCTACATTTTATTGGAAGGAGGCTCGCATGCCAAAAAATTTAATTTAAATTTTTGTAAATGAATCCATAGTCACATACATAGGGTATTTGGTCAAGCTCATGATCATCTACAAAATGAAACATAATTTACACAAATTTAGAATTCAAATTCTTATAATTATTCTATTTAATCAAGATTAGTCATGCTTGAATTCAATTAATTATGATCTTATAACTAATCAATCCCTTATCTTAAATTCCTTTATGAATTTCCTTGAGATTTTTCTCATCCATATTTCTTGTACAGGTCTTTGTAATTTTGGAGGAAACCTGGTGAAATTCCATTTCTAGAGAGTACACGGCATGTAATATAGTCTACATGCCGTGTATTTTTCACCCATTATCCAATGTACACACCCGGGGCTTTGGCGTGTTTTTTGTACTATGTAAATTTTGGAGTACATTCCGTGTAGATTAATATAACAGGGCATATACCTCCTTGTTATGTGGTTATTGGCATAGTAATCTCATGTAAATGGAACACGACTTCTCATTGTACGCAGTTTCACTTGGGCCAGATCAAGCTACACAGCGTGTTGATTCATTATACATTACATGTAATCTAGTTCACACACACCATTCATTTCTGGTCAACATTGTGAAATAAGTATGTAGGTATACTCAATTCACACGGAGTGGTTTGTTGGACTAGTACCGGTTCTTTGAACCTAAGTACAAGGCATGAAGTTTTCACTACACACTGTGTTTTCTTGTGTTGTACAGACATAAAGAGAAGCTCCTCTCGATGAGTTCATCAATTTTTATTTAATAAAAATTAAAATTAAATGTTCAGTTCTGTGATATGAATCAATAAACGGAGGGGTAAGAATAGATCTCGCTCATTTATTTTCATAGAAAAATTTATCTTGAAATGAATCAAATATAAATACATAAATTATCAACAAAAATTAAATAACTATAATCAATGTTGTGACCTCTTCTGATACCACTTGAAGGTCCTGGGCATAGTGGAAGATCGTGGGTGGTTGTGACCACATGGATTTTTGACGTTTCAAATGAGCAATCCGGAATCAATACGACGATAAACGCCTTCTACACAGATCGATTCACATAAAAAGTCAAAGAAGAAGAAAAGACCCGAAACCATAAAGGAAGGATCATCCCATGTTGGTTATAATTAATTTAATTAATTTACAAGAAGTACCTTTTATAGCGTTCTTTCTTCGTTGATATTTCTGATCACGTTCTGATGTGATTCGGCGCTGCGTCACAGAAGCCATGTGTAGACTTCCTCTAGCGGTGATCAACACGTGCACCGCGTATCTTCGGATGTCGCTAAAAGAATATATAGGTGATATCATAGAGAATCTTTCTCTTGAGTTCTTTTCCTTAGATCACATTGATCTGATTGAGGTGGATCTCTCTTGGTCTTGAGAGCATTCATAGAGTACGGAGTTCATTCGATCTTGATAGATTTCTCCAGAATTGTTGTGCACAATCATTATTCGGAAAAGATATGGGGTTGTGAGGATATGTATAATTAGGTTTGAGGTTGTAGAGTTATTACAATAAATAAAGACATTATGCATTTTATTTATGTCATTGACTCTTTTGAAAACCCCATGTCAAAACATTAATTCCTTGACATGCACCCACACGGATTATAATAAATATCATTTAATAAAATGATATTTCCTC